>CM070546.1:12865348-14087558 GCA_036346405.1 Phyllostachys edulis | reverse complement strand
TCAAACTTATAATATTTCCACTGCTTCACCCCTCTTTCACACGCACTGTTTGTTTTGTCTTGGTTCGTGTGTAGAGATGACTATTTAAAGAAGAGACGGATTCCCTTCTCTCTTATCCACCTAAGATTTTATTGACATAAAAAGACTAATCGACAGCTGGCATGATACTATTGAAAATGCTCTCACACGGCATGCCACTAAACACGTCAAGATGGTCTAATCCACCTACCAGTCAAAATTGGTCAAATAAAACAATTTTCTAAACTAATTTACATACTTACATGTAATAGTACATCCGAACCGTTATTGCACGTACATACACACACACAGGAAGGTCATGAGTTCCTGATCCCCTCAATTCTCGTATGTGCTCGGTGAAAGATCTTGTGCTGTCGTATACGTGTCACAAGTAAAATGTGTGTTGCCAATAAAAACATATATTAGATGTTTATAATCCAGTTGTCTCTCTGAAAAAAATCATACTTTTTTTTACCGTGTTCTTGGCTATTTTGGCATACATCAATTTCCGTTATTTTTCTCCATTTCTAGTTTTTCAACCCATAATTATTCTTTCCCTTTATTAAGGACCCGTGGCGCCTAACATTTCTCACCGACTCCGCTAATCACCCCGACCCCTCCTAGGAAGATTTGGCCCTTGACGTACACGACGTGGAGCCGAGAGACGGCAAAGATCATTGTTAAATTGCCGCGCTCGCGTTTCCTATTTCATCTGCTTTGCTTAACCTGCTCTCGCTTTCCCCTTTTGTGTGTGTGGGTGGGGTGGGGGTAATACTACTATATATTTTTTCTATATATATAACGCTCATCCGCTCTCTGAGAGCTTTGTAGAGGAGGGAGCCGGAGCTACTTAGCCGCTCAGGCGCCACCACCAAGCCAACTACTGCGTGCCCATTTCTTCCTGTTGTTCTTGCCATTGCCGCCGCCGCCGCCGCCGCTTTGCCTGCGCTCCGGGTACGCGACTATGCGGCCTTCTTCCCTTGTGTCACCCTGGGCCTCTACTGTTCTTGTGCTGTTCTTGGCCTTCTGATCTGGTTTGATGCGCTCTTATGGGAGCTGCTTGATCTGTTCTTGGTTCTCTTTGGGTTCTTTTCTCCGGTGGCGGTGTGGCACTCCCATTTGCTATTTTGCTCGATTTGGTCTCTGGGTTCTTTCTCTCTTTGCACAGCAGACTTGCCCTTTTCTCTTTACCTTTTTTTTTGTTGTTATTTTATTGCCATGGTGCCTTGGCGGTGTCAGATTTTGGTTTGCTGCTTTACTTTGTGCATTGTTCGCCAATATTTACCCTCTTTCTACTGCCCATTTCTTCCCTCTTCGGCTGTTCATCTCCGAAAATAATCCCTTCTTTCTCTGTTAATCTTCCTTTCTTCCTGCGTGACATTAGAACATTTCTTTGTTCCGGTGAACTTCGTGCTCACACGAACCCTCCTGTTTTTGGTGTTCCGATTTCAGATGAGAAGCTGCGCAACCGCGGCGGCTATACTGTTGTTGGCCTGAGACTGGAGAAGCGATAAACTCAGAGGAGGATTCAGGTAAAGAGAGAAAGAGAGAGCTCATGGGTTCCTTGGAGGCGCGGTACCGGCCCACCGGAGCAACGTAAGATCTCTCTATCCGAACCCCCTCGATCTAAAGAAAAGCTCTTCTTCTTTCTTTCTTTTTGTGCGTCTGTGTGGTTTTTTAGCTGGTTATACTTTAGACTGCTTGCGTGCTAATCCAGCTGCAGATGTGTGCTTTGCCATGTGCTGTCATGTGTTGCCTGTTAGATTGACTCGGCTAATCAAGCTATTGCTGTGGTGGTGGTGGCGGTGGCGGTGGCTATATCATCATATAATCTTGCAGGATTGTGCTGCCTTGGATCCTGTACAAGATTTCGTTCTTTTCCTTTTGGCTTCCGTTCATCATGACCTCCTCCTTAACTTCCCTGATTTCGTAGGTGGTGTGGTTGCTGGTGGTTGTGCCTTTATGACATCTATCCATCCTCCCATATTGCTACTATTTCCAGCTAGAGAAGCAGCACAAACATGCTCTCTTTCCCCCCGTGCTGTGGGCTGTGGCTCCTGATATGTCTTGTTCGATGTTGATGTGTTAGAACTACGAATCTCTCTTTTTTACCTTTTCCCTTTGTGAGACTAACCGAAAGTTAGTTTTACTTTTCTGACGATTTTGATCCCATATTTAGGTGCTAATAATTTGGTTAAACTGGTTTTGGTGTTATGTGGAGCCAGGCGTCGGTGGTCATGTGTTTATCACTGCAAATATGACCCCAAAGACTGCTCCTTGTGTCACCAGTGCTATTAAATCACTGCACGCATTAGTTCCATATGCAGTCTGCAGTGGGCACCGGGTTTGCCACGTTGAGCAGGTCAGCTACAGTGCTTTGTGCCTGCGACCCAAGGGGCGTGCTTAGCGTGTAGAAAATGTTGGGTTTTGGTGTGTTTGATACTAAGAGGCGCGACCAACCGAGTGATTTTGGCAACCTTGGTCATCGCCATTTTTTTTTTTTTTGCATCAGTCTTCTTGATGTTATGGCTGTGGTAGTACACTGCATGGTTGTCTTCTCTACATCTGGGATTACTCATCCGTTCAGCTTTTTCGTTGCGTGTTCGACGGTATTCAAATCGCGATTTGTGACCAAGAACATGGGGGGTTTGGTACCGGGTCATCTCTGTGATTAATGATGCTTTCCTTTCCTAAAAGATGTGACTAATAAAGCAGAGGACCGGTGGAATATAAGAGTGCGCTAATATTCTTTTGGTTAATCCTTTTTAATTCTCAGTGCTAAGAAACTTGTGGTATTTTTCTCCTTTAGCCTTTCTTCTTTGATAGCCACATAACTTTAGTGTGATCACTTTCCCATACTAAGATATGGGAGACTGCAATTTCTCCTTTTCAAAAAGATGTGCTTTGAATACTTTAGTTTTAGCGTTGCAAGGTATGTTTGTCCATAGAGGCCAGTCCTATGAACCTTCTGGGAATATTTGATTATGTGCCACTCCAAAGATGTGACCAATTATTACTTCATGTTCAAATACTTGCTGAAGGGAGTTGCTGTCTCTGACTGTTTCCTCTATTCTTTTTTCAGTGATGACACAGCTAAGAGGAGGACCCAGAAAAGCAAAAGTTTCAAAGAGGTTGAAAAAATTGATGTCTTTGTCCTAGAGAAGAGCTCTGGTTGCAAGTTCCGATCCTTGCAACTTTTGCTCTTCGCTATCATGTCTGCTGCATTTCTGACACTCCTATACACGCCGTCTGTGTACGAGCATCAATTGCAGTCCAGTTCTCGGTGAGTATACCTATCGAGCGGGATCTCGTTATGATATTCGGTACTACATGCAGAATATGTGGAAACCATAACATCAATTCCCACTAGGCTCTTGTATAGGTTGAGTTGGAATTATATATGATAAAAAAACTGCCTATTACCCTGAAGCTCATTCAGTTCATATGCTTTGCAGGTTTGTCAATGTTGGGTGGATATTTGAAAAGACAAGCCCTGATCCGCGATATGTATCTTCTATTGGTGTTCAGTGGGAGGATGTATATAGAACTATCGAAAATCTTAATGGTGGTGGTGGTGGTGGTGGTGGTGAACAGAAACTCAAAGTTGGACTCTTAAATTTTAACAGCACTGAGTTTGGTTCTTGGACACAATTGCTCCCAGAGAGCGACTTTTCAATCATAGGGCTAGAGCATGCTAAGGAAAGCATTACCTGGCAGACTTTGTATCCCGAATGGATTGATGAGGAGGAAGAAACAGAGATACCATCTTGTCCGTCACTTCCAGAGCCTAATTTTCCAAGAGGGACACACTTTGATGTTGTTGCTGTGAAGCTTCCCTGCACCCAAGCAGGGGATTGGTCAAGAGATGTTGCGCGGCTGCATTTGCAGCTCTCAGCGGCAAAATTGGCGGTGACTGCTGCGAGAGGCAATCGTGGGGTCCATGTGTTGTTTGTGACTGATTGCTTCCCAATTCCAAATCTCTTCTCTTGCAAGAATCTTGTGAAACACGAAGGTAATGCTTGGCTATACAAGCCTGACGTGAAGGCATTAAGGGAGAAGCTTAGACTTCCAGTTGGATCCTGTGAGCTTGCTGTGCCACTCAAAGCAAAAGGTAAGTTGATTGTTGTCTGAAGTTTTCAGTAGCTTCCCATCTAAAGATGCTCATTATACCCAGCAACTATATACTTGTCTGTCTGAAATTTTCTAATTTAAATACCAACATTGCTGCAAGCGTTTAGCGTCTAAGAAGAATTATGGCAGTTGAATTATGTGTATGGTATCATTTTCTGAAATATGATAGCAAGACTGTCTGTCTGCTTTATCATAGACATGCACGAGCAACTTTTGTTGGGAAGTATCATAACATACGTTTGCGCCTTTTAGTTTTCCCTGAATAACTCGGAAATTTCTGGTAGATAACACCCATCCTTTATTTTACAACACGACTTTACTCGGTTTGCACCTTTTAGTTTTCCCTGAATAACTCGGAAATTTCTGGTAGATAATACTCATCCTTTATTTTGCAGCACGACTTTACTCGGTAGACAGACGCAGAGAAGCATATGCTACAATATTGCATTCAGCAAGTGAGTATGTCTGTGGTGCAATCACAGCAGCTCAAAGCATTCGCCAAGCAGGATCTACAAGGGACCTTGTTATTCTTGTTGATGAGACCATAAGTGACCACCACCGGAAGGGTCTGGAAGCTGCAGGGTGGAAGGTCAGAATAATCCAGAGGATCCGGAATCCAAAGGCCGAGCGTGATGCCTACAATGAGTGGAACTACAGCAAATTCCGGCTATGGCAGCTCACAGATTATGACAAGATTATATTCATCGATGCGGATCTCATCATCCTGAGAAATATTGATTTTCTGTTTGCAATGCCAGAAATCACTGCAACTGGCAACAATGCAACACTCTTCAACTCTGGTGTCATGGTTATTGAACCTTCAAACTGCACCTTCCAGTTGTTGATGGAGCATATCAATGAGATAACATCATACAATGGTGGTGACCAAGGGTACCTGAATGAGATATTCACATGGTGGCATCGAATTCCAAAACACATGAACTTCTTGAAGCATTTCTGGGAGGGTGATGAAGAGGAGGTGAAGGTGAAGAAGACTCAGTTGTTTGGTGCTGACCCAGCGATCCTCTATGTCCTTCACTATTTAGGCCTCAAGCCATGGCTGTGCTTCCGGGACTATGACTGCAACTGGAATGTTCCAATACTGCGGGAGTTTGCCAGTGACGTTGCACATGCCCGTTGGTGGAAGGTGCACGACAAGATGCCTAAGAAACTTCAGAGCTACTGCCTTTTGAGATCAAGGCAGAAGGCTGGCCTGGAGTGGGATCGGAGGCAGGCTGAGAAAGCGAACTTCACTGACGGGCATTGGCGACGTAACATAACCGATCCGAGGCTGAAAACCTGCTTTGAGAAGTTCTGCTTCTGGGAGAGTATGTTATGGCATTGGGGTGAGACCAACTCAACGAAGAAAAACCCGGTGCCAGCAACGCCTACTGCGAGCCTGTCAAGCTCATGAAATGTGTAGATAGCCCGAGAAAGTAGTATACCCGATACAAACTTCTAAAGCTCCATACATACATAGCACAGCTTGTAAAGGTAGCTATGCTTAGGTCTTTCGACACCACTATACCTTGTTTGCTGTCATGGCTTCAGCGCGCTCTCGCTGTTATGATGGCTAACGATTTTTTGCTTTTTGGCTAATAATTCATCAGTATAGGTAAATTTTCTGTCGGTTGCTTCCATTGGCTGTTGCTCTGCTGCAATAGCCTGTCTAATTTGATGTATGGTGGTTGAACTGTATCAGTGATCAATCTGGAGTGATGCAACATGAGATTGCTGACCAGCAAACACTGCTTCATTTTGACATGAATATCACGTCACTTTTGTATGTTGTTCTGGAGTTGGATTAGTTCAACTACTGATCCAAATGGCTGGATCGTTGGGGCTATTTCCTAGGCTGGTGTACATGATGCATGAGTTCAAACTTCAAACGGACCATGCATGTAAAATTCCTGAAGCATATGAAATTATGTACGCTTATCCTTCCGGTATGGAAGTTCAGAATTCTGCATCATGCTTTTTTTTTCTTGTAGATTAACTCCAATCACCTGCATTCAAAACACGGGTGATGAACCCCATTCGTGGGCTTGCATGGTACAGAACCACTACCACCTAACCCGCAGCATTGAAATGCCCTGCTCCTCAGGGCAGATTAGAACGTGGGTACATCGTGAGTTTGGTGCACTGCCATCCTGCCAAAGAAAAACACCATTGCTAGGATCCATTATGTCGCCATGCTCCGTTCCTTCCAGATGCTGTCTTTTGTAGCTGCTCAGCATCAGCATGGTCGCTTTTCCAACAGCAACACACCTAAAAAGCACGAGGATTAGGCTGTACAAGTTCTAGTGGTATTGTTTGTCCAAAGATACTCCTCTCTTTGACGTCCCTTCTCCTTTTAAGATGGGAGTCGTTGGAACTTGGAAGATTGCATTGCAAGTGACTGAGTAGGTCACTTATCTAAAACTATAAGATGCATCCAGATCTGAGCACACGAGCACTATACGACAGCTAGTTGTCCGGTATTGTACGCCAAAACCATGGAAAATGCGTTGCAGCTAACTAGTACCGCCGACACTATTCACCCACGCAAGTTGCGTTACCGTCTCGCCGCTATTTTATGCCATGCTTTGCACAAAGTCTGAAGCGCCGGTACAATCATGTACTGGTACTAGTGACTACGGAGTACGGTGCTACTACAACTATTGAGAGAGCGGGTTTTGAGGCAGGCGTACACGTGGTGGTGTTTGTGTCCCCTGTCTCAGTTGTCTGGCGAAGACGAGAGAGGGACGCGGTCATCGAATGCCATCCTCGCAGCAGCTGCCGGCCCTTGTCAGAGAGCTCATCACTCATCACGCATGGCTTGGACCAACTCAGCGCCCTAGGCCAGACCGCGGACCAGACACGCGTCCATGCATCGCACATGTGTCAGCGAGATGCCAACGCGTCGCACATGTGTCAGCGAGATGCCAACTTTGGGGCTTTGACCAGGACTTGGCCGGCGTTTTGTACTCCGGTTTACGCTCGTCACACCTGTCATGTTGTCACCATGCAAGTTTTTTTTGAATTTTTACTGTTCGAGTCATGTAGCAACTTTTAATTTTAAAAGTAGCTTTCTTTTCCCATAATTCGCAAAATTGGCCCCTAAACGGTGATGCGGCATCATGAAATGCAAGGCGCCCATGCAAATTCGATTTTTTAAAGCGATTTTTTTTTGAAAAATTAGAAAAATTTAAACACTAAATATTATTGAATTGAATTTTATTTTATTCATAAAAAATATCAGTACTGAGATTTGTAAAAAAAACTTTCATTAAGAAATAAGAGCACCGAGGTTTGTAAATTAGGGTTTCCTTTTCTCCGAAATTAGGGATTCGTCACGGTTTCAGCGCTGTTTGTAGTAATTTCAAAATGTAGCAAATGAGTTTAGAAAATTACGAAACTTTTGGTGGAGCCTCCCGTCATAGTGTTGTTGGTTCTGTAATTTTGTATAATTTTATTCGTTCAGAGAAAGAATAATTGATAAGCATATCAGACGATGTATAACCTTGAGGATGTCGTCCAAGCAAACTTTGTCTTCTGAAACACTTGTTGTGTGTTAGAAGTGGGATAAAAAGGCACCAGTACTATTAGAGTCTCTCCTCGATGAAGTCGTCTGAACGTATATATAGGCAGGTAAGCGATGAAGTATTCTATGAAGCTTATACAGAATATGATAGAAGGGGTTGAGAACGTTCGTTGTGATTATGAAGATGCCCTAAAACATGGAGGATTCGATATCGGTGCGAATGGTTCTTTCTGGGATTCCACTAGAAGAGGCATACTTGCAATATAGGCTTGCTTTGATGGCTTAGCCGAGACACAGAACTAGAAGTACATTAGAGTCCGCGACGAAGCCGCTATTACACAATACATGGCATGATGGTTCGGCTAATTGCTTTAGTCATCCTCACTACTACTACGGTACACTGCGACACAAGCATCTGGACCATGTAAGTATACATGCCTTTGGGGATAGTAAAAAACATGGCGGGCAGGACAGGGGACTACTACGGAATGACGACCATCTGCGAGATCGGGCTATTTTCCTTCCTTGCTAGCTCGGCGTTGAACTCCTCACGGCCTCTTTGGCCTTGGCCGCATTTCCTCTTTTCTCTCAAGGCTGCGCTGCAAGACGCCTCGAGATGAGCTTACTTCTCCCGACGTATCGCTTCGTTGCCAGTTCATCGTTCTTGGCGTCGCTCCTCTAGGATCTCGCGGTCTCTTTGTTCATGCCACTCGTCCATGTCGAGAGATCACTGGTCATATGGGTGGATCTCGTGGTCGATCCACTTGTGATAGCCACATAGCTTATCCGGGGACTACAGGTAGATGGGAGAGGTTGTTAGTGCGTACTTTGAAAGAGAAATAGTACGAAAACACATCAGAATCGGTCCTCACGGCATTGCCGATAGTGCTTTGCCGTGTCCCGACGTCGGTCGGGATAGTCACTAGAGTAGTTTGCGCAACCCCAGTAACGCATGCCTAGGCTGAGCGGGTGCTTGGACTTGAAGAACTTGCATCTATCCCTGCACCAACAGAGGGGCGGCGTCTCCTCCTCGGGCCAGTGTTGCGGCGAACGCTCGGTTGGAACGTTGGCATGGGGTTGCTGCTACGGGGGGCTTCATTACAAAAAGATGTCATGTAGGCACGCGTCTCTTGTTCGACCCGGGCCCTAGCAGCCCTTGCTCGGTCGTCCCGCTCCTCAGCAGCCCTTGCTAGTTCGCGAATCCGTTCACATTTCCTCTGCATGTCGTCCATCTCGGCGTGGTGAAGTAAGCTCTGGTGTAGTATTGGGTTTGGTTGTGTGGTGCTGAGTTTGGTTGTGTAGTGTTGGGTTTGGTTCAACCCCCTTTTATAAGCCCCAGAGTTGGCATGGTGTGGTTAATTTCATGCAGAGTCCTGTCTTTTAGTTCTGAAAAGCTGAGGAGGTAGAGTGTTGTCATGTCGATCTGAAAAGCTGGTGAGGCATAGTGTTGTCACGTCTTACTTTGCAGAGAGAGTCTCGTCTTTTTGGTCTGAAAAGCTGGCGAAGCGGTCAGGGTTGTCAAGTCGATCTGAAAAGCCTAACCCTAAACATAAACCTTAAACTGTGCAAAGCTGTCTCCTTTGGTATTATCACTACGCAAAGCTGACCCGTGTGGTCTTGTCACTACGCAAAGCTGGCCCGTGTGGTCTTGTCACTACGCAAGGCTATGTCCTTTGGTCTTATCACTGCGCAAAGCTGGCCCGTGTGGTCTTGTCACTACACAAGGCTGTGTCCTTTGGTCTTATCACTACGCAAAGCTGGTCCGTGTGGTCTTGTCACTGCACAAAGCTATCTCCTTTGGTCTTATCACTGCACAAAACTGCCCTGTTTGGTCTTGTCACTGCGCAAAGCTTCCCCGTTTGGTCTTGTCACTGCGCAAAGCTGCCCCATTTGGTCTTGTCACTACGCAAAGCTGGCCCGTGTGGTCTTGTCACTGCGCAAGGCTGTGTCCTTTGGTCTTATCACTGCGCAAAGTTGCCCCGTGTGGTCTTGTCACTGCGCAAAGCTGTCTCCTTTGGTCTTATCACTGCGCAAAGCTACCCCGTTTGGTCTTGTCACTGCGCAAAGCTACCTCCTTTGGTCTTGTCACTGTGCAAAGCTGTCTCTTTTGGTCTTGTTACTGCGCAAAGCTGCCCCATTTGATCTTGTCTCTACGCAAAGTAGCCAGCCCCGTCTGGTCTTGTCATCTGCAAGCTGATCCGCTTTGTTAGCCTCCCCCCGCGGGCTATAAAATGCACGCCCTACGCTTCAAAAGTAGGGCCACTCGACCCTTGAAACCGTAGGAAGAAGAACATTCTCCGTCGTACAGTAATATACAATGACAGACGCGCAGGGACCAGTCCAGTCGAGGTCGCTGAAGCAAGACCTTCCCCTGGAAAGGAGGGAGGACTTCGGCCCTAACTACCGGTTGATGCCGAACAGGCGTGCTCAACCGGTATGGCCGAAATACGGACACAGGGAGGATGCTGTCGTACAGGTCTTGGATGACCTTTTCGATAGCGGATGACGTTTCTTTCGATGCCCACACTGGGGTAAATAGTTTTGTTCATGTTACTGCTAATACATCCTCCATACTAACGGTCCCTTGCAGCAAATGGCAAAATACAACTTTGTCCGCTAGATCGATCCTCCCCATGAACGACATGTGGTGATGTATGTGGATAGACTGTGGAACCAAATCTTTGAGTTGGAGGTGCGGATTAACAATCTCAACGAGGAAAATGATGACCTCCGGCAACAGATGCAGCGAGAGAGGGGCAATGAGGAGGTCGTGAACATAGGAAGTTCCTATGATCCCCCACATACTGCTACGCGAACTCTAGCTGCATATGTGCGTGCCACTACAACGACAGCCAGCCACGTCCGAGGCGCCCCCCTATAGAACACTCTATGTGGGTAGTGAGAGGCACCTTCTACCATTAGGCACGGATGGAGAAGCTTGTACCTCGATAGTCTCCTCTTCTATACGCACTTATGTTCAATCTCTTAAAGCATGTAACTAAATGGTGGACGCGTTACTGCGGTTGCCTTTTATGGAGTTGACATGTTGCATCGATGTGTCGCATGTCGTGTCCTTTAAGTTATAGGCGTTGATATGTATTGAACAAACTCATTGATGGGTACATAATGTTACTGGTTTATTCTCATTCATAACGGACTACGATGCATACATAAAGAGTGGACATTAAATCTCATTACAACTGAACTTCTACTTGGCAACAACAAGAACTAATAGAAGAAAGACCGCAAAACTAACTAGCTTAACTAATTTCTGAAGCATGTTCTCAACTCTTTCCATCCTTTCATCCAGTCTTTTAAGTCTATTCTCTTCATTCTGCGTTGGTGGGTCGGAGGGTCAAGCCACTAGACGAAATGCAGCAGCACCACGAGAGTCATCTTACAAGGCAGCAATTTGCATTGCAATATCTCGAACCACTGGGACAGCTTCATCAGCCCACTGCCAAAACCGACAAGTTGTGCTTGAAAAAGAATTGCAGCTTGAAGTGAAAAACAACAACATGCTGTTTTGAATGGAATTCATTCGGGATGATTAGGCGCAACTTACCGTAAGATTTGAACACTTCATGAATACTCGGGATGGATTCATTGGTGTATGCGAGGTGAACACATTCACCGGATCACTGCAAAGAGAGCAAACCAGCTGCTGCCGCAGTGATTGTAATTGTTTGCTCACTCGAAAGTTAGATGAGGCCGAAGACATCCCGTCTAAGACTGGAGGAAAGGAGAAGAGCAAATGAGGAGTGAGGTGAATGGCAGCCAAAGCATCCATATATAGCATGCGGCAAAATTGCAATTGGGTGAGGTGAATCACAGCCAAAGCGTCCATATGCATTGAACAAACATGCACCTCACTATAGTAGGCCCCGTACTAGGCGCGGTAGGTGACCTGCACCCTCTGAGGGGCGGCGTCACGTTGCGTCTTGACCTGTCAGTCGCTGTCTGTGTACGACGAATCTTGAGGCCGCGTAGCATCATTTCCGCACAAACATGCTTCGTTGGGTCACATCGTGGCGAGCGACCCTCGCTGGGGCGCGGTAGGGACACCCCTTGTGCCAGCGCGGAGGTGACTGCCCCTCCCAGCGCGCAGAGGTCACTGCCCTCCGCCAGCGCAGATGGGTCACCTGCACCTTGTGGGTGCGCCCTCACATTGCGTCTCCCGTGCTCAGCTATTTAAACGCGCTGTCGCACACTCATTGTTCATAAGCCTCAGGTCTCAATTAGGAAATTTTCGTACTTGGTCGATTGTTCCTCTCAGGAATCTCTCCCTCTTTTTGAGGTGCCTACCTCTCCCGTACTTAACATTTTTGTTTGTATGTTGGCACCATTTACGGAAGTCGTTACTAATGCGATATATGTTTGAATTTGCAGTCTTCCGTGTGTGAGGTTAAGAGTCGGTAATGTCGTAACAGTAAGTTCATTTTAGCAACGTACGTATGGTTTTTATGCTGTGTTTTGGTTGAAATATTGTCTTATTTTCGTCAGAAATTGAGACATTGTACGTGTTCCACGATAACGTGCGTACGATCGCACGGAGTTGATTTGTCCACCGCCGGTAGCGCCTTGCTAAACGTTCCCAACCTGGTACACGTCGATTTGCTCGAGCTACAACGCTGCATTCGGCAGTTGTTCGATAGGCACGTCGCCAGCAACAAGATAATAATAGAGGCGGTCACCGCCACCACGGTCCCACCACACGGGCAGATGTTGTGGGGCTTGGCGAAGTGACCAAAGAAGCCATGTGGCACAAAGACATGGAGATCGTTAGCAATCCTCACGCTCTGATCTATCGACGACCCATGGTGTATGTCCATTTTGTTTATCCTGCTCAATCCTCTGGGGGTGCCGTTCAAGGGGGCAGTGACACTCTTGTCCCCCTCTTCGGTTTGTTGACGACGGGAGAGGTCTCGAGAGCGCCAGATGTCGTTAGGCAGGATGCTCCAGTTGATGGAGATTCTGGTAGTTTCCAACCGAATGAAGGTGTGGATAAATGGCGAGGTGCTCGTGTTGATTGTCATGAGATTATCGATGGCATGTCCGAGGGCACTGCCACCAAAGATGAGGATGACTTTGACTCACAATCCAGCGAGGATGAAGCCGACGATGAGGGTGGGATCGTCGGTGGCATTGTTTCGACCGACACGGACTATGTTCCAAGTCGGTTGGATTGCCAAGCGGCCTCTTCCCTTGTTCTGGCCCAGGAGCACGAGTCTTCGTGGGCCTTCGATGCAGACACCCTACTTGTGGGGCAACATTTCCCACACAAGACTGTCGCCTGGCAAGCTATTGTGAGTTTCGCGGTGAAGACCAGTCGGACTTACCGAGTTTACAGGTGAGTTTGAACGTTGTTTGCTACATCTTGAACTATCTACAGTAAGTCATGCTAACTATTATATGTCTTCCATTATCTACAGGTCTAATCCTGACACGTACATAGTTAAGTGCGTGCTTAGCTCTTGCCCTGGCAAAGTCCGTGCGCAGAGATTCCCTAGGGCGGGAACGGCCTTCCGCATCACAGTCGTGACGGATCACACATGTGAGCTTCAGGAGCCATTGCAAATGCATAAGAATGTACCTCGGCCTACATCGCGAGCATCATAAGCCATGTAGTTGTCGTCGATTTGACCGTTTCGTCGAAGGTCCTAATGGCTAACATAGCGAATACAGTAGGGTATGCCGTTAGCTACAGTAAGGTCTGGCGGGCGAAGCGGAAGGTCCTCGAAGGGTTGTACGGTACCTATAAGGAGGCGTACGACCTAGTCCCCAGAATGCTGAAGCAAATTGCGTAATCTGGGGACATGCGTCAACAGGGTGGACAGGCCCGACCCGTCGAACATCCCACATTCTCTAATCCTTATCGAGTCTTTTGGGCACTTGGCCCGGCAATCTAGGGCTTCTCTCACTGTCGTCCTGTCCTGACTATGGACGGTACTTTGCTTTGCGGAAAGTACAAGGGCACCATTCTCACCACTATTGCCGCTAATAGCAATGACCAGTTGCTCCCAGTTGCCTTTGCAATTGTAGAGAATGAGAACACTGACAGTTGGCTGTGGTTCCTAGCCAACATAAAGCAACATGTTGTAAAGGACCGGTCGAATGTGTGCGTCATAATGGATCGTCATGCCGGGTTGTTGTCCGCGCTACACACCATGCAGCACGGTACAAGCCCGCCGTTCTAATGGAACAATATGCGCACACGTTGGTGCATGCGGCATCTAGCCGCCAACTTCTACACGCGCTTCCGGAGCAAAGATCTCATAAAGAAGTTCAAGAAGCTCTGCCTGCAAAACCAGAAGCGCAAGTTCGATGCCGTGTGGCGGGAGCTTGAGGTCGAAACCGAGCGTGCAAGTGGAGGTTCTGGCCCAGGCGCACCACAAAGCGAGTTCGTTGAGTGGATGAGTGTGCATGTCCCCGACTATGAGAAATAGTCTCTTCTTCACGACACCTATGGTGCTCGGTATGGTATCATGACAACCAACATGTCCGAGGTCTACAACGGTGTGTTAAAAGGGGTCCGTTCCGTGCCCATCACCGCTGTTGTCGATGAGACATGGAACTGCACGGTCGGTTACTTCGTCAATCGGGCAATGATGGCCAAGCAGCATTTGGACAAAGGTAAGCAGTACTCGGAGGTTACCCTTGCCTACACGGACAAGAAGATTACCAAGGCCCGATCCCATGTAGCTATCACAATGGATGGCATGAGGAGGAAGTTCGAGATCCGCCTGCGGGACAAGTACGTTCGCGGCCACATGAGAGGTGACCGGAAGCATGTTTGCACCTTAGGCAATGTGGCAGTTTGCACCTGCAACAAGCCTCAACTCCTGCACAAGCCTTGCTCCCACGTATATGCTACATGTCGGAGTACTACGACATACGACACTTGTATGATACTTGGAACGGGGAGTTCAACTCCTACGGCGTGGAAGGCCACTACAGGGACCTATGGCGGGGAGCAGTGAAGTGGTCACCGAATGAAGCACTACGGCATCCAGGCCGTGGGAGGCATCAGTCAAGGCGCATCTGCAACGACATGGATGCGAGCCAACATGGAGATCGGCCAAGACCAATAAGGTATAGGCTATGCAAAACTCATGGGCACTCATTCAGGAACTGTCCGAATAGACCTTCTTCCTCTGACGCCACTTAGTATCTGTAAGCTATCTGCTGTATTGAGTCATGTTGGTCATAGCGATGTGAGTGTTGTAGTGATTTGCGTTGTAACCTGCACTGCTTTCTACGCTACAACAAGTTGTTGTTACCGCTTATAAGTACAGATATCTGCCTCATTTGGGTCATGTCCTTGATGAATGAGAATAAAATTGTTCTACTGAGATAGATAACGGCACAAGTGTCCAATTACATTCCAATTACCACACTCGCTTGATTACAAATCAAGAATCAAGTACAAGTTACAACATATAATAGACTTCTAATGTTACTATCTCCACGCACGCCGCCATCGCTCTCGGGCATAGGACCACGTGACTTTGGTCTTCCGTCTTGTGTTCTGCCATAGGTCTCGATGAATTGCTCGTGGGAACGCTACCTATCGGTGACCGTGGGTTCGCTTGCAGTCATAGCGGGGCTCCTCAACCGTCGTACAGGGGGGCATCACCTGCAGGAGTGGCGTTGAGAACAAGTCGATGATCAAGCAAGAGGATCCGTAGTAGGATCTGTGGAGGGCACTAACTTGGCTCGGCTTATGGGATGAACTGGTGAATCGCCGTGTAGTTCACCTTATGGGTGAATCGCACAGGTACGGTGTGTAGCCGGACTGATACCATGGCGCCATATTGCCCATTTGAAATTGTCTGCCAGTGTGGGGCTGAGAGGGAGAATCTGGGATAACCTCCGCGGTTCCGGGTTGCACATCCGTGCTCTCTGGAATGGCCTCTTCCTGCCTCCGTGTCAACGACGGCACCAGCGTAGGGTCCCTCCGTGACGAGGACGGCATCAGCGTAGGGTCCCTCCGTGACGACGACGACATCACCATAGAGTCCCTGCGTGGCAACCGCGCGGACGATCCGCCGCCCATGCTGCTGCGCCGCTGGGTCGACTCGCTTAGACAGGAAGATGGAGGGGGCGAGGGTACACGACGATGCTCCGTCCGATGCCACAAGTCGACATCGCTGGGCCTTCCACAGCTCATGTTACGAACGACCTGCTTAACATCTGCAACAAGCGTCTTCATGACCGAAAAAAGGCGTTCAACTGAGTTGTTCGTACCCCGCTCGAGTTCCCGGTGGTCGCGGTCTACAATGCTCTGCAAACGGTCCACCTGCATGGTTACCGAACAAACAAAATTTTGTTAGTTAACTCTATTTCAGAGGGTGGTTAATCTACTACGTACTCAACGTACCGAATCATCATGGCGGGCTGCACGGTGCGGGTCCAGCCCCAAGTCCAACCGCTCGGCGTGGCTAGGATCTGCATGTCGGGCCGGGGGGCTCCTGTCAATCTCGTCCGCATGTGCCGTACGTACCACTCCAAGTACGTATTGTAAGTCTCTTCATCGTAAGGTCGTGCCTCCTGCAAAATGGAATCAGTGGTCGTTTGCCATGCATCTATCCACGGCTGCTGCGTCTAAAGCCAGTCATCGCTCTTGCGACCCTTCTTAAATGCGCTGAAGGTGGAACAAAATAAATAAATTATGGTACCGACATAACATATGACTAAAGGACCTACAATATTATTAAGCAATGCAATCTACTTACAAGTGACTACGCCTCGCAAGCGGTCGCCCTAGAGCAGGGGGGATCTCCTAGTGCAACTGGAACTGCCTTATCACCCGTTGTGGGTTGTAGGGCTTAACCATGTGGGAGAACACTAGATGACAAGTTGTCCTCCGGTACGCTGCATCCTGGTCGCATAGCAAGCTCAAGCCGTCGGGTGCCGTGCGCTGCACGAAGGCATCCGTCCAAGGAGCCCATACTGATCTTTATTTATCTTTAATCTTCTACTGTCTTGAGCTTCAACTCCTTCTTGATCAGCACTTCTCGTAGTATCAACGTCTACTCGCAAACAAGCAAATAAACCAAAACAAATAAATAACAGAGAGCAAATAAACTCCAAAAATAAATAAAAATCTTAGATAAATAGATATTGAATTGAGATGAATTTAGGAATTTGAATGGACTCAATCGCAGTTCGGATGCAAAAGATATGAGCTTTGGAAGATCACATGAAATGATGAAATTAGAGAGGAAAGAATATTCAGAGAATATTCCTTCGGATTAAGTAGAAGAAAAAGAATTGGATACTTACAAGTGGGGTCCACTGGTAGTTGAGAGAGAACAAAGGTAGTGAATGACATGCGGGGTCAACTGGATAATTGAATTTCAGAAATTAAATGAATTTCCGAAAAGGTTAAAGTGAATGGCAAGTAGGCCATCTGTCTATAGACCATGTCCACGGGCTAGGGTTTATGGTGCGTGGTGAACTGAGTTCATGGACCTTTGGTTCGGGTGAGACTTGGGTGTGCCACATGGACTGACAATTGGGCGTTGATCGTACGCCACACGGGCAAGGGGTTGAGGTGGCAACTGAGTTGGCGACGAGTTGGCAGAAGAGAAACAATCCAGAGGTCCAACCATGGCCGGTGGCTTGAAGATGACCGCGACGGCGAACGGCGATGAGCGGACGGCCGGAACACTCTGGTGACAGGAAGCAACAAGGAGGTGAGGGACCGCAAGAGAGAGGCAAGGAACGCAAGTGGACTTACATGGACAGGCAAGGGATGCACGAGAAGAGCAGATTAGTTTGGGCGGCGTCGTCTGGTCTCGATGACAGAAACGAAAACGGTGATTCGATGGTCCTCCAGAGAAGATGGTGGTGTCACGGCGATGCCCACGATGATGCGGTCCGACGGCGAAGACGGCACGACCGGAGACGCACTGTCGATGACGAAATCCAAGGGCGAATAAGCTCCGGTGACCGGCGGTTCCTGACAAATTGTAGCACAAGGAAGAGAGGACAGGTGCCGGCGGCTAGGGCAAACGAGGGAGGAGATTGAGGCAAGGGATTTGACGTGGGTTAGGGTCCTTATATAGGCAGCGGATGAGGAGATTCCACCAAGGACACGGCAGCACAGACGTGCGTGAAGAAGCTGGACTCTCGGTCGGTTTGGAGAAGAAGCACAGGTGCCGAATACACGGGACCACTGGCAGCGAAAGGAGCCAAGAAGGAAATGCGGACTCGGCTGGGTGTCACGCGCGAAGGAAAGCAAGACAGGCCTGGCTCGGTTTGACTTGGGCTGCATGGGCCGCTCCGCTGCTGGCTTGCACTGGCTACACGCGCGCACAAGCAAAGAGAAAAGGGAGCAGCGGCCTGGGCTGTGTACCCGCACGGGAGAAACGTCTAGTTGGGAAAAGAAAAAAAAGGTAGGGCCGGCCAAGAAAAACAAAGCGAGCGCCAGCTGGTTTGCTGGCTTGCTCCGGCGCATGCACAGGGAGGGATCAATGTAGTAACTATAGAGGCAAAAAGCTAACGAGGATGGAGGGCTGCTGCTGCACATACCACATACACGAACAAAGAACAGGAAAGCTAAGCTACAGGGACCATGTATGCACAGTGCGCACAGGTGGCCGGTAGATGGAGGCAACGCAGCGGCGGCGAAGGGGCAAAACGGAAAGGAAACGACGAGTCGAACACGATGGTGCGATCAGATTTTGGAAAACCTCACCGAGGAAGCGAGCAACGCGACGAATGTGGTTCGGCTTTACGGATTGACATGGCTCCGGCGATCTTCGGGTGAAGTGGATGGAACCATGACGTAGAGGACGACGACGCGAAGCCAACGCCACAGACGGTTCAGCCGGCGGATGTCGGATGAAGGCGCAACTCGCCAGAGAAGACCTTTGGGGAGAGCTCAGTATTCTGCAGATGACAACGAAAATAGATTGGTTTGGAGGAAACCGATTTAGGTGATTGAAAGAGGAGATCAAGACGAACGCGTAGGCATAAACGGTTCGCTTTTATATATACCGTAGAGGAAGATATGGAAATTTAAAATTTGAGTTTGGAACTTTGGATACGAACAGGATACTTGGAGACTCGGCTGTTCGGTTTGCAATTCGGCTGGGATACGATACGAACAGAATGTCACGATACTGTAGCACGGGATTCGGATGAACAGTAGCCGAAGGTACTGTAGCAGTACGGCAGGGGAGAGAAAAGAGGATTTTTTGGAATTAAAGAAAATCCCAAAAATCAAGGAGGCTAAATAAATAGCAAACAAATCCAAAAAATCTCAGAAAATTCCTTGGAGCACAAGGAAGCCAAATAACACAAGTTTTTTTTATTTAATTAATGTTTAGATTAGTCAAATTAAATATTTTTAATTTAGGAAATTCCCAATTAAGCTTTATTAATTCAAACAAAATTGGCGAAATTTTCCAGGGACCTAAACTACTCAAAAGATTTTTGAAAAGCCAAATTTTGGGACGTCGGAGGGGGAACAACTACACGGCCTCGCAACGGCTGGCCGCTAATAAAGCTGACGTCTTGTAGTGTCACGGTCATCTCCCCACCGAAAGTGGGCGTGTGGGTCTCCTACGCCAACGATCAATCAAGGCGAAGAAGGAGACATCAATCAGAGGTTCGCCCCATGTTCAACATGCTTGATGTAACATAATCACCCCTGATTGATGAAGCCTCGAAACATACCGCTCGTCCAACGGCCAAATCTCCCTCGGTCCCCGTGTCACCAGAGTTGGCGACCCATCGCCACCGATCCAAGTTGGACAACGATGCTTGGCGCCCCATGCCTCCTCAAGTAGGGCTGGTACAGTACGTGCCATTGCTGCAAATAGAGAACAACTAACAGTTAGCGAGATCTAAGTACGTACTTAATGCTAAAAATTGCAATAAGAAAAAATTAAATACGTACTTAGCTAATCTAATCGTTCCGATGCGCTGTAGCTTATGAACGATTCGGCCGCACACGTTTTTTATATATGCAAAGAAAAGTGGCAACGAAAGACAGCGACATGATTTAAAGGGAGGAAAAAATGAAACCGAACGCAATGAACAAACTTTCGGTAGAAAAGGGAGCGCGTGTGGCGAGCGAGGCGAGCACGCCTGGGGCCAGGGCCGAGCACCTGCCGTGCTTGCCATTGGGCGAGCAACTGCCGTGCCAGGCCGGGCGAGCAACTGCGCGCCTGGGTCGGAAGCGGCGCCGCCGCGCCGATGGCGAGACAAGTTACTCACACCCCTAGTACTCGTGGTGCGTGCAATCGCTTAGGGCCAATTTTTGAAATTATGGTGAAAGAGGGCTACTTTTGAAATTAAAAGTTGCTCTGAGGCCACAAATGCAAAAAATCATTTTTTTTCCTGATTTGGCCTACTTTTGATTAAAAAAACGAGTGTTTTACGAAACCTAATGGTACCAGCAAAAGATTAAACCTACTTTATGCCAATTACTTTAATATTAAAATAATACTCTTCAATGCCATGATAAGTAAATAAATCCTATCATCCCACATACCAGCTATATTCACCTTGACAAGATTAAGTTACATAATATATAAATTAATGTTCGGTATTGTCACACAATGTGTTTTTAAATTCTAAAAAAGAGCATTGGCTAACCGCCAATGGTTTTAGTGGAGAGTTAAGGGTTGAGACTAAAAGGATGGACAACCCAATAGACTTGAAAAAAGTGAGTCGAATGTGAGACTAAACAGGTGGACAACCACGAGTTGGTGTTTGTCTATTTCCTCACTGGAGACAAGTAAGGACAAGAGCCTTGTGCCAAATAACATACACAGATATCACTCAACAACGGGTTTGGTATATCCAGCCTGGCTTAGTACACTGCTCTTCTAATTGGATATCTACAGAATGTCAACTGCTCTTGTGTGATAAAGCAGCCGCGGAATGGGGGTAAGTCGGGAGTGGGCCGGTTAGGGCACTCACTGAACTACACAATGGTATGGACCAGTTAGCATCCGATCGCGTACTCCACCATTGGTCGGTGGTTTCTCGATGGCTGTATTGACTTTGAACCTACCGGGTAGAGGCTAGAAAGGTTAAGAAGTGGAAATGCTTTATCTCAACTCAGTCACACGCTATCAAGTTGCGTTTATATTAAATGATAGTATGAGTTTGAGGTATCTTGTGGGTAAAGTTGGGCAACTCTGCAGAGTATAATAAATGGTATTCGGATACGTCATGCTTCTGGTTAGTGAAGTTGTATTCATGGGTGATTCCAATATATGAGGCATAAGTAGAGATTTTGATATGTTAAGATGGTAATCACAATTGTTGAATAAACCCCTAATATTATATTAGTATGGTTTTACTGTTTTAAAGGCAAACTACTTTAACTCAAAAGTTGCATCCACATATACCTAATATGGTAAACCCTAAACAATCCATTCAACTCCTAGTATGTAGTTAAATAGCTTTTCCATGTGGCTTGCTGAGTATGTTGTGTACTTAATCTTGCTAAATTTTCATCAGAAGGCATGTTAGAAGATTGAAGGACACCTTAGAGAATGTGTTAGGGTTGTGACCGCACTCAAGCTTTCCTGTGGAAGCATTGGTTCTTTTGAATGTAAGTCAAAGCTTTGGGCTTAAGATGCCCATTTTGTTGCTGCAAAATTGCCGTTATGCCATAATTTAGTCAAAATAATGTTTTTCAATTGTTCGTAAGCAGGTTTGATTCCATTTCGGTTCACGACCGAAATCCTGGACGGTTGTACAAACCGGGTACTCCTTATTTGAAAAATGGGGTCGTTACAAGTGGTATTAGAGCATGCTAGACTGCAGGTTGTAACTGTTGGAAATATGCCCTAGAGGCAATCATAGAGATGATTATATTTCATTATGTTCATAATATTGGATAATATGTTATCTTGTTCCTAGAATAATATTGTTAATATTTATTATCAAGTATGTGACTTGATCGTGAAACTCTATATTTCTGCGATAATTATTCTTATACAATCCCTGGTCGGAAACATATGATGACACATATAAATAGACTAGCATATGTATTAGTTGATGACTATGTTTCACGGGTCATGGATATGGAGATATCAAACCAATAATATGGACACATGTTAGAGAACATTGTAGGACCCGGGATTAACACTCCCAAATCCTCTGTGTATTTCTGAACTAGTCCCAAGATCAGTAGCTAGTCCACACAGTAAACAAATGTGGTAGCAAAATCATATCACAACTTTATTAATAAATAACAACAGAGTTGATTACAAAGGAGGCTTACAGGGCCGACAATAAAATAAACACAATGCGGAAGGCGAAGATGTAGTAGAGTCCAGTTAATCTGCCACAGGCAATCGACTGGGGAAGCGGCCTAGTCGTCGAGATTCACACCGGTGGTAAAGTCCTTCTCCTCTGAAATTATTTGCATTAAGCAAGAATGAGCACAACTACCGTGCTCGCAAGTTACACCCGTCAAATAACAGAATGACATGCATACATCGATATCTCAAAGGAAGGCTTAATATGGTTGAATTTGCATAAAGCATCATTTTCTTTAAATACTTGTACTAAGTTCCAAAGCAATTATTACATAACTAAAATTCATTTTCTAAATCAATTTTATAGTCAGATAACATTCACACATGAATGGTGAAGGATACCCTTCTATCACATGGCTTCCCGCCCAATTCCCATTTGGATAAACCATTTGACAAAGTCTTTTTGAAATCAAAATCCAAGTCTAACTTTGAGTGGCTTTGCTAGCATGTCCATGACCGCGGACGCGGCTATTCGAATAGTTTTACACTCTGCAGAGGTTGTACACTTTACCCACAAGACACGAATTCTCTAGTTTATCCGGCATATATCTATGCCACCGCTCACTACCTTAGGTAAGCAGTCTAGAGCACATGCCAAGGCCTTTACAATGCATCATTCCACCACAGTATCTCCTCGCTAAGGTTTCGCCCCCTTTGGATAGAAATCATGAGTTCCTAGCCCCTCTTGCGCGGTGGGAATAAAGTAGTCATGAAAGACAGGCCATGAAAGACCACCCATGTACATACAGGATCAACCGCGATGGAACTCTGCAAATTAATTAGCCAGGTCCTACACCCCATTCGGAGGACATGTGGTTGCACGGTGAGGCATAGCCCATTATAGGCATAGCAAAGGAACGCTCAGAGGCTGGTCCTCAATCGACCTGGGCGACTTTCCACAAAACCCATGGGCCTCAACCCTACCTAGATTGAGCCCGTGCATTGACATGCACCATCCACAACAATCATTTCGCCCAAGTACAAACCATCATTTTATTTTATTTTTTTTCAAGATCATTTGTAAACTTCCATAACACACCAATGCCATGGATACGATTTAAACAATATTTGATTTTTGGCTGAAATTCCCCAAATCAATATTTTTGGTCTAAGCATGTCTTTGCAACATTTTCAAATGATCCTAGTTCATACTATCGTATCAACTAGATTTTGTCTAGGGTGACAATGTATTGGATTCAATTATCAAATTTTGGCCATACAAAGGAATTAGGAATACCTATGAATTTTAAACAGGCATTTAAATTACTGAATATAAATAAGCATGCAATAATAATTTAAAACAAAATTAAATAATTTGAAATAATGGGTGTAATATGATCAAGAATGTAACTTGCCTTGCTTAATGGATTATTCTCAAACGGCGTTGAAATCGATCGTCAGAAAGTCGTAAGTAATCTATACGCGTAAACGAACCAAATTCAAATAACAATCAAATAAAATCCAAATAAAAACAAAATAAAATTATAAAATAAATACTACTAGGAAGTTATCGATTTTATATGAATTTAGAAAGTTGAATGGAAGGAAACAGAGTTCGTATGAAGGAGAACGAAATTCCGGAAGGTTGAATGTCACATGAAATAATATAATTCCGAAAATTTTACTATTCATCGAAATTTGTTGTTTCGGATGGCTAAGAACAAAGAAAGATCTTTATGGCCATGGAGAGACAGTACGACGTAGAACACGTTGAGGCGAACTCAACGGTGTCGACGGCTTAGCGAGATGATATTCGATGGCGACGCAGTCCGACGGAGAAGACCTTCGCGGGCAAGCGGTGCGACGTCGGCGTTCTTGGGCAAACGGAGAGGAGTTAGCGGATGAGGTTGGCGGCGATTTGAAGATGGAACTGCGGGGAACACAACGCTCACCTTGGTTGGGGTGGAATGCGCATGGTCGGCCGGCGGCGGCGACTACGCGCACAATGGACCGATTAAATAACGGAAAAATAAATAAAATCTAAAAATTATGAAATAAATACTAAAAATAGTAGATGAATTGAGATGAATTTAGGTGAAAGAATCAACGGATTTGGAGCTTGCATGTAGGAGAACGAAATTTTGAAAGATTAAAATGTTATGTACAAAGGATGTAGCACATGACTAGATATCTACTGTTCATCTTCCTCAAACTAACGTAACGCATAACAAAAGTGGCGGCGGTTTGGACCTAGTGCCGACGGTGCTCGGTGGCACACCGCGAGAGAAAAGAGCATCACGAAGAGTGCGACATCGCGATCTGCGGTGGTGAAGGCAGTCTTGCCGGCGCTAGCTCGACGGCGACGCAATCCACAAAAGAAGAAGCGGTTTATGGTTTAGATGGCGACATTGCGGCGTAACGAGGCATTTCGACGGCGGCGAGGGGTGGAATGGAGAGAGGGGCAGACGGGATGCGGTGCTCACCTCGATTCGCGAGGAACGTGTACGGATGGCGGGGCGAGGATGACAACGTCGGCAGCAGGCTCACGGTGGCGGCAGTGCTTGGCGATGCTCCGTGGCGAGGGAGCACGGCGAGAAACGTCGCGGCGAAGCTAGCGGTGTGGTCGATGGTTGGGGCTCCACCGTGAGAGAGCGCTAGAGGCAGCGGAAGGGAGCTCGATCGGCGACGAAGAAATGCCGATTCGGCGAGGTGAGAGCGAGAGGAGAGTGAGTGGTGGGGATGGGATGAGTGAGAGGAGGGCACCTCGTGCTCCCTTTATAGGGGCGGAGAGGGGCGGAGAGGGAGATCGTGGGACGGCCGTTCGCGTGCATAAAGAACGAAAAGAAAATGGCAATTAACCGCATGTAGTGGATGAAACGTCCAATTGAAGGTCTTTGCGGCGTGCGTGGCGTTAATACGCACGTTCTCCTTCAAATGGATTCCAATTTAACGCATTGAGTGGGAGAAAGAAGAGAAAGAAATGGTGGCAGCCATTAATGGAGCTTCAAGCTTCATGGTTCGGTTTTAATGGCATCAAGGGGAGAGGTGGCGAGTGGTGGAGGTGAGGCGTGATCGCATGGGAGAAGCGGCCTTGATGCATGCGTGATGGGCGGAGGTGTGGCGGTGGCCGTGAGAGGTCTTGCCATGGGCTGCTTTTGGAAGGAAAACAGTATGAGAGAAGAACTTACGTGAGGAAGAAGAAGATAAGAGAGAGAAAGAAAGAGATAAAAAGATGAGAAAGTAATGAATAAGTAAATGAATGCATTTGCCCATCTTGGCAGTGCATGCAAATGCTTTGAGTTAAGCGTGCAGAGCTAGGAGTAGAAATGTGAGGTGACCCGATGGGAAGTTAAAATTATATATATATATATATATATATATATATATATATATATATATATATATATATTATTTTCGAAATTAAGATAAAGCATTAAACCAAATATTTATAGAACATAGCAAATAGAGTCCAAAAATTCTAGAAAAATTCATAAAATTCCTAGAATTATTTTAAACTTAATAAAAATAATTCCAACTTAAATGGTAATAGTTTTTTCACATAATTTATTTTGGTTTTAAAATAATTAGAGAAAGTTTTTCAAATCCGAAAATTCCAGAAATTAATTAAGTTTTTATTTTTCAATTTAACTCCAATAAAACTTTAATAAAACTTAATTTTGACTTTTAAAACTTCAGAAATTCAAATAAAGCAATCAAACTCTTTCAAATTTGAGAAAATCCAATAAAATAATAATTTTATTTATTTTTATTTTGGTAATGAACTTTGAAATTACAAACTACCCCTTAAAGGAATCTCGCCCCGAGATTGGAGTGGCTAGAAAGAAAGCTACGGATACAAGGTTTTCAACTGGAGTTGTCGTCGTCTACATTCTACTCTTCATCTGACGGGACCTGAGCTGTGACATTGTTCAGGCTTCTTGTTTGCTTGCATGGTGTTGATTCTTGGAACTTCATAGTTGGTTGGATTAGTTGCCTGCTGCCTCTTTGGAAATTTATTGGCATAATGTCCCATATCGACAATTGAAGCATTGTATTCTCGCCTTGAAGTTTTGTTCTCTGAGATTGGCCACCGGTGATGTTGCGTAAGCGTCTTCATTGGGGGTCGCAGATGCTAATCCTAGATTCATGAGTGCGGTCGTTGTTGGTGCTTGGTTGGGTTGGGCCTTGGGGTTTCTTGCAACATGTTGCCCTTGATCTACCATCTTCCTCTTGGGACACTTGGTGAAATAATGTCCAATGCTATGGCAGTTAACACAATGGACTTCTTGTCTTGGCTTTCCCTTTTGATGGCATCTATAGGTGAAGTGTCCCGGTTTACCACATCTATAACAGATAACATACTTCCATGGATGGTGACTTTTAGGAAGAAGGTGGCTCTCGTCGTCATTATGTGATACTTCTGGTGGCTTGAATTTTGTAATCCATCGTAGGAGCACTGTTCATGTGCTGAAGGAGCAGTGGTTGTGGAAATATTGTTGTTGTTATTCATTTGTTGCATTATCTGCTGCATTAGTGAGCTGGGTGACGAAATGGCGGTTCAAATTCGAAGGGTTTACGTCGTCGCGGTTGGTTGGCTTCATTCTTGGCATTTCGAGGGACATTGTTGTCTTGCTTGTTTTTACTTTTGACGACAGTGTTCACCATCATCGGTTATTCGAGTTTTTAGGAAAGGAGACAAAGGATAGGGAAGAGACAAATAAGAAGGACTAAGGGGATAGAGCAAAACAATACTCCCAAACAAAAGAACCAACTCAAAAGCTTCAAGAAAACTTTAATAGCTTTATACAACATTTTATCAATCGAGACTCGTAATCTGGGGAAATAACTCAATACACAGAATGAGTATTGGCAAACTTAGACTATATGGCTTGGCTGACACAACGATCTTTGGTAAGTCTTGTCCGTCTTCCTTGGATGGTGAAGACGATGATACTTTGTCGATGGCTCCATGTCTTGTGGTCTTGAACGTAAGGGTTAATAACGTGTTGACTATCTATAGAAGTTTTCCAGGGAAAAGAGGATCCATTTAACATTATAAAATGGTGAAAAGATAATTAGGTAAGAAAGAAGATAGATGACTCAGATGAGAAGAGAACAATTTATTTTTCTTGTTATATAAAAATAATTTTTGGAGTTTTTCAACTAACGGCCATTCTAACTAGGTCACGACCTACAGTCGATATGGCTCTGATACCACTTTGTAGGACCCGGGATTAACACTCCCAAATCCTTTGTGTATTTCTGAACTAGTCCCACGATCAGTAGCTAGTCCACACAGTAAACAAATGTGGTAGCAAAATCATATCACAACTTTATTAATAAATAACAACAGAGTTGATTACAAAGGAGGCTTACAGGCCAACAATAAAATAAACACAGCGGAAGACGAAGATGTAGTAGAGTCCAGTTAATCTGCCACAGGCAATCGACTGGGGAAGCGGCCTAGTCGTCGAGATTCACACTGGTGGCAAAGTCCTTCTCCTCTGAAATTATTTGCATTAAGCAAGAATGAGCACAACTACCGTGCTCGCAAGTTACACCCGTCAAATAACAGAATGACATGCATACATGGATATCTCAAAGAAAGGCTTAATATGGTTGAATTTGCATAAAGCAGCATTTTCTTTAAAAACTTGTACTAAGTTCCAAAGCAATTATTACATAACTAAAATTCATTTTCTAAATCAATTTTATAGTCAGATAACATTCACATATGAATGGTGAAGGATACCCTCCTATCACATGGCTTCCCGCCCAATTCCCATTTGGATAAACCATTTGACAAAGTCTTTTTGAAATCAAAATCCAAGTCTAACTTTGAGTGGCTTTGCTAGCATGTCCATGATCATGACGCGCTATTCAATAGTTTTACACTCTGCAGAGGTTGTACACTTTACCCACAAGACACGAATTCTCTAGTTTATCCGGCATATATCTATGCCACCGCTCACTACCTTAGGTAAGCAGTCTAGAGCACATGCCAAGGCCTTTACAATGCATCATTCCACCACAGTATCTCCTCGCTAAGGTTTCGCCCCCTTTGGATAGAAATCCGCAGAGTTCCTAGCCCCCTCTTGCGCCAGGTGGGAATAAAGTAGTCATGAAAGACAGGCCATGAAAGACCACCCACGTACATACAGGATCAACCGCGATGGAACTCTGCAAATTAATTAGCCAGGTCCTACACCCCATTCGGAGGACATGTGGTTGCACGGTGAGGCATAGCCCATTATAGGCATAGCAAAGGAACGCTCAGAGGCCGGTCCTCAATCGACCTGGGCAACTTTCCACAAAACCCATGGGCCTCAACCCTACCTAGATTGAGCCCGTGCATTGACATGCACCATCCACAACAATCATTTCGCCCAAGTACAAACCATCATTTTATTTTATTTTTTTTCAAGATCATTTGTAAACTTCCATAACACACCAATGCCATGGATACGATTTAAACAATATTTGATTTTTGGCTGAAATTCCCCAAATCAATATTTTTGGTCTAAGCATGTCTTTGCAACATTTTCAAATGATCCTAGTTCATACTATCGTATCAACTAGATTTTGTCTAGGGTGACAATGTATTGGATTCAATTATCAAATTTTGGCCATACAAAGGAATTAGGAATACCTATGAATTTTAAACAGGCATTTAAATTACTGAATATAAATAAGCATGCAATAATAATTTAAAACAGAATTAAATAATTTGAAATAATAGGTGTAATATGATCAAGAATGTAACTTGCCTTCCTTAA
Organism: Phyllostachys edulis; assembly: GCA_036346405.1. Taxonomy (NCBI): domain Eukaryota; kingdom Viridiplantae; phylum Streptophyta; class Magnoliopsida; order Poales; family Poaceae; genus Phyllostachys; species Phyllostachys edulis. The sequence continues at coordinate 14,058,882 of CM070546.1, read as the reverse complement.
TGGATTATTCTCAAACGGCGTTGAAATCGATCGTCAAAGTCGTAAGTAATCTATCTGCCGTAAACGAACCAAATTCAAATAACAATCAAATAAAATCCAAATAAAAACAAAATAAAATTATAAAATAAATACTACTAGGAAGTTATCGATTTTATATGAATTTAGAAAGTTCAATGGAAGGAAACAGAGTTCGTATGAAGGAGAACGAAATTCCGGAAGGTTGAATGTCACATGAAATAATATAATTCCGAAAATTTTACTATTCATCAAAATTTGTTGTTTCGGATGGCTAAGAACAAAGAAAGATCTTTATGGCCATGGAGAGAAAGTACGACGTAGAACACGTTGAGGCGAACTCAACGGTGTCGACGGCTTAGCGAGATGATATTCGATGGCGACGCAGTCCGACGGAGAAGACCTTCGGCGGGCGGCAGGCGGACGTCGGCGTTGCGGGCAAACGGAGAGGAGTTAGCGGATGAGGTTGGCGGCGATTTGAAGATGGAACCATGGGAACACAACGCTCACCTTAGTTGGGGTGGAATGCGATGGTCGTCGGCGGCGGCGATTACGCGCACAATGGACCGATTAAATAACGGAAAAATAAATAAAATCTAAAAATTATGAAATAAATACTAAAAATAGTAGATGAATTTAGATGAATTTAGGTAAAAGAATCAACGGATTTGGAGCTTGCATGTAGGAGAACGAAATTTTGAAAGATTAAAATGTTATGTACAAAGGATGTAGCACATGACTAGATATCTCTGTTCATCTTCCTCAAACTAACGAGCATAACAAAAGTGGCGGCGGTTTGGACCTAGTCTTGTGACGGTGCTCGGTGGCGGCACCGGCGAGGGAAAAGAGCATCACGAAGAGTGCGACATCGCGATCTCGGTGGAAAACGGCGGTCTTGGCTTAGCTCTTCGGCAATGACGCAATCCACAAAAGAAGAAGCGGTTTATGGTTTAGATGGCGACATTGCCGTGACGGAGGCATTTCGACGGCGGCGAGGTGGAATGGAGAGAGGGACAGCGGGGATGCGGTGCTCACCTCGGTTCGCGGAGAACGTGTACGGATGGCGGAGGCGAGGATGACAACGCCGACGCGGCAGGCTCGCAGTGGCGGCAGTGCTTGGCGATGCTCCGGCGAAGGCGAGGGGAGCGTAGAGAACGTCATGAGGCGGTTAGCGGTGTGGTCGATGGTGCGGGGCTCCACAGAGAGAGCGCTAGAGGCAGCGGAAGGGAGCTCGGTCGTGACGAAGAAATGCCGATTCCGTGAGGTGAAAGAGAGAGGAGGTGAGTGGTGGGGATGGGATGAGTGAGAGGAGGGCACCTCGTGCTCCCTTTATAGGGGCGGAGAGGGCCGGAGAGGGAGATCGTGGGACGGCCGTTCGCGTGCATAAAGAACGAAAAGAAAATGGCTTAATTAACCGCATGTAGTGGATGAAACGTCCAATTGAAGGTGCTGCGACGTGCGTGACGTTAGTACGCACGTTCTCCTTCAAATGGATTCCAATTTAACGCATTGAGTGGGGAGAAAGAAGAGAAAGAAATGGTGGCAGCCATTAATGGAGCTTCAAGCTTCATGGTTCGGTTTTAATGGCATCAAGGGGAGAGAGGTGGCCGAGTGGTGGAGGTGAGGCGGTGATCGCCGTGGAGGGCGGCTTGATCGCATGTGTGTGCCGGAGGTGTGGGCGGTGGCCGTGAGAGAGTCTTGCCATGGGTGCTTTTGGAAGGAAAGCGTAATGAGAGAAGAACTTACGTGAGGAAGAAGAAGATAAGAGAGAGAAAGAAAGAGATAAAAAGATGAGAAAGTAATGAATAAGTAAATGAATGCATTTGCCCATCTTGGTAGTGCATGCAAATGCTTTGAGTTAAGCGTCTTGAGCTAGGAGTAGAAATGTGAGAGCTAGGAGTAGAAATGTGAGGGTGACCGGATGGGAAGTTAAAATTATATATATTTTTTATTTTTATTTTCGAAATTAAGATAAAGCATTAAACCAAATATTTATAGAACATAGCAAATAGAGTCCAAAAATTCTAGAAAAATTCATAAAATTCCTAGAATTATTTTAAACTTAATAAAAATAATTCCAACTTAAATGGTAATAGTTTTTGCACATAATTTATTTTGGTTTTAAAATAATTAGAGAAAGTTTTTCAAATCCTAGAAAATTCGAGAAATTAATTAAGTTTTTATTTTTCAATTTAACTCCAATAAAACTTTAATAAAACTTAATTTTGACTTTTAAAACTTCAGAAATTCAAATAAAGCAATCAAACTCTTTCAAATTTGAGAAAATCCAATAAAATAATAATTTTATTTATTTTTATTTTGGTAACAGAACTTTGGGCTGTTACAAACATGATGTTGGATTAGACCCACCTTGAGACACTATTGAGATTGTTATGATTCTATGTGTCGTTAGTTGGTCTCAAGCAATGATGATGTATAATCCTTAGACTTGAGATCAGCATGGTTTTCTACATGTGTAATAGCACTCTTAGGGGTTGCCAAACGCTACACCGTAACTGGGTAGTTATAAAGGTAGCTTTCGGGTATGCTATGAAACATGCAGAGGAATGTGACTGGTCGAAAATGGGATTTGCCCCTCCTAACATAACAGGAGAGATGTCTCTGAGCTCCTCGTTGTGGTCGGATAAAGAAAGTGCATGGCCATGCCACTAGTAGTCGAAGTGTTCGACTACATGAAGTAATCCGACACTCGATCGAGAAAGTATTGAACAGTCTATGGATGACACAACATCTCACCTGGAGTTCAACCAGACATCGTGAGGCAAAGGGAGTATGCACGAGTAGGTCGCTTAGTTCGAACAATTCTGAATTTGGTCGTATGGAGATCGGTGAGTGGTCGAGATCGCCGAACATAATCACAAAGTGATGAGGACACAGTCGTGGGATGGTCAAGCGTAATCCAGAGTGATCGTAACACGGTCGTAAGGAGTTACGAGTGGTCATGACCAAATCTGGATGGTGTCGTATAGAGATAAGACTTGGTCGTAAGTGATGAGGACACTGGTCGAGGGCGGTCGAGCGTAATCCAGAGTGGTTGTAACACGGTCGTAAGGAGTTCTGAATCGTCGTGACTAAATACGAATCGGTCGTATAGAGATAAGACACTGGTCGTAAGTGATGAGGACTTGGTCGTAGATCATATTGCATCAAGGTTCGTCCGATATAATTTATGTGTATTCGGAATCGCTATGTTCGCTAGGAACCGCTTCGACTCGTGGTCGGAAAGGGTTTCGAGTCACAACCGACACGCATGAACCTCTGAGGCACACACTTAGCGGGTTGGAACAAACCAAGTCTGAATCTGATTCGTCAAATGTGTTCGGATAGGATCCGCCACGAGCACTATATAAGGAGATACATGAGGTCATTGGGCGTGACAAGTTTTACACCACCGAAACCCTAGCCGCCATCTTCACGAGAGCTTTTTGCGTGCGACACGGTGCCGAGACTGCGACGCATGGTTGTTCCTTCCCTGGATGTGTGGATACCGTAGAGGTGCTACTGCGACTGTTGCACTTGAGGACGATCCGCGATCTTCACAAGGAACTGCAGAGGTTGCTGGAGGAGACGATCGACTCGCGAGGACGCTGGACGATCGACTATGACCACTGCATCGACTTGCTCGACACTGGACGATCGACTACGACCAGTACATCGACGCGCTCTACGTTGGACCAGGCTGCTCCAACCCTTCTTCCGCTGCTCTACACGTCTGGTGGTAACGATCTGTGATCATCTACTTGCTTGGCTTCCTGGTTTGCATGGTAGAAATTTTGATTTGTAGCTATCGTAGCCTACCCGTGGCCCAACAGTAACCCTAAGTATAGATTTGGTTCCGATAGGAATGCAAGATTTATAAAATGTTAATTTCAGGTACAAAAGAATTATGAAAACTATAAAGTATTATTGCTATCTTGTCCTTCCTTATTCTACATTATCTTTCTTAGGTATGCATCAAAAGTTTTTGTGTTGCTTTTGCCAAAATCTAAAAAATTCTTGTAGTCGAGTAGACTAATTTTTTGCTGTAGGTATTGACCAAATGAAATAAAAACTAACTAGTTGTAGAATTATTAGATTGAAGTTGGAAGTGTAGTACGAACACCCTGACCAAAACTTTTCCTTTTGAAGAGTTAAAAGGTCACCATTCGAGTAGTTAGATAATACTTGTAGACTTCTTTTGTGCTACAAGTAAAGCCATCAAAGTAGACGAAATCTTTTGGTTGTGTTTATAGCCAAATTGCACTATAACCAATTAGGGTGTTATATAAGCAATTTGTGCAAAACAACTTCCGATTTAAAACCATCTCTAACCCTACTTCATCTTGAATCGTATCTATATCTTTTCTATTCTCACCCTTACTCCTTCTCTATCTATGTGATCCCAAAGTACCAAATCTTTTCTACTTCTTTTCTGCCCTTGTTCTTAAGCCAACCTAGTTGTCCTTTCCAAAACCCGGAAAGTGCTACAGATTTGATTTTTGACTCATATGGGAATCTGAACTATAGCAACTTCGGTATTCCTGTTCCCCGTTTTCAGTGAATCTCAGGGTCAAGATTCTTTTTTGGGGAGTAGGTTGAAATGACCCAAAAAAATTCAAAAAAAAAAAATCAAAACTTGTTTGAATTTGAGTTTTTTTTTGCCAAATTCAGAATGTTTTCCCTGTTTTCCGCTTTCGGCTTTCGGAATTCCATTTTTCCAACTCGAAAGCGCCTTTTCTCTCGTGCGCTTTCTCCCCTGTCTTCTTCCTTGCATCGCCAGCACAACACTGGCTTGACTCTTCTTCACCTTCGTCCACGTCAACGCCGTCCTCGCACTACCCCTGCATCGCGCCAAAGCCTCGCCACCTCGGCGCCAGTTTCCCCCTTCCTCGCCGCCGATTGCGCGCAACCGCACACACCTCCCTCCACGCGCCACGCCCGCCTCTGCTCAGCTACTAGCACCACTGCCTCTCCACCGGTTATAAAGCCTGGGCCGCGACACCATCTCCATCCCCAGCCTCTCCTCATCCCTACGGCACCACTTCTTCCCCACCGTCGGCCACCGCTGCCAATCACTGCCACATCCGAAAATGCCTGAAAAGCTCCCTTCTTCAATTCGTCGCCACCATCCACGCCCCCATCCAATTAATCCCTCCCTGAGCTTCGTCTCAACCTACCGAACCTATCCCCAATCTCCACGCTCACTATCCTCGCCGCCAGCGTGCCGACACCGTGCGCCATAGCCACGCCACTCACGGCTCACGCCACCACACCGCCTCGGGCCACCTCAAGATCCGCCACCGCCACTGTCATGACCCTCTCAGTCCACTGGTGCTCCCCAGCCGTTCCACTGAATAGATAAATTTAATATTTACTATTTTGCACTCATTTCATGCATTTAAAATGCTTTACTAGCCGTAAACATAGAAAATTGTATGAATTATGTAGGAGATATTTGACATCACTGAATGGATATTTGTTTGTCCTGGATGACAGCAATGATAAACCCATATTATGCCCTATGGAGACCTGTAGCAATCTCCTAGTTATCCCTTAACTTTGAAAAGATCTCGTTTTCTTGCACGAGTTGCATTAGTAGTATAGATTCAGCTCCTATCGAGCATGGTCCTGCTCCTGCTGAGCATCTCTTATCTTTTTCTTTAGATTGAAACCTTATGCATTAAATTGTTATTTCCCAGAAGTCATAAATAAAATAATGGTCTATGTTGTTCTATTAAAGTCTTATCTGCTGCTGAATAGTTTATTAAATCTGCTTAATAGAATATATTGTCAGTAGCATACCTTACCTGTAGTAAACTAATCTTGCATGGAATAAATTTGTAAACCGTATGCCTAAAAATTGAAAATATGTTGCCATGCCTTGCTAACAAAATGTTGTACATGTGCTCTTGATATCTAATAAGCCTCAATCCACTAGCTTGTAGTGCACAGAGGCCCAGATGACAAAAGGGAAACTATTTTCTTAGTGGCGCCAGACTAAACCTAGTCATATGTTGATCTCGGATGGATCACTTTGGCTAAAAAACATCATATTCCTCATATAAGTACAAAATATCTTCAACACTAAGACATAGAGTCTATAGAACATTATCCTCCACCACACTGACTTCTTAATTGAAGAACTTTATAAGCAAAGTGTTACAGAGTATATATTAGTTTCACGCTAACAAAATTGTACTAATGTTGCTTATGATTGCAAATCTTTAACTTCAAGTTGATTTCATGCAATGCCTGATGCACACTCTATCACTTGGGATTTTACAGTTGGCATGAAAAGGGAGAGAAAATTGGGCATGTGTGGGATATTGGAAGTTAAGAGGCATAGAATATTGTTGGTATGCATAGTGGCATATCCTAGATCAAAGCCAGAAGCAAATTAGCCAGAAACAATAAATTAATCTAGTTGATTTTGGGAGATAATTAAAGTAAATTGCATGACTATTATCCTTATCCAATTGATACGAAAAATGACATTTAAGCCATTGTCGATATCTATGCTGTTGGCAACCACAATAATTGCTGCCCACAAAGGGTAATTGATTTGTGTCTTCATCAATATGTTAACTGCCAGCAAGCGGGAATGCACACGACAAATCAATGGTTGCTTGACGTAGTTTCACATATGTCATGTTCAGCTATGCACCGAAGCGTGCAATACTCATCGGAAATGACACATGCATAAATTGGTAACTGCAGTCTACAATTGCATCACCACTAGAAGCCATATCACTTGCTTGAAGCAAATATAGCTCCCGAAAGAAAGATGACCTATTGGATTTTGTTGATCATGAATGGTCTAAATTTAGTCATGTTAATTCTAGCATTACAAATTAAAATAAGGCATACAATTTATCATCCTTAATTAAATTTGGTGTTCCTGTTTAATAATAAATATTCCCGTCGAATAATTATACTATTTGGGTGATTCAACTAAGATTTGAAGTCCAGAAGAAAATCTAGTATTTTCATACAGATTAACTATGGTCAAATATTTTATGTTCCAGCTTTATATTTATGTTCCAAAAGAGCATCTTGTAGTTTTATGCTGTTGGAACACACTTCTTATGACCATAAGAAAATATGTTGCGTAATTATAAACTAGAAGTTTAATGATCCAAATTATTTGAAATAAGCTATGAGTAATTGGTTAAAAACTTGGGCAAATAATAAAGAAGCTATTCTATAGAATAAGTCTGCCAACTCTCGGACCCCCGTATGAGACCTTCGTCGCAGATTAATGACCAACCTGAAGTTGGAATATCCTACAGAATATTAGGATCATACAGTTTTCTTGCCACTGCACTGATAAAAGTATAGCTCACTGCATATAATCATCAAACCCCTTATTAAAATAAGTGTGTTGAAGGAATCAAATATTTCCCACATGTTATCACCACTGTAGCATACACCTTTGGCCCACCACCAATTGTTGGAGATCACGTTGGATCTGAAATTAAATTGATCATGTGCCCATGATAGGGGATTTTTTTTGGTATGCTATTAATAAAGGTCGAATCTCGGCATTAGGGGGAGAGAAATGCCCAAAAGTTCGAATGCCGTCTTATTTTCCAGAAGAAAAAGATCTTTAGGACGAAGATACACACACTAGTCAAGCTAAACTTAAGATTTAGTTTATACTCATGTGTACCAGAAGAGGGGAGCCTGCTAAATACATTCCAATTATGGAGGAGTTACCACAGTGTTTACTTGCAGTAAATACGTCGCTAAGAGTTAAATACCCCGGGTTGAATAGTATATCCACCTCTGCGAAATTGACTTATTGGTTCTTGATCTAAAATATGTGGGGATGCCTGCGGGTCTAAGATCTAATGACATTAGTCAAAACAATTATTAATCACTCCTTTAACTCTACTAAAGAGAGCTTACCTTGAAGGTGAAATATCTCATGAAAAGGTTCATCATGAAGATAAAAGCCCCAACAATCTGATGTGCACATATTACAATGCTGGGAATACGGAATGACCAAGAATCTTTGTTTGGGAAATGACAAAGATCTGGTTAACACTGAGATACCATCAATTTGGAGGATATGGGAGAAAAATTATCGACGATCACTTTGCCTCTACAATTGCTAAAGTTTCTCTTATGATAACACGGATCCAGAATCAAAGTCTATAGTCGGGCGCTTGAAGCGTTCATATCGGGTCACATAATGAAAGCATATGAGGTTGAACCAAAATTGCTAAATAAAAGTCTTAAAACCAGGTAGTTCAAGCTTGATGGTCATTATGAATATAATGAAGTGGTAAAAGCTATGGTTCAAAGGTCCTCGTAGAGATTGTTATTCTTCTATTATGAATGATATAATGTTCCGTTGCATAATAATTCTAGCAAATAGCATGAACAAAAATATGCAGTCAAATGGGTTCTGAAAATCCTTGATGGGATCCTTGAAGGACTCAAAATTCCTAGCAAGAAAGGAAATAAAATCGCAATATATATAAAACTCATACACAATAGTCTCTTACCTGTAGTAAGTGCATCTCTCGGAAGAGAGCGCATCTCCCGGAAGAGAGAACATCCCCCTAAAGGAAAATTATCTTACCAGTAGATCTATTAATCACACCAATGATTATATGATCTCTAGAAGTAGACACGGACCCATCAAGACCCGAAAGAATGAAATGAGGAACCTAAAAACTAGAAGTGCGCCACACAAGCACTTATAAAGTACATCTTCCACCAGAAGTTAGTAGAATGGTGGTCTCCTCTAGTACCATGAAGGTACGATGTACATTGGTGATATTGGCAATTAATCCCCTAAACTGATTATATTTTACTCTAAAGTGGTACAACTATACTTTATAGTTCTGCAGAACAGACTATTCGTTGTAACTTTAACCACCCGAAGACAGTTACAAACTATTAAGACCCTGAAAGGTTTTGATAAAACATATCTGGAAGACATACGTCTTTGCAACTAGTATTACCCCATATCCTCAACAAGGATAATCTACTTGCGTTACATAATTAAATAGTGATATTTGATAAGTTAAACATATTACTCCCGAATAGTGTTTATCCTAAACCTCCAGATGAGTAATAGGATATTTGTATGAAAGACTCCGCAGCATGATAATCCAACATATTTGATCACGATATTCTTGCCTATGGTCATTTTTGAAAAATGTATGAAAGACATTGGAGCAATAAGGCTTCAGTGGAAGTTGTCTTCAAGACGAGCATATGCTAAACACTGATCATCATACTTGATATTTTGAAAATCTTAGTCGATCCTAGAAGGTGTTGGTACGATGATACTGATTAAATTCACCTTGAAGGTTTTACCACTTAACAGTTTAGATCCAGTTGGTCGACAATGCAAAGATCGTGAAGATCACGCATAGATCTTGATGATCATTACTAAATCCTGGAGATATATATCAAATCTCTATAGTGCAAAATCCTAGAATGGATTTATATTACTTTGTGGTGGTACAGCCATCTCTTGGTGATCATCTAAGCAGATCTTGGTAGCTACTTCTACCAACCACTCAGAGATTATAACACTATATGAAGCCTCACTTGAATATGTTTGGCTTAGATGTGTGATTAACCACATCCAGAAGTATTGTGACATTAATACCATCAATACTCCCTAAATTATCTATGAAAATAATGCTACTTGTATTACACAAATACAAACAGGTTATGTCAAGAGCAACATCACGAAGCATATTGCTCCTAAATGTTTTCTATCCTCGTGGAATCCACAAGAATAGTGAGGTAAAGATCCTGCAAACAAATCCTTGTGAAAATCCAGTTGATTTATTCACTAAGTCTCTCCCTGCATCCAGTTTTCAAATATACATTCATGGCATTGGAATGAGACAATTTAAATAATTGCAGAGTTCAAGGGAGTAAATCTCTATATCATAACCCTTATGAAATCTTGAGGATTTATCCAAAATCTTGAAGATTGGATCCCGAAGAGTAAATGTTGTACTCGTTTTGCTTTGTGAGTTTTTTTTGAAGTTTTCTCATATGAAGGTTTTTAGTGAGGCGACAAGTGTAATGTAACTTACGAATGTAATGCACTCTTTTCTTCATTCCTTTTTTCCAATGGGTTTTTGGAAGGAGTTTTTGATGAGACATTTGCATATCGTTGTCTATTGTACAAGGGGGTGTTACGAAACCTAATTGTATGAATAAAAGACTAAACCATCTCTAGAGAGTTTTCACCCCTTGTGGGATATAAATATGAGGACTGCCATATACAAGTGACATACAAATGAATAAAGATTACGGATCCTCCTCTATATGATTGTGTTCATTGTCTCTCTCTGGTGTTCATCATTTGATTGCTCATGTGTGAATTGATCTACGAGTCAGCAATGTGAGGACTTCCGCTATTTCTCAATTGAAAGTAGCTTCGCTAGTACAAAATTGCGAAAATAGCACCGCGAGGCAGACGTCATGTGTAACCTGCAGTGCTCTCGGACCACGGTAGGAGAGTAGCAGCGAGGCGCGACGGGAGAGGCCATGTAACGTGCCTCCCAAGCACTGGAGTAGCTGGTCTAAGCATAAGCAACCTCGCATGCATGTGTGTTCCGCGAACTAGGAGCGTTGTAAGTTTTCTGTTGCGGTCTGAGAATGTGGCATCACCGCTACCGCAATGGCGACGCCACTCATACCTTCCGCGCTCAGTGGCTCTTGCCGCGATGCCTCTGTCCTGTCGCGGTGCAGGAGCTAGTACGAATAAAAAAACAGCCAAATCAGCGAAAAACTCGTCATGTGCCGCCCAGTAGGTCGGCTTCCATGTTGGCACGTACAGTACGAATCTTGGACGGATGACGAGGAGACCACTGGTGGCGTTAGGGAGGTGCCCCTGGTGCACAGACACCCCCAAAAAAATCTGCAAAATATTTTTACCTAGTTATCACTAGCCATGCATGCACATCCATTTTGCTTGGACTGACCAATCCATTTTTTCAGCACAACTAGCAACCAGGCCAATCCTATCATGTGATCTTTCAGCCCACCAACCAACCAGGCCCTCAAGTCCTCAAACTCTCTAGTTCTAGTCTCTAATATTTCGACTGAGCTCACAGAGACAAAGGCACCACACCAAGTAAGCAGGCGTCAGCCAACTTTTATCCTAATGATTTTTCAAGCATGAATTTAATGAGATTTTCTTTTCAACTTGATAACTTCATTGATGATATGCGAAGCGATGATAGATTTAAGGGCATAAAGAATCTCAGTGTGCTTTCTACTAAACTTGTTGAAACAAGAAAGTATGACATTTATAAGTTAGTGTGCTTGTATCTCAAATCGATATTGCTCCTACCGGTGGCAACGACGAGCGTTGAAAGAGTATTTTCGGCGATGAATCTTGTGAAGAACAAGTTGAGAAATAGTATGGATGATCAAGTATTGAATAATCGTTTAGTCACCTTTATAGAGCGAAATATCTTCTTGAAGATTAGTGATGATGATATAATCAAGTGTTTCCAAGGAATGAGATCGTGTCGTGTGGTATTGTGATTTTCATTAGCTATTTAGGACTCTTTTATTAATGTAAGATTTTATTTAAACTATTTGTATTGCACTATTTACTAATTTTGAACACTTTTGTGTAATTATGTTGAATTTGTACAATTGCTTATGTATCATACAATTTTTTTTTATCCTTAAAGTGTATATTATCATTGCTAAATTTCTGGCTCCGTCACTGGAGGAGACATACCGGTGGTGGTGGGCCTCTCGCTGCGGCTGGTAGCGGTGCGGCAGCACGCAACACCAACAGCGGTTGCGAGGCAGGCAACGGTCTCGGCGGCGGTCGGGGCTGAGAAATCTGATGACTCAGATCGGAGCGGTTTCTCGTAAACAAAAAACGGCGGGTTTATTGGTGCTTGAGGTTGCTGGTGACGGTCGGCGCTGGTGGGCCGGAGATGTCTTGTATTTTTTCTGTTTGTTTGCTGAATGGGCAAGAAGACCTCACGACAGCCCAGAGGTTGTGCTGCGGGCTCAACCCAGAGTTCGATTATATAAAGGGCAGCCGAAAGTGACAGCTTCTTGTTGATCAGTTGGGTTCGAAGGCCCAAACTAAAAACAACAACCAATCCATCGTTTAACTTATGGATCAGGCCCTAATCTCTTCGAAATAACCTTCTGCCCATCTCGTTTTAAAGGCAATCACCACCACCTTGTGGCCCATATTTCTATTTTGCATTCCGACGCTCTTAGCCCGATGTAATGGACGGTCCACGAATACCCATTGTATTTCCCTTTTCTTTCTTTTGATTGAATTTTCAGCTGTCTGGAGCTTTTTCTCTAAAAAATGGAATTTTCGGTTAAAATGATATATGTTTGATGCGAAATAGTAAAAATAGCCTTACACAAATAAAATAGCAAAAATAACACTCCTACCACGAAAACGCCGCGGCAAAGGCACTTCCATACGCGATAGCACTGAAAATAGCCGAGGACAGTGCTGTTTTGCACTGTTGCTACAGTATATGTGTACTAAGGGTGTATCTGGTTGTCTGCATGGGGTTGACTCGTATGAGTAGATACAAGTTTTTAGGTGTTTGGTTGTCTGGTTGGATGGGTGAGTCTGGCTAAGTGGATGTAAGATTCTCTTCCGGGCCAGGCCCAAGAAAAACGCTTGATTCGAGCTTCCCTCCTCATTCAGGCTGAGCGCATACAGGCTAGCCAGCGTTCGTGAGTCTGTTCGCCTTCTTTCGCGCTAGATACAGACAGCTAAACAACATCTCAGCACAGTCTGGTCCAACAGAAACAGACAACCAAACAACTCATTATTACATCCACTTAATCTGATTAGATTCAGTCTAGATGATACAAGCTGAAAATACGCAGGACTCGCGAGTCATTGCGCATGAATACATGCTGAACTCTGAAGTGGGTGGGCTGGGAGAGCCCAGCTACCAAGTTTTGTTGCTACGAAGTTTTGTTGGGGTCGTACGGCGGTGAATGGTGATGCACATGCGGTGAGTGGGTGAAGAAGAGCGCAGTGAAAGGATGGATCACCACGAGTGATCGAGAAGTCATGTTTTCGCGAGCTCATGCTGTCATGCATGCTATTGGGGAAAACGCACGCCGTTATTACCTTGTCCTTTTCATGCTCTGCCACTCTTCCAAGCCACTGTTGTGGCCACACATTATCGTGGTTACCTACCACTACCAAACTGCGAGTTCTTTGGCTCGCTTTTGCTAGATTCATTTGGCGGCCTTAGTGGTTCGTGCTAAATAACATAAGTTTATTAGTGGATCTTTCACCAATCATTTGATCATGGTAGATTGGTTTCCCACTCTTTCACTTGCATTAGGCACCGTTGCATTTTCATAGCTACATCACTCTACGTGAGTGGCACCATCTCAATCGATCGGTCCACTAGCTTCCGTTTATACTATTCGGGCGGATCCGACTAGGTTTGTAGGTGTTTAGCTAAACAATCGTAATTTTTTTGCAAAATAATTCAGTATATAGAATGTATATTGCCTATATATACTCTTAGTTGGGTCAAGTTACCCCTAAAATCGTTAATCAGCCCAATTCAATCGACCAACCCACACCTCCCTCTCAGCCAACCCCATCTGAGCCCACTAGTGTCCCTCGGCCCACCACTTCCTCCTCAGTTCAACCAACCCACACCTCCCTCTCAGTCAACCCCATCTCAACCCAGTAGACCTCCTCCCTCTGTCCCTCGGCCCACCACTTCCTCCTCAGTTCAACCAACCAACTGAGTCAATTGTAACCAGCACAAGAGTCAGGACTCACATCTTTCTCTCACTATCTCACGCATGGCAGGCGGCCGAGAGGGGGTGGGGAGAGAGCCAGGAGGCAAGAGGTAGCGATGGGTAGGCGGCCAGCGCAACGCCGCAAGCAACGACCGCATCTGTGCGCAGCGGCTGCCGGGGAAAGGGAAAGGCCGGAGGGACCGCGACGCGAGCCGACGAGAAGGCAGCGGCCAACAGCGGCTATAAAGGTGAACCCAATGCCCAAATCTCCAATTCCCTCAAGAAGTATATATGATCATTGCCTTACTGTCATCCGTACGTGGTGCAAGGAATCTATTGAACAGGTTATCACCAAAATGAAACTACTTCAGGTTTTTCTCCCTAGCTACTTTGGCTCGAATGTTCTTCTTTAATTAGACTGCTTTTGAAGTCTCTTTTTTTGAATGACAATTTGAAGTCTCTTTTTTGGTTTTTCTCTTTCTTTCATAATCAAAATGCCCCAGTAACATACCAGCATTCTCTAATCAGGCTAGATGAATCAAACTGATGTACTGTGAGATTTTTTGGGTTTTATCCACTAAGACTTGGTGTTTTCTGAAAAGTGCTATGGTGTTGTTTGAAATTATCCACGCTTAAAGAGAGAACCCTAACAATTCAACAATAGATTGACAATCACAAAAACAGATAATTATCTTCAGTATATTCAAATTTTCATTCTTCCACCAGTAAAACACAAATATGTAAATTATTTGACTTTCTAGAAAAAAATGAACGATAATTTTTTAACTTCAAACACCCACCTAGAAATCCTGGTCCGCCAATGATGCTACTGCTGCTATGCTTTGGGTATCCATCTGTCCCCCTGTATGAAGCTGGCGACGCTGTACACGTCGACGTGGACCTTGGGCACCTGGCTGCTCCACGCCACCCTCCGGCTGGCGTCGGCGGGCCCGGCGCTGTCGTACTCGCCGTAGTAGAGCGTCTTGAGCGCGAAGTCGCCGCTCCACGCCATCCACCCCTGCGGCTGCACGATCTCGGCGAGCGTGCAGCCGACGAACACCGTGCGCGAGTACTGCTTCCACGGCCGGCCCAGGTACACGCGGTGCACGTCGGGCTTCTGGCGGTACAGCGCTAGGTACTCCTCGCTACCGTTCACGATGCAGCCGCGGAGCACGATCCCCGTGGGCTGCGCCGGGTCGGTGCGGCCCTGCGCCGTGACGGCGTCGTTCTCGCCCTTCTCCGGGCGCAGCTGCCGGGGCAGGACGAGGAGGGTGCTGTCGTGGAGCACGGTGGCCGAGTTGCCGAACACGAAGTCCACCGTGCCAGAGACGCGGCAACGGGTGTAGAACTGCCGCATTGCGTGCGCGTAGAGCGTGTCCTGGTGGTCGAGGAGCTCCACGGTGTCCAGCACCGTGCGGTCGCCCGTCGAGCGGAAGGCCACCGCCTGGTGCGCGTCGGGCCCCGCCGTGTTGGCGATCGTCAGGTCGCGCGCCATGAAGCCGTCCGCGAGCACACCTGAAAATAATCGGTAACACGTATAATTTACAGCCAGATCACTGTGGAGCACGAGAAAAATCACGTCTCGTGGCGTATCGATTGCGGGATAAAAGTTAAACCTGCGGACCGGAACGCACTTTTTCCTTGGTGAATCGACTTAGTCGGGCACTCGGACGACCATGCTTGGTCAAGTCTGAATAGGACATCACCAATGGACAACAGGGCGCGCCTTCTGGTTTGGTAGCGCAGGGCAGCATAAAAGCACGGGAAAGTTCCGTGCTTTTGCCTAGGATGAGCTCGTGACGACACGCAGCATTGTCGCTTCCCGCCGGGCCGATGGCCATGATTTTTTTTTAAATAACATTAATTTAAAAGATAATTACGAAAATAAATAGTGAAATTTTTCTTAACAAAACTAGGCGCTCTTGTCGCCATTCCAATTAGCGACAGAGACCTGCGCACTGACAACAAGAGACTCAACAGTACAGAGAGCTCCCTATTGCCAGTTGAATTGGCGACGGGGATCTGTCGGCAATTCAAATGGTGACAGGGATCCAAAAAATTTTAATATTAAAATTTAAAAAACTATCATTTCAAATGACGATATGGACCCCGCAAGTACCTGATGCCATTCCAAATGGCGACACAATCTCCCCGATAAAAGACCATTGAAACTCTAAAATTCGAGCAAAACTCACTTTTATTCAGAAAAAAAGAGAAGGGGGAGGGAAAGGAGAGGATGAGAGGGAAAGAGAGAAGCTAGCGAAGCGCTATCCATCTGGTCATTCACCTTTCAGGTAATTTTTTTAACCGAATGAATTACATAGTTTTAGATATACGGTTACGTGGTGTAGTATGTTGTACATAATCCTTTTCTGTGGATAGTTTAGTTTTACATGTGTGGTTAATCGTAGAAGTTTTGTTTACGGTGCAGTACGTCAAATATGTCGGACGCCACTAACTCCAAAATTTACTAAGTCAAGGCACTATTCTTGAGGGTCCCGAAAGGATTGATTTGCGTTATTTCCAATCGGCGACCGTGCTCCTAAAAAGACCAGAGTAGTGTGCATGAGGTGCTGTGATGTGGTGGTTGTTCTACTCATTTGAGTTGAACTATATTGTGTATGATCTGAGATTGAGTTGCCTTGTCCCCTGAGCTACACAGGGCACATATTGGGGGTTAGTGCAGCTCAAGAGAACAAGGTCATGGTAGCCATATGTACGCATGGCGAGGGAGGAACGGGGGGATTTGGTTCTTCTAGCCCAGGCATGTGCCAAGGAGGTGGCGATGCTGAAGAAGATGTCGGAGACTCCAGCCACAGCGCGACACACACAATAGTCGAAGGTTCGGAAGTAGCTGATCCTATCGATGAAGACCATGTGGAAGGAGCTTCTTCAGTGAGGCAAGCTAGTGGGCTTGCTAACAAGGGTGAGAAGCTGGAAGCCCTAGTGCAAAGGATGGATCTAAAAAATAGGACTACATAGTATTATCAGAAGATGAAGGATCCAACGACGAGGATGCTGTGGACCAGCAGGCGGTTCCATCTGAGTGGAACACATACCAGTTCGACGACCTCGTCGTTAACGAAGGCTCCTGTGTGCCGTGGGAGTATGACTAGAACGAGGTCAGGCAAGGAGCTATGTACAAGTACAAAGAGACTGTGTAGGAGGCGGTCAAATTCTGGGCCTTATCGATGTTGGTGATATGCCCTAGAGGCAATCATAGAGATGATAGTATCACGTCTATGTTTATGAGTTATTGAATAAATGTTATTATGTTCCTTGAATGAATTATCAGTTATAAAGATTAACAAGTATGTGACTTGTTGGTGAAGCTCTTTAATTTATATGATGTCATTCTAAATATATCCCTGGTCGGATATCACTGGTAGGAACACTAGTGACTTATCGATCAACACATGTATTGATTCATGTCCATGTTTCACCGGTCATGGATATAGAGATATCGAATCAACAATGTGAACACGTGTTAGAGACCATAGTGTTGGGTTGACCCACCATGAGACACTATTGAGATTGTTATGATTTTATGTGTTATCAGTTGGTCTCAAGAAATGATGTATAATCCTTAGACCTGAGATTAGCATGGTTTCCTACATGTGTAATAGTACACTTAGGGGTTGCCAAACGCTACTCCGTAACTGGGCAGTTATAAAGGTGGCTTTCGGGTATACTGTGAAACATGTGGAGGGATGTGATTGGTCGGATATGGGATTTGCCACTCCCTAACATAACAGGAGAGATATCTCTGGACCCCTTGATGTGGTCGGATAAAGAAAGTGCATGGTCATGCCATTAGTGGTCGAAGAGTCGACCACATGAAGTTATCTGTCACTTGATCGAGAAAGTATTGAACAGTCTATGGATAACAAAATATCTCACCTCGAGTTCAACCAGATATCGTGAGGCAAAGGGAGAATACACAAGCAGATTGTTTGGCTCGACCAGACACAGATTGGTCGTATGGAGATACGAGCTGGTCATAGACTAATCATATAGACATACGAGCTGGTCTTGGACTAGTCGAACATAATCACTAACTGGTCGTAAGGAGTTACGAACTAGTCATGACTAAATATGAACTAGTCATATAGAGATACGAGCTAGTCGTAAGTGATAAGGACCTGGTCATAGATCATATTGTCTTAAGGTTCGTCCGATATAATCTATGATCTCTTGCTTGCATGGCTTCCCGGTTTACGTGGTAGAATTTTTGAATTACCAGCTAGTGTAGCCTACCTGTATCCCTTTAGTCGGTGTGGCGTACATTCACAGTCGTCAAGTCTAACCCAAGATGCTACGATGTTAAGTGCGATATGGAGGAATGCCCTTAGCGTTGCACGTATTCCAGCCTAAGTGGGACACCTACTGGATGTGCTCTATAGTGGTGCCTCACACATGTGTCGTCGCTGGGTCAGTGCAGTCCCACAGGAACCTGTCATCAGGCTTCATCACGAACCTCATGTAAGGTGAGATCGTAGATAATCTAGATTTTGAGCCACGATCCATCATTCAGGCGATTGAGGCAAGGTTCCAGTACACAGTCAGCTATACCAAGGTGTAGAGGGCAAAACAGAAGGTATTGGAATCAAAATTCAGTACGTTCAAGGACTCGTACCACAACCTCCCTGGGCTACTCCGAGTCATACAAGACAGAAATCTCGGCACTTATGTCGACAATCAAGATTCCACGCATCCGAAGTGGGCCATTAAGAGGGTACTGAAGCAAGCATTCTTCGCCTTTGGTCCATACATTAATGCATTCCGGTACTATCGTCCAATCTTGTGCGTGGATGACACATTCCTGACTGGGAAGTACAAAGGCCAGATACTGACTGCAATAGCGATAGACGGGAACAAGCAAGTTCTTCTTGTGGCATTCGCTTTCGTTAAAAGCGAGAACACGGACAACTGGTTGTGGTTTCTAAGGAATTTAAGGATTTCTGTTATACAGAGCCGTCCTAACGTATGCGCCATACATAATCGGCATGCGGGCCTGCTGAGTGCAATAACTCAGGTACAACAATGAGAGAACAAACCACTTCCATGGGTGGATCTACAGGGCAAGTGGTGCATGAGGTATTTGGGTGCAAACTTCTACAAGCAGTTCCGCAACAAGGACTTGATGAACCTATTTAAGCGGTTGTGCAACTAGAACTAGCAGCGAAAGTTTGAAGCACTCTGGAAGATTCTGGATGAGCAGACCCAGACACACAGAAGGGAGGCAGCAAAAAAAGTCCATCTCAAGCACTGACTAGGCCCCCAAAGCATTGCCACAGCTACCCACAGATGGTCCTAGTGTGATGAGGAAGACGGAGACGCATGTGAAATATCTCGAATTGGATTATTGAGCATGAGTCTAAGGAGAAGTGGTCGCTGCCACATGATAGGGGTGGTGTATGATATGGTGTCATGACCACCAATCTAACCGAGTTGTACAACTGGGTCATGCGCGGCGTTAGGAGCCTCCCTTTGGTTGGTATTGTGGATGCAATTCTCCGCGGTACCACAAATTACTTTGTTGACAGAAGCAACAATGCGTCGCTCATCATGGCAAATAACAGGGTACTCTACTCCACCATAGTCACCAAGTACATGGAGGAGAAAAGCAAGAAGGGTGAGATGCACTGCATTTAACATGGGAACAAGGGAGCTTCGCTTCGAGATCATGTGCAGGGATAAAGAACGTCACGGGACGAACCGCGAGAGGATCACCCACGAGTGCATGCTACGCCGCGCTAGTTGCGAATGCACTTGCAACAAGCCCCTTCTTATGCATCGGCCCTACTCCCATGTCATGGCCGTATGTTTGACGGTGGTGCAGCATCCCGACCAGTATCTCTCTGATTATTTCAACAAGGAGGGGGTGATGCAAACTTGGAGTACAGAGATATATGGTTACGCCGTGGTTGGCCATTTCACTGACCACCTGATCTGAGAGCAACTTATCTGTGGTGCGGACATTGATAAACTGAAGGGAAAGGTTGGCCGGTGATAGGTACAACGCATCAGGAACGACATGGAGGAAGCAGAAGTCAGGCGTCGTATGAAGAAGTGCTCCATTTGCCGAGAGTCTGGGCACACTTTCAAGAAATGCTTTGAATCCATAGGACGAATGAGACATCAACAGTCCGGACGTCGCCACGGGAACCTCATTCGACCGCCCTACTCGAGGCGGTCCGCATGGCGGACATTGAGGTCACGATGACGAGAAAGGTTCATCCTGCTGAAATATGTGGTGCTCAATTATTTGTAATATCACTTTGATTTGTCGAAATACATTATGCTTAATGTTATGTAATGTTATTGTGATTTGTCGACAAAATTTATGACGACGTTGCGCTAAATGTTATATAATGTCATTATGATTTGTCGACAAAAAATGTTATGACATTGTGCAGAATATTATATAATATCAGTGTGATTTATCAATAAAATATGTGCTCGAAAATAGTCAATAAAAAACCAGTAGAGAGAGGTCTTTGTCGCCAGTTCAACTAACGACAAAGAGCTCTCTGTACTATTGAGCCCTCTGTCGCAAGTGCGTATATCTCTATCGTCAATTGAAATGACGACAGTACATCTAGTTTTGTAAAAAAGAAAATCGACTATTTATTTTTGTAATTATCTTTTAAATTAATATTATTTTTTTTAAAAAAAAACTCCGATAGCCATCGCCGCTAAGGCGCTAACAGACGTGTCTCATTGATTGGTAGTAATTGTTTCTTTTTTAACCGGACCTGCTTTCTCTCCTCCAGTTTTTTTTTTTTTGTGTGGCAGTGAATAAGTTGAATTGATTTTGAATTCAGCTGTAACGTTTACTTTCGTGGAGAGATTTGTCGCCATATATTATTATTCTTACCAACAATAAAGTAAGGCCCGCAAGAAGGGGGAAAAAACTAGTACTGTAGTGGAGCTTGCCTACCTAGCTAGTTAGCGGTGGAAACAAAATTTATGGTGTAGGTCCTTGGGGAGGTCTCTCCCCTATCTCCATTCATTTCTCACCCTCCCCCCGGGGGGGCGAATCTCCTTCCGTTAGCGGTACGCCTTGAGGTGGAAAAAAGAATGTAGCGTCCTAGTCGAAAAGCCACTACATGCAGTTTTTTTTTACGAAAACAGTAGGATATATATATATATATATATATATATATATATATGTGTGTGTGTGTGGGGGGGGGTATGGTATGGTATTTCTAGGAGTACATACTCCTACCTCTTGTATACCACTTAAATCGTATAATGATTCCTCTTTATCAATTTGAGTATACTCCAATAATGATTATAAGATGCCCCAAAGTGAGATCCATAAAAATTTGTATGAAAATCCATTTTTAATACCAAAATCTGTGTATATACTTATTTTATATATGAAAAAGTATATAGCAAAAATAAATAGCTCCAATAAAATTTGTTCAATCAAGCCGTATCGGAAGATCTTATAATCGGTATTTAAGTATCTTGAAAATGATAAAGAAATATAATATATTCGTTTAAGTGGTATATTAAAAGTATATATATATATATATATATATATATATATATATATATATATATAAGACACACAAAATATTTAGATTACAAAAAGAAAATTAATGAAGGCTATGAAACCAACTCTTTTATTTATTTTTTGCTCTATAGATTGCTTCCGTGCAGTTGTAATGGCCTTTCTGGAAGCAACTTTCTAGCAGAATTATAATATGGTCATAGACTCATAGTTGCATAAAACTCTTAATTCTAGTCACCCTTTATTTAAGTTTTATAGTCATAATGTTTCTAAAATCCAACCTAACCAAATTTGTCATTGCTCGTTGCAGAGCTCCCCTCCATCGTTGCTTCGCTCTGCCTGGCGAGCTGAGCTCCACTCCAATGTCGACGAGCTTTGATTTGGTTAGGGTGGTTTTTGCGAAATTCTATGACCATAAAGCGTAGGGTGAATGCCATTGCTTAATTAAGATATTGTGGGGTTTGCAGCATCTCTGGCAACAAGATCCGTAGTTTTCTGTAATTTACTCTTATAAATGCACGCAAGTTACACTGTCTGTTCAACCTAGAAAAAAGATCTCGGCGTTGCTTGGACGAGTAAATGACAATGCTCACTGCAACGTACGTATATTGTTACTTAAGCTTGTCAGGGTCACAATATTAGGTGGAATCACGATTCTATTAAAATTTTAAAAGTAATATATTTTATATAAAAATTGAATTATGGCTACAATAGATTTTTTGAATTTAGTTACATAAATTTCAGCACGTTTATTCATTTTACATGCAATTAAGATTGTTTTATAAACCTTTTTAATCATTTTTAGTAAACTAATAATTTAAAATCCAATATATTAATGGTAATAATTTATTTATTTTTACCTTAGAAAAACATTTAAATAGCAAAAACAAAGCAAATTAAACTATTGTATCATAAATTAGCAATATGTATAATAAATTTTATATGCTGATATAGTTTGTCGTGAGGATCATGATCTTACCGATCCGACCCTATTCTATACGATCATTCCTTTGTATTACGATTATATAAAATTCCGATCCATATATCGATTCTTATCATTTCAACTACGTATAATTGTATGATGTAGATCCCACAATCTGTGTGTGATGATCCTGACAACCTTATTGTTACTACGTCAGAAGTGAAAGCTTGCAATGCTCAACATGCATGCAGTTAACTGACTATTCCTCCTGAACAGGAAGGACTCGTGATTTCACATCCGGTCTCATGTGCCATGCCGGACGCAACGTGCAAAAGCTAAGATTGAATTGATGGTCCACGTCACAACATCTAATTCACGGAAAGCGTTTTAGGTACGTGCAGACAAACAGCCAATGGGTCGACCCGTCACGAGTAGCGTTTAACGCCACCGCATTTATTTCATGCACGTACGTACGTGTACGACGGCCGTAGTAGAACTAACTCGCAAATCCACCGGTATGTACGTACACCAGCACATAAATAGATAGAAGAGGAATACGTGTATACGCACCTACGGTGGCCGTGTTGAAGGTGGAGACGCCGGGCGTGTCGGCGTTGAGGTCGCCGGTGATGACCGTCTTCCCCATGCCGTCGCCGACGACCACCACATTCGTCTTCTCCCACGGCACGCTCACCGTCTCCTTGTACACCCCCTCCTTCACGTGCACCACAAACCACTTGCCGCCGTAGTCCGACGCCGCCGCCACCGCCTCCCTCACCGTCTTGTAGTCGCACTCGCGCCAAGACAAATCACGTTCGGCGGCCGCTTGGGCACGCCGAGCGAGTCCATCGTCGGCATCCGCCGCCTGCATGGCGATACCGTCGCGCTCCGTCTGGGCGGCGCCAATGAAGTGTCGTCGTCGTAAGCATAAATGCGCGAGCATGGAGATGTAGTTCTTTGTTAGCGGCGGCAGTGTCGTCGAGTAAACCATGGCGTCGAGATGATCTGGAGAAGTTGACGTACTTGTAGGCGGACCAGCAGTCGTAGAGGTGGAGGAGTGCAGTGGAGGCAGAGAGGAGCGACTGTAACGCCCCCAAATTCTGGGAACGTTAAACTCTTTACAACCGTCCAGGATGTGCAGTTGCGAAGTAAGCAGTGTCTTAAGTAAACTTTCGATTACAACAAAATCCAACATTTTATTACATAAGATTAAGGCTTAACAGCCAGTTTTGACACTAACACGGGTATCCAAGCCTAAAGTTAATATAATACAAGACAAAAGAACTTCAAACCACAGGCACACTTGAGTGCGGCTGAGGCCTAATAACAGTAGTCGTTGCCATCCGTGGGTCCACCAAAATCTCGCTCAACCAGATCCTCTGCATTTTCCCTGGTTTTTTCTGTAGATTGTTTGCAGATTATGCAAGAATGAGTACAACTACCGTACTCAACAAGCCATATGGAAAAGCTAAATAATTACATGCAAGGAGTTCAAAGGATGGTTAGGTTTTACCTTAACAGGCATATTTGGATGCAATTTCTGATTAAAGCAGTTTACAAAACAAGAAACGATAATACATAATAACATCGGGGTTTCTCAACAAACCACAATTACCAACTTACCATCTCCAAACTCTACTTATGCCTCGTGTAATGGAATCACCCATTAACACGGCTTCATTAACCTAAGCACTGGCAGATTTGAATACCTTGATTTTCACTCGCAGAGTTGCCCAACTTTACCCACACGATATCACAAACTCACATTGCCACGCATCATGCTTATGCATAACCGAGTTAGGATAACAAAGTCTTTTCACCGCTCAACCTTTTCTAGCTTCTACCCTAGAGGTTTTAACTCCATCTGACCCTAGGGAGACTCCACCGCCCAATGGATCTTGCAACCCTATGTCGACGGCACCTACCGTTGTGTGTAGACTACCGAGTGTCCCTTCAGGCCCACTCCTATCACACCCCAGTTCCGCAACTACTCTATCACACAAGAGTAGTTACCTTTCCAGTAGATATTCAATCGGATGAGTAGTGTACTAAGCTAGGGAGTAATGACCACGCATGTGGTTGAGTGGTTTACTGTGTCTGTTACTTGGCACAAGGTTCTTGTCCTTACTTGTCATCCAGTGAGGCAATGGCCCAACTTTTGGTTGTCCACCTCTAGATCTCAATGATGACTCACTTTTAACCCAAGTCTATTGGGTTGTCCAACTTAATGGACACAACCTCAACTCTCCACTAAAACCATTGGCGAACCAATCTCGCTTTTGATTGATGAACACAATTGAGTGACAAAGCTATTTATATAGATAATATTTTATGTGAACTTGTCAAGATGAATATAGCCTACAAGTGCTGGGTAGGTTTGTATGTGGGGTTATATGAACTATCTAATTATCATGGCATTCAAAAGTATTATTTGAATAATTAAAGTAATTTGGCTCAAATATAATAATGAAAGTATCAATATAAATATATGACATGTAGGTTCAAAATGATCAAGGAATGCGACTTGCCTTCTTGCACAAAATCCTGTGGATGCTCGTCTTGTCCGGCGTCTTCTGGCGTCTGGTCGTCTAGATCGTAACCTAACGAGAAGCAATGCAATAAAAAGAAACCAAGTAAAAACTAGCTCAACAAGGAAAGAGCTGGGAACAACAAGCAAGTAAATAAAACCAAAAAGAACTTAAAGGAAGGTGGTGTGGGTTGGTGGGATTTATCTGGTGTTTATTCGGACTGAAAGGAGTTTGAGATTCAGATCCAACTACAACAAAAATATTGTAAAGGATTAAAAAAATCTAAAGGAAAGTGGGAATATTTATTTGGAGCTTGGTATAGCTGAACGGAGTCAAGAATGTGTTTTCTGGGCTCGAGACGGTCGAAAATGACATATAATGTCAAATTAGGGTTTCGGGCGAAAAAAGGTCGGATAATGAATAGTACTATTTTACTATTCAAGAACGAAGAATGGGTTATGAACAGGAGCAAGAAATGCTTTTTCATCTAATGATCAGTGTATAGGGTTTATTATTTTTGGCTAATGAATAGTGTATATTTGGAATAGAAATTTCTATTTTTATTCGGATGAACAGTAAATGAAATTTACTGTGCAAGGAACAAATAAAAGGTCGAATTAATGAATAAAGAATGGGCGGAGCCCATTCATCGGTGGCCCACTACTAACTTCGGCCAGCCCAATCGGCCCACGCGCGCTGTTTAACCTCGGCCGCCAAAGGCAGCGCCTCGCGACACTTGCGAGCGGGAGGAAGAGCGGCGGCGGCGCACAGCGGAGGGAGAAGGCGAGGGCAGCTGGCGCTCCACGCAACGACAGCAGCGACGGAGGGAAGGCGCGCAGGACGGCTCAACTGTAGGTCCTCTTACCTAGGGTTTCTTGGTGGGGCTTGCGGGTGGCGGGCGGCTTGGGTCTGGCCGCCACCGAGGGAAGGGGTTAGGGAGGGTGGAGGTGGGGATGAAGAGGAAGGGCGCTCGGTGCCCTTTTATAAGCGGGAGGAGGCGGTGGGAGCCGGAGGAGATAAGGCGACAGCAGTGAGCGGCGAGTGGCGGTGAGGTGGAGGCGTGAAGGCGGTGGAAGGCGCTGAGGTGATCGGTGGCGCAGAGGTGGCGGATGGCGCGGCAAGGCCGAGGCGTGACGGCGTCGAAATGGGGTGGAGGCAGGTTCGGGCAAGGGCGCAACCGAGAGGGGAAAGCGGGGAGAGAGAAGAGAAAGCGGGATTTGGGATTTTTGAGGATTTTTGCTGGATTTTGGCTGAGATTTTGCAAATTTGATTTTGAAACTGAGATTCAAATTAAACTCAAATTGATTTTGAATTTTTGCAGATGTTTCAGCAACGACAGCGAGGGGGGCGGCGAGAGGCGGTGGAAGGCGAGGGGGAGGAAAGTGAGGCAGTTGGTGGCGGCGTTGGAGAGGTTAACATTGGAGGAAGCGGCGAGACGGACAGGCCAGGAGACGGCAAGGGAGGCGCAGGCAGAAGCTTGGACAGCAGGGCGGCGGAGGTTTGAGGTGGAGGAGTCAACGGTGGCGTTGGAGAGCGTGGAGACGCAGGCGGGCTGGAAGCGGGTGGCGTTGCAGGCGAGGAGGACGGCGAGCGACGCCGCGTAGTTGGACGCCGGATGAGTGACCGGGGAGGGCGCCGCCGTGTGGTGGTGGTGGTGGTGGCGGGAGGAGAGGGAGAAGGGGAGGTGGAAGAGGAGGAGGAGGAGGGGAAGGAGGCGAAGCGGAGGAGGCATCGGTAATGGTTGGATTCGACGTAGTGGAGTGCGTGCGTCGCGCGAGAGGAGAGGAGGGAGTGGAGAGTGTATGGCAGTATGGGTGGTCGGGGTTATGAGGTTGGTTGGTTATATCGGCGAGGGTGCAAATGTAACGGAAAGTTTGATGGGAAAGGAAAGCATTCATGTGTGTAATCGCTGCATCTTTTCCCTTGGTTTTGCTTTCGTTTTTGTTGGCTTGTGTTTCATTCCTAAGATAAGGGTAAGGGGAACTAGCTAGAATATCTACCAAAAGTATTACACTACCAAATGAAGCAAGATCAAATCTCACCGACAATGATACTCAAGCAAGATCAAATCTCACCGAATTTGAACCCTGGTCTCCAGCCATTTGGTGGCAAACATCAACACTTGGACAGATTGGGTGACGAGTTTTGTACTTTCGTATTGTAGTTTTTATATCCATCTCTTGCCCATAGAGGCTGTATTATGTCTAACGGAACTGTCTAGAAAACTTGCGACTGTTTTATTAAATTCAAAACAGTCACATTATAAATCGTAGGATGAGATCAGATATCATTCATCTTAGAAACATACTTAAAAAAAAACTCAGTACACATCTCAACGCATATCAAACGGCTCATAATATGACTGTTTTGAACTTAAGAAAACAGTCGTAAGTTTTCTAACAAAAATTATGTCTAAATGCCTTCACAATCCACATAATCCGAAACGACAACTTAAAAACTTCCATGACATTTCCCCCGCAAATCGGTATCGTCTGCATCTGCATGTAATCTTTGCTACGGATAACATCCTCTCGTCTCCCCATGCCTTTCTGTGCATCCTTCAAGTCTCTGCAATCTCCTCACCGACAACCTCCTGTGCCTCCAGGACCGCCATACCCAGATTGTGATACCCTCACTTTCCCATCCTTCTCCCTCTCAGCTTGCCGCCGCCACCGCTTGATCTTCTTGTTGGAATTAATATGGGCTAGGCTTAATTTTAATTTTAATTAATTCCTGAAAAATCTCAAAGGCTCATGTGCACATGCTAAAACTATTTAGTCACACATGGAGGGATAAAGGGGAGTTACACTATTTTATAAGGTGGAACGTGGTAGCCCCCCCTTGTGGAATTGGAGAGAGCCAATACACGCTGCAGCGCTTCGCTCACCGAGCCATGCGGTCTTGATGCAAAAGTAGCGTTTTTCTTTATCTATTCAAAATCAAACGCACCGACTCGTAGTAAATGACATTAACGAGCAATCGAAGAATTCGTTCGATTACTAGTGAGTAATGGCTGCGGTTAACACTGGTTGATGGCGAATCAATGGCGACCGTTTCCTTGGCGAATTAAAAACATCTGGCTTTTTTTGTTTTTGGCTATCAAAAAGAACAGAGTACTGGTTCTTCTCTAATCCTCACCTCTCTACGAAAGACTAAGACAGAACTCTACTGTTTGTTGCTATCTCTGACAATCTCCATCCCGGCGAGACACGTGTACGGCCGCACCAGGAAAGCAGGCCTCCGGAACCTTCGTCCTTGAAGGCTTGCGCAAGCGATAACGAATAAGGATTTTGGAGAGCGTTCGCGTGATTGCTCGTTGCTTCCTCTTCATCCGATTCTCTGTTACGTCTACATCAACTGCACGACTACTACCACGACGTCCACTACGCCATGACGAACGATGACCTCATCAAGACTCCTGCTGCTGCTGCTTCTTCCACTGGATCTGGGTATGGCTATCTCGCACTTGTTGCTTGGTTAGCTTTATTATCTATTGTAGTCTTAAACACTGAGATATGTATGATAGCTTCTGTCCTTCTAGAAATTCGTATGACTATAGTGCTCTTGATTACCTGCTTTGTGGAAATGACTAGAGTAATTTTTATGATTTATCTAGCATATTTCTGAATTAAAGTAATTCAAAAAATGCTTGTATATTCATCACTTCTTTCACCTGCAAGTTACCGCGCTGTTGGTCGCCTTCTGTCGACTCTGGGAATATGTTTTTCGATAAACCGTGTCAAGTCATCCTGAGGCTACTCCAACATACGCTGCTTCTACCTTGGTACACGCCAGCGACCATCGCTCACAAGAGTGACGGACATCGCCGTCTCCCTCCTCTACTTCAGCCCTCGTAGCAACCGCCACGATGTATTATTGGAGATGTAGATGCTTATACTATTTTCACCTAGACTTGAATAGAAGATTGGATGACGGGGTCGACCAATCTATAGGTGTTTCGGTGCTAATCCTACCAATTACCCGCTCAGGACTGTTAACACTAGACCACTAGGGACACTTGAAATTGCACAACCGTGCACGGCAGAGGACACTTCCCTCTTGAGTTGCCTCTCCATCCAGGTTGCATTGATGGGTTCATCTGGCATGATAGCAGCCGCCGTTAGGAAACACACGAATAGATCGCGATGCCCGGGCAAATACGCATAGTTCCCTTTGCACCATCTTATGCCAATTATGGAAAACCAACAACCTGCTGTCACAGGCTCACAATGTAGTCATGTGACATTGGAATTTTGTCGCAGGAAGCTTTCTTCTCACGGGATAATGGCACTGCCGCTGGAATGGAGATGGATGGTTTTTCTTGCCTTTGCCGATTTGCCAACCGGGTTTCGTCTTCCGGGACGTGGTCACGGGGTGATCTGTGGAGTGGGTCGTCGGGCCAGTGACCCAGCGTCCACTGAACTGAGGAAAGTGGGCAGGCACCGATGCAATTATGCAGACCACAAATTCTAACTTTCGGAAAAGCTATAAACATGATTTTGCATGTATACGTACCACTGGCAAAAGGATAAGGGGGTCTGCACATATATGTCGATGCAAAACTATTCCATTGAATCTGATATGCACAACAAAAGGCAGCAAACAGTTTTCACGCATGAGAGATGAATTTCCAAAATTTGCACATAGTTGCTGTTACATACAGGTTGCTAATTGTGATGTTCTCTATATCTAAAACCCAAAACAGGCAATGATGCAAAATCGTTTTCTCAGGAGATATGCATTTTGCGTGAACAACTGAGGAAAAGGGGGCAAAAAGACAAATGTAACAACTTGTAGCAAATGCCGGTCAGTGAGACTTCATGTTTTGCTCCTTAGTAGCAGACGAAACAGAAGAAGCAAGAAAATACTCAAGCAGAAAAAAGAAGTGAGTATACAATGACAACAGTCAGGCAGCCAACCTTCGCCAACCAGTGGAATTGGACGTGACGCAAAAATCAGAAACCATTCAACTTCAGAATGAGCAAGTCATCGAGTTAAAGACTACGGTATGAAGCACTGCAAACTACGTCAACAGACTTGCAAGCACGGACGGATCTATAGTAACCTAGCAGGGTGCACAGAACACCGGGTCTAAAAATCAATTTTTTTTAGATATAACCATATATATGTAGTGTGGACGTCTCTAGTCCAACATGAGAGGACACCCCAAGCTACAGCTCAGTCGAACATGACTCATCTTGCTTCAGGAATCCCCGATCATTTTCGTTCTAGATCCGCCACTGCTTGCAAGAAAATTCTAGAATCAGTTCGAAATTATCTGGACAGGTCACTATGTGCTTCAGATCTACATTTTCTGGACCACATTTGACGCTTATTCAGGATAACATTGATCATGAGTGATGATTTACTTGACTACTTGAGCATATGCATGCTGAATTATCCATGCGTGTACAGGTGGGTTCTCTAGAAATTGCACCCTATTCAATTTTGAGTTTTGACCATGGTTATTAAAGCGATAAGGCAAAGCGCGGCAACTCACCACCTTTTTACCGTCAAAGCGCTTAAGGTGCGCGGCAAGGCGACGCTATACACACATCCTAACCTAGTATGGCAGCAAATTAAATCAGCAATTTAGTAGCACATGAATACCTTGGTGTTGTCGGTTCTTGAGTCCATGTAGCACACATCCTTTTTCCAATTGTTCTTCTCCCATGTAGCTCCCATCCTCCTTACAAGTTTCAACATGTAGCTTGTTACAATACATTACAATAATTTGTATTTCAGTTAATTGAGTAAATATGGATTGAGCGGCATACCTTGTTGATAATATCTCATCTCTTCTCTCCTCCCAAGCAACAAACTGCATGGAAATGGGAGAACAATGAAGTGGAAAATTGAGAATTAAATATAAGATTGCATGAATAATGAGCAACATAACAAGCACAAACATAACCAACATAAGTCCACAACAATAAAATAAGTCCGCAAGCTTAGAGTCTAATAGCATAACATAAGTCCACAATAACAACATAAGCCCAACTCTCCCATCTCTCAAAAGTCATCCATCTCAAACTCATCTAAATTGTTAGTAGCATCCATGCTCTCTCCATCACTATCTTCGATAGCATCGGTTGGATCTTCGCCACAATCATTCGCATCGTCGTCATCAAGCACAATATCCTCTTCCTCTTCTTCTTCATTGCCCGAATTTGAGTGTGGCTGCTCATCTTCTTCAACAACCCTTGGTGTAGTTCTTACATGCCAAGTGTAGGTCATAGTCTCGCCAATAGCTCTCTTAGAAACATTGAGACCTCGAAGCTCGCGTGATGCGCCAATGGCTTCATCAACATGACCACATGTAAGGTCACACTCACAACCACGACCACCTTGAGGTGGTTCGGCCAATGGGTCAACACATTCATTGTCCCAATCAAACTCATCTATAACCAAAGGGTCATAGCTTTTGCCCCCTTCCTCACGTCGCTTTTGAAACCTACTTGTCATCTTTCGGTTGTATGCAACATAGACCAAATCATTCAATTTCTTGTGCTCTAACTAGTTCATTTTCTTGGTATGGATCTACAAATGGCAATCAAAGCAAACAAAATGAATAAATAGCTTGCTGAAATTGATAATGAATAAACACAAAGGAGCCATTTATAGTTCAATGGCTCGACCACCATATGCACGCCACCAATAAACTAAAATGGCAAATACATGCATATATTAGGATTTCGGACTGAAATTTAACTTGCTGAAATTAAAAATACTTACTAGGGCTCCTTGAATCTATATTTTGGACCGTCATGTTATTTGAAAAGATGTCTCCACGTTGGTCCTCATAGAGAATGGCTTGCTTATCGATCTTGTTTCGAAGATCAACATCTTCTACCATTTTCGAAAGCACATCGTTGAAACAACCTCTTAGCTCCCCCAACATATGCATCATCATTCTTCTTTTGGATGGGAAAGAATTTCCCCGGGTTCAAATAGAGTGTAGCCCCATATAGTGGGGTGTCTATTGCTTCACCCAACGTTGATTAATAATGTTCATGATGTTCTTGAGCAAACCTTTCTTGTTTTGGGTAGGGAAGGATGCCTTAATATTTTCCTTTGCTTGAACCATGAATGCTGCAACCTCCGGCATGGCGGGTTTCTCATCACCATCAACCATCCTTAGCACAACAAGAAGTGGTTGTGAAGTTCTAAGGCAACCCTCAATTGAATTCCAAAACTCCTTAGAAAGAACAATGGCATACACTTTTTTCCAGCCTCTGTCTTTGCCAATTTGGCCATAGTACAATCATCACTGACAAATAGATATCTCAACGCATCTTTGTGCTTGTGCAAACTCCGCAAAGTAAGGAATGTTGTGGCAAACCAGGTAGTTGCGGGTAGGGGTGCAAACGGAGCGGATATGGACAGATATCGCTTATCCCATATCATTTTCCATTTTTTTTCTCGGATTCAAAATCGGACACGGACAGTGCCGGATACGAATACGAATGCAGATAGTCTTGGTCACGAATATGGAGCGAATATAGGCCGAACCGCATATGGATTGTCTCGATCACGAATACTTATTCGGATATTGCGCAAAAATAGAAACCATATATGTCACACAAATAAAGATCAATCAACTATACTACATGTCCAAAATGCAACTAGATTAGTAGTTTAACAAGCAAATTTAAATACTTCACACGATGATAGAGGGTAGTTAACTAATTAAGCAAGCAGTAGTAACTACTAACTAGCGACTAGCAAGTACATGACAGAGGCTAGTTAAGCAAGTAGTAACTACTAACTAGCAAACTACCAAAGAAACAATGTGTTCAGGGGAAGGGCTATATTCAATACCTTGAATCTGATACCGATAAGTGAGGCAATGTGACTGTTGGTAATTTTCCTATCCCTAATAGAAGATTCCAGGTCCCATTCTAGATCAGGCTTCAGATGTATGCGCAAGATACCTCGGACATATGAATTTTTTATCGCCAGAGAAAGTGGAACCTGTGCAAGAAGAAAATGTATCACATTTGAATATTTCTGGTGATTACTAGTAACATCTAAGCTCTTGAGATTAACTTTCTTATATGCTTTCACCAGGTAAATAATACATAACAGGTCTACTAACATAATGCATAAAAGCACATAGGCAAAACACATGTGTGAAGACAACTAAGAGCAGAGCAAACCTGTGAGACATGATCGGCTATTGAATGCAATATATTTTTCCACCTTGATATATAAGTTGATGTCCATCTGGTGCTCTTGGAGTGACTAGCATCTGATACAAAACATCAGTGTCTCGATCACTATTCATACAATGAATGTTGATGCACCATAGTTTTGAGCCATTTTTCTTAGTTCGTGGTTTTATCGAATAAAATATTAAATCAAGAAATAATAAATGAAGATACAGAAATTAATTCTCCCACAGAACACGTAAAGACATTCAATATACAAGACCATTCACCTAATTTCGAAGCAAGCCTCGGTCATAAATCCTAACAATGTCTACCTCAAGTCTCAGTATAGCCATACATAAGCAATATAGGAAACGACGGTCGAAGGTCTTGAAGATAAAAATTGACTAGACCATTTGGCAGAAAGATAAATGATACGATTTTTCTCCTACCATTTTAAGAATCATTTAGTCATTTCAAAAAAAAAAAGCATAAAGAAAGATTCCAGGAAAGAACTGACTCAATAAAGGAAATGCACAAAAAATTAAGTTTAAACAGACCCGCTTCATCTTTTTTCTTCCACTGAAGAAACTGAGTTTTGTGAATTTCTAAACTGGTTACCATACTGTTCAATACTCTAGAGAAGATCTGAATCAATCTCCCCATTGGAATCTGTTCCAAAGTTAGTTTTCATTATGTCCTTTATCTTTGTGTAGATGATCCCAAACTTGTTTTACCCTCTATGGGAGCCTTTGTAGGCGCCTTCTTCGCCAAATTTTTTAGGAAAAGACGGACTTTGGAAGATCCATCAGTCTTTATTATCCTGCCCATAACCACATGATCCTTAGCTGAAAGTATTGTAGGCTTTAGGAATCACAAACTGGCAGTCTCCTTTCGCATGTATAGCATGCATGTAACATCCCGATTTTCAGCTCTTTTTGAAAATTTTCAAAATAAAAGGAACCATTTGGTTTTGTTGAAGTCCTAAAGCTTAACTTGAGATTTTGGAATTAAACGTGTTTAAAATGACTAAATCGAACCTCAACTAATCCAAAAGTTTGGTTTATTTTGAGTTTGTTGGAGTTCTCCAGTGTTGATTTCCCTTTCTTTGTTCGTTCTATTTTTCCCCTCGGCCCAACCCTTTCTTCTCCAGACCTCCCTCTCGCTTGGACCTCTCCTTCTGTCCAGACCTCCCTCTCGTTTGGACCTCCTGTGTGGTCCTGAGAGACCTCCTCGGGTGGTCCTGAGAGACTTCCTGGGTGGTTCTGGAGTTTGGTCACAACCACCTCTTTGATCACAACCTCCTCGTTGGTCACGACCACCTTTTTGGTCGCGACCTCTCCTTTGGTTCGACCACCCTTTCGAGTTTTGACTAGTCCCACCTGTCAGCACTGCTCACCTTCTTCTTCCTCCCGTTGCGTCACTGCTGACATAAAAGTCTTCACGCATTAAATGTTGTTGTGTCGCATTAAATACTGTCACGTCTGCAGTACTCGTTCCCCCTCTTGTCTCCTCCCCTACCTGCCCCCATCTCCTCCTTCACCTACCCTTGTACGCGGGTGCCTCTGAGTCTTTCAACGACTCCCCCCTTCTCCCCTGGCTATAAAAGCCTGAGCAGCCCTCTTTCATCACCTTTTTTCACACCCATCTCTCTTGCTCTCGCCTAGTTCCTTCGTGCTTGAAGTTTCGCCACTGTCTGCTAGAACATGCACCACCTTCAACCACCTCGTCGCCAAGGAGTTCACCGGAGCGCCTGCGCCGTCTTCAACCACCTCGTCGCCAAGGAGTTCACCAGAGCGCCTGCGCCGTCTTCGACCACCGCCTGCCATCCACTGTCTCCCCCTCCTCCTTCAGTCTCTCTCTCTCGGCCCTGGTGAGTTTCTATGTGCCCTGTTCTCTTCCTTTGTTCCTACGACCACGTTGCGTAGTCGTATCCTTTTGTATCATTCGTACGATCACGTTGAGTAGTCGTATCATTCGCAGGACCTCCTCAAGACCTCCTCCTCAGGACCTCTCCCTCAGGACCTCCTCCTGACCCGTTGGACCTCCTCCCGAGAGCCCGTTTCTATTTCAGTGCCTCGCTGTTGGTCCTAGTTCAGTTTGTTTTGGAGTTCATTTAGATTTTATTTGGTATTTATTTGAATGTGCTTCGTTCTCACGTGTAGATTTCGACGACTCCGGAGGGCCCGAGTACTCCGAAGAAGTAGACCCTCAAGCTTTCGAGCAAGACAAGTTACACCCTTGATCATGTTGAATCCCAGTATCTCAAATTAATTATGTCCTGTTTCAAATTATTATTGCATGCTTATTTAAATTTAAGTAATTTAAATCCCTGTTTTAACTTTATAGTTATTCCTAATTCCTTTGTACATCCAAACTTGATTATTGATTTGACCACCCCTTGTTACCATAGTAAGGAGCTAGTTGGTATATTAGTATGAACTAGCATGTGTTGCAAAACGCTATGCTTAGTCAAGCTTAGACCCAAAAATCTTGATTTAGGAATTTACCGCCAAAGACCAATGTTGTCGAAAACATTTTAACCATGACATTGGGTTGTCGTGGGAGTTTGTAAATGTTTTAAAAATCAAAGCAAAATAAAAATTGGTTTGGACTTGGGCGAATTGGTTGTTTGGAAAGGTGCATGTTCATGCACGGGCTCAACTCGGGTAGGGTTGAGGCCTAGGGTTTTGTGGAAAGACACCCAAGTCGGTTAAGGACCGGTCTTTGAGTGTATTTTGCTATGCCTTACCGTACTACCACATGTTCTGAATGGGCTGGCTAACTAATTTGTAACGTTTTACCGTGGTCGTTCCATCCGGTTGTGTGGGTGTCTTGACGACCTACTTTTATGTATTCCCACCTGGCGCAAGAGGGGGCCTGAACCCGGTGGATGGTTAGTCCAAAGGGGGTGAAACCTTAGCGAGGGGGGACTGCGGTGGAATGGTGCTCTGTAAAGGCCTTGTCACGTGCTCTAGATCGCTTACCTACGGTAGTGAGTGGTGGTATCGATGGATGCCAAACAAACTAGAGAGGTCGTGTCATGTGGGTAAAGCTGTACACCTCTGAAGAGTGTAAAACTATTCGAATAGCCGTGTCCACGGTCATGGACAAGCTAGCAAAGCTGCTCCAAGTTAGATTTTGGTTTTGTTTTCAAAAGTGTTTATAAAATGGTTTTGGATGTCTATCCAAATGGGTTTTGGGCAGGTTGCCCTGTGATAGGAGGGTATCCTTCACTACTTGTTGATGAATGCTATCCGACTATAAAAGTGAGATTTAGAAAATGATTTTTTAGTTATTGTATATCTGCTTTGGAACTTAGTACAAGTATTTGGAAAGAAACATGGCTTTACGCAAATCAACTCTCAAAGCCTTCCTTTTGAGATCTCCTTGCATGCATTTCAATCTGTTACTTGACAGGTGTGACTTGCAAGCACAGTTGTCGTGCTCACTCTGCTTAATCTAATTATTGAGCAAGAGAAGAGGTCTCTGAGAGCCCAAGACCGGGACGCCTAGGCTCGCCCTCGCACGATTACTGTGGCGAATCGTGTGGTCTGCTGCTTGTCTTCCTCTGTGTTTGGTTTTGCCAACCCATGAGCCGTTCTTGTAATCAACTATGTTGATATTAATAAAGTTTGCGTTGATGGCTGTTACCACATTTGTTTACTGTGTGAGCTAGCCGTTGCTCCTGGGACTAGCTCGGTTTGCACAGAGATTTGGGGTGATCCCAGGTCCGACTGCGATAGAAGTGGTCATGGTTGCGACAGGGTGATCCCAGGTCCGACCACAAGGTAGTGGTTGTGTCCGTTACAATGCATAATCTAGTTAAGGAATCGCAACTTATGCCTCAGAAGGTCTGAGCAAATAGGAAATAGACCTTTGCCTCATTCGATACAGCTGACTTTGAAGTGAATTCCACCCTCTGTGCATTGATAATTGTATCTTCCCGAAGTATTAAAAATGGCAACCTGCAATGAGCAAGCATGCATATTTTCACTAATTTTGTACAGGAAATATTAAAATTGAACGAGCAGAAAGCCCGAAAGAAGAATCTAGCAATCGGGCGCCTCGATTCATAAGTTTGTATTATTGATGGTGCAGACAACGCCATTCGTAGTAAACACAATTTCCAAGCCAAATTATGTGCATCCTGAACACCAGTGTTCATTCCTACAAAAAGAAATCAGCAAATTCACATTTCTTTATACCTTTGAACTTTAGATGCATAATAGAGAAACTCAACATGCATTTCAGTATCAAAATTTAAAATAAACCACTAACCACAACCATCGGCAGGAGGAAAACGGTGAGCAAAGATCACCAACAAGGATTATACGATTGTTGCGACCAATGTACCTCTCTGCAACTTCAAAGATGCATCGACCATGGTTTTATGTCTAAAACACGAACATCATCGGCTCCCATCCAACCAATTTGACAATAATTTGCTCACATACCTAGAAAAACATACAAAAAAAACTAAGCATGGATGCAAATATAGCCATAAAATTTACTCTACAGAATCACCTATGTATAACATACTCAATACTAAGGATAGCAATAGCAAGAAAATAGGAAGAAGTTCTTTCAAGAATATTGCAGAACAACTATTTCAGAAATACAAGCCTATACATAGTTGGGTCCAGAAAATAATCTTTAGTGGATGTACACATCTGATGAGACGAGAAATACTGATGAATTAAAATCGAGAAAAATATTTAACTGAAATCACCTTAGCACTGAAATCTTTGAACATCTGCTGAGGAGGATAAAATGGAATCTGAAAATAAAATAGATGATAGAATTAACGGACACATAAAGCACTAGGTAATTTCACACCAATCTTCCAACTTCTTACATCATAAAAGGGATCTGCTGGGGAGGACAAAATAAAATAGATGATAAAATTAATAGACATATGATGATAAAATTAACGGACATATAAAGCACTAGGTAATTTCACACCAATCTTCCTACTTCTTAAATCATAAAAGGCATAGTAAACACGAAAATCTGCAAATTAGAAATACTTGCAATACAAATTCCCCATGCTCCAGATCATGTGCAACCAACACACCAATTGCATCAGGGTTGAAGATAAAGAACAACATTCCAGGCCTCTCAGTAGACCAGGAGGGAAGGATGGCTGGGAGGCTACTGTGACCGCGAGGGAGGGAAGACCGGGAGGCTACTGTGGCGGCGAGGGAGAAGGGAGGCAGCGGTGGTTGCGGCAAGGGAGGAGGATGGCAGCTGTAGCGACGAAGGAGGAAGGACCGAAGGACGCAGCAGGGGAGGACGCAGGTGGGGGAGGCAGAGATGAGGAGGGAGGTGAGGGAGGGAAGGGAGGCGGCGGCGGCTGCGAGGGAGGAGGGAGGCGGCGGCGGCGACGTAGGAGGAGGGAGGCAGAGGGGGAGGGCATGGGTAAGAGAAGGGGTAGATGAAGATGAGGACTGAGGAAGTGAGGAGTGAGCAGGGACCGTAGGAGGGGAAGGGAGGAGGCAGCGACGGCGAGGGAGGAGGAACGCGGCAGCGGTGATGAGGGTTAGGGGCGATTTGGGATATGTGAGCGGGAGATGTGGGCGCCTGGGTGGGACTGCGGGAGCGGGAGCAGCCGAAGGAGGACTGGTGATTTAATTCTCTCGCTCGCTGCTCGCTGTGACCTGTGTGTTAATTCCGATTCAGATAGCAGTCGGTTAGTTTCCGGATAGCTCTGAATTTATCGGATATCTTCTTCCCGAATCTGAATCCGTATTTGGCAAAAAATATCCTGATACAAATCTGAATCTGGCAAAAAAAACGGATATCCAAAAATATGCTCTAAATAGTATCCGAATTTATTCGGTTAGTCGAGAACTATCCGCTCCATTTGCACCCCTAGCTGCGGGTCTCACAAGATCCATCCCACCTATCTTCTCCCTCATTACACTAAGAAGCCTCCCATGCCTGTAAATGAATATGGTGAGATGCCGGACATGTGCAATAGGTTTCTTAAATTCCTTCAACTTTCCTATGTCTTCCAACATAAGGTCCAAGCAATGTGCAGCACAAGGGGTCCAAAACAGTGTAGGAATCCTCTCCATTAGAAGCTTGCCCGCTGTCTTATAGTTAGCACCATTATCGATGACAATTTGAACAACTTTGTTTTTTCCAATGTTCTCAATTCTCTTCTCTAGCAAGTCGGCAAGCGTCATTGCATCATGTGATTCACTTGATGCATCAACAGTCTCCAAGAAGAAAGTCCCATCCAGACTATTGACAAGCAAGTTAATCAAGTGGCATCCCCTCCTATCCGTCCATCTATCCGACATGAGTGTGCACCATATTGCTTCCACGCCTCCTCATGCTTCACCCTTGAAATATCTGTCTCCTTAACAACCTCCTCAAGCAACGGCTCCCTCAGCTCATAGTAACTAGGAGGCTTGTACCCAGAATCGTATTGCTCAATGGCTTCCATAGCAATCTCGAACTGCCTTAAGTTTACGGCATTAAATGGTATGCCACACTCGTAGAAGAACTTGGCTATCTCCAGGTTGATGGCATGCCTTTCTTCCTTGGTCCTCATGCAAGACTGAATGCTACTTTGAGCCGGCCCGTTGGCATGTCTTTGCTCTACAACCTCTGCGGGTGTTGGTCGGAGCATAGCACTAATGGACTTGGTCTCCTTTGCCTTCTTTTTGTGTTGGGACTCTGAATTGAAGGGTAGATTGCTTTCTTTTGGCCGCTGTCCTAGAACTTGGTTGCACAATAGTCTTGAGACTCCTTGTTGGTTGTGGTCACACTCACATCTTCATCTTCTCCTTCTTCTCCTCTTTCTTCATCATCATCTAGGAAGAGTGTTATGCTTCTCTTGCCCTTGCACAAAGCCTCTCGCATCTCTTTCATGATTGTTGTTGTAGTCTTGGCACATTTTTGGACGTCGCCAAACCCACTCGCAAGATGCTCCTTCAACCTTTTTATTCCTCCCGATACCTTCTGATCACAAAGCGAATATTGCACTAAATCTTGGTTGCCAATAACTAGCCAAAAATCATACTTCCATCTCAGATCATTAGACTTCGCCTTCTATTTTGGATCAGTCTTTGGATCATACACAGCCTCGGAGGATGCAATACTTGCACTTGCCATTTTTTGTGCCTCTGCATTACAAGAACGTAATTAACACAGTACCAAATAGACAACAATGCTAAAGAATCTAGACCTGTCATTATGAGTTAATGGAGTATTTTGGTGATTAATGACAAATCTATATGTGAGACTAACACTTTTATTGATATACATATTGTGTAGTCTTATTTGGATGAAAAGGTGGAAATCATGAAGGTATGCACTCGACATCATATTCTTATATCTTGTTACATTCCTCATATCCAAAATATAGGTTGAACTCCACTAAAAGTTTAACTTGAATATGTGCATATGTTTTTATTACACATTCGTGTATGCACACACTTAGGGGGAGTTCACTCTATGTTTTGGGGTTTCATTAGTATTGATCCATATTCTCTTTATCCACACATATTAAGGATCTCTACTTTGAAACATATCCCTTGAGTATATATAATTTGTGTAGTTCATATATACTCATATTGCTCTATATTCAATTATTTGCAATTGAGGTGGTTGCCATGAATTACCAAAGAGAAAAAGATTGAAGCATCTTGATCCACCATTATGAGTTAATGATATATTTTTGTAATTAATGACAATCACATTGTGGGACTAACATTTTCCATGAGTTAGGTAAATAGGTTATGTTCCATGATGATAGGGACTTTGGATGGCATCATGAGTTGGTCGTCATCAAGTCAAGGTTCAAGAAGACGATGCATCATGTGTTGATGCATATCAAGATCTCGAAAAGGAGATGATCATGAGTTGATCATCAAGTCAAGAGAAGGCACATCATGTGTTGATTGTGGGCACGTGAAGGATGCATCATGGGTTGATGCATATCAAGACAATGATCCCAGACTTGAAGTAAAGATGTGCATCGTCAAGCTTCAAGAGGATGCTCAAGGCAAAGGTATAACTAGCTAGGGCTAAGGATG
Organism: Phyllostachys edulis; assembly: GCA_036346405.1. Classification (NCBI taxonomy): domain Eukaryota; kingdom Viridiplantae; phylum Streptophyta; class Magnoliopsida; order Poales; family Poaceae; genus Phyllostachys; species Phyllostachys edulis. The sequence continues at coordinate 14,017,951 of CM070546.1, read as the reverse complement.
TGTTCCTAGTCTTTTACCGGTCTTGGTGTTTGGTTGGAAGACCGAATTGCTAGTATAGGTTGTCGTACTATTAAGAGGGGTCTTATCTAGTAGCTTGAGTCTCATCGTGTGTTGATAGCTCAATCCCGCTTACTCTAGCTCTCTATGGCATGATGCTATTGTTTGTGAATGTGTTTTGTAAATAGTTGAAGCTCATGCATTAACTCATTGTAGCATGTGACTATACTTTGCAAATGGTTGAAGTCCATATACCTACTCCTTATGGCATGATACTAAAGTTTACAAATGTGTTTTGCAAAGTGTTGTGATTCATGCATTTTTCCTTGGCATGGTATAGGATTGCTTGTTGCTATTTCCTTAGACTTAGGCCATGGTGTTGGCTCTTTGGAGTTGTACTTTTTTGATTTAATCAAATATGTTTGAGATCAATCAAATAGATGGGCTGTGTAACCCTCTGAATAAGCTTTCCATAGAGCCTAAGATCACTCAATTCCGACATCGGAGTCAAAAGTTATGACCGTTTTTTCAAGTGTCGTCTATGCTGAAATCCAGGGCCGGACTGACCGCAGTTGAAAGCCCGGACTGACCACCCTTATAAGGTCGGTCAACCTTTTTCAGAGGGCATGTTTTTTTGTTTTCTTCCATCCGGAAGGCCCGGTCTGACCAGACCCTGTGAGGGCAGAGTGACCGGGAATTGTATGTAACGGCTATTTTTATAGCCATTACACTGTAGCCCGGACTGACCGGCCCTATGCCTACGAACTGGCCGGGTTTCCCTGATTTTAAGCAGATTCTCTTCCAACGGCTAGTTTTTGTGTGTGGGCTACAAATACCCACCTTGGCCGATTGGGGGGCAACTCTTGGAATCCTATTTCATTCTCTAGAGCTAGTGTGAGCTTCTCCTCTCAATTATGCATGTGTTGCACCTTGTAAGTAAAGGGAGATGTTCTAATTGCATGTGTTGCAACTAGAATTGGATTAAGCGTTCAATTGTGCATGTGTTGCACTTGGTGAGAGTCGAGCAAGGGGCTTGGCTTATTACTCTCGGTGTTTACCAACATTTAGACGGGGAGGCGTCATGGTCTGGTGATCTTTTCAAGAAGCTTGTGAGAAGGCCCAGTATGTTGTGAGTGGTTTGGTGCTCGCCATCTCCGGAGTGGAGGAAGAGCAACCCCGAGTGGATCGAGGTGTTGGTTCAAGTTGTGAGCCGATCCAATTTGGTTGGACTTACCTCAGAGGTGTTGGCTCAATTTGTGGAGCCAGTCCAACGTGGTTGGGCTTACCTCAACGTGGATTAGGGGAGACCTGCAAGTCTCCGAACACCACGGTAAAATATCCTTATGTTATTATGATTTGTCTTCTTGTACTTTACTCTATTGCAATTTACATTCCTAGAATTAAATTGATTACTTGTCAAACTAGGATTGCAATCCTTATCTTAGATTAAGGTTGTTGGTGCACTTAAGGGAAACTAGAATCGTTAGGTTTTAATTGTGCAAAACCGAATTGACTTTCGCTTCCGCATTAGTAATCAGTTTTAGCCTTAGAGAATTTTATAAACGACTATTCACACCCCCTCCTTTAGTCGGCCTCCTCAATCTTACAAACGCAATCAGTAGTAGGCACAGTAGCAGCTCAACAATCAACACAGTAGCAAATAGCAAACAAACAGTGATGTAGAGCAGAACAGCACACACAGTCGATCACTACTCACTCGCCTCTCCCCTCCTCTGTTCTCTTCTCCAGGTGGCAACCCGAGCTCCTCCTCCCGGCGGCGACCCGGCCCACCCCTTCTCCCTCCCTGGGTCCCCCTCCCTCCCTGGGGAGAAGGGGGAAGGTGGAGGCCGAGATGGGGGCCGAGGAGGGAGAAGGGATCGTCGGGAGAGCCAGGGAGGGTGATGGAGGCCGAGAGGGAGGGGCATACCTAGATCTAGAACGCTATAGTCACGACGGGGATGGAGGTGGGACGGTGGCGCAGCAGCATATTGTCACCACTTCGGGGATGGAGGCATCACGAGGATGAAGGCGGCGCTAGGGTTCAAGGCTTCATGCGACGCGACAACAGGTTCTCTCCTCGAGTCTCCTTATCTCCCATTTTTCCCCGCTGGACCCATCTGATCTCCCCGCTCAAGTTGCATATGGCGTCCGCCTCAGATGTCCCCGACGCCACACACCGCCAAAGTGATGCCATATGGACGCCATGGCCATGAGGCGGACGCCATATCCAAGCTTGGCAAGGTGAGACCGTGGCAGTGAGCTCCTAACCGCCTTACCGCCTAAGCGTCGCTTAGGCAACACTTTAATAACCTTGGTTTTGACCCTGGACAATAGTCAAGTTCAGGTCTTGGTGTCACACATAACAACTTAGGGGAATGGCAGCTACCAAATAATATACTTATGCATGGGTGAAAACAATCTATGAGATAAGAATTTTTGTTTGGTTACTATATAATATTTTGCTTGGATGATTGAGTAATATGTTATTATGAATAATATCTCAAATAAGGATATCATAAATAAGGACCTCACCATTCATCAGAAGGTGGGAAAATACAAGTTCATTCCAAGCATCTGGGACTCCAGGAAGGCACCAGTGGGTACAATCAAGTATGGTAGAAGGATGACTCCAAATACCGATATGAGCATCACTTCTGAAGGCGCCCATCAAAGTCACATTTAGTATAGTGACAGGAACACTCATGTTCGCCACAACATCAGCAAGTATATCCCCCAAATTCACTCCTATCAGTTCCTTTGGCCTCAGTTGTAGGTTGTTCTGTTACTTCACATACCTTTTGATTTGAGCCAATATAAATATGAAAATTTAACCCCATATTCACTCCTGCCAGTTCCTTTGGCATCAGTTGTAGTATAGTGACAAGAACACTCATGTTCGCCACAACATCAACAAGTATATCCCCAAATTCACTCCTATCAGTTCCTTGGGCCTCGGTTGTAGGCTGTTTTGTAACTTCACATACCTTTTGGTTTGAACCACTATAAATATATTTTGATTTTTCTGAAAATTGATATCCTGTCTGCTGAGGTTGGACTTGTTGGTACTGGTATTGTTGCTTCAGATGCTCTTGAGGATACAACTGACGCTAATTCTATCGATTTGATTGGAATTGTTGTATTGGATTGAATCTAACCCCCACCTCCTTGATTGAATTTGTGCACTCCCTGGCCTTGAGGATGTATTCCTTGAGAGCTACCTTGCTGAAATTGATGATTAATGCACCACCTTGAACTGTTGTAAAGTTACCCTGGTTTGGCATCGGATTTTAATACGTTTGTTGAGGACGACGATCTGGCCATGAACTTCCTCCTCCTCCAGTGTTTACGCCACCACTGCTCTGCTGAAACTGCCATGGACGACGATCCAACCAATTGCCGCCACATCCCATACTACCACCTGTACCACCTTGCAACTACCCTTGCGTCCTTCCATAATCATTCCCCTGGTCGCGTCGCATACGCCGACCAACCACTTGTTCCTCCATGTGAGTACCTCGAATCAGAGAAATCCGAGAAGATTCCACGGCAATCCAAGCAAAATCCCTCGAATCCCCAAAAATTGTTCCGCCCCACTTCTTCTCTACTCCTACTCCAATCCGAGGCCACTCTTCCCACACCGAAATCGCACGCGATGGTGGATCGACCGAATTTGTGGGAACTCGATACCACCCTCCACAATAGTTAACCCTAGAAAAGCCCTCGCGCTTCCATAGATGCCAAAAAATAGGAGCGAGGTGGCAAAAAGGATCTAGATGCACTACAGAAACATCTGAATCTGAGGCTAAGTCTAGATTACCACCATTCCCATCTCCTCTCGCACTTCTGGGACGTGCGGTCGGGAAGAGCAAAGAGAAAAATGGGCTACCGCCTCCCAATTTCTCTAAAAATCTAGAACAAAAGGCCCAGTATCAGCTTGAGAACTTACCTCCACCGCGGAAGGTTTGTTGGGCCATCGATATCTTGGATCCGAAGAAGATCCTATCGGATCCCCCCTACCCGATCGACCTTCAACTATGGAATTTTTTACTGTTTTAGCTCTGTAGCGCGGATTAATTTCAAAATTAGCCCCCATTTGTCATAATTTTTAAGAGTGGCCTGAGCAGTGGTCATCTGCTGACTCACGGGCGCGGCGAGGACCCGCCGGCCGGGCGAGGAGGACGCCTCGCCCCGGCCAGCCAGCAGTCACCCCCTAGTGGCGGGCTTGGCAGTGGCCCCGGCCACGCGCATTTCTTCATTTTTTCTCCTCGTTGAAATATTATTTCATTACATTTTGGTAAAAAATGAAATTTCATTATATTTGATTGAAAATGAATACTGACCGAGATTTATAAAAAATTTCATTAAGAAATATGGGGAAGGAGTAGGGTTTTTAATCCAAATCGAGGTTTAAATCACCGAAAGATATATATAAAAAGGTATGAGGACTATTGGAGTGTCTCCACGATGAAATCGTCGGCGTATACACGTATATAGACAGCAATCGATGAGGTACTTTATGAAGCTTATACACAATGTGATTGGAGGGTTGGGAAAGGTCGTTGTGATGATGAAGATGTCCGAAAATCTGAGTCTCTCCTCGATGAAGACATACTTGCAATATAAGCTTAGCGGAGACACTAACAGGGAACTACATTAGATTATGCGATGTACACGCCACACGTAGTGACATGGCATGATGGTCCGGCTAATTGCTTTAGTCATCCTCGCTACTACTACGATACAACTGCGACACAACCATCGGACCATATAAGTACACATGCCTTTAGGGGATAGTAAAATACATGGGGGTACGACGGGAGACTACTACGTAATGACCTGACCTACTGCGTGCACCGGGGCCATTTTCCTTTCTTTGCAAGCTCGGCATTGAACTCCTCGCTGGCCTTCCCCTTCCCCTTGTCGCGGGAGTGTCCACGTCGGGCTGGTATGTCGAAGTCGTCCATGTCCTGCGATTTCACGATGTAAGTTCATCGTATAGTGGAAATCGGAAGAATGATGTAAATTCTTCATAACTCACGTCGTCAATACGGATTACGCCCGGACGACCGGATACTGTCAGGCGTAGGGCTCACCAAGCATGAGCCTTTCCTTGCCCTTGTCGCGGGATCGCCCACATCGAATTTGGTATGTCAAGTCGTCCATGTCCTGCGATTCCATGATGTTAGTCGTCGTATAGTGAAAATCGTAGAATGATGTAAATTCTTCGTAACTCACGTCGTGGATCTGAATCGCCGGCGATCGGAACGCTGTGGCGGAAATTTGAGCCGCGATGAGCCTTTCCTTGCCCTTGTCGCGGGATTGTCCGCGTGGAAATTTGGTATGTCAAGTCGTCCATGTCCTGTGATTGTACGATGTAAGTGAAAAACGTAAAAAGGATGTAAATTCTTCATAACTCACGTCGTCGACATGGATTACGCCCAGGCGACTACTGGGCTCCTTCGGTGCGTCCTCAACAGGGTCCGGTACGTAAGGTTTCCACCGCACGAAGTTCTCGGCCCGCACCGAGTAGTTCAAAGATATCGCCTCTTTGGATGAATGCCCTGTCGTACATCTCCGGGCCGTCGATCCACTGGAAGAAGTGGCAACGCATCTCTGGCTGCCATTTCGTGGGGATGAAGTTAAAACTTTACGGAAGTCAACGTTGACGAAAATCAATGCGCGCGAAAGAAATGCTTACGAGGTGGTGCCCGCACGTGTAGTACGCCCGGGCTGCGGTGGCTGGGTGTGTGGACTGAATGATCTCTGCTGGTTCGCCACACACACATTGCGGGATCGGAAAACGTGGTGGTACTGAAGCATCTTTCATTGATTTATCTGGGTATTGTATTTGTTTCCTCTTCGCTTAAGCCAATTTTGCTTCTTCATGACCTCGCGTAGAAGTTTGTCAAGAGTCCATAGCTGGGTATGTATTGTGTAGTGTTGTGTAGTGTTGGGTTTGGTTCAACCCCCTTTTATAAGCCCCATGGTTGGCATGGTATGGTTAATTTCTTATCACTGCGCAAAGCTGGCCCGTGTGGTCTTGTCACTACTCAAAGCTGTCTCCTTTATGCCTTTGGTCTTATCCCGGGCAAAAGCGCCCGTGTGGTCTTGTCCTTCGCGCAAAGTGTCTCCTTTGGGCTTATCACTGCGGGAGTTTGTCTCCTTTTGGTCTTATCATCTGCGCAAAGCTTGCAGTGTGGTCTTGTCACCGCGCAAGTCGTCTCCTTTGGTCTTATCATCTGCGCAAAGCTACCCCGTGTGGTCTTGTCCTTTGCATAAAGCTGTCTCCTTTGGTCTTATCCTTTGCGGAAAGTTGTCTCCTTTTGGTCTTATCACTCGCGCAAAGCTACCCGTGTGGTCTTGTCCTTTGCGCATAAAAGTGTCTCCTTTGGTCTTATCATCGCGAAAGTTGTCTCCTTTTGGTCTTATCATCGCGCAAAAGTGGCCCGTGTGGTCTTGTCCTCGCGCAAAGTCGTCTCCTTTGGTCTTATCACTGCGGAAAGTTGTCTCCTTTGGTCTTATCAACTGCGCAAAGCTGGGCCGTGTGGTCTTGTCACTACATAAAGCCCCTTTGGTCTTATCATCTGCAAGTCGCCCGTGTGGTCTTGTCTTTGTGGAAAGTGCCCGTGTGGTCTTGTCATCGCACAAAGCTGCCTCCTTTGGTCTTATGGCCAGTGCGGACCCCCTCCGCCAGCGCCAGTATGGACTCGCCCCACGCCACGTTGTGTCTCCGGTGCTCGGCTATTTAAAAAGCTGCCACACACTCACTCGATCATTCCTCTCAGAATCTCTCCCTCTTTGTGAGGTGCCTCCTCTCCGTACCTAACATTTTTCTTTGTCCTTTGTGCGAATTCGTTAGTCGTTACTAATGCGATGCATGTTTGAATTTGCGATCTTAGTGTCGGAGGTTAAGAGTTGGTAACGTCGTAGCGGTAAGTTCATTTCAACAACGCACGTATGGTTCTTATGTTGTGTGTTGGTTGAAATATTTTCTTACTTTTGTCGAAATGGAGACCTTGTCGTGTTCCATGGTAACGTCGTGCTTGGTCGCACGGAGTTGATTTGTCGGTTGCCGGTAGCGCCTTGGTAAACGTTTCCCAACCCGCACGCGTCGATTTGGTAGAGCTACTGACGGTGCATTGGCGCTTGTTTGATAGCCATGTCGCTAGGAACAAGATAGTAATAGGCGGTCATCGCCACCATGGTCCCACCACAGGCGCAGATGTTGTGGGGCTGGTGAAGGTGACGAGCAGTGGCATGTGGGCAGAGTACATGGAGATCGTTAGCAATCCTCACGCTCCGATCTATGGACGACCCATGGTGTACGTCCATTTTGTTTATCTGCTCAATCCTCCGGGGCGCCGTTCAAGGAGCCAGCGACGCTCTTGTCCCCTCTTTGGTTTAATAGCGATGGGAGAGGTCTCGAGAGCGCCCGACGTCGTTACGCGAGATGCTCCAGTTGATGGAGATTCTGGTACTTTCCAACCCAATGAAGGTGTGGATAGATGGCGGGATGCTCGTGTTGATTGTCACGAGATTATCGATGGCATGGCCGAGGGCACTGCCACCGAAGATGAGGACGACTTTGACTCGCAATCCAGCGAGGACGAAGCCAACGATGAGGGCGGGATCGTCGGTGGCATTGTTTCGACTGACACGGACTATGTTCCAAGTCGGTTGGATTGCCAAGCGGCCACTTCCCTTGTTCTGGCCCAGGAGCACGAGTCGTCGTGGGCCTTCGATGCGGACACCCTGCTTGTGGGGCAACATTTCCCACACAAGGCTGCCGTCAGGCAAGCTATCGTGAGTTTCGCGGTGAAGACCTGTCGGACTTACCGAGTGTATAGGTGAGTTTGAACTTTGTTTGATGTATCTTCAACCATCTACAATACGTTGTACTAACTAATATATGTCGTCTGTTATGTGCAGGTCTAATCCTGACACTTACATAGTTAAGTCGTTCTTACTTCTTGCCCCGCAAAGTCCGTCTGTGAGAGATTCCTCAGGCGGAGCGGCCTTCCAGTATCACGATCGTGGCGAATCACACATGTGAGCTTGAGGAGCCATTGCGGGCGATAAGAATGTAACCTCACCTACATCGCGAGCATTGTAAGCCATGCGCATTGTCGCCGATTTGACCATTTCGCCAAAGGTTCTGATGGCTAACATAGCGAATACAATAGGGTATGCCGTTAGCTACAGTAAGGTCTGGCGAGCGAAGCGGAAGGTCCTTGAAGGGTTGTACGGTACCTACAAGGAGGCGTACGACCTAGTCCCCAGAATGCTGAAGCAAATTGCGGATGCTAATCCGGGGACATGCGTCAATAGGGACGATAGGCCCGACAGGTCCAACAACCTAAATTCCCTAATCCTTGATCGAGTCTTTTGGGCTTTTGGCCCGGCAGTCCAGGGCTTCCACCACTGTCGTCCCGTCCTGAGTATGGACGGTACTTTCCTTTGCGGGAAATACAAGGGCACCATTCTCACCGCTATTGCCGCTGATGGCAACGACCAATTGCTCCCAGTTGCCTTTGCAATTGTGGAGAATGAGAACACTGCCAGTTGGCTATGGTTTCTAGCCAACATAAAGCAACATGTTGTAAGGGATCGACCGAATGTGTGTGTCATAATCGACCGTCATGCCGGGTTGTTGTCCGCGTTGCGCACCATGCAGACCGGTACTAGGGCACCGTTCCAATGGAGCGACATGTGCACTGCGTTGGTGCATGCGACATCTAGCTACCAATTTCCACACACGCTTAGAGCAAAGACCTCATGAAGAAGTTCAAGAAGCTCGCCTCTGTAACCGAAGTGCAAGTTCGATGCCGTGTGGCGGAACTTGAGGTCGAAACCCAGCGTGCAAGTGGAGGTTCGACCCAGCGCATCGCAAAGTGAGTTCAGCGAGTGGATGGCGAGCATGCCCCGACTATGAGAAATGGTCCTTCTTCACGACACCTATGGTGCTCGATGCGGCATCATGACAACCAACATGTCCGAGGTCTACAGCGGTGTGTTGAAAGGGGTCCGTGCCCTCCCATCACCATTGTTGTAGAGGCGAGACATGGAACCGTGCGATCGGTTACTTTCAGAATCGGGCAATGATGGCCAGCGACATTTGGACGAAGGAAGCAACTCGGAGGTTACCCTTGCGTACATGGAGAAGAAAATTACGGCGTCCGATCCCATGTAGCTATCACAATGGATGGCGTGAGAAGGAAGTTCGAGATCCGCTTATGGACAAATACGTTCGGCCACATGAGAGGTGACCGGAAGCATGTTTGTACCATAGGCGATGTGGCAGTTTGCACCTGCAACAAGCCTCAACTGCTGCACAAGCCTTGCTCCCACGTATATGCTGCATGTGCTGTATTTCACCAATCTTCTAGCATGTACATGTCGGAGTACTACGACATACGACACTTGTATGATACTTGGAGCGGGAGTTCAACTCCTCACGGAGTGGAAAGCCACTCTGAGGACCTATGGCGGGGAGCAGTGAAGTGGTCACCGAATGAAGCACTACGGCATCCGGCCGTGGGAGGCGTCAATCAAGGCGCATCCGCAACGACATGGATGCGAGCCAACGTGGAGATCGGCCAACACCAATAAGGTGTAGGCTATGTAAGACCTCGTGGGCACTCATTCAGGAACTGCCCGAGTAGACCTTCTTCCTCCGGCGCCACTTAGTATCTGTAAGCTATCCGGTGTATTTGAGTCATGTCAGTGTTGTAGTGATGTGAGTGTTGTAATGATTTGCGTTGTAACCTGTACCGCTTCGAGTTACTATTACCGCTTCGTTTGGGTTACGTCGTGCTTTGCGTAAAGTAGTCGCGTCTGCTTTCAGAGAGTTGTCACTTCGCTTTCCAAAGAGTGGTCACGCCCACTTTCGAGATAGTGCTCACTTCACCTTTCCACCTTCTTGGCAGTCACGGCCTCCTTTCCATGAGTGGCCCTTCGTGCTCTAACGCTATATATGGATGCTTTGGCGCCATTGACCTCACTCTTCTCTTCCTCTTCTCCTTTCTGCCTTTGTAAAACAAGATGTCTTGGCCTCATCGAATATTCGAGTGAGCAGAGAATTACAATCACTACGACGGCGGTTGCTTTGCCCTCGTTGCGAGGATCCGCTAATGTGTTTACCTCTCATACGCCAACGAATCCGTCCCGAGTTTTCATGAAGTGTTCAAATCTTTCGGTAACGCAAACTCAAAGACGAATGAATGCGTTGTACATATCGGGTTTTCTTACTTTCATTTGAAACTTCAATTCTTTTGTAGAACACAACATGTCGATTTTGGCAATGGGTCGTGAAGTTGCCCGAGTGCTTCAAGATATTGCAATGCAAATTGTTGCCTTGCAAGAAGACTCCGTGGTGTTCTTTGCAATTAAATGCGATGCCTCGGCGTCCAGATGAACCAATGCAAGACTCCCATGATGTTACTACAATTAGTGCAATGCCTCGGCGTTCGATCAACCCATGCAAAGTGAAGAGAAAAGGCTTCAAACACTGCATGACAGGATGGAAAGAGTTGAGAAGCTGCTTCACAAGTTACTTAAGTTAGTTACTTTTGCGGTCTTTCTTCTTTTGTATCTTGTTCTTGCCAAGTAGAACGTAAGTGTGTAATGAGATTGTAATGTTCACTCGTTATCTATGCATCATGATCCTTGATGAATGAGAATAAAATTGTTCTACTGACATAGATAACGAAGTACAAGAGTCCAATTACATTCCAATTAGCACACTCTGCTTGGATTACAAATCACTTAATGAAGCACAACTTACAACATACAATAGACTACTAATGCTACTATCGCTACTCTCGCCACGCTCCTCCTTTCTTTGTCGGGCATAGTACCCTGTACTAGCCTTCCGCGCCGTGTTCCTCCCAAAGGTCTCCGACGAATCTGTTCCTGTGGAAACGTCAACCTATCAGGTGACCGTGGGTTCTGCCGCAGGTCATACCGAGGCTCCTCAACCGCCGTGTCGGCGTATCTGACGGGCATCACATGTAGAATCGGGCGTTGACAACAAGTCTGTGACCCAAGCCGTAGTAGGATCCGTGGAGGGAACCAACTCGGCTCTGGTTGCGGAATGAGGCGGGTGAATTGCTCGTCTTTGCGGATGGATCGGGCGAATCGCCGTGGTGCAGTTCGCCTTGCGGGTGAACGCCGCAGGTACATTGTGTGCCGGACTCATACCATGGCGCCAGTATCGCCCATTGGAAATTGTCCAACATGTGGGCTCGCAAGGAGAATCTGGGATAACATCCGCCGCGATTCCGGGTTGCACGTCCGTGCTCTCGGAATGTCCTCTTCGTGCCTCTGTGACAACGGCGGCACGGCGTAGGGTCCCTCCGAGGCGAGGGCGGCATCGGCGAGGGTCCCTCCGAGACGAGGCGGCATCGGCGTAGGGTCCCTCCGAGATGACGACGGCGGCAGCCAGAGAGTCCTAGCGTGGCAACCGCAGCGGACGATCCGCCGCCCATCTTCCGCCGCGGCCATTGGTCGACTTCGCTTCGGACGGGGAAGATGGAGGGGCAAAGTGCGCGACGACGCTCCGTCCGATGCCTCGAGTCGACATCGCCGCCCTTCGCGACTCATGTTCGAACGACACCTTGACATCATCAATAACCGTCTTCAATGCCGTAAAAGGCGCTCCACTATGTTGTCAGACCGCTCGAGTTCCGTGGCGCGCCGATAGCGATATTCAAGCGGTCGACTGCATGGTTCTGAGAACACACAAAATTTTGTTAGTTAACCCTATTTGGAGGGTGGTTAATCTACTACATGCTCAACGTCATCAATCGTCTGGCGTCTTTGCATGCACGGGTCCATCCCTAAGTCAAGCGTTGGCGTGGCTAGGATCTCGCATGTCGGCGGGGCGCTGTCAATCTCGTCCGCGTGTTCGTGACGCACCACTCCAAATGCGTGTCGAAGTCCTCGCATCGTAAGGTGTGCCTCTGCAAAATAGAATCGATGGCCGTCGCCATGCATCTACCCACGGCTGCTGCGTCGAAGCCGATCATCGCTCTTATGACCCTTCTTCGTGCACTGCGGGTGGAACAAAATAAATAACTTATGGTGCAGCATAACGTATGTCTAAAGGATCTACAACATTATTAAGTAATGCAATGTACTTACAAATGACTACGCCTTGCAAGCGGTCGCCCTAGAGCGGGGATCTCTGAGTGCGGCTCAATCGCCTCATTACCCGTTGTGGGTTGTGCGGCTCAACCATGTGGGAGAACACCAAATGACAAGTTGTCCTCCAAGACGCCGCATCTCGGTGGCATAGCAAGCTCGAGCCGCCGGGCGTGCCTACTGCGTGACGCAAGATCCCGTCAAAAGCCCATACTATGTCGCGTTAAATGCGAGGTCTCGAATTCATTGTGGAACTCGGGTATATCGACGACTCTCTCCCTAGACTACCCTAGTATCGCCACGATCCATCGGGATCCCATGGTCGGGCCTTCCACGGATCCTCCTCCTCCGCCTCCACCTCACCATAGAAATGTTGTGTGTGCGGGTAAGGGTGGGCCAGAGGCGCGGAACAACGGCCGTCCGACCGCGAAGTGCTCCCACGACCACGGTATAACGGCGTGTGGCAACCCGAAAGCACGGCTCCATTCCGTGCCGCAGCTGCGAAGCGTCGCCAAAGCATGATACGTCGCACAGATCTGGTGAACCCCAGCTGATCTTGCGGCACATCCTCATCGTCGGCGTCCACGATAGACTCCGCAAGGTGAATATAACTCGGGTACACCATGTCCCCCTGCGTGCTAGGGAACATGATCCACCCGAATATAAACAACAAATATGCAATAAGGTGGCATCGAACCACCTCCTCCGTTGCGTCAATTGGGCAATGCATGAATTGTCGCGCCCAACCGTGGAATGCCCTTTGACTCTCGGGGATAGGGTGGCGAAACGATGATGGAGACGCGCTTCGGTCCGGCGACCTCGGAGGAACAAGCGCACGGCCAAGAAGCGGAAGCGGTAATGAAGCCGACATCTTGCAATGTCACCGTCATCTCCCCATTGGAAGTGGAACGTGTGGAGTCTCCGCCAACGATCAACCAAGGCGGAAAGAAGAGGCATCAATTAAGAAGTTTTGCCCGTGTTCAACATGCGGCGAACGCAATCACTTCGCATTGAGCGAAGTCTCGGACCATACCGCTCGTCCGGTGGCGAGTCTCCTCGGTCCCGTGTCACCAGACTTGGCGGCCCATCGCCATCGATCCAAGCGTGGCAATGATGCTTGCCGTCCCATGCCGCTTCAAGTAGGGGTGGTATAGTGCGTGCCATTCTTTGTAAATAGACAAAACTAACGATTAGCAAAATCTAAACGCGTTTAACGGTAAAAATGCAATAAGTAAAAATTAAACACGAACTTACCTCACTAATCAAAATGCTACGCGCTTCGAAGTTCTCGATCGCACGTAGCGTTGGTTTTATCGCCTCGCTAATCGAGGCAAAGAAAACGACGCGATGTAAAGAAAAGTAAACAAGAAAAACGCATCCTTCCAACACTCTTTCGGTGCAAGCGGTAGCGGCGGCGGGAGGAAAAGAAATGTGCGCGATGAGAGGAAAAAAAAAATTGCACGCGCGAGAACCACTGCGCCCATACCATCGGTGACTGACTGCGCGGCCGGGCAGGAGTGACTGCGCGCCCATGAAGCGAGTCCTCTGCTGTGCGCCGAGCCGCCATGATGACCAATGCTCGGGCTACTCTTAAAAATTATGACAAATGAAGGCTAATTTCAAAATTAATCTGCGCTACAGGACTAAAACAGTAAAAAATTCTCAACTATGTCTGCGTCGTTCAGGTCGGCACCGGAGAGGCGGGGCATCCGGCTCAAGTAAATGCCACTGATCATGCATAGACTTACCAAGCATCGCCAAACCCACTTGGCGTACATATCAACAAGGCTATTCAGAACGAAATGGTTCTTTCGGATATGCTTCTGGCTAATGAACTCGTGAACCTTCCTCCCTTGCTCTAGCGATCCGAGCATCACTGTCGCCCACGTGACGGCAGTCCGGGAACCCATGCGGAAAAAAAGCGCCTCTGCCTGGCCCATGTCGCCCACCGCAACGTACAGGGGCAGATCCGCATGTAATTACTGGGTCATGTGACCCCGACGATCTTGACAGAATTAAAGGTGACTCTTTATATATGCATGAGGTGAAACTAATTGCTTAAGTGATATTAGCATACGGCGTACCCGACCAGCATGGCGTTGCACGTCACGACGTTCCTCTCCGGCCATTCTGTCGAACGCCTTGTGCACGTCGACGAGGAGGCTGCACTTGTAGTACATAGACACCAACGTGGTGCCCACGAGCAGGTCGCGGACAAACACGGCCTTGACAGCCTCCGCGTGGAGGGACCTACCGTGGTCACTGGTTAGGCTCAACGCGGGAAGCGGCGGCCTTGAGGGGGACGGGGAGGAGCAGCAGCTGTTGCGTTTGCCAGGGCAGGTTCTTATCATAGACCTCATACTCCTTGACGAGGCAGGACCACTTGTCAGCGTCATGGGACCCGGTTGTTAGGTATAGCGCATGGAGATGCCTCGCTCGACGGGCCATGGGAGGGAGAGGCCGCTCATGCTGCCATGATCTGGGCTTATAAGGTCATGTACAATAGGCTTACATCAACTGTCTATAACCACTGCCACGTAAGATTTAAGTTGACGTAGATGAAAAAGAATGAAGAGATAAATATGTTGTTTACAATCCTGTAGCCAACTATATCACCAAAACCAAGGAAAAATTAAAAGATTATGTGTTGTCTACAATCCTGTAATCGACTGTATCACCATAACCATTGTATAAACTGTCTTTAATGCTATCTACAGGTGACATGAACAGCAACTATCTTTATCATTGTACATACCCTAATGCTGGTGAGACGACTCGGTTTCCTGTGAATCCACGTGTGATAAAATGTTACCGCACTCTACAATTCCGTAAGAAATGCTACTACGTTCCAAATAGGACTTTTAACAGAAACACTTGTACAGGTAACAACGCGAAGAAAATGGTTACAACTGATCCGGTAGAAAATAAGCTACCAGATGATTGCAACATAACTATATCAGTCATCATCATCTAAGTTTTCATCACGCGTCACCAAGTTGCTTACATAGGGTGTGACACCGGTTTACCCATAAAATGGCAAAAGGAAGCCGGTGTATTAATCAACCGGCAAAGTCCACTTCAGTGGATATATATATATATACAAAAGTTTCCTTCTATTTCTTAGAATTGACTATTTTCCGTTCCTTTACTGAAGAGCAAAAGGAGGGATAAACAAAAGAGGTAAGATCACCTTCAGAAGAACAGATCATAGCCTGTCTTCATCAACTGTCAGGTACTAGAGCAACTCCAAGCTTCACGCTCTCCATTTCATCATCCGAGGAGCTACTGGATTCCGGGGAAGTCGAGGAACCCTCTGGGGCATACATATCATCGCTGTCTTCGTTCTCAATCTCATCAGCATAGTTCACGGCCTTCCTTTGCCTCTTCCCACGGCCAAGACTTACCTTGGGAGTAGCAGGCTTGAGAACTTTCAGATCGTCGGCCTTGGGGGAGGGAGGTTCTTCATCCTCAGTGCCATGAGCAAAGCTTACAATGCTGCCGAGATAACTGTTATCGTCTGATGAGCACTTCTCACCAGTAGAAGGGTCCAACTTGAGGAGATTCTCAATCGCCTCATCGTCATAGTGGATTGATGTAGCATTGACCTTCCTGTCCACAATTGTCTTGGCTCCATGGAGTAATATAGACTGCAGCTCATCTGCATTTGGCTTCTTGGAAGAGTTCATTAACATATTTTCAATGGCCAACTTCTGCTTAGACTTTTGCAGTATCTTCTCTTCAACAGTACATTTTGTAATGAGCTGGTAAACAACCACCGGTCGGGTCTGGCCAATTCGGTGAGCCCTGGACTGTGCTTGCAAGTCCATAAATGGGTTGAAATCAGGATCTGAAAACAGGAAGGCTTAATCAGTGACGAGAGCATACAAGGGAACAGAGCAGTACACAAGAACAAATAACAAAAACACTCACCGTATATAATTACTCTATCAGCGCCAGGCTGCCATTATTGGGAATGTTGTTAGTCAGCGGCATAGATGTGCTTTGCTAATTGCTGGTATCAAAGTTGCCTAACCAAAACTTTTAAGTGAAAGAAAAACTAATTTGGAATTATAAGAATACATACCAAGTCAACACCTAGACCACCAGCACGAGTTGACATCAAGAAAATAAATGTTTCGCTTTCAGTGTTGTTGTATTCTTTTATGCTCTCCTGCCTTGCAGAGAGTGATGTCTGTCCATCAATGCTGTCCCCGTCAATTGAGAAAATACATGTTAGCTGAACTCAATGAAATGAGTGATGAAATTATCTGAAGCAGCACTGTAAGATAGGACCAAAGAAATTATCTTAGTGTAACAAAATTGCAAGATAGATGACGGGTTGATTGATGAAGCATACCGTGCATATTTGTATCCCAGGAAAAACAGAAAATCCTCAAGAACATCAAGCATCCTGGTCATTTGAGAGAAGATCAGTACACGATTTCCCCTTACTTTCAATCTTGGAAGCAACTGCAGATCAACAATTGTCAAGTATTACTTCCAACAATGAACTGCACAGACAGAGACAAAAAACCCATGGAACAAATATCCCTAGTTGAAATTTAGCACGCAGTGCCCAGATAGGATGCAATAGAAGGTCAAGGAACCTTATGTAACAGTTGAAGTTTCCCTGATGCAGCAACAAGTGATAGGAAAACATCTTCTCCTGCTTTCTGTTTAACTTCCAGTCCGGGAAATAGATACTGAAAGAAGAGGGCAAAATATTGGTTTCCAGAGATAAAAATTAACGTGCATATCAGTTCAAAAATTATGATTTCTGCAAATCATTGCAACAGCCAACTACAATCAAATGCTTACGACAGACTGCAAATAATATTAAGGTCTACTTTGAACTTCTCATTTGCATTGCATATATTCTGCCAGCATTACCTCACACAAATCATTGTCAAATTGAATAAACGCTGTCATAAAATGTCCAGAAATACACAATTCCATAAATATACAAGGAGAAAGAGGCTAAGCTCAAGTGAATAAGATGTAGCTAAATGAGTACTCCCTCTCTTCTTTTTTAAGTGATGTTTTTTACTTTTCACGTTCTACGAGATGTGACTTTGACAGTTATGTAACTTTATCTTATTATCTTAACTACTATAATTCTCAGTTTACCCCGCGCAGCCTCCAATCGTCCACCCGCGCTCGCACAATCGATGGAAAAAACCGTCGTTTCCCCCGTCCACCCACCCACCAACACCAAATCGTCCCACCGCGGTCTGTATGCGCACACCGCGCGTACAATCGTCCCACACTCTTCCGTTCGCACGCGCCCGCACGCGTTAACCGGAACCGCTCCACCCGCGCCGCGTTCTCCGCCCCCTCACCTTCCTCTCCTCTCTCGCGCCCGCCGCTGCCCTCCCTCCTTCCCTCCCCCGCACCACCCGCCCCGCGTTCTCCACCCTCCCCACAACCGCCGCCTCACCTTCCTCTCTCTCTCGCGCTGCGCTGCCCTTCCTCCCTCCCTCCCTCTCCCCACCCGCGCCAACGATCTCTCCGACACCACGCCGACACGCCGCATGCCGAATCAACCCGCGCCGCCCACCACTCCCCACCCACGCCGCTCGGATGTGCGCCTGCGCTGGATCTGGTCGGAGGGTGGTGGTTGTGACGGGGGAGAGGGGGGAGAGGGAGAGGAAACCTAGAGAATGGGGCCACGACGGATGTGGTGGCCGGGGTGCGTGCACGAGCTCTGGGCGGTATCCATCACCTCCTCCTCGCTGCCCCTGCCGCCGTCAACCGCGCCGTCGAGGGCCCACGTTAGGGTTACGACGTCCGCCGACGTGGGCACCACCGGCAGCGCCGCCGGTGACGTGGGCGGCAGCGGCTTCCCGTCATTCCTCCCCAGGGCGGTGGAGCGCATCCGCGACGACGCCGCCATCCACTGGCCAAGCGAATAGAGCGCGTGCCCATCCAGGCGAGCTAATTTCTCGAAATTGCCCAAATCTGCTGTTTTTTTGGAAATTTTGTTCGGAAAATAAGTGTGGAGTGTGTAGTACACTCGATGATGAAGTTTCTTTGAACCAATCCTCTCTTCAGGCTGGCTTCGCCAAGAGCGAGATACTCAGCAGCTGCGTGAGGCCACTCAAGCAGCAACAAAACAATGACCTGGAGCAACCGTTGTCCAAGTCTGAGTTTGGTGGTTTCAATAGTTGTATTATTCTCACTGGTAAATCAATGAGATCACAAACATGGTGTTATTCTCAACATGGTTTCTGTTATGCTTTAGTTTGCAGGTGACCTGGAGCAACAAAGAACTTCGATCTTATATTCTTTTGGACATGAGAGGCTTGCCCCTTCCAATTCATGGCGATGGCTCTAATGTCAGGAGCTATCTGTACTGTGAGGATGTTGCTGAGGCTTTTGAGGTAGTTCTTCACAAAGGAGAGGTTGGACATGTGTATAATATTGGTACTGTGAAGGAGAGGAGTGTGATTGATGTGGCCAGGGACATATGCAAGCTATTTGGCTTGGACACTGAAAAGGTCATCAGGTTTGTCGAGAACATGCCCTTCAATGACCAGAGGTACATTTTGGATGATCAGAAGCTAAAGAACTTGGGATGGGCAGAGCGCACGCCATGGGAAGAGGGGTTGAAGAAAACAATCGAATGGTACACCAACATCTCTGATTACTGGGGAGATGTTTCCGGTGCACTGCTCCCTCATCCAAGGATGTTGATGACGCCTGGAGTTGAAAGGCATAACTGGACGGAGGAAATAAAATCTCTTGCTTCTTCACCAGCAGAAGCTAAGGAATCTGGCACAACAGCTCCTGCAACCATTGCCAAAAGCACCAGCAGTGCCCCTCAAAAGGCTTCCTACAAGTTCTTGATATATGGTAGGACTGGATGGATTGGTGGTCTTCTTGGGAAGATATGCGAGAAGCAAAGCATACCATATGAGTATGGCAAAGGACGCCTGGAGGAGCGCTCTCAGCTCTTGCAGGACATTAGAAATGTGAAGCCAACTCATGTTTTCAATGCTGCCGGTGTCACTGGAAGGCCAAATGTTGACTGGTGTGAGACCCACAAACAAGATACTATCCGCACCAATGTTGTAGGCACCTTGAATCTTGCTGATGTTTGTCGTGACCTGGGGTTGCTCATGATCAATTATGCTACAGGTTGTATATTTGAGTACGATGCTAAACACCCTGAAGGTTCTGGAATTGGTTTTAAGGAGGACGACACGACCAACTTTACTGGTTCATTCTATTCCAAAACTAAAGCAATGGTAGGTTCAACTTTGTTGTTTGTGAACTATGACATTTTTCCTTTTACTTCTCTTAGAAACTAATGTATGTGCTGTCGCATGCAATGCAGGTGGAAGAGCTATTGAAGGAGTACGACAATGTCTGTACTCTTAGAGTCAGGATGCCCATATCACAGGTCTTAAGCTACCATCGTAACTTTGTTACAAAGATAGCTCGTTATGACAAGGTGGTGAACATTCCCAACAGTATGACAATTTTGGATGAACTTTTGCCTATCTCCGTCGAGATGGCAAAGCGGGACTGCAGGGGCATATGGAATTTCACCAATCCTGGGGTTGTCAGTCACAACGAGATTCTGGAGATGTACAAGAAGTACATTAATCCCGACTTTAAGTGGACCAACTTTACACTCGAAGAGCAGTATACTCATGGAATAATTTTATTCCTTCTGCTTTGACTAGAAAGGTGTTGATCCTTTGAATGTTTTTTATGCGATGCTGCGCTAACAATGCTTTATTCACTGAGTGATAGGGAAAATACACCTTAAAATTATAGTAGTTAAGATATATGTATTTTTGTAAGCCAAACAAATGAATTATCAGAGCAACTAATTTGACCCTAAGCCAATTAAAAGAACCAATTTGATTCCTTATTTTTTATTTCTCCATTTCTCTTTTATTCTTAAACACATTGAGCTTTTCCTTTTTAGCTCTGCAACTGAATTTGTTCTTTTGCAGGTGGGTAATTAAGCCACTTTTGTAATTTGTTGTTCCTGCCAAGCGCACTGTATGTGTTGAAGATAAATATTATTTCTGTAAGATTTGGAGTTCCGTTGCAACGCACGGGCATCCTACTAGTATACTAATAATATTATAATATTATGAAAGTATTTTAACTACAAATCTAATTGTATAGTTTTCATGTAGCCAATCTAAATACTTTTAAACATATTAGGGGTAAAACTTTAGAAAGTTAGACGGCACGAATTCTAGGGTCACTTAAAAAAGAAAATAGGGAGTATTTCATAAACTAAATGGCAGCAAAACCTACCGGGTGATTGCAGCATTTTCTCAGTTCCATGAGTATGTTGTTCAGAGAAAGCTTCCTGCCTGCAAAAAGTATACACAAAGTTCTGTCAACCTCAACATAAAATGACTTGGGTAGAATAAATACATGAGCACAATTATAAATAGGTTGTATGGAAGTTGTTTTAGAATACTACATAATTAATGAGCTTTAATTCTTGGTGTGCACATAATGCCATAATACCAGGCTCATAGGACAAACCAGTTTTGCCAAGTGAAAGCGAAGACAGTGTCATAGTGGTCAAAATAAGACAGTGTCATAGTGGTCAAAATGTATATATTAAAAGAAAAATAAAAGGGAAAATATAATGGTCTTCAACTGACCATTCTGAATGGCACTGCTCAACTTCGAGTAGTTCTTCTCTAAAATATTAATGTACAGTTCTCTCTGAGAATCTGTAAGGGCACATGGAACTTCTACCCACTTCTTTGTTGGCATAGAATCTGTTAGTACATCAGATTTCATTCTCCTCAACATCCTAGCAAAAACAAACATGTCAGAACTAAGAGCTCATCCAAGTTATCTAACAAAGTGAATAGTATTTCTTGTTAGAGAAAGAAAACACCTAGGCTTTAAAATATCGTGAACCCGAGCAATTTTTTCCTCTATTGTCAAATCCCTTCCAGATTCAATTGGTGAAAACAATCCATCAGCCTTTGGGTCAGAAAACTCATCTGGATCAATATAATGAAGCAATGAAAACAGTTCCAACATGTTATTTTGCAATGGTGTTCCCTGTACAGTGAAGAGAAAAAAGAGGAACGAGGTCACATGGTTAGATCATTCCGAAAAAAGACAATCAGAAAGCACTTCAATGAGAAGGAACTGCTGTGATAACAGCAAAGGAAGAAATAAATTCAACTAGGTGGCTTCCATAGAGAATGGCTAAAAGCGCACAACTAGGCCTTTCTCTACGTTCAACATGGTCTAGGGATTATCTAACACAGGTCACGATTCGTTGCAGAAACAAGACTGTAGAGGTGAGGAACTGCCTGATCAAACCCAATTAGATTGCTCATGAACCGGATCTATAGTCCATGGCAGTGTAAGACAGCTGTAATGCCTCTGAAGACCATTAATTAACATTAGGAAATCATGGGGAATTCATTTCCTATGCTGACTTTTATTTCAAATTACTATTCTGACATGCTATCCCTCCCGGGGGATGAAATCAAATTTTCACCTTGTTACAAACAAAACGTGGGGCACATGATGTCATGTCCGACGATGCAGCTCTCTTTTTAAAAACAATAATATTGATGATACCACACATGACACATCTGATGAGTGAAGCTTTATGGTTCACAATACACATTGCACGACTAAAGTTGTCGACTTTGAAAAAATTGGGTTATAATTTTTTTGCAAAAATCAGTTGATTTGTCCAGAAATAGGCCAGCTCATGGTTGCCACAAACTCTACCTTCAGTTCATAACCATTTATAGGCTGCCCTGGCCTATACACAGCTAATGAGGAACCACCCAGCTCTAGGCTTACAAACAATATTAAATTTTGAAGGATGCAATGTAAAATAACAATACTGATATATGGAACAAAATATTCACTTTTCAAATTGGACAATACACGTAGGGTATGCAAGACTTACTGTAAGTAGCAAGCGGAATTCAGAGCTATATCGCTTTAGGCAGGCTGCAAGGTTGCAATCAAGCTTCTTCAATCTGTGAGCCTCATCAACTGAAATGAAAAGTAGGAGATGCACAAGTGTTACACACCAATGAAGGAGACAGTTCCGGACTAGAGAACCCCAATGCAGCTATATATCTCAGAAAAAACTCACTGACAATTGTAGACCACTTAAATTTCTGTAGAACTGCTTTATCAATTTGGACAAACTCATAACTTGTCACAAGAACATCAAATAAAGTTTTCCCTTCAAAAGAGCACATTTCATGAACTTGAATACACTTTCTAGAGTCTTTGTCTCCTTGATAAACAATAACGTTAAGATCGCTTCCCCAGCGGCCAAATTCCTAATGTACAGAACATGCATTCCAAAATTACTAAAAGTCCAGTTCATGCAATAAATATGTAATAACATGAAGATCGTTATCATAAAGGCAAAATACTTCAGGATAACATTTTGATCAACTTTACTACAAAGGACAAACATTCAAGTAATATCTAATATGGGAGAAGATCATGTAAGGGTGTACAAACCTTTTCCCATTGCAATAGAATGCTCTTAGGTGCAAGGACCAATGCAGGAGATGTGGTGAAACCTCCCTTGATTATGTGGCTGAGAAAGCAAACAACTTGAACAGTTTTGCCAAGGCCCATTTCATCTGACAATAGAAAAGAAAAGAGAATATTTCCCATTGTAATCTTTTCATGAGAAAATAAGGGGAATAGTTAACATATTGGTTTCATCGTGGAGCTTTTTAAATCATACATACATTGTCAAGAAATATGAATGCGACCATTTCACAAGTTAAACTCTACACCAATATTCGTTGATACAGTTAACAATATCATTACAATCAGGTTATTTCAGAAGGAACAAGAATTATCAAATTACATCGGAATAAATTTGTTAAGAAACCCCTTCAATAACACTTAAATAAAACTTAGGTAATGTACCAAGAAAATGGTAAAAGATACAAGTACATCATGCTTATGTCTTTAGAGTTCATGAACATACCAGCAAGAATAACACTCCTCCTAGTTTGGAAATTATCAAATATCCATTGTAACCCTTGAAGCTGATAGTCATACAGAGAATCACTGTGTACCTTTTCTGGTATCATCCCATCTAGGCATATTTGGCTGACACAATCAACTCTTTTTAAAGTATTTTGATGCCTTTTGACAAGCATAGAAACAGCTGACTGCACACCTTCGGTACAGGACTCCCATGTAGCCTCGCAATAATCAAGGCCTTTCCATTTCACAAGAAACTCATATCCATCAAAGTCTTTATTATCCTGAAAAGTTGCTGAGATGTCACATAAACCATCATGATCAAACTTCCTCCGACATGCAATGGCACGATCTACTTCAAACCACTCAGGTTTCCTTTGATCCTCTGAATAAACCTCCTTAAGCAAGCTGTTGCAATAAGTTTGCATGATCATTAGAAAGAGCAATAAAAATAAGTAGTACCAGTTAAGACCACAGCACATAATATTAAAAAGAAAACAATAGCGTTTTAAAAATGAAAGTATCAATTCACTACTGTTCATTATTCAGAATAGTGTATCCAAATATCATTGAGGTATTATTATGCTGTAATGAAAAGAAGCAAACAATTCAGTACATAGCAGATTAGCACTGCAGTCAACTTTTTTAAAATCTAGCTATATGATGGAACAACATTACTGATTACAAAAGGCTGAGCACATGACCCC
This sequence comes from Phyllostachys edulis, assembly GCA_036346405.1. Classification (NCBI taxonomy): domain Eukaryota; kingdom Viridiplantae; phylum Streptophyta; class Magnoliopsida; order Poales; family Poaceae; genus Phyllostachys; species Phyllostachys edulis. Next base: position 13,994,135 of record CM070546.1, on the reverse strand, counting down.
ATTCATAAGAGTTCCCTAAAGCACTCTTTGACTGTTTGGAGATTATGTAAATTATTTCTGGCACATCATGAAGAAAATTTTGCATACATGAACCAACATAGATGATTGGCAATAAAAAGACAGATTTAGTTGTGACAACGAAATAACGCAAGCAATTATATAGAGCAGAAGGCTTACGAATTCTTCATTAGATAGCTCGGTACTCGAAGACGATCAAAAGTATGAAGCCACTCAAGTGGAACCTAGAGCAAGAAATTCAGATGTCTTAGTAAAATAATTACAGCTCACATTGATAATCGTTATATCACACATTAAATCTTTGGTGATGTGTGGCAGCACGCAATTCAAACAAAGAAAATCTTTAGTCAGCTACTGCCCTGCATGACTTTAGCTATTCCGGCTCTTGTGGTGGCAATAGCTAGTATCAAAATTGGTCCAGAAGAGCGCTATTTGATACAAGTGCACAAGTTCAAAGTTTAGTGATGCCAATAAAAACTAGTATAACATTGTTGTTAGTGCAGGATGTTATCAAGCATGTCCATACAGAAACTTATTCAACAACCTACTTCTATTTTCTGAAATTAAAAAAAAAAATCATGCATAGCACTTGCAGCATTAGAGCGCCAACTGCTATACCAAGGCAGCTACATTAAACAACAAGGCGTAGCAAAACAAATTATTGAACATACAATGAGCAAGAAGGAAAACACACCCAGCAGTCATGATGATGAGAAAGTAATTGCCATTTCACAAGGAATTGATATTGAAAATCTGACTCCTGAAGAATCACCCGTCTGTGACCTACAAGTCTTTGGATCTTTTTTAAGGGATACACTTCTGTCACCTTGGCCAAGGAAGCTTGATTGATTTTGCACAAAAAACATTCCCAGGTGCCACTAACATCTTGCAAAGGAGGATCAAGACAGAAGGTGTGGAAGCTACGAGAGCAACTAGAATTCTGGCATTGGATTAAAAGACAGCTGCCAGTTCCACTCTGGGAAAAAAATAAACCAAATAACATTACACATAAGAAGGATAGGCGGAAATGGAAAATAACCAGCGTCAACAAACCTTGCAAATTATTCACAAAAAAAACAAACCTCACAAATCAAGCAAATAGGTCCACCAGAAGTGCGATTGTTAGGTTTGAGTCGTTTGACAGCACTGCGTAATAATTCATCATCTGAAAGAAACAAGATATGGCATGTTAAAAGATCAACCTCACAACAAGCATTCAGGGTTTCAGACAGATCATTATAAAGCACAAAACGCACGACTTGCAGCCTGTACACTAACAAAACTGCAAGCTACGACAAGCACAACTGAAGAAAGGAAGCTGCAACATTCATTGTGTTTAGATGTTACTCCAGAACATCAAAGTTATGCATCATACATGCATATGCACAGATTATGCGTGTGTTTAAGAAATTTATATGGTGAGTTTACTTTTAACTGTGCATAAAGCAACAACATAGGTATCCCTTGACCATGAACTCATAAAGGGTGGGTGATAAATTTATGGTTCTTAACAAATTGGTTAGTCATTACCTGAAGATGAACACGCTGACAACATACACGACGAAGCTTCAGCACAGTTTTCCTAAAAATTGACAGGAAACAGTTATCGCTTTACGAAGAACAGGAGTTCATAAACAACACCTCAACTCCTAAAATGAACTTTTGTTAATTTACATCTGAGACATGATCAGCTTTCCGTTTCTCTTGTAGGCGCTTTGACATTCTTTTGCATGGAATTGCCTTCCTGTGATCTGTGTAAATTTCAACAGCCAATGTAACATACAGTTGGATTATGTCGAATTGTCAACTCTTTTGTATATCACCCAATTGGGACAAAATAGAAACCAACTCAGGGGACTGAAAAAGCCTCTTCTACATAGGTATGTATTCATTGAAATATTTAGTCTAATGAAGAGCGGCTATCACCACATCTGATCAAACAGTAATGGGAATAAAAGCGCTATAGAAGAAAAGGTTGCAAGTTTGGCACACTTCAAAAAAAACTCTACAGAAATGTATATAGTCCACTTCCCTTCAAAATAATTATTGTGATATCATCTTAAAAGCTTCCTTAATTAAGACTTTCTTAAAGAAAAATGTCTTCACAGAGGGTTATCCAATATTGTTAATTACGGCTATCATCAAGTAAAACAGGCTTCCAAAAAAAATTCCAATTTACCCCAAGAATGCATATGAAGAGTTTATTAAGCAAACTGCATGATTTGAAAGAGAGAGAAAGAGAATCATGACAACAATATGTAAATAATGAGTAAACATCACTAATTAAAATGTCATCTCAAAGGGTGCCCACTTACTATCCACACTGTCGCTTTCACCACCATCGTCGTATGGAAGATCTTTAGTTCCCAATCTGTACTGAAGGCGCTTTGATCTTCGGCGGGGGGGCGAACTATCGTCATCTACAAGATGCAAACTTAAAATTATGTGTGCATGATATTGGTGGGGTCATATCAAAAGACTGGATGTATATTACTAGTAATCACACAACAACTTGAACACTGCAAATCTTACCATTATCAGAGCTACTCCACCATGTGTATTTATCTTCACTCACCTCACCACTGAAATATCCAGATGTAAATCTCTCTCTGAGGCGCTTTGATCTTCTTTGTGGAACCAACTTCCTGGCCTCTGACACATCATTCCAAATTAACAAAAACAAGCCATATATAACAACCTCGAAAAAAAGGAACACATAACAAGTACACAGCTCGCTCTTACCATTCTCAGAGCTGATCCAGCTGTTGGCAAATACATCATCTTCACTCTCCCTGCCATCCGAATCTCGCTTTCGAGTTGGTTTGCTCTGTAGGGGCTTCGACCTTCTGTATGGAGGCAACTTTGCGCCACCTGCTGTAAAGATAAGACCAAACAACACTGTGAATCGAAAATCCAAACAAACCACAAATGTGTGTAACTACACCAAAGTTTATACATCGGCAACTCAAATAGGTCATTTACCATCATTAGAGGGACTCTGTATGGTCTCCTCCGCAACAACAGTCTTACTTCCAAGCACGCCATTAAAAGCATTCTCTGCTGTATTGCGGCACTTCAATTCTCCACAAGGAGCTAAGTTCGTAGCTTCTACAAAAGAGAACCAAACAATGAACATGATGACATGAAACAGCAGGCCACATCAACAATATAAGCAATGCGCAAAATTAGGACAGATCTGAGTTTTCCTCCCATAACCCACCTTCATCGTCGCTCAGCCTGACCTCAGCGACCTCTACCACGTTGACGTCCTCGGTTGCAGCATCGCTGGCCGTCGTCTGCTTCCTCAGACGCCTCAGGTTCCTTGTGGAAACTATCATCCGGTCATCTGCATAAACATAAAACAGAATTAGACTGAAGTGTAGAGCTTATAACAACTCCACACGGTCCACAAGGAGTTTGATCTTTCCATCTCACCTTCCTCAGGGGCATCGCGCGAGCGCGCCTCCGAGACATCCGCCCCGCAGCCCTCCGCACTTGCGATTTGTTCGTTCGGTGGCTTCGTTTCTGGAGCTAACTTCACATCATCTGCAAAAAAAAATGCACATCACTTTTTCCGATCCGTAGCGAAAAATGTAGGAATGCCAATGGCAATTCGCATCTGTCGCGTTGATCAACACGACATTTCACCAAAGAGCCAAGCGTTCGCGCTCCAAACACGCGAAGAACCCAAACACGCAAAAAAAAATGGCGAATAATTTGTTTCCGATCTCCTTCGAAACCAATCGATGCGCCCACACGAAAAATGCCGATTACTTACAGCCCCAACCAAAAAATACCTCAAAAACTCGCTAAGACTTCCTAATCTACAAATGCACGAATCCAACCAAAACGCGAACCAAAAATCGCCACCGCTTAATCCATCACTGAACAAACCAAAATGGCATAAACTAACACACACGAACACACGCCCAAAGCCCAAATTCAGTTCACTCACCATCACCGAGGTCGATCACCTCGACATCAACGGCGCGCTTGGCCCGCGCCCCAGCGGCGACGCCTCCTCGGCCCCCTCGCCCCCTCCCACGCCTCCCGCCTCTCGCCGACGGCTGCCCGGGAGGCATTGCGATTCGCGACCGCGCGATGGCTTAGGGTTTTTCGAATTCAAAACGACGCGAACGAGGAGACGGGCGGTGGTGGTGTGGCTTGTAACCGGGGGGTTATAGTACGGGAAGGTGGCAGATCTTCGGGAACAGACGTGGGAGGCGTGGGTTTATAGCTCACGGTGGGTGGGGAGTGGCGGGAAGCTCTGCGGCCTCCGTTTCCGTAGATGGAAGTGGTGTTTACGATTGGGAGGCCGACCTGTGGAGCCCGAATTGTGGGCTAGCTTTGGTTTTCTGTGGGACTGGTCTATGGAAGTGGTACAAGGGCGGGAAGTCGAAGGGGTTTGGGGGCGTGGTAGCGCTGATGAAAGATTAGCTGCGGATGCGTGTAGGGAGGGCTTTGTGCGGTGAGGTAGCATGCACCGTCGGATCGAGATGTGAGTGAGTGATGTGCGGCTGTTGTTTTTTACCTCGGTAGATTTTGTGGCCAGCGTGTGTGGGGAGATATATATATCCATGCGGATTTTGCGCTGGATTTCCAATTGGCCTCGCGCAGAATTATCCACTTGCCCTGTCAGGCTTGAAGGGTCATTTCACCGTTGGTCAATTTTGCGCGTGATTTTTGAGAAATGTCTTTGAGGGTTTGAGGATATGTTTATGCATGTACTCGCTCCATCTCTGTTTACTTGACGTTCTGAAGAGAGAAACAATGATGCAGAACGTCAACTAAATAAAACCGGAGTTAGTGACTTATTTTTGCATGAGAATTGAAAATACAGCGATACATACAAGTGTACAAATAAAACAAAATAGATATAGCTCGTATGGGCATACGTGTGTATCAAGGCCTAACCAAATAAATTGCAAATTTGAATGTGCATGCATGTATAAATTTTGGGCATTGCATAATAAAATAAAAATATATAGAAAGGCAAATATTAGCCGACCAAATAAAATATTATTCCATCTTATATGATGCAATTATTTTGTCATTGCAACATGTGCATATAATATTAATATAATCTATTTATCCTTTAGTGGTCATCCAAGAAGTAGCGATACTAGATGACCGTAGAGTAGTCGTGTCATAACACCTTGTCGCGCCGCCGTAGAGAGCTCGGTGTGCCGTTTTTTCTGGAGCACTGACATTTAGCATCGCCGTTGCCTGTAGATGGTGTTTCCAAGCATCAATTTCCAGGTTTAAGCCTCGCGGGGTAGTTGCCCAGGTGCATGGTAGCGTCGAAGCCGTCCTTGTCGTAGCTTCGTCGTCGTAGCAGGTCTAGCTGGTCGGGTAGCAGGTGTGTGTAACTCATGGTATCTGGAACAGCTGCATAGTCATGTGAATTCGTGGAAGACCTTCCTGCATACCTAATACAAAGAGTAAACATGCATATCAGACAGAATTGTGACATCATAAAAACTTCCATAACTTAAGAAGCACATCTGTAGATATAACGGAGAAATATATTGTGCGTCTGCTCTTGAACTAAGTTTTCTTTACTAGCTGAAGGTAAATATGGTTCATCTTGTGTTCATAACACAACTTAGTTTGTATTTCCCCTGAATAAGCTCAATAATAGGAGTACAAAATGACCACATTTACGCATCACAATTCACAAATGTAGCATACCTCACCATGTCTATGACAACCGATTGCTTGAGGAAATTATTAGCCAGCGGTTTTAATTGCAAACAACATATAACCTCGTCTTGGGCTACAAATCTTACTACAGGACAAGTTCTAGATTGAAACTATACCACACGACATATCCTGATCTCCAGGATTACCACAACGCATATTATGATTTATGAGCATCATCATCGTTTAAACAGGGTTTCAAGGTACATACGAGATTGCAACCACAATACCACATACTCTTAGTCTTATGTGAACAAGCTGTAAAACTATACAAACCTCATTTCAGTAGTTGCTGAAATCCGACGCTAGGGGCCTATTTGGTATGGCTCCAACTCCTAGCTTCATAGTTGGAATGGGTAGAGCTGTGACAAACGGGGTTGCTCCACAAATTTTTTGGAGTTGAAGCAACCGGGAGCGGAGCAGCCCGTAGTGTAATTTCTGGAAGCAACCTTCCACCAGCTCCCGCAAGGAGCAGCAACTCCCTTATCAAAATTCCCTTGGAGTTGGGAGGTAATTACCCACTTTTGTCACTCCACAAAACCCCCTCACCCCCACCGATTCGCCTTGGTCACACCCACATTCTTCCCGACTCAAGCCCTATCCCCTCTGTCATCTCTCTCGCTCCTACATCATCCTCTCCGAACCCTAGGCGCCGCTGGCTGGAGATGCTCACCGCCGGCCCGGAGACCCGCGCCACCAATCATGCATGCCGTCACTTGCGTTCCGAATGCCCTCGACCTGGGATCCCTCGCCGCTGGACTCCCTCACCCCCGGATCCCTCATCGTCAGACTCCCTCGCTCCTTTCATCGGCACCCCCTCCCCCCCCCCCCCTCGCACACGTTTCTCCTCCCCATTCCCAAATCCCAGCCCAGAGAAAACCTAGAGAAAACCCAAGAGGATCGAGAATGCGACGAGCCGGCAGGTGACCTTCTCCAAACGCCGCGGCGGGATGCTGAAGAAGGCAAGCAAGCTCGTTGTGCTGTGCGACACGCAGGTCAGCGTCGTCATCTTCTCCAACAGGGGCAAGCTGTTTGAGTACTGCAGCCCCCCGTACAGGTATAGCTAGCTTCTAACTCTAATTGCTCACATCTTCTCCCTAATTCCCCCCATTCAATCTTGTTACAAGGTGTAGATTAATTTTAGATATCTACCGCGTCTATTATCTTTTGGATTTGTTTCTACGATGCTAAGATTCCTCTCTGCCTTGTTTACTTTTCATTTGTTCTTCGTTTAGGTAATTATTACTATACATATGTGTGTGTGGTGAACTGGGTGATCCCGAACAAGTGTAGTGGTGTGGTTTTGGATTTTGTTTGGATAAACTTATTAATAGTTCAATTTGCATCCCATGAAAAATCTTGATGTTAACCTCGTGAAAATGCATGAAAATGGCACCCGATCTAGACATCCAGTGAAAACTATTCTGCCATGCGTAAGCCCTTGATTGGTAGCAGATAGAAGCAGAGAGAAAAGTGGCATGATCCTAGATGTGTATGGATGTTTTCTTTGGGTTACTATTCAGTATTCATGATCTGTGTTCCAAGAACATTCTTTAATTTGTCTTTGGTTTTAATTTTGTGGCATCGTAATGTCAGATTTCATTCTCAGATGAGCGATTATACACTCGTCTGAAAGCAAACCACTAAATTCTACATGTGATCACTAATTTACCATTGATTAGTTTATCAAATTTTACCTGTCACTGTTTCACAAGTACTAGAAGCTAGCGTTCCATTTACACATGCATAATTGTAGCATAATTCAACAATGCACATTAATTGGAACTTGCAATTGATCATTCATATACTTACTTGCATCGAGTATTCTAGTGCAAAGTAGTACTAACATACTTGTCATATTTTTGTTATGCTTGAGGGAGCTTATTCACCGGTACGAGACCACCAACAACACCCAACTGCATGAGATAAACCATGAAGATCAGGTACTCGAATTTGTACATTGGCAACTGCAAGATTGGAAGTTTTGATACGATAATTGATCTATCATCATCTTGATTCTTGCAACAAATGCTCGCGGAGATCGCAAGGCTAAAGCATGAAAGCGAACAGCTTGAATCCACCTTGAGGGGATACACCGGGGAAGACCAGGAGATACTCAGGCGATAATTAGGATGTGATGATGCTATAGTGCTAGCTTGATTAGTTTCTCTGCTGGATTTTGTGAACTATTGAATCTATAAATGCTTATGCTCTGATTCTTTAACAAGGTTCTCAGAGCGCAGGGTGTCTTCTCTTATAGTTAACTGTGTAAGTGGACCTTACTGCATGCAAATTTCAGAATGGTGCAGACAAACTACATTGGTTCATTCATCTTGGCCAACATTCTTTTATGAACTACTCTAATGTTGAATCCTCCAAAATTGTACCCCAGTTATGTCAGATTGTTGAATCAAATAGTACCGGGTTTCATCTTGTATGAATATTTCCTGAGAAAATTGTTCAATGCCAACATGTTGAGTTCAATGCAAAGCAGATTGTTCGATGCCAATATGTTGCTCGAATTGTTGAATGCAAAATTAACTTCTTTGAAAGTTATCTGTGAAAATCCTGCAATTTGGTTATTGAAGATTCAATGCAATGCATATTGTTGAATGGAAATGGAAAGTGCCAGACTTTTGGCGATGATTGTGAGGGTGAGATCAGGTGTGTGTCCAATTGCTTCCCCTGGTCTCCATATGTGCTGATGTATGTATTTTTTTAGAGTAAAAATTTCGAATGTAGGCGAAAAAGATGGCACGACATGACTTAACATGACAAAAAAATATAAATAAAAGCACAACATGATTGAAATCAACTTATTAAACTGTTATAATCCAGGCAATACGGGAAAAAAAGATTACAAGTCACAAAACAAGGGTAGTGCAGTCTTTTTACAAAGATCTTTCTCATTCTTGGAGCTGGAACCAACTTTCTAACCAAACACCTCCTCAGATCGCTCCAACTTCTCATAGGAGTGGATCCAAGAGTGAAGTTAGAGTTGGAGTTGCCAAAACTTGGAGCAGAGCCATACCAAATAGGTAGGGGTGAAAACGGATCGGGTAGTTTCCATCTGATCCGAACGAAAATGGATTCAGATGGCCTCGGATCGGTTTTTTTTTTATAGTTTTTGGATCGGAAACGGAGTCGGATTTTTCCCCTTGAAACAGAAACGAATACTGTAGACATGATATCCGGCGGATACGAATACGGATTCGGATTATCCGGATAATAACACATCCGGATATCCGAAATTTTCTTAACAACCCCCACTCACCGACCAAATGACAGAATTCAACGGTACAAGAGCAAGCGGCCATCTCACCAACGGACTCGTCCCCGAGCACCCGCTCCAACAGGACGACGGCGACATGGGCACCTCAAATGCCACATCCCCGCCGCCAAAACAGAAACCAACCACCAAATCAACATCAACATCGCATCTTTACCACGAATCGCTTAGCAACTCGATTAATCGTACTGGAGGTCTGGCCGCGGCGTCATAGTGTAGCGACCGGTCCCCCTCGCGAAGCGTGACACCGAGAACTCGGGATGGCCACCTTGGCGGTGGCACGCGTGCACTGCAGACCATCCAAGAACCCACCGGCTAAGGAGGTGGACAAGCACGCCGAGGGGGCGAGTGGTGTGTGGGCCCCAGAGGAGGATAGGAGGGTGTCAGCGTGGCAGGCGGTGAGGCGGAGGCGGCGTGGGAGGGCAAAGGAGGCGAGGAGGGAGGAGGAGGAGGCGGTGGTGGGCACCGAGGCGGCGGCGGCGGGGAGAGACCGAGGCGGAGGAGGGAGGCCATGGGCGGGTGGTGTTAGGGATTCAGGCGACAGTTGGGAGAACGACGATGGTAGAGCGGGGGAGGTGGTTGCTGTGGATGAGGGGAGGGCGTTGATTGGGCCAGGTGGACTGATATTCCCCCCAAGATTTGATACTAGAACTATAATAAATTTCTCAAAATCATGCACCTTTTGACAAAATCTCTATCTCTACTACTTAAATATTGAAGTTGGTAGTCGTTCGTTCTCCAACCATCTTTCACGTCCGTTCGATCAGCGGTTAGATCGGCAGCGGGCACGATCGTCCATTCTCACCTACCAGCGACTCAACCCCCACCCCACCCTCTCTTCTGCGGTAGCCACTCGACTCCCAAGTCCCATCTCTCTCACCCTTCCACCTCGTCGCCTCCACCACTAGCCACGACGCAATCTCTCCCTCTTCCCCGCACCCGATGATGCTGTCCTCCCTCTTCCCCTGCGCCCGACGCCACTGCTGATGCCGGTCCTAAGCCCAGAAAAAAGTGGAGGGGGCATGAACTGTTTGTAATAATTATTTGTTGTAATAAATGTTTATTGTAATAATTGTCGTTAAATACGCTAATCCTTGATTCACATGGTGGAGAAATTCGTGCAACATGTTACAATTCAGTGTCTGATCAGTTTTATGACCTAATTGAGGTTGGTAAGGTGTACTTGATATCTAGAGGATCAATAAAATTTGCTCAGAAGTAGTTTACAAGGACTATGAAGTAACTCTGGATGCTGAAAATATGAACAATTCATGAATGTTTGCATCAAACAAACTAGTTATATGTTTTCGTTAATTTCTGGCATGCAATTTAAGGGGTTTTATGTTCTAAAAAATATCCGTGACCATATTCGTTTCGATTTGTATTCGCTCCGTATTCATATTCGATGTTATTCGCATCTGTATTCGTATCCGCATCTGGGAAAAAAGATGAAAACAAATATGGCAGAGCCATTATCCGTCCGTATCCGATCCGTTTTCACCCCAACAGGGCATAGGTATTGATACAATGACAAAATCTCCCTTACATTAACATTTTAAAATTCATTGCAATTTTTCTACTAACTATTGACATACGTAAGAGCATGTACTGCAAGTAGCTACTAGCATTTGGAAAAATCTGGAGTCAGAAAAGCAATATATACTTTGGTTGTTGGAACTTGGAAGTGTATCCCAACCCCTGTAGTAGCAACAAATGGTGGAGAAAAGCTGGGAGGCTTGAGGGATAAGAGGTGAAACTGCTGGCACATTTAAAAGGGGAAATTAGCTCAGTAGCACTGTAATCGTCAATATTTAGATAAATAACATTCAAATCAAGGTCGGCTGTGAAATAACACCGCGAACAACCGAAATTCTTGAAAATGACACTACTGTCACATTTTCTATCCGTCTTTAATGGCAAGGGATACATGACATGAGTGAATACAACTTTAATACTCGTTTTACCCCTCTTCTCTCCTCCTGCGTTCATGGGGAAAACAGAGGAGGTACCAGGCAGCCTCAGGCGACCTCGGCATCGGTCATGGGGGATGATGGCGACGGCTGTGGGTGGCAAAAATGGAGCACGGGAGCCAAGGAGAACTCGAGGGTGGTGACAGCGCAGCACAAGGAGCTTGGTGGCATGCGGGCGATAACTAGCCGAATCAAAGGAAAAAAGAAATAAAAAGGAAATATAATTAGGGCAAATGTGTCTTTTTACCCACTAACGGCTGTCAAAGTAACGACAGTGTCATTTTCAAGAATTTCGATTATTCACGGTGTCATTTCACAGTCGGGGCTTGATTTGGATGTTATTTCTCTAAATACCGACGATTACAGTGTTACTGAGCTAATTTCCTCAATTTAAAAATTGGTGTTAGAAAAGAATATCTTCCAACAAGAGGATATATGGATTATGGAGGCCGACGAAGGTCGAGGGAGGATGGCGGCCGACGGGGGTAGAGGAAGCACGGCGACGATGGTTGAGGGGAGGTAGCAGTGGGCGGGGTGAGGCGGTGGCGCCAGGCGAGAGGAGGAGGTTGCGTCGGACCGGGGACCGAGGGGGGTCGGCGACGCTGAGCGTGGGGTTGAGGGAGGAAGGCGGTGGCCTGGGGAGCAGGAACCGAAGGGGGAAATACTGGGTGGGGATGAAGAAGGGAGAGAAAAAATGAAAGGATTTGGCTTTATATACGATGGCATTGGTGGATAATTTCGATGAAGTTCAATGGTAAAGGGTTATTATATTCCACAAAAGTGGAAAAAAAGCACCTTTCCTATAACTTTTGGCTTATAGGCTTAAAGTGGCTTAAGCTTTTCATAAGCTAGTTGAAAAAGTCACTGCTTTGTTTTTTCCCCCTTTTAAGCCAAAGAAAAAACCTAAATAAATAGGGCCTTCATAATTTGTTGGGCTTAAAATGAGTCGCTTTGGGCTAGCAAAACTTTTCTTCTTCTTTTTTAGAGAGAGAGCAAAACAAAACCTCTTGCTTTATGTGTCTTGGTCAGTGAAACAAGCTTTTTTTAGAGAGTACAAGGTAGACGCATGCCCCCCCCCACACACACGCGTGCGCGTCCCCTATTACACACGCTAGGAATTTTGCGAAGGCACTAGGACCTCACGTAGCGCGGGAACGCGCTTTTCCACTGAACGCGCATGCGTGTCTGAACCCTAAATAAATTGGTGAGCACGTGCGTCGAACGGGGTTCGAACATGGGTGGGCAAGGTGCTCGACGACCTCCTTGCCACTGAAACAAGCTTATGGTAGAACAAGATTTGGAGGAGGAAAAACATAGGCAAACAGTGCTGAACAGTGCCGATGGTGAGGGAAAATATGCAAATCACTATACCAGACATGATGTGATATTGTGTAGGAAATTAATGTAGCAGATATATAGCTAAAGCACTATTTTGTACTCGTGGTGTCTGATCTAGGCCTCTCTTTTTGGACCACATGGTTGAGAATCGTTGAAAGTCACGGACTCATGGCACGCCTTTGGCCTTGTTTGGGCTTAAAGTCGGCTTCGAAAAGGCCGAAAGCCCCCCAAATGATCTAGCTTTCAAAACAACTTATCGAAAAGCCAAGGCCGACGTATAACTGAAAGACAAAAACCACTCGAAATGTGCTTCTCAGATTTTTTGTGTGATGGGGATACCACTTTGCCACTGGAAATTCAGGAAATTTACCCATCAAGTGTCACCATTTAAAAAGGGGGCTTGCAACCCTAACCCACTCCTCTCCTCACCGCTCTAGCCTCCAGAAGGCGCTCCTGCCCATCCCACCCGACGTCGCCACCTCAACCTGTCCGCCCACTATCGGCCCCATATTGCCTGGGTGCCGCCTCCCCATCTCGTTTGCTGCCGACTCAAAGCGCAAGGTCATCGCCATCATCTCCACCTTACTTCGGCTCGATGCCTAACGAGGATATAATAATCCTCAATTAATTAAATTATTTATATGTAATCATTATAGATGATAGTGTCCTTCATACAACCTTTAAGGGTACCCGTCAGTATCAACAATGAAGGAGATTATAAACACCTAGTGGTCGTAAGCTATTCTACGACCACCTTATATGGTCGTAAGTCATTCTACTATCACTTCATGGTCGTAAGTCATCTTACTATCACCTATTGATCGTAAGTCCTACTATGATCACCTCGTAGTCATAAGCTTTATTACGACCAGGTCATTTACGACCACTCTATAATCGATAAGAACAACCTACATGTGGGCCCAATCGACTAGGGACATTTTGTACGATGTATTTAATACACACAGTAGTTAATATGTGTCATTATCCCCTGAGATAATTGTACGTATTAAATCTTTGTCCCTGACATAGTTGCAAGACGACGTGGGGGATATTTCTTTGACAATAACCGCCATTGAACGTGCGCATTGCATGAAACGTTAAGGCGCCTCTTGACGGATAACTACCACCCCTTCATACACTATATAAGGAGTAAAGTCGGTGGATAGAGGAGGGGGATGATCAAGCAATTCGACAATGACAACGAGAGACAAAAGTCATCAAGCCCTAGTTTTAGTGACTTCGTCTCTGTTGTAAACACAATCAATACAATAACATAGGAATAGGGTTATTATTCTCTCAGGAGAGGTCCTGAACTTGTATAAAATTTTTGTGTCTTTTTTTTGTGTGGTTTTTGCTCTAGGAGAGTCCCAACATTCATTTATAAGATCGATACTAAACCATTGATAGCGCCGCTCACTTTCTCCTAATGTGCGTGTTGGAGGGCGGCGACCAGCTACAACCCGACGCATATCTGCCCGATGTTGCCGCCCTCCCTAAGCCTTCAATCGTTGTCGCCTACAAGCCTCCAGATCGCTACCACCCCCAACACCTCCGGTACAACCTCCCTCCATTATTCCTTCGAATTCTTCCTTGAAGCAAGGTTGTCTTGGCTCAAATCTGTGTGGGTACTCGATATTCATGACATTGCTATTTCACAATCCTGCAGTTATTCATATATTCTTCATAATAATATGTTTTACGTTCTATACTAATGCTACTTTACTTAATACAAATCAAACTCAGTGCAAAAAAATTATTGGTAGATGCTCTGCTACTTAAATCCATTGCATTGTAGATGCTCACCTACTAAAATTTTCAAGTATATAAGCATCGCCAAGGCTGCTCGATCTCTAGGGTAGGAGCAAGCAGATTGTTATGTGAATATCATATATAGTTTGCAAAAAGATACTTGCTATAGTGTCTGTTGCAGGTTCTTTCTTTGATGTGTTTTATGCCAATGGATGCGATAGTTCTAATGAACTGCTAGATATGTGCCATTGACTCAACCATGTGCCTTGTTTCCTTGAATATTTTTCATTGCCCGTCTCAATTACAGTCTCAGGTCTTTACATGTGCATGAGCGTTGTGGTTTCAGATATTCATATATCAAGAATCATGTAAATGAACACTCGCTAAGATATTTTAGTTTAATTTTGGACCAAGCTTTTGTCGAGCCATGTAATTGTTTTTTTCAATCTGGGCTCTGTTATGTGTTTTTGTAAATGTTTTTATTTAGTCTGTAACCTGGGCATAGACTAGTCTGTAAATTCATAATATTGTGTGATATACGTAATACATGCAAAACTCAGATCTTGTGATCAAGTGCAAACTGAGTTGTACAGATATGATGAATTCATTATTGCAATGGTGAAGTTCTAGAGCTATTGATTGTCTAAATGGATGTAACTTTTTGAAAGGCACATGTTTCGGTGCCTAGCTGTAAATTCAGTTGTATACATAGATTGTGAAATTGACACGTATATATTTTCAATCCAATTTTTTTTTCAATAGTTGGTAAAAGCTTGTCAGAAAACATTACATCGAGGAAGGGAAACATTACCTCCGATGTAACAGCCCAAGATCCCTAAGTTGGATTAGTTAAGCATCTAATGAGCGTTTGTGAAATTTTAGACTTTTTAAAACTTTTGTTGCAAAGCAAATGTGTTAAAACCTAGTAATCCAATACTTCTTCTCCAATTCAAAAGTCTAATTTGAAATTGGGGTAAACTTAAAAGGTTTCAAGTATGAGAATATTTTAGTGGTGTTCTTTATGCTCTGGTTTGCTTATTTGAATTTTCTGGAATTTTTGGAGGTTATTTGGTTTCCATTTTATTTGCATGCTCAGTTTGAATTTGAATTTAAAGTACAAACAAATCTTGTGAACAATGCCTGGAAATATTTTTCCTAAGTTCTGTAACACCTTATCAACCCGTCTACAAAATTTCACCAATTTAGGAACTAAATTGTTATTTTATAGTAGCTAGTCAAAATAGTGAATTGAAAGTCAAACATCAAAAATAGGAACTTAAAATAAATTTAGGGAAGAATTTTACTTCAATTAAAACCCTCGAAATTTTTTAGAATAATATTCTCTATATTTTAAACCTTCCCTAAAAATTTCATAATTTTTGGAGCTATTTTGCTCTATCTAAAAAATTCCCTAATCACCTCAGCCAATTTACAAAAATCAGAAAAAACAAAATTCTAACTTACCTACTGTTCCTCCGATCGGACCCCTTCGCCACCCGGTTCGACCTAGCCAGCTCGGTTCAACCAAACCAGCCCGCACGCCTGAGCCCTAATCATCTTCTGCACGGCGTCAAGCCTGCCCAGCCCGTGCATGGCCACGCGGCTTCGCCTCCGCATCCACGCATCGCCTCGCTCCTGATTTTGCCAAGCCGTCATTGGTTTTGCCGCATGCCCATGCCGCTTCCATGCTACGCCCGTGTCCTGAGTTGCCCAGTGCCCATGCCACTGTCTTTTCTCGCTCAACTGTGCCGCACTGAGCACACCGTCTCCCCCTCGGCCTCCTCGCCCTTCTCCTATAAATGGCCGCTCTTGAGCTCACTTCACCCCTATTACTTCTCCCCTCTCCATACTCTTCTTCTCCAAGCTCAAAAGATCTCCAAGCTCTGAATTGCGTCACGGCAAGCCCTACACCACAAGGAGGCCTTTCCCCTAGTTAATTTGGAGCTATCGCCACCAAGGCACTGCGTGCGCTTCTTCTTCCTCCGTTCCGGCCCAAACCTCCTCCACCACTACCGCTCCTTCTCCGGCGATCTTCCCTTCATTTCATCACCACGGGAGTATCTCCTAGCATCCTTATACCACCTCCTACCTCTAACTTGTGCACTCCTTCTCTACAGGATCACCTCCACGGTGGAGCACCTACGCCACCGTTGGCACTCGTCGTCGGCCCGACTCAGTCCACCTCGGCCCCCCTTACTGCACTAGTGAGTTCCTTAGGCCCCACTAGTGCCCATGCTCCCTCCATTCTTGCCCCAACTTGTGAGACCCCGACGTTTATTAGGCTCATAATACTTAGTCATCCAATTGACCCTAGTATTATCAACCAAATAAACCAGTCTCGAGAGATGTATACTCCTGAATGCAAGATACATACCTCACAACAAAAGAATGTATCAATTCCATACAACACATAGTACATAAGCACTAAACCAGAAGTTAACAATAATATGGAATAGATATTACAAAAGAGAGGCCCTTAGGCCAAATAGCAATAATTACAAAAGATAACAATGAAGCAAAAGTGCCATAAAGATGGCTATAACACAAAGCCAATCGGTGTGCCTTAACCCCTAGGCATCGACCGACCGCCAAGCTAGTCGTCAAGAAAGCGCAACACGTAGCACAAAAGAGAGGCTCTTGGAGCTCTCCTTCTTCCTCTGCAACAAAAGCCACAAAATTGCCACAACCACGGGCAGATGAGTACATAAAAGTACTCCGCAAGACTTACGTGTGAGATAACAGAACTATAAATAGCTACATGCAAGCTTTATTTAAGTGGATGAGGCTTTGGACTCATTTTAGCATAAAGCAACATTTATTTGCAATAACATAATAGATTGAAAGCCATTTGACAAAGCATTTTTAATGGTTGAAATAACAACGCGATAATAACATAATAACAACAACAAGAACAATCTCGAAGTGACTAACCCAAGTCACCACAACAATAGCATGAACTCCCGCTCATACCAACCATGTCAAGTTTTAATTAAAGGTTGTAGTCTAGTCTTGAACGACCTTACCAAGCATGTCCATAACCTAGGACGAGGCTATTCAATAGTTTTATCCTGCAGGTGTACCACTGCATCCACACGCCGATCGCCTTTCCATTAGGCACACTACCTTTGGTATCTT
Organism: Phyllostachys edulis; assembly: GCA_036346405.1. Classification (NCBI taxonomy): domain Eukaryota; kingdom Viridiplantae; phylum Streptophyta; class Magnoliopsida; order Poales; family Poaceae; genus Phyllostachys; species Phyllostachys edulis. The sequence continues at coordinate 13,976,936 of CM070546.1, read as the reverse complement.
CAAGACGGCTAAGTCCTACGAGACATTTCCGATGGACAATGCTAATTCGAGTCGCACAACCCACGGGAGAAGGAGACATCACACAACCTTCCTGAAGCTAATGCTCCTCCCACATCACACACACATTTTATCTTTAAAACACACCAACCGAGCGACCCCAATTAACACCGCCCAAAGTACTTAGTCAAGAGGGTTCCATATGCCCTCGTGTGGTTAGTACGTAAAATCGCTGGCTTAGTGACCCAAGTACTCGGTCCTTAGGGACCCGTGCATACCACCACATCCAAAACCACGCCATCCATCCAATATGCCCAAGTCTAAATCAATCTTTTATTTTCAGTTTTTGATTTTACAATTAATCAAAGCACAAGTCTTTGGACATATAGGAGTAATAATTATCCTTGTGTGATCAAGACCATCGACTAAGTCGATGATCGCCCATTACTACCGATAACTAAGCATGTCTAAGCAATTTACATCGAAACTACTAAGTGATAAGAGCTCATCCAACGAGCTCCCACCACACAAATAACCTAGGCTCATGGTAGTAGAGGATAAACAATTCCTACAGATTATGCAACTATAGGCTTGCTAGCGACATTTAACACAAAGTAGCATGCATACATAGAAGTAAAACGATATATTAAGCTTTAAAGTAATGGGACAATGATGGAAATGATCAAACTGCTTGCCTTGTTGTGGGCCAAGTTGTGGCAGAGGGTCGCTCTCGGGATCACCACAAATGTCGAAACCTAACGGAAAAGCGATAAAGAACCGATAAGAACGACGAAAGGCAACAAAGATAGCACAGCAAACGAACTCCAAATTCTCTGAATTTTCTACAGCAGCAAGAGGGTGATTTCTAGGAAATTTTGCAATAAGAACCAATGGATTTGGATTCTCAATGCAAAAGATATGAGCAAAACAATTCTGCTCAGCCTATTAATTAGAAATATGTTACTGTTCATCGCAAAATTTTCTAGAATGGAAGTGAAGCTGAAATTTTTACTGTAAAACCAGCACCTCATGAGATGAATAACACAATTGAGTTCATCTCACTTGGAGCTATATTGCACTCTCTACAAATTTTCAAAAACAAGAACTTGAACAAAATTATAATGCACAAGTCCTCATTTTCCTAACAGCAACATGCTCAAAACTAATTTTCACAGTAAGACCATTAATGGAGGAAACCAACAAAGTTGGTCTCACCCAAAAATAAACTATAGAGCATTAGTTATACCTTTTACAAGTTAAGCATTGATTTAAGTGCACATTTTAAAGTTGGTTTTAAAATCTAATGGCAAACTGTGCTCTGGAGCTGAACTCAACTTACAATCATTTTTGGATTAAAGTCAAGTTCAAGACAGAGCTAACACAATTTGAATGACCTCAAAAGGATTCAAAACGAAGAAGATATGAAATTCTAAAGTCTATACCTTATTTCAGTTTAACTAAGAGTTCACTGGAATTTCTAAAACTCACAAGGGTATGGGAGGACGTGAGCCACAGATCTTAAATCCAACGGCTCAAGACCTCCCAGGAGAACATCACACACGCGCACGTGAAGGTCCAGAGGTCCCGACCTCTTAGCAACTCACATGCGCGAGGTGAGGGGAGGTCGTGGCCGAGATAGGAAATCCAACGGACCACAACATGGAAAGGAGGTCCGAACGGACCAGATCTAAAGGGAGGTCCTCAGCGGTGAGATCTTCCAAAGGAAGATCTAAACTATCAAGATCTCCCCAAGGAAGATCTGCATCGCCAAGACCTCACAGGAGGTCTGGGACGGTCCAGATGTTCCAAGGGAGGTCCTCGATGGTTCAGATCGTCCGAGGGAGGACCTTGACAGTCAAGATCTACCCGGGGAGGTCATGAACGGCTGAGATGGCTACGCAGAGGTCTTAAGGGAGGTCTAAACGTTACAGACCTCCAGGGAGGTCTGGACGGCCACGATTGCGCAAGGGGAGGTCTTGGATGCTCCAGATCTCCTCGGAGGAGGTCTGGACGTCCCAGACCCAACGCGCACGAGCTATGGACATGAGATAAATGCGCGCGGGACCACGAGGAGGTCCGCGCGCGAGGGGTTTTAATGCGCGCAAAGGGGACAGGGTTAATGGCAGTTAAGACACCAATGATTGCGATGATTGGGCATTTAAAACGGTGAATTTATGTCCTAAAAACGATAATGACACGCCGGGACGTCCGACAAAATCCCGGCGTGAAGAAGTGATCTCGCGGCGATGTAGAGCTCGCCGGTGAGGTCAATGATACCACCGAGTGCACAATAACGTTGCGCACCCGGTGGACCTCCTCTCGGCGGCGACGGCGGCTTTGAACGCCATGAGCCGGAGAGGGCAAAAGATGACCAAGACGGCCAAACACGAAAATGCAAAAAGACTCCAAGCAACATTCAAGCTTGTGCCAAGAAAAGCTCCGCAAAATCATTCATGCGGGTGCCAAAGAACTAAAGGACTAACAGGAGGTACCGGAGGTCCTAAGGTGCCGGGAGGTCGTGGAGGTGATGGCGGTGTTGGGGAAGACGGTGAAGCTTCACCGCCCAAGACACCGGCTCGGCTCGGCTTTGTCCTCCTCTCAAAAGTGCCCAAACAACTAAGTCGGGGATAACTTCCAAGAGGTGTTGGGAGCAAAAGCGAACAAGGGTTTGAAAAGGAAGCCATGGATCTTCTTGTGCCACCGAGGAGCTCCAAGGACTCAACAATGGCAACCACCACGGTGAGGAAGTGAGTGAGGAGGAGCTCGACCACGCACAAGTGCAAGACCGAGATCAATTGGGTGTAAAGGAAGCCAAGGAGGCTCCCAAAGGATACTTTATAGCCCGAGAGAAGGTTTTGAGCGGGGCTAAGCTCCATGGTGAGCTTAGCCCACAAGTTGGTCCATGGGGTGGACAAGACATAAAGGTTGACAAGGTAAGGCGGTCAGGCTTGACTGAGCGGAAAGTCGACCAGCATTAAATGCGGTCAAGAAAGAGTCATTGAAAAGGACACAAGGACAAGTGGACATTAACTCCCCGCTCGAGCACGCATGCGCGCCAGAGGAAGGAGAAGAACAGGAGGTCCTTATGACCGTTGGATAAGACACGGGAGGTCCTAACCATCGGATCTCATTTTCGAACCGTTACGTTTTAAGTGGCTGGGAGGAGGTCCCAGCCACACGATCAAGGATGGGGAGGTCGTGGCCCTCCGATTTCCTTAATCGCGAAAACGCACGTGAGGAAAAGGGACAGGAGGTCCAAAGCGTTGGATCTCCATCCAACGGTGCGGACCTCCAGTGAGGACTTAACCGCACGCGATCAAAAAGACATGAGGGGAGGTCATGGCCTTTGGATTTAAATCCAAGGGCACACAATGACCGGGGAGGTCTGATATGATGCGCAACAGGCAAGGGAGGTCAGGACCGTTAGATTTAGATCTAAGGGTTCCGATCAAAAGAGGTGGAGGTCCTGAGCTTGCGCAACGCACAAGGGAGGTCATGGCCTTTAGATTTAGATCTAAGGGCTACGATCTCACGTCTTGTTGGGAGGTCAGTGCGCATGAGACAAAGGAGGTCGTGGACCAGTAGATTTTAATCTAACGGTGCACAATGTAAGATGGGGGAGGTTGTGAGTGCTTGATAACACGGGAGGTCGTGAGTCGTTGGATTTGATCCAATGGCTACGACCTCAACAAGGTGGGGGTTTGTTTAGTTTAGGTTGAGAGGAGGAGGTCGTGGCCATGGATCTTGGATCCAAGGGCTATGACCTCACGAGAAATGGGATGACTGATTGAGTATGTTGAGGAGGAGGTCGTGGTGTTGGATTTGATCCAACCGGCCACGACCTCAACAAATGGGATGACCTCATTGCGATGGTTTAACACTCGAGGAGGTCTTAGAGGTTTAACACGGGGAGGTCATGACTGTTGATCACGGATCCAACAAGCAATGACCTCATGAGGTGGGGAGGTCCTGCGGTGTTGATCATGGAGGAGGTCGTGGTGTTGGATGTAAATCCAACTACACGCGACCGATCAAATGGAGATGAGGTCTGCCGAGGTGCAGACATGGTTGGCTGGACCACTTTGAATATGGCTAGCCCAAGGAACAATGTAGGCTTTTAAATTTAGTTTTTAACAATTTGAAACTTACTGAATTATTTGAGATAGCAAATGAACTCCAAATTTGATGAAATTTTAACTGGAGCTTGCTGACACGAGACCAACCTTGCATAAAATTTCCAGAGGTTATTATGCAATGCATTTTCTCAGGAAATTCATGAAGGTTGTTTAAAGGATTGTTTTACCTCTAAAATTTATCAAACTAGTTTTACAACTTGTGATATTTTTCAGAGGGGTCCCATATCAGTTTTTGGGACCAAGGAAAATATATTCCAAATGTTTGACACAAGATTTAAGATAATTGGAGAATGAGTTTGATTTTTGGTCAACAAGAGCTTTGTGTTTTTGGATTACACCACTCTTGGACAAGAATCACATGAGATTTTAGGGTTTTTCAGGATGTGAGAAAAAGTTTTAATTTCTACACATATAATTATACTTGATTAACCCTAATTATACATTTGGGATGTTACACAACTCCACCCTACGTCGTCGGCCCTTTTTTCACCCCATGGCCGGGCGCCCTGTGCCCTTGCTGCGCTGCCATGGTGCCGCCCGGGCCCTAATGCCGCCACCCCTAGCTTCAGTAGCCTCAGGGTGACCCATTTTGGTGGTCATTTTTCATTCGCTGGCGATGAACCACGACCAAGCCCGCCTTGTCTGCTCCTCCTTCCTGTTCTTTGTCTCTATCACTGAGTTGTAAGGTTCACCTGTAAAAGGTTTGGCACTAGCAGCTAAGAACTGTGATGAACTAAATTAGTGTTTAGCATTTGAATAAGTAAATTAGTGGAAGTCTAGTTGACACATCAGGATAGTCTATTGGGATTAGTTATTGAGCAGAGAAGAGAAGGTGTGTGTGAAAGAGTTGTTTTGTCAGTAAACTCACTTGCTAGACCAATCAATTTGTTTTTCTGCTAGGTAATGTTGTGAATATCATCTAGGTCACATTTGAATTAGCTAATCTGGTAATTGAAGTCTGAATGAAGTAGTACTTTAGTTTAGATGGTTGGGCTGTTGTAGGGTATGTGAACAGTAATATGACAAATTTCAGAATTGCTAAAAGGCTAATAACCTGACAAGTATCATTTTTGTCAAGAGGCTAGCAGCCTGACCAGTTCTGGTAGTTAGAAATGTTGTTATTCTTCTAGCCTTTTACACACTTAAGATATTAGGTTTGTAAGGAGGCTATTAACACGACCAATTCTAGTAGATAGAAGTTTCCCTTGATCCAATTAGTCATTTGGCAATCATCTAACTAGCAGCATCCTAATCTGAAAAGAACACCTATAGATGTGAATTTTCAAAGCTAACCAAGGTCAACCAAATCCTTTTGTGAGTTTTGAATAGAGAAGGTTCAGTCAATAGCACTTTAGTTCTGAAAATCTTGCTGTTGTTAGTATATGAACAGTAATCTGTAGAATTTCATAAATGGGCCGAGGGCTAATAGCAGGATTAATTCTAGTAGTTAGATGTGTTTTCTTGCTTCTTTTAGTTAGATGTACTATTAGCTATCAGTAGAATCCTTTCGTTGGATTATTGATCATAGTGGGTATTTAGAGTCCAACTAGGAGCACGCTAATCTAAAGGAGCAGTCAAGTCAGTAAGCTAATAGATTAGTGAGTAGTAAATTTTATAAGATGTTTAACCTAGATAATTAGAGATTATTTAAAATCAACCTTGCTGTCTGATCTTTGGTTATCCAACAATTGGCACTGGTGTTATCAAAAGTAGCACTAGGTCAATATGATAGATAGTACCAAGTGGTAAAGCATTAAGATTAATAATCTTTAGTACGGTCTTAGCATAAAGTCTTAAGATTATGCTCCTAGTTAAAAATCCAAAATAAATTGTTTACAACATGAAATTAGTTAAACTTCACAATTACTTGACTAATTCAAATCAACTCCAAATCCAATGATTTTTGTTCCTAAATTTATCTAAAATAATTATCTACCTTCTATATTGGTTTCATAATTTTTGGAAACTTTCTAAATTTTGGTGTTTACTCGGTGTTTTTGCTTTGCCACTTCTTATCGATAGATGACGATGATTTGGAGTGTGACGGAGTTGATTGTGAGAATGTCCAGAGTTCCAGCAAACAAAGGCAAGCAGTTCTTCCTTTGATGCACGTTGATCCCATTATTTGCACATGCTAATATTTTAATTTCAACTGTATATATGCATGCTATGTTGACAAGTTATTTCTCAGTTCACGATAGTTTACCTGATTAGTAAAATGAATTGTAGGTAAACATCCATCCTTTACTACTGAGCCTAGGTTTATATCTGCTGTGATTTAGAGCTCGCTGGATGGGCTCTAGTTACTTTATATTTAGTATGCGAGTTGTTGTCACTTAGCCATACCTAGAGCGGTAGTCTGGGGATCATTGCTTCGGCGATGGTCATTCTATCAACACTTTAAATACTTGGGTCAGGGTACTCGAGGATATAATGTATTTGGAAAAACTAAAAACTGAAAATAAAATATTTTAGACTTGGGCACATTTGTTAGATGGTGTGCTGTTGGGTGTGTGCTTGGTGCCCAAGTCAACAAGGACCGAACATCTTGTGTCACACTATCCAAGCATTTTTTGCGTGCATCCACACGAGGGACATATGGGATCCCTCTTGACTTGGTACTTTAGCGCGTGTTAGCTCCAAGTTGCAGGAGGGGAGTGCGTGTGTGGGTTGTGTTAAAAAAATATGTGTATATGTGTGCTGGGTATGCGGGAGTGGAATCCTGTCTAGGTTCTCCACACCGAAGGGCATTGTAGTTGTCCGAGGCTTTACCCCTATAGTTGTCCGAGGCTTTACCCCTATAGGGTAGTTGACTTTCGGCTTTACAATGACCCTAACACAACGTATGGTTCCACCCATATGGGCGGCTCGTAGTTAATACACAATATTGGAAAACATCTTTTAGGACTTAGCTCTGCCGGCATACCTTCGGAAGTGTGCTTTATCCAGTGGCAAAAGGAGCGGTCTAACATGTGGGTAAAGTCGTACACCCCTGTAGGGTTTAAACTATTTGAATATCTTCGTCCTAGGTTATGGACACGCTTGATTAGGTTTTGCAAGGGTTAGACTGCAACATTTTGATAAAATTTGAATTCGGGTGGTACGAATAGGTGATTCGTGCTATTGTTGTGGTGGCTAGGGTTAGTCACCTCTAGGATATTAATATTGTTATTAATTGTTGTCTCACTGATATTTGATCAATTAAAAACTGTTTTGATAAATTGCCTTCAATCTATTACACTACTGCAAATAAAATGCTGCCTTACGTTGAAAATGAACTCTATAGCCATCTCCTTTGAATCAAGCCTACATGTAGCTATGTATAGGTTTGTTAATCGTAAGTCTTATAGATTACATTCGTGTACTCACTGTTTGCCTTTATTTACTAATCTGGACAGCAGGTATTGAGATATATTCGAGTAAGGAAAGATGTGCATGAAACGTCGATTTGCTAAGGTTTTAACCCAGTCGGCTGCCCTGCGGGTTATGGCAAGCCATTGGGACTCCATCACTGGTTAATTTATGGTTTAATTTTAGTTTATTTATTGCTTTCCGATGCGTACTCGATATTTTATCTTGCAATATTATAATTACCTGTGTGCGGTTCGATACTGTTTTGTGAAGGTGTATGTGTACCACTCCTGGGAGGTACATAATGCACCAAGAGCAGGGAAATTTAATTTGTGAAGCTAGGACCAATTGGGGGTTAAGCATTACAAGTTAAATCGTCCGACGGCTCTCACATCTGGGCCACCACCTCATCCCTCCCCATCCCAGTTCTATTGTTAGTGATCAATATTTATATTGCCTTTCAATCTTTGTTAGTGCATTGGGATCAATGAATTAGCTGCATGCATTTTTCTCACAGTTGATTCATAAGTTCACGTGTGTTGGATGCATCATGCATCCATATGTGGTCATGTGTGTTCATGTGTATGTGATCTAGAGTTAATTACTTGATTTCTTGTTGCCGATTAATGTGTTCAACTACGAACAATTGGCGAACCATTTCCTCTAATTGATGTACTGGTTAGAGGATTAGAGAAGAAGCTATGATAACAATGAAATAGCAATGAATGACAGATCGTTTGAAGTTTTGCAATATATTTTCCTTTTTAAATCAAGTTCATTAATCCGCTAATGCGAAAATTTGAAATTATGTAGTAACGAGTACATATGCATATACATTGTTGTTTTCAATATTTACAAAAAAAAACAGTCGTATTTTGTTTCTGGAAAAAATCGTATTTACACTAAATCGGTACATGAACATGCATTCAAAACCCTAAAGAGTATTTCAGTAATTTCAACCTTAATCCACAGTTGAAGCAGACATCTAGCCCCCTAAAAAGGCAAACTGCCAAACAACGTCTCATAAAAAGCCACCGCCATCAGCAGAGTTGTTTTTTAGACCAGAAAGGCAAAAAACGGCTTTTCAAAAAAGATACAGCTCCCCCAAACATGCCCTTTATCAAACAAAAATGATTACAATGATAAGGGCATCTTCAATAGTAGTTATCTCAACCGTCTCTTAGCTGCTATGTCACTCAAAAGTCTAATTGGAGAAGAGATGATGCGAAGAGAGAGAATGTGCCATCTCTTATATAAAAGACAAGCTAGACATGTAAACCATCATAAATTGTGAGTGTGTAAGGAGAGAACTTATGTTAAAAAATGAATGATTTTATATATAACTTGTTGAAGATATTGTAGTCCATGAACCAAACAATAGCCTATTGGCTAGGTTGGGGGTGGCGAACTATGGTTATGGACCAAACACCTATGATGTTGTCGCATGCATACCTCCTGTCTTTATTCAGCAAAGGCACCAAACCCGCGGCACTATGGACCATTCAATCAAAGATTTGTTGCTCAAGATGAAAGCAAGATAGAGTTTGAGGGCCGGAAACTTCTAGCGAGAAAATCGAAATAATCTCACACGCGTTGACCCGTTCAAAGGCCGGGCTAAGCCCGACAAAAGAGGCCCAAAAATTCCATTAGCCACGAATGAAAACAAAATAGTTTTAATTTGTTTTTCTCAATAAAAAACTCTTGCTTTTCTTAAAAATATTTAATATATGTTATTTTTTATGTACTTTTTTTTGAGCTTTGGACCAGAATATTAGGCCCAAGTTCAACCTGATGAGAGACCTACCCGGCCCAAGCTCGAAAAAGTCGGTTTAGACTTAGCTGTCCATGATAGGTTAGTCCACATCAGTCAAAGCTGCACTACAAGTCTACCTTTGCTACCAATATTGATAACACCAATGAAAATTGGATTATGTTTGGTTTGTTACCATATTTTTGTAATGCCAACGGTTTTTTTTGTAACGCTAATGAAATGTAATGTTAAAGTGGGCAATCCGAGAATGAGTAAATCGCTCACCAAAATTTAGTAATGCTAAAATTTGGATTTGCCACCATCCAAACAATATTCTTTCTACCAATATATGGGTTTAACTAGGTTTTAACAATAACAATATCTTGGCTTACTCGTTTGGGGCACCAAGCAAACAGCCCCCGGTCTTCACTCATATGTCTTCGTCCTCGTTGGGCCTCCAAACAAACAGCCCTGGTCTTCACTCACATCAGAACATTTTTAGTGTATTGAATCGGTCGATTCAAAGTCATACCGCGTAAGTATAATAGGAACTGAGCTTGTTTTTCTCTAATGTATTGAACCGATTCCTACTATAACTGTGACGCATATTACATTAAAAAAACCACAAAATAATAATATCCTCTCTCAACCGCACTCTCTTCTATGTAATTGTTTAATGCTCATATGAGTTGTTTAATGCTTTGAATCGACTCCTAAGTAGAGTTCGGTTTCATGCATTTTTTTGTTGGAATTGACTCTTCTAATATATCGAATCGATTCAATGTATTCTCTTTGGTCATTTGAACCGATTAAAATATAACATTAGAGATGGTCTATAGGCATGCAATGGTCTCCGGCGCTCCGCCCACGTCGGTTATCCAGTGACCTAAAGTAACACGACTCCGACGCGGCGAACTATGATCGATGTGGCTCAGTTGGCAGTGACGTGTAAGTCTTGTACGAACCAAAAAAAATTCAAACAAACACCCAACTCAACTGCCACATATTTTGTGATTTTTTTCTTCCAAAAAATCGTTTTCCACAGCCTAATTTCAGCACGAGGGGGAGACCGGACCGGAGGAAGCGCAGGGGAGGGGAAGCTTCGCTTCCATTGTCGGGCCCCACGGGCATGTAGATATAAGTCCTGGCGAGGCCCCACCTGTCAGTTCCTCCGGCCCACTCCTCCCTCCGCGCTGATAAAAGGCTTCTCTGTGTGGCCACGCTTCGGTTTCTGCCCCCGCACTCCAACCTCAATTGACGAAACGGCGGCGCTGACTACTCCCCTCCTCTCCTCCCCGCGTCCTCCCCATCCTCCTTCGCGTAAGATCTTTGATCTCCGAAACCCCATGCAATTGGTTTGCTTTCCCCCTTAATTGAACCGTCGGTGTTGACCGGGTTATCTTGCGCTACGATTTAAGGGTGGTTTTGGCCCGTTTGGTGGTGATTCGGGAGGGTTATTGAACCTGTAAAGCGTGTTGATTGACGGGGGTTCGGTTGGTCTGGAAACGATCTGTGGAACGAGGTCTGGACATATGAAGCCTACACCTGTTGTTCGTCTAGGTTTGAATCGGTCGAGATTTGGGTAGTACTTTCTCGATTTAGGCGATGTCTTGCTGATGCAGGTGTTGGTTCGTTAGTTTGGAGTTGATTTAGGTGTGGATTTGGTTGTGGTTTAGGTGGTTTTGGCTCAATCCGTGGTCTAATTCGAGATGTGGAACCGTTGACTTGGTCATGCGTGTTCGATTTGCTTTGCTTCATCGGAGGTTTAGTTTGCTAATTGATTTTCGTTTCGAATTATTGTGGGTTTCGATGACGTTGACTTAAATCCATCTATGTTCTTGTAAGATATTGAGAAATTAAGCTGACCCTTTCCAAATTTCTAGATCTGTGATTGCGGAACCTATATTTCGCAGTTCTGACATATGCATCTAGGGGCTTATTGTTAAGTTATTTTAGGATAATCCGAGTTAAGTGTCGCCGTTGTTCTGATCATTTGCGTTCTAGGATTTGCCCGCCATAGGCAAATTAAGTTTCTTGGGACGGACGCAATATTTTATTCGGTTTATTTGCTAATCCGTGTCATTTAACTCGGGAATTCAGGAACTTTTGCAGTGTGTGAGTTTTAGAATATGTCCTGTTTTGTTGCCATTTCTTTTGATTCATATTCGTATGTGTTGATGCTATTTTTGTATTGTTCATTCAGGATTTTGACTCACATCACCCATGTCTACTGAAGTCGCGGAATACGCCTGCTTTCTTTCTTGCTACTTCTGGTTCATATACTGTGTAGTGTTTTGGGATTTCACTTGATACAAGTGGAATCACTGGATTTCTGGTGCTAATATTTCCTATCATGTGAAGCGATTGTTGTTGGCTAATTGGCAAGACTCGAGCCCTCTCATCCAAGCTCAAAAGCAATTTGACGCGTGTGACTGCTTGGACTACGCTTTGCTTGAGTCTTGTCAAGGATTGTTTCTTGTCATCCTCGCACTAAAAAACATTTCAACCTGTGGTTGGACTGATAATCTCCATCGGTTGCATTAAGGCATATTCATCTTTTTTTAATACTGCTTTCCAAGTGCTGAAACATCTCTTTCTGCGATTGGACTAAGATTCCTTCTACTCCCAATACTCTTGTCTGAGTGCTGAAATACCTCATTCTGCGCTTGGACAAGGATTTTCTCATCTCTTGTGAGGCAAATTCTCCTTGTCTCATTCTGAGCTAAAACATCCAACCTGTTGCTGTGTTTCTCTCTCCTCTTGTCTTGTGTTCTATCCCAAAATCCCTCATCTGAGCACTGAAACAATTTCCTGCTTGGTTGAACTTGGATTCTCCTTGAACTACTGTTAAGGTTAATCCTCTCATTTGCTGAAGCACTGCTGTTTATATCCTGTTTAAAATCTTGCGATAATGGCGCAAACTTCCCTCCCTCCTGGCTTTCGATTCCATCCAACAGATGTTGAGCTTGTTTCCTACTACTTAAAACGAAAGATCATGGGAAAGAAACTATTTGTTGAGGCTATACCAGTGGTTGAGCTGTACAAATATCCTCCTTGGGATCTTCCAGGTACTTGCCATCTAATGCTGGTACTGATTTTTTTTTTCATATATTGTCCAAATTATTAATGCTCCTAATGTTTAACAGCACCTGGTGGCAACTGCTCACTCTTCTTTTATGTCCGAGTTCAACTTGTCACTGCTTGGCACTAATATTCTGTTTTACATGTAGATAAATCCTGTCTCCGAAACAGAGATCTGGAATGGTACTTCTTTTGTCCCCGTGATAAGAAATATCCAAAGGGGTCTAGGACAAACCGTGCGACGCCCAATGGATACTGGAAAACTAGTGGGAAAGATAGAACTATTGTGCTTAACTCTCGCATTGTTGGGATGAAGAAAACATTGATCTTTCACAAAGGCAAGGCACCTAAAGGTGACCGAACTGATTGGGTGATGTATGAGTATAAGATGGAAGACAATGAACTGGAGGTTGCTGGTTTCTCAAAGGTAATGATATATCCCTTTCTTTTGGTTTATTAAAGTACCAATTGTAACATATAAGTGTATAGCCAAGGAAAGGTTCCACATGTGAATTTGTTGGCATCAATGTTTACTTGCTGCTGTTATGCTGTAGCCATTCCTGGTAAATCAAGCTGTATTATCTATCCCTAAAAAAAGCTGTATTATTTTAAGAATTTTCAAGTTGATTTGTCAGATAAAATGACAGATAAAGAACTTTATTTTTCTATTTAATAACGAGGCATGATACACTCCATATATTAGTGTTATAAGTCCCTACTGAACTTTCATTCCCTATGAACTGTTACACTTGTACATCATTTGGTTATTGTACACGGCATTGTGTACAACAATTTATCCTTCGAACTAAACCTAATGTTTTTATTCTATAGGATGCTTATGTACTCTGCAAAATTTTCAAAAAGAGCGGCCTTGGTCCAAAAATAGGGGAACAATATGGAGCTCCATTTAATGAAGAAGAATGGGATGATGTAAATGCTGAAACTGCTATGTTCCCTTTTATGTCTTATCCATCTTCAGAATTAGCAGATGCTGTTGTTGAATCACCTGTTCAGCACACTGTTGCTGGTGGTGGTGTTGACAAACCACCTGTTTTGACTGTTTCTGCTGCGGGATTACCATTTGAATATAATAGTACTTGTGCTACAACTGTTGATGAACTACAGTCTTATCACACACTTGAATGTAGAGGAAGCGAGGTGGTTTCTGCAAACAGCGCTTCTGATTCTTTAAATGCATGCAATCCTCCTGAATCTGGTGGAATTGTATCAGATGAATGGACTGGGTTTTTGAACGATTCCCCTTATTGTGATGGTGCCAATGAACAGGTATGTACCAATCACATGGTTTCTTAAATTTCATGTTTCGTTTTGTGCTCTTATTAAAGAATTGTTACAACACAAATGTCTGCAAGATCTAATAAACACATCTTCCCAATGCAGCTTACTGAACTCCCTGCCATGCCTGAAGCTGAGGCTCGTGCTCTTGAGTTAAACTCTGATTATCTTTACAATGAATTGGCGAGTCTTGTTGAGTCAGAAGGTGTACCTACTGTCCGTGACCAATGCCCTGGCAATGTTACTACCGAATACTTCAATCCACCAATGATATCTGAACTTGGAACTGGTGGTCATTATCTAGAGCTAAATGATCTCCCTCTTGGGCAAATTACCTTATCTGAGATGCTTGTGCCAGACAATTTGTTTCCCCAGTATTGTTCCAATCAGATCCCATACAATCAGTTGAACTATCTAGACTATGACAATGATGGTGCTGTTGCAGCTTCTTTAGCAGCAGGCAACTTGCTCCCATCAATTCCATCCTCTATACATGATATGTCTGTTGATGGTATTACTTCCACCACAAACCTTACGGGGAACAACGGCTCAAACCCCTTCTCATGAGTCACGAATACTACACGACTTCTTCAGAGGTATGACTGTATGAGGTTGTTCTCTAATGCTACTGCTCTTCATCAGTTGCAATGCTAGAAGGGTGTTCTACAGCTAGCCCTTACTGGAGATGTGATATACTTGTAGTGTTTGATACTGTTATGAAGCTGCTGCTATTCTGAACAAGCTAAAGTTTGCTGCAAACTATCCCTTCTGCCATTCGAATTTGGTTGATCAATCGAGTGAAGTCTCATCAACCTTGCAAGCATGCTGAGCCAAATCCTCAAATTGGTTATGGACCTCTGCCACCGAACTTTACTCGAGTCAACAACTCGTTTTCTTTTGCACGGTGAAGCTATTAAGATATCTTCCTGTTTCCCTGAAGTAGTCCCAAATAAGGTGTTTAGGCAAGCTCCGGTAACTGCTGAGGATCCGTCAGCTTCTGGCGGATTCAATCCACTACTAGTGCCTCAGCTTGTACCCGAAGGGGTTGTAGTTGGTTGCGGCCAATGTGTAATTATATAGTATATTTCTGCCATATAATGTAATGTGATGAAAACTTGTTTGCCTGTAAATATTGACATGGTTTGGATCAATATGATCTAGTTTGACTTATTATATATCTGTTTTGTGTTATTTAAATCCATTAATCAATTACCACAGTATCACACTCTAGTTCATGATCACCATGCTGCCACATTCCGAATTATGGTGCACATCAGCTTGTAAATAACCTCAGCAACTTTTTTTTTTATCGTGTATCGTGATTAACATTGAAATTTTGCAATATTCAAATCATTACAATCTTACAATAGATTATTGTATCTCCAGGCTGGCCTTTGTCTTTCATACTGTTGCCACACCATCTGCTCCTCGACAAGAAGCCGCTGCCTCGTATGCATATCCGTCATCTGAACGTACGTCGGCGGAGGCACTGCCAGTGACGCCGCGAACGGATCTGCCCTCGCGGCCGCGGCGCTGCTGGCCCCAGGCGGTCGCATCGCCACGCTGCTTGAGCTTCCGGCGAACCCTCGTGCGTTTGCCGCGGTTGCATTGGCCGCCGCGTGGCTGTACATACCGCCGAGCACCGTCGTGTTGAAGCCGCCACCGAGCTCCGCGCGCTGGGTGGCGAGCCTGCTCGCCGACTGCACCAGCGCCGTCTCCCAGTCCGCCGACGGATCGTCGAACGCCTCCCATTTCGGCGCCGGTTCTGCAGGGTTACCGTCGAACAGTGCCAATGCCAGATTCTGCCCGAGCTCCTCGTCGGACAATGGCGTCGTGTCTTCCTTGAGGTTCAAGAAGTCAGCCATGTGGTCGTCGACCACGATGAGGGAACCTGCCGGCTCAGCTGGTGGCGCCTTTCCGGCATTCTTCTCCTCTTGCGCAGCAACCTGCCGCTCTTTCGGCGCTGGAAGCGGCTTGGCTGCGTTTGTATCATAGTTCGTGGCGCGGGAAGCCGGCGGGCTGGACGGCGCCGGCGACGATTGCAGCGAACGCCTTCGCTGCGATGCCAATGCATGTCTGTCGCGGATGAAATCGTCCATGAGGTCCAGCTTCTTCTGCGTGATGGGCTGAATCTCGGGGATCTCGGACGGGCGGCAGACGGCGGCGGCCTTGTACCACGAGTAGAAGTCATCGAGCTCGTCGACCAGCTTCGTGAGGCTGGTGAAGATGGAGTGGACGCGGACGCATCCGGGAGTCTCCAGCTCGGCGAACCGGTCGATGAGCGCGGCCATCACCTCCGTGAGCTCGCAGTACATCACCACGCTCTCCTTCACCAGCGTGTACAGCGCGGCCTTCACCACCCGGTTCGTCCTCGCCTTCCCTGTGGGCCGGCATGCGACGAACCGGTCGAGGAGATGCTTCAGATACTGCGCTTTCGCGAAGAGCTCCTCCGTTGTCGTCACGGCTGCCGGCGTCTCCCTCAGCACGAGCGCCCAGGCCTCGGCTACCGCTTCGTACCTCCCATCGGTGTCGTGTAAGCTGTCGCGACGGCCACCGAGGCGCCATTTACCCGGGCTGGCCAAGCTTCCCTGGCGGCTCTGCATCCGGTGCTTGAGCCGGTCGTCGAGGTAGGCAGCGTAGGCGCGCACGAACGCGGAGAAGTCCCACGAACGGGAGCGCGACCGGTCGCGGAAGCGGGACATGTCGAGCAGGCGCCTTCCGCGGTGCGTGGCGAGGAACACCTCCTGCTCGTACGCCGGGTCGCCGTCCGCGAGCAGGCGGTGCACCAGCGCCAGCGTCTTGAGAGCGACGGCCCAGGCCCGCGTCCGCCCGAGCCGGCGCGACACGGAGGCCACGCAGGCGGCGACGCGCGCCATGGAGTAGCTCGTCAGCGTGAGGATCTCCTGGACGTGACGCTCGTCGGCGGGGCAGCTCTCCCCGTGCCCGGTCGCCTTGACGATGGCCACGTCGAGGTCCGCGGCCACCTCGTCCGCGCCGCCCATCCTGGCGAGCCCGATGCTCGTCTGGTCCTTCACCGCGCCCAGCGCCCCCCGGAGCATGCTCGGCGCCATCGGCTGCCACACGCGGCGCGCTTCTTGCGAATGATGGAACGCGTTTGGAATGGGAGGTTTGGAGTGGAGTGGATGGAGATGGAGAATGAGATTTGAGGAGGAGGAAATATGTAGGAGCGCGCGGGAAGTTGGCGGTTGATGCGAGGGTGGACGCCCGGACGGTGGAGAGGGAGGCCGTTTTGGGAGTTTGGACTGTGCATTCTGTCGAAACCTCAGACTTCAACTGAGGAAACGGCGCTTATTGTCTGGTTTAACGCGGAGTGTTGGTAACTTTGGCTTGATTTAGCGGCTGATTGCTTCGTTATGAGGTGTGGCTTGTGGAGTTACAGCTCAAGGTTAGTTTTTTTTTCTCTAAGTTTAGTTTAGTAGTCAAATTAATAACTAAGTGCTAGCTCCTCTGAACAGACTATGGTTGGTACTTTACTCCAAAGCCAGCTTGATTAACCTTGTACTATTTTGTGTTCATCAAAATTTTCTTACACGTATGTAGTCTAAAAGTGAAGGTGGAAAAGCTCGAGGTAGTACATTCTGACTTAAAAAAAAGGGAGATCTGATTATTTGTCACTACCAAAGATATGCAATTTACGATTTGATACTTATGTGTCTATGACATGCAGCCCTAAAATCTAGATATTATTCACACATAGAGTGACAAATTTTGAAATCCACGTGTGGCAAATAATTGATTACACCTTTAAAAAAAGCTCCAGGTAGAACCGTACAAGTGGAAACTATCGTAGCATTTTAAGAAAGGTCCATTTAAGCTGGGCCCTTATTCACAAATCACAGGGGGCTGAGGCTGAGCAAGCCATATCACAATTAGGCTTATTTTGCTGGACTCACTAGGCTTATTCCCTTATTCCAATGGACCTATTCTCTCTCTAGTTCAACTAGTTAGAGTGGCCTGCGCGATCGAGTGACTAGTTCTACAATGTTTTTATTTATATTTCTATATACATCAAATTATTCTTTAGAATTCGGATGGTCATTTTTTATTAGATATATTTTTTTGCAAGCCTAAAGATGAAGACTGCATGATTTATTGGTTGTCTCACTAATTAAGTGAAGTAAATTAAGGAAGCTCTTGGGACAAGCATGGGAAAAGATGTCCACAAGCTACGGAAATGGAGTAGTATACATCATGCACAAGAACTCTACAAGAAACCGAAGCAAGCATATGTAAATCGGTATCGGAGAAAGCATGACTCAAGTTCAGTTCCAACAAGATGTGGATCAACGTCCTGAAGCCCGAGTCTGAGAATAACTCATTTTGTCTCTACTTGAACTCACTACAGAATACACCTAATGAACTTCCTGCTTGTATATTACATCCAAAATAATTTATGCATCACACAAGCAAGTAATTCTAATGTAAATGCAAAACCAGACCGTGTAACTTAAAGATATATGGTGCAAACCTGCGTGGACAAACAATTTACCATCCAAGAGCGCACATCACATCAGTGTCCCCCTAGACGGGCACCTAGGTCGTCTAGGCGCTGGGCGAAGCCCCTTTGCCGCAACTCGGTGCCAATCGGTGGCCTAGGCGCTCGGCCTGCCTAGCCGGTCCAAGGCGGATCTAAGCGGACAAGGCGGGGCGGCTGCTGGGCGGTTCGGGGCGGCGCAAGGCGCTCCAAGGCTACGCTGGGCGGGGTCGGGCGGGAGAAAAAGGTAAGTGAACTCAGTCACTCACCCGTGGTCTGCGGCTCTGCATCCTCCCCAATCCACCACTTCCTCGGGTCTGCGGCATCACCTTCTCCCTAGATCCATGGCGCGCCGCCTCCTCCCAACTCCACAACGTGCCGCCTCCTCCACGAATCCCCTCCGCGCGCCGCCTCCTCTCTGGCTCCCTGTCGCCAGCGGCATGGTAGGCTGCCGGAGGTGGTGGATCTGGGCGGTGGCAGTCGGCTTGGAGAGGGAGAGGGAGAGGGGCAACCGAGAGAGAGCTGCAGGTAAGGGAGAGCGAGAGGGGGAGAGAGCCGCGAGACTATGAGAGAGAGTTGTGAGTGAGGATTGAGGAGATATTTTGTTTAGATCGAACGCCCGATAGTGCTTTAGATCGGACGACCGATACTGCTTTACATCGGATGACTAACTCTTCTTCTCACCCTTGCCTCCTTCTTCTTCCCCCTCGCCACCGCCTCCGTGTCGCGCTCCCTCTCGCCTTTGCCCCCCTCGCCTCTACTCCGCCTCGCCTTTGCTTCCCCTCGCTTCCGCCGGAGTCGGCCACCTAAGCGGCGTCCTAGGCGCCGGTCCACTGCCTGACTAGGACCTAGCGCCTGGGTGAACACTGTATCAGATATGGTATGTGCAATCATTATGACTACTACAACAAGTAGCCCTTAAGCTTTTCTTCTGTCTACATTTTTGCTGCTCTAGTTCCAATCTTTAGACGACTTTGAAGTGAGAAACCATAAGAGTAAGACTTACTAATCATTAGGGACGGAACCAGAAATTTTTTACCCAGACAACAACAAGGTTAGGAGCCAAGCACATGCATGCTCGAAAGGCTGGAAGAGATTGGGGTTGGTGTGATGGGAAAATGGGGCAAATAGTTCAGTCTAGGATAACATCGGATGCTGTTAGCCATCGTAAACAGCTTTCTGTGTAAGAATCGCTAACAACTTTTGCAGATCCTAGGATACGAATTCTCGAAAGTACCATGGCCATCAGTGCTTTGTTATGCAAAAAGAAACAACAGAATGGGAGAGCACATGACAACTTATCCAAGCTTTTAGAAAAACTAAAACTAATGAGATGCTACTAGACAGTAGGCAATGGCATATAACACACCATGAATGGAACATCGAGCTATGTAATACATCGAGGAAACAGAGAATATACCAGTCGTTGTGATTAAGAGAGTACCATCACTCGCATCACATGCGGCATACCCCATTTCTCACGCACCGAGGCATCAAGCTCTAGGAAGTCCTGCAGCTTGTTCCCGACTCTAGTGTCCAAAACTGCATTGATTCACTAACCCACAACAAAATTGGAAGCAGAAACAAATGTAAATAGAAAGGAAGGAGCTCCTCCGAAGCCTACATTGCCAGATACACGCACAAAGGAGGATTCTGCGGATCCAGGAGGGCGTTTGAGGGAGATCGTGAGCTGGCACGGTGGCCCTGGCATCTGGCAACGCTGCACCGCCCAGTAAATCAACTAAAAAGGAGACGCAGAGCAAATTGCGAGGAGAGTAATAGAATGTGTAGGGCGAAACTGGGAGGGATTTGGCAAGAGTGCGAGGTGTACGGATTGGAGGAGCTTCTGGTGTGTGGGTGGGGGTGGTATTAGCTAGTAGGCCGCCATGGGAGGGAGAGAAGGAGAACGCTGACCGTTCTCGGGGAGTCGACAAAGGGAAGGGTGTGGCCTCTGAACCATCTACTGTCAGCGCGCCAATCGAGAGAGCAACCCCGGCCATCGCTCGCCAGAGATACGCCACCGTTTGACCACCAGCTCGTCTCTCCTTCCTGGGGGAGACCAGCAGGATGGTTGTAAACAAAAGAGAAAATTGTGTAACTAAACTTGCGAGGTTGTGTCACTTAGCTGTCTTAATTTAGATTTTATTTTCTCATTCCCCTGAACTTGTGAGGTTATGCCACTTAGCTCCATAAATTTATAATTTCCTTTTTCAACCCCCTTAAACTTGCGAGGTTGTGCCACTTAGCTCCCTGAACTTGTGTTGAAGCGAAGTTCGTCGGATGCGATGTTGGAGACTTTGTCCCCTCCAAGTCCGGTGGACTCGACGCCGTCCCGTTCTGGCCGTGTTCATTGTCCTCGTCACCTCACGCTGACAAAAACAAATTCTTTAGGTCCAGAAACGCACCATGCTCGTGTCTTCGCCAGAGCTCCACCATCGCAGCTTGCCGCGCACTCACCCTTGCCTACTCTGAGTCAGTCGTGAGAGAGAGAGAGAGAAGTACATTCTCAGTGCCAGAGCAGAGGCACAGTACTTCTCTCTCTCACGGTGATTCACCAGCTCAACCCCTTTTGTTAGCAAACGGCCAAATGGACTTCGTACAGGGTGAGTAGCTTCTGATCTAACACTGGGAATATACTTCTTTCTCTCACGGCCGACTCAGAGGAGGCAAGGGCGAGCGCGGCGAGAAACTGCGACGGTGGAGCTCTAGCGAAGACGCGAGCACGGTGCGTTCCCGGGCCCGAAGAATCTGTTTTTGTCGACGTGAGGCGACGGAGATGATGAACACGGCCGGAACGGGGCGGCGACAAGTTTAACGAACTCAGAGGGGACGAATTCGTCGGTATCATATCTGACGAACTTTGCTCCAACGTGAGTTCAGGGAGTTAAGTGACATAACCTCACAGTTTAGTGGGCTGAGAAAGGAAAAATGCAAGTTCAAGGAGCTTAGTGGTACAACCTCGAAAGTTCAGGGGGCTAAGAAAGTAAAATACAAGTTCAGATAGCTAAGTAGCGTAACCTCGTAAGTTCAAGGACCTAAAGTGCAATTTTCTCTAAACAAAAATATGGAACGAAGCAAGGGCCTCTGTGAATGTTATATTTCATCCACGTTTCTTTGCTCGATCTATGTCGCACAAGTAAATCAAACGGTTAACACAAGTTCGAAATTGGATCGTGATCCTAGTTGGACGTAAATGGTAGCGCAATAATGTTAAAGGTTCTCTTTCGAACAATAACACCTCGCTGCAGCGACAGAGCTTGAGCAAAATCTCAAGTGGGGGGGGGGAGTCAAAGATCAAAGCAAATTACCACCAACAGGATTCAAGATTATAGGAAGAATCAAGTCAATCAACCAAAACAAGGCAACATCAATAAGATTCAAAAGCACACTACTCACTACTAGCTGCATGCCCCGCGCAGCGCACAAACTTAGCTCTTCGGTCGTTGGTTGTGCATCTGTCGTCGCCACTGGGCTCGGCCGCGGGCTTGACGCACCAACGACCAACACCTTGTCTGCTGCTTCTGCGCTTCACCGCCGCACGATTGAAGTTGCTGTCTCGCTGAGTAGTATCGTAACTAGTAGCAAGCAACAATGGTGATACTTCTAGATAGATCTGACCTAACCAAATTGGATGGCTGTGGATTACATGCATGCTGTTAATTTTTTTTTCCTGAAATGCTGGGAGACCACGACCCAAGTTGGCCAAGCTCAACCTCTGTCCTTGCCTCGCTGACATGTGGGCATGCCCTTCTTTAGACCCACAAGTTGGTGTAACGGTCACAAGGAATAGTATGGTGAAAATAAAAATTAGAATTAAACATGGGCCCTTGAAAAGCCGAAAACTATACACAAGTGTGCTCTCAATTCAATCTAGGCCGCCCATGTAGGTCGAACGGTTAAAAAGGGCCGCGATTTGGATCGCAGATCTTCATCGCGATCATGGGTGAAGTAACACAAAAACATTAAAGGTCCTTTCCCTAAAAAGTACACCCCTGGCCCTAACATGTGGGCACAGGCTACGTAGGACCCACCTGTTAGCTTCCCGGTCAAAAGAACATCTCCTCCCTGCCGCCATTCGCCGGAGCGCCACCGCATCCCAGCCCGCCCATCGCATCCATCTCCTCCCTCTTGGAGACCTCACCGTAGCGTGCAGCTCTGATCCGATCGGCGGCGGAGCTACGAACCGCCATCGCTTTTCATAAACCCTTGAGCTACCCGGTATTTCAGTCGTCTTCACAGAACCTCCCTTCTCTCGTCTTCCCGTGCTTCGTCATCCCATGCTTCAATTGGAGTCCTCCCACCACGACCTCCCCGGCTTCCCGCGCATTAGCCTTCATCGCTGACCTCGCCGCCACTGGCCAATCGGGCTTTGACTAGATGCGGGTGAGGAGGCGGTCGGGCATCGCTGAGCTCGTATAGCACCACTTCTTGTACACCCGTGGCCTTGTGCTATCCCGAAACCCTACTGCCCTAGTCTGATTCGAACAAGATGCAGTCTGTATTCTCACCGATGATTCAGACAACCCTATCTTTGTTCTTGGCTAATTTTCATGTCAGTGTCCCAACTCCAAACACATGTTGCAACCGGAGCAAGCTCTCGGTTGGAGTGGTGATAATTCCAATTGGATTCCATCCACCGATCATCATGACTCTGTGGTCAAGTTCAGAGGATCAAGATTCATATTTTCAGATAAAAATTCCTTGCAGCTTTGCACTAGGGAAATCTGAATTTCCCTCTAGATCTGACAGTCTGATGTACCAAATATCTTTTTTTAAAGAGGATAAACCCTGCTTTTATAGAAAGCATATAAAAGGATACAACCAGTTCACAACCGAAAGTAGGCTGGGGATGCTAGCAACAAAAGGAAGTTCAAAACAGGGAAGCCATATAAGGTTCCACCAAGACTGACCAGATTTACAACATCTTACAAAACAAAATCTAAGAAACTAAGTCAATCTCCCTCCAGTGAGCCACAAACAAGCAAAATCAGCTCTTCCTCATTCTGAAGCTTCTCAACCAGACCCTCATCACCTCCATAAAACCATCAAGCTTATTTTGGTCGCCTTCTCGGAGAAGAATGCGCCATCGCTGCAAACATGATACAACGTTGAAAACAACTTCAATTGGTTGTTTAGTAAAATTCTTCTCGATTAGCCTTTGTTCCTCGTGATTTCCAAATTGTCCAAGCAAAGGTCGCAAAACCGAGTAAGCCAAGGTGATAATCATTAGCACCCGGTTATCCACCAACCATTATGTAAATCATCAAGAGAAACCGGATTCTCTTCCATCGAAAAGACTCTTTGATGCAAGACCAAACAAAATTAGCCATTAAGCATTTAAAGAACAAATGATCTGCATCTTCTGGCACCCCACAAAGCCAGCACTTGTCATTACCATTCCACTGTCTTCTCACAATTGGTTTGCAGTTTGAAGTCTATTCAAATAAATCCACCACAAGAAAAATTTTACCTTCAAAGGAAGTCTGCTAGTCCAAATTTTTTGTAGCCTCCTATCAGTGACCCCCCAAACACTATATGTCTATAAAGAGATTTAACAGAGAATTTTTTAGACCTGTCTAAACACCAAACGGCCTTGTCATTCTCCTCAGAAAGCCTCACCCCTTTGATTAAGTTTTTCAAATCTCTCCAGATAATTTCCTCTTCAGCACCAAAGTTTCTTTTAAACATAATATTCCAAGTGTTATTAATCAAGCAAGCTGAAATCTTAATATTAGGAAAACTGCAGATATTATATAAGCTTTTAAACCTAATAGAGAGGGCAATCACCTATCCAAACATCCTTCCAAAAGGAAGTATTAGCACCATTACCTACTTTATAAGAGACACCCCAATTGTACAAATGTTTGACCTTACCAAGGATTTTCCAAAACTGAGACCCCTTTGAGTCTAAAGAGTTTCTAAGGTCTCCTTGAGGAAAATACTTAGCCTTTAATAGCCGAAACCAAAGCTCCTCTTTAGCTTCATTAATCCTCCACATCCATTTACTTAGCAAACAATCATTCATGAGATTAGTATTAAGAACCTCAACCCTCCATAGTCTTTAGGTCTGCAAACAGCCTCCCATTTGACCATGTGATACCTTTGCTTATCTTGGGCTCCTCTCCAAAAGAATCTGGCTCTAATAGTGTCCATCTTTCTATGAATCTCCTTACTTAATCTGTAAAAACCCATTGTGATGTACCAAATATCTTTGGCAATGACTGAAGATTCATTACAAGTTTTGGAAGCTTCTGGGATGCCTTTACTGTTCTCAAGATGAGTAGGACATCATCCTGTTTTCTAAGAAGTCAGGACTCAGGAGTGCTGATGAATAAATCATGATCAAAAAACATATTGACCAGCTTGCTTAGCTGAAGGGGTTAAATAGAACACGCAGACACAAACTATATAACGAATTAGCCGAATTCCCAGCGCAATTGCGCGGCTAGACACTACATTGCGTGTGTCAAAATATAAACATGTACTCGTTATACATTTTTAATGCGTATGATGGAAATATAGTTGTATTCCTTACATACAACTGTAACGACTCTCGTACATGTGTGATTAATCTGCAACGTTATAATCTAGACCCACCAAAATCGATGGTGTAGATCTTTTTCTTTTTCCCTCGATTAATGTAGGACTTTATAGCCCTTAAGAGCGAACATGGTGGTTTATTCTTGTTTTAATTATATAACTAGCAGAATTTTTCGCGCAATTGCACGGCTAGATATTGCAATATATTATATTTGTTATATAACTCTATTGCCTTTTTTTTTTTTATGTTATACACTTGAAATAGTTGTAATATATATACATGATTAATCAGCATCGTTATAGTTTGGCATGACCAAAATAAGTGTTGTTGATCTTCTTCTTCATTTTTCTCTCGATTAATGAGAGAATCTCTTATCTATATATGATTAATATGAACTGTTATAATCTGATCCAACCAAAATAAGTGGTGTATATTTTTCTCCTTTTCTCTCTGAATTAATGAGAGAATTTCTACGATTTTTGTCTGATTTAAGGATTTTTGTGAGATTTTCTGTACTCCAAAGCGAAGGAGATATCTTGAACATCACCCGATGTTTTGTGTGTGTGTGGATAGATTCTAGAGCTTGAGACATCAATCAGGCCACAATTCCGCAATTGCACGGGGGTTTTGTTCCATGATTTTTTGCCTAGCACCCAGGAGTAGGCTGATTTGCTTGCTTACATCAAAAGACTTTGAGAGCAAAAGGCACCAGGCTGCCTTCACAACATGTCAATCAGGCCACAATTCCGCAATTGCAAGGAGGTTTTGTCCCATGATTTTTTTCCTAGCACCCAGGAGTAGGCTGATTTGCTTGCTTACATCAAAAGACTTTCAGGGCAAAAGGCACCAGGCTGCCTTCACAACATGAAGGCACAAGTCAGGTCACTAGAAGTAAAGAGTTGCATTGTGCCGGTTTCTAGGATCAGATGTTTTAGGAGGTGATTAAAAACATGAACGTGCAAACGAACTAGCGTTGAAGTTAGACCGAAACAACGAGCAGTAGCTGGGCGGTGTATTCCGTGTAGTCCTTGTTCTTCTAGTCCAATAAACTAGGGTACTGCTAATTACCTATGTTGCTCTGGTACACGATACCGGTACAGCGATACCGTGATACACAATTTCCTAAAAAAAAGGACATGTCGATACGGCGAGTATATATGTATTTAAAAATTAGGAAAGTGTATAGAGGCTACGAGAGATTGAGACAATGAGATTACCTTGATGAAAACTATATATTCCTTGCCAATAGCCATTTTTCGGGACGATCAAGCTCCTCAATTTCTCCTCAGTCCATGCAAATAAATCATGTAGACAATATTTTTACTAATCAATCTAACAAAATGTCAAAATGTGACTTGACCTCAGATCCTTGAATGAATCCTTGATCAGTATACAATAACCTTTAGCTCACAAATCTGTGAATCACATTCTCATCTAGGCATCTACTGACTATTGCTAAAGAAGAAAGTGCAAAAAATGCAATTATCACATACCTAACTTGAGAGGGAAGACCGGAGGAGGAATGGACGAGGGGCGGTGGAACAGAGGAGGGGCGAAAGCACTCCAAGCGACGGCGGGGAGGGACGGCGGTCGAGAGGGAGGAGAGGAACAGAGGAGGGACAGCGGTCAAGAGGGAGGAGGAGCAGTGATGGCGGTGGCACTACAGGCGATGATGGTGGCAGAGAGGGGCGTTGGGCAAGAGGGAGGAGGAACAGAGAAGGGGTGGAGGCAGAGAGGAGCGGCTAGCGAGAGGGCTTGGAGGAGGAGGGGTGACTGGGCGACCGTAGGAGGAGGGGCTAGGGTTTGCCTGGATGAGAGCTTGTGAGTTGTGATGTTGGGCTGGGCCTATTTGGAATGGGCTTTTCTTAGGCTTTCGAATGAATGGTATTGGATTTTGCGTATTGGAAACGTATGGTGTTGTATTGACGATGTATCGGAAGTTCGATACACCGCAATACCATATCGCACCGTGTCCCGGCGTATCACGAAACTGGCTGCACAGTAAAGTGGCGGGGTATCCCAGCTACTTACTAGTACTATTTTTGAGCAAACATGGATGCAGACAAGAGAATAACCACCGTAGACTGCAATGTTGTTCAGCTTTCTTCACAGGATAACACTACCGATGATTGATCCATGAAACACACTGGGATACCTATTATTAGGAAAACCGATGGATAAAAAGAAGATAAGCATACCACAATTTTAAATGCGGTGATAATTAGAGTATACACTAATACACTCACTGGCCCATTTGAAGTCTTCTTGCAGCTGCGTCTTGCCCCTCATCCTCTGCAACCGGAAGTCCGGAACACGGACCAAGTCGACAAGGCAAGAATCAGATCAGATGAGAGAATGAACTTCTCTTCTTCATAAATATTGCCATCAGAATGAATATTACTACATGATTACATCCTAGAAAGAAGCAAAAAAGGAAGAATGGCACGAAAGCAATGCCGCTGTCATTAAACGTTACAGCGATGCAAACATCTAGCCCATACAATCCAATCCATAGTGTTGTCCGTTATTGCATCTCTTAACTCGCGTGGTTATTAGCATTCAGTAGCTAGTTAGCCGAGACGCCCGGCCAGTGGCTATTGGGCTGTATCGTTCCATAATAAATTCATACAAGTGACGGCTAACAAGCAACAAGCAGGGACATCCGTTAACATGTTAACACCTTACGGCAATAATAAGATCCCTTTTTCTGAATGGCAATGTGCTACAATTATTTGACAATTGATACCCTGATTTCCCACCATTGAGCGTTAGCCCTTCATTGCAGGGAACATTTTATCTTCTCAGTAGGCACTAGCTGTCCGTGTCATAGACTCGTAGTCACAAAGACGAACGGGTGTGTTTGGATGTTAAGCAAGGGAAGTTCTGACCTTGCTTAGCAAGGAGGGGCATTTGGTAGGGGTAAAAAAAATATAGATTTGCTAGGCAAAGTAGCCCATAACTGCTACCAAATTCTCGCCCCTCATCGGCAAGCCAGCACACGCAGCCGTCGTTCAACATCGGGTAGGCATCATCCTTCATGCATGTGCCCATCGCTAATTTCCATAGCTGGGCAAAGCTAGCTGAGGATCCAAACAGAAGTGGAAGCAGCGTCTACATTATTGACTTTTTCTTCAGTGTAGATGCATCGGCGCTAGGGACAAACTCGTGCGGCCTTGCCTGTAAATTGCAGGTGAAAGCATCCAGTCATATATAGCTCTTGAGATTCATGAATCAGAGAGTTAATTATAGGCTTATGCAATGATCATAGAGACGGTAGTACTTCAAAATGTTCCAAACAAATCCAGCAGTTTCACCTCCGAGTTTCTCAGTTAACAGGTACAGGTCCTCTTCTAGTTGTATATAGCTCTTGTGATTCATGAATCAGAGTTAATTCTAGGCTTATGCAATGATCATAGAGACAGTAGTACTCAAAACTTTCCAACCAAATCCAGCAGTTTCACCTCCGAGTTTTCTCAGTTAACAGGTACAGGTCCTCTTCTAGTTGTACATTACCACATTTAAGTCGCATAACAACAGAAGATCTTTCACTCTATTCTTTCTCAAATGGTCACATCAATAGATAGCCTAGCCCACTGCAATCCAGCCATCAAAACCGTGCACCCAAAAGTTGCCATATCGCTGTCCAAAGATGCGTCCAAGTATTAGATCAGCAAAGAGATCAGGTAGTAGAGCTCCAGACGCCTTGCAGGAAAGACAGCAGGAAAGGAACCGGCACGAGCACCGTGAGCCCGAAAGCAATAGGTCAAGCTCCATTAAAGAACAACAACAAGAAGAAGAGGACCAAGAACAAGAAGAACAGTTTGTGCATATACGCTAGCAGTAAAAGCCTTGTGTGGCGCAGCTCCGACCACCGGTTTCTTGCATGGCCGGTGATGGAGCGGAGCGAGCAGACAGCGCAGCTGCACAGGAACTTCAGAAACGCCGAAACGCTTTTGCTGTGTTCGTTTTTCATGTGGCTTCTTATGATTGAACCCAAGTTACCAAGAAAACTGCCGCAGTTTTTGCCTGGTGCAAGTGATGCAGAATCTAAATCACCTGTAATCCGAAACGGTGGAATTAAATACCACATACAAACTTCTTTTCTTCAGGCACTCGGGCAGGGGATTTTTTTATTAATTTTATTCTAAAGTTAACTCTCCGCGAATTTTATTTCTAACCGTGGCGTGACAAAATAACACTATCACGTCAGCCCGTATCTGGGCAAACTTTTGTCACGCCACCACCCACGGCGTGACAGTGTGGCTTCGTCACGCCACGACCAATGGTGTGACAAAAAGTAATATTTAGCGGATTTATCCTATGACGTGACAATATTGCTTTGTCACATCACGGGTTGTGGCGTGAACAAAAAAGGTCAGATTTAGAAATAAAGTTCATCGGGAACTAACTCTAAAATAAAAATTAGAAAATGATTAATTAATAAAAAAATTTCTTGGGTAGGCCGCGTACGTTGCGCAGGCAAAAGAGCAAATGCTACTACCGCTAGAAAAGATACAAAAACTCTAGCCCAAAAACCAGCCTTACATCGCGTCGGGTCGCTTGTCATGTACGCAGGCTAAACGCATGTGTGCGTAGCGCCAATTTTGTGTACCTCATTCCTCCCCGGCTCCCCCGCACTGCCGGTCTTACTTACCTGGCTCCAAGGACAACTGCCCCCTTTGGATTCTCTCTTCTCGTCACAATAATAGAGCTAGAGCAGCAAAATGGCATGCCGGCAAACGTTATACTGGTTGCTTCTTGTGTACTAATCCATGCTCAAACACCAGTTTGCTACTTCGCTTGCTTGCATTTGCATTACGAATGCTCTGGACAGGTCAAGTTAGGTTTGGTTTAGGATTTCCATTTGCCGGGTGCATTTCCGCATGCATGTACGTAGCGTCCAAATCTCCAGATCGTACGCATTTGACAAGGCGAAGAAGGAGCCATGGAAGCGGGGATAGGAATATTCTTCTATTGCCATCACTAACGTAGAAGCTGCAAATCCTTCTTAATTTGCCATATATATACCAAAATATTAGGGTTGTTTGGTCCATAACTCTAATGATCAAGCTAAAATTTGACAAAATGAACTTTGTTTGGATTACTTCCAAGTTAAATTTTGATGTTACCAAAATTTTGATGGGCGATTCTCATCCTTAAATTGCCTTCATTGATATTACTAACTATTAGTAGCAAATCAAGCCATAACTTATTTTTGTTAGCGTTACTAAAATTTAGTTTAGTTCACCTTGTCAAACCAAACAGCCCCGTCATTAGTTTTAATCGCGTTCGCGCCGACACTCGAAGCAGCGTGCACGGTGTGGGCCGTACGTCGCAAAGTCGCACAGTACTACCACTAGATGATGTAATCTGACAGGAGGACGGTGTACATGGCATTCCAAATTAACCTCGAAATATTTTTTGGACAATGATTGGATGTATGATGGATGGATGGATGAGACCCGTGCTCGTGGGCGCCGCACAGGGCCACCAGAACGTTAGCAAACCGACCGATCGAACCACCCTGGCATCACAGACAGAGGGTCTGTTTGGTTTCTGGTATGGCCTCGCCTACCCGGGGTGCCTCTTAATATCTGTCTGGTGCTGAAAAATTGAGGACTAGTGTGATGCCTGGGTGAGTTGCCGGGCGCCAGGCGCTCAAAATGAACGCTTGGACGTTCTTGCTGCCTTGCCTGCCTGGCTTCATCACCTGGGCGCTGCCACGTTGGACTGGAGTGGTGACGCTCGGGTGGTGGAGCTTGCCGGCGAACGGCCGGGTCTTGGCCGGCGGCGGGGACAACACTAGGTAGAGGGGAACACGGCGAAATTAGGGCTCACGCTCTCGTTGTCGCGGCGCTAAAGGATGGCCGGCGGCGAGGAGGACGAAGCGGTGGTGGCGTTCCCGTGGGCTCCAAAGGAAGAGGAGGTGCGCACGGGATGGACCACGAGCTTGCGATGCCGGAGGTGTAGGCGAATGCGGCGGATGAGGCCTAGCGGCGGCGCTAGAGGCGGCGGCGAGGAGCTCGGTGGCGGCGGCGACAACTCGAATCGTGGTAAGCTAGGGCGAGGAGAGAGGGTAGAGGGAAAGAGAGGCGGCCATGGCGCACTTTAAATAGGCACGGGGAGGCCGAGAGAGAGGAGGCGGACAGGGCGGCCATGGCGCTGTGATCGCAAGAAGGAAGAAGATGATCAGGAGGAGGGCGGAGGCTGACAGGAGGGCCCCACCGGTCAGTGGACGCAGAGCGAGAGCGACGAAAAGGCCCGATGTTTGGGGGCGTCCGATTTTGATCGGGCGGTCCAAAATGAAATTGAACGTTCGGACCGTCTGAGCTTTTTAACGAGATCTGGCCGTTCAATTGAGATCGGACGGTTCACGATGGTTTGAACGTTCGGACCGTCCGAACCCTTATCTTCATCGGGCCGTCCGTTTTTGATCGGACGGTTCGCAATGATTTGAGGTCGCGAGCGCGCGGGAGCGGGCTGGCGCACGGAGGTTGGGCCAGGAGGCTGGGCCGCACGTGAGGAAAAAGGAAACCGGGCCGGGGAGTTTAGGCCCAAAGCCAAAGGAGGATTTAAAAAATCTTTTTGATTTTAAGAAATACTAGAAAACAACTAAACATGGAATGTGATATGTACTCCTATACATGCATACGTACATTAATATCTCTACGTAGAGCCATATATTACTCTCCTTTAGTGTACCATTAATACCCGTATGGTAGTGCTAGCTATAGACATGTACAAGAGTATAGAAGTACGACTTCAAGAAAATGCAGCTACGGTGTAGTCCTTGCTGTCCTATGTACTCCTATACATGCATACGTACATTAATATCTCTACGTAGAGCCGTCTATTACTATCTTTAAGTGTACCATTAATACCCGTATGGTAGTGCTAGCTATAGACATGTATAAGAGTATAGTAGTACAACTTCAAGGATGCGATTTTTTTGGCAGTATTGTTAAGTTTTTGTCGCGTTTTTACGGATCTAGCCACGTGTGTATTGCAAATTTAGCCGCTTACCACACAGCCACCGTGCGACAACTGACCGCCGGCCGACACGCGTCCACACCGCACGACCGCCGTGCGGTAGTGCCCACGGCCAGCCACGTGTCCCCCCCTTTGGTTAAGCCGGAATTAGGGATAGGGTTTAAGCGGGTTTCGGCGATTCTCATTTGAATTTTAAAATATAGCAAACAACTTAAAAAAATTATAAAGTTTTACGTAGAGCCTCTGGACACAGTTTACTTGCTTGTGTAAATTTGCCATAATTTTATTTGTCCATAATTTTTCTCGCAATTTTATATAAGCTTAGTGTGCAAACATACATCTGAATGAGACCCCTTGCCTAGTGGTACCAAATATCATTGCACCTATTGCAAGAAGAGTGGACATTTGGTAGAGTTCTGTTGGCGTAGGTTGAAAAATACTAGGAGAAATATTGTTAGAATTTTATCTCATCAACTTAGAGCTTTTATGAGACATGGTCACTTAAAAAAAATAAGAAACCTGGACTAGAATTTGTTTCACATGCTCATCATGTTCCTAGACAGGATGCTTCTCATATTAGAGTAACCATTGCTAATAATAGAACTCCTAATAAAATCAAGGATAGCACTTCTGCTTTGCATACTACTCGTAGACGTGTGTCTCAGTACTGGGTTCCCAAGTAGCTTTTAATTAACCCAAGTATTGAGACACATCGTTCTTCTGTTCCTTGATTTTCAAGATCGCCACAGAAGGAGGAAGAACACGTGGCTCGTCGACTCCAGCTATTCACGCCACATGACCGGAGACTCAAGATGGTTCACTTCCTTCACGCGGTCGACGGGTGATGACTTCATCACCTTTGGAGATGATACACAAGGGCGAATTGAAGGAACATGATCAATTAAGGTGAATGACAGATTTATCTTGAAGGACGTCTATTGCAGGCATCTATGAAGATCAATATACCAGCACAGCGGAAGACTAGTATTGAATCCAATCCAAATTCCCCAAAGCAAAAGACCAAAACAAAAAGCAAACCCTAGGTGCGGTCAGACCGGGGTGTGGTCTAACCGACGGCCAAAGGGCGGTCTGATCGGCGGTTCAAAGGCGGCTTGACCGCGCCTAACACAGAACAGTGAAGAACAGTCCGTGTTCAAAACACATATCGATCTAACTTTTGATTCACACGGCCAAACTTCACGAAACTTGAACCACACCTTCTCAAAGATATTAGGAACCTATTTCAATCAAGGATCGTAGAGATCCACGCCAAAGTTCCTATCTTTTTCAGTTTGAACAAAGTGTGCTCCAAAACTGAGTCAAAATCGAAAACGGTGATTGAGATGATTTCGTGGGAGGAATCAATCCAAGATGGCTAAGGATAGTCTCCCATACGTCCTAGCATCCTCAATCACAGGAAGAATCAAGCCAAAAGCCCTCAAGAGCAAACCCCCTAAAATCACCCTTTCTTTCACCAAAATCGGGCAAAATCAAAACTTAGATCCAAAAGCTTGCTCGTGGGTGGATGATGACCAAGATGACCTTAGATCATATCCCACATGTCCCAGCAAGCAAGATCACAGCAAGATCCCAAATAAAAACCTAAGGAACACCAGAAATCCCAAAGGCATCAAAGAGAGAGCAAGAATAAGAACGAACTCAACTTGGGGGTAAATCTTACATGGATTGATTAGATAGATTGTGTGTTTACAGCCACTCCATTATGGAGGACAAAGCTCAATACTTGAGCACTCAAATCAATCAAACCCTCTAAAACCCTAATCTCCCACTAATCTCTCCAAGCCCTAACAACAAAAGCTAGGGTTTCCAAATGAAGGGTTAAGGGGGTGCAGCCACCTCCCTCCTCTATTTATAGTGGAGGCATAGACCTTTTAGAAGATTGAACCCTAATGGGCTCTCGTTAAGGTCCACACACAAACGGGTCACATACGTACGTATTTTAAAGCGCCATCTTCATCTCCTCTTGACCTAATCCACTTCATTTTTCTCCGTCTTGTGCCGCGGGTTGGTAAAAGGTCACCAAGGCGGTATTTGGTAAAATTACCAAAATACCCCTTCTCGGTCTTTTTGCAAAGACCGAGTCCCATCTTCGTAAAGCACTCCTCATGCTTCGCCACGTGTAGGTTGATCAACGGCTCTCATCATGTCGGCAAGTCTCTCCCATCCGGCTCCCACAGAAACCACCATGGCACTTGCACCGACCCCCGCGCCGCTTGATCCAACCCGTCGCACTGAACTGCCCATCCGGTCACCTTTGTTCCTTTTGCGCCATGCTTGACTCCATCGACCTCACCTAAGATCTCGATCGTTCGGGATCTCAGCTCTCCAAGCTTAGTCCCGATCATCCTAGCTATTGATGTTGGAAATATGCCCTAGAGGCAATCATAGAGATGATTATATTTCATTATGTTCATGACATTGGATAATGTGTTATCTTGTTCCTAGAATAATATTGTTAATATTTATTATCAAGTATGTGACTTGGTTGTGAAACTCTATATTCCTGCGATAATTATTCTTACACGATCCCTGGTCGTAAACATATGTGGACACATATGAATAGACTAGCATATGTATTGGTTGATGACTATGTTTCACAAGTCATAGATATGGAGATATCAAACCAATAATATGGACACATGTTAGAGAACATGATGTTGGATAAGACCCACATTGAGACACTATTGAGATTGTTATGAATATATGTGTCGTTAGTTGGTCTCAAGCAATGATGATGTATAATCCTTAGACACGAGATCAACATGGTTTCCTACATGTGTAAGAGCACTCTTAGGGGTTGCTAAACGCTACACCGTGAATCGGGTAGTTATAAAGGTAGCTTTGGGTATGCTCAAACATGGAGAGGAATGTATTTGGTCGGATATGGATTTGCCCTCCTAACATAACAGAGAGATGTCTCTGGGCCCTCGCAGATCGGATAAAGAAAGTGCATGACCATGCCACTAGTAGTCGAAGTGTTCGACCACGAAAGTTATCTCGACACTCGATCGAGAAAGTATTGAGCAGTCCATGGATGACACAACATCTCACCGAGTTCGACCGGACATCGTGAGGCAAAGGGAGTATACACGGTAGGTCGCTTAGTTCGACGATTCTGATTGGTCGATATCTGATACAAGCTGGTTGTAGATCGGTCGAACGTAGTCACAGAGTGGTCGTAACACAGTCGTAAGCAATTACGAATCGTCGTATAAAGATAGGACCTAGTCGTAAGTGATGAGGACCTAGTCGAGATCATATTGCATTAAGGTTCGTCCGATATAATTTGTGTGTATTCGGAATCGATATATTACGCTAGGAGCCGCCACGACTCGTGATCGAAATGGTTTCAGAGTCACAACCGAACTACACATGAACCTACAGGGTCACACACTTAACGGGTTGGAACAAACCAGTACGAATACGATTCGTAAACGTGTTCGGATAGGATCCGTCACAAGCACTATATAAGGAGGTGCATGAGGCTATTGGGAGAGATGCGTGAAACACCACCGAAACCCTAGCCGCCATCTTCTTGAGAGCTCCACCGTGCGACTTGGTGCTGGCACACCGGCGTTCGGTTGTTCCTTCCCTGGACGTGTGGATACCGTAGAGGCGCTACTACGATTGTTGCGCTTGAGGACGATCCGCGATCTTCACAAGGAACCGCAGACGTTGCTGGAGGAGACGATCGATTGCGACCATTGCATCGACTTGCTGGACGTTGGACGATCGATTACGACCACTACATCGACGCGCTCTTCGTTGGACCAGTCGCTCCAACCCTTCTTCCATTGCTGCTGGCGTCGGTGGTAACGATCTATGATCATCTACTTGCATGGCTTCCTGGTTTGCGTGGTAGAAATTTTTGTTTGTAGCTATCGTAGCCTACCCATGACCCTACAGTTGATTGTCGTTGACCTCCAAGCAACCTGTACAACAATAGACAAAGAAATCGATTTCGGAAACAAGTTCTTCACAACTTGACCCATGTTAGTCAAAACATGCATCATGCAACACATATGCACTGAAACCTATGAACTTGACCTAACCAAACAATCATCGCCACCGAGTTGGCCGATGAACAAGCCAAAACCGGTAAAACCGCCACTCGGCCGGCTCGACCGCCTCGGCCTGCCTCTGGCGCCACTGCTGGCGGTCTGACCGCCACCGGTGGGACTTAGCCAAAATTCCAACTTGGAAATCCGAAACCTTCTGGAAATTTCAAATGAATGGAACTTTTGACTCGAAGCTCCAAAAATTATGAGACCAAGTGCAGTAGAATCTCCGCTCTTGCCTACACCCTCTATTTTTGGCCCGGCTCTAAAATACCAATCTACTTTGGCCGAGACCGCCACCCATTGGTCGGTCTGACTGCCAGCCACTTGGCCTGAGCCTGACTTGAGGCCTAGCTGGTCTGACCGCTAATGTGGCCGGTCTGACCGCCTGAGACCTGACAGCAGCAGGACTTTACCAAAAACGAGGGTTTCACCAAACACCTTAGCGCTATTGCCAATTGTTCAACACACTAAGATTATAATCATATCCACATGATCTCCACAGCATCGTACCCCGGGAGTGAATTTTTCGAGCCCGTCGCTCATGATTTCTTTGGAGGTGTCCCCCTGGCTAGCATGCCTCATCACGACGATATGTATGCTTACCAGACTTTGCTGGGTCATACTGAGCCTACGGTGCAACTCCGCCACCTCAACGGTCTCCATACCCCCTCCGAACGGACATGCGCTCACCCGACCGCTTCATGTACTCCGCGGGGCATACCCAACGCAGGACATCCAGGCGCACACGGAGACCGCCGCAACGAGCAGAGGGTAGTGGCTTAGACAAGTGAGCCATATTGTATCATGTGAACATAGGCTTCTAATTTTATGTATGAAAAGGTGTTGGACCGAAAAGGCGACTAAAGGGGGGGGTGAATAGGAGCACGATATCTTTTTCACCTTGATTGAATTCAATACTAAATTGAATCCAATAGCTATGAAAGCTATGAAGATTAATATACAAGTACAGTGGAAGACTTGTATTGAATCCAATCAAAACCCCGAAGCAAATAGACCAAAAACAGATAAACTAAAATCCAAATTAGTTGGACGGTCTGACCTCTTGCTAGTTGGCAGTTTGACCTCTAGCTAGTTGGCGGTCTGACCTCCAACTAGCAATCGGTCTGACCTCCAATTCAACGAACAGTAAAATCAGCCCAAACTCAAAAACATAAAAATGTCTAACTTTTGATTCGTGACTCCAAACATCACCAAACTTGAGACATACCATCTCTAGGATGTCATAAACCTATTCCAATCAAGGATCATGAAGATCCATACCAAAGTTCCTACCTTTTTCCATTTTAGAGAAGGTTGCTCCAAAACCGAGTCAAAACCAAAAGATGATCTAGAAACTTGCTCGTGGGTGATTGATGATCAAGATAATCCCAGATGTATTCCCACATGTTACAGCAAGCTAAATTTAGGCAAAAAACCAAAGGAAAACTCGCGGATCAAAGAAAGACCCAAAATCACGAAATAGAGAGCAAGAACACAAAGAGACTCATCTTGTGAAATCGTTCTTGGATTGAATCGAGATTGATGTTGGTTTACGGCCACTCCAACCAGGAGGACAAAGACTCAACACATGAGCACACAATCAATCCAACTCTCTAGAACCCTAACCTCCCACTAATCTCTCTAAACCCTAAAAACACAAACTAGGGTTTCTCAAATGAAAGGGTTAAAGGTTGAGGGAGGTGCTGGCCAGCACTCTCCCCTATTTATAGCGGAGGCTAGCTTCTAGAAGAGTAAACCCTAATGGGCACCCGTTAAGCCCACACACAAATGGGTTTCACTTACGCACGTATTTTAAAGCGTTGTCTTCATCTCCTCTTGACCTAAACCGCTTCTCCTTGCGCCGTCTTGCGCCGTGGGTTAGCAAAAGGTCACCAAGGCGGTATTTAGGTGAAATTACCAAAATACCCCTTCTCGATCATTTTCCAAAGACTGAGTCCAATCTTCGTGAAGTACTTCCATGCTTCGCCACATGTAGGTTGATCAACGGCTCTCTTCATGTCGGCAAGTCTCTCCCATTCGGCTCCCACCGAAACCACCATGACACTTGCACCGACCCCCGCACCGCCCGCTTGATCCAACCCGTCGTACCGAACTGCTCGTTCGGTCATCCTTATCTATTTTGCGCCATGCTTGAATCCATTGACCTCACCAGGCATCCTCGATCGTTCTGGACCTCAGCTCTCCAAGCCTAGTCTCGATCATCCTCGCCGTTGACCGTCGTTGACCTCCAAACAACCTGCACAACAATAGACCAAGAAATCGATTCTGGGAACAAGTTCTTCGCAACTTGACCCACGTTAGTCAAAACATGCATCATGCAACATATATGCACTGAAACCCACGAACTTGACCTAACCGAACAATCATCGCCACCGAATTGGCCGATGAACAAGCCAAAATCGGTCTGACCGCCACTTTAGCCGATCTGATCGCCCCCTGGCCGGTCTGACCGCCTAGCTGGGACTTATCCAAATTTCTAACTTGAAAATCCGAAATCTTTTAGAAATTTCAAACAAATAGAACTTTTGACTCGAAGCTCCAAAAATTATGAGACTAAGTGTAGGAGAATCCCCTCTCTTGCCTACACCTTCTATTTTTGGCCCAGCTCCAAAATCAAAAATCTATAAAAGGCCGGTCTGACCGCCAGTTTGACCAGTCTGACCGCCACTTATTGGCCGGTCTGACCGCCTAAGACCTGACAGCCTGAAAACTTCGCCAAAAATGAGTGTTTCGACAAACCTTCAACGCCATTGCCAATTGTATCATCATCTTAAGATCGTGAGTATATCCCCATGATATCCACAAAATGTCTTAAATTGGTTCATGTAATGATTGTAAATCCTGAGGGAGTCAGCGCGTGTATGATGTAATGCTTGTAACGCTTTAAATTTTATGTATGAAAATGTCTTCGAATTTTCAGAACAACAAGACAATACACTGCGATGCTAAGTTTTCCGAACGACAAGACCACACGATTCAGATGGAAATGACAACTCTACCTCCCTAGCTTTTTAGGACGACGTGACCCGACGAGGCTACTTCCTGCAGCGACGTGACCCAATGAGTATGCTTCCCACAGAGACTTGACGTAGCACTGCCACATGATCCCTCCTCGGGTCTGCTTCCCGTGCCGCATTACCCAACGAATCAGCTTTGCGCAGCGACGTGACCCAACGAGTTTCCTCAGGGCCGCTGCCTCGCGGACACGAATTTCCTTCAACCAAATTACAATTCAACTTGCGTACGCAGCGCCGACTCGGCATATAAGTACTATCCCTTCTATGCCGGGTTCTCCTGCATCCAAACTTCAACACAATCTCGCTCTGATGGAGAAGCACTGGGAGGAGATCCGCGAACTGCAAATAGAGTATGTGGCCCAGGAGGAACAAAGGGAGCGCGCTAGGAGGCCACCTCCCCGCCATGACGTCGCCCCCCGTAGCAGCAACCCCTACCAGAACATCCCAACCGAGCATTCACCGCAACACCCGCCCGAGGGGGAGACGCCGTCCCTCTGTTGGTGCAGGGACAAATGCAAGTTCTTCAAGTCCAAGCATCGGTTAAGCCTGGGCATGCGTTACTAGGGTTGCGTGAACTACTCCTATGACTATCTCGATCGCTGTTGAGACACGAGTCGCTATCGACAGCCGGTAAGGACAGGTTACAGTATGTTCCCCTACCATTTCTCTTTCAAAGTACGCACTAACAACCTCTCCCATCTACTTATAGTCCCCGGATCCGTTATGTGGCTACAACAAGTGGATCGACTTAGAGATCCACCCACACAACCAGTGGACTCTCGACTGCGAGGAATGGGATGCCAATAGGGACCGTGAGAGGAGGGAGGAGGAGAGCCGCATTGAAGAACACAACGAGCGTATCTGGCGGGAGACGTAGGCCCATCTCGAGGCGTGCAGATGTAGGGAGCGCGAAAAAAAGAGAGAAATAGCAGCCGTGGCCAAGGCGACAGGCGAGGAGTACAACGCCGAGCTCGTAAGGAAGGGCAAATGGCCCTGGTCCACGCAGTAGTCCGACCCTCTTCATCCATATATCTCATGTATTTCTAATTCCCTAAAGGCACGCGTGTACCGTCCTTGGTTCGTTAGGCTGCGTGCTATGTAACCCCCTTGTCGGATCAACTGTCGTGTTGTTATCGTTGCACCATTTCTCCAAAGTTCTCCACCGTGTATGAATTGCATAGTGCATCGCAATATCACCTACCTTCATACTTACGAATCATTGCTACCTCTATCATCCTCACAAAATTCTTCAGAAATTTAGCACACTACAACAACATACGACGATCACAAAATGTTATTGCGTGTCTAACAGATAGTTTTTCAGAAGTAGGGAAAAGCATAGTATATTTGGAATATCCCACAACCTCTTCTAGGCCGCTCATATACCTTGCTGTCAATTGATGTATGTCACAAAATGTAACCCAGGATGTTCACATACAAGTAGGCCTCCTTTGAAACATCAGCGAATCTCAAATACATTCCAAGTCACATGAAATCATGAAACCCTAATTTCCGAAACCTAAAATCCAAATTCTCGCGACCTAAATCCTAAATTTCTGAGACAATTCCAGAACACATATAAAATTGTCGAAACATTACACAATAAAAAAACTCATAATTTTTGTAGCTCATTTTCTACATTTACAAATCCGTACAAACAATACACTTATATGAAATTGCGAGAAATTTTTTTGACAAATAAAATTATGGAAAATATACACAAGCAAGTACACTGTGTCGGGAGACTCCACGTAAAATTGTATAATTTTTTGAAGTCATTTACTATATTTTAAAATTCAAATGAAAATCGTTGAAACCTTAACCCTAATTCCGACTTAACCAAAGGAGGGACACGTGGCAGGCCATGGGTGCTACCGCACGGTTGCCGTGTGGCAGCGCCACCGCACGGTGGCCATGCGGCGTGGACGCGTGGCGACCGGCGGTCGGTTGCCGCACAGTGGTTGTGCGGTAAGCGGCCAAATTTGCCAAAAAAAAAAATTTGTACGCGGCCAGGTCCGTAAATACACGGTGAAAACTTGACAACACTACCAAAAATTCCAAGGTGGCTACTAGTACTTCACAGTATCTTCGAGGTATACGTATATCGAGTAGCAGATTAGCAGGAGTAGAACGCACGCACGCGTCGTCATCACCGAATTCACAGTGACAGCAGAAAATGCCAAGCCGCACAACTGGGTCGATTGCGTGGCACGTTTTTGAGCTGTAATAGTAAAGCTAACCCCGCGAACCAAATGACAGAAATGCCATCTTTATTGTACGATTTTATCGCGGAAGCCACGTGTCGCTCATTCAGACCGTGGCAGGCCCCTTACTACGTAGCCAGACTACAACAGGGACGTATGTAGACCACCTGTCGCGATCTGGATGTGCAAACACGTAGCTTTCATAATAAAATCGTATGAAGGATTTTTTTTTTTATCATTTCGTTTATGGGAAACTGAATCTGCTATTTGTTCGAAAGAGAGGCGAAATGCCAAAAACTCGTCGATCTGCGAGCCTGACCCGTTTTACCATATCCCGAGACTTGTTACAGGCGTTTTTCAAACGATCGATAAGCTGCATAATTAGCGTCGGTGTGCTAGCAACTAGCAGCAGCAGCAGCTCTGCAGCTAGACACTAGCCGGGCACGTATTGCCGCTGCGTGCACCTGCAGTTTCACAAGCTCCCATGTGCGTTCGTACGTGCCCAACATCTCGCTGACATTATCCGGCTCTATCAGTTTCTCAAAGGAATATATACACGGAGTACGTCTGTATCCATTATGTATACAGTTCTATCGATACATTCCTTTTCCACGTAAGCTCTAGAAGAGACCAGTCCGGTCTTGCATTGCGAGCGCCGACGACGCATTTACGTAGTTTGCTGATCGATCGAGTGACTTACGACCGTATATATGCACCTAGCCAATTACCTTATTTGCCGACTCTGTTTTTTTTGACGCGGTAACAGTTGGTTAGGAAACTATGAACTTAGTCTAGCAGCCGGCCTATGGGTGGATGTTCCATCTAAAACTCTAGTTGAGTCTCTAGTCTATAAATAAGGAGGGTTAGTCATTGTAAAAAGCTCATTATGAGAAGAGAAATAAAGAAAAGAAAGAATGTCTCCATATCTCTGTGATCAATCTACTATTTGTTCTTGTAATGTCTCCATATCTCTGTGATCAATCTACTATTTATTCTTATATTGTTCTGTGCGATTCTATGTTTGTCTACAAGATGATCGATCGGATAGCCATGTTATCGCACAATACTATGTAAGACTCAAACAAAGACTTTAGATGTCTATAGCACAAGTTAACTGCGTGTGGACAAGCTGACATGGATCATATAATTCGTAAATGTAGAAATCGCTTATTGCATGTAAGTTTAATCGATTTCTCCATTATTTATCTGTCCAATTTATGAACGCGGACATGCTCCCGAAGTCTGCAGTGCACATACGAGTAGATGTGCGTGATGATTGTA
Organism: Phyllostachys edulis; assembly: GCA_036346405.1. Classification (NCBI taxonomy): domain Eukaryota; kingdom Viridiplantae; phylum Streptophyta; class Magnoliopsida; order Poales; family Poaceae; genus Phyllostachys; species Phyllostachys edulis. The sequence goes on along the minus strand of CM070546.1, from coordinate 13,934,694 downwards.
TTTCTTGTTGTGCATTGCTCTAGTCTAGTCTAGCTAGGCCAATCTATCACAATATATTGTTCAACCGAATCAATCAGGAATGTACGGCCACAATCCCATTGCGGCACAGAATAAATATCTACTCGAACCAAAGGCATCTCCTTTCCAGAGAGTACCTTAATAAAGAGCATAAAGTTTTGGAAGATATATGCTCAAACGACACAGCCTTTTTCAGAGAATATATACATATAAAAAAGCAGATTTAAAAGGTTATCTGGCCCCTGCAAGCTATGCATCGCATGTGAAGGGTAAGACGTCGAATCACTGATTGGCAATTTGGCATCCATACATCGATCGATCAGCTAGCCGCGTATAGCCATCGAGCGTCCATGGTTTTGCTGCATGTAGCCAACACAGCGCCATCAGATGGACATCTCGGCGAGGACCACACGTAATACACGGTACTTATCGGTGTTTTTTTTAGATTCGTGTTGATATGATTAATTAATTCATAATGTACCATTTATATTTCCAAAAACCAAATGATTGTGCATCGTACATTTGGCCAATATTGTACATGATCAATTGCGCCGTGCTAAGAAACTAGTCAATAATTTATTGGCCAGTACTTAGCCGTTAGCGCAGCCACCAGATTAGAAATAATTGATTATTTATCACTATAAAAGAGTAAATTTCTTTTGTTAAAAGAAACAAAAGGGTAAATTTTATGATTTACCATTGTATATGTCTATGATATTTGGATCTTAGGACTATATGTCATAAACATATGAGTAGCAAATCATGAATTACCAATCTCTGGCCGTAGCAAATGATCAAATCTCTCACCAGATTATGGAACTTGACCGATCATTGCATACGTCATATCAATATCAAAGCATGATTTGTGACTTGCAGGTTTTTCCTAGTCATACATGAACATGATATATATATATATATATATATATATATATATATATATATATATATATATATATATATATATATATATATATATATATATATATATATATATAAGTATGAATTGAACCAATCCGGTTATACAGTTGCTAGCTCGGAAGAATATCGTATCACAGTACTAGTGTAGAGCAACCAGTTTTTGGCTCATTTAGCCTATTTTTTAAGCGAAATAAGAAAAATAATCACACAAAAACGAAATAATAAAAATGACACCCTTATCACGTGAAAATGCTACGTCAGGCGGCCTGCCGTCGGCTGAAAGGTCGTCACGTGTCTTGCCGCGCTCTAGCGTTTTCGCACGGTAGCAGTGCCACTTTTGACATTTCATTCGTGGGAAGTTTTTTTTTTGTTGCTATTTTGCTTTAAAAATGTGCTAAATAAGTTTTAAAAAAGAACAACTTATCACTGCTCGAATACTTCAAATGGGAAACCAAACTTGATGAGTTACAACCGAGTGGAAACCAAACTTGATGAGTTACAACCGAGTCTTTTGTCAACATCGATCGTTTATATGCCATGCATCATATGCACTGGTTCTTTAATATGGGATATTAACTATCTTTGAACAAAAAGATGTATGCCATATATAGCTTGCGAGTGACCTGTTTTTCTTCATAAGTTGTCGATGAACAGAGCTGCTTTAGGTGGCCTAAACGTACGTTATCTACTTTTGGTTGGAGATATATGGATCGAGAGCAGGCATGCAGGGCATCAGGCATGGGGACAGGACAACATGGCTCCCTCTGCTGTCTGCACCGCATATGTTCTGTGGGCATGCAGTTGGGCACATATGCATTACGGTATCCTGCCACTTTGGCCGTGGAGAGCAGCAGAGGCTAGAGCGTAACGGGCATGCAAAAGATGCAAACTGACAAGTGACAACACTGCTCTTGCATGGCTCCTCTGCAGCACACAGCTACCGTCTTCCATAACATCTTGTTCTGCCTCTTCTCACGCCTGCCTGCCTGCGATCGATGGACCTCTTATACTTCTCTCCCTGGAAAAGCCTCTTCCAATTATGTACGACCTATCGATTCATATACTGCGTAGACAATCACTGTATTAAGTATTATTAACTTACCTTAAACTGTCATCAACCACTCAATCAGCAGTTTGTTTGACCGAATGGAACGCCTTCTGTACATCTTGTAGGAACGAGAGGGTACCGGACGCTACATGCCCCCCAGCCTCTTGCGTGCGTTCGCGTGCGCTGAAATGACATATGCGTTCCAGTGGACGAACCATGCACGCGGCAGCAATACGCTGGTAAAACTAAAAGCTGGCGCGGCGCGCGCAGGCGGTGATGCGAGGGAAGAATCAGATTAATTAACGCCCGTGATTTGTGCCTGCGGCGACTCCTTTCCTCGTCGTCTTCTCGCGCGGAACCGCTTTGGTTGGTTGGTCCGGTCGCCTCCTCCTCCGGTCCTCCCCCTCCGTAGCTACAGGTGTGCCGACTGCCGAGTACACGAAACGGTGAACCAAAATGCCGCTCTCGCTCTACGGATCCTCTGAAGCTGAACGATTGTAGTGCAGATGGCGTGGTGATACTCTCCGCACAAAATATATATGGGCATGAATAGCGTTTGGACGTATGGCCGACCGCAACATCGTTGTGTACTAAACGCAACAAAATTCAGAATGTGTGCAACATATAAAAAATTTATAAGCATCATTCAAAGAACATCACCATGAATAGACACGTTAACATCATCTAAAAAAACATCACCGTGAACATCATCTCAAAGAACATCACAATCAAAACAAAGCATCTGAAAAAAAACGTATTGAAAAATCTTTCAACATCACCGTGACCAGTATGCAACATTTTTTTCAACGGAACACAACATCTCAAAGAACAGTATACAACATTATTTTCAATAGGTCGCAACATTATTTTCAACTGGTCACAACATAACAAAAAACAGGATGCAACATTAAAACCCAAGTAGGCCAATAGACTGACCAACGGAACAAACACCCACAGATCCCAACAGCCGCAACAATGTTTGATGCATCAAGAAACCTCGAGGTACTGGGAGGATGACGAGGGACTCGCAGACGGGGCGGCCGTCGTGGAGGAGGACGGGGACCTTCTTGTGGATGGGGTTGGAGTGGAGGAGGAGCTCGCCTTGTCACCCAGCAACTCCTGGAGGGACTCGTACGACTAGCCCTTCTCCGCCGATGCGATGCGGCAGCGCTGTGCGAACGGGCTCACCCAGAAGTCCAGGAGCACCAGCCCCTTCTTCAACCCGCCATTCTTGCCTCCTCTCTCTCTGTGTGTTTGTGTGCACGTGCGTTTGTGTGTGTCGGTGGCTGAACTCTCCATAAATGCTCGCTCGGTCGAAATGGTCAAGTGGTTGCAACACTTGCAATTTTTGGATATACATTGTTTAGGATGATTACACGTGGATGGTGGATAGAACCGTCCGGAGAGTCGGATGCCGTCATCCTATCGATTCCCAGTATATATACTCCTTTTGTTCTTTTTTAATATCGTTTTAGAATACATATGTAGTTAACATTTTAAAACTTTGACTACCATAATACATAAAATTATTTGGATTTGTTATGTGGAAATGATATTACTAGCTTTATCATAAAAAAATATTTTCATATCATTACATTTTCAATTATTTTTACTAATATATAATTTAAAATAATAATCAAATGTGTGTATTAGATTCTATATCATTGTCCAAAACTACGGTAAAAAATGGATTTAGTATCGACTTTGGACGAAAAGTGATCAGCTCAATCATTATTGGTTGTGGTCTACTAGTCTTTACTGATTTCGGTGTAACTATTTGTCCCATGTGACAGTACACCTCAGCTGTGCTGCGGGCGGCTTGTATGGATTGGCTGGGCCACACGCGCACACAGCAGGACAGCGCCCGGGAAGAATCCCAAGAGGAAGCGCTCTTCTACACAAATTTTGCTGTCTCCGCTCGAAGGATTCGGCCGTTGGTCTGGTGCTACACTAGTGTACGCATGTTTCCGTTGTCTGAATATTTCCGTTGCGTGACGAGCAGGGCGAAAAATATAATTTGCAGAAACATGCTTGTGTATGAGAGATTGAGAGAGAACAAGCAAATGATCAATCTTTTTTTACTACCACAGCTGATTAATGACAGTGTCCTAAATGTTTGACTTGTACTGAACGTAACAATAACAACAAATTAAGCTAGCACCCGTACGCACGAACTGGACGAGACAGTAGATCTAGCTAAAACTCAGCAATTTATTTTCGTAAAACAAAAAAAAAAGGCCTGTTGTTTACCGCCGCTACGTACACTGTCGGCGGTGACACGGAGGGGGAGGGAGTGGCGCACACCTTGCCGAGTCGCATGGCCATGGTCATTGCCGTCACTCCACCCATGTCCTCCGCCTCCTCCTCACACTGGTCTTTGCCTCTCCACTGAGCTCCACCTCGCGGCGCCACCTCCGTCGGCGCGCCTGCCTCCACCGCCCACCGCGACCAAGCCTCGCCATTGTGACGCCCGCACCTGGTTCGGCTCCAACTCGTCGCCCGCCGCGCCCGCCGCCTCCACCCGTTCGGCTCCACTCACCACTCTCGCGCAGACGCGCCTGCCTCTAACGTCGCCACTAGTGGGACTTAATTTGGGCTTTTCTGGTGGCGGCTTCGATCGACGACACGGTTTGAGCACGGCACGACACGACACGCACCTAGGCCGGGCTGGCACGCAAGACGAACGCCGCCGCTCGAGAACTGGCGCCCGTTAGGGCGACGCAGTATGACAACGATTTGTCTTGTGCTTGGGGGCCGTCTGAAAGAAGCCAATCGGCCTATCCTCCCGGCCTAGCCCAATTATATCCCTCCCCAGCCTGGTAGCGTGGCCCAATCCCCTTCCCCCCATGGCTTGACCCAACCCCAACCCTCCTCCCCTGTCCCAGCTAACCCTATTATCCCCAATCCCACACACGGACACACCGCCTCCACCCTCAGTTCCTCTCCCTCCCCAACTCCAAGCGCCGCTTTCCTCCCTCCCTCTCCGGCTCTCTCCCTCCCCACGCGCCGCCTTCCTCCCTCTCCGGCTCTCCTCCGGCCGCCTCCCTCCCTCTCCGGCTCTCCTCCGACCACCTCCCTCCCTCTCTGGCTCTCTTCCTCCCCATGCGTCGCTTCCTCCTCTCCGGCTCTCCCCTCGCGCTCCTCGGCCCATGCCCCTCCCTCAACTCCTCCAGCCGCCTCCCTCCCTCCCCACGCGCTGCCGGCCACCTCTCCTCCTTCCACACTCGCCACGGGCCGGCCACCTTCCCTCCTTCGCTGCCGTCCCTCTCGTCCCCTTCTTCTTCCTGGGCGGTGGCGGCGGCCGTCATCTTCCCGGGCGACGCGGTCCTTGTCATCGTCAACGTCACCGCTCGCTCAGGGCCGGGCCTGGGCCTGGGCTGGTACGGCATAGCGGTGGCTCGTCGTGCCTTAGGCTGTGCTTGGGCCTCGTCGGAGGCGAGTCGTGCCAGCACGGCCTCATGTGGCCCGAAGCACGACGTGCTCGTGCCGTGCCGACACGGCACGACCTGACTCCCAGCTCTAGTTGCCACCCTCACTTGCGTGTCATGAGCCGTGCAAGGTGGAGGTCAGCCGTGCCATGGGTCGTGCGAGGTGGAGGCCGGCCGCACGGTGGCCCAAGCGAGGTGGAGGGCGGCCGCACCGTGGGTGGTCGCGCCGCCTTTGGTGGATGCGTGGAGCCAATGCGAGGGGGCAGGGTCGCCGGCGCCACGAGGTGGAGCCCGAGAGGCGGTCGAGGTGAAGCACGAGAGTGACAGAGATGGAGCCCGAGAGGCGGCCAAGGTGGGGCGAGGCCGTGAGCTCGGGGGTGGGGATGGGGATGGGGGTGGCCGGCGGCCATAGGGAATCAAGAGGCGGGAGGCCATCGACCATTGGGACCGACCATTGAGTAGTGAGGAATAAGAATGAGGGCAGCTGGGCAGAGAAGCAATAGGCGGGTCTTGGGTTGTGGGGGAGGCAGACGTGACCGGTGATAAGACAACTTGCATTGGCAGAGAAGCAACGGGCGGGGAGGGAGAGAGGCAACGGGCAAGGCAACGTCCATTCCAGTGACAAGGCGGAGCAAAGAAGAGAAGGCAACGGGCAGATGCAAGATTCTTTCTCTCTGTGCCTATAAAACTGAACGCATTTGCTCATTTCTTCACCACCAAAGCACATCTTCTTTTCTCTGATTCTCTCTTTGCTCATATCTTCACCACCGATCAAAGCACCTCTTCTCTTCTCTGATTCTCTAATTTCTCTAGTGCTCTACTAAGTAGAAAGCATGCTACCAAGGAGTCGAAGCATGAAACCGGTGGAGGGAGCGGCCACGCTCGGTAGAGCTATGCTATTGAGGAGTCACAGCATGAAAGCAGTAGCAGGGCGCAGCCGTGGACACTCTCGCCGCCACTCCCCTCGTCCTTCTCCCGTCACCTCTCCCATCGATGCACGTTGGCTCTCCCCAAGCATGGGAGACTACAACATGGGGGACCGTCATATGGATGATACGGAGGGCTACGAGGAGTACCAACGAGGGTGAATTGAGGATTGTCGAGCTCATACTAGGGGTAATTGAGGATTTTCAGATAGAAAATAAGATTGTTTCTATAATTCTTGATAATGCATCGGCGAATACGACGGCTATGAACATCCTCACCCCATGGTTGCAGACATATTGATGAGGACATCAACCCTCTGGATATGACCGCTACTCCACATGCTAAGCAAGAGTTCAAGCTAGACACGTTCTGGAATCCAATTCGGCCCCCGGAGACAATACTGACTTCAAACGTGCATAGTTTTCACATACAGAGTCCGTTAGAGGTCCACGAATGCTTGATGGAAAGTTTATCTCATCCTCTTTCCAACGGATCTAGCCTCACCTCCAAATTCCTTCTGTGCATGTCATAGTCACAAAAAAGTGCTGTGTCACTTGTTTAGGCTAATTTGGGCTATGTAATGTGTGGGCCGACTTGGCCCATATGGTGGCCGGCCACCCTAGGCATGATTACTATTTATGCCTCGCTGTTCATGTGAATGGTAGTACCACCTCCCCTATCTACTAGCTATGTGTGACTGTTCTCCCTCTATTTAAGGTGGCCGCACCCCTCTAGTCTCATCGGGTTTTATTAGATTAAAGTTTAGCATTTGCTACTTTATACTTTGTCCTCTTGTACGACGAGTACAACAGCGACATTGTTATTCGAAACCCCACTTGTCAATACAAAACTATTTCCTATTCGCAATTTCAAATTGTTTATTATCTTGTTCTTACTTGTTCTTCGATTGCTCGTAGGAATTGAACCTCGTGTTCAGGTCAACCGCGTTCTTGGCACGGTTGATAACGACTCGGAGTGTGGTTTAGCGATTGCTTGGTGTTCTAGTCGTGACCAGGTAGAAGCCTGCATCGTCAATGCCGTTCTTCTCCAAATCGAAGTTAACATCCTATCGGAAGATCGGGACCCATTGTCTCATCACATACATCGGTGGATATGTTCTCTACCAGAAATACGTATGTCATATCTTGAACCTCGTTGTGGAAGATGGTATGGAGAAGATTGGCGTTTATTTGTACAATATCCGTGATACCCTTCGCTACCTCTCAAGTTCAACAGAAGTGGCAGCCATGTTCACTGAGTACTCTTGCATAACCAATGACAAGACCCCAAAAAAATTCGGTCTTGACATGAAGGTGAGTGGAACTCGACATACATCATTTGAAGAAGGTACAATGGTATGGACTATATATATATATATATATATATATATATATATATATATATATATATATATATAGGATGCTCGTTTCGTACTCCCGGGAGTACGTACTCCCACTTTCAATATACCACTTAAACGAACATATTATACTTCTTTATCACTTTCAGTATACTTAAATACTGATTATAAGATACTCCAACATGACTTGATTGAAAAAATTTCATTGGAGTCCTTTGTTTTTTGCTATATACCCTTTTTCATATATAAAAGAAGTATATACACAAATTTTGCTATAAAAAGTGGAATTTAATGAAATTTTTCATGGAACTCACTTTGGGGTATCTTATAATCATTATTGGAGTATGCACAAATAGATAAAGAGGTATCATCATACGATTTAAGTGGTATATGAGAGGTGGGAGTACGTACTCCCAGGAGTACCATACCATTTTCCTATATATATATATATATATATATATATATATGTTAATGCTAATTCTCATACTAATAAGTTGATAGTTAATTACTGAAATTGGGAAATTGTTAGTCATTTTTTAGAGTTGTTGAGATATTTTACAAAGCAACCAAGGATCTATCCGGTATTTACTACCCTACCTCTTACTTAGTTATAGATATTATTTGGCTAATTGCATACAAGTTTGCTAAATCCAGTGAGCATCACCTTTTAGGTCATGTTGTTGCAGCAATGGAGAAAAATTTTGTTAAATATTTTGGATCTATTTCACACCTATATTGCTTTGCTATTATTTTGGATCCTATTAAAAGTTAGTAGGTTTGCACACTGCTGTGGAGGGAATATGAGGGTGCCTCGGCCATAATTTCTCCAAAGTTTTCGAACATGTCAAAAAGGAGTTTGTTCGTATTTTCCGCTTGTATCATGACAAGTTTGGCAACAGTATGAGACCAGAAACCTCACAACATGCGCATCAAGGCAAGACAAACTTGCCAGCCCACTTGTGGAAGAAGTTGAAGGGCAAGTCCAGTTCTTCATCCTCTCAGTCTCAGGCACCCTAAGTGGAATTCTATCTCAGAGCTGAACCGCTACCTGGAGCATGATTTTGCAAACATCGATGCCAATCTTTCTGGCGAAGGCAAGTTAGACTTGCTCGAGTGGGTGGAAGAACAACAAGCGGATATTCCCTGTGCTCTGTCACACGAGATATTCTACTGATTCCAGTTTCCTCCGTCTCTTTGGAATTGATGTTCAGCATGATACGAAGAATAATTGAAGAAAGAGGGTCACCCCTCACGTCCAAGATGGTAGAGGCAATCACATTCCTCAAGGAGTGAGATTTGGTAAAAGAGCGACGCCAGCATCAACTGGATTATCCCGAGATCCTAGAGGTGTTAGCCAATCTCAATACCAAGTAGCCATATATATGCATGAATGTAGTTAATGTACTTTTTTCCTTACTGAGGAACCCCACACTGAGGTGTAAGGTTTTTAACGAGACAATAACTTTGTGTCTGTACCCAATCCTATGATGAATACACTACTACAAAAGGGGGCTATACTCGACGCCTCATCACAGATGGTTCCCCAAAACCGTCAATATTAAATACAATCATATCTGATTTTGGTTTAGCATAAATGCGTATTCTTGTGCATGTAAAACCGCTCGTGAAGATGTAATATCATAGACGGTTCATGTTGAAAACTATTTGTGAAATATCACAGACGGTTCTTAATAAGAACCGTCTGTGATATTAATATAAGAATTGTCTATGATATTAATAAATATCACAAACGTGTTTTAAATATAACCGTCTGTGATAATTTACAAACGGTTCTGAACAAAAACTGTTTGTGATAATTTTGTATCACAGACGGTTTGTGGTTGGAACTGTCTGTAATATTTTAAGCCCTTCGGTTCCCACACGATGCATCTTCTTGTCTCACGCGCTGACGTTACGATATGTCTCTTCGTCTCGCGCGCCGACGTTACGATTCGTTTCGGTTTGTGATATGTTTTAAAAGAATGATAATGTCTTTCGCACCCTCCATCAACAACCAGTAGAGTTAAAAAACTCGATCACTACGGTATTGAAAACTCACAGACTGTACGTCACACGCCATGGTGAGCACACGGAGCATGATGGTGAGAACCAAGGCGAGGAGGTCGGCGATCGCCATCGCTCTTCCTCACGATGTCATCATCAACATTGTCGGCCTCGTGGCCGCGAGCTCTCCTCAGCCTATGGCTGACCTCTGCAGCCTACGAGCTACGTACATATCTATATACCTACAAAAATACGTACTACTGCTTGTTGTGGAAACCAATCCATGCATGCATACATGTTAGCCTTTTAATTTGACTAGAGAAACATGTTACTAATCTGACTAGCAATAACACCCTTAATTTGGACTTAATTTTAATTTTCTCTTACGGAGTAGTTCTGACGTCTTGAATTATGTACGTATATTGGAGTTGCAAGACCATGTACAAGGCGTCTAAGGAGCACACCATGGGAAGGGGCGTGGCGTTGGAGCGGAAGGAGGTGATGAAGTGGCAGGACAACAACCGCTACCTCGCCATTGTCAACCACCTGGTCGGCGCCGGCAACCCGGAGGCCTGCTTCATCATTGACCACACACTCGTCTTCGCGCACCAGGACATGCAGTGCAACCTCATGTTCCTCGAACGGGGGGCTGTTTGGAAACAATACATCAGCCAGGTCGAGGGCGAGCCGGCCGACGGGTGTGAGACGGCCAAGAGGATCAACCGGGAGTGCAAGTGGTGCCGAAGGCTCGCTACGGACGCGGTCCAGGCAGTGATGTGGAAGATGCACAGGCCGCCGGGCCTGGTGTGAGCGCTGTCGGAGGACGGCCACCGGTGCACGAGCACAAGTTGCGGCGTGACGGAAGGGTGGGACGACTACGTCGTCTTCTGTAGCGACGACTGTAGGATTAGACATGGTTAGGCCAAGTTCTTTGCACATGTGTTGAACTACTTGTAAAATTAGCGGTTTTTTAGTGATACCTCTGATGCTAGCAGTCGAAAAATAGAACATTTTTTAGATATGGAAGGAACTATCACAAGCGGTTTAGCGGAACAAACCGTCTGTGATATAATTATCACAGACGATTATTAAAAATAACTGTCTATGATATGCACTTATCACTGACGGTTTGTGGTTGAAACTGTCTGTGATATGAATGAAGTCTATTTTGCATACAACTACAGAAAACCAGCTACTTCACAAATATATTATAAATTACAACAATGATACACACACACACACATAATCTTCTCCAGCCACTTGATAAGGTCCAGAATGCGCTCCATCTTCAACTCCAGCATATTTAGCCTCTGCTCCAGCACAACCTCCATTCTCTGCTCCAGCCCAGAATCCATCCTTTACCATGTATTGCTGCCTCCCTTGCTCTGTCCATGGAGGAGGAGATGAGGTGAGGTGAGACCATAAGGAGAAAGAGCTGAGCTCAAGTACTAGAAGAAGATGAGAAAGCTTAGGATTGGCCCTACTTATGCTGGCGTGCGAATATTTTTTGGCTATAGAACTATCACAGGCGGTTTAGTGGAATAAACCGTTTGTAATATGTATCATAGATGGTTATAAACTACAACCGTATGTGATATATAATTATCACAGACGGTCATTAACAAGAACCATCTGTGATGTTTATTTACAATAGACAGATTATAATTGGAACCGTCTGTGATTTGTATCACAGACGGTTATTAACAAGAACTGTCTCTGATAAGCGCTATTGTTTTGAACAAGACGGCGAGTACGCTTAAGAAAGCAACCAAACCCACCACGAAGCATGATTTTTTTCTGGGGGGTGGGGGTGGTCGTCCACACAGCATAAGGAGGATGGAACAGCAGCCACGGTCAACCTCATCGAACCTGACACAGTCTCCTGGCAGCCATATTTCTTGAACTCGCAAGGGCTGGTCATACAGACCAGCCTGAGAATGCTAATGAAGTAAGAGTGTGCCAAGCCAGAATACAATCACAGTATGACTAGCCCCTGCAAGATCAAGAAGCATGGCTGCCAGGAGAGCGTGTCAGATTCGATGAAGTAGGTCGTGGTTACCGTCTCATCATCTCATGCTGCATGGATGACAACCGAAAAAAAGATCATGCTTCGTGGTGGGCTTGGTTGCTTTTAGAGGTAAATAGGTCTATGATATGGTTAAGGATATCGATATTGTGCTTGAAAAGAGACGTAAATTGAGGACCCGTCAGAAGAATATCTGGAAGAAGTGATCAATTTTTTTGGGACTTACCTTATTGGGAGTACTTAGAAGTTTGCCACTACATCGACATCATGCACATGGATAAGAATGTATGTGATAGCTTGATTGGTCTCTTACTGAATATTCATGACAAAACAAAGGATGATGTCAATACACAACGTGACTTGGTTGATATGAACATAAGGACCGAGTTAGCACCGAAAAAGACCAATAAAGGACGAACGTACCTTCCCCTAGCTTGCTACACTATCCAAGGCCGAGAGAAAGGAACTGTGCCAGAGCTTACATGGTGTGAACGTTCTGTCCGGTTACTCCGCCAGCATAAAGAAACTTGTTTGTAGAGAAGAATTGAAATTAATTGGTATGCAGTCTCATGATTGTCATGTGCTGATGACACAAATGCTTCCTGTTGCAATTGGAAATATTTTGTTGAACAAGGTCCGAGTGGCAATCATGAGGCTGTGGTATTTCTTTAACTCAATTGCTCAAAAGGTTATTGATCCCGAAGGACTAGATGCTCTGTAGGTTGAGGTGGTGATGACTCTATGTCATCTTGAGATGTATTTATCTCCGTCATTTTTCAATATCATGGTCCATCTCATTGTTCACCTTGTGAAAGAGATAAAAATATGTGGCCCTGTATTTCTACGTCATATGTACCCGTTCGAGAGGTACATGGGAATTCTCAAGTTCTATGTACGGAATTGATCTCGGCCGGAGGGCAGCATCATCGAAGGTTATGCAACCGAAGAGGTCGTTGAGTTTTATGGTCTTGCAACACATGACTACATGGCTCAGGTGGAATCGATAGGTGTGCCTCTATCTCGTCATGAGGGGAGGCTGGAGGGTGTCCGGACCATCGAAATGAAAGCAATCACTCCCGATTTCGACGCGTACGTTCAAGCCTATTTTATGGTCTTGCAACACATGACTCAAGTATCCCCATACATCGACGAGCACAAAAACACGGTACACTAACAGAATCCAGACTGGTCGGAGGTTTGGATCACGAGAGAGCACAACCTCCGGTTCAACGAATGGTTAAATGTGCGATTCACTGGGAGGCCGTCGTCAAGTGATGATATGCTACCATGGTTGGCAAAAGGGCTAAAATTTACAATTATGACATAGCAAGGATATGATATAAATACGTACACATTTTATACGACAGCCCAGGATAGGAAGAGCACAGTCCAGAACAGCGGTGTCCGCATAGATGCGTTTCACGAGCAGTTCGATACCGTTGGGTTGAGCTCCTACTATGGGTTCATAGAGGAGATTTGTGAGCTTGACTACGTACTTTCAAGATCCCCCTGTTTCGGTGCCATTGGGTCAAACTTCCACAAGGTGTGAAGGTCGACAAGTACGGCGTCACTATTGTGGACCTCGAGTATGTCGGATACAAGGACGAACCATTCGTACTCGCTAAGCAAGTTGTTCAAGTTTTTTATGTAAAGGACCCGGCAAATAAGAACCGCCACATAGTTCTTCACGGAAAAAGAAGGATTGTCGGAGTTGGGAATGTCTTGGATGAGGAAGAGTACAATCAATTTGACGAGTTGCCTCCTTTCGAAGATGACATCATGCTCGAGAAAGAACCCAGTGAGGAAGCTAGCTATATATGTGTCGATCATCGTGAAGGGCTATTTTTTCAAACGAAATAGCCAAGTGGAATGATCCCACACGGTGAACACCTATTTGGAACATTGTTCCATTGTAATTAAGAAACTCAGCATGTAATTAAGGAATTATTCCATTGTAATTAATTTACTAATTAAGAAATTATTCCATCTGTGATTGTATCTGCTTTCTTATTTTCAAAGGGCATGGCTAACATCTCCTGAGGCTAGCCGAAAAAGAAAATATTTTTTAGCTATAGAAGGAACTATCACAGGCGGTTTAGTGGAACAAACCGTCTATGATATATGTAGCACAGATGATTCCCAAGGCACCAAAATATTTCATCTCCCGCGCACGTGTCCAAACCCCCCCACCAAGATCGAGAATCACGAGCGGTTCCATAATAGAAGCATGCGTGATACCTATCACCTACGGTTTAGGAATAGAATAAATGCATGATATGCTCGTTTATCCTGAGCGGTCACAGAATAGAACCATCGTGATATCGCTATCCTGACGATTCTTTAATAGAACCGTCTGTGATATGCATTTATAAGTAGAGCCCCGCTAGGGTTTGCGTCCTTACTTCTTAGAGCTCACTCTTCGGTCCGCCTCCCTAGCGCCCTTATTTCCCGTGTTCCTCCTGAGCATCCTCTTTCCGTGCCGTCGTTCCCATGTCGTCCTCCTCCCCTACGCCGCCGTCATTCCCGAGCCTCCGCTCTCCGCACCGTCGTCCCCGCGCCGTACTCCTCCCCTACGCCGCCGTTATCCCCGCGCCTCCTCCTCCCCGCGCCGGTGTACTCCCTCTGCGACCCCCGACCTCGACGCCGCCGCCCTCGACCTCGACGACGTCTCACTCCCCCGACCTCGACTCCCTCTTCGTCCACGCCTCTCGTCAAGGTATGAGCTCACCGCTTTGGATTGTGCTAGTAGAAGTTTCAAATTGTGCTGATTTGATTGACTCTAGCACTGGGATATATTGCTTAGTAATGTTGTGGGAGGTACGAGCTCACCGCTTTGGATTACCTGATATTGTGTCATGTTATTCATGCTCATCAGATCTCTCTGTTTTGTTATGTTGATGCTGTCTGGTCATTTTGTTCCATTTTGTTGGTAGCTTTTGTTCACTGTGATTATTGTTCAGTCATTGTTTATATTCCTGTAAATTGAAATATTGTGTAGTTGGTTCAATTGAAATATTGATAGTGAACTCTCAATTGATGATTTATTCTGTTGTGAAGTTCTATCTTTTGAGCATTTTATCTTGATTGATGCAGTGCTGATTTGTTGATCTTGCAGTAATATCATTTATTGATACAGTACTGATTTGTTAATCTTGCAAGATAGCAAGTAAGCGAGATGGCGTGTGCACCGTCTTTGCTGCCATCATCGACGTCGTCGAATGTGTCTGGATCTCCGAGGAAAGTGGTACCTAAGCGACACGCTAGAGGAATATCGAAAATGCCTGTGGGCCGAATGACCATTCTGACGTCGATCCATTGGGGTCCCTCTGCTTCCCCAAAAGCGGCTGACGATTCGAACCACTGCAGTATACTTGGAAGGGAACGGGTTCTTATCACCACACATAAATGGGAGGATCTGACGGCCGTAGAGAAATCATAGCTGTGGACTAAAATTATAACGTCGTTCGAGATCCCGCCAGAAGTCTTCGAAATCGTGCGACAGCAGGCATTCCACGCGATGGGACACGCTTGGAAGACCTTCAAGAGCAAGCCTGTCATGGAGTACGTGAACAAGGATCAGACACCCTGCACAAAATATCGTTTTGTGTCCTCGTCCCACAGTTGATCTCTGAGAAATGGACGCATCCTACGTAGAGAAGTACATAACAAGGGGATTACTCACTCACCGCGACAGGGACTACATACTGGTGCCCTACAACCAGGGGTAAGTGCTTCACTACTTGCTATACAAATTTTATTTGTTCTTTATACGCAACATGAACTTAGGTTTAATGACTATAGTGACAAACATGAGTAGATTCCACTGGATCCTTTTAGTCATTGTACCAAAGTGAAACAAGGTAATATACCATGATTCCCTAGTCGACAAAAACCATGACTTCACCATTGTGCAAAAAGTACTTGACAGGTATGCTCATTTCCTCCATACGTAACTCTATTGTAGTCTTCCTTCATTTGAAATGTCCGAGGATAACTTTTTGGAATCACGTAGGTCGTTTAGCGCCTATGTTGCTGAGGGAGGGACACACAAGGAACCGAGCACCACATTGTGACACAGGACGCGATTTCTGGTACCCGCTACAGCACAATAATCCTATATCACACTTCGTAACCTGGCATCTCGAACTGACTATACCTATATCCTATATCACACTTCTATTTTTGCAGTGCCACCAGCAACTACTACAAGGCAACGTATGTGCATTCTACGTTTGTCGTCATATGCTGGAAATCATGAGTGCTAGGATGAAGGATCCAGAGGTTTGCCAGTCAATCTCGCAATAATTATTTCGTAATTATGAATTTAAATATATATGCTTACTAATTTACTCTTGCTAGCGATAGGGCATGGCAATCGAAGAAAGTGCTTTCCATCTGGACTTACTCGCGGACGTTCGAGGGCTGCTCGCCGCCTTCATCACGGGGGAGATCATTAACAAGAATGGAGAGTTTCACCCTGGCGACACCGATTTATTGTAATTCACTTCGAGTTATAATTTGAATCACTTTGTAATTGATATTGAGTTTTTAAATCACTTTGAGTTGTTCTATATCAAATCAATTGTGATATATCTGTTTTCTGTTTGCTTGTTTTCAAAGGGCATGGCTAGCATTACCTCAAAGCTAGCCGAAAAATAAAAATATTTAGGTATAGAACGAACTATCACAGACGGTTTTGTGGAATAAACCGCCTGTGAATATATACTATCATAGACTGTGCTACCACCAAAAAACCGTATGTGATATATAGGATATCACATACGGTTATTGTTTTTAATCGCCTGTGATATGCATCCAATCACAGACGGCTACTACCAACAACCGTCTGTGATATATCGGATATGACAGACGGCTATTTTTAGTATCTGTCTATGATACATATACAATCACAGACGGCTACTACTAACAACCACCTGTGATATGTATCCAATCACAGACGGTTACTACTAACACCCATCTGTAATATGTATCCAATCACAGACGGCTACCACCAACAACTGTCTGTGATATGTCGAATATCACAGACGGCTACTAGCAAAAACCGTCTGTGATATTTATGATATCACAGACGGTTATTTTTACTAACCGTCTGTGTTATGTATCTAATCACATACGGTTGGTACATATAACTGTCTGTGATAGTTAGTCTTCACAGACGGCTTATAACAGAAAATCATCTGTGTTGTTTTTTTTATCACAGACGGCTAAAAAACCGTCTGTTATCACAGACACATAAATTCAGACGGTTGAGAAACCGTCTGTGATGACTGTTTAGAACCGTATGTGATGACCCTTTCTGCAGTAGTGATAACATTTAGTTCATTTTCCCCTAAATATTTGTGTGCCTACAATCTATTGCATTATTTTCCATCATCATTTTTGTACAATTCTCTTTCCGTAGAAGGTGAACACCACCACAACATTTCCTTTTTTCTTTTCTTTCCTTTTCTTCTTTTCCCTTTCCTTTCTTCTTACCCGAGCGGCCGCCTCTGGCCTCTGGCCTCTGCCCTTCTTCTCTTCCCTCCCTCCCCACACGCTCCCGCCTCTAGCCGCCTCCCTCCCTCCCTCCCCACACGCCGCCGCCCTCCCTCCAGCCGCTTGCCTCCTTCCCCACACGCCACCTGCCTCCCTCGGTCCCTCCTCACGCGCTGCATCCCTCTCTCTGATCGGCGAGGTGGGAGGCCTTGGCCAGGCGTGAGGCGAACGCAGCGTGTCCGATCTCGGGCGCGGCGGAGCGATGGGAATCTTGGCCGGGCGTGTGTTGTGGCCATGCTTGACCTGCAGGCCGATGTGACCTGATGTGCCTTTGTGTCGTCTTTGGGCCTCGCGTCATTTGTCCGTGCCAAGACGACCTTGCCCGATGAGAGCTTCATGCCCGTCGTGTGCCAACACGACACAACCCAACCGCCACCTCTAGCTCACATAATCACTTCATTCATCTCTCTCTGCCGATCTATATAGATTTTTTAATAACACATTTTTTGAAAAAGAATTACAGAAAGCGACAGGGACCCGTCCCCATTTTAATTGGCGACAGGGACCTTATCGCCAATTCAGCTCTCTGTCACATCAATTGGCGACATAGACTGAATCTCTGGATTGCTCTTGTTTGAAAGGGACACATGCCACTAGAGAAGTCTCTGTCGCCGATTGAATTGGAAATAGAGGTTCTGTCGCTATTTCAATTAGCGATAGGGACTTGTCGCCAATTGACAGAGGTCTAGCTTTGTAATTTTCTTTTCCGACTATTTTATTTCTGTAATTCTTTCTATATGTGTGTATATATGTACATATCTCCACCCCTTATATCCAGACACACGCATAACTCCTGTGTGGTACTAAACCGTTGAGAGATAGCTAGCTATATATTCGGCGTAGGGCTCCTCTCGATCGGCCGAAGGATAAATGCGCGTACCCTCTGTCTTCCACCCTGTTCTGATTTGCTTCTTAGGAGAGATTTTGTTCTAAGATACATCGAGATGGAGCATGTGGCGAGGTTCTTCTTTGGAGTTTCCGGTGAGTGCATGCCATGGCTGCTGGTTCTATCTGATCTGTCTATGTATGAATGTTTGTTTAGTTGCAACCCTCGGAAGTCTTCCAAAAAAAACTTGGCGATGAAGGTGTATGAATGGATGGATGTTTGCTAGCCTCTTGGTTAATTTGATGAAGTTTTTCTATGGATTTGTTTAATTTTTATTGGTTTTGTTTTTCAGGCAATGTCATTGGTCTCTTCCTCTTCCTGTCGCCGGTGTAAGTATTTGCATGATGCATCATCTTCTTTTCTTGGTTTTCTTTCTGGGTTGTTGTGAGCATAAAAATGAAAAGAGGAAGGAAAGAAGGAAAAGAAAGGCTAAAAAAGGGAAGAAGAAACAAAAGTGACCTGCGAATGATAGTGTCTGTATTCTTGGAGAGTGTCGGCCTTCTCTCCTCCCAGTGTTCGCTTTTGTGTTAATGAAAAGAAAGCCTTGCAGATTCGTTGATGCGCATATAAAGAATGAGAATTTTGATTCCCATCTACCTTCTTTTGTGCCCAGATCGAGAGACTTATTTAGCTCCATTTTTTTTCCTGTAAAACTTTTATTTCTATCTGAAAACGCTGCATTTTCATGCCTTCTCTGGCTGCGCCTCAGCGGCAGCCATGCATGTGCACTGCATACACACACACACACATGCAGGTCGCATGTTCAATTCTTCTGACCGGTGAGAAATTCCGCGTTTGACAGCGTCACCTTTTGGAGGATCATCCGGAAGAGATCAACGGAGGATTTCTCCGGCGTGCCCTACAACATGACGCTGCTCAACTGCCTCCTATCCGCCTGGTAACTATCCACTCTCAGACAATATCTTTTACACCAGTACTGGCTTAGCTAGTAGCAACGCAACCTTTGCATGACTAGTTCTTCGGTCCATATCATTTCTATTTCTTATTTTCTTTAGCACATTATATTGAATTTCGTTTCGTGTGTGTTCCGGGCACATGCTAAATAGCAGAGCAACTTACAGTGAAACTTTAATGGTTGCAAGGCATTGTTGGATTTTGCTTTGGACATTCCGGGTCAAAGAAGTTTCCAAAGAAAGTTCATACCTCGTCCCTCAAAAAAAAAGTTCATACCTCGTAGTAATCTTCTGCGGTTCTGCCATGTAAATGGTAAAAAGTAAATTACGTGCAGGCAGTTTTACGTGCAGAAATACTGCATGATGTACTTGATGGGAGCCAGGCGTTGGCTCCTAGCGTAGCCTCTGTCCAATTTGCCTTGTAGATGGAAAGCTACTCCTGGACCCACTTGCCAGCACTGTGACAGTGACTGCTGAAAACTTTTGTGTATATATCACGGTTTGTGCGTAGCTACCCTGTCGGCATTGCCAGCATGGCAATGACATGTGGGCCACACGGCCATTGTGCTAGCACATGCAGCAGCTTCACGTTCAAATGTTTCTAGCTCCAAAAGGTGCTTGGCAGGTAAGAAATACCATCTGCGAGTTGATTTCCCGGCCGCAGGTTGATTTACCCTGTGAAGACCAAGCAAAGCTTGCACCTGTGGAAACCATGGCCTTCTATGCATCGAAAAGCTTCACATTTGTACCAAGTTTCCTTCTGTTTCCTTTCTTGTGTGTGCATCATGCCCGCATGAGTGCGCCTGAATGGCAGACCAATTCCTCGAGTCTCGAGATGGATCAATTTGTTGAGAAAACACGCTGAAAATCCATCGATTTAGCACTCATAAAATTAAACTCAAGCGCGACATTGCGTTTTGGATCTGGTTTGAAGGTACGGGCTGCCGTTCGTGTCCCCGAACAACATCCTGGTGACGGCGATCAACGGGGCGGGGTCGGTGATCGAGGCCATCTACGTGGTGATCTTCCTCGTCTTCGCGGAGAGGAAGAGCAAGCTCCGGATGCTGGGCCTCCTGGGCATCGTCACCTCCATCTTCACCACGGTGGTGCTGGTGTCGCTGCTCGCCCTGCACGGCCAGGGCCGCAAGCTCTTCAGCGGCCTCGCCGCCACCATATTCTCCATCTGCATGTACGCATCGCCGCTCTCTATCATGGTAATCCGCAGGCAACGCAAACTCTTACATCCATTAACCGAGTCACGCATGCATGATGCACGCGCGGTGATATGTTGATGATTTTTTTCTTAACGCTGTGATGCGCGCGCGCGCAGAGGTTGGTGATCAAGACCAAGAGCGTGGAGTTCATGCCGTTACTGCTCTCCCTGTCCGTCTTCCTGTGCGGCACCTCGTGGTTCATCTACGGTCTGCTCGGCCGCGACCCCTTCATCGCGGTAAAAATCCATCACAGTCGTCGTTCATGTCGGATTGGTATCGACTTAAAACGACGCGCCTGACAAGATCCAATCCAATCCAATCCAATGTTGCTTGGCTTTTTGATCTATTCGTACTGGCTGATGGGTACTTGGAAACCACTGACTGCACTGCACCGTACTGATGTTGCCATTAAATGCTCCTGGTCCCTTGCGCGTCGGTTACCCTTTCGGTGTCACGCCCAACTCGGCGCACATGTCGTTGTCGATGCGCGCTTTTGCGTGCGCCCACATGCACACACCGCAAGCAACATCGCAACATGCCGCGCCTCTGCTAGTAAGTAGTAACAGGCCGTGCAAAATTAGACGTGTACGTAGCAAAGCAAACAACTAAACACCATCCATTACAACGATAGAGCGTGTTCGTTCTCTTCTGTTCAGCACTAATCTGCCAAGTAAGTTGCAACGAGAAATTATGCTTGTGCGAAATAGCGTCTAATTAAGTTGACACTTGGTACGTACGTACGTGCAGATCCCCAACGGGTGCGGGAGCTTCCTGGGCCTGACGCAGCTGATCCTGTACGCCATCTACCGGAACCACAAGGGCGCCCCCGCGCCGGCCGGCAAGGGGGACGCCGCCGCCGCCGCCGCCGTCGACGAGGTGGAGGACGCAAAGAAGGCGGCTGCCGCGGTGGAGATGGCCGACGCCAAGACCAACAAGGTCGCCGACACCGTCGTCGAGCCGGCCGCCGACAAGGTCGCCAGCCAGGTGTAGGCTGCAGAAGCAACGGATGTATGGGAATGTAGCAGCAAAAGGATGCTGCTTATTTGCTTAATGAAAGCAGATTATTGGCGTTGCTTTCTTAATTTGTTTCTCGCCTAGCTTAATTTGCCCCTCACTGATGTCGGTCTCATCCCCGAGGCCAACCTAAGATGTAGTGTCTGGGAGGGAGAGCCATGATACAGTATCCTCAAGTTGTCTTTGCAAGTGTGAAGTTTTTGGTCTCTTTCTTATACTTTCGTCTCACACATTCAATTGATTGTCTTTGCAAGTGTGAAGTTTTTGGTCTCTTTCTTATACTTTCGTCTCACCCATTCAATTGATAGTTTTGTGCCTGTCTGTCACGTGAGCATGTACTACGTGCGCTTAACCAGAGAAATGAAGAAAGAAAACAAAAGGCATAACCTGATCCGACTTCATTGAGCCTGAGTTAAATGGATCTTACAGTGAAGTGACATGGTCTTGTTAGGCCCAGAGGTGTCGCAATTCACAGAATTGAAAGGCCGAACAGCGATGGCCCAAGAGGGCACTGACAAATGGGCCCCGCAATATCAGCTCCACTTAGGACTAATACTCAGGCGGCAAAATTACCGGGTCCAAATCCCAAACCGGACAAACCATCCACGAACCCCGCTACTCTTCCTTCCTCCGGAAGGCGCCACTTTCCGCGGGTATATCAACGGATGCAACCAGCTCCATCCAATGGCCCCACCAACAACTCAACAAGAGGGCGCGATTCGGAGGGAGCGGAGGATTGAACCGTAATTTCATAAAGTTTCGGGGAGGATAACAATAGAGATGCCGCGGGGGCTCCCCTTCGCCATCGACACGTGGGGCTCTCCCGCCGCCGGTGCCATGTCAGAGACTGGCTTGGCTTGGTTTGAGGCTTCGTTGGTGGGCCGTAGGCCCAGGAGGCAAGAGGATTGAGTCAGGACTACAAAGAGCATCAACGGCATCAGAAGAGGGTATCGAAGAAATGAACTAGCCACAGGCTTCTTCCTCCTCCTCCCATTCTGTACCTTCCCCAGACTTCAACTCTTCTTCCCAGTCTCCATTCTTATTATAGTCCCAGTCTAATTGCTTTTCTTCTTAGTCTTGATTTTAATTTCCCAGTTTGTATCCCCAAATACTGGTTTATTGTGTTGGTATTGGATTGTCGAGTTCTTGTCCCGGATGTGCTTTGGTGTTTATCAATCGGGATTGTAACAAATGGTATCAGAGCCAGCAATTTGTGGGATTTCGAGCAAGAAGATAGTGGGGGCGACTCATGGTGGCAGCAGTTTTGGTTGGCATCCGGATTTGTACAGTAGTTGTGTCTATGGAGGAGGCGCCCGACACCTGTTCGATGAAACGCCGAGCCACCAGGGGGCCACCACCGGAGATGTTCTTCACGTCATCGTGAGCCATGTGTTCTATCCGGTGACGGAAGGGGTGCTGCACTAAGTCTTCGATGCTTATGGGGTAGAGCAAGTGGTGGTGCTCGAGAGGGCAGCCCATGTCAAGGCGCTCGTTCGGTTCTGATCGAGCAGCGACGCGGAGTGGGCTCGAGATGTCACCCATGGGCGCTGCGTCACGACGATTCTTTGTTATCGGACGCCCAAGACATGCAATGACCTCGATGGATGGCGTGCGTGGCGGCGCCGCCACATGTTCGATGCTGGAATTGAGCCACAACACCGACGTGTCGATGGCCGTGACTAGCTCAGCGGCGGCGACACTCACGACCTTGACTATATCAGCAGCTGCGACAACGACTTCCTTTGTCACCGGAGCTCGGGAAGCCCCACGTGACGAGCTCGAGGAATTGGCTCCCAAGGAGACATCGGAGGAGCCGAAGAAGACGGTCTAGGAGTTGTGCGAGAAGATACTAACCACACTGAATAGCATGATCGAGGGCGGCCGCGACGTCAACCTCGACACCACCTCCAATGTCGTTGTGCCTGCTGGCCAATATGTGGTCTCCTTGCCGCCGCCGCCTGCCACCGTCAATTTGAGTGACATCATTGTCTCCAGCCCCGTGCCACTGGTCATCGCCGACTCAGTGTTTGACCAGGACTCCATTGGTCAAAAGGTACTCGAAGAAAGATCTGATATGAGTATAATGGCACCGTGGGCACCACCTACACAAGGACAACTGATCAAGGATCTTGCAAATGAAATTCTCAGTATGTCCACTGCAAGGGAAATGAGAAAAGTATTCTTCACAAATAGTGGTTCAGAAGCAAATGACTCTCAGGTGAAACTAGTTTGGTATTATAACAATGCTTTGGAGAGGCCAAACATGAAGAAATTTATAGCACGCTCAAAATCATATCATGGATCAACGTTAATATTAGCTAGTCTATCAGGTCTTCCTGCTCTTCACCAAAAGTTTGATCTACCAAAGACCTTTTGTTCTCGCACACGATCGTCATTACTATCGGGCGCTTCCATCTTCCCCGATGAGACAGAAGAAGAATTTGCAACTAGATTTGCCAGTAACTTGGAGAATCTTATCCTCAAAGAAGGACCAGAAACAATTGTTGATTTCATTGTTGAACCTGTGATGGGTGCTGGTGGTGTTATCCCTCCTCCACCGACTTATTTTGAGAAGATTCAAGCAGTCCTCTGGAGGTACGACATCTTATTAGTAGCAGATGAGGTCATTACTGCATTTGGCAGATTGGGAACCATGTTTGGATGTGATATGTATAACATTAAACCAGATCTTGTCTCAATAGCCAAGGCTCTTTCTTCTGCCTACATGCCAATTGGAGCTACTCTTGTTAGCCCATAAATAGATGTAATTCATTCACAGAGCAACAAACTTGGTTCTTTTGCTCATGGCTTTACACACTCAGGGCATCCAGTTTCCTGTGTAGTTGCCATAGAAGCACTGAAGATTTATAATGAAAGGAATATTATTGAACATGTTAAGAAAATTGCTTTAAGGTTCCAGGAGAGAATTAAGGCCTTCTCTGGAAGTCCCATTGTCGGTTCAATGTTTGGCGCTGAGTGCGAGAAGCGTGGAATGCTTATCAGGGTTGACATTATGCTGTCACCGCCATTGATAATGACTTCTAAGGCTGATATATTGAAGAGGAATGTCGAAAGGCTATGTATAAGCGATCTCAGTGATAATTTCTTTGCAATCATGGTGCCGATGGAGTATGATATTTTAATGGCCAGCACTAGAAAGAAGGAAATAGTTGATGTTATAGTTAAGGCTATTAAGAGCACATCTGAGTATGAATCTGAGGTGGCTCCCTCTAACAGGTTTGAGTACCATGCTGCTGTTGAAGTGATTAAAGAAGTTGAATTCTAGGAAGTTGATGGTGGCACTGAGCTTATAAAGGGTTCTACAGCAGCGGTTTGGGATCTGGTGAGAATTCTTCATCATGGCAAGTCCTTTGTGTAGCTACAAAATGGCACCTGCTTACTTCAGGTGTTGAGGTTACAAACCTTCATTCTTGCTTTGGGAATGATTCGTATGCCAATGGATCTGAAGGCATTGATAGCTGTATGAACATGCAAGAGGTCAAAGGTGTAATTCTCAAGGGGCACTCTAGTTTGCCAGAAAACTGGGATACTGAAGTCGATCAGCTTTTCTGGGGTCATTCTAATTTGCTACTGCAAGGGTTGGACTCCGAATCCTATTCAGAAGCTAAGTCGATGGATGTAGTTAAAGAGCTATCTGGACGTATAGAAGCTATGGAGAAGAAGCAGGCTTGGCCCAACAACGAAGTCAAATACTTACAAGGAGTGAATGACAAGTTACTGAAAAGAGTTTTTGAGCTACAGGATATAGTGAAGAAATTGAATTCAAAAATAGATCCTTTATCCCTAGAGGATTCATTAAACCAGTTTGTTGAACAATGTTTGGGTTCAGGAGATGTCATTTATCTCATTGGTGGTTTTGATGGCATCTTATTTTTGTCATCATTAAACTCCTTTTCACCTTCCTTGGACATACTAACACCTCTACCTTTATTGTCGAAGCTGAATTTAAGTGGCACTCAGGATGGCTGCAACTTCAGCAAAGATGGTATACAAGAAACCGATGCTAAGTTGTGCACTCCTGAAGACCGGGTGTACAGTGAGGTTTGTAGTGCAGCGAAAGCTCCAGGAGTTCAGTTGCTACACCTTCTCTTAATATTGCAGCAGAAGCGTGGTGGTGAGCTCAATTCCGATGGTTTCATTACAACGGCTTGGGGACAAGCCGCATTTTAAGGAGGGAGGAATGGCACAGACCGACCCGGCTTGGTTTGAGGCTTCGCATAAGAAGAGGGCATCGAAGAAATGAACCAGCCACGGGCTTCTTCCTCCTCCTCCCATTCTGTTCCTTCCCCAGACTTCAGATCTTCTTCCCAGTCTCCATTCTTCTTATAGTCACAGTCTAATTGCTCTTCTGCTTAGTCTTGATTCTCTTCTTCTTAGTCTTGATTCTAATTTCCCAGTTTGTATCCCCAAATACTGGTTTATTGTGTTGGTATTGGATTGTCGAGTTCTTATCCCGGATGTGCTTTGTTGTTTATCAATCGGGATTGTAACACGACACTTCCCGGTGCCGACGACATCGTCTACGCCACCCGCCTCACCATGCCCCTCGCCCTCCGCCACTTTTCCCAGGTAACTGTAACCCCCTCTCCCAGAGTCGTGGTTAATTTTGCTCCGCTAAATTATTTTTCTGTGGGGCC
This sequence comes from Phyllostachys edulis, assembly GCA_036346405.1. NCBI lineage: Eukaryota > Viridiplantae > Streptophyta > Magnoliopsida > Poales > Poaceae > Phyllostachys > Phyllostachys edulis. The sequence goes on along the minus strand of CM070546.1, from coordinate 13,908,726 downwards.
ATCTGTGCTAATTGAGATCTCTCGTGCAGTGCAGTGGTGTTGCAGCTGGAGCGGGGGGAGTTCGTGGAGATGGAGGTGGGGAAGACGGTGGTGGTGGACGACCCCGCCGACGCCTTCTCCGTCACCGCGTACGATGCCAATCACTACCCTGCCCTGATAATATTTGCTTTCACCTTTTCAGTCTGCCTCTTCAGTATTATGTTTAAGTCGGTGTCTTTTTTCCAAAACTTAACTTGCTATTAGAAATAAATCATTTACTCGGTACGGGAGAGGGGGAAGGGAATCATGTGTTCGATTCAATGCTCAAGTTATTGTCGGTGCAATTCGCGGTTGTTGCTTGCTCCGCTGCGGAGACAGCGTGATGCATTGCTCAATGAGTTTATTCTCAGCTCATATTATCGAATGTGTGGTGGAAATTGGAAAGGGTTGGGCAAGCCTAATGCTTGTGTTCTATGATTTCAGGGGCAATCATGTTCTTGGTTGAGGGCGAATTCGGTAGCATGCACATGGGGGACTGTCGGCTTACACCAGATTGTGTACAGGATTTGCCGCTGAAGTACATAGCGAAGAAAGGGAAAGAAAACATTTGCGGCTTAGACTTTGTATTCCTGGACTGCACATTTTCCAAATGCTTCCTTAAGCTACCGAGCAAGGAGTTGGCAATTCAGCAGGTTTTCCTCCGCACTGAGGTTAGATGTGCTTGTTGTTACTCGTAGGATTGTTGTACTTATGACAACAGGGACAGTCAGCATTGAGAAATGGTTCAGTGATTACAGGCTATAGCGTGCATATGGAAGCATCTGCATGCACCTTTCGTTTATCTTGCTTGTGATTTTCTTGGCCACGAATAGATCCTAGTTGAGGTGTCGAGGACATTTGGATCGAAGATTTATGTTGACGTGGGAAGGAACTCGGATTGTTTTAAAGCGCTGTTACTCACAACCCCTGAAATCATCACTGATGATCCATCTTGTCGCTTCTAGTTTTGCTAGTCCTTGAAATGCATTTCGTTTTAATTCCTTATACCACTAGCTTGCCTTATGTTCATTTTCAAGCTCTGTCCGCATGGGAAATGTTGGCTTCACAGTACATATGATAATGTAGTCACTACGAATTCATAGCACACATGGAACCTAAGCTGTGTTTCACTGTCATTTTGAAGTAAATTAGTTACTATCTGGCCTATTGAACACATATATGATTGAAGAAATGTTAGTATCAAAATTCTGAGCTAAGGTGGTGTTTGGTTCAAAAATTGTAACGTAAACGTAAATGTTATCAGAACACACCGGGATTATAAAGGGATCGAATGAAAACTGGAATTTGTTTGGTTAACTTGGGTAACAGTATAGAAATACATTACAATGTTGGGTTCAAATTACACTGCACATTGTGATCTGCAATCACAATAGAAGTGTGAAATTGTAATCCAAAACTAAAGAATAGATCAAATAGCAAAAATAGAAGCAGTTCGTAGAGCAGATGAAAAAACCAAACAAAAAGAACAGATCGAGAGGAAGATTCAAACAAAATTGATGAAAAATAGATTAAAAGTGGATGGCTTTGCCCTAACCCTACCTCTCAACGGTCGCTTGTGGTGCTCCGCACTTCATTTGCCGCCACAGGTCAGTGCCGATTCCTTGCCTCAGCCATGCCTCTTCCCTAACCCTAGCGCCACCATTCCGACCTTCCGCCGCCCGGTGTCGTTCCGTCCCGGCCGGCGCTGCCACCCCAGCCGCCATGAGATCGTCTGTGAGATATGAAAACCCATGGGGCAAGTTTCCCGAGTCAGCCAGAAGTCCCCTTTGGATGCCCACAAAACAGGGATTTCACCACCCAATCCACACCGTTTCCACCAGGAAAAAACCTCGACTCCCCACATCGGGAAAACTCTCCCCGTCGCATCGCCTCTCCTTGCGCGCACCCCCATCTCCGCCTTGCGACGACGCACGTAGCTCGCTCGCTCGTGATCGCCTCCACCTCCACCTCCGCCATATCGGCCACATCGCAACCTCCTATCGCAAATAACCACCGCATCTCTGCCGCCATCTCGAATTCAACTCCGCATCCTCTCCACGGGCTTCTCAATCGAGGGTGTTGTTGCCCACTCCACCGCTGACCACCTTCCTCGCCACCATGTGCTTCACCACCTCCACTGCCTCCGCGTTCCACCGCCACCTCCTCTGTGCTCCACCGCCTCAGCCTCCGCATTCCGCCTCCACACCACTACGACACCCGACATGGTCAGCTTCACTGGCTCAAGGTGGGTCTAGATCTGGTGTTAAGGAACTCGAGGAAGAAGACATTGAAGGAGTTTCTGGCCCGTCACGTGTCGTCACCGCTCCTGGAGTCATCGTCGTCCGCTCGATTCCAGCCGCCACCGTGTCATCGCTCTGTGTACCTTCGCCTCCCATGCCTTCGATTTGTTTTCTCTGGTTTATGTGATTTTTCCTATATTGTTTTGAATTTACGATTTTTCCATTTTTTTTTTCAAAATATTGGACGCATGGGATTTTTTATCCCCACCCCACCTCTATCCTCCCAAATGATGACAGGAATAATTGTCCCCGAGAGATTAAATTCCATGGGGGTCTCAAGAGCCAGAAACATCCCTACGGAGGTTAATCTCCCCGTGAAATATTTTCTCTCTCAGCCAAACAAGCCCTAATGCATTTGATTAGACCCGGTTTTGAGCGGAATCGCCAACTATTGGACTGGTATTCGATACCGTGTACTGTGATTACTAGGGGTGCAAACGGAGCGGATACGGACGGATATCGCTCATCCCGTATCTTTTTCCATTTTTTCTTGGATTCGGAATTGAACAGTACCAGATACGAATATGAATGCGTATAGTTTCGGTCACGAATACGGAGTGAATACATGCCGAACCGAATACGGATTGTCTCGGTCACGAATACTTATTCAGATATTGCGTGAAAACAAAAACCATATATGTCGCACAAATAAAATCAATCAATCACACAAATAAAGATCAATCAACCATACTACATGTACAAAATACAACTAGATTAGTAGTTTAATAAGCAAATTTAAATACATCACGATAACAGAGGGTAGTTAACTAGTTAAGTACGTAGTAGTAACTACTAACTAGCAACTAGCAAGTACATGACAGGGGCTAGTTAAGCAAGTAATAACTACTCACTAGCAAGTAGCAAGTCACAACTCTCACATAGTCACATGGCCCAAAATTCAACTAGCCAATAGCCATAGCCAAGTACATCACTAGTTGCACAACAAATAGCCAAGTAGTAATAGTAAGTGCTAAGTAAGTAAGTACTAGGTTCTTGGCTGCACAAAAGACTTGTCTAGCAGCAGCCAGCAACAAGCCATCTCTATGACACACCTTAGTCGATCTCAGCCCCGGTCATAATTTCATCCTACAAAAAATAGATTTGTAAAATGTCAGATCATGTTATGAAACCAACAGAAAGTGATTTTTGACACAAAAGTTACTTCAGCTCCAATATAAACTACCATGTTTAAAGATTAGTAAATACTTTTTTTGCATTTCCAGACACAAAAGTTACTTAAAGTCCAATATAAACTTGCATGTTTACATATAGTAACTATTTCCAGGCAAACGATAGCATATATCGGGACCGACATCAGAAGAAAATCTCGCAAAGAAGATTAGCACATGCACCAACTAGAAAAGACAAGACTAATTGGTATCTTCACCGGTCACCAACAATACTCGCAATTGCGTACCAACGACCAGAGAAAACCTATGTGGCGTGACTAGGACAATACCTAAATCATTGGCAATCAAGGTCACACAAGACATCAGTCTCTGGACATTACAACAGTTATTACATTACATGGACCATTTCTAAAAGAAACATTTCTTGATTCCACAAGATTGGGTAACAGAATGAAAATGTAGTATACTAGCATCATAATGGAGCTGCACTTAAACAGCATGTAGCCCGATTTCAAGAAAAAAAAATCAATAGACCCTCAAGAGAAGGCAAACTCACTTCAAAACGGTGGTCAATCGTCAAATGGAAGAACTCGAGGACATCAAAATATGATAAATCCCCATCGGTGGCGAAGCTTGAACAATAATACTGCATATGACCAAAAGAAGATCATCTTAGCAGCAACTGAATGGAACATAGAGAAGAAGATAGGCTATGCATTAGTGATTAACGGATGTAGAAACACAAGTACTCTTGACTAGAACAAGAACAAATTCAGAGCACAATGATATCCAGTGAAATCGAAACTTCTTATTCATAGTCTACACTATACACTTTCCACTTGGATTATCCAAATACAACTTACATGACAAATAGGTATGCCGACGTAATCTGGTTAAAGCAACAAAAAGTGGATAAACTCGAGTATCTCATGCCAACCGCTTATTAGGGCGGTGGTGTCGCATAAGTAAACACTAGGCGTAATATACCGAGGGTATGCAGATATATCGTGTTTTGACTATATAGAGAGATCTTGTTTCATAGGAAACTACCAAATAGAGTTGAAATGAATTTATACGTTTGAACAACACAGCTTACTTCAGCAGTATAGGTGTGTAGCAACATACACACAGCGCACGCACAATACTTCTTTTGTTCATTTCGGTGGCAATTAGTCACCTAAGGGGTTCTAGCCTTGGCTTGTTTAAACTAGTAGCTCCAGGCAGGTGGCCTCAGTGCTCCAACCTGGCCCAAATGAACCAGTAAAATTGAGATAGACCATATTTTGTGTTTCCATGGGCTGGGCTAGGTTCAACAGCTGCATTTTGCTTCAAAATGCTTGCCCCAACCATGAAACCGAGGCAAGCAACCAAACTACCTTCCTAAATGATGCTACATGACACATGGAACCATGCAACCAAACAAAACACCCCCTCAAAGATACTGCATGGCACAACCAACCCAAGATGTATATGCAAACAGTCAATCACTTCATAGTTCATAAATTTTAGGAGACTTGCAACTAATGGAGAAGCTAATTCGCACAACTCTCAAAGGATTACTGTGTCTAGTTGGTCGAAAATAAAGTTTAGGCAAAGCCATGTGGTAAAGGAACATTGTCGCTAGATAAACATGAATCAAGCCACCAAAACCTTTTCTCGCCGCAGAGATTACTTTGCATGAGCATTTTTCATGACCACTAGTTAATCATATGGTGCATAATTCTTTAGCATCTAGAGCAAGCAACAGCACGAAGGAACATTAAAAAATGAAGATATTAAGCAAGATATAATGCTCCACCTTACCATGATTAGTTGATCACCACCTAATATCCCCCTCAAGCAGATAATTCCTATCACTTTTATGATTTTATCCATCATGTTATTAGTGCTTAATGAGCTAGAAGCCTTGAACTATCCAAAGGTGTGTTGCATCTTATCATTAAGCATACATATCACGAGTAGGGTGTGCATACCTAGGTTTCGAACGTATTCGTGCTTCTTCGGTGTATGCAGGAATTGATCTTTGTGACCAGGTCTTCCGGGTATTCGTGCACGGTTGATAACGACTTGTCGAGCAGTTCAGCAATTGCGTGGTTTCGAGCCTTGCGAGTTCGTAGCTAGAATCGTGAGAGTTGAGCTACTCCTACCGAATTTATCTTCTCATCGAAAGGTCGGGCCAAATCAGTACCTCCGTGATTCATCAAGTGGTATCAGAGCTATAGTTCATCGGTGAGAATTTCCAATATTCTAGTAGTAAATTCGTTTTTCATACCTAGAGTCCAGAAAATTGCCCAATTTTTTTTGCATCTATCATCTATACCGAGCCCTTGCAATTTTTTCTTTTCGGTTTTGCTTGTTGAATTCTTGGTTGCATCGTCATGTCTAGTTGCTGATTTCTAGTTTAGTTAAAGTCTAGTTTGTCGTTGTCTAGTTTGCATCGTGTTCCTTTGTGTAGCTTCATCGTTGTGTCCAACTTCTCCCGCCACCATCAATCCCTGCCGCACCACCCCCCCATCCCCTGCCGCCGCCGCCTCCACGGCTTGCTGTCACGGCAACCCCATCCGCTACCACTCCTTGCTGCCACCCGTCATCTCCCTACCGTGGCATACTTGAAAACCTGCCTTTGGGTTCGGAGAGGAGGAAGTAAAAAACGAAACCCTAATTTTGAGTGGGTTTTGGTTTGCAAGAGAGAATAGAAGGAAAGCTGAATTCGGTTGTGCAAAAGAAGGAAGCGAAAAAGAGAGTGGATTTCAAGATCAAGTGAAAAAAAAACAGAGGAAAAAAAGAGAAAAAAAAACTAGAAGAAACCAAAGAGAGAGAGTCCATCCATCCTTTACGAAAATTGAAAAGCCCATCAAACCTTTGCCAAATCTAGTGAAAATTGGTGGAGCCCTTCTTCATATAGCCACAAGATTCCTCAAAACAATTGAGCACATTTTTCCCACAGGATCAAAAATTATAGCAATTTCAATTTGAGACCGAAATGAATTCGAGTCCGTTTTCGAGACACCTTCAGTAAAACGGACATAACTTTTGCATACGGTATCGGAATTCGACGCTTTTGGACTTTTCGGAAAGCTAACGACAACATGCATCCAATAAAAATGACTGCTTGTGCTAATTGCCCTCTAAGACCCCCAAAATAGGTCATCTTCGACCCCAAATTTGCATCACAAGTTTTCGATTTCTGTTTTTGCCGATTCTTTCGATCTTCCTTTCGAAATTTGGGTCCGCCTCAACTGCAAAGTTGTAGATCTCATAGAAACCTTTCAAACGAGCATATATAAGCCATATAAACTTTGCTTTTTCATCTCTTGAGACTAACTGTTGTTTTCTGCTTGAACTAGAGGGCTATTTACGCTGCACGTTATTCCGTTTTTTGTACTCTACATCGCGTGAACAATCTTGTGCGCCTACAAAGAAGTTTGAGTAATTGGTTAGCGTCTCTCCTAGCACTTGTTGTGAGGTTTTCCATTGCTTGCATTAAGTCATATTTATCTTTGCGTGTGCGTACATACACATCTCTTAGTAGGACTTTGATTAGCTAGCTTTGATTACGCTAGGATCAGCAGCATTGACTAGTACTTTGAACAAATTTTCAACTTGCATTAACTGATTTGATTATGGTTGATCCTTGCTATCATATTGAAGCCTTCCGAGCTCCACTTCCTACTAACTCAGCAGGTTCCGTTCCTTGCAATCGTTGGGCTAATCGCAAGTGAGAGTATCACGAACTAGCCACCGGTTGTACTACTTCCTTGCATTGGTAAGAACTTGGTAAGGCATTGTGAGAGCGACTGTTGAAACGCCAAAACCTAGTAGTTGATAGAGACATATACACTGTGATTTGTTCTTTGTTTGTCTACTAACGATGGCATGGTCACGCGGATCTACAATTGGTGGAAACAACAACGACCACTCTTTGGAGCATGCGGGTGAGGGATCTCTCACACCTCGCACGAGAGAGCTCGTGCGGCACATGGAGCACTCGCTCAGAGAGAGCGTTCGCAATGCCTTGGATAAGATCAATGACAACCTCGCGGCTCTCCACACACGCGTTGCGCTCCTCGAATGTCAGCTACTTGCTGAAACCAGGACCCATGATCATGAGCCAAGAGTGGAGGACCCTCCTGCTGGCCGGACACCACCTCCTGCTCACCGCACACCACCTGCTGGCTGCTCTTGGGCAGATGATGTGGAAGAAGAAGACGTGAACAACTACACCGCTGATACGGAAACCGATGGATTAAAAGTTCACAATGATCGCAACCATCATTGGCTTCCTCACAATCGTCAAGGTATGGGAAGAAATCAACGTGAGGTACGTGACCTTAATGATGCATTTGGTAAAATTAAATTCACTATGCCTCCTTTTACTATAAAATATGATCATGATACTTATCTCACATGGGAGCTTACCATCGAACAAAAATTTGCTTGTCATGAATTCCTAGAAGGTAACAAAGTTAGGGCTGCTACTAGTGAGTTTTCTGATTTTGCATCTATTTGGTGGAGTGAATATGGTCGTACATATCAAAACATACCTAGAATATGGATTGCTTTGAAGAGAGCAATAAGACATAGGTTTGTACCTTCATATTATTCACATGATTTGCTTTATAAATTGCAACACTTAAAACAAGGTAGTAGTTCTGTAGAGGACTATTATCAAGAATTGTAAACTGGTTTGTTGCGTTGTGGTTTAGAAGAAACTGAAAATACTAAGATGGCTACATTTTTGGGAGGTTTAAACCGTAAAATTCAGGACATTTTAGATTATAAAGAATATAATTCTATCACCCGTTTGTTCCATCTTGCTTGCACAGTTAAAAGAGAAGTGCAAGGTCGACAATCTCGCTCTAGGGGAAATATTGGAGGATCTTTTGCATGTCGGCCAATGCAGCACCAACACATGGCACCTTCTTCCACTTCTAGCCATGATGCACCTTCCTCAAGCCATGCGCCCCCTCCTGCTCCTTCCACTCCTACACATGTACCTGATGCAAGCAAATCAGTAAGGGTACAAGTCCCCACAAAAAGTGCTTCTTCTGTTGCTTCTATAGGGAGATCTAGAGATGTACAATGTCACCATTGCAAAGGATTTGGGCACTTGATGCATGATTGTCTAAGTCAGCGAGCTTTACTTATCAAGGACAATGGTGGGTACACTTCAGCTAGCGATATTAAGGAAGAACATGTATTGGTTGCAACTAATAATTCAGGTGATGAAACTGAGGAAGAACAATTAGGCCATGAGACATCTGACAAGTACCAATGTCTAGTTGTCCAGGGTGTGCTAAGTGCTCAAATAGAGCTTGCTGAACAAAATCAATGCCACACTTTGTTTCAATCAAAGTTCGTCGTTAAGGAACGTTCATGCAAAGTCATCATCGATGGCAGAAGTTGCCACAATCTTGCTAGCACAGACATGGTCGAGAAGCTTGCCTTGACCACAACTCAACACTCTCATCCTTACTACATTCAATGGCTAAATTCTTGTGGTAAGTTGAAGGTGACTAAACTTGTGCGCATACATTTTTCTATTAGATCATATCATGACTATGTTGATTGCGATGTCGTACCTATGCAAGCATGCTTGTTATTATTAGGTAGACCTTGGCAATATTAGGTAGACCCCGTCACATTATGTTTCAGTCGACCATCAATAAAACCCCTAAGTCAATTTAGTGCTTCATTAGCAGGATCGGCCGTCAGCTCCAGTCTTCCTCCCCTCCGGCTAGTGAGCCAAAACTGAAGAATCTCTCCACTGTTTATTTCAGATATTTAAATTAGGGTTTGAACTTCAGGAGGCCTGTTCTCACTCATTTTAACTCCAAATCGAGTGATTTTTGTCTCTAAATTCATCTAAAATCAAAATATACTCAACCAAACCGAAAACAACCAATTTGGGGGTTCATTTGAATTTTTGAATGCAATTTGAAGTGCATATGTGCTTGTTTGAATTTTGGTAAAATTTTGCGTATATAGAATTTGAAGCTCCCGAGGACCCTCCAGTAGACCAAGAGTAAGAACAGCAGTACCTCGACCAAGGTGAGTTAATACTTTGATTATATTGCACCTAATTTTTGCAATTATATTGCTTTAAATTATGAAATTGCATTGCTATGTTTTATACAAATATATTGGTCTGAGAACTTGCTTGAGTTAGCTTTCATTTCCGTAAAACCATTTGTGTATGTGTGGGATGAAAAGGGTGGGTTGGGAACCTAGGGAATTGAGAAAGCCTGGTCATAGACCAGTGGTAAATACGTGATAGCTTGAGCATTGAGTGGATGAATCCACTCAATGGTATAGGAGATGGAATCTTCACTAGTACTTTACCACAAAAACTCAGTTTACAAAACCTGTGTTAGTCAAAATGCTAATGAATTACTACTATACAATTTAATACAAAACTTGGCTCTGTGCAAATAAAAGAAACATGAACCTCCCTTGACTAGCCTAGCATGTACAATAACTGCATTGCGTATTGGCTCATAAGTACGATTGTGTACTCAGGCTCGCTCAATATAATCTTTCAAAGCCTCTTGACTAAGATCCATATGACTACTACTCGGTCACTGGACCAGATGGTGGAGAAGACGATGAAGCTTAGGCCGGGACCCCCAGTCGCTCGCCTGTGGGCAAAGTGAATGGCTCCACTACTGTTTCTTTTGCTTCCACTCTTATCCTTTAATTATGTATTCTGAACTATGTAGTATGGCGGCCTACGTGGCCCCTTTTGTAAGATAGTTGGTCGTACGGCCTGTTATGTAATAATTATGTTGTGGAACAATGTTTGCGATGTATGTGAATGAATCAAGTATGTATCTGTGTGTGCTAACTACTGATCCAGGGATTGGCACAGCTTGACACAGTGGGATCCCAGATTACAAATTTGGGGTCTGACATACTTGGTATCAGAGCATACGACTATAGGGTAAAAGTCTTAGCTAGCATGGCCGTTAGAAACCTAGGACTACGCTGTAGAGGATAGTTAAGTAGTTTTTCAAAATATATATGTATTTTATTCTGCTCTTTACTTATTATACCTGTTAGTCTACTTCTTACTCTTGGTTTTCTAGTCACTGACTCTTTTCTTGTTGAAAATTGTAGATGCCAGGACCGACTGAGCTCGAGCACTCGGACTACCACTCCTATGGAGAGGACTCCTGTGCATGGGGAAGCTACATGGAGGTGCTCAGCCTGCTACTTTAGCACTTGCAGTATAGGCTGTGTCCCATCTACATGGGGTGCAAGACTAGAGAGGGATACTCGGAGGCGTGGACAGTAGAGGTCTTCCTCTACACTCGAGAGGGGGAGTGCAAGCCCCATACTTTCTGCACGGAGCACCAAAGGAGTACTTCTGTCGCAGTAGTCCAGGATATCGCATGCCAGGCTATTGTTTGGTTGTGTGATATTCACAACGACCTCGTGGTGTCTACTCCCTTTAGCTTCTTTCCCTCCCTCCCAGAGGGAGAGATTCACTATGAGATCCGCCGCACCACAACCGTGGAGGATCCGTATTTGACGCATCAAGTACGGTGGTGACGCAAAGGGACAATGAACACGCTGTTACTTAGGAGCTCACAGAGCTGACAGCCCTCGCCAAAGCCAGCCGAGGCGACGCTGAGGTACTTCACTCTCAGTTGGACGAGCAGAGGACGGCCCTAGCGACGACAGTACGTGGGAGGGCAGCAGCTGTCGCCCAGCTCGCTAGGGAGACTATGGCCACCGCTGCCGTGGCAAGCACCCCAATAGCCATAGGGCACTTCACCACCCCTCAGGACCTCATGACTGGTAGGGGTAGCAGACTTCACTTGAGGACTACTACGTGCAAGCGCACTCACGCCTCGATCTCCATCAGATCGCGGACACCATTTCAGTCATTCTCGCTCCCGTACTCCACCTAGAGGCATAGGTGGCTATATCAGTGAGGCGGATCCATCAGAGAGGGAGTAGTAGGATCGAGGTAGCTTGTGGATGTAGTAGGGATAGCTAGCAGTTGTCCCTTTTGCTATGCAGAATGCTAGTAGTAGACGAAGTTGGTATGTACTTTTGTTGTAATATTCGCCAGTTGTTATGAACTCGCTCATATTTTAATGCATCTTTATGATTTCTATCAGTTGACTTTGATTGTGTTTCTTTATGTCATGGATGTTTGAGTAGGCTTGTTTTAGTCTCTTTACTTTAAGTATCAACCTGTGGTGCATTATTCTGCTCTGAATAATGTTGATGTAACAGATGCCTCCAAGGAGAGCCCATATAGGAAGAGGTCGTGGTCGTAGCCCACTACCACATCCACCTCCTGTGCATCCCACTCTCGCACAGGTGATGGCTCAGCAGACGCATATATTGAGAGAAATCGCAACTAGTCAGTGCACGACAGCGGCTAGCCAGGGGTCAAAACTTGGAGAATTTATGCGCACAAATCCTCCAGTTTTCTCAAATGCAAGTGAGCCACTTGAAGCCGAAGATTGGCTTCGCACTATTGAGAAGAAGCTGACCCTGGCTCGATGTCGCGAGGAGGACAAGGTGATGTTTGCAACACACCAGCTCGCAAGACTAGCCGCCGACTGGTGGGATAACTATTTAGCTGCCAGGGTCGTTGAAGAAACTGAAACAGTAGCTGTCGAAGAGAGTGAAGAAAAGAAGGAGAAATACAAGAGGTAGAAGTAGCTAAAGAAGAGGAAGTTGAAGAACCAGATGCAGTAGAAGTGGCTGCGGCAATAGTGGAATGGGCTGAGTTCAAAGAAGCTTTCAGAAGCAACTACATTCCCTCAAGTGTCATGGGCATGAATCGAATTGAGTTTAGGGCCTTGAAGCAAGGCAACTACTTAGTGGCTGAGTATCTCACTCGGTTCAATCAGCTAGCTCACTATGCATAGCATGACGTAGCTGATGAAGTAGAGAAGATCAACCGCTTCATGGAAGGGTTGCGTGATGGGCTGCGAGTGCAGTTAGGTTTTCATGACTTCCACGGCTTTCAACATCTGATCAACAAGGCACTGCTACTCGAAGGCGAGCGCAAGACTTTTGAGACCAGCCGTAAGAGAAAGCTGGGGACCTCGAGTGGCCCGATCCCTAGCTATCGCCCGTTCCAGTCCGCCCCTTCAAATAGAGGCAGCACATCAGTCACTTCTCCCCGAGCTCCTGCCAAGTAAACCGGCCCAATGGTGCCTCATACACGACCTCAGTTCGACCCAATCAACCTCAACAGGCTGGCACTACACCCGCCAACCTGGCATGCTTTAAATGTGGCGGGCTCGGGCACTTTGCTCAAGAATCGCCAAAGCAGCGATCTACCACTCTGCTAAGTCTCGAACTCGGTGGTACCTTTAACGTGGGTCATTCACTTCTGGCACAACAACAAGAGGAAGGCCCCTGACTTCATTAGCATCTAGAATAGCATCATTCTAGGGGCGAGGCTGGGTGAATCATATTACTGCTGAAGAGGCGTAGGAGGCTCCTAAAGTTCATATGAGTACGTTCTGAGTTAATTCCTTGCCAGCATGTGTTCTTTTTGCTTCTCGTGCATCTCATTCATTCATCTCCAGTAAGTTTGTAGATCAATGGCAGTTGCCAACCTTTGTTCTCAAGAAGCCCTTAGAGCTCAGTTCACCTGGGGGATTATTATGGGCCAAGTTAGTAAGCCCTAGGGTGGAAATACAGTTAGAGGGAATAGTGTTCCCAGCAGACTTGATGGTATTGCAAGCCCAGACCCTAGACATTATCCTAGGGATGGAGTGGCCGGCCAAGTATCAAGGGGTAATAGACTGTGCCAATAGAATAGTGATCCTTACCAAATGTCCTGGGATGGTAGTTGAAGTCAAGATGAGCAAACCTTTTCAATGGAAAGGGCAATCTGTTATGCCATGGACGTCCCTCTCGAGGGAATGCCAGTGGTCCAAGAATAACCAGATGTTTTCCTAGAAGAATTGCCAGGGGGACCACCAGATCGTGATATAGAGTTCATCATAGAGCTGATGCCTAGGACAACACCCATATCCAAGAGACCTTATAGGATGCCAGTTAATGAACTTAAGGAGTTGAAAAAGCAAATCCAAGAGTTGCAAGAGAAGGGGTTCATTAGACCAAGCTCTTTGTCGTGGAGATCTCCTGTATTGTTTGTGAAGAAGAAGGACGACGGTATAAGGATGCGTGTAGATTACCAGTCCCTGAATGAAGTAATCATAAAAAATAAATATCCTTTGCCAAGAATTGACGACTTGTTCGATCAGCTCAAAGGGGCAACAAAGTTTTCCAAGATAGATCTGCGGTCAGGATATCATCAGTTAAAAATCAAACCTGAAGATATCCCCAAAACAGCCTTCTCTATCCGATACGGCCTCTATGAGTTCACGGGTCGTTTGGACCAACCAATGCCCCGACCTATCTCATGATTCTAATGAACAAGGTATTCATGGAGTACCTGGATAGATTCGTGGTGGTGTTCATTGATGATATCCTTGTTTATTCCAAAGACGCCGAAGAACACGCACAACATCTGAGATTGGTACTAGAAACACTCAGGGAACATCAGCTATATGCCAAGTGCAGCAAGTGCGAATTCTGGCTGTCTGATGTTAGCTTTTTAGGTCATGTGATATCTGCCAGTGGAGTAGCCGTGGAGCCAGCAAAAGTGGAAGCCGTCCTTAATTGGCAACAACCTACCACGGCGACTGAAGTCTGAAGTTTCCTCATATTAGCAAGATACTACCGCAGATCCATCGAAGAATTCTCCAAAATCGCCTGACCTCTCACTCAACTACTGAAGAAAGAAAAGAAGTTTGAGTGGGCAGAAGAGTGTGAGAAGAGTTTTGAAGCACTAAAAGTCCAATTAACCTCTGCCCCAGTTCTAGTACTTCTAGATATTCGTAAAGATTTCGAAGTGTATCGCCATGCCTCTCGTCAAGGGTTAGGCTGTGTACTAATGCAAGACAAGAAGGTGGTAGCATATGCATCGAGACAGCTTCAGCCACACAAAGAAAATTATCCTACTCATGATTTGGAACTAGCGTCAGTAGTACATGCACTGAAAATATGGTATCATTACCTCACCGGGAATCATTGTAACATATACACTGATCACAAGAGCCTCAAATACATCTTCACTCAATCAGACCTTAACTTAAGGCAGCGAAGGTGGTTAGAACTGATCAAGGACTATGATTTAGACCTTCACTATCACCTAGGTAAAGCCATTGTGGTGGCTGATGCATTGAGCAGAAAATCTTATTGTAACCACATTGTGACTCAAGAACTGTAGCCTTCTCTTTTTGAAGAATTTGAGAAGCTCAACCTGGAAATAGTTCCACATGGGAGCCTCTCCGCCTTAGAGGTGCACCCGACTTTAGAGGAAAGGTTCAAAGCTGCACAATTAGGGAACACCAGTACAGAAAGGATCCAACAGCTCATGGAGTAAGGGAAGGCCTCCAAAATGAGGAAAGATGATCAGGGCATCTTGTGGTATGGAAAGCGCATTTTCATACCCCACCAATAGGATCTGAAGGATTTGATCCTCAAGGAAGCTCATGAATCAGCTTACTCTATCAATCCAGGTGGTACTAAGATGTACCAGGATTTGAAGCAATGCTACTGGTGGCCCCGCATGAAAAAGGATATTGCAGTATACGTAGCCTGCTGCGATGTGTGTCAGCGAATCAAAGCAGAACACCACAAGCCTGCCGCTCTTTTGCAACCATTACAAGTACCCGAATGGAAATAGGAAGGAATCGGCACGGACTTCATCACTAGTCTGCCAAAGACCAGGTTGGGATATGATTCTATCTGGGTCATAGTAGATCGATTGACTAAAAAAACCCATTTTATTCCTGTGAAAACCAACTACAAAGGTGACAGATTAGCAGAATTATATATGTCCCGGATAGTAAGCTTGTAACATCCCAAAATTTCAAATTTGGTTAAAGTTTAAAACTTATTTGAATTTGTGAATTTTCTGAAATTTTAAAAGCTTTTTCCTAAATGTTTTAAAGCTAAAATAATTTAATTACAACATTTATTATCAAGTTTAAGTTGGGAATAATTTTATTAAGTCTAAAATGTCTCTAAGGATTTATGAGAATTTTTTTGTAGAATTTTTGGACTCTTTTTACTATTTTCTAAGTCTAAAAGGAATTAACCAGATTATTTAAAATAGAAAAACTAAAAGAAAGCCCCAAGAAGTGCTTGGGCCGAAACCCTAGCTCGGCCCACTCCTCCCACACGCCAAGACACGCCCAAAATGGCCCGCTCAAGACTGCTAACCCCTCCGTCATGATCGCTTGATGGAGATCCGACGGCCGCGATCGCTTCCACGCCGCCCCTTTTCTTACACCCGATTCGTGATCCAACCACCGCCCACCTTCTTCTCCACGCTCCTTTCTTCCCCACGTTCTCCACAAGCAACCACCGTCGCCATTTTCGTGGGAGCTCCACAAACCGCCGCCTCAACCCTCTCTCTCTCGGGACGACGACGAGACTCGGCGCCTCAACCGCCCCATTACCCCATTACCCCTCTTCTCAAGACAGCTCGGTTAACGCCAAGAACGTCACAAGACGACCTCCACGAACCCTCGCCTCGGAGCCCTTTACCTCTATAAAGGAGAGCACCGCGCGCTTCACCACGGTTAACGCCACCACTCACCCACCTCACGCTGTGCTCGCCGGAATCGAGGTTTGATCGCCGCGTTCGAGGCTTCAACCGCCGATTGCGCCACCGCCGGAGCCGCCGTCGCCGCCGTCTTCGCCACGACATCGCAGTCGTCACCGCGAACCCGGCTTGGCGCCGTTTGTTCTAAGACACCCGGAGCACCTTCTTCGCCGATGCCGTCGCGCGCCGCCGCTAAACTTCAACGCCGACGAAGCCTCCGGTCCACGCCGCGCGAGAGGTAAGCATTAGGTTCGCGACTCTCTCTCGCTTTTGCTCGCCACGCGCCCTCGCGCAGTGGCGCGTAAGCGCCGGCGAGGGCGGTCACCGAGTATGGCGGAATCGCCTACGTGGCTCGGCCACCTCGGCGCCACTCGGCGCCACGCCACGCTTAATCCCACGCGTGGTCGCCACGTGGCGCCACGTCGATCGCCAGCGCCACCCACCCGTGAGCCAAGCAGTGGACCAAGTCCACATGGATCGTGTCTCTCGACACGAGGGTCCCTTTGTCGATTTTAATTTTATTTATTTAATTACCGAAAACCTCGGTGACGTCACCATGCGCAATAATTAGAGTTTCCTTTAGAAAAATAATTCGGGAAATCCTTTTAAATTGCAGATTTATGTTTAAATTTGTAAAATTCATAACTTATTCATCCTAGCTCCAAATTAGATGATTCAAATTGCTAAATTCTTAGAAAATTATTATCTAACTAAATAAAATATAATTATTCAATTTGGAGATCATTTTAGCTCTGTTTTAGAATTTAGAAATTCATTTAAAATCCAAATTTAGATTTAAATTTGTAAAATTCATATCATCTGTTTTCCAACTCCAAATTTTGTGAATTTAGTTTCTGAAATTTTATAAAAGATCATCTAGCTTAATAAATTAAAATTTGTTTATATGGAATTAGTTTAAATTGTCTTTTTAAGTTAAACTATTTAAATTTGCAGATTTAGGATTTTAAACTTGCAAAGTTCATAGCTTTTATTTCTTGTTTCCAAATTGAGTGTTTCAAATTTATAAACTCTTATAAAATTATTATTCAGCCAAATAAAATATAATTATTTTATTTGGAGTTAGTTTAAACTGTCGTCTTGTATTTATTTGAATTTCAATTGATTGTCGATTTTCACGCTTAGATTACTTGACGATTCCGGGGAATTTGATTCTTCCGAAGAATTAGAATTTCAAGACTTCAGCGAAGGCAAGTTATACTTTGATCATCTTGCACCTACTATTTAAAATTATTTAAATTCAGTTTTCAAATTATTAAGTGCATGCATACTTTTATTCAAGTATTTTAAATTCCTGTTTAAATGATTAGATATTCCAACTATCCTTGTATGGCCAATATTGAATATTGAAATGTCATCCCTTGCCCCCATAGATAAATGGTTTGGAAATGCTTAGCAAATGCTTAGACCATGATTTTGATTTTGGGGAGGATTTAGCCAAATCTTTACAAACTGTTTTAACTTGAACCTATGGTATTGTCTTACCATAGAATTGTTGTAAAGGTGGTTTTACTAAATAAAATAAAGATGGTTTGGACTTGGGCGAACGGATGAAAGGTGGGTGCAGTTTATGCACGGTTTAATCTGGTTAGGATTAAAGCCCGTGGTTTAATTGGAAAGACGCCCAAGTCAATTAAGGACCGCCTTTAAGCGTTGCCTTTGCTATGCCAAAACGCATCACCACATGTCCTGTATGGGAAGGACTGGCTTAATAATTTGGGATACCTCATAGATATTCGTGCCGTGTTGTATGAGTGGGTGTTGGTTAGACAAGAGTCCCACATGGCGCAAGAGGGGCTCTGGAGGATGGTTAGTCCAATAGAAGCGAAACCTTAGCGGGCATGAGTATTGTGAGGTAGATCATTGTAACGGCCTTGTGATATTTGTTCACACACGCCTTAGGAAGCGTGGATTGGCCGACACAAAGGGTATAATATCTCGTGTGGGTAAAGCCGCACAAACTCGCAGAGTAGAAAACTATTGAATAGCGCGTCATGTCATGGACATGCTAGCAAAGCCACTTTGAGTTAGACTTGTTTTTGGTTTAAAATGGTTTCAACAAATGTTTTCGTGGATGGTTAGTCCTGTGGGAAAAATTAGGCGGTTAGCCATTGTGATTGGAGGATATCCATCACCTTTCTTGGAGGTTATCCACATTATTCAATTGTCATTTACAATATGATTTTAATTAATGTATGAAAATGGCCTTGCAATCTATTATGATTATTTAAATTAAAACCGCCGCTTTACATAAAATAACCTCGCCAATGTCCTTTGTTTACCTTATGCATGCATTACAATTCCATATTGGTGTAACTTGCGAGCACAGTAGTTGTGCTCATGCTTGCTTTATGCAACAAAATTTCGTGAGAAGACTACTATCGGGACGGTGAGGACACCGACGCTTAAACTACGCCCAGCGATTTATGTGGCGGATCGTTCGCCTACTACTATCTTTTTATTTCATTGTGTTATTTACTTTTTATTTGGCTTCATGCCCAATTGTATCGAACTCGATTTACTATTAACGAAATGCGAGATTTGGTTATGTTATCATTTTTGTGCTGTACACCGGAAATCCGGTGGTGTATGAACACAGAGGGTTCGGGATCTTTCGTTCCCGGGTCCGACAAAGCTTGCATGGTGTGCCCAAGCGAATCGTCTCATATAGGGGTTCACAGTTTACTTTCCATTTCTGGGACAATCTTCATGAAGCTTTGGACACATATCTGGCATTTAGCATGGCATACCACCCACAGACCGATGGTCAGACTGAAAGAATGAACCAAGTTCTCGAAGACATGTTTCGGGCATGTGCTATTGAGTTCACTGCTGATTGGGAGAAGTGTCTGCCATATGCTGAATTCTCGTACAATAATAGCTATCAGTCAAGTCTAACGATGTCACCCTTTGAAGCCCTTTATGGGAGACAATGCCAAACACCGCTGTTGTGGTCAGAAGCAGGGGAAGGATATGTCTTTGGACCAGACATCTTAAAGGAGGCCGAAGACAAGGTTCACCTCATCCGAGATCGACTACAGGCAACACAATCAAGACAAAAGAGCTACGTCGACCATCGTCGCAGAGAGCTAGAGTTCAAAATAGGAGATTTTGTCTACCTAAAGGTTTCTCCCCTTCGAGGAACCAGAAGATTCAAGGTCAAAGGAAAGCTTGCGCCAAGGTATATAGGACCATTTCAGATCATCGCCAAAATGGGAAAAGTAGCTTATCAGCTAGAGCTACCCGAGAAGTTGTCTGACATACACGATGTATTCCACGTATCACAACTCAAGAAATGTCTTCGAGTGCCTGAGGAACAAGCTCGATTAGAAGACATTGAACTCGGTAAAGATTTGGCATATACAGAACATCCAGTCGAAATTTTAGAAGTAATAGAAAAGCAAAAATGAAACAGTGTATACCGCCTATGTAAAGTTAGGTGGAGCTACCACACGGTAGGAGAAGCTACGTGGGAACGTGAAGACTTGTTCAAATCCGAGTATCCCCAGTTGTTTGGTAACCCTGTCTGAATCTCGGGGCTGAGATTCTTTCTAGGGGGGGTAGGGTTTGTAATATCCCAAAAGTCCTAAATGCGAAATTATGGGATTTTTAAAACTTTTTATGTGATAACTAATGTCATTATGCTTGACTGCATTTTTGAAACTTATTTGAATTGCATTTTTCTTTTCTTGCCGGCATAAGTGGTGCAAAATAAGAGAACCCTAAAGACATAAAATTATAAGGCCAAAACCCTAATTACAAAAACCCTAGAAACATAAATGGTCAAAGCAAACAAACCTAAAAGCATTGCTCCTCTAAAATAGTACCTGTGGAGTAAACCCTAAGATCACAGGTATAGAATTCTAAAACCTAATTCTTTGATTAATCACAAAGTCCAATTAGAAGTATCTAACAAATATCGATCTTCGTCTATCATCGCAAGAGAATACCAGAATTCTAGAACCTAAAGTTCTATCTTATTCTCTTTTCTAATCTTTCTTAGCTTTTTCCTTCTCTACTATTTCTCTAGCTGAGTGCCACATGAACCCGGTTGCCACCTAACATATTCCACCGACCCAATCCTATTGGATGATTGTGTTGCAACCGCACCAGCTCTCGAACCAAGCTATCCCAATGCACTGGCCACCTCCTTCCTCCTGGCGACATCGCCCAAGGCTACCTCAGTGTCAACCTCCTCAGGTAACATGTGCCACGTCGCAAGCACACGGGGGAATCCTGTTGATCACCATCGCTCAGGCCATCAATCGTGCGCACTGTGCTGCCCGGCCATGTCAATCCCTCACCTATTCCTCCCTGAGACCATGTTGGCACTTGCGCCGAGCGTATCGTTGCCCTCATGCGAACTCCGTCTCCCAGCTATAATTGGCAACCCAGTTGTCTCTTTGTGTCCTTTACTCGCCACACCAGACCACATCCCACCTTCTCCATTCCCCTGCTGATCTCAAGCTCGAGGTAAAGCACCAATGCCGTTTTCGGCCGTGGCACAGCCGCATCGTCGCCGGCGCCCCAGAGGCTCTCATGCTCCTCTACCCCGTCACATTATGTTTCGGTCGACCATCAATAAAACCCCTAAGTCAATTTAGTGCTTCATTTGTAGGATCGGTCGTCAGCTCTGGTCTTCCTCCCCTCCGGCTAGTAAGCCAAAACTAAAGAATCTTCCACTCTGGTAAGTTGGACCTCAATTAATTCCTCCCTAACCATCTCTATACCCCCTTGAAGCATCCCCATGGGGTGATTGCTATTGGTTTTCCTTAGGTCATCACCGTGGCTTGGAGCTCTCCCCTCCGCCGCCAAAACAATTCCGGCCACCTCCGTTACTCCGCATCATACCGGTAAGTTTCTAGAAGCCACTAGATGCACATGCTCACTTTAATTATGCAGGAGCATTGCCGGATCAGCGAATGCGTCGTAGACCCGAATGTCGCCGCCGCTACCAACCACCGAAGCTCTGTCACCGGTGCCAACAGGGTTGCGTGAAGCTTAGGATCCCATTTTGGGCATTAGTCGATGCCGCCATGGGTTGGATCGCCGGCGTTGAGCCGGAAAGGATAACGCTCCTGTGCACTCTGCTTTGTCCGAATGGAGATAGCCCCTGTAGCTCCATAATTAACTGATGAATCACTGTCCTAAGTGCATTATTAAAAACTAATCATTGATTTTATTGGCTGCCAAGTTCCACTGCCATGTGGGCCCTTGGGCGAAAATCCATGTAATTAATACCCTGTGCTACACATTGCATCACTGCCATGTGGGACCGGGGTACAGAAACCCAGTGTGTTAGCACTCTGGTTTCCGCGCTGAGCAGCTGACATGTGGGCTCGAGCCCATTAGGTTCACAATAGACTTCAGTCTGTAGACCAAGAACTGTGCTAGTGGACCAACGGTCCATGAGCTGTTTGTATAGACCGTGTGGCTGACATCGGGGGCCCACTCATCAGAAGTAGTTTTCTTTAGGAAAATAAACGAAAATGTATAGGGGCCCACCTGTCATTCACTATATGCTTTCGGATGATAAATAAATCAAAAATAAAAGTAAATGCCCGCAGGCCCCACCTGTCATCCAGTAGATCCTCTTTCCTTTGTTTATTTTAGCTATTTAAATTAGGGTTTGAACTTCAGGAGACCTGTTCTCACTCATTTTAACTCCGAATCGAGTGATGTTTGTCTCTAAATTCATTTAAAATCAAAATCTACTCAACCAAACCGAAAACACCCAATTTGGAGTTCATTTGAATTTTTGAATGCAATTTGAAGTGCATATGTGCTTATTTGAATTTTTGTTAAATTTTGCGTATATAGAATTTGAAGCTCCCGAGGACCCTCCAGTAGACCAAGAGCAAGAACAGTAGTACCTCGACCAAGGCGAATTAATACTTTGATCATATTGCACCTAATTTTTGCAATTATATTGCTTTAAATTACGAAATTGCATTGCTATGTTTTATACAAATATATTGGTCTAGCTCATAGTTAATGCCTTAACAATAGTTGTGTATAAACTCCCAAATCCTTGAATTTAGACATTATCCTTGTGACCCTGATTAATGGAATACCAAATAGGCACTAATTATTCACTTAAAGGACATGCTTAGCTTGTTGTAGTATCATTGTCAGTCAGGCAATAAATTGCCCAATATCACTTAACCTTTGAAAATGATATTTGGCGGGCAGTCAAGGCTGGGAACCTGGCTGATATGTTGGACTAAAGGTTATTTTGAAAACAAAATAAAACCTGAAAAACAAATTTAGACTCGGACGGCTGGAAAGAGTGGCTAGTCCTGGGTGCATGAGAGAATGTTGGTATGTGGATGTACCGCCCGAGTCAATTAAGGACTAAATCTGGTAATGACCTTTTATGTAAAATAGTGCAACCACAAGTCTGTAACACGTAAGACATGGCTAACTAATTCGTTTGCCTCGGTGTGGATTCGCCATTGGAGGATGCAGGTGGATAGTCAGGGGAGAACAAAGCCGCAGGAACTGCACGGTGCAAATGGGAGACCTTCCGTTGGTGAGGGGAGGCCCTAAGGAGGTGATACCTAGCTGTGCGAAGTTGCGTTGAGGTGGGACATTGTAAAGGTCTTGTGATAATAAACATTAGCCACACACCTACAGAAGTGTGTCGGGGCAGTATAAGTTGATTTATCTCTTGTGGGTAAAGTGTACAAACTCTACAGAGTAAGAAAACTATCTAGATAGCCATGGTCACGGTCAAGAGTGGTACTGAGAACTTGCTTGAGTTAGCTTTCATTTTCATAAAACCATTTGTGTATGTGTAGGATGAAAAGGGTGGGTTGGGAACCCAGGGAATTGAGAAAGCCTGGTCGGAGACCAGTGGTAAATACAGGATAGCCTAAGTATTGAGTGGACGGAGCCACTCAATGGTATAGAAGACAGAATCTCCACTAGTACTTTACCACAAAAACTCAGTTTACAAAACCTGCGTTAGTCAAAATGCTAATGAATTACTACTATACAATTTAATACAAAACTTGGCTCTGTGCAAATAAAAAAAACATGAACCTCCCTTGACTAGCCTAGCATGTACAATAACTGTATTGTGTATTGGCTCATGAGTACGGTTGCGTACTCAGGCTTGCTCAATATAATCTTTCAGAGCCTCTTGACCAAGATCCATATGACTACTACTCGGCCGGTTGTAGGACCGAAACGACGACTAGAGTGGGGGTGAATAGGAGCACTATCTATTTTTTTTCGCTTAGATTAGATTCAAACATGATATTGACTCCAATAGCTATAAGAACTACGAAGATCAATATATATAAGCATAGCGGAAGACTTATACTGAAACCCCTTCAAACCCCCAAGAGAAACGACCAAAAACATTAAAAAAAATGTGCTGATGAACAGTACCGGTTGTACCAGATGAACAGTGACAGTCGTACCGCAATTTGGAACAACCGGATGAACAGTGCCGGTCGAGCCGCAGTGAACAGTAAAAACAGGCGAATGAATAGTAAATAGCCTGAAAACGAAATCAAAAATTGACGTAACTTTTGATCCGCACCTCCAAACTTCACGAAACTTGAAACACACATTCCTAAGGATGTCAGAAACCTATTCCATACAACGATCGTGAAGATCCTTGCCAAAGTTCTGACCTTTTTCCGTTCGAACAAAGCTTGCTCCAAAAACCGAGTCAAAACCAAAATATGATCCAAACGCTTGCTCGTGGGTGATTGATGATCAAGATGATCTTAGATGGTCTCCCACATGTCACAGTAAGTAAGATCAACACAAGAACTCAAGGGAAGATCATCGAATCATCAAAAACACAAAATCATCAAAGAGGAAGAGCAAGAACAAGGATAAACTCATCTTTTGAGAAACTTGTTTGGATTGATTCAAGATAGATAGATGTTTACAGCCACTCCATCTTGGAGGACAAAGCTCAACCCAAGAGCACACAATCAATCCACTCCCTAGAACCCTAACATCTCCATCTTTCTCTCCAAAACCCTATGACACCAACTAGGGTTATGGAATGCAAGGGTTGAGGGCTGCTGGACAGCACCCTCTCCTATTTATACTAAAGGCTAGCATCTAGAGAATATTCTAATTTGGGCACCCGTTAAGCCCACACACAAACGGGTTTAACTCACGCACGCATCTTAAAGCGTCGTCTTCATCTTCTCTTGACCTAAACCGCTTCTCCTTGCGCCGTCTTGCGCCGCGGTTTAGCCAAAAGGTCACCAAGGCGGTATTTAGGTGAAATTACCAAAATACCCCTTCTCGATCCTTCTCCAAAGACCGAGTCCAATCTTTGTGAAGCAATCGCCTGCTTCGCCACGTGTAGGTTGATCAACGACTCTCATCATGTCGGCAAGTCTCTCCCGTCCGGCTCCCATCGAAACCACCATGGCACTTGCACCGACCCCCGTGCCGCTTGATCCAACCCGTCGCACCGAACTGCCCGTTCGGTCATCCTTATCCATTATGCGCCATGCTTGAGTCCTTTGACCTCATTCTGCATCCTCGATCGTTCTGAACCTCAGCTCTCCAAGCTTAGTCCCGATCATCCTCACTGTTGACCGTCGTTGACCTCCAAGCAACCTGCACGGCAATAGACCAAGAAATCGATTCCGGGAACAAGTTCTTCACAACTTGACCCACGTTAGTCAAAACATGCATCATGCAACACATATGCACTGAAGCTCATGAACTTGACCTATCCCAAAGCCAAAACTCCAAAATGGCCGACAATCACCACACAAACGATACTACCGCCATGTTACCAACGGTACTACCGCACTGCTGTCGTACCGCTCCAATAACTGCGGTTGTACCGCTTCTCGGAGAAACCCAAAATTCTCAAAAACAACTTCTCTGGAAATACGTACCACTCCAACCCGGTATTACCGTACCGCGGTACTATCGCCATTCAACTTGCGGTCGTACCGTTCTGCGGTAGTACCGCAACTTACTTGTCGGTACTACTGATTATCGTGACACTTTGCTGAAACTTCAATTTTGACAAAACTTCAAAGCAATTGCCAATTGTCTCATCATCCTAAGATCATGAGTATATCCCCATGATATCCACACCGGTGGACTAGATGGTGGAGAAGACAGTGAAGCTTAGGTCGGGACGCACAGTCGCTCGCCTGTGGGCAGAGTGAATGGCTCCACTACTGTTTATTTTGCTTCCACAGCTTGTTATGTAATAACTATGTTGTGGAACAATGTTTGCGATGTATGTGTATGAATCAAGTATGTATCTGTGTGTGCTAACTATTGATCCAGGGATTAGCACTGTTTGACACAGTGGGATCCCAAATTACAAATTTAGGGTCTAACAGACTTGGTATCAGAGCATACGACTATAGGGCAAAAGCCTTAGCTAGCATGGCCGTTAGAAACCTAGGACTATGCTGTAGAGGATAGTTAAGTAGTTTTTCAAAATATATATGTATTTTATTCTGCTCTTTACTTATTATACCTGTCATTTAACTTCTTACTCTTGGTTTTCTGGTCACTGACTCTTTTCTTGTTCAAAATTGTAGATGCCAGGACCGACTAAGCCCGAGCACTTGGACTACCACTCCCATGGAGAGGACTCCTGTCCATAGGGAGGCTACATGGAGGTGCTCAGCCTGATGCTTCAGTAGTTGCAGTACAGGTAGTGTCCCATCTACAGGGGGTGAAGACTAGAGAGGGATACTGGGAGGCGTGGACAGTAGAGGTCTTCCTCTACGCCCGAGAGGGGGAGTGCGAGCCCCGCACTTTCCGCACGGAGCACCAACGGAGTACTTTCGCCGCAGCAGTCCAGGATACTGCATGCCAGGCTATTGTTCAGTTGTGTGATATTCATAACGACCTGGTGGTGTCTACTCTCTTTAGCTTCTTTCCCTCCCTCCCAGAGGGAGAAATTCACTGTGAGATTCACCGCACCATGACCGTGGAGGATCCGTATCTGACGCATCAGGTACAACTGGCGTAGGTGTAGGACAATGAATACGTCGAGCTACTTAGGGTGTTCACAGAGCTTCGATAGGCCCTCGCCAGCAGCGAGGCAAACGTTGAGGTACTTCGCGCTCAGTTGGACGAGCAGGGGACGGCCCTAGCGATGATAATATGTGGGAGGGCAGTAGCTGTCGCCCAGCTCGCCAGGGAGACTGCGGCCACCGCTGCCATGGCAGGCACCCCAGTAGCCATAGGGCACATCACCACCCCTTAGGACCCCCCGATAGGTAGCGGCATCAGCCTTCGCTTGAGGACTACCGCGCGCAAGCGCACTCACGCTCTAATCTCTATCGTACTGGCAGACACCAGCCCTACCGTTCTCACTCTCGTGCTCCACAAATCAACAAACCCACTCTGGATGAGGTTCGAGGGCCAACCTCACCGAGGTACGACACATCGGTGAACCCACTCCGAGCGAGGTCCGGGGACCAACCCCCGACGGGGTCTGGGGGCCAACCTCGCCGAGATACGACACATCGGCGAACCCACTCCGGACGAGGTTCGGGGACCAACCGGTACAACACATCGGCGAACTCACTCTGAGCAAGGTCCGTTGACCAACCCTGGACGGGGTCCGAGGGCCAACCTCGCCAAGGTGCGACACAACGGCGGACCCACTTGAAGGTGGCGGGACCCGCTTGGCGAACCAGACGAAAGTACCCCCGGGATGAATTAGGTACCGAGGGCAACGATGTAACTTTGCATGCCTATCCCTCCCACTTTATAAATAGGCTTCATGTAAATGGGAGAGGGGATGCCATTTGGTAACAACTACTTAGGTTCGTTCCTGAGGAAGGGCGCCTAGGGCGACCGCCCAGGGCCCACCAGAGCCAAGGCCCCCTAATCCTTGTGCATATACGTATATGTATACCATGTATATGCTCTGCATGGTTGTATAACTAGAATGAGCTAGCCAGGACATGGGCCTAAATCAGTAAATTGGCAACTAAGGCCCACCCAAGCACCAACAAGGCAACAACTCCCAGACCCAGTTACCCATCGTTGATTGTTCCATCCTTCTGCAATGAAACCAACGCTGCTGCTTGCCTCACGCCCTCACGGTCTCCCTTCCCCTCTTCTCCTCTTTCCCTGAAATGAAAGTCGGTGTGCCGCCTACCTCGTGGTCTCCCCAGATCACCGTAGTTAATGGAGGAGGAGAGCCCAATCTCATGGATTTCCAACCAATTTGCCATCAGTCCCTTTAATTTGCAACGGATCTACTCGAAAGCAACTCATATAGCCGTTGCATACATGGTGCATTTTCTTGATTTTCTCCTTCCTTGATTCACTGTAAATACCACTACTCCCAGCCAACATCTACACTATCAAAAACAAAATTCAAAGATTTATTTTAACTTCAGTTTCTCTTGGTTATAAAGATTTCTATTAGGTCTAAGAGAGGGTTAAAGAGAAGAAGATTGGAATTGCGAATTCTTGTTAGTTCGTGATATGATTTTATTTAGTTAATTCGACTCTTTAAGTTATGGTTTTGCACTCATTTTCTAAAGATCATGCACTTATCTATTTTCAGGACCTTTTTCACATATAACACGGTTGAAGTTTTCCCTGGATTATTCTTGCCATTATTTCGATATCTATCCAATTATCAAAATGCAGGTGCTTTTGTTCCTTATCTAAACCAACTTTTATATTATTGTATGGTAAGATGTAGTCTATAAAGTCTTTATCTAGAAGTGAAAAAAAAGGGAACAAGTAGATGAGTTGATAGAATCACAGAAAGGAGCTATTGACAAATTTTTTTAGGATTAATACAAGTTCTTCTAGGAATTATGAGGAATTGGCCATAGTTAGTATTAAACAACAACCTAATGATGATTTAGATGAGAATAATGATACCAATTAGGATGATAATAATTTGAGTGGGCATGAAAGCCTACCTAGTTCACCTAATACAGCAACTTTAAGTGTAGATGAACAACCAGTGTTTACTATAGATATTTATGATCCAAGAAACTGGGATAATCTTGATAATAAAGTAAGTGGCATTTTGGTGGAAAAGAGGCCTATAAGAGAAGAAAAATCTTGTATTCTTATTGGATAATACCTTTAGGCATTTTTCATATGATTATTATTCTAAAAAATTGAGCAAGGGAGAGGTACATGACAAAAAATGGTTGGTCTATTCTAAGCATGTCGACAAGGTGTATTGCTTTTGCTGTAAGCTTTTCAAATCTAGTGACAACAAGAGTTCATTAGCATCTAATGGATATAGAGATTGGAAACATCTTAGTGAGAGGCTCAAAGAATATGAAAATAGTGTTGTGCATATCACTAGCTTGAACACTTGGAATGAGTTAAGAATTAGGTTGAACAAAAACCAAACAATTGACAAAGATTTGCAACAAGAAATCACAAAGGAGAAAGAGCGCTTGAGACATGTGTTAGTAAGAATAGTTGTCACTGTGAAATATCTTAGTAAACATAATTTGGCTTTTAAAAAATCCAGTGAGAAACTTTACCAAGACAACAATGGTAATTTCTTAGCATGTATTGAAATGGTTCATAATTTGACTTGGTAATGCAAGATCATCTTAGACACATTCAAAATAATGAAATCCATCACCATTATCTTAGTCCTAAAATTCAAAATGAGTTTATTTCTCTTTTGTCATGTAGTGTTAAAAGTTCTATCATAAAAATGGTTAAAGAGGCCAAATATTTCTCAGTAATCCTTGATTGTACTCCAGATGTGAGCCATCAAGAACAAATGACTTTAATTATTCGATATGTTAATATGTCCAATAACAAAATTAAAGTAGAAGAGTTCTTTCTAGAGTTCTTGAATGTGGATGACACATCTGGCTTGTGGCTTTTTAATGAATTGCTTAATGCTATGGAGTCTTTTGGTCTTAATATTGATGATGTAAGGGGTCAAGGTTCTGACAATGGTCCTAATATGAAAGGGAAGCACCAGGGGGTACAAAAGCGGTCGCTTGATATGAACCCAAGAGCTTTGTATATGCCATGTGCTTGTCATAGTCTTAATCTTACTCTTTGTGATATGGCAAATTCTTGTGGTAAAGTTGTTTCGTTTTTTGGAATTGTGCAACACATATATGCATTATTTTCAAGTTCTC
Organism: Phyllostachys edulis; assembly: GCA_036346405.1. Classification (NCBI taxonomy): domain Eukaryota; kingdom Viridiplantae; phylum Streptophyta; class Magnoliopsida; order Poales; family Poaceae; genus Phyllostachys; species Phyllostachys edulis. The sequence goes on along the minus strand of CM070546.1, from coordinate 13,879,505 downwards.
CTAAAAGATGGAAGGCTTTGTTGAACATATCCCAAGTTTAACTGTGAAACCATTGTCTAATACTCGTTGGGAGAGTCAAATCAAAAGTGTTAAAGCTATTAGATATCAAGCTCCTCAACTAAGATTCGCTTTGTCGGAGTTATGTAAATCTTGTGACAATGCCAAGTCAAAGAGTGAGACGAAAAATTTATTTGATGTGCTTCGAAGTTTTGGGTTTTTACTTGGTATGGTTATTTGGCATGACATTCTATTTGTTGTAAATATGGTGAGTAAGAAGTTACAATCTCCATCTGTGTCCATCAACTTTGCCTTGTAGCAAATTGAAGTTATAATGCAATATTTTGATAAGTACAGAAATGAAGGATCCATATCTAGTTTGGATATTGCCAAAGTCCTTGCATTTGATATGAATATAGAACCATAATTTCTAGTAAATCGACGTGTTTTTAGGAAAAAGCAATTTGATGAAAGTGATCACAATGAAGTAATTCTATCAACTGAGAAGTCTTTTGAAGCTAATTACTTTTTAGTCACGGTGGATGTGGCAATGCTTTAATCAAAAATAGATTTAAGAAACTTAAAGTGTTTAAAAGTATTTTTGGGTTTTTTTTCCTTAGCTCAAAAAACATGAAGTCATTGGATGATATCGAGCTAAGAAAATGTTGCACTAAATTTGCTGAAACTTTTTATCAAAATAATTCATCTGATGTTGAATTAGATGATCTTTTCTCTAAATTAAGAGTGTTGCAAATGAGTTTGCCAGATGTGACAATGTTTGCTATTGAGATTTTTGAGTTTGTTAGAGATGTAGATTGTTATCCAAATATTTCAATTGCTTATCAATTCTTATTAATTGTATGTGTGACTATAGCATCAGCTGAAAGAAGCTTATCAAAGTAGAAGTTGTTGAAAAACTATTTGAGGTCATCAATGTCACAAGAAATGTTGAATAGTCTAACCACTCTATGCATTGAAAAGGGTATGTTAGATCACATTGACGTGGATACTATTATCAATGACTTTGTATCTAGAAATGTTAGAAGAAATTGCTTTCTATGAGTAGTTTGTATCTTTTTGATGTATTGAATAGTTTTGCAGTTAATATAAAAAGTAGCAATATATGTTTATGTTAGAATAAAGGGTCTCCTATTTTGTCTTTGCCCTAGGGCTTCCAAAATGCCAGGAACAACCCTGCAACCACTATACATATGCAATACATGATGATGGATTATGGTGTTTGACTCTTGTTGAGGTCCCCTTCGCATCCTCGACGGTCGACACGGCCGACCGAGGGTGCAATAAGTTTACTGTTCGATCTCGTATCGATGACGATAGCGAAGACGTTGAAACATATTTTGGGATGGATTTGATCACGACTCACGAAGCATGCACCAGCATACCAACAGGATCGTGCGGAAGCTGCAGATGAGGTGCCCTCCTGTCAGCGTGAAGCATCCCCAACGTCACAAGCATTTCCAATTCAATCATTAAGCCTACTGTTCAACGCAATATATCCGTGGTACCTGATCAACTTGAAAAGTTTGAAGTTATAATAGAGTCAAAATCATTAAGTGCTGCTAAAAGTTCAAGCCTTTGCATGATCATGTTATGATCCTTAGATCATATGGATAAATATCACCAGGAGGATAGTCGGATGGTGTCGGCTGTTAGGGGAGAGGGAAGACTACAGATTGGAGGGGGGTTGCGAAAGGAATTGAGACTTAGACTATTGTATTCCCATTGCTTAATGCCAACGATTACAATAAACCTCCTTATATAGAGGGCTCTTCTAACAATTATGGATAAAATAAATCTAAATGATGACCTTCCTAACTAGTAGATAACATTCCTAACTAACTAGTAGATAACATTCCTAACTAATAGATAACATTTTCAATTACCTAATCTCTATACAAGGAAACTAATTAACTATTTAAGAAAATAGATATTCTTATTGGGAAAGGCAATCCCTTCCTAATCCCAGTGCTACAGTGTCTGTGGTACTGTTCACGCACGTGAATAGTAGCCACACTACTCCTCTCCTTTCGCGATAGCTCGTCCTCGAGATGCGGTGGTGGCCATGGTTGAAGCCCTAGAAAACCCCATGTTGACGAGATGTTGTGATGGCTTCGTGAGTCATTGGAGATCGTTGCCTCCACACGTGGTTGCGTCAAACTCACCGGTTGCTATGGCAGACATGGCAGCAACCCTGGCAATGTCGCGGTGTCCACGACGTACTTCGGCAGGGCCACGACAGGCTTCGGCGACGCTATGGCAGGATGCGGTAGCGGCATGGCAAGTTCTGACAGCGTCACTGTGGTTGCCGGAAACGTCGTCGCCTCTTATTGCGCCTTCTTCTCCTTCTAATCCGTGATCATCTTCTCGAAAGTAGCATGCATGTCGAAGAAGATGCTGCCATCTTCTTGTCTTTGTCGTTGTTACTCATGGTCATCTTATTAGCGTTAGCCTTTATCATGGCCAACGACTCGGAGACAGATTTGATGGTATGATATGTCGTTACAACCATGATAGTAAAAGTTGTGGAAAAGGATCGACTGCTCTGATACCAAGTTGTCAGACATGCAGAAACACCAAATTGTCAAGGGGACCTCTTGTGTGTTGTTGGATCATCGAAATGTTTGAATTCAAGTTTGAAGAGGCTGTACAGAACGAGGAATGTCCCTGTCCCGCGCCCTCTCCCATCACTCGTTCGAATTTTGGAATCCTCTAAACGGGTCAAAAAGCAACCTAGCTCTAATTATAGTTCGCTGAATTCATGGCGCACCTTACCTTGAGGATAAGATTGAACTTATACCTTACCTTGAGGATAAGATTGAACTTATACAGCATACGGCATATTGTGATTCTTATGATTATAGGAGTGCTGTCGCCTAAATTACTTCATTTTAAGATTAATATACCTGAAGAGCATACCTTTATTCAATGTCTGATTTTCACAATGTTGTACAGAAAATTGATGTAATTTCACAAGATTACTCTGTTAGATAAATAAAATGATTTGTTCTTCTACAATTTTGGGTAGAAATCTGTGTCAAAACTGCCGCGATCTAATTTTATGAACTGATGGACCACATGACTGGTTGTCTGGATAATTTAGAGAGAAGATTTTGCAACTGACCTCAGGATTGTTTTGACACAGTCCCACATATCTTCTAGTTCCCCGATGGATACAACATAAGATATTCTAGTAATATATAAATAATTTTATACGTGAAGCAGAGTCGACATGTCACGATTCTATCCCAAAATACAACACAATCATGTGACAAGATGCTACAATACAACATAGTTCACCTGGGTGACCAGCCAAACTCAATTATTCTGACAAGCAGACATCTAAGATTAGATAAGAAGAGTTAACAACTCAGTGGTTCACATCTTTTTACAGTCTCTGCACCAGAAGCTCCTAAAATACAGCAATACTAATGCAACTCAGATCTGCGAGCTCTATCGCCATGCAGAGGAGACGATGAGAGTTTTCTCTCCCCAGCCGAAGTGGAGCCCCCCATGATCCTCCTCGAACTTGTACATATCACAGTAGGCCTTCAATAGCGATCTTATTCCTCCAATGACATTGCTGTTAAATGGGCATGGCACAAAGCCAGCCATTGCCATTCTCGCTCTCCATTTTCCAGCAACTTCATATCTGCAGCATAGACAAGTTCACTGCCAGGTACATGGACTTTGCAGGATGTAAATGTTTCAAGCAAAACATGGGGAGAATTTGCGGGATGCCAGGATGTATGAGTAGAGAGCAGCACTGGGAATTACCTCTCCACACGATCAGGACCTTCACAAGCCAAGATGTTAACAATTTCTCGTGCAAGGCACTGCCTCTCCACATTCATTCTATCCGGGCTTTCCCTTGGAAGTGTTGCATCCAGTGAATCGAAAAGCGCGGAGTAATAGTCATAGACCTCACGGAACCTGTGAAAATGAGATGTTTAATGCTATGTTAGGGGGTTCAGCAATCGAAGTACAAACACGAGAGTTGATACACAAAATCAAGAGTGGATTTGGAGAAACTATCTTTTGAGATTGCTAACCTTGTCAGAAATGGAGCAGTATTGGTATTGCCATCCTGCTCAACCAGGGTCACGAGCTTTGGTTGGAGGCCCTTCACCATACGAAGGAGCTGATCCCTTTCGTTCATAATCGAAACACTCTCATCAGGAAGGTGGTGCAGCTGGAATGCAAAATTGACCACAAGTGCTTCCCCAGGACGGCAATCTAGCATTGCAGGTGTAACATCCCCGATGTTGGCACCAACTGCCCTGAACTCAAAAGATACCCCGCAGTCCTCTGCAAGCTTCTCTAGGCGTTGCCCAATGACCTTTAGACCTCCAACGGTCCTCTGCACTGTCTCAGGATCATCCACACCGGTTATCCTCAAATGACGTGGCTTGTTTGCATTATTTGTCAGAAATTGTATCAGTGTAATGTACTGGCTGCCCTGATTGATGTCAAAGTCTATAATGTGCAGTCTTTCTTCACCTTTGCAGGCTTCAAGTATAGCATAATTAGCAGCCATGAAACCCAACCGGAAGCATGGACAGATTTCAAAGAGGATTTGCATTGCCGAAAGCTGATACAGAGTTGGGGGATCCTTGCATGTCAAGGCCTTGTAGATACCTTTCCCCGAAGCTACTATTCTTGCAGCAAGGCCCTCCACTAGATAGGCTGCAATCCTCTGAGAAGGCTCCCCTTGAATCGAGACCATCTGCCGGAGGTCCGTTATGATTGCCTGTGCTTCATCTATGTTATATTCGGATAATGCCGTAGCACAGTCAAAGAGCAACTTCTTTGGGGTCCGTGCTTCTCCATTGTTGCTACCAGCGCAACTAATGCTTGACTCAGATTCTTTTGGCGAGTTTGGAAGCAAAACATTCTTCATGGGATCGGCCCATTCATCATTAATGCTACCCGCCTGGGAAATTTCAAACAAGATGTCATCACCATCATCAAGTAAAGCATGCTCCAGCTCCTGAAGCTTCAGTCTCATCTCATCTTCATCAAACTCTACTCCAAGTTCAGAACTCTGATTATCTGATATAGACTGGGAGTTCGGCTGAGATACATTCGAAACCACTGGTGAGTCTTTTGCTGCGTCAGAGCAGGAGTTGGACTGATTATCTGCAACAGACGGAGATCGGCCATCAACCGTTACATGGAATGGTGTTAGTGAGGCTTGCTGGTTGTAAAAGGAGTTTTGAAATGCAGCAGATGGTGCTTCAGTGAAACCAGTATGTCCATAGTCCTCAGAATTGTATGGTTCAGGGCCATAACGGAACAACTGTGTATCAGAGGCAAATCTTCTTGCAGCGAAGTTTGAGTTTGGCGCACCAAATTTATGTATGTAAATATTATCTGCGTAAGTCGTTGATGGGTCTGCTTGCCTAACAAAAGACATAACTTTTCCCCAGCACCTCTGGACCTGCTAAGCTAAATATTCTGTGGCTTCTAACTAATTCAGAATACCAGATCAAATCCAACTCAACGCGCTTCCTCTGATTGAATTGATCTTGAATACCTTGTAATGCCTGAAATAAGACGAGTACATCAACAAACTATGTGAAAAACAATGAGCAGAAATACATAAAAGGCTACTTGTATCTTGTCAGAACATTGTCAGTTGTCAAGGTGAACAGACCCGATCATCTTCTTTTGACTATTCTACTGTTACAAGCTAAATATTCCTTTTCCAAACAACAAACAATATGTTGTATTTTTCTAACAATGGCATTTTTTTGGGAAACCGCCAACACTGACAATAGGCATCACTAGATGATAATACACAGATACAGCAAAAAAAAACATGTATAGTATACTAGTACGTAATAGAACGCCATTTGAAATTCCTGTCGAGTTTTTTAGTGCTGCAGATTCCCTGTTTACATACCTAACTTGTAAGCTAACAAGTAGCTTGTAAGGCATGGTAAGCAACTAAGCATGTCTAAAAATTAGCAACATTGACTAACTGTCATTGCTCCCATAAAAAAAATGAGAAAAAGACCGACTTCTGATTACCAGGTCTTGGGAAAAAAACGATAAATTAAGCGAGAATTAGCATACCTAAAACTAGCTTACTTGGAATATAACTATTTTTAACACTAAATATATATACAGTAGAAGTGCCGAGACAAAAGATGGACAAAATACAGCTCATACGCGCCACAGATTAAAAAAAGTACTAATAAAATCCTAAACATCACGCCATGCTAGCAAAAAAAAAAGCTGCACATGTCCTGCTCAAGCTTTGATCAAACACTCCAATATAGAACTGATCAAAATTGTTGAGATGCCCAAACCCGAATTCTCGCAGGATTCATTCTGATCCAACCATATAACTTTCCAACCCACACAGACAACATCAACCAAAAAAATTACTAACTGTACTCCAAAAAGGACCTTCAAATCTTTTCCCATATTAAGTTTTAGCATCACCATGGCACCCCCAAACCCTGGGCTTCTCTGGATGCAACACAACAATCAGAACTCGACCCTACAGGAGGCTTCTTGCTCACCAAGACACCAACCCACCAGTTTCTCACCCTCCAAGTGCCCAACGACATCACAGGCATGATACATGCCATTCGAGAACTCTGATCACACGAAAACGCCGTCAAAAGGCCAAAGAAATAAGGACACAAACAAGAACCAGAAGAAAAGCAGCAAAAGACAGCCTTGCAGACACGGAGGAAAGAAGAGGCACTTACGGGGAGCTATTGATCGATAGCACGTTACGTAGAGGGGCTAATCAGCCGGACATCGTGAACAGAAGTGGAGACCGGCGAGGTGGGAAAGGGAGAGGAGGAAGGGAGCGGAATGGAAATGGAAGACGGGAACAGGAGGAGCCGAGGAGGGGAAGAAAAGAATGGGTGGGTTGGTTGGTTGGGGATAGGGAGTGGCAGCAAAGTCCGATATGTCATACGGTGGGCCGCGGTCAGTACGACCGGCGGCTGTGCCAGGATCCTCTGCACCGCTCACGGAAAACCGGCGGCTCTGTTGCTGTTCCCACTTGGATGGGGAACTTTTTTTATTATTTAAACTTTTTTAATTTTTATTTTAAAGTTAATCTCCGGCGTACTTTATTTCCAATTCTGATCTCTTTGATTACATCATCACCCGTGACGTGACAAAACAATACTGTCATGCCACGGGCTAAGTCCCCAAAATAGCATTTTTAGTCACGCCACTGGTTTTGGCGTGACCAAACAACACTGTCACACCACGAGTGGTGGCGTGACAAGAGTGTGCCCTAGATACGGGCTGGCGTGACAGCGTTGTTTTGTCACGTCATCACCTGTGATGACCAAAGGGGTCAGAATTAGAAATAAAGTGCGCCGGCGGTTAACTTTAAAATAAAATTAATAAAAGGATTAATTAATAAAAAATTTCTTGGATGGGCTACTCTGAATCTTGATTTTTTTTATATTAATTAACCTTTTTTAATTTTTATTTTAAAGTTAACCCTCCGGTGCATTTTATTTCTAATTCTAACACTCTTTGGTCACGTCACCACTTGTGGCGTGACAAAACAACGCTGTCACACTAGCCCATATTCTTGTCGCGTCACCACCCGTGGCGTGACAGTATTGTTTGGTCACGCTACGACCAGTGACGTGATAAAAAGCGATATTTAGCGGATTTATCCTACCGCATAACAGCATTGTTTTGTCACTCACTGGTGATGACGTGACAAAAAGGTCAAAATTAGAAATAAGATGTGTCGGAGGTTAACTTTAAAATAAAAATTAAAAAAAGGTTAATTAATAAAAAAAAGTTCTTGAATCTTTGATCGACCTAGCTCAGGGTTATACGCAGGGTTAGGAAGCCTATGACTCTATGTACATGTCCTTGTAAATATTTTTGGTACATCTTAGTACTAGAAGTCTAGAAGTGTATACATATGGCCTTTCAAAAAAGTGTACATGCAATTCCTTTAGAAACCTTTTGAGGAAAAGCGCACATGTATATGTAATCAGTAAACTTATGACACTGATACCTAATTTACCTACAAGTAAACAATATGCGTACTATGTGTGACTAAAAAGGAAAAAAGATACACCAAGTTTTCTCTGGTAGGTGGATAAACATGGCTTGTACAGTTTTACTAGACTTTATTTCCACATTTGTATTTGTAGTGTTCAACCTTGACTTTTCTGGTTGAGAACAAACGTCGACTCTTAGGAATTTTGTATGCGGTGGATAAAGGATAACACAGTGAATTGAGTTGAAGGGAGGTGTGGAAGATATAATAGGCCTTAGAAAATAGAAAAAAAATTAGTTACAAGATATCATAATTTAATATCATTGGCTGTAGGACATCAAAAATTTGTGTCTTTGTCAGAACACACTACTAAAATATGGCTCTTTGCTGTAAGACGTTGAGGTCATCACCAGGACCCGCTGCTCTGTGTGGCCTTTGGAGGATTCCTCAGCAACCTCCCTTGCTCTGCATTGCACGGCCGCGTGGGCTTGGCGACGTGGTGCGAAACACGACTCAGGGCATCGGAGTATAGGGTGCTGCCATCATGCCAGAGCCCACCTCCTTGTCGCCGCCTCCCAAGGGCACACCAGAGCTCAAGCCAGCCCGCCAGGCAGTAGATCTGCTCCAGTATGTTTACAATAGCCGGAGATGTCGCTGCCTGTCCACAAGAAGATGCGCTGCCAGCTGGTTGCCACTATACAACGCCTCTTCGCAGCACTGCAGTAGAAGTCACGGGGGACAAGGGCATCACGGTTGGAGCAGAGGAGAGAGGAAGGGCGTGCAACGGCGAGAAGGGAGGGAACTAGGGCTGGAGACAGACATGGCAGCGATGGATTTTGGCAAATAAGGGAAGGCATTGCGCGTGCATACCGTGTTCCTGAGGACGAGGAATCCATTTTCGTGGTCTACGATGGCAAAGGAGATGCTGGCGAGGCTATCCATGACAGCGGCCTTGGTGGGATGGTCGCGCTCGGCGGTGATGTGCTCCAGCGATAGAGGGCCTTGGGCGAGGTGGCGGTGAGGTTTGAGAGGATGAGGAGGTCGTGGTGATGCGGACGTAGTGGCAGGAGGAGCACCACAGTGGTGGATCGGTGTGCGCAATCGAGACGGCGCAGACACGACGGTGCACACAGAGGCAGACGGGGAATGAGGAGGCCGTCGTCGTGGAGAAGGAACAAGGAGGAGGAAGAAGAGGATAAGGTTATGAAGAAGAAGAAGAGGAACCATGAGCTCGTTCGTTGTCATTCCCCTCCTCCTGCGTGCTCGGCTTGAGAGGAATCAGAGCACCATCTCGCCATTGCTGCCGAGCTCCACCAAGCACAAGCTCATTCTTCGGTGAGACAATCCAAATTACATTCATGTAACATTGTGTTCTATCACTTCCTCATCCACCTCCCAAAATTAATTTCAGTTTTGTGCATGCAGCTACTAGGAACCGAGGTTCTTCCTCTCCAGTTTCATCAAGCTTCCTCACTATCATTCATCATCGTCGGTACGCTCTTGCCTGATATACTCACAGCACTGAATGACCTCGTCTCCTTCCTCATTTTGACACGTTTGGTGTTGCCTATCTCTCACCATAGCGTCGTGACCACCAACACCCGTTCGCCACCACCGCCCTCCATCACTGTCAAAATGCCTCCAACGCATCTCTCCCCAAACCACCACCATAAGGTTCCTCACATGACAAGCATTCCATTTTGCCCAACCCCAACTCGAGCTGCCGCTGCATCACCAGCGATGTGTGCTATCCAAGCCGCCGCTTAATGGTGGTGCTTTCTCTGTTGGGAACGAAGAGGATAAGGACATGAAGATCATTTTGAATTGTTTCTCTCTGCAAAACAACGAATAATATTATTATAATGACCTCAGTGTCCCAGAGTAAAGAGCCATATTTTTGTAGTGTCTTTTGGCAAAGATAGAAAATTTGGGTGTCATACAACCAATGACGCCAAGTTGTGATGTCATGTAGCCAATTTTTCGTAGAAAATATTAGTGTATTCTTTTTGCAAGGGTGGTTTGCCGATACAATAACTCATCAATATTGATGTAAGTATTAAAATTCTAGAATAGTATAATTAATAGATCTAGTAGCAAATAGTCAAAGTCATCGAGGAAAAAAAGGATGCACCATTTTCATTGGTTTCCCTATCCATTGGTAAATGACATTGGCTTCTTGGCTATTTAGAACAAACCATGGTAGGAAAATTTTCAAAGTCCCTCATCTATTTTTGCCCTTGACGACAATCTAATAATCCTTAATTAATTGTTTATCTATAATTACCATTCTAGTGAAATCTTCATATTGTTCATACGTATACCTCTTATTGTTTATAAGGGAAGACTCAATGAGTGGTCGTAAGCCTTACCACGACCACCACATGGTCGTAAGCATTCCTACGACCACCTCATAATCGTAAATCTTTCTACGATCACCCTATGGTCGTAAGCATTCCTACGATCACCCCATAGTCGTAAGTCTTTCTATGACCACTCCATGGTCGTAAGTCTTACTACGCCTAGGTCAGCTACGACCACCCTATAGTCGATAAGACCTACATACATGTGGGCCCAATCGACTAGGGACCTTTGTACGCTATGTTTAAAACACAGAGCGGTTAGTATACGATGTTATTCTCCGGGATAACTGCAGGTATTACTCCTCTGTCCTTGACATAATTGCAAGGCAACGTGAGTTTTCGTTTCTCTGACAATAACTATCATCAATATACGTATTTCATCAAGCATTGATGCGTCTCTTGGCCTGGAGTAACTGTGACCCCATCGCACACTATATAAGAGCTAATGTCAATGGACAGGGGGCAAGGCCAGAGGAGATACATTTAGGGACAATAGATAGACATTCTTACGTCTTTTTGTGCCAAGTAAATTCCTGCCTGATTGTAAACACATAGCCAATACAACAACACAGGAGTAGGGTTATTATTCTCCCAGAAAAAGGCATGAATCTGTATAAAATCTCTGTGTCTCTTTACGTGTGAATCTATTTCATAAAAAGCCCTCTAAATAATCATTTGTAAGATCGACACTAGATTGTCGACAACCCTGATCTGGTTCTATTCCTTTACATACTTTGAGATATGTACATGAAACAATTTAAATTGAGCATATTCCAAAACATTCATGTCGGAAAATTTTAGTCGCCAGCTCAGTCCAAGCGTTTATTTGCCCTATATGGTTGGAAAACGCTCTTAAGTTTGATGGTATTGGTATTGACTGTTAGACTCGGTCTGGTCTAGCCATAAAACGTTGAATGGAGATGCTTGCTTACACAGGATCCTATCCCCGCTCTTGCGGCACCGTATCCCACCAAACCAAACCCAAAGCAAATCGTCAACTCACAGGCTCACAGCTCTAGCATTGAAATGATGTAACAGTGTAACGAGATTGCTAGGTTCTTGTACGACCAAATAACCTAGCCACTAGAAGCCACAGTAGTACAACATACAAACAACTTACTTGCATGAAGTCGTACTAGTACAAATTATTTGATAAGGTGCAAGAGGTAAATATAATTGAAAGATACAAGCAAACTGGTTTCTCATGTTAGTTACTCTGAATTTGTCATCACCTTCTTACCAAAGGTTTGATTTAGCTGAAACTTATTCCATATAGTATCCATTAATTGAGCTTTGTAATTTTGTATCGTAAAGCGTATTTGGAGCATTTCATTATCACCATGTTTGTTGGAGATGCACACTTCAGAAACCTTGGATTTACACTTGACATGTTCACGTAAATACAAGGTTTCTTCCAATCAATCCATTAAACTCCTGTCACTCTCCCCCAGTGTGAACGGTGGTTTATGCTGGGGATTCCGGTAAGCCACCATCAAAACCACTCCTGTCATCCTGTGTGCTTTCCAGCAAAACTTTGGGCACTAAAATACGCTCATGTGAGCTGCTGCAACTACTGATGCTAGCTGCTGCTTTGTGCAAGATTAGATCAGTCACGCTTGGAATGTCGTTTCGTAGAGGGCCTTTTGACTCCTTGTCTTACTACTTTACTACATGCCAATAATGACATGTTGCCGTGTGACCTTGTTAGTCAAATGCATACATAAGCAGCACCGATCATTTCGGAAATTTGATGTTTCTTTCTTTCTCTTCCCTGTTGGAACTTTTCTTTGATTTAATCTATTTTTAAAATATTTTAAAGACAACCTCTTCCTAACTTTATTTTTAATTAACTCCTTTGGCCATGCCACAACGTGTGACGTGGCAAAACTACGTTATCACGCCACGAATCTCGACGTGGCAAACGAGTGCTGTCACGTCGCCCCTCTTGGCATGACATGACTTAGCATTAAAAACGGACGCGCGCTGGCTCGAAGGGCTATCGTGGCAGCTTTGATCACACCGTGGTACGTGACGTGACAGAGTGTGTTTTGTTACGCCATGTGTTGCGACGTGACCAAAAGAGTTAAAAATGAAAATAAATTTAAGGAGATGTTAACTTTAAAATATTTTTTAAAAATAGATTAAATCATTAAAAAAAATGTCTCTGTTGAGGCATCAAAAGCGTTTGGTTTGGCTAGCACAATAGCCTTGATTTCGTGTTGTTGCTGTTGAGTGGTATACTAAGTTTGTTCTGGTTTTGCTAGCACAATAGCCTTGATTTCGTATTGTTGCTGTTGTGTAGTATGCTAAATTTGTGCTCCCTCCATATTTTATTACTTAACGCTGTGTAGTTTAATCTATATCTGAGTAGCATCAAGTATTCAGGTCCCGAGGTAGTACTAGATATCTAACATATAATCCAGCATGCATGCAAATTGCTGATCAGACATTGGCTATGTGATTATGTCAGTTATGTAGTATAGCATCGCAGGACTTTATGTTTATATGTGGCGTTGGATGCGACCCAACGGCATGCATGCATGTTGCATCACAGGCAGAGAATCTTTCGTACAAGAATGGTGCAACGCAGCAACAAAAACCCGTGTCGACGACAGCATCTCAGCACAGATGGTAATCATAATACAAGTGGCCATCTTTGAATATCTTGCGTTGTTTGAGGGCCTTTATCCAGAAAGGCACTACAATGGATAAGGTTTCTTTTTGAGAGGGCACGCACAATTTTGGAACGATTTATAAATTTTTTAAAAAAGAATTATAGAAATAAATAGTTATTTTTTTATAAAACTAGATATTCAATTGGCAATAGGAAATTGTCGCCGTTTCAATTAACGACAGTAGTCGGATGTCTAGTTTTATAATTTTCGTTTTCCACTATTTATTTATGTAATTTATTTTTAAAAAAAATGTATTATTTAAAAAAAAATCATTTTGGAACGTCGCCGTGCAAGCGTTGGGAGTTCCCTGCTCTTGTTCCCTTAGACCAAAGTTTATTACATGCCTGTAAAGAAATGGCCGTGTACTGCATTTCAACCGTTGTACACAGAACGGAGACCACCTCTCATAGGTAGAGCAGAACTTTTTTTGTTCGATGAAAACTTTCTTTTGTGGAGACGCAGGTAGAGTAGAAAACGGTTCCGACGTTTTGACGCGGCTGCTTTGGGTTCCAGCTCACCGCTTCTAGAAGAAAAGAATGACTTACGTACGTACCACGGTGCAGCTGGGGGCCGGACAACAAGGCCGGTACATTTTTAAGGCCTGAAAAAGAAGTAGCAGCAATCCAGACGTGCCGGACCGTCAATAACACGTCCAGGCGGGCCGTGAAGCCCATGCTAGGTATGTAGGTCTGGTTCCGGCAGAGCGCCCATCGAATGCTCAGCTTCTTCCTGGGGAGGCTCGGCTTTACCAAACAGGAGAACACGTTACTACAGAGAGGATTATTATAAACGATTCAGAACCATCATCACAGACGGTTTTTAAACCGTCTGATTTTATGTGTCAATAATAATAGACAGTTATCACAGATATTTTTTGAGCCGTCTATAATAAGTCCTAACACAGACGATTTTTTGTTGAAACCGTCTGTAAAGGACCACTATCACAGACGGTTTCAACTAATAACCGTCTGTGATATGTAGGATATCACAGACGGTTTTATTTACAAACAGACGGTTAGTAAATAGAACTGTCTGTGATATCCGTCATATCACAGACGGTTATTGGTGAAAACCATCTGTGATAGTAGCCCTTCATAGACGGTTGGTGTTGAAAATTGTCTGTGATAGTAGCCATTCACAAACGGTTTATACCATAAAATCGTCTGTAATTTGTTTATACCTAACTATTTTTTTTTCTGATTTTCAGCTAGCCTCAAAAATTGCTAGCCATGCCCTCTGAAAAAAGCAAGCAGAAAACAGATAAATCACAGATGAATCAATTGTTGACAACTCAAAGTGATCATTTACAACTCAAAATCAATTACAAAAGAGTATGTTTAAGAATTGTCGCTAGAGTTACAATTGAATTACAACTATTTAAAGTGAATTGCAATTGAATCAATTGTTTGACGGTCGTTCAGCAGTGTCGACGGAGTGAAACTCTCCGTCGGGGTTAACAATCTCCGTCTTGATGAAGCCACAAAGCATTCCTCGAACCTCCGAGATCCCGGTCATAATGAGTGAATCTAAATCGAGATTAATGCCCTGTCGCTAGCGGGAGTAAAGTAGTAAGCATATATATTTAAATTTATAATTAGGAAATAATTATTGCGAGATCGACAAACCTCTAGATCATTCGTCTTAGCACTCATGATTTGATGCATATGACGGTAAACATAGAACGCACATAGGTGATCTTATTTTTGCTGGTGACACTGCAAAAATAGGATTACATATATAGGTGTAGTCAGTTCGAGACGCATTATTACAAAGTGTGATATAAGATTATTGTGTTGTAGCGTGTACCGGAAATCTCGTCCTGTGTTGCAGTGTGACGTTTGATTCCTTGTGTGTCCCTCCGTCAGCAATATAGGCGCTGAACGACCTACGTGATTCCAAAAAGTTATCCTCGGCCATTTCAAACAAAGTAAGACTACAATAGAGTTATGTATGGAGGAAATGAGCATACCTGTCGAGTATTCCTTGCACAAGGGTGAAGTCGTGCTTTTTGTTGAGTAGTGAATCAAGGTATATTACCTTGTTCCTCTTTGGTACAATGACTAAAAGGATTCAGTGGAACCTACTCATGTATGTCACTATAGTCATTAAACCTAAGTTGGTGCTGCGTATGAAATACAAATGAAATTTGTATAGCAAGAAGTGAAGCACTTACTTCTGGTTGTAGTATACCATTATGTAGTCCTTGTCGCCCTGGGCAAGCAATCCTGTCGTTATGTATTTCACGACGTAGGATGCGTCTTCGATGATGCATTGCTCAGAGATCAAGTGTGGGTCGAGGAAACCCATTGGTTCTCGCCATCGCCGGTCCATTTTCATCATGTATCTCTACATAAGCAATGAGTTGTAATATTTATCGGTATTACGTGGGTGTAGAACTTGATTGTACACACTTGTAGTATCCAGCATCGTAAAAGCGAGGCGTCGAGGGCATTGAGGTTGTATAGGTCAAATAAGTTGTCGAAGCCCACGACGAAGTGGCCCGGCTCGTCGAAGAAATGCTCATTCGTGTATTTGACGGTGATTCTAGTATTGCACCCCTTCTCTTTGGTCTTCCGTATGTACCAGACATGCAAAGACTGGCAACCTACTCCAGCGCGGGCTAATACTGTGTCGGGGGCCAACGGACTTCTGATGGAGTATTTCCCGAGCTTGGGAGACGCCTTAATGCTCTTCGATTTCGATTCGGCCTTAACGACTCGTCCGCTACACATCTTCCCGTGAGACGACTCGGGAACCGATACGGCGACACGCTTGTCTTGTTCCTTCGGTGTCTTCTCCACGGGAACCGATGAAGCGGCCTTCTGAAGCGAAGGTTGTGGTGGAGTCATCGAGGGTCCTGTTGGAGAGGCGTGGTCGTGTCAAGATCGCGGCACTGCAGGGTCCAGGGCGATGTCCTTCTTGGGCCACTGGATAAAAGTGTACATGGCATCCCCTAGTGTTCTAATGCCTTCGTTCGGACGAATCTCCAACGGGACGGCTATGAAATTGCCATGTACCATGTCCACCTGGACCAAGGCATAACCCTGCGCCAGCTGGGCACCGTGCTGCATTGTCCCTTCCTGACATGGATACGCCATCCCCCGCCCAGCCTCAATAGAAATGTATCCAACTAGACTCACTTGGAGCTCGCAGGGCGTCGGCTCCTACAAAATGATATACAATTAGCTAAGACGTCCTATAGGTCTTTCTTTGGAGCATTCCAGAGATATACATTACCTTGATGTCGTCGATAGGTAATTAGGCGTCACCATGTTGAGAATTTTGCGTGGACTCGACGCTACTCCGATGTTGAGGAGGACTGGCTGCCAAAATAACAGGGGCGGCTTGTGACTGGTTAAGGAGTTCATTCATTTGATCATGGAATCTTGTTATCTGCCCTTGAAATTTTACGGTAAGCCTCACATTAATCGCCTCTACCAACCGGTCCTCGCGCTCGCCCTTAGATCTCTTCCTACTCCTATACATTCAGGAGTCATGTGGGAATCCGTCTCTCTGAGGTACGTAAACCCCAACGCCTCGCGTGCAACCTGGGTGCTCCTTGTTTCTCAGGACCGTAGATAGTATATCCTTCCCCCTGACTACTTCAAAGGAGCCTTGTGAAGATTCGGTAGTCAACGCTTGCTACAAGAGGCCATCGTGTTATTTTAGACACTATGAAGTTATGGAATTATTAACAACTAGATAATTTAACATATTTACTAGACGTTGGGACACTTCCTTGTCTGTTGGGTTTATGAAAGAGATGTTGCCGGAAGACGTGGCTGATGCCCTCGCTCTTAACCACCAGGCGTGTTTCGCTCAGTGATCAAACAAATGGCGGGTTGCGTTCTCGTCCTCCGCCGTCCATTGTGTGGTTTTATCCGCGTACCCAGCGGTGCCGAGTTTGTGGGGGTGAGTGTTTTGTGCCTAGAGAGCATTGTACGCTGCACTTTGCTCCTGAAATTCGACTGTCGTCTTTATCCGCACAAAGGCGTCCTATATATCCCGTGACAAGAATTGATACTTCGTGAAGGGCGTCCGACCTGTGTTCATGTACTTCGTGACAAGTGTGCTCTTGAAGGTCCTCCATGTGTGTCCCATCGCGAGCAACGCCTGCCATTCCACGCGTGCCTGGTCTACTTCTGGGATAGTGAATGAGCTTGAAATTTCAGTCCGCGGCTGGCCTCTCTCTACATCCGTCAGAGACTTCCAGCTTGGTGTGGTGATGGGGACCCGTTCCCTTCTAAGTATCTCGCAGATGGTCTGGAATCTCGCCGCTGCTTTCTTGGGACTTAGAGGGACCCCAACGGTATTGACCTCCGTGATGGTCATTCGGCCCGCATGCAATTTTAATATTCCTCTGCCATCTCGCTTACGTACCACTTTCCTCGGAGATTCAGGCGTATTCGGCGACGTCGATGACGGCGGCGAAGACAATGCGAACGCCATCTCGCTTACTTGCTATCTATATAAGTTACATACACAATGAACTAAAATTTTAGAATTCAAAACACTGAGAGTTTAAATGTATTTTGTAGTAGTATAGTAGTAGTAGCAATGGTGTGAATGTATTGATGTATTTTGAATTTTTTTTTGAAGTAGTATAGTAGTAGTAGCAGCAGCATTAATGTATTTTGCATTCTTTTGGAATTTGGACATCAGTATAGTAGTAGCATTCATGTATTTTGCATTCTTTTGGATTTTGGACAACAATATGTTGTAGTAGTATTTGTGTATTTTTTTGGACATGATAATAATGAGTGTGGTATATTAGTATAAATATAGCATTTCGACCTACTTCGATTTCCATTTCGAAAAGAGAGGGAGAGAATATGACCTGCTTGGATTCAAATTTCAAAACAGGACGGAGAGAGAGTACGATTGGAGAGAGGGAGGAGAGAGTCCGATTAGACATTTAGTTGGGTGAAAAGATATAATCAGTTTTGGAAATGATTTGGTTTTGTTCTTTGCACAAATCTTGTGTACTAAATGGATGGTGGTGATAATGGGCGCATGTGGTCACAGGTTCATATTTTTTTCATTTTCCAGATATACAATACAAACACATGCAAACCATTGCATTATGTTGATGTTTAGCTCTTGAGATCCTAAGTGAGCTCACATTTTAATTCTCAAACACTAACTCCAACTCAGGACATGCCCAGCCAATAGCCATGTGCAAGTAAGTGGCCATGTCTTTGTACTGACCTGGGAATTGAATGTAGACACATATGGAAATATATCAACTACAAAACAACATGTAGGAGGCAACTACTTGGGCATGCATCTACATGCGCAGTTCACAACTAACAAAGTCTAACATGCAAATTACTCCCAAGACGTGCTCTACTAGCACATCTATGCATGCACACATGCTCAAAGTACTTAGTGCAAATACAATCTTAATGAGTCAAGATTATTTCCAACAAATCTTACATCCATCATATACAAGATATCAAATGTGGTAAAGAAGTATAATTTACATGCTTAAGTGGTATCTCATATCTGAGAGTACCAAATTAGAAGACTATACCTAAACATTGTTTGTTCTACACATTTCATTAGGATTAGTGACCTTATCTACCCGACATACAAGAATAAACGACCACAAATGCTTAAGCACTACCAGGAAAAGGATCGCCAAGGGGGAGGGGAGATGTACCTTGGGGCTTCGGGTGGCGGTGGGGGAGGAGGAGCAACAAGGGAAAGGAGGAGGCATGCGGCTCGGGGCTGGAAGTAGGGGCAGCGTTGAAGGTGAGTCGCTCCCGAGGAGCAGCAGGGGCGTCGGCGATGGGGAGAAGGGGAATCGGGGCTGGCGATGTAGCAAGGGCAACCGGAGCTTGTGGCAAAGCAGGGGGCGGCTGGAGCTGGCGATGAAGCAAGGGGCAACCAGGCATCATCGATATCGGGGGAGGCCATCGGGGAGGAGGCTTCAGGAGGCAGCGACGTCGAGGTCTTGTGCACTCGGGTAGGGAGGCGAACGGGCGACTGATGAGTAAGGCGCTCGGGAGGGGAAGTGACGAGTAAGGGCGCAAACCCTAGCGGGACCCTACTAATAAAAAGATATCACAGACGGTTCTATTATGGATCCGTCTGTGATAAGTAATCACAGACGGTTCCATAATAGAACCGTCTGTGATATACTACTATGTGGTAGTTCATTCTATAGCTACTATGTTTTTCGACTAGCACGGGGCCAAATTAAAAAAAAATCAGAGATATGTGCATACAAGTATTCTATAGCATATTAGTTCATAAGCCATACAAGAACAGGGAGACATTAAGTCCATCATATTTGACATATTAGGACATGAGACAAATAGGTTGTACAAGTGCATGATATTACCATTCCACATTACAATGAAGTCCACATTGACAACAAAATTAGAGGTGACAAGTCCATAACACATGGCAAGTCCACATTGACAGCAAAATAATAACCAAGAGTAGAAAACACAGATCATGTCTCATGTTATGGAATAAATTACAATGAAATAAATTCTTAATTAAAATATAGCCCTTCATGATGATCGACGCGCATATAGCTAGCTTCCTCACTGGGTTCTTCCTCAAGCCTGATGCTCTGCAGGCCGAGGTGGTGACGACTCTATGTCATCTTGAGATGTATTTCCCTTCGTTATTTTTCGATATCATGGTCCATCTCATTGTTCACCTTGTGAAAGACATAAAGATATGCGGCCCTGTATTCCTACGTCATATGTACCCGTTCGAGAGGCACATGGGAATTCTCAAGTCCTACGTACGGAATCGATCTCGGCCGAAGGGCAACATCATCGAAGGTTATGCAATTGAAGAGGTCATTGAGTTCTGCGTCAACTACATGGCTCAGGTGGAACCAATAGGTGTGCCTCTATCTCGTTATGAGGGGAGACTGGAGGGTATCGGCACCATAGGAAGGAAATCAATCACTCCCGATCTGGATACGTACGCTCAATCCCATTTTATGGTCTTGCAACACATGACCCAAGTGTCCCCGTACATCGATGAGCACAAAGACATGGTACACCAACAGAATCCAAACCGGTTGGAGGTTTGGATCACGAGAGAGCACAACTGTCAGTTCAACGAATGGTTAAAGGTGCGATTCACTGGGAGGTCATCAAGTGATGATACGCTGCTATGGTTGGCAAAAGGACCAAAATGTACAATTGTGACATGGCAAGGATACGACATAAATGGGTATACATTTTATATGGCAGCTCAGGATAGGAATAGCACAGTCCAGAATAACAGTGTCCGCATAGATGCGTTTCACGAGTAGTTCAATACCGCCGGGCACGTGGGTGAATTCCTACTGTGGATTCATAGAGGAGATTTGGGAGCTCGACTACGTGCTTTCCAAGATCCCCCTATTTCGATGCCATTGGATTAAATTTCTGCAGGGCATGAAGGTCGACAAGTACGGCGTCACTACTGTGGATCTCAAACGTGTCGGATACAAGGACAAACCATTCGTACTTGCTAAGCAAGTTGTTCAAGTTTTTTATATAACGGGCCCGGTAAATAAGAACCGCCACGTAGTTCTTTGTGGAAAAAGAAGGATTGTCGGAGTTGATAATGTTGTGGATGAGAAAGAGTACAATCAATTTGACGACTTGCCTCCTTTCGGAGACGGCATCAGGCTCGAGGAAGAACCCAGTGAGGAAGCTAGCTATATGCGCGTTGATCATCATGAAGGACTATATTTTAATTAAGAATTTATTCTATTGTAATTTATTCCATAACATGAGACATGTCAATGTGGACTTACCATGTGTTATGGACTTGTAATCTCTTATTTTGATGTCAACGTGGAATTGTCATGTGTTAATGTGTTATGGACTTGTCATCTCTGGTATTGGTGTCAATGTGGACTTCATTGTAATGTGGAGTATCAAAATTGGTTTCACTTGATTTAGAGTTAAGTTGAATTACATATGAATTTTTGAAGTCAAATGAATTTTCAATGGATAAATCAATTTTTAGTCAAATGATTTGGAGTTATGTAATGGACTTGTCACCAGGTTCATGTAGATAAATAGAATGAACTATCACATAGTAACATATCACAAACGGTTCTATTATGGAACTGTCTGTGATTAGTTATCACAAACGGTTCCATAATAGAACTATCTATGATATCCCTTTATTAGGAGGAAACCGCTAGGGTTTGCGTGCCCTTACTCGTCACTCTCCTGTACTCTCTCACATGTTCACCTCCCTAGTGCCTTAGACCTGACGCCGCCGCCTCCGACCTTGACGCCGCCACCCCCAACATCGACGAAGCCGCCACCCCCAACGTCGACAACGCTGTCGTCGCCTCGACGCACGGCCTCCTCCCCGTGTCGGCGTCCTCTCTCTCTGTTGGCCTCCTCCCCCGCCGTCCTCCTCCCGTGTCGGTCTCCTCCCCTGCACTGGCCTCCTCCTCACGGCCCCCTCCCCTGCACCAGCCTCCTTCCCCGCGCCGTCCTCCTCCCCGTGTCGGCCTCCTCCCCTGCACCGGCCTCCTCCCTACGGCCCCCTCTTCCTTGTACTGTGAAGGTAAGAACCTATCCCATAATCTTCGACTGCGAATGTTGTCTTTGAGATTAATGTGTGATATGAGATCAATGGGGAGAACCTATCTTCTACTCCCTCCACAGTGGATTCATGATATTGTGCTAGATATGATGAGATTATGGCCATGGTGGGTGTTCTTGGGCATTGAGGGTGATGGTGGCATGGTTAGCTTCTACTCTATGATGAAGATGGTCAAATACTGAAATTGAACTGATAATCAATTCATATTTGAGCTCTACTTTGTTACTTACTGCTGTCATCTTGATCTGTTGTCAATCTGTCACCTTTGAGTGGAACTAGTTGTAAAGTATTTTGGCTCTGGTGGTTACTAGCAGTCCTGTTGGTTAGACCTTCTGTTATCTAAGTAGTAGGCTTGCTGATCTTGTGCTTTGTATTCAGTTGCACTAAGGCTTTTCAAGTCCTGTTGGTAATATGAAGTTCTGTGTATAATCAACATTGGTTCCCTGTTTGACCGAAAGTTTACTCTGTGATCTTTTGATTTTGAGGTCATTTAACAGTCCAGCAAAGTATCATTTAGAGCTTAAATTTTGAATCTGTATTGTCATGTTTAATTTATGAAGAGTATAGACAATAGGGTTGAGATGACAAAGACTTATTCTTTTGCAACTCTCCTTCCAAGAGCACTCACTATCATCAATCATCTATGCTTTATGTTGTTTATTGATGTGTTTCTGACGTTAATGTTGAGCATAATATTGTGTTTAGATGACTTGAAATAATTTTATGGATACATGTTATTATGGTCATTTATTACGTGCTGGTATTATGCTTTATTGCTGAAAGTGATTGATGGGTTTAATTATGATTATTTGCTAAAACTGCATTGTTTACATAGCTTCTTGCCTTGTGGTTGCTGGCTAGGCTTTGCTTGTGCCCTGTTGGTTTCCTTTGGCTGGGAAGGAAATGAGGACTTGTGGTGCTTTGGGAAGAGAGAGAGGCTTAATGTGGGGAGGCTTTCGGCTGTGACGCTTTGCCTTGCCCTATGCATGACCATACTACCCTCCCCTTATCTCCTTCACTCTCACAATTCACTATTTGGCTATGGCCGTGATCTAGTCCAACCGTATGCCAATTATTGGTATTATATGTAGGTTGTTTTACTACCCTTATGGAATTTTTATGACGTATCCGTATGCCAATCATACTCCTTACGTATATTTTTGGAAAAGTATACAGTTAGTGTTTTTTTATCTATTCTCTTGATTGTGTGCCAAGTATCCCATGAGTACCTTTTCAGTTTTTAATTTTCTTTACTACGTATTCTATATTTAAGTTCAATGGGTAACTTGTATTTGTTTATACAATTAATGTGTTTACAAGGCAATTTTAGTTAATTGGTTGGGTAACTTATATAGATAGCAAGTAAGCGAGATGGCGTCTGCACCATCTTCGCCGTCGGCATCGACGTCGCCAAATGTGTCTGGATCTCCGAGCAAAGTGGTACGTAAGCGAGATGGCAAAGGAATATCAAAATTGCCTGCGAGCCGACTGACTATTACGGAGGTCAGTGCCGCTGGGGTCCCTCTGAGTCCCAAGAAAGCAGCGACGAGATTCCGGACCATCTGTGGGATACTTGGAAGGGAACGGGTCCCCATCATCACACCAAGCTGGAAGTCTCTGACGGACGTAGAGAGAGGCTAGTCAGGACTGAAATTCGAGCTCGTTCACTATCCCGATGCACCGAGCACGCGTGGAATGGTAGGCGTTGCTCGCGATGGGACACGCGTGGAGGACCTTCAAGAGCACGCTTGTCACGAAGTATGTGAACACGGGTCGAACGCCCTTCACGAAGTATTAATTCTTGTCGCGGGATATATGGGACGACTTTGTGCGGATGAAGACGATGGCCAAATTTCAGGAGCAAAGTGCGGCGCACAAAGCTCTCCAGTCACAAAACACTCACCCCACAAACTCGGTACCGTTGGGTACGCGGGTAAAACCACGGAATGGACGGCGGAGGACAAGAATGCAACCGGGCCATTTGCTGGGATCACAGACGAGCGTGCCCAAAGCTGGTTAAGAGCGAGGGCATCAGCCACGTCTTCAGGCTGCATCTCTTTCACAAACCCGGCAGACGAGGCAGTGTCCCAACGTTTGGTAAATATGTCGAACTATCTAGTTGTTAATAAGTCCATAACTTCACGGTCTAGTTGTTAATAAGCCCATAACTTCACAGTGTCTATAATAACATGATGACCTCTTGTAGCATGCATTGAGTACCGAATCTTCCCAAGGCTCCTTCGAAGCAAACATGGATAATGATATATTATCTACAGCCTTGGGAAACAAGGAGCACCCGGGTCGTACGCGAGGCGTTGGGGTTTACGTACCTTGGAGGGATGGATTCCGGCACGACTCTAACACGTATAGGAGTAGAAAGAGATCCAAGGCCAAGCACGACGCCCGGTTGGAACAGGTGCTTACTGCAAAATTTCAAGGACAGATAACAAGATTGTAGGATCAAATGAATCAACTCCTCAACCAGTCGCAAGCCGCCCCCATTATTTTGGGAGCCAGTCCTCCTCAACATCGGAGTAGCGTCGCGTTCACTCCAAATTCTGAACATGACGACGTCCAATTACCTATCGACGACATCAAGGTAATGTACATCTCTAGAATGCTCCAAAGATAGACCTATAGGTTGTCTTAGCTAATTGTGTATCGTTTTGTAGAAGCCGACGCCCTGCAAGCTCTAAGTGAGGATGGCTGGGTCCCTTTCTATTGATGCTGGGCGGAGGATGGTGTATCCATACCAGGAAGGGATAGTGCAGCACGGTACCCAGCTGGCGCAGGGTTACGCTAGGGTCCAGGTGGACATGGTATATGACAATTTCATGGTCGTCCCGCTGGAGATTTGCCCGAACGAAGACATCAGAACACTAGGGGATGCCATGCACACTTTTATCCAGTCACCCAAGAAGGACATCGCCCTGGACCCAGCAGTGTCGCGATCTCGACACGACCATTCCTCTCCAACGGGACCCTCGATGACTCCACCTCAACCTTCGCTTCAGAAGGCCACCTCATCGGTTCCCGTGGAGAAGACGCCGAAGGAACAAGAAAAGTGTGTCGCTGTATCGGTTCCCGAGTCGTCTAATAGGAAGACGTGTAGCAGGCCAGTCGTTAAGGCCAAATTGAAATCGAAGGATATTAAGGCGTCTCCCAAGCCTTGGAAATACCCCCCTTAGAAGTCCGTTGGCCCCCGACACAGTATTAGCCCGCGCTGGAGTAGGTTGTCAGGCTTTGCATATCTGGTACATGCGAAAGACCAAAGAGAAGGGGTGCGATACTAGAATCACCGTCAGATACACGAAGGAGCATTTCTTCCATGAGCTGGGCCACTTTGTCGTGGGCTTCAACGACTTATTCGATCTATTCAACCTTGATGCCCTTGACGCATCACTTCTACGATGCTGGACACTGTAAGTGTGTACAATCAAGTTCTACATTCACGTAATACCGATAAATATCACAACTCATTACTTATGTATAGATACAAGATGAAAAAAGATACATGATGAAAAAAGTCCGGGAATGGTCCGAACCGGTGGGTTTCCTCGACCCACACGTCGTCTTTGAGCAAACCATCAACGAAGACGCATCCTACGTCGAGAAATATATAATGATGGGATTGCTTGCTCAGGACGACAAGGACTACATAGTGGTGCCCTACAACCAGAAGTAAGTGCTTCACTACTTGCTATATAAATTTTATTTGTACTTTATACGTCGCAGGAACTTAGGTTTAATGACTATAGCGGCATACATGAGTAGGTACCACTGGATCCTTTTAGTCATTATACCAAAGAAGAACAAGGTAATATACATTGATTCCCTACTCAACAAAACCCACGACTTCACCCTTGTGAAAGGAATACTCGACAGGTATGTTCATTTCCTCCATACATAACTCTATTGTAGTCTTCCTTCGTTTGAAATAGCCGAGGATAACTTTTTGGAATAATGTAGGTCGTTCATCGCCTATGTTGCCGACGGAGGGGCATACAAGGGATCGAGTGCCTGCTCGCAACACAGACGCGATTTTTAGACACGCTACAACACAATAATCCTATATCATACTTCGTAATAATGCGTCTCGAACTGACTATACCTATATATGTGATTCTATTTTTGCAGTGCCGCCAGCAAAAACAAGATCACCTATGTGCATTCAATGTTTGCCATCATATGCAACAAATCATGATTGCTAAGATGAAGGATCCCAAGGTTTGTCAACCTCGAAATAATTATTTCCTAATTATAAATTTAAATATATATGCTTACTACTTTACTCTTTCTAGCAGCAGGGCTTGAACATAGATTTAGATGCATTCGTTGTAAAAGAGATCTTGGACGTTCGAGGGAAGCTCTGCGCCTTCATCAAGACAGAGATCATTAACACTGACGGAGAGTTTCACTCCGTCGACACCTCTGAACCACCTTCAAATAATTGATTCAATTGTAATTCACTTTGAGTAGTTGTAATCCAATTGTAAATATAGCGACAATACTTGAAAAAATTCTTTTGTAATTATTTTTGAGTTGTAATTGATCACTTTGAGTTGTTAACAATTGATTCATCTGTGATGTATCTGTTTTCTGCATGTTTGTTTTCAGAGGGCATGGCTAGCAATTCCTAAGGCTAGCCGAAAATATATATAAAAAAATTAGTTAGGTATAAAGAATTATAACAGACGATTTTTTGTTGAAACCGCCTGTGAAGGTCTAGTATCACCGACGGTTCTATTTACAAACTGTCTATGATATATCTCAAATCATAGATGGTTTATAAATAGAATCATCTGTGATATCCTACGTATCACAGACGGTTTTTTGTGAAAACCGTCTGTGATACTAGCTCTTCACAAATGGTTTCCACAAAAAACCGTCTGTGTTGTATCTTATCACAGACGGTTCAAAAACCATCTGTAATCGTCTGTTATCACAGACATACAAATTCAGACAATTCAAAAACCGTCTGTAATGACGGTTCTGAACCGCCTGTGATGACTCTATCTGTACTAGTAGGTGTCTTGTACATCCTAATGTGCTACAGTAAATCTACCCAAGAGCCAAGAGGTGTTGCGTGAAGGAGCAAAGCCTACGCGACGAGTGGTGACAGACATCTTCACCGGGACACAAGGTTGTGCTCCAGTGACACGCTACACCGGGCAATTGCAGGCCAATCAGCTAGTTGTCTTAATGTCATGAACAATATGAGAGGGGCCAAGTTTGCCACCTCACCGCCGTATAATACGGGGACTATTTTGCTTTTTTCGTTCCAATGTTTAGCATCCGCTTCTCACTCCTAGATTGGACATACCAATGATTAAGCTAAAACCAAACACTCCACTCTCTCTCCAGTCCTCGACCACACGGAGGCTTCTTCTCGCTCTTGTTTCTCTCTCCGTCCTGCCGCCACTACTAATTCTGCCGGTTCCGACAGCCCTTCTCGCGGCTAGTCATCCCTACATGCTCTTCTCAATCCCCTTTACCGATTCCTCTACGTGGATTGCGCCGTGGTCGGCGCCAAACCCTAACCGCACGGAGGTGTGGCCTGGCAGCGAGCCTGAGGCCCATGGCGACGATGAGCTCGGCGTCCTACAACGTTGAAACCGAGTGTGCTCCCGTGGCAACGCAGACAGAAGCAGAGGGGACGGCGACATCGACAAAAGCGTGTGGAGTTTGGCCATGGAACTGAAGGCGGCGAAGGCTTCGCACCAGCGAGCGGCAGAGGAGTCGATGAAATAAACCCAAAATTTCAGAGTTTCAAAAGTTTTGAAATCTTTTGGTTGAATTTGAATTCTTTCCTTTTTCGAAAAATCCAACCCAAATCCCGCTTTCCCTTTTCGTCAAATCCGTTTTTCTCTTAGCTAGAAGCGGTTTCTTCCCCGGGTGCCTTCACCCTTCGTCCTCCCCGCGCATCATGCCCGGTCGTCACCATCCCTTCGTCACTGCCTCCAACGCCGCCTCCCTCCATCAGCATGCCAGCTCGCCATGCCACCTCCCTCGTCTCCATCAATGCATCCCGCGCCCCAAGCCACAGCCCACGCCGCCCCCATCTCGTCGCCATGCCGTGCTGCAAAAGAGGACTTCGCCGTGCCACCTCCCGCCCAACTCTAGTGAGGGAGCCAGGCCACCGCGACACCGCCCACGCACACGCCCATGCCCCCACCTCACCCCTGCCCGGCGATATTTCTGCTCCACCGCCACGCCGCTGCAAGACAAGCACCACCATCGCTTCCCACCGCCAAGCGGCTAAAGACGCCCGCCGCTCTTCCTCCCTCACACCTTCCCCCACCCTCCTTCGTCCCCAAGACCAGCCAAGGTGGAAGAGCCGCCGCCACCGCCTCCGCTCCCTCCCCGTCAAGCCGTAAGGCGATTACGCCTCCCCACCCAAATCCCTCCCATCCAAAACACCAGCCCACAGCAAAAACCCCCAAAAGAGAGAGGCACTTACCTTGGTGAAGCCTCCCGCTCCTTCCCGATGCCTTGTTGGCCGGCCACCCATGGCAAGGCCCCAAGATCGCCGTCCTTCGCCTCCCTCCCTTTCTCTGTGCAAGGGTGCCATTGAGGCGCTCTGGCCTTACGACCGAGCGTCCTCAGGCCTTTAAGGCCAGGCCGGTTGGGCCTTCGGGCCGGCAAAGCCAAATGGGCTCGGCCATTTACTGTTCAACCGTTTCGGCCATTCACTGTTCACCGCACAGTATCTTTATTTACTGTTCACCCGAAAACCAGAAAACATTGTTCCAATATACTGTTCATAGCATAATAATTTTGATTACTTTTCACAATCATTACTATTCATAGTGATTACTGTGCACTCTACTCACTGTTCATTAACCACAAACAGTAAACCCTAATTATTGTACCTTAACCAAAAACTAGGGTTTTACTGTTCATATCATATTGCATGTATGAACAGTAGCATGACACTATTCACCAAACCCCTAATTGACATTTTATACCCATTCTGACCATCTCGAACCCAAAAAGCTCATTCTTGACTCCGTTCATCTATATCAAGCTCCCAACATATCTTTTCACCTTTCTATATGATTCATTATCTCTTTTATACACTTTTGTTGTATTTAGATCCAAATCTCACAACTCTGTTCAGTCCAATTGAAACACCGAATAAATACCTACCCTGCACACCACCTTCCTTTATATTTCTTTTCCGAGTGTATTTAATTGCATGTTGTTCCCAACTCATTCCTTGTCAAACCGGATTTTACTTGGTTTAGTTTATTGTATTGTTTCTCGTTAGGTCACGATTTTGACGACCAGATTCCAGAATACACTGAACAAGACCAGTATCAACAGGACTTTGTGCAAGAAGGCAAGTCATATTCCTTGATCATTTTGAGCCCATTTTTTATATATTTATTAATTACTTTCATTATTATATTTGTGCCAATTACTTTAAATATTGAAATAATACTTTTGAATGCCATGATAATTAGATAAATCCTATTACCCCACATACAAACCCATCTAACACTTGTAGGCCATATTCACCTTGATAAATACCCAGCACTTGTAGGCCATATTCACCTTGACAAGTTCACATAAAATATTATCTATATAAGTAGTTTTGTCACACAAATGTGCTTAAATCCTGAAAAGCAGTATTGGTGGTTCGCCAATGGTTTTGGTGGAGAGTTGAGGGTTGTGCCCAAGAAGTTAGACAACCCAATAAGACTTGTGATAAAAGTGAGTCAAAGGTGGGGTCAAGAGGGTGGAAGGCCACGAGTTGATTGTCAGTCCACTTCCCCACTAGAGACAAGTAAGGACAAGAACCTTGTGCCATAGTAACAGACACAGAAAATCGCTCAACCACATGCGTGGTCATTACTCCCTGGCTTAGTACACTGTTTTTCCGATTGAATATCTACAGTGTCAAGAATGGGACAGGGCAGGCCTGGAGGGACACTCGCTGGTCTACACAACGGTATGGTCCTGTCAGCATCAGGGCCAAGATCCACGGTAGCCAGTGGAGTCTCCCGATGGCTATATGGATTAGAACCTACCGGGTAGAGATTAGAAAGGTTGAGCAGTGAAAAGGCTTTGTTATCTCAGCTCAGTCGCACGCTAACGTGTTGCGTGTATATTGCATGACAGTATGAGTTTGAGATATCTTGTGGGTAAATTTGGGCAACTCTGCAAATTGAATAATTAAAGGTATTCGAATACGCCGTGCTTCCGGTTAATGAAGCTGTGTTAATGGGTGATTCTAGTACATGAAGCATAAGTAGAGTCTTTGAGATGTTATGTTGATAATTGAGTTTGTTGAGAAACCCCTGATGTTATTATTTATTATTGTTTTACTGTTTTAAATATAAACTGTTTAACTGCAAAATGCATCCACATATGCCTGTTAAGGTAAACCCTAACCATCCATTGAACTCCTTGCATGTAATTATTTAGCTTTTCCATGTGGCTTGTTGAGTACGGAAGTTGTACTCATTCTTGAGCATAATCTGCAAAATCATCTACAAAGGAAACCTAGGAAAATGCAGAGGATCTTGTTGAACAGGATTTTGGTGGACCCACGAATGGCAACGACTACTGTTATTAGGTCTCGACCGTGCTCAAGCATGCCTGTGGTTTGAAATTCTTTTGTCTTGTATTATATTAAATTTGGGCTTGGATGCCCGTGTCAGTGTTAAAAACTGGTTGTTAAGCCTTATCCTTGTGTAATAAAATGTTGACTTTTGTTGTAATCGAAAGTTTGCTTGAGACACTACTTACTTCGCAACTGCACATCCTGAGCGGTTGTGAAGAGTTTAACAGTCCTAGAATTTGGGGGCGTTACAATCGAGGCCGACGGTGACCTAGGCAGAGGCTTAGTTCTCAGCCACTGCTTCGAGCTAACCGGTGGGGCCATTGTTTTTGTTTAATTGTGTTGGACTGGTACCTACCTTTCTGTTAGAAATGTGGACAATATTTTAATTCCAGATTTTATTACGAGGCAAAGATCATTTTAAACTACAGATGTGTAAAGCGATACTAATAGCAGGTAACTCATTGCACTTCTAAACATACTCAATAATAGGTTTATAACAGAATATACTGGTCGTACAACCAACTTACAGTCGGGCTCAATAAAGAATAGGAAGCGGTCAGGCATCAAGCAGAAAGGTGTCATAAATGAAGCAATAGAAATGAATCGGTCAGTAGATGTCTTGCCTAAAACCATATGACCGTTCCGTGCAAGTGAACTCTGCGACAATGGTTCAGAGATATACGCTCATCTTCCTTCCCGGTGCACGCCGAGGAAAAGAGATGGCTTGGTTCGACAGCACAACCCTCCAGCACAATTGAACAGAGAGGAAGAAGAATTGAAGTTAATTTCGAAAAACTCTTTTTGGTCTGGATGTTTCCAGATCTTTTTAAGGTCAAGACAATTATTCTCTGGTAACTGCATATTAAATCACTGGTAACTACTAATTCAAAACCAATTAACGGTAATTAAGCAGTGTTTATTGATCATGATTACACATTGGTCTACAACTTCGACCAGTGTATTACGACCACACTGGTCTATGGATCCGACTACTATTTTTTGACCATATTGGTCTATGCCTTCGACCGCACTGGTCTATGGCTTCGACCATATTATTTTGACCACTGTGTTACATAGTGTTTCGACCACAGTGGTCTTTGGCTTCGACCATAGAGAGAGAAATGCACGGTCAGCAAAAGAAAAGTGGACTGGGTTCACGACATATTCACGGGTGCGCGTCCTAAGTCACAAGTCACACGATTACCATGTGAATATACGAGCGTGTGAGCGACGTGCTTGTGTGCTTTGACTCAAGGTATCCTTGGCCTAGCCTGCAATGGCTTAGATCCGGGTTGCCGGTGTCAACAATTTATTTATTTATTTTTGAATTTTTATCTAGGAGTTCTGGCAGTCACTTTTAGAAGGAAGTGAGCGCCAGCATCAAGCATTGATGGGCGAGGTGTAAGATCGAGGAGGCCGACTAGAGGGGGGGTGAATAGGCAGTTTTAAAAACTTCTTTGCCTAAAACCGATTTCTAATGCAGAATTGTAAATCAAATCGGTTTTTCACAATTAAAACATAAATCAACTAGTCTTTACTAAGTGCACCAATAATATGAGACTATAAGAAATATAGCAATCATACATATACAAGTAAGCAATTTAATATAAGGAATGTAAATTGCAATATAGTAAAACACAAGAAATCAAACCACAATAACACAACGATGTTTTACCGTGGTGATCGGAGACTTGCCGGTCTCCCCTAATCCACGTTGAGTTAAGCCCAAAATCAATTGGATCGGCTCCACGAATTAAGCCAAACACCTCCAAGGTAAGTACAACCACTTGGACCGGTTCCAACAAGAACCAACACCTTGATCCACTAAGTTTGCTCTTCTTCCACTTTGGAGATGGCGAGCACCAAGCCACTCACAAATACCCGGGTCTTCTCACAACCTTCTTTGAGAAGATCACCGAACCACGACGCCTCTACGCCGTCTAGGTGTCGGCAAACACCAAGAGTAACAAGTCGAAGACTCTCACTTGAACTAATCAAGTGTCTAAGCTCAAGTGGATACACAATCCACTACCTAATGCAACACATGCAATTAGGGTTTGCCTCTCAAAGCTCACTAAGTGCAACACATGCACAAAAGAGTGTAGAGGGCTTGCTCTTAGCTCAATAGAAACGAATATGGCACCAGCAACACTCCCACAACTGGCCAAGGTGGGTATTTGTAGCCCACACACAAAAACTAGCCGTTGGAAGAAAAGATGTTTGAAAAATCAAGACGAAGCGGTAGTACTGCTGTTTCATCGGCGCACTACCGCACCTCCACTAACACACAGTAACGGCTATATCAAACCTTCTAAAATAGCCGTTGAAAATACGGCGTGGTACTACCGCCAACTATCATGCGGTACTACCGCTGGCCGGTCA
The DNA here is from genome assembly GCA_036346405.1 of Phyllostachys edulis. Taxonomy (NCBI): domain Eukaryota; kingdom Viridiplantae; phylum Streptophyta; class Magnoliopsida; order Poales; family Poaceae; genus Phyllostachys; species Phyllostachys edulis. The sequence continues at coordinate 13,846,928 of CM070546.1, read as the reverse complement.
TACCGCACAATAAGAGCGGTACTACCATTTCACAAAGGACCCAATGTTGGAAATATGCCCTAGAGGCAATCATAGAGATGATTATATTTCATTATGTTCATAATATTGGATAATATGTTATCTTGTTCCTTGAATGAATCATTGGTTATGAAGATTAACAAGTATGTGACTTGTTGGTGAAACTCTTTTAACTTGAATGATGTCGTTCTAAAAGTATCCCTGGTCGGATGTCAATGGTCGGAACACCAATGACTCTATCGACCAGCACATTGTATTGATTGATGACCATGTTTCACCGGTCATGGGTATAGAGATATCGAATCAATAATGTGAACACATGTTAGAGAACATGGGGTTGGATTGACCCAACTTGAGACACTATTGAGATTGCTATGATTCTATGTGTCGTTAGTTGGTCTCAAGCAATGATGATGTATAATTCTTAGACCTGAGATCAGCATGGTTTTCTACATGTGTAATAGCACTCTTAGGGGTTGCCAATCACTACTCGTAACTAGGTAGTTATAAAGGTAGCTTTCGGGCATGCTATGAAACATGCAGAGGAATGTGACTGGTCAGATATGGGATTTGCCCCTCCTAACATAACAGGAGAGATGTCTCCGGGCCCCTCGTTGTGGTCGGATAAAGTAAGTGCATGGCCATGCCACTAGTGGTCGAAGTGTTCGACCACGTGAAGTTATCCGACACTCGATCGAGAAAGTATTAAACAGTCCATGGATGACACAACATCTCACCTGGAGTTCAACCAGACATCGTGAGGAAAAGGGAGCATACACGAGTAGGTCGCTTAGTTCAATCAGTTACGGACTTGTGACACCCTGAATTTTTTTTAGAGTCTTTTGGACTTTTCAAAATAAAAAGGACCATTTTGTTTTGATGAGAATTCAAAGCTTAACCTGAAATTTCCTAATGGATTTAAGTTGACTAACTCAAACTTCAACTAAAGTTCCTTGTTGGTTTATTGAGTTATTGGAGCTTTGCTGGTCTTTCCTTCTCTGTCCATCTTTTACTCACCTCTGGCCTAGACCTCCCTTTGTTTGGGATCTGATGGCCCAGACCTCTCCTTCGTTTGGATTCAAGGGCCCGGACCTCCTCTGTGTAGTCCTCCTATGGTCCAGACCTCCTTGGGTCTAGATCTTCCAAGCACTTGGACCTCCCTGGGTCCAATTCTCCCTCTCGGGTCTTCTCTGGCTCGCAACCTCCCTAAGTCTGTACCACCATTTTGTGCATCTGAGCTCCTTTGGAACCCCGTGAAGCTTTTCGTGTTTTCTTGGACGTCCTTCGTTGCTTGTAGCCTTGAAATCCTTCTCTGGAGGTTCCTTCAAGTCGCCCAAGAGTACCACCCGCACCATGCGGTACTACCGCTTCTTAGGACCTCCCCTTACCTTTATTTGACCTCCCCGTGTCCTTCAGGACCTCTCCATGTCCTCTAGGACCTCCCCTTACCTTTATTAGACCTCCCTCCTTGCGCATCTGGACCGTTAAGACCCCCCCTTTGGAGATCTTAACCGTCCAGACCTCCTCCTTAAGATCTGGACCGTTAAGACCTCCCCTTGGAGATCTTAACCGTCTGCACCTCTCCTCCTTGATCTCTGGACCGTTAAGACCTCCCCCTTGGAGATCTTAACCGTCCAGACCTCCTCCTTGTAAATCGGGACCATTAAGACCTCCCCCTTGGAGATCTTAACCGTCCAGATCTCCTCCTTGTAGATCCTAACCGTTCAGACCTCCCCTGGATTGGATCCTACGGCTTTAGACCTCCCTTGCGGGTGAGGTTCTCCTCCTACTTTTGTGGACCTCCCCGTTTGCGTTTAATCTTGGCCGTTTGGACCTCCCCTTTGGAGATCCAACCGTCAGGACCTCCCTTGTGGGCGAGGATCTCCTCTTGTTCACCGCAAGACCTCCTCAGGTCATTGCAGGACCTCCTTGGCGGGTCTTGGCTGCCCTACTGGGCAGTCACACACCCAGTTTTCTTATACCTTCAACTGTGTCCTTGGGCAAGGAAGTCTCCGCAGCATTTAATGCATGTTGTATCACATTAAATGCCCTCACCTTTGCAGTACTCATGTCATACCAATTGTCACATTCCTTGCCTACTCCCTTGTCCTATTTACCAACTCTTATTGACTCTATCCTGGGTCATGTGCAATGATTTCCCCTATATATAGTTTGGGAGAGCCCTCATTTCTCACTTTCTTCACCACTTCTCTTCTCTGTCTCAACCGAGCCTACCATAGACCTCCTCACTCTAAGTCTCTGGACCTCCTCCAATTCGTTCTTGGACATCCTCTCTAGAGCCCTAAGACCTCTCCAGCGAGCTCTTTGTACCTCCCCTTAACCTCCCAGCTTCTCTGTTGGTTTTGTATCTAAGCTTATTTGGAGTTCTTTGGATCTTGTTTGAGCATCATTTGAGTATTTGGTTTTTCACGTGTAGATTGCCCAGACCGTGGAGAGCCCAAGTTCAGTGAGGGAGAGGGAGCAGCTCAAGACCTTGAGCAAGGCAAGTTACACTCTTGAACATGTTGCACCCAATACTTCAAATTATTTATGCTGTTTTCAAAGATGTATGCATGCTTACTTTACTAAGTATTTCAATGCCTATCTTTTAATTCATAGTTAAACCTACTGTTTGGTATGACCTCTATCCATGATTGAATCAACCTCATTGTCACCTTAGATAAAAACTGGTTCTTGTAATAGTGAGGACCCGAAGCTCTTGAAAAATGAAATGCTTAGCAATGCTTAGACCAAAATCTTGACTTGGGAGTTTTGACCAAAAACATCACTTAATTAAATAATTTGTGCCATGGCACTGGTGTGCCATGGAGATTTTGGCCATGACATTGGTGTGTCATGGATGTTTTACTCGGCCTTGGCATTGGTGTGCCATGGAGAATTGTAAAGCAAAGTAAATGAAAAATAGTTTTGACTTGGGCGAAACTGGTTGTTTGGTTGGTGCATGTCTATGCACGGGGGATCGTGTGATCTGACACCCCAGGGTTGAGGTTTGTCGCCCAAGTCGGTTAAGGACCGGTCTTTGAGACACCACTTGCTAAGCCTATAATGGGCTATGCCAAAATTATGCAACCACATGTCTCAAGATGGGCGTGGGATCTAAGCTAATTAATTTGCAAAGCTCTCATCAGAGTTTGCCTCATGGACGCGGTGGGTTTGTCATGTTATGACTAGTTATAGTCCCACCTGGCATAAGAGGGGGGCACCCCATTATCCCGGAGGGTTTGTATTCAAAGGGGGGGATTTGCGAAACCTTAATGTGGGTGGACTGCGATGGAGCAATACATTGTAAAGGCCTTGTCATGTGCTCTAGACCTCTCACCAAAGGAAGTGTGAGGTGGTATCGACGGATGCCAAGCAAACTAGAGAATTCATGTCATGTGGGTAAAGTGTGCAACCTCTGCAGAGTGTAAATCTATTCGAATAGCCGTGTCCACGGTCATGGACATGCTGGCAATGTCACTCAAAGTTAACTCTTGGTTTTGGTTTTCAAAAGGTTATGAAATTGGTTTTTGTGGTTTAACCAAATTGGGTGTGGGCGGGGAGCCTTGTGCAGGAGGGTATCCTTCATCATTTCAATGATGAATGCTATCCAACTGAAATCAGATTTCACAAAAATAAATTTTATCTATTGTAACCTGCCTTGAAACTTAATACTTGTATTTGAAATAAAATTGGCTTTATGCAAATCAACCCTAATATGTTGTCCTTTGTTATATCCCTATGCATGTCATTCTGTTAATTGACGGGTGTAACTTGCGAGCACGGTTGTTGTGCTCACACTTGCTTGATTCATGAATTGAGCAGATGAAGACTCCTATGATGATGAAGATGACCAGCTCAATTAGGCCGCGCCCTCCAGCCAATCACCTGTGGTGTAATGGGTGGACATTGTTTTTTGGGTTTTCCGCTGCGTTTGTGTGCTCTCTATTGCTGGAGCTTGTAAGCAACCCTTGTAATCAAACATCCTTTTGCTGTTAATAAAGTCTGGTGGATGTTTATGTTATCACTTGTTTGCTGTGAGAACCAGTCGATGATCTCTAGGGGCTGGTTTGGATCACAGAGGGCTTTAGGCTTGTCCCCAAGCCCCACGACCTCCTCGGGGTGGTTCCCTCCGGACCTCCCTCGAGTGGTGACGTGGAGTTTGGGGAGGTCTGAGGTCCAACGACCTCTGCAGGTCAGGACCTCCCAGACCTCCGAGTGGTCCTCTCGGACCTCTCGGGAGGTTTGTGCGGTCCTACCGGGATGTCCTCTTGGGACATCCTGGGAAGTCCTTTGCGGACCTCCTAGGAGGTCCTGAGGGACCTCTCGGGACGTCCTGGGGGCTCCTCTCTGGACCTCCCAGGAGGTCCTGAGGGACCTCCCGGGTGTGCCCTAGGTCGGGTCGTTACAGGACTGGTCGTATGGAGATACGAGCTGGTCGTAGACTGGTCGAACGTAATCACAGAGTAGTCGAAACCTGGTCGTATGGAGTTACGAACTGGTCGTGACCAAATACGAACTAGTCGTATAGAGATAGGACCTGGTCGTAGATCATATTGCATTAAGGTTCGTCTGATGTAATTTGTGAGTATTCGGGAATCGTTATGTCCTGCTAGGAACCGCTAATGACTCGTGGTCGGAAAGGGTTTCCGAGTCACAACCGATTACGCATGAACCTAATGGGTCACACACTTAACGGGTTGGAACAAACTAGTATGGATACGATTCGTCAAACGTGTTCAGAAAGGATCCGTCACAAGCACTATATAAGGAGATGCATGAGGCTGTTGGGACGGGGGTGAAACGTAACAGATGAGACACACGAAAGTTGTGAGTTGAGTTGTTCCACCGAAACCCTAGCCGCCATCTTCCTGAGAGCTCTGCTGTGCGACTTGGTGCTAACACACCGGTGTATGGTTGTTGCTTCCCTAGACGTATGGATACCTTAGAGACGCTACTGCGGTTGCTGTTGCGCTTGAGGACGATCCACGATTTTCATAAAAAACTACAGAGGTCGCTGGAGGAGACGATCGACCACGACCACCGCACCGACGTGCTCAACGCTGGACGATCAACTACGACCACTACATCGACGCGCTCTACGTTGGACCAGGCTGCTTCAACTCTTCTTCCGCTACTCTGCGCATCTGGTGGTAACGATCTGTAATCATCAACTTGCTTGGGTTCCTGATTTACGTGTTAGAAAATTTTGATTTGTTGCTATCGTAGCCTACCCGTACCCCAACAACCAAAAGGGTACATACTGAAAAAAACGTACCGCCACTCCATTTTCAGAACAACCGTGAAGTGGTAGTTCCGCTGAACAATGCGGTCATACCACGATGCGGTAGTACCGCCAAGTGAAGCCCGGAACTACCGCAATCAGGGTTTGCAACCAACCCAAAATGGTGCTTCTTTGGAAATAACATATCGCCAACTAGGAATCGGAACAACTGCGTTGCGGTACTACCGCAGTGCGGTAGTTCCACCAACATAACGTCGGTACTACCGCTTTTTCTGAGAAAAGCACAGATTGCATCCAAAAACAAACTAAATTGCAAAACACATTTGCCAATTGATGAACGATGCAAACAAAAGTTAAAGGCAAGATATTCAACAAGTTGCAAAACACATTTGTCAACTTTTAGAATCAATGCCACAAGGAATAAGGTACATGGATTTAAACCATTTGCAAAACACATTCGCAAACTAAAGTCACATGCTACAAGGATTATACATGAGCCTCGACTATTTGCAAAACACATTCGCAAATATTGACAACATGTTAACGAGAGCTAGAGCAAACACACTGAGCTATCAACACATGACTAACTCAAGCTACTAATCAGGACCCCTCTTAATAGTACGTCAACCTATACTAGAATCCGGTCTTCCATCCAAACACCAAGACCGGTAAAAGACTAGGAACAAATCCTTAGCCCTAGCTAGTCATACATTTGCCTTACACAAACACTTGAAGCTTGATGACGCACATCTTCACTTCAAGTTCGGATTCTTGACTTGATAATAATCAACACATCATGATTTCCTTTACTTCAGGATCTTGACTTGATGCTCATCAACACATAATGACATCTTTCATCCTGAGTCTTGATGAGCATCAACACATGATGCATCCTTCACTTACCCTCCATCAACACATGATGGATCTTCTCTTGACTTGATGATCAACTCATAATGCCATCTAAAGTCTCCAACTATGGAACTCAACCTATTTCACCAACTCATGGAAAACGTTAGTTCCACAATGTGATTATTATTAATTACTTCAACATTCCATTAACTCATAATGGTGGGATAAGATACTTCAATCTTTCCTTCTTTGGTAATTGATGACAAACACTTCAATTACAAATAATTGAATGTAGATTGGTATGAGTATATATAAACTACACAAGTTGTATATATTCAAAAGATATGTTTCAAAGTAGAGATCAAGGATCAATACTAATAAAACCACAAAACATAGAGTGAACTCTCCTAAATGTGTGCATACACAAATGTATAATAGAACCATATGCACATATTCAAGTTAGAATTTTGGTGGAGTTCAACCTAAATTTTGGATCCAAGGAATACAACAAGATATATGAATATAATGTCGAATGCATACCTCTTTGGTTTTCACCTTTATATCCAACTGAGACTAAGCAATAGGTATAACAATAAAAATGATAGTCTCACAAATAGATTTATCACTGATAATTCAAACACTCCATTAACTCATAATAACGGATCTAGATTTTCTACGAGGCCGCAGCTAGCATACCCAGCCAACTGACTGAAGTCAGTTTCTCGTGTCAACAATTTATTAGCCTGTACTTTTTATACGCTATTGCGCATGCCCTAACTACTCGTCAACATCGTTGACTAGTATTTAGATGTGTACGTGCCTCGACGAGCGAACGAAGCAAGCTTGATTTTGTTGTAGGTTCGTGCTACATCAATGATTAGTTGTGATGATCTTCCCTTTAACCAACTCCATCCCGTCGGGGTGGAAAAAAACATGTAAATTTGGCCCGGCCCAAACTGAGCTGTCCTACGGCAAGCGGTCCAGTCGGCCCGACAACTCAGGTGGACCGGGCACCAAGGTTTGGTTCGCTGGCCGACCCGGCTGGGAAATGCTCCGAGTCTACACCAGAAATAACTAACTGCCCCTGCACGTGAAACTCTAGTTGCCACTTGAATTTTTTTTAAATAATATATTTTTTAAAACAAATTACAAAACTAAGTTATCATCTGAAATGGCGACAGGAACGCTGTACACTGGGGGCAGGTTCCTGTCGCCATTTCAATTGACGATAGGAATATATGAATTTTTAAATATAGCAAATAAACTTAAAAAATTACAAAATTTTTTGTGGAGTATCCAGATAGAGTGTTCTTTCTTGTGTAATTTTTTTATAATTTTATCCATTATGAATTTGTCTCTAAAATTCATTTAAGTATACTATTTGTAGGATTTGTAAATATACCAAATGAAGTCCAAAAATTATGAATTTTTTTGTGAACACTTCTTACATAGTGTAATTATTTGTGTAATTTTTTCAGAATTTTATATGCTCTGAAATTATCTCTAAAATTCTGAATTTAGGTTTAAATCTGATGTACTTAATTGTGTAGCCTTAATTTTTGAGATAATTTCATAGCATATAAAATTCTTAAAAAATTACACAAACAAGTTCATTATGTAAGAAGCGTTCACAAAAATTTCATAATTTTTGGACCTCATTTGGTATATTTACAAATTCTACAAATAGTATACTTAAATGAATTTTAGAGACAAATTAATAATGGATAAAATTATGAAAAAATTACACAAGTAAGAACACTCTATCTGGATACTCCACAAAAAATTTTGTAATTTTTTGAGTTAATTTTCTATATTTAAAAATTCATATATTTCTGTTGCCAATTGAAATGGCGACAGGAATCTGCCCCAAGTGTACAGGGTTCCTGTCGTCATTTCAAATGGCGACAGGCCTATTTTTGTAATTTTTTAAGATGATAGCCTAGTTTTGTAATTTTTTTTAAAAAAATATATTATTTTTTAAAAAAATCCCAAATTCACCACCAGCACCACGCACGCACAGCACAAACCCAAGTTGACGCTAGAGGCTACTGGCCGGCCAAGACGCCAAGTCCACACCGAAATATCCGCGTAGCGTGGTGGACTTGCGCATCGTTCCCCTTCACCACTTCCTCCTCGCCGACGTCGCCGTCTTCTCCGCTCGCCAAACAGTCCAAAGCGCAGCGAATGCGGAGCCCGAGCCTCGCGCGCGCGACGCCTCCCACTCGCCGCCGCATCCGGATCTCGCGTCGCATGCGCGGCCGCCGACGCGCGATCTAGCGGCGGCACAACCCGCCGGAGGGTAGGGCTTCCGGGGATTTGGGCTCTGGGCGGAGGGTATGGCTTCGGCCGCCGCGGGCGCGGGGGGCGGGAGCTGGGTGGAGTCGTACACGGGGATGTCCGCGGACAACATCAAGGGGCTGGTGCTCGCGCTCTCCTCCAGCTTCTTCATTGGAACCAGCTTCATCGTGAAGAAGAAGGGGCTCAAGAAGGCTGGCGCATCCGGCGTTCGCGCAGGTGACTTAATTACGTTGCTTTCCGTCGAGACATCTTTACTTTGCTTGTTGTTGCCCGAGCTGTGTGTCGTTCGTGTGCGCTGCTTGGTGCCCCGATCTGACCTGGCCGACGCCGGGTCTCGATTAGGCGTGTGATCTCCGTTCGGATCTGTAATGGAGTTATGGATAGGGAGAGTGCATGGGAGATTAGGTTGGTTATTATTGGCATGGAATTATAGATGATCAGGTGTTCACCTCTTTTGGGGTTACAGTTAATGGCGTCATAATGATGCATTTTTATTGTTTATTCTGCGTTACTATGTTAAGTTATTGCATACTTGCATTGCAGTTTGGTTGGTAATTGTTAGAATACATGTTTGTAACATCCCCAGCTAGATCACCAACAAATATTGAGTGATCAGAAGCAAGTTCAGAGCATTTTTCTGCCATACTATATGATGCCCAATTTAACTTAAAAGCTCGGTCAGTATTAGGCATTACATGACCAGGAAAATGCTGATGTGCTTTCTCTGCTGATGCGTGAGAATATGACACAAAGCTTTTGCTTCTGCTGATGCGTGTTCTAAAAAAACATATGAGAGGTGAATGGCATTAACTTAACATGGTAAAAAATCATCGCTCTGTTATTTTAACTTCTGAGAGGTTGTTGGCTGCAAATATGTGTGGACTGTGGAGCAATGACCTAATGTGGCCTGTGGGATGTATGGATTGTTACTTTTGCTGGACAGTTGTTCTGTCGCCCCTTTAGTTCTTAAACTGTTTAGTTCTGTTTGGTTAGGTGATTTTACAAGCAGAAAACAGTTTGTTCTCATTGGCTGACTGTGTTGACATTGAGTGTTTATTGCAGGCGTTGGTGGTTACTCTTACTTGTATGAACCATTATGGTGGGCAGGAATGATTACAAGTAGGTCTACCTCTCTGATACCGGTCTTCATGTTGTGCTAGTACTGAGCAATGTGGTATTGACAGTATTCAGTGTTGTTTTCCAGTGATTGTTGGGGAAGTTGCTAACTTTGCAGCATATGCCTTTGCTCCTGCTATCCTGGTAACGCCACTTGGTGCACTTAGCATCATCATTAGGTAGGAACTAGAATTCATACGGTCCTTAATGATAATCTAGAGATTTTCTCCTGCTTACAATTCTGGAAGTCTATGTGTTCATTCGTCATTCTAACATGCTTATCTTACAGCGCTGCTCTTGCAGACATTATGTTGAAGGAGAAGCTACATATATTTGGTATACTTGGGTGTGTTCTTTGTGTTGTGGGTTCAACAACTATTGTACTTCATGCCCCTCAGGAGCGTGAAATTGAGTCCGTAGCAGAAGTGTGGGATCTTGCTACCGAACCAGGTATTCTCCTTTCTTTCCCTCTTAATTGTTGGCAAGTTAGTCTCAGACATTAGTGACTGCCTTTGATATATTTACCTCATCAAGTAAACAATTGCTAAGGTTTTAGGTTGTCTTGCAGCTTTTCTATGTTATGCCGCCATCGTGCTTGCTGCAACTTTTGTGCTCATATTCCGCTTTATCCCACAATATGGTCAGACACACATCATGGTGTATATTGGTCTTTGTTCACTTGTAGGATCTCTGTCGGTATGTGTTTCACATGGGAGTAATTCTCTCAATGTAATAATATTCACACAATACTGTTGAGTAACTGCTCTAATTCTGTTTTCCTTTTTTGATGTGCTGGTTTTGGCAGGTCATGAGTGTGAAAGCTCTTGGAATAGCCTTGAAGCTGACCTTTTCTGGAATGAACCAGTTAATCTATCCACAGACATGGGTGTTCACAATCGTTGTTGTTGCATGTATAGTAACACAGATGAACTATCTGAACAAGGTAACACTGATTTCTGTGTTAATGGAGAGTTTAATTGCTTTGCTAGTGAGCATACTTCAATATCTGATAAGTTACTTCAGTATTGCATATATTTTTTAACATGTTCAGCACAGAAGGAACGTGACAGTGTACCAGCCAGTATGTCTCTAATATGTCGTAATGAACACTAGGATGCTATTGAGATTGGTATATCAAGAAGACAATAACTGATTCTGCCTGTTAAAAACTCAGGCTTGATATTTCTGCACATCACTCTATAATGTTCCAGAGAGCTTCCTAAATGCCCTAAACTTACTATGTTTGCTTTTGCAGGCTCTTGACACATTCAATACAGCAGTTGTTTCGCCGATTTATTATACAATGTTTACATCACTAACCATACTGGCCAGCATGATAATGTTCAAGGTAACATCTTTGGGCCTGTACATATTGTTACATACTTACATTATTGTATGTGGGACATTTCTTAGTCTACTTGTTTAAACTGCAAGTTTGACACGAAATTAAGTACTGCTTGTTTAGGCTAAAAATATACATTGAAGTTGCTTTTAGAACCATCACTTGCTAAAGTAATGTCCTTTCTTTGACTGAGTCAGCTACTTGAATGCCGGGCTATATTTTTTAAACTTTGTTTATTTGCTTGCACAGAGGTACTCTTGACTGCATTTTACCCAAAAATAAATGCCTAAATTTTTTTGGTTGCCATCTGTGTGACAGATAGGAATTATTACAATTAAGGGAGATACCTGAGCGGCTGAGCCTCCTTGGGGCAGATAGGAAATTAGGAATTGAACTTCTAACACTTTCTTGTTTCTTATTAATTGCTTCCGTTCCTCCAATAATTTGGCCATATGATGTTGGGCAATTGATTCTTGAACCTCCATTGCCTATTATGACGTGGACCCCAGTGTCATTCTATTTTTTTTCTCTTTTGTGAGGCTTCTATTAGTAGTATCACAATGAATAACACCATGCTGGAGCACTTTGCTGCTTGTTGCAGCATGCAGTGCTAAAAAATGTGGCTGTGTTCCTTCATTGGCATCTATTCGCTGGGAAGAGCTTGTATGCTCGCCCCACAAGACAACTGCAAAAGTTTTGAAGCAACTAACTGGCGATTGAGGGCTTGATTTGTGCTCATCTGAATGATTTAAGATCTATACAGCTTCCTCTCTAGAAGAGTGTAGAAATGCTGCTTCTGTTCACTCCATACCATATTTTCCAAGTTAGGTCTCCTTGGGCTATCAATACTCTCAGTGTCAGTGATGCCCGTTTGGTTCATGGCCAACTTTGTGATGACATGTGGGTCATGAACTCACGAAGTTAAGAAAGTGTGGCAAGCCACAACTGAGGCAATGAACCAAGCACTTGCCTAAGAAAGTCGAGTAAGGTTAAGCATGGCCAAGTTAGACATCAAACTACCCCCCCCCCCCCTCTTTCTTTTTCTGCTGTCAAGATCAGTCAGGCACATAATTATCGAATGGGATTCAAGGGAAAAGGACATTAATGTTTTCCATACATATCATCACCAACCATTTTTCTCTATGGCCTAAATGCAGGCATTGAGCCAAGGGCACCCGACATGAGCCATGCTGCAGTTGTTGTTCTTGAGTCCCCCAGTCAATCCAAATATTTATGTTTGTCCTTCAGAAATGACTGTTTAGCTTGATTTAACTTTTTAGTTGTCAGTTGATTTGGCTGTTGTTGGAAATCCATTGTGCTACATGGCAATGTACTATGAGTATATTTAGCCTTGTGGTCAATGTTCCATCATCTAGTTTTGAGCCTTGTGGTCTATTATGTCATCTAGCTTCTAAGCTATCCAAATTATCCAACATATGTTTGTAGTCCATAAATGGTTCTGTTAAGCTTGACTTGATAAACTGCCACTGTTATCTTATCAGTTGATACAAATATTGGTAGAAATCTGCTGTGATTATTGAAAATGCTGAGCATGTATTGTGGACAACTAATCTACTTGCACGCAGGACTGGGATCGTCAAAATCCAACTCAAATTGTGACAGAGATGTGTGGTTTTGTTACTATCCTTGCTGGGACATTTCTTCTTCACAAGACAAAAGATATGGTTGATGGTATGATTTCATAGTTCATACCCCCCCCCCCCTTTCTTTTAATTCACACAGATTCTGCTGGTAAATTCTCACTTTCTGACATCATAGGTCTCCCACCAGCTCTACCTATCCGAATTCCTAAAGATGAAGATGGCTATGCTGCTGAAGGAATTCCTCTCAGATCTGCTGCGGAAGGCATCCCTCTGAGGTCACCAAGGGCAGCAGAATCATTTTGACCAACGTGATATGCTTGGTGATCTTTGCGACCATGATCAGCCATTCTTTCATTCGATGCACTTTGTAGATTGTACTCTAGGTCTTAAAAGGTAAAGGCTCAGCTCCCTTTGTAATTTTTGAGACGTCGGTACAGAGTCTCGGGGATACGTCTTGTACATCTCAAGATGCCCAGAATGGGCAAAAATCAAAAGTTTTTGGATGTAAATCACGGTGATCAATACAGGCGATTATCTGAAACTGTTGTGTTCTTTCAACAGAATATTTAGAAAATAGGAAAAGAACTTGAAGAAGATACGCTTGCTAATTTTCGTGAAGAACCGTTATTTTCTCAGAGGTAAAGCTAGCTGGTTGTCGCAATGTTCTTTTGCTTGTATCTCAGTTTGCCTCGTTGCACTTGCCGAAGCAATTATTCCTTCCATATCCATATGCCTCAACTGTAATAACCTGTTTATTGCAAGAAAATATAAGTAGATTGAGAGATTCTTTATACGTCTTGTCAAGAAACACAGAATCTATCTATCATCTTACAACGTGTTTTTTCTATTAAGGAATCGTCGTTGGCGAGTCCAATCCAAGCAAGAATCGTAAGAACAATGCAATAACACAAGAACAGAATAATAGATTGAACATAGAGATATGAGGGGACTTCAGACTTCTTTTTATTACTTTTCACAAAACGATGTTTACAATGATGGGCCTTCTCTCCTTTATATAGGCTATTGAATGGATGAGGAGCCTACTTGGGCCAGAACTCTTGGCCTGGGCCCGGTTTCTTAACATTCCCCCTTGAGCACTCATCTGACATGTTCATGTCTCATCAAAACTCTATAAAAACCTAGTGGGAAAAATTTAGAGAAAGAGTACATAAAACACGTTATGCTGTGTTGCACGAATTGCCTCGTTAAAAACCTTAGCCGAGAAACTTCAGAAAAACTCGTCAAGGGAAAAAGAGTACAATCCACTTAATTTCATTCAATCTCCAGGATTTATTCTTTGGGTACTCGATCTTTGTGATCAAGTTTCAATAATGAGTTTGTGAAGGTTGTCCCCCTGAATTTTGCATTTCTCTAAGCCTCATCATTCCAATTCCACGTATGCATCTTTCAAAGCTAGACGCTGGAAGTGACTTAGTGAATAAATCTACAAGATTTTCACATGACTTAGTATGCAGTACTTTAATTTCGTCCATCTTTTGCAATTCATGAGTATAGAAGAACTTCAGATTGATATGCTTTGTGAGAGGACTCTTCACATAACACATCTGCATTTGTGCAACACAAGCTGCATTATCTTCATAGATAATAGTAGGGGTTTGCGCGGTATTCTATCCACACATTGCTGGATGTAGTGAATCATCTGCCGAAGCCAAGCACATTCTCGGGAGGCCTCATACAGTGCTATTATTTTCGAGTGGTTCGTCAAAGTCGATACACGACTCTGCTTAGACTATTTTTTATGGAATTACAGTTCCACCACATAGCAATACATAGCCTATTTGCGATTTAGTCAGATCTGGTCTCGACAGTAATTACCAGACATCTGATAGCGATCATATTCGTGTTTTAGTTCTTTCTGTAGAACAATTCTTTGCTTCCTTGGAGATATCAGAAGATGTCCTTCATTCTCTGCCAATGCCTTTGATAGGTTTTGCACTATACCTTGCTAATAGGTTCACTGCAAGTGCAATGTCCAGTCTAGTACAGTTTGCTAAATACATGAGTGCTCCTACTGCGCTCAAGTATGGGAATTCCGATCCCAGGACTTCCTCCCACTCTTCTCTAGGTCTGTACGAGTCCTTATTTTGTAGCAAGGACCTCCTGACCATCGGTACTTTCGAAGGGTATGTCTTTTCAAAGCCGAACATTTCTAACACCTTCTGAGTGCAGGTTCACTGATGCACTAAAATCCCTTCAGGGGTATGCTCAAACTGCAAGCCTAGGCAATATTCGGTTCTATCCAAATGTTCCATTTTGAACTCTGACTCTAGGTAAGAGCTTACTTTCTTAATACCTTCTAGGGTTTCAATGATATCCAGATCATCTTCATACATTGAGATTATACAAAATTCATCCTGGAATCATCGTATAAATACTCAGGGATTATTCTCATTATTCGTGTAGCCTTTCTTGCATAGAAAGTCGCTTCAAGCGATTATATCACATCCTACCTGATTGCTTAACTTCGTATAGTGACTTTCTGAGTTTCACACTATACAAATTTCTATGTGCTCTGCCTTGGTTCGGGACAGGGATACATTCAGGTACTTTCATATAAATGTCCGAATCCAATATTCCATAAAGGTATGCTGTTACCATATCGATCAATTTCACTTTTAACTTCAAGTTTACTACCATTGAGATTAAATATCTAAAGTATAGTTCCGCCCATGACCGGGGAATATGTTTTTTTTCATAAACAACTCTTAGATGTTGAGTGAAATCTTGTGCAACAAGCTTTACTTTACTTCATTATTTTCATTTATCTTTCGAACAAATACCCACTTATGCCCTACGGGGTGCACATGGGGAGGCAACGACTTACAGGCCCAAACACTTTTATTTTATTCAGAGAAAATAATTCTGTTTCTATTACATTCTTCCAATCTTCTCAATCTAATCTTTTCTTACATTTAGCGAGCGATACATGCTTTGAATTAAGATTGATGATTGTGGTAATTTTCTTTGCAAAATTAATGTCGACATTGGTCGTTGTCTTATTCATAGATTCTCCCGAGGTCACTAAGTTTATAGCTATTTCTTCAAGGGGCGGTTATTCTAATGCTTCTACTTGCTCACCGCTGCTTTCAATTACGGGTACAAGTCCCTTTAGTGTTTCAGTTTCGATGTGTGCGCACACATCCATGCTGATGTCTCGCTTCATGAGGATGTTCAAATCCGATATGCCTTTTCTGAAGGTTCCATACTGGTGCCAGGTCTCAACTGGCTCCCCTTCTGGTTCTAAGGAACTTCTGTAATCAGCTGTGTCAAGTCCTTCTTATCCTTTTTCACTAGGCATCCCCAGTTACTTCGGATTCGAGGGGCCGAAGTTCTCGTCCTTTCAGAGGCCTTAGGACGGGATTAGGGATACATTCGTCGGTATTTCAACTCTCTCCGGTGCATTGCGTGCAGGCACATGTGACTTGGTCACGCTCTTCAAATCACTAAAGTGTTCAGACAGTTGTTTCGCTAATGCTTGCAAATCAATTATCTTCTGAACTGCAATTGTCTTCTAGACTTCAATTGTTTTCTGGACTTCAATTATCTTCTGGACTTCTCTATTTGCTTCTCTAGTGCGCGGGTCATGTGCATGGATTTCAATTATCTTCTGGAATTCAATTATCTTCTGGACTTCAATTATCTTCTGGACTCTCTATTTCCTGACATTTTCATCAAGGGGTTGATTTCCTCTCCCTAATGATAGGAAACTATCCTCATCTAATATACTATCAGCGAATTGGGCAGTATGCAGATCTCTCGTCATAGGATCCAAATACCTGATTATGGATGTTGTCTCATAACCAACATATATCCCAGACTTTCGGAGAGGGTCCTTTGCAGTTCGCTGTGGTGGTGGTATAGGTACATAAACCTTACAACCAAAGATGAGAAATTTTCGATGCTGACCCTTGCACTAGTTGCATAGGTGAATTGATGTTATATGCCAACAATCTAAAATTGATGACAGTTGCTGCGAGCAGGACTGCGTGTCCCAAACATATAGTTGGTAAATTACAATTCTTCAAAGTGGCCAAACAAAAATTTAATCATTTTAATTAATATCTCTGCTAGTCCATTCTGGGTGTGGACATGCGGTATGGAATGCTCAACTTTAATTCCCATTGACATACAATAATCATCAGATGCCTTCAAAGTAAATTCTCCGGCGTTGTCCATTCTGGTGGACTTCTCGTGATGATCAGGAAAATTATTCTTAATTTTAATTATCTGCGAGATGAGCTTGTGCAAAAAGTGTGGTTTCTCGTAGACAATAAGCATATGTGTGACCATTCTGAGGAAGCATCGTTGAGCACCATAAAATACCCAAATGACCCTTATAGGGGCTGTATAGGTTCACAAATATCTTCCTAGATACGGTCCAGGAATGCAGGGACTGCATCCTTCGCTTTCAGAGCAGAAAGTCTAGTAATTAATTTCTCGGTAGCACATACGGGGCACACAAAATCTTCCTGATTCGAAAAATTCTTTACATTTGTATTATGTCCCTATGAATTGTTAATTATATTTCTCATCATCCTAAGACCTGAGCGGCATAATCTATCATGCCAGAGATAGAAAAGTTCAGAGCTTCTAAATACGGTATTCAGGGCAGTATAGGCTACAGATACCTTAATATTAGTGTAGTATAGCCCAGTTTCATATGAAAGAAGTCGTTTTAATACCCTTTTCCACTTACTTCATGCTTTGCAATGAGCGGGTATTCCTTACTATACTCTTCCTCAGTCTCTGCATGAAAACCGTTAGCGTGAATGTCCTTGAGAGTTCTAGTTGATTCTAGGTACAATAAGGCTTCTTCAATGACCAAAGTTGTGCCCATCGGGACTATAATTGTGGCCCTTCCTGAGCCTATTGTACAAGCATCGATGCCCCCAATTATCATAAGACTACCAACATTCTTGCTAATCGACTAAAAAGGTTTCGTTTCTCTCAAGATGGTACTCGTTGTGCCGCTACCTGCTAAGCACACTTCCTCCATAGGGCGCCACACGCATTCTAATATAATGTACTTTATTAATATGTAGTAAAAAGCAAGCAACACATAAATAAAATACTTCAGATATCAGAACATAACTTGCTATTATAAATACGAAAAAATAAGGCTCGTAGGACACATCATAAGAATTTAATGCTTTGCTCTCCTAGAGCTTACAATCATTATTCAAAGAATAAAATAATTCAATGTTCTGCTTTAATTACAAACTGCAAGTTACTATAAAAGATCTAAGTGCAATGCGTGCACTAGATCGAATCAGCGAAGTACTTAGAAACTTCTGCCTCAATCTGCTTCATTGCGATCTTCACCTTTTGGGCAACTACGGTTGCGGCCGCTGCGATGTCCAAAGGAGGGGTGATGGGAGCTGCTACTGGGTTGTCCACATCCATTAGTGCAACTAATAGCTGTGGACCCTCTGTGCTTTGCAATGGCGAGGTGTGCCTTATGCTGTCATTTGCCCTTTTTCTTAGACTAGAAAGCATCAATAGCGTGCGACCCACTACCTTACCCTTCTTGCCCCTCTCCTTCGTGAGAGGCTTCATCACCTTGTAGCTGCTAGCATTGTCTTCATGGCCAATATTGCTACTAGGCGGCTGTGAGATGTAGTTCTTCTTTAGAACATCATCTTAAATTTCCGCAACTTGCATGACGTCAATCAATTCGGCATACTTCTTGTAGCCGTCTTGACAATAGTTACATGCGGATTGCACCGCATTTGGGTGAAAGGTAGAGAGATTCTTCTCAATCTTTTGCTCATCCGTGATTATGTACCACAGAGTTGAAGACTGGTACAAATTCTATACAAATTCTGGCCATGTTGGGTCAGTTATTCGAACTCTTGATTCGTGATGCTAGTCATCTTCACATTCATACAAAGAGTTTATAAGATTACTACTGGTAATTTGCGTAAAATGGTTGCAAAATTCTCATAATGCTCTTCGAACTCCCAGTTCGTGATCCCATATTTTTCTATGCATTCTTCATGATTTACTGCTATTTTCAGTGATTAAAAGTAATATAAACAATCACAAATAATTAAAACAGTAAATACAATAAATAAATTGCATAGAAATAATAATAACAAAGTTAAACATGCTTCAAATGCTAAAAAAGATTCAAAATTTGAATTCCTGAGGCCCTTTTTTGCTGGAATATGAATTTTCGGTGAATTCTATAATTTCCAGGGGCTAAACTGCTAATTTTCTGTTCTGAGAAACTTTTTCGCGCATTTTTCAGAATTTCTGAGGGGTTTTCCGCAAAAGTTCCTTATTCGCGAAAAATTTCTCGTAATTTTCATAATTTCGAGGGCCCTTTTGAAAAAAAAAATGGATTTTCATTTTTTCTTTTCTTTTCCCCGGAATTTGCTTGGCTTGGGCCCATTGCTCCTTTTTGGCCTGCTATAGCCCAAACCGACGCCTTCAAGTTGGGTGCTAGGGTGTCCCTAGCACCACTTCGGGTGGAGGCGGCGGCCGGCTACACGCGCGGAGGGCGCATGGCCTGTGGCGAGCGGCCGATTCTTGCGGCGATGGGCACGACGGGTGTGGGGCCCACGCGCTTCCCACCGGAGCCGGCGGTCTCGCTCACCAGTGCCATACGGGGTGACGCGTTTGTGGCGCAAGGCTACCGCAGGTCAAGTGAAAGCGGCGCGCGCAGCTGCGACGAGGCAAGCAAGAATGCGCACGTGGTGGCCGACGGAGAGGTGGCACGACGCGAGCCACACACGGTGATGGCGGGCGCGATCGCGAAAGCACGCGATGCGGGAGACGAGCGCGTCCGAGGGCGGCGCTACAGCGGCCGGACGGCGCGGTTCGGTGACGGGCCGATGATGGCGCGTGGTGCGGCACGCCCATGCGGGAGGGCGGCGACGGCTTTAAACGCACGGCTCGGCCAGCGGTGGCGCGTGCAGGCGGTCGAACGGCGCGGTTTGGTGACAAGGCCAGTGACGGTGCGCCCTTGCGGGAGGGCGGCGGCAGCTTTAGGCGCGGCTCGGCCAGCGGTGTCTAGTGCAAGCGGCGGGGTGGAGGCTGCATCTTTGGACGACCGGCGGGACAGCCATACTCGGCCGGCGGGACATCTTAGGGCGGCCAGAGGTGTGGCCGCATGGCCAAAATACCACACAGCCATCTTCTTGGCGTGCTTGATTAACACAATGCAAAAGGTGTTTCTCTAGTACATGCTATTAATGAATCCTACCAACCAGCAAAACAAAACAATCGAAGTATCACCTCTTTTCTGGAGTTCACATCCAAACAACAGCCCCGGCCAGAAAAAATGAGCGACGCCTGTTTCTGCTCTGCTCCATCAAGGGAACAACCACACAGCACAGCGTGCAGGTGGTGCGGCGGCGTGGCCACATGAGGGCAGCCGGAGGTGCGGTCGCAGAGTCGCATGGCTTCGGGCTGACGGTGTGTGTGCGAGTGTCGACACCAAATTTTTCCAAGCAATGTGTGTACTGTTCATCCAAGTACTACTGTTCATGCAAATACCGATCGGCTTGGCCGGCAACTTCAAGTCGGCTCGCGGTAGATTAGAACATATTTGCAATTTCCAATCTACGATACAATCGACATCCACCTTTCCATGCAATCTACCGATCGGCATTGTGCTGGTGACTTCAAGTCGGCTCGCGGTAGATTAGAGCGGATTTACACCATAGGATACAATCTAGAAAGCCAAATTTACAGAATTGAAAAACAATCTAGAAAAATGATTCGATCTACGAGCGTCGTTCTTCGACGGTTACCTTTCGATCCGAGGAGAGTCGATCGTGCTGATAATGTGTTAAGGAACCATCATTGGCGAGTCCAGTCCGAGCGATTATCTTGTAGACAAACTCAGAATTGTAAGAACAATGCAAGAACACAAGAACAGAATAATAGATTGAACACAGCGATATAAGGGGACTTCAGGCTTCTCTTTATTGCTCTTCACAAAACGATGTTTACAATGAGGGGTCCCCTCTCCTTTATATAGGCTACTGAATGGATGAGGAGTCCACCTGGGCCATGACTCCTTGTCTGGGCCCGGTTTCTTAATATTTTCGATTGGAACAGCTTTATCGATGTTTTAGAATCGAACTTACGTAAAGATTGTTTGATTCGGGGGTTCCCCTAGGTTCAAATTACGCAGAGAGAGGCGACACAAGGATTTTTATACAGGTTCGGGCCTTCTCCCAAGGAGAATAACAGCCCTACTCATGTGTGTCTGTATTGAGTATGCTGGATTACAATATCAAGAGAAAGACTAGAATGATGCGCCTTGTGCTCTTGATTTTCCCTCCTCTACTTCTCTGATGATTTTGTCTTTTATAGTACTCGGAGTGTGCTGCTGTTCTTACAATCCAAAGGGCGCATTAATGCTTTAGATTATGGAGCCGTTACTAGAGATTATTGTGGGAGTAGTAACGTTCCCACGTCGTGAGGCAGTTATCACCATGACAGGGAGTTGATTCGTGCCATTATTCCAGAGAATAACAACATAGTTTACTGCTCATATCTTTAAATATGGTGCGAAGATTCCCTGGTCGATTAGGCCTACATGTCTGTAAGCCACATCGACTAGAGACTGATCGTAGAAGAGTTTACGACCAGGTGGTGGTCGTAGATTAGCTTACGACCATAAACTGATCGTTGGAGAGCTTACGATTAAGACATAGTCGTATAAAGACTTACGACTATGGGGTGATTGTAGAAGAACTTACGACCTCCAGCTTCTCCCTTATGAATATTAAGGGGTATACTCCAGAACCATATGACGTCATTATTATCCATAATATGAATTACAGATAAATAATTAAATGAGGATTGTTATATCCTCGTCAGGCTTCAAATGTAAAAAATCATAACGACAAAGTTGTAGATCTCCTTGCATAGTCTAATTTAGAGTCCTCGTTGACTTAATTTGGAGTTCTGACGTGTGAGATATGGGGCACGCAAGGCAGGCTGTACAGAGAATTAGAGTCCGTAACAGAATCAACTTCCAAGGTAAATTTGGCAACGAATACTACATTTTCAGAACACCTCCACAAATACAAAGTTTAATTACTCTGAGTTATTTAAACGGGAAAAAAGAGTCACTCAATTCAGAGTTCGGGAGGGAAAGTAATGGCCTCCGAAAGTTTCTCTGCACAAAAACAAAGCGGAAAACCAACTTGAATTAAAAGTGTACTCCGAATCAAATTCAATGCCAATTATTTTCAATCCTACCACATACAAGCTACAACCCTCCATTCCCTTGGCCTTTAAATAGGATCCCAGGAGTGCCTCCCCTGCGCTCCCCTTCCTCTGGCCGCCACCCCTCCCCTATGCGTGCCCCCTGCCCTGTGCGCCGCCATGCCTCCCTCCCTCCCTCCAAGCCGCCGCCTCTCCTCACAGTGCCGCGTCCTGCTACCATTGTGCTTCCAAAGGGGAAATGAGGAGGTACCAAGGAGGTCTAGTAAGAAAGGAGAGGAAGAAGAAGAAGAAGAAGAAGGAAAGGAAGAAAAGGGAAGAAAAGAGAGGAAAGTTATGGCTTTGTGATTTGTCCACGACCATCATCCACTTTTCATTGGTAATATTCTGTTTAGTTTTTTTTTTATCTTTTATGGTTGATTAATCAAGGTTTGGAGTAGTTTAGTTGTGGAGATTGACGGTTTTGTGAAGCCCTAGTTTGTTAAACTACACTGTAGAATCTTACAGGGGAATTAGGGGTATCTACGTCTAGAATCAGGATGTCGTCTAGTTAGAAAAGTTGTAGGAAATTTCAGTAGCTTTTCAGGAAGGTCTAGATCATTAATTTTGGAGTTATGAGTAAAAAGATATGGTATTGGGAAGGTTGTTGTCCAGAAATTTACGGTCAATTGTAGCTGTCGTAAAGATGGGTTAAATTCATACAATAGATGAAATAATTTAATTGTGGTCATAACTAGAATAAGATAGATACTTCTCAATAGATTTCATAAATATCATTGTTTACTAGTTTTCATGTTGCTTAAAAATAGATACAAAAATGTGAAGGGTACTGTTTAGACAGTTTCTGGTTTAATATTCGGGATTGGAAACAGGAACCTAAACGACAAATCAAGAAGTTTTTCATAACTAGAATATTGTGAATAATTTAGTGTAGTTTCCAGAAAACATATGATTTACTATGTTTGGAGTTTAGAGGAGAGAGTTAGAGTCATTTTACTACTGGAACGGTGGGTAGTGCGTCCGGTAAAGCTAAGTTAAAGGCATCGATTTGTGTATAGATTCGATGGTGATTTGTTCAATGTTTTGGTAACTGTGATGGTATATTTAAGTGTGTGTTATTACTTACTTGTTCAGGGACTATGGCCCCAAGTGTTGTGCCACAATTTCGTCACCCGGCTTCTAAAGGCTAAGCGACAAGTACATGATAGAGTGGTGAATAATGAGTTATTCGTCATTATCATTAATATTACTTATCATGTTATTTATTATGCTTTCATTAAGCTTAGTCGTATACATGATACTGAGTTAATGAGATTATGATATTCAGATAATAAGAATGAGATATTGAGTTAATGAGACGAGTTGTTTAAATGATTAATTATGATATTGCATCATTTACATTTATCATGATAAGAGTGCACGGGCCAGGCCGGTGAGAAAATTATGTAACTATTCCTGAGGTCAGTGAGAAAGATACATGACTAGTCCGGAGTGCTCTAGATAAAGTCTTACATTTGTGGAGACTAGTTAAAGTCCTATAATGTAGGGACCCCATCTTAACGAAGATAGAGGGAGAGTGTGTCATCGACGGGTGAACACTCCGCTAGACAGGTATCAGCTGATGAAATGCATATGAGCATGAGCATGATGATGCATTTGCATATATGAGTAAATTGTTAAATTGTGCAAATTCACCTATATGAAATATAGCTTATTTATTGGAGTTTGAGAATGACATTAAATAGATAGATGATGATGATAACCTTAATTATGGTTGATAAACTGTTGTTTATGGTTTTATTATGTATTTGCTGAGTCTTTGACTTACTCTTGCTTTGTTGCTGATTTTAGGTAACCGTTGATGGCGACATACATGGGAGGGAATAGATCACAAGCGCCACATGCGAAACAACTACACTTAATATTTATTTAGAGTGATTCAATATAAATCTAGAGATATTGGTTATTTTCTTTATATTGTTATTTATGGACTTATTTACTACCTAGAATAATACTTGAGACTAGTTGGTAACTTCATTAGTTGATTAATATTACTTTAAATGTTCATCTTGTGACCCGTGGACGGGTTTTAATCTTGATATGCTTGCTGAAATTTATTGTAAATTAATGTTTAAATTGATAGCTAATGTAGTGTAGTGGCATTCCGGGCTCATTGTTGGGTTAGGGTGTTACATCAACCACATCCTGACCGACACGTTCATGCTCCTCTGTGCCACCTCGTGCGTCTTCTTCGTGCTCACCGACAGCTTCCGCTCCACTACGGCATCACCACCCCTAAGGGCATCTGCACGTTGTGTGGGAGCCACCGGAGTAAGAAGGGGCCGAGGGAGCCTTTCTTCGTAATGTTTGTTGCCTTGCACCATGTCATCGTCCTGTGCTACTACTAAGTGACGGAGCTTGAGCAAAATCCGCGGGCAGAGGTGGGGGGGGCAAAGATCAAAGCAATTCAGAAACACGCTTCTTACCACTGGCTACACACCCTATGCGGTGCACAGACTTAGTTCTCTGGCCGTCGGTTGCACATCTGTCATCACCGTCAGGCCCGGCCGCGGCAAGTCCGCGACGCACTAGTGGCCAATGCCTCGTTTGCTGCTTTCATGCTTCGCCACCACACGATTGAAGTAGTTGTCTGCTGCTTCCGTGTTTTGCCGCCGTACGATTGAAATAGTTGTCTCGCTAAGTAATATTGTAACTAGTAGCAGGCAACAACAATGAGTCTTTTAGATAGACCTAACCTAACCAAATTAGGTACATGCTGCTAAATTTTTTCTTCTAAAATGCCGAGGGGCCATGACCAGGTTGTCCGAGGCAAAGCTCCGTGCCTACTACCTTGGAGTGCCCAGGAAGGTCGTAACACCGTGCCCCTTGTGATCGGGTTCATGGTGAGGCTCCTCTTCGTGTTGTTCCCTTCCAAGAGGAGAGGAATCGGCTACACCCATTCCTGCTTAACACCGATCTCGTCTATCTACGGCGCTGAGAATTGGGTCGTAACGGGCACACGTGCATCTGAATTCTTAAAGGCCTCACATTGACAGTATGAACACGCATGTAACTATGATTTGTTGAATTTGTCAGTGTGATAGATTCTACACGATTCTTTTCTGGAATTTGAGCCAAAATGTATATGTACATTCTTTTTCTTGCCGAATGTAAGGCGAGAGATTGTAGCTGCTGTTAATTGTCGCTCGCTCATTGTTCCGCGTCCGGGTCCGGGTCCGGGTCCGGCTCAAGGCCCACTATTTGCTTCAGTGGTTTCAAAACAAATTTTCTCCTGCATCAAATAGGCTCAAAAGTTACTCAGAAGAACACACGTCGTCTTCTTTTTCCCGGCTCGGATATGTTTCAGTGAGATTTTCGATGGAGATATACAGTCGCGGAGTTAGAAATTTTGTGTTGAGAGTGCACAGTTGGTTTTTAAAGGTAGGGTAAACGAACGATTGTTAAGTGATTATCGATTGATCGAATGTTAGCGTCGTATAAACTATGCATTATAGATATTGTATTCATACAATACTTAACGTTTATATATAATTAGTTGAGCTTTCTTTCTAATTAATTGACTGCTTTATAAAATTAGTCATGAAAACAACTTATTTTTATGGAGCGATAACGATAACAAATACTAACATTGATAAATAAAATTTAAATATATGTGAAAATATTTATTAAAATGTATATCCGTTTTATAAATTTTTATTAGTATGCTGCATGGTCGCAACGGCACAAACAGATAGAGAATCAAATACTTGATTTTGAGTTAGAAACTGAAGAAATTCCTAAGAGCTAAATAAAATAAAGTACTTTCGTACTATTCACACAGTGCCCTGCACATAGGCAGAGAGAAAAAAAAAGTGTTTTACAATATCTAAATAGAGGACATTGAATATAATTTGCATATACTTTCTTCAAGTATTATCCAATTGCAACAAAGTCCAAACTCAATTAGAATGTATTGCTTGCAAGGATATATACATAATTTTTTTAAAAAGAATAGAGATACCGTGTATACCAGGCACCCTAGCTGCTCCGCCACGGAGATATACATTATGTACCAGTTGTCGCGTTCCGCAATCATCCGACTTTGGGGCGGAGACCCGTTAGTATGGCCAGGAACTACAGTTTAGCCTTAGACAGAACCTAAAAAGGGAACAGACGCAAATGGATTCCACCGAGTGATCCAAAAACGCGTGATCCGTCTGAGTTTTTGGATCCCGCGCGTGGAGCCGTGGCGTGAGGACATCTCCAATAGTGCCATGTGAGCCGTCGATTATCCCTTCTATGTCAGCAAAATCCTATGTGGAAGAGAGATAAACATGAGAGAGAAGGGAAACCGTCTCTTCCTCAAACAACCATCTCTACGCACGAACCAAGACAAAGTAACCGGTGCATGTGAGAGAGGGATGAAGGAGTGGGAATATTATAAGTTTGGCATGAATGTTAGAGACAACTTGCTAAAAACAGCTTATTGGAGGTGTTGGCTCTAAATTTGTCTTTTGGTGACGTAGAATTGATATAGCAAAATTAGAGACGATAGTGCCCTGTGCGTTGCCGTGGGCCGCGCTGATCTGCTCGTCTGATTCCTCCAATTCCAACCCAGCCGTTCAGGCCGCGGTGTCTTACCGTGGGCTGCCTCGCTTCACTATTTATTATTGCATCGGACGCGCGGCGCTAATCCGCTCGGCCGAGCCGTGGCCCGTGGGCGGTTTTGTAGTCCACCGTGGGATGGCAATACGGCAAAGTCGGGGCCGTCTCCTGGCCCGCATAAAACTTGGCTATTGGCCTCGTCAGCCAGGGTTACCGTGCAGTGTGCCGGCTGTGGGACGCTGGTGCGGCAGAATCTGCACCGGTGGAGCTCATGATAGCTCATGGCCGGCTAGGGTTCATCGCATATTTTTTGCGCTATGATAAGGCTGGTACTGATAACATGGGAGCTTGCATGTACTTCACTGGATCCCGACCAATACAAAGCCCCACTTAGTTATGCTGCCAGATTTACCCAAGTTAAGATGACTTATCAAGAATTTGCAGGTATGCTGAAAAATGAGGTGTGAATGTCTTAGCTGAGATTGATGTCCCTGGCTATGCTCTCTCATGGTTTTGTGCAATGCTGTTCTTCTCTAGAATATGCTCCATGAGCTTCAAATTTTACTGATAAAAAATGAAATCCTTTGTTTTTGCTGTACTGTGTACTCACAGTATCTTGTTTAAATCCAGAAAGTACAATTTAACTTATATAAAATAATATAAATATATAAAAAATGGCCATAAGCCGCATACCTAAAAGGAGTAAAAGTTTAGTGCATTTGTCGTGTTTCAGGGGTGTTGGATATCCATCATTGTGGCCATCAGCTAGCTGTAAAGAACCGCTTGATGTCAGCAACGACTTTACATTCGTAATCAAGCGGTGTCCGGCCAGCCACGGAATGAGCGAGGCTTGTCCAGCCGCCCACGGGCTGGACGAGGACGGTGTTGCGTGCACACGTGGGTCATCCGTGCGGTCGAGATGTTAAATTTGTAATCTTGTCGCGACAGACGCTAATTGTGTAAAAAACGGCCGTAACAATTACATATACGCCAAAAATTCAACATATCATCACTTTAGTTCGGTTCAATGGATCAACGGTTTAGTGCCTTTTTGATCCAGATAACAATAGAGTGAAAACATTTTTTTGTGATTATAAGAAAGACGCACATGCATACACACACACACACCATCACACATGCACACCACACACATATGATTGCGTCTCCTTAGCACACGTCTAGAAAGGGAGATGCCGAGAATAAATTCACGACCTTACAAAATCTGTATTAAAAGTGCACTCGCTATGCATAAAGGTATGAACTTAAATGACGTATTTCAACGTAAAAGTTTAAATGACATAGTAAAAACTCAAATGGAACCAATTACATGTTTCTAGTACAACCGATATAACAAAATATAGCTTGTGTTGGTGTCGACATCACGGAGTATAGCTTTGTTGGTGTACTGTTGACTATTAATTGCTGAGAATAACACAGTGTAATTCATTGTATAGCTTGTGTATTATACTAGATATATATACTGTATAGAGAGTTTGCATACAATTTTTTTGGGAGTATAGCTGTACCCACCCATATACCTCAGGTAGCTCCGCAACCGTCGCTCACTCAGTCTTGTCCAACTTTTGGACATGTGATGAGCACATTCTCTGGCCTTGGTTTAACATCTCGTATCGGTGCACTACAGTGTGCGCCACAGTTGCACAAAAGAAATTTGGTTTGTAGGTACATGCACGGGCTTCGTCTTGCGCTTTTCCTTCTTGTGCATGCACGGTTGCACTCCCACCATCCACAGCGTGAAAAAAAAACTAAGGTTGAACACACACTCATCTTAGGTCATATACAATAAGTTTACATCAGCTATCAGTTGTCTATAGTTTATGCCACGTAAGATTTAAACTGATGTATATGAAGAAGAATAAAGAGAGAGAAATGTATTATCTACAATCATGTAACCGACTATATCATCAGAATCAAGAAAAACATTAAAAAATTGTGTGTTATCTATATTGGCTATCGTGAATTCGTGATGGATTGCGTGTGTACCCAGGAGATATGGTCGAAGTCGGGGATCTACAAGAAGAAGATCTCGGCCACGCTGAAGATGACCACGTAGGGCAAGCTGGAGATGTTGCACGGCTGACTTTACCCCTTCTGGTGGAAGCAGTTGGCCCTCTTGATCGCCAGCAGTGGCGGATCTAGGATTTGATCACGCCCCGAGCTAAATTTTAATGGACTAACATCTTAAAACTAATGCTAATTTCTACCCACATTAGGACATCATAAAAAATAAGCCACAAATGCTTTCTTGACCTGAAACTTTAGCAAAAATGCTTCAACATAAAATATAATAAGAAAAATATGGCAAAACATAAATAATATAGCATCTTAGAGATACAAATTGAATACCTAAATAACGAAGATTTTATCTGTAACCTAGCTGGGTCGTGTCATTGACTGCCGAGGTCTGGGAGAAGAAAGCCGCTCCAATTGTCGATTCCTGCAGCCAGATAGACCAATATAGTATTTTTATTTCAGCAAAAATACCTACTGATATGTTATATCAACAAAAGGACTGTATCAAAGACTTGCCTGAAATTCAACAAATTGGCTTTTACAAACCGAAGAACCAAGTTAGATTTGCCAAGACCGACATCTCTAAGAAGAACTCGACAATCCAAGCACACTAAAACGCTATAATTTCATAGCCCACAAGATTCTAACAATGCAAAATCAATATGTTTCACATCGAGTTTCAAGCTCACTTTGCATAAATTAGTGATCAATGGTAAAATTGCTCGCAAAAAATGGAATTTTGACATGGATCGGGAACCATTTATGAGCTCAAAATCATCATTAATATACACGCAGCTTTCAAACATCAAAGGCGCATTTAAAATTAATCACCATATCTTGACATACATTTTGCACCATCTAAGGCATGAGTTAGTATTAAAAACATAAGCACGGTTCCCTTAAGCAAACAAAGAATTTAACAAGAAGTCTAGCTACTTATTCAGAAACATCTAATGGAGAATTCCTCGACAAATATGTAATCTTTAAACATATCATTAACAACCATAACAGCAGAGAGCCAAAGACCCCATCGATTCGTCAAGTCATCATTCATTCAACCATCCTGAAGAGGAAACCAAAATATATGATTGGGAACAATCCCACGAGATAACACTGAAATTAGCCAAATACTGCCAATCAAGATCCATCCCACGCGATTCGATCTGCGGCGAAATCAAGAACTGAATTTAAATAACCGAGATTGGAATTCGCACCAGCTTGGCGTTGTGGATCTTGTTGCCGGTGTTGGCTGCCAACGAATTCGACGTTGGATTGGGAAATTTTCCGCGACTTCCACCGAGATTTTCCTCAAAGGTCAAAGCCTCAAAGGCCAAAGCCAAATCGGTGGAGCTGTGGAGCACTGGAGCGGTGGAGCCGGCCTTCCTCAATCTCAGCCCTGCCGCCTGCCGCCGAGGGACCTCGCCCGCCGCCGTTGCCGCCGCCGCCCACCGCCGAGGGAGCCTCGAGCGGTGGAGCCGGCCTGGAGCGTGGAGGTGCCGCCGCCGCCGCCGCCACCGAGGAACTCGCACTTGTTGGCCGCTACACCGCCGCTTACCGCCGACGCCGAGGGAGCTCGCCACAGATCCTACTGCACGAGGCGCCGCCGCCATCAAGGGAGCTCGCGCCACGTGTCGCTGCCGAGGAAGAGCGCGTGCGCCGCTGCGCCGCTGGAGCGAGAATAGGATTAGGTCACACCGGTGGCCTCTCGCCCGACTGGATGGAGTGGGGAAGGAGCAAGGAGGCGTGGGGCCGGGCCGACTTGTCGAGCCTCGGGCAAATGTCGCACCATGATATTTTCAACCTATATGTAAACAAAATTTCCATCGCTATTTTCTTCGACCTCTGCTCTGACCACCCGCCTAAGGCCCAGATCCGCCCCGATCGCCAAAGATGTCGATGGAGGTGGCAATGGTGTACCCGATGGCTACCCTGACCATGTTGCCATACTGCAGGACCCGTAGATTTGGACCTTGATGCCACCTGTTCCATCGATCGACGAAATGGCAGGCAAACAGAGTAATACGTGCGCTCTTGAGTTGAAGCCTTGAAGGCATAACTAATTATTCATAATTAATTATTCGTAATTATTTAGTTATAATCAATTTAATTATAATTAATTAGCAATATGAGAGAAGTCCTCTCGCCTGACGCGTGGACGATGAAAGTCCCTTCGGAGCACAGAACTCTTCAGGAGAGGGGACGAGGACATGTGTTGGAAGTCCTCTCTCTAGGAGAGGGGACAAGGGGTCCGTGCACCTGTGGCACGAACGATGACACATGTCGCGCGTCGGCGAGTTCACGGTGCTATTTTTGTCTTTGATCTCCGGAGAAAGCTAGATTTGCTATTTCGCGTACAAACAATGTCATTTAAGCCAAAAACTCTGATCTTCAAAGCCCCGTCCCAGAGAATTGTTTCCCCGCATACATGGAGAGAGATAGGATAGATATCTCCCTCAAAGATCACATGGCGTGGAGAGTCGACCACTCATGCATACATACACAAGCTAGAGGCACCAAAGCCGAGCAAACAAAGCTAGCTAGGATAAGTTGCAACAGTGTTCTAGTACCACTACTTTGCTGACTTCCCTTGCATGCATAGCTACCCAGCTCTTTGTGCATGCATGCATTTTTTATGAGTTACCTTTCTCTCTAGAAGCTGCTCCTCTATCCTCTTCTTGCGAGGATCAATTAAGCAATGCAAAGCACAGAAGAGACATCGATGGATGAAGAGGGAGGGAACTGGTGTGGTGTTTTCATTTGCATCGGTTGCATTTATATAGGAAGCTTAAGGCTCTGTGCGTGCATCCATGAATTAATGGCAGGGAGCGAGGGTGTCAGCTGGGGGCTCGATCAGGCTACTCGTGACTAGATTTAATTAGTTTCACATATCTTCCCTAGTATTATGCCGGAAGAAAAAGGAGCCCTCTCGTTCAATCCGTAATTTAGTCCTCTTATCGTGCAGTGACGCGCGTCCCCGTTGCGCCGGTTCGCGCAAGCAATGGAACGCCTAGCCGGTCTCCCGGTCGTTTGCCTCATGTGCCGGTCATCGCGCCGCTTTGTCCCGGTCTTTGCCTTTGGTTGCCTCACTCAGTGTGCTTCATCAACCACCGCGGCCCTTTCTCGAAGGCTCAACATGACACAAATCCGTGGCCTCCCTCTGAATCCACCCCTCTCCAACCTTTGATTCAACCTCGCCATGGGGGTTGAGGTAGCCGAGATCTCCGGCGAGTCCAAGCCCCCCGCCGTTGCTGACGCTGCGGGACTCCTCCCCTTCCCCTTCGCGGTGCTCCTCCCTCTCTAGCCGCCTCGTGTCTGCCTGCAGAGATCTCCGGCGAGGCCATGGCCCCCGCCGTCACCGAAGCGTGGGCCTCCTCCCCTTCCCCTTCGCAGTGCTCCTCCCTCTCCCACCGCCGCACGTCCTTGCTTTGGGTACGGCACCCGAACCCTACACGTTTGGTTTCCTCTATTCATCTGCATCTCGATCTGCTTTTGCTTTTTATATTGGTTTTTGTACGAGAGCGCGTCGTGGCTCATGATCTACGCCGTCGCCGAAGCTGCGGGCCTCCACCGCCCACACCTACCCGATCTCCCGCGGCCGGCGGTCCCCACTGCTGCAAATGGCGTCGTTGGCCCCCTCGCCGTCAACACACCCCCTGTGTTTTCTCCAATCGCAGCCAAACACGTCGCTGGTCACCAGTTTGCTAGACGGTGGCCGTTCTCCAGATAGTAGTATTTTCGATTTTACTTCTGGGGTCATGTGTCATTTTGTTTCTTGATTTGGTCAGCTTCGGTTTAGAGTTCCTCCTTTGGCATCAGAACAAGATTCCTGATTCTTTCTTTGTTTGTTTTTGGTGATCTTATCTTGCCTGTCAATTGTCGCCCCTTTGTCTGAGCTATTCGTTTACTCTGTGATTTAGTTGAAATTTAATTGATTAGATCTTTTTCCTTTACAATTTAAGATTTCACTATACGCGTTTCGCTGCAAAGATCGCCCATTTCGTGTCAGCACATCTGTGATAATTTGTTATCCTGTCAAAAGGGGATTCCGATGTACGTTTCGTTGAATTGCTAGAATCCAAATTCCGTTTACGTCATTTCTTATTACTCTAATTTTTGGACGATGCGACTGTGTACATGTGCTTCTGTGATAGACGGTTGTTCTTGGAGCAATTCACTTTCTCTTGGAGATTTAATTATCATTGTGTTTTTAGTTGTCTGATCGGACAGATGGACCTTAGCCCTGTTACTGATATGTTGTGCAAGAGATTTTATCAACGGCAATTGGTTGAGGAAAATATGAGCCATGTCGTCAATAAAATGAAGCAGAGCGGAGTGCATTACAAATGGAAGGATCTCTTCAAGGTAAAATAATCCTATTTTGTTCTTTTGGCTGTCCTTGAGAATTCAGGATGGTCATGGAGTGGTTTAGTAGAAAAAAGTATAAATGACTGAAAGGTTTTACAATACAGCAGGTGATGTATAAATAGGGTGGTTGGGGGTAGGATGAAACGGTTGCCAATGCAATTTGCTAGAAGCTGCAGATATGTAAATGATATGTAATGTATCTACATGTTTTGGATGGAGTTTTTGTGGTTCTGACCTGAAGCTCATCGCTGCTGTTCTGCTATGAGCCCTCCCCATAGTCGTTGTAGCCTGCGACCCTCTCACATCGCAGGTATTTCCTTTGCAAATCTTTGTGTTATATTTTTTTTCACCCTGCCTAATGTATCTACATGTTTTTGATAGATATTGCATCAAAGTACTTTTTCACCTCACTTTTCTTGATCACCTGCCGCGCTTCATGATTGACCTGTTCGATTAACTTCCTAATATATTTACATGTTTTTGATGGAGATTGTGTGGTTCTTACCTGACACTCATCGATGTTGTTCTGCTACGGGTCCTCCCCATAACCATTGTACCCTGCGACCCTCTCACTTTGCAGGTATTCCCTTTGCAGATCTTCGCGTTTTGCTCAATAAAAATGATTTCCCCTGCCTAATGTATCTACATGTTTTGCATGAACATTGCATAGTGCTTGCCTGAGGCTGATCGCTGATGTTCTGCTATAGGTCCTCCCCATAAACGTTGTAGCCTGCAACACTCTCACTTCGCAGGTATTCCCTTTGTATATCTTTGCATTCTTAATCAAAATACTTTTTCCCATGATGCTCGTTGTATTGATTTGTGTTCGATTTGCGCTGGATGATGAAATGTATCAGCGATTTAGCAGATTTGCATTGTTTGACAGCTATGGATTGTTAGTTGTAGCTTTCTATTCTTCTTTTCCACTGTTCTGAATCTTTTAGTCTATCTGTACAGATGCATTGTTTAGCTTGTGCTTAGAGGTAGTACTATTGACAGATGGTGCTTGCTATTGTAGTCCTCTAGAGACTAGCTTAAAGGTAGTTTGTAGTCTTATTGCAATGGTAGGAGTAGTGCCGTTTTCTTGGCTGCCATTTTTGTACATGTTAAAAAATAATAATAACTCCACATTCGAGATATCCTTTTCAGCAGTATGTCTGTATAACATGCACCGTTCCAATGCAGTACTTATTCCTCTAATCCGCTCTAAAGATTTGAACCACCACTTGCCTTTAGTCCACTAATTATTTGCATCACTGATTCCAGTTTGTTAGCTTCTGATATAGCTATACCTTGTCTTTCAATTCTTTTATCATAAATTGCCATGTACCAAAACTGCCATTGTGGAGAGCCTTATTTTCCAATGCCTTCTGTTTACTGTATTGGCATATCATACTTCCAGGATAATTCAGTCTGCATCCTTATTTAACTCCTTTTGGAATTCCTTTTGTTAGTCCAACGAGAAGAGATGTCCAGATGCCTGAGTCAGATAAAAGTCATACTACATTGGCAAATATCCCATGTTAATGTATTTCTCGATAACTGTAACATGCTTCTGATTGATGTTATATTGTTGTAGGAACGTAAAGACGGCTAGAGGGGGGTGAATAGGAGCACAATCACTTTTTCTCCTAACTTGAATTCAACACTAATTTCACTCCAATAGCTATGAAAGCTATGAAGATCAATATGTAAGCACAGTGGAAGACTTGTGTTGAATTCAATTAACACCCCAAAGCAATACCATCAAAACCTCACTGCATACAGAGCTGAGCGGTTAGACCGGTGGTACACGAGCGGTCTGACCGGTGGCTTGACCGGTCTGACCGGCAAAGTGGGCGGTCTGACCGCTGGAGTCCAGAACAGCAAAAATAGCCCAACGCTAAGAACACAAATTGGTCTAACTTTTGATCTACGGTTCCAAACTTGACCAAACTTAAGACACACCTTCCTAAGGATATCAGGAACCTATTCCAAGCAACGATCGTCAAGATCTTTGCCAAAGTTATGACCTTTTTCCGTTTGAGTGAAGGTGGCTACAAAACCGGGCAAAAACAAAAACTTGATCCAAACACTTGCTCGTGGGTAATTGATGATCAAGATGATCCTAGATGTATTCCCACATATCACAGCAAGCTAGATAGTGGCAAGAAACCAACAGAAAATCAAAGGATCAAAGAAAGCCCCAAAATCACAAAATAGATAGCAAAAACACAAAGAGACTCAACTTTGAAGAATCTTGCATAGATTGAAATGAGATTGTTGAGGGTTTACAGCCACTCCATCCAGGAGGACAAGAGCTCAATCCATGAGCACACAATCAACTCATCTCTCTAAAAACCTAACCTCTCCACCTCTCTCTAAAACCCTAAAACACACTAGGGTTTTTTCAAATGAAGTGCTTAAGAGGTGCTGGACAGCACCCTCCCCTATTTATAGTAAAGGCTAGCTTCTAGAAGACTATTCCTATTGGGCACCCGTTAAGCCCACACACAAACGGGTTTAACTCACGCACGCATTTTAAAGCGTCGTCTTCAACTTCACTTGACTTAAACCGCTTCTCCATGTGTTGTCTTGCGCCGTGGTTTAGTCAAGGGTCACCAAGGTGGTATTTAGGTAAAATTACCAAAATACCCCTTCTCGATCCTTCTTCGAAGACCGAGTCCAAACTTGGTGAAGCAATCGCCTACTTCGCCGCGTGTAGATTGATCAATGGTTCTCATCATGTCAGCAAGTCTCTCCCGTCCGGCTCCCACCGAAACCACCATGGCACTTGCACCGACCCCCGCGCCGTTTGATCCAACCAGACGCACCGAACTACCCGTTCGGTCATCCTTGTCCATTCTGCGTCATGCTTGAGTCCATTGACCTCACCCGGCATCCTCGATCGTTCTGAACCTCAGCTCTCCAAGCTTAGTCTCAATCATCCTCGCCGTTGACCGTCATTGACCTCCAAGCAACTGCACAGAATAGGCCAAGAATTCATTTTCGGGAACAAGTTCTTTACAACTTGACCCACGTTAGTGAAAATATGCATCATGCAACACATATGCACTAAAGCCCATGAACTTGACCTAACGAACTGTTGGACCGAAAAGGCGACTAGAGGGGGGTGAATAGGAGCACGATCTCTTTTTCACCTTGATCGAATTCAATATGATTTTCACTCCAATAGCTATAAAAGCTATGAAGATCAATATACAAGCACAGTGGAAGACTTGTATTGAATCCAATCAAAACCCCGAAGCAAATAGACTAAAAACATAAAAACTCAAAACCTAAATGAGTTGGGCAGTCTGACCTCCAACTAGAAATCGGTCTGACCTTTGGAAATCGGTCTGACATCTCAATACATGGCGGTCAGACCTCTAGGCTAATGAACAGTGAAATCAGCCCGAAAACCACAACTCAAATCGATCTAACTTTTGATTCGTAAGGCCAAACCTAACCAAATTTGAGACACACCTTCTCTAAGATATTGGGAACCTATTCCAATCAAGGATCGCATAGATCCATGCCAAAGTTCTTATCTTTTTCAGTTTGAACGAAGAGTGCTCAAAAACCGAGTCAAAATCGAAATATGATCTAAAGACTTGCTCGTGGGTGATTGACGATCAAGATGATCCTAGATGGATTCCCACATATCACAGCAAGTTAGATCAAGGCAAGAAACCAAGCAAAAAACTCGCGGATCAAAGAAAGACCACAAATCACCAAATAGAGAGAAAGAAAGCAAATAGACTCATCTTTGAGGGAACTTTCTTTGGATTGATTTGATATGGTATTGGTTTACAGCCACTCCATCAATGGATGACAAAGACTCAATACATGAGCACGAAATCAAATCCAACTCTCTAGAACACTAACCTCCAACTATCCTTCCCTAAACACAAAAGCAAAATTAGGGTTTACAATGTAATGAAAGGGTTGAGGATGTGCAGCCACCTCCCTCCTCTATTTATAGTGGAGGCTTAGACCTTCTAAAAGATTGAACCCTAATGGGCTCCTGTTAAGGCCCACACACAAACGGGTCACATACGCACGCATTTTAAAGCGTCGTCTTCATCTCTTGACCTAATCTGCTTCACCTTGCGCCACCTTGCGCCGTGAGTTGGCAAAAGGTCACCAAGGCGGTATTTGGTAAAATTACCAAAATACCCCCTCTCGATCTTTTTACAAAGACCGAGTCCCATCTTCGTGATGCACCTCCCATGCTTCGCCACGTGTAGGTTGATCCAGCGTCTCTCTTCATGTCGGCAAGTCTCTCCCATCCAGCTCCCACCGAAACCACCATGGCACTTGCACCGACCCCCGCGCCGCTTGATCCAACTCGTCGCACTGAACTGCCCGTTCGGTCACCTTTGTCCCTCTTGCGCCATGCTTGACTCCATTGACCTTACTCGGCATCCCCGATCATTCTGGACCTCAGCTCTCTAAGCTTAGTCCCGATCATCCTTGCCGTTGACCATCATTGACCTCCAAGCAACCTGCACATCAATAGACAAAGAAATCGAATCCGGGAACAAGTTCTTCACAACTTGACCCACGTTAGTCAAAACATGCATCATGCAACACATATGCCATGAAACCCATGAACTTGACCTAACCCAACAATCATTGCCACCGGCTGGCCGATGAAACAAACCAAAACCGGTCGATCGCCACTTTGGCGGCCTAACCGCCTCGACGGCTCGATCACACTGCTGGCGGCCCGACCGCCCACCGACTTAGCCAAATTTCCTTTATGGAACCAAACCTCTTGGAATTTTCAAACCAATAGAACTTTTGCCCGAAGCCCAAAAATTATGAGACCAAGTGTAGTAGAATCTACTCTCTTGCCTACACCTCTATTTTTGGCCCAGCTCCAAAATCCAAAATCTCATAAAGGCCGGTATGACCGATTTCAGTTTGCCCCGATCAGCCCGCCGGTCAGACCACCACTTGCTCGACAAATAGCTTTGAACTTCACGAAAACGCGTGAATCGACAAACCTTAAACGACATTGCCTATTGTAACATCATCCTAAGATTTCAGGCATATCCCCATGATATCCACACGAACAAACATTGCCGCCACGAAGGACGACGAACCAGAACACAATTGGTCAGACCGCCACTTCAAGGCTGGTCTGACCGTCCTATGGCCGATCTGACCACCGCCTGAAAGCCGGTCTGACCGCCCCCTGGGACTTAGCCAAAATTCCACCCTAGAAAACCGAGACTCCTCTGGAAGTTTCAAACGAATAGAACTTTTGCCTAGAAGCTCCAAAAAATATGAGACCAAGTGTAGTAGAATCTCCTATATTGCCTACACTCTCTATTTTTGGCCCAACTCCAAACTCCAAAATCTTTTTATGGCTGGTCTGACCGATTTCGAAAGGCCGGTCTGACCACCACTCATGGCCGGTCAGACCGCCACTAGCCTGACAGCAGTTTGAGCTTCGCCGAAAACACGTGATTCGATAAACCTTCAACGTCATTGCTAATTGCATCATCATCCTAAGATCGTGAGCATATCCCCATGATATCCACAATTGCTTATGTGTTCTCATTTTTTTTGGTTAAGGGAGTAGACAATGTGTATTGCCTCTATAATAGGATTAGTTGTTACGCTTGTGGCATGCACCTCGGTAAAAATTAGCCTTGAATCCTAAGTATTAGAGAATACACCGAATGCTTGCTAATC
Organism: Phyllostachys edulis; assembly: GCA_036346405.1. Taxonomy (NCBI): domain Eukaryota; kingdom Viridiplantae; phylum Streptophyta; class Magnoliopsida; order Poales; family Poaceae; genus Phyllostachys; species Phyllostachys edulis. Next base: position 13,808,563 of record CM070546.1, on the reverse strand, counting down.
ATTTTTATTGTTTTTTCCTTACAGACCAGTGTATGGAATTACCTTTGGTAGTCCAAGGAAAAGAAGAGAAATAGATGACTGGATGCATGGATCAGATACTAATCATACAAAATTCCCAAATATTCCATGTTAATATCGTTCTACATAGCTGTAACATGCTTCTAATTGATGTTATGTTGCTTACGCGTTTTACTTTTTTGGGGGGTTCACGGTGTACGTGTTGTATATTGGCTCCAGAGTGAGATTAGTTATCACCATTGTGGAATGCAACTCTCTAAAAGTTTTTGCATAATGAATAAATGCTTTTTAAGATTATTGAAGAACCTGTAAGTGTTATGCAAGTGTTATATCCTATCGGTTACAATGGAAAGACTTCGTAGCACTATTCTTTCCTTTCTCATCAATATATCATACATCAGACCACTGGGTCCAAATTATTGTCAGCTTACATATTTACACCAGTCCATCCACATACAAGTTCATACCATCTATCCCTTCGCCTTGACACATGCATTTTGACTGTATTTACTAATATGTTTTTTTTGCTCGTTGGCCTATAAATGCATTTTGTTTATTACATACACATGCAAAAAAAAACATATAGCTTATCGTGGATTTATGCACGTCCTTTCGTTATAGCCATTGCATATATTATTCGCTATGAAAAATACAACTTTTCATTCGTCAGATTTCAGAGGTCATTTTGTTCAGACAAAATCAACGGAGGCACAACGAAGCGCGCCATCCACTCTAGTATTAATTATATTGGATGGAATTGGAAGAAGGCCATTGATGCTTGACATTCCTAGTATCATATACTACGGCATGAGATGGCTGCATTAGATAATTCTTCCAATACTTCGCAGTTTTGAGCTAGATTTCAAGGAATCACTTTAGTGATATCTTTTGGACGCCTAAATGTCTTCATAGACGGTTCAAAAACATTATTCGTGTGCCGTCTGAGTTTATGGGTCAGTAATGACACGAGGTCATCACAGACGGTTTTTGAATCGTGTGTGATGCAAACTATCACATACGATTATTAACTCAAAACTTAGACGAACCGTCTGTGATAGTAACCTATCAAAGACGATTTCTTCTACAAGCCATCTGTGCTAAGCAAACCGTCTGTGATAGCCAACTGTCACAGACAGTTTGTAGACGAAACCGTCTGTGAGAGCTGATGTATCACAGACGGTTTGTCCTAAGGAATCGTCTATGATATTCTTTTGTATTGCTAAATCTATTTCTGTTTATTGGACAGCCTCAGGAAATGCTAGCCATGCTCTTTGAAACAAGCTGAAACATAACAAGTATATGTATACATCCAATTCACATTCATTTCAAAAACAAGCACATCCATTTCACAAATCAATTAACTCAAATTAACCATTCATGTATATTTACACACATGTACCATTAAGTTCAATCTTATCCCAATGAAGTTCAATCTTATCTCAATGAAGTTCAATCTACATTATGAAACTTCTCATCTATATTTATGACCTCACGGTTCAAGAATGACACAAACTGTCCTCGAATGTTTATGAGCTGGCTATGTTCCAACGCAGTTGTATCGATACTCGCAACCTATCGTTAGGAAGATTAAATTCGTGCGTATAATTTGAAAAGTATGAAATAATTATTGCAAAGTTGACAAACCTGAGGATCAATGGTCATCACAGAACCGATGAGTAGTTCCATGTTGTGGTAAAAATAGTATCCACAGAGGTTGCAGGCCGGTGGCTGCTGAAGGCACTATAAAAATAGAATTGGTTAGTTCGAGAGGCATTACTACGAAGTGTTATATAGGATTAATATGTACTAGCGAATATTGAAATTTTTTGATCGTGTCACAAGGTCCCTCCCTTGCATTTCCCTCCAGAAGCATAGTACACGATGAACGAACTACGTGATTCCAAAAAGTTAGCCTTAGCCATTTCAATGGAAGGAAAGACTACAATAGAGTTATCTACAGAGGAAATGTGTTTACCTTTCGATTAATTGTCGGACAACTGTGAAGTCGTATTTGGCCCTCTGTAAGGAATCAAGGTATATTACCTTGTTCTATTTTGGTATAATTACAATTAGAATCCAGTGGTAGCTACACAGGTATGATGCCATGGTCATTAAACCTAAGTTCGTGTTGCTTGTAAAGTACAAATCAACAAGTATAGCCACTAGTGTAGCACTCACTCCTGGTTGTAGGGCAAAAGTATGAATTCCTTGTCGCGGTGAGCCAGCAATGAGTCTGTCATGTAATCCTCGATGAATTTTGCATTCTCCCTGATGCTTTGCAAGGAGACCAAGTGTGGGTCGAGGAAACCTACCGGTGATTTCCTTAATTCGGCTTCAGAAATCATGTATGTACACACACACACACAAAAGCAAGGAGTTATATATAACATTTATCGGTATTACACGAACGTCAACTGTAATTGTAAACACTTACAGTGTCCAACATCGCATGAGTGAGATGTCGAGGGCGTCAAGGTTGAAGAGGAAGAACAAGTCCTCGAAGGTCACCGTGAAGACACAATCTTGATGGTCATGCTTAAGATGATCCTTCTTGAACTTGACGTTGACACCCGAGCGATGTTGTTCATCCGTCTTGTTGGCATGTTCTATGTACCATAGATGCAATCTCGTGCAAGCCATTTCTAGGGTAGGGTGGCACTCTACCGTCTTGACCAATGGCTCACCTAGCATGAATTTTCGGGCCAACGGCAAGAAGGGAATATCATCGGGCAAGAAGGGGATATCATCGGGCTTCTTCGATTTGCCTTTGCTGCGTCGTTTTTTAGAGGTCGACTGGGCACGAGGTGTAGATGCATCCGATGCACCGGGTCCTTGCCGCATCGGTGCAGGTACATCCTGTGAAGTTGACACCGGTGCAGGTAACTCCGGTGTAGATACTTCCTGTGAAGTAATTGACATCGGTGCAGGTAGTTCCAGGCAGATGTTGCTCTTAGGCCACTGGATGAATGATCCAATGGCTTACCCTAAAGTCAAGACCTCATCGTTTGGGGGCATCTCTAGCTGTACAACCTCGAAATTGGCATAAACACCATCCGCATTCACTTTTGTGAAATCCGGCTCTAGATTTACACCGTGCAGCAAGGCCCTGACACCGGATGGATATGCATAGCCCCAAGCAGCATCCAGAGCAACAGAGGCACATCTCACTTGGAGCTTGCACTTAGTAGCCACCTACATAACGATACAAAATTAGCTACTCCAACAGGCCTATCAATGGATCGAGCATTCCAGAGATAATAATCATTACCAGGATGTCATCAACAGGAAATCTGTCATTGCTTTCTAAGTTATGGTTGGATGGACAGCTACTTGGACGTTTAGGGGCTGGCTAGCACAATAGCGGTGGGGGCTTCCAACTGATTTCCCCTAAGCCTTTCCTCTGTGAAGGATGCACGAATCTCCTCTCGTAAGACATCTTGCATCTCCTCTCGTAGCAGTGCTTCGCTCTCGACTTTGGCTCTCTTCCTACTCTGGTATGCCCCGGTGTCCTTTGGGAATCCATCTTTCTATGGAACATAAAGACTAATACCTCTCGTGCGACACGGATACTCCTTGTTTCCCAGGGCTTTGGAGAGCATATCTCTCTCTCTCTGTCTGCCTGGAATGAGCATTGGGAAGATTGTGCAGTACTCAGCGCTTCTTGCAAGAGCCCGACATATTATTTCACTTCCTATGAAGTTATCAAGTAATTACAAACTAGGTAGTTCGATATATTACCAAGCACTGGGACACTTCCTCGTCTGCGGGGTTTGGAAAGGAGATGGCCCCTGAACACACGGTAGCTAACCTCGCTCTTAACCAGTTTCAGACACGCTCATCAGGGATCGTGGCAAATGGTGGGGAGGCGTCCCAACGGTTTGCATGCTCGTCCTGATCCCTTCATTGCTGGATTTTACCCGCATACCCAGTGGTGCCGAGTCTGTGGGGGTGCATGTTTTTTGCCTGGAGGGCCCTCTGTGTCGCACTTTCACTCCTAAAATCATCTGTCGTCTTCTTCGCCACAAATTCTTTCCAGTACCCTACCACGAATGGATACTTCTGGAAGGGTGTCAGATTCTTCTCCACGTATTGCTTGATAAGCAAGCTCTTGAAGTTCCTCCACGCTTTGCACGCATGTAGCAACGCGTGTCGTCTCATGAAAGCCTGGTGTTGTTCCGGTATATCGAACGATCGAAAAATATCCATCAGCAGCTCACCTTTCTGCTCTTTGGTCAACTCTTTCCACGAATCGTAGGTGATCTTGACCTGTTCCCGTGCAACTATTCTGACCGTTCTCTGGAATGCAGACGCTGCTCGGGGAGGATTGAGAGGGGTCCCAGACGCATCCACCTCCGTGATGGTAAACCGGCCCACGGGCCTTTTCAATATTCCCCTTCTTCTATCGTGCTTGGATATTCCAAAGGACGACGCATCAGACGTATGAGACGACGATGGCGAAGAATGAGCGGAAGACATCTTCACAAGAAATAGAAGTTCTGATACGCATGAACAAATTAGGACCAATAGAATGACATAATTGACATCATGTGAACAAATAAGATTAGCACAAAGCTAAGATTTAATATTTTGATATTGCTCTCAGATGTAGAGTTGCACATGATTTAATCTTGGCCTTCTCGCTACTTTAGTCTATACTCTTCATTAATTCAATTTAACAATGTTAATTCAAACTTTGAGCTGTAAAATAGTGTTTTACTTACTTATCTGTCGACATGATCTTTAAACAAAAGACATCAGATAATTATACTTTCGGCCTGGAGGTTCAACTAATTAACCAACCAAATGTAATAGACTAAATGTCATAAATCAATCAACAATAGTAAGCATTCCAATTAGAGCTCAAGTTCAAACCCGATTATCAAAATAATTTCAGCACAAGACTATTATTATCACAGAGCATTCATCTCAAGCCCACCACACCCCATATTGCAATATATTCTAGTAGCAGTATCAAGCCCACCACATTGCATCAGTTACCTTTGGGCGTCAAGGAGAAGGACGAGCAGGGAGCACCAGAGCAGCAGGGCGGCGTCGAAGGGGAGGCACGTCGGGCTTGGGGGAGGGGAGGAGGAGGCGACGTGTGCTCGTGGTCGGGGAGGAGGCGGTGGGCTCAAGGAAGGAGTCGCGCCGGGCTCGAGAAGGAGGCGGCGACGGGCTTGAGGGAGGAGTCGAGCTGGGCTCGCGGAGGAGGCGTCGAGGAGAGTTGAGAAACTTAATCGTTTGAGTGGGAGAAGCGGGCAAACCCTAGAGTCCAAATATAAATAGGGTTGGACATCACAGACGGTTCTAAAGTAGAACTGTCTGTGATAAATACTATCACAGACGGTTCCAATAAATAATCGTCTATGATAGGTTGTGTATCACAGATGGTTCCAATAAAAAACCCTCTGTGATAGATTGTGTATCACAGACGATTCTAATAAATAACAGACTATGACAGTTATGTATCACAGACGGTTCTAATAAATAATCGTCTGTGATAGTTGTGTACCACAGACAGTGTGTAGATGAAACCGTCTGTAATATATTATCACAGACGGTTTGTAGATGAAACCGATTGTGGTATTCTTCTGTATTGCTAAATCTAATTATGTTCATTGGCTAACCTTAAGAAATGCTAGCCATGCCCTTTAAAACAAGCAAAAACACAACAAGTACATGTATACATCCAATTCACATTCATTTCAGAAACAAGCACATCCATTTCACAGTACAAATCAATTAACTCAAATGAATTAAAATTAACCATTCAGAACACATATACACACATTGTTCAATCTTCAAAAATTAGCTCTTCATGATGATCGACGCGTATGTAGCTAGTTTTGTCACGTTGTTCTTCCTCGACCCTTATGTCGTTTTCGAAAGGAAGACTTGAATAACTTGGTTAGCGAGTACGAATGGTTCGTCTTTGTATCCAACATGTTTGAGGTCCACGGTAGTGACGCCGTACTTGTCAACATTCACCTGTGGGAGATGAACCCAACGACACCGAAACAGGTGGATCTTGAAAAGCACGTGGTCGAGCTCTCATATCTCCTCTATGAGCCCATAGTAGGAGCTCCTCAGCCCATCAGTACTAAACGCATCTATGCGAACACCACTATTCTGGTTAGTGTTCTTTATATCCTGAGCCTGCGTATAGAATGTGTACCTATTTATGTCGTATCCTTGCCATGTCACAACTGTAAATGCTGGCCCTTTTGCCAACCATGTCAGCATATCACTTGACGAGATCCTAGCGAGTCGCTCCTTCAACCATTGGTTGAACCGACTATTATGTTGTCTCGTGATCCAAACATCTGGCCTCTCTGGATTCTGTTGCCGAAGCACGTCCTTGTGTTGGTCGATATACGGGGATACTTTAGTCATGTGTTGCAAGACCGTGAAATAGGTTTGAGCATATGCATCCATATCTGGAGTGATTGCTTTCCTTCTGATGGTCCTGATACCCTCGAGCCTCCTCTCATGGTGAGATCGAGGCACACCTATCGGTTCGACCTGAGCCATGTAATCAATGCTGAACTCAATGACCTCTTCGGTTGCATAACCTACGACGATGCTGCCCTCCGTCCGAGATCGATTCCATGCATAGGACTTGAGAATTCCCATGAACATCTCGAACGGTTACATGCTACGTAGAAACACGGGCCCACACATCTTTATCTCCCTCACAATGTGAACAATTAGATGGACCATGATATCGAAAAATGACGGAGGAAAATACATCTCAAGATGACATAGAGTCGTCACCACCTTGTCCTTCAGAGCATCTAGTCCTTCGGGATCGATGAGTAATTGTGTTAAAGAAATAACACAACCACATGATTGTCTCTCAGACCTTGATCGGTAAAATACTTCTAATTGCAACAAGGAGCATCTGTGTCATCAGCACATGACAATCATGAGACTTCATTGCAATTAATTTCAAATCTTCCATCGAAACAAGTTTCTTTATGTTAGCGGAATAATCGGACGGAACTTTCATACCATGCAAGCACTGGCATAGTTCAGTTCTCTCAGTCTTAGATAGAGTGTAACAAGCAGGGGGAAGGTATGCACGTCCTTTATCGGTCTTTGTCGATGCTAACTTAGGTTTGATGTCCATATCAACCAAGTCAAGTCGTGCGTTGACACCATCCTTTGTTTTGTCACGAATGTTCTGTAAGAGACCAATTAAGTTGTCACAAACATTCTTCTCTACGTGCATGATGTCGATGCAGTGGCGAACTTCTAGGTGCTCCCAATAAGGTAAGTCCCAAAATATTGATCTCTTCTTCCAGATGTTCTTCTCACGGGTCCCCGATTTATGTCCCTTTTCGAGCACAACATCTAAATCTTTAACCATATCATAGACCTCTTTTCCTCTTAAATGCCTTGGAGCTGACATCTCCTATTTCTCTCCATCGAATTGTTTCTTCATTCTGTGGTATGGGTGAGCCCTCCGAAGGAACCTACGGTGACACATGTACATGGTTTTGTGCAAGTGCTTCAGCCACACACTCTCGGCATCATCTAAGCAGTGAGTACATACTTTGGCCCCTTTTGTACTTTGGCCCGACAGGTTAGTAAGAGCAGGATAATTATTTATGGTGCAGAACAACAAGGAGCGTAAAGTAAAGTTCTCTTATTTGTACGCATCCCATACCTGTACCCCTTCGATCCATAGTATTTTTAGATCTTCCATCAGTGGTGCTAGGTACACATCAATATCATTCCCAGGTTGCTTCGGCCCTTGGATATGTATTGACAGAAAAATATATTTTCACTTCATACACATCAAGGAGGAAGGTTGTAGATACAGAGAGTCACGGGCTAAGTGCTATGTCGGCTGCTCATGTTACCGAAAGGATTCGTTCCATCTGTTCTCAGTATAAACCTTATATTCCTCGATTTCGCACTGAAGTCTCCAAACCTCCTATTGATGTTTCTCCACTTGGTGGAATTGGCAGAGTGTCTTAGCTTTCCATCCTACTTATGCTCCTTCGAGTGCCAACGCAGAAATTTTGCCTCCTTTGGGTTCGCAAAAAACCGCTTCAAATGGAGAATTACAGGAAGATACCACGCCACCTTAGCAGGAGGTCCTTTCTTCACCTCGATTCCCTCGTTGTCATCTGATTGATTCTTACGCTTGTATCGGGATGTGTTGCACACCAGACATACCTGCATGTTTGCGTACTCTTTACGGTAGAGGATATAGTCATTCGGACATGCATGTATTTTTTCTACTTCCATTCCCAATGGACAAAGAGCATTCTTGGCTCTGTAGGTGCTTTTGGGCAACTCATTTTCATCTGAAAGCATGTCTGCTAAGAGACCTAACAACGCCAAGAAACTCTTGTCGGACCAACCGTTGCTTGCCTTCAATTTTAGCAGTTCAAGCACGGATGACAACCTTGTGTATTCCGGCTTGCAGCCCAGGAACAAAGGCTTCTCCGAGTCCTCCATCAAGCCCTCGAATTTACCAAACTCTCTCTCTCACTATAGTTCACTTCTGCATCGTGAAGCATCTGATCCAAATTGTCATTGTGCAGTCTATCCGAATCGGAACCACAATCGACATCATCCGGCGGCATATCGTTGACTTCGTCGACGATGTCATTATTACTACCTTCCTGTATAATTTGCTCTTCACCGTGACTAGTCCAACGTGTATACCCCTTTTTTAAACCCCTTCGAATCAAGTGCTTGGATCTGCATTTGGTTCTTAAACATCTTTAGATTCTCGCAGTCAATGCATGGACAATACATATATTCCGCCCCCTTATCAATATATCCTCCTCAACAGCTCTTGTAAAAGTAGACACGCTATTAATGTACTCTTCACTCAAATGGTTCTTAGCGTACATCTAGCTTCGGTCTATCACACGGTTCGTATTGAAAACCCTGGAAATAAATAAAAGGGTGACTTCAAAAGCGTATTTTCTGAGGCTTACGCTTTCCAACAGAGAAAATGAATTATTCTTTGAACTAAAGTGGCTTTTCTCATTTTTACATTTTTTCGGATTTTAATAACTTACATGTGGGCCCTATTTGTCAGTGACTTATTTTTTATTTCATGATTTTATTTATAAAATCTATGGTGGTCCCACATGTCATAAACTCATTAGTTTATTAACTAAATGATTAAAAACAGTAGGATTTGAAGCTCAAATTGGGCTTAGGGTGCCATCGCATTGCTAATAGTCATGGCTCGGGGCCCTAAGGTCACCTGAGGCGAGCCGACGGTGATATCCCATGGCGGTGCCATGGGCTTCACTAGCGATTTCGGCGTAAACACCCGAAACTACTCAAATTAAAGGATACTTATGCTCCAGTAGCTCATCTCGATCACGAGGAAGGTGTCAATGAAGTCGGGGAAGGTCCAAGGTGGCTGGTCGTCGGTGAACAAAGGCGACGGCGGCAAGCTCCTTGGTGACACGTCTTCTCGGTGGAAATAAACTGAAATGAAGCACATACATAGCTTTAGGGGGGCATATAGGTAGGGAAATTGACCTTGGTGGGGTCGACGACTCACCGGAGAAGAGTTGGCATCGATGGCGGCAGCGGTGACAGAGGTCCACGGCGACAGCTCCGTGTGGGCAACAATAGCTAAAATGGACCATACGAGCGGGCTCAATGAGGTGAGGCGATACTCAAACCGGGCACGGAGTGGCGATGGACTCACTAGGCTTGGAGATCTCCCGCGGCTACCATAGCGCCAAAGATGGAGAAGAAGGCTCTGTTAAGGAGCTACATTGCACCGAATGATCAGTAATCGAGCAAAATGACGTACCATCTGTAATGAGTTTATTATCACAGACTGTTATTTTGAAGAATCGTCTGTGAAGTATCACGGACGGTTTTTTTAAACCGTCTGTGATATGTAGAAATATCACAAACAGTTATTGTTAAGAACCGTCAGTGATACTTCACAGACGGTTTTTTATCATAAACCGTCTGTGATATTACCTCTTCACAGACGGTTTTTAGCTTAGCCAGTAACACAGACAGTCCTAAACTAAAACCGTCTCTGATTGCCTATAATACAGACGGTTTTGGTCAACCGTGTGTGATGAGACGTCCAATATTAGCCTTTTCGTAGTAGTGGACCTTTTTTAGAACAAGCTAGTGCTCAACAGACTAATAAAATGAATCCTTTTGGAATATGCAAACATCCTAGATGCGTTAAGCACTTATGTTACTCATTTAGGGTGATTGCTTAGTATAACTTTTGAAAGAACAAATCAAGGGCAGAGAACACCATGCATAAACTTAATCTGTAGGTATGGTATAGAGTATTTCCATTAACCAAATTGCAAGGAATATCAAAGGTAATATAATATCATTCAACAAATTTCTACAATAGAACCGTCATAAATAAAATTAAGAACTTGCTCGAAGCACCCATGACTAAATAATCAATTTGAGGTGGCCACGGAGATTTGAGAGGAACATTTAATCACTTACTACCTCTCTGCTGCTCTATCACAGGCGCAGCCCGCTCGGCCCGAGTGCGGCACGTCCACTCCCCACGGTGCACACCGCGAGCTTCCGCCTTGATCTTTGCCGCGCTAGGGTTCGACCACCACCCTTTGCTCATTGCAAAGACCGCCCACTCGCCTGCGCTAGGGAGTTGTCGATTGGGGGCTGGAGCCTTGGGAGGTTGGATAGGGAAAGACTAATTACACACTCCATGGGTTGACCCACAACAACACAAGTCCAGTCGCTCCGCCCGCCACCCAAGAGTAGCGCCGCCACACGCCCACGTGACCAGGCCGCACCGCCCACCGCCGGGAAGCAGTGCCGCCACGCGCCCATGCGACTACACCGTACCACCTGCCACCTGGCACCAGCACTGCCCGCCTACGCCCCCGCTCCGTCGCTCGCCCCGCCCGCGCCTACGCTAGGGTTCACTGCCACCACGCACCCCGAGCCTCCAAACGGCCACGTCGCCGGCCACCCGAAGCCCCCAACAGCCACGCTGCCACCTAGGGTTTGGATGTGTAGGTGCAACACTCACCCGATGCCCTGAGGTGGGTTAGGTCACAGGAGACAGGAAACAAGGCCACGATCCAACAATTTGAAGTCAGCCTATGGCCCAACAACGGACAACAACAACCTGTATGTTCTCTTCTCCGACGCCGACTGCTACAGTGCTACTAGTACAGTACCAAGGAGGGAGTGGGTAGGGGCTTCTGGACCGATAGTGTAATATACTTTTTAATTAAAAAGGTAATTAAGGAATTAGAAGAAGTAATTAAGAGTTATTTTCAGAAATTTAGCAAGTGGGGGGAAGGAAGGGGCCGCAAGGCCCAAGGCCTAAGGGGGCCAAAGCCCTAGCCGACTCTGCCCCTGCCTCCAAGTGCCAGCTGCCTGCCTCCCTTGCGTACCCTCTGCCATGCCCAGCTTCCTGGCGCCCACCTCTGTTGCCCTCCTGCATGCGACGACTGCATGCACGTCTCTGCATGGCCTGCGCCAGCCGCCCTAGCTCTCCTTGCATGCCAACCGAATGCAAGGTCTGCTTGTTGGCCAACTGCTGCATGTGCTAGCCCTGTGCTACATGTGCGTGCCTGCGCTAATAGCCTGCACTCTGCTTTGCTAGCAGCAACAACAAAAATAGAGAGAGAAAGAAAAAAGAAGTTGCATGCGTGCATGTGGTTTCAGGCTACGATTTGCTGTGTTGTTGCTGCAAGGAAGACACCAGAAAGGAGAAGGCAAGGAGAGGAATGAAGAGGAAAGAGGAGGAGGAAAGGAGCAGAAGAAGAAGAAGGAAGAAGGAGAAATCAAGGGTTTCGTGATCGATGATGTTTTTCTTTGGGGTAACGTCAAATAATCTCTAGATTTATCATAGATTAATTGCTATTCAATTTGTAGATCGATTGATCCATGAGAAATGTACTTTTCTGTAAGCATTAGTTCGTCGAGTTTCGACGCATAATCTTACGGAGGACATTCGAGGTATTTAGGATTTGATTCAGTGTTTCATCCAATTAGAAATATGTAGATAATTTCGTTAGATTTATAGGAAATTCTAGATCATGAGAATCAGAGTAGTGAGTGAAAAGTTATGACCACAGGAAGGTTGCTGTCCAGAATTTGGATGGAGCTGGTAGACGTTTCAAAGATGGGTCAGTTTCTTATAGTAAATGGTAGAATAAAAATTTGGTGATAACTTGAATAAGTTCGGAAATTTTGTGTAGTCTCTAGAACTAGTATCGTTCATACCTTTTCAAGTTTTAGAATTAAAGATACGAAATTGTGAAGCGGACTGTCATGACAGATTCTGGGACGACCTTCGGAAAAGAAATCGGGCAGAGAACGGTAGAATTGGAAGTTCTTCATAACTAGGAAGTTGTAATAGTTTTCATGAGGATTCCAGAAAGTAGTGGGTGTCAATATTTGGAGTTCATATGTATAAGTTAAAGATGTTTTACTACTGGGACAGCGGGTAGTACGTCCAGTAGTTTTAGGTTAATTGGGTCGATTTGGCATAGATGTACGATGACGATAAGTGTAATTGTGAGTGTTGTGATGTTATAATTTTGAGTTGTGTATTGTCATGTTTGTCCACGAAGTGTGGCCTCTAGTGCTTTGTCGCCGCTTTGCTATCCAGCTTCACGGGGATAAAGAGGCAAGTGCATGGTAGACAGTGATCAATAGTGGATCGTTGTATTCTTTGTCACTCATTACCATTATATCATTTTTTGCTTTCATCTTATTTAATTGCAAATAATATGAGTATTCATGATATTAATTGTATCGATGAATTCAAGAATGTTGGATGACGATATTATTGATGAACTTATGTTAAATTGAGCATTCATAAGCATCATTGCATGAAGATAAGGTGATCATGGTGATCACATATCTACCTTGTTGGTAGAGACTCCACGGGAGTGGAGGAGGTCCCTGATCGTTTTGGAGGATGGGCTTGAGAGTGAACATCATCGCGAGTGTTCACTCATGCTATACCAGTATATGCGAAAAGAGTTGCATATGGACATGTAGTGTAGAGACAACTTGCATTTAATAAAAATAAAAGATTGATAATTGAGTATGAAATGAAAGATGGGTAAGCAGTTGATGTTGATGATATTATTTACAGTTGATTAATCATTGTTTATTGTTGTGCTTGCTGAGTTGTGAACTCACATTTGCTCTATTGTTGTTTTTAGGTCACCGTTGACGACGTTTCACTTGGGAAGGACTATTGCACTTGGAACAACATCATACATTCAAATACTTGAAATATTGGCCATGTGACATGTTTTTAGCGTTATGATTTATAATTAGGATTTGATATTATTGCTTAACCTTAGTTGATAGGTTGGAGTTGATTATTCATTCAATAGACTTCTTTTGTTTGGTTTTGCGTTGACCTTTGTTTATTGTCTTGCTATGCTTCCTAGAAAAATAATTACCTATTATTGCCATATCATTTTGCTTGTGTTGGTGTGATCTGTGGACGGGTTTTATCATTGATATGCTTGCTGTAATTAGTGTTAATTGTTGTTAAATTTGATAGTTAGTATAGTTTAGTGGCATTCTGTGTTCCATGTCGGGCCGAGGTGTTATAGGTAGGTCCGCCCCTGAGCAGCTTGATGAAGGAGAGCATGGAGAAGACGATGAGGACAGCTTGATGAAGCGGGGCATGGAGAAGACGATGAGGACACCAAATCATGCTCATACAAAGCTTGCCATTTGCGATTCAGTTCGTGCGTCCGCCATCTCCAAATAACCCAAGAGCGGCAGGCCCTCCATGCTTGGATTGGGGGAAACAGCGAGAGTAGAAGGCTGCAGATGGATCCACAGTACACATCCTTAAGCCATTTTCCTCATCAATTCCAGATTTCCAGTTCGATTCCCCATTCCTTGGAGCAAGCGAAAGCCCAATCCATCCCCACCCACACCAGGCTAAGATCCAAATCGAAAAAATAAAAAGAGAAGGGGAATGAGTTGATGCATACATGCACGCTATGATATGAGTTGCGTTAACTGAATAGTGATCAGGGGAGTTCGAGATCAGGGGAATTGGAGGAGAGGGCCATTGTGCTCGCACCATCACCACGCACTGCGGCTACCCCACCTCGCCCATGGTCCTCTTTGCCCACTACCACAATAGTACAAGCTCGTGCTCCGCCTCGCCCTACACGCCACCTGCCTCCTCTGGCTCCATCAATGGCAAGGGCTCGATGGCCCACAGGGCCAGCGAATTCTTCTCGTTGGACAGAGTAGGAAGGGAGATAAAGGAAGGAGGAGGCAGGAGGAGGAAGAAGGATTTGGAGGCTAACATGTGAGGCCCATTTTTATTTGTTATTTGCTTATTATATTGAATGGTTGCCATATCATCTGAAACTAGCTTATGTGTCAAAACCACCTCTATATGAACGCCACGTCAGACGAAAACCGTTGTGGATTGGCTCGAGCGAGGTGTTTTGAATGATTTTGAGAGTTTAGTGTTGTAAAGTGAACGGTTACAGAGTTGATGGTTGAAAACCAACTGATGCCAGAGTTCAAGGTTAAAAAATGGATTTTTTTAAAGCAAAAAAAAAACGGCGAAGAGCATGCAAATGTGCCTTTTGATGGAGGGCCATTCTTTTTTTGGAAAAAGTCCGATTTTCAACCCTCAACTATTACCTCAGTTCGATTTTCAACCTTGAACTCTGAAACCGTTCGAATTAGGACCTCAAACTAACGAAACCGTCCACTTTACCCCCTGGACCCAAACTATGGTGGCTTTGTCTGACATGGCGTTCACAAGTCAGTGGTTTTGACACACAAGCCTATTTTCGATTACATGGCAGCCACTCAACAACCTCAATAAATAAAAGATTTTTATGGGACCCACATGTCATCCTCTCATCTCCTGTCTTCTTCCTCCCCTTCTTACTTATCTATCTCTCTCTTCCCTCTCTCATCTCTCCCTCTCTTCCCCCTCTTCTCCAAGTCCAACACCAACAAGGGCCGGACCAGACCTCGTCGGCTGCTCCCTCTTCTCCCCCTTGGCCTCAATGACTGCTTCCTCCTCGTCCCCCGTGCCCACCACCATCGGCCCCACTCTGGCCATCGCTGTCAGGGGGGATGGGGTGGTGAGGAGGGGGTGGGACTCACGAGCTCGGTGCCTAGGCACTCGATCGGGTCATCTATGGTGGCGATGCATGTCTCGCCGGTGCGCCAGAGCGGGGGGAGCTAGTACCTGGGCGCATCGAGCAACGGAGGACACGGATGCGCCGGTGACGGAGGAGGCCGAAGTGCGGCCGTAGAGGAGCTACATCATTAGCACCATCTTCACCGACGATCTCAATATGATGCGGTGGAGGAGGCCGTCGCAGCCAGTGGCGTGTTGGGAACGACACCCTTGGCCGGTCTGGATGCCCGACGGCTCCCACTGGTCTAGTGCAAACTTGAGCATACACCAAGCTCCCTATCAAAGATGAATAAGGGATGCTCTGCATTTTCTTAGCCTCAAAATCATTCTTAGGACATTGGCTAAGACTGAATTTTTCACCTTTGGCCACAGGGGTATCTAAAGGTTCTGATTCGCATGCCAAATCTTTGCAATACCTTATCGATATAGTTCTTTTGTGATAATCCAAGTATACCTTGAAAGCGATCTCGGCATATTTGAATTCCTAATACAAAAGAGACATCACCAAGATCCTTCATCTCGAAATTTTTAGCGAGAAATCTCTTGGTTTCATGCAACAAGCCTATATCATTACAAGCAAGCAATATGTCATCAACATATAGAACCAAAAATATGAACTTACTCCCACTGAATTTATGATACACATAATCCTCAACTGTATTTACCTCAAAACCAAAAAGATAATAACCTCATGAAATTTGTGGTACCATTCTTGGGAAGCTTTGTTTGAGCCCATAGATGAATTTCTTTAATTTGCATACCATTTGCTTTGGGTCACCGACCACAAAGTTTTCTGGTTGCACCATATAAATCGTTTCATTAATGTTTCCATTTAGAAACGTTGTTTTTACATCCATCTGATGAAGCTCATGATCAAAATGTGCTACAAGTGCCATAATGACCCTAAAAGAGTCTTTCGAAGAAACCAGAGAGAAAGTCTCTTTATAGTCTATGCTTTCTTTTTGAGCATATCCTTTAGCAACAAGACGAGCCTTATATCTTTTCACATTACCTTTCGAATCTCGTTTGGTCTTAAATATCCATTTGCAACCAATGGGTTTCTTTCTTTCTGGCAATAGGACAAGATCCCAAACGTCATTGTTCTTCATGGATTTTAACTCTTCATTCATGGCATTGATCCAATTGATAGAATTTGGACTTTGCAGGGCCTGTTGGAGATTGATAGGATCATCTCCCAAAATTTCACTACAAGTCTCGTTCTCTTGAAGAAAGATAATGTAATCATCAGAGATTGCACTTCTTCTTTCTCTAGTGGATCTCCTTAATGGCACTGGTTCTTGAGGTTGATGAGTTTGTTCTTCTAAAGGAACATCATGTTGTGGAGGAACCTTATGGACATTATTTTGAATTGTATTTTCCTCAATAATACCGGGTAAAATAACCTGATCCCGATCATTATTCGAAATAACCAAAGGAAGAGGAAATAAATCCCCTTCAGAAACTTTTTCAAAATTAATGTTCATAACCATATCTCCCCCTTCAAACTCAACATTCTCAAAAAACCGGGCATTTTCCGCTTCAAAAATTGTCTTAGTAGTGGGATCATAGAATTTGTAACCCTTCGATCTTTCAGAATAACCAACAAAATAGCTACTAACAGTTCTTGAGTCCAATTTTCTTTCGTTAGGCCTGTACGGCCTTGCCTCAGATGGACATCCCCACGTATGTACATGCCTGATGCTAGGCTTTTTGCCTATCCATTGTTCATACGGGGTTTTGTTAGTCGCTTTAGTTGGTACTCTGTTGAGTAAATAAGCTGCAATTTTCAATGCTTCTCCCCAGAGAGACTCTGGTAAGGTAGAATGACTAATCATACTCCTCACCATATCCTTAAGAGTCCTGTTTCGCCTCTCAGCTAGGAGAACCGGCATGGTATACTGAGGGACGATCCCGCATTCCTCTAGGAATTTAGCAAAAGGTCCTGGACGTTGTTCACCTGATCCATCATTTCTGCCATAGTATTCTCCACCACGGTCAGATCGAACGGCCTTAATTCTTTTGCCAAATTGGTTTTCCACCTCAGCCTTAAATGTTTTTTTAAACACATCCAGGGACTGTGACTTCTCATGAATAAGATAAATATATCCATATCGCGAGAAGGCGTCTATGAACGTGATAAAATACCTTTGGCCATTCTAAGAAGCCATAGAGAATGGGCTGCAAATATCCGACTATATCAGTTCTAAGACATCTGAAACTCTATTAGCACTTAACTTCCACCTTCTTTCCATCGCCCATATAGATAAATCTTTCAGCATCACTTGGCTTTCGGCAGTTCAGGCAACCCTTTATTGACACACTGATTTAGATGTTGTACCGGAGTCTAACCACCAAATGTATTCAGGTACAGAAGTTAAGTTAACCTCAGAGCTGACCATAGCAAAAATTGTACCTTTCTTTGCATGCCAAGCATGATATTCGGTACAATACTTATTTACGTGACCATCCTTCTTACAAAAAAAAAGCCAATTCAGGCCCTTGTTTCTTCATCATGGATGGCACACCTGCAAGTTCTTTGCTCTTCCTCTTGTTATTTTTTAATTCAGGGGTCATAGCCAAATGAGCACTTTTTGTTCTATCTTATTACCATCTATCCTCCTTTTGCACACAAGAAGGGATGAGCTCATTAAGGGACCAATTGTCCTTTTGACAGTTATAGCTCACCTTGAACTGATTAAAGTGTGCTCGAAGAGATATCAAAATTAAATGCACGAGCAAATCCTCGGATAGCTCTAACTTGAGTGCTTTTAATTTTGAAACAAGATGGGACATTTCCATAATGTACTCCCTTATGTTTCCTTTACCATTATATTTCATTGAGATAAGTTTTGCCAAAAACTTACTTGTTTCAGTCTTTTCGTTTTTGTCAAACCTTTGCTCAAGACTGTCAAGGAAACTCTTAACTGTAGTGGCCTGTTCTGATGTGCTATCCCGAAAAACTTTCGGAACAGCACGCCTCATGATCATAAGACTCATGCGATTTGAACGATCCCACTTCTCATACTCCATCTTTTCCTCAATGGAGCTATTAGCCACAAGAGCAGCGGGTTGTTCTTTACTAAGTGCAAGGTCCAGATCTATTACCCGAAGAACGATCAAAATGTTCTCTTTCCATTCTTTAAAGTTTGCACCAGTAAGCATAGGTGTTGAATTGATGCTAGCGAAAATATTGGAAGCAGAATTTACAGCCGAAATTAAAGAAATTAAATGCTCATATTAGGAAACTTAAGGCTTGATTCAAAATTTGGTATATACCATCAAGAAAGATACCTAGCGATCCATTAATATTTAGTCTTTGGACAGAAATATTAACATGTAAGTGGTAACCTTGATGTAGCAAACAAATACTAACAGTAAATCCTGTCAAATAATATGCCTTACTTTGGTCCGACTTATTGTTCACATGGAAACTTGATGACTGTTACATATTTATTGCCACAGTTGCATATATAATTTGGCCAAATACTGACTTTCCTTTGGCAACATAGTACTTCAGTTAACATATGCAGAACACTAGCTGGCCAAATTTGAATCAATTCATCATTCATGAAAAAGAGTCCACAATTTATGATAATGCAATTATCAGAGGCGCCATTAAGCAAATTTTTCACAATTTGCAATTGATAGATTATCACCAATATGCACAATAACCAAATTTGCACAAAATGCAATTATTTGTTTAAGCTCGAATCGAGATCGTCTGATTGCAATCGGTGATTCTATAAAAAAAATAGCAAGTTAATCCAGAACTAAGATTGATACCAGATTAACCAATTTTTGACAGATTAACCAATTTGCACAGAATTGCAGTTCTCTGATTATACCATAAACAGTACATTAGGGAATATAACCTATCTTAGTACCAGAAACAGCAATTGGGCTAATTGAAAATATTCTCCAGAGGATACCAGAAACGGCAAGAACTCAAGATGCATGCATTATCATATCTGAGTACATAATCGATCTAGCACAATTACTAATTTCCATAACAGAGAATACAATCAATTTGCATCTAATTGATAATACCATCACCAGTACCCTCCCACAGTACTAACAGAAGATTGATTCCCTGGATACTTACCATCACATGAAGCAACCGAAAAGCATACACAAACAGCATAGAACCAAAAATAACATAGAACTTGACATCTGAAGATGCATGAATAATCATTGATGCAAAAGCTTAATCTCCATAAATAATCCTCAATGCAGATCTGTAACCAAAATTACTCAAAAACTTCAAAGGATAATCCAAGAGGATTTACTGGGGCTGATGCTGCAGCACAGGTGGCGTCCGGGAGCAAGCACCACCGGCGACGGCACCCAGAGGGCAAGCGGCGCCGCGCTGCTCTGGCTGAATCCAGAGGGCACACAAGACCGAGCAAAAGCGATGGAAGCGAGGGTGCTCGGCAAGACTGAGGGAGGCGCAAGCATGACGGGTCACTCGGCGCGCGGAGGCAGCGGAACTGAAGTGCGGACGGCGAGATCCGAAAACAGCGGGAGCTTACTTGATGCAAAAACCGTGGGAGCTGGAGGGCAGCGGAAGCCAGAGGGCGCAAGCGGAGACCAGAGAGCGCGCAAGGCGGGCAAGACAAACTAGAGGGCGGCAGGGCGGAATCGGACGGCCCATGACACATGGAGGCGGCAAGACACGCGAGGTGGCGGGATCTTGAGGGCTTGCGACCGAGGGGTCGTTAGGCGACGATGGAAGCCGGAGCTGGCGAAACCAGAGGGCACACGGCGAGGAGGTGGCGAAGACCAGAGGGCCGCGGCACGCTCGGGGACAGAGAAGCCTAATTGCGCTCCGTCGCAACTGGAGGTGGCGGAAAAACCAAGGTCGCGCGAGACCGACGGAAGCCCGTGCCGGTCGGCCGCATGAAGGGGCGACGGAATCCCAGAGGCTTCGGGACACGTCTGGTGGAGGCGACTCACGGTAGCGGGAGGGCGGCGAAGACTCGGGGTGTCCGCGGCGGTGGCGACTTGAGGGCGCACGGCCGCACGGGGACAAAGCGTGGGACTCCAGCGGGCGATCGGGGTGGGGAAAGATGCGCAGCCGAGAGAGATGGGGAAGAACCGATACCGACCGGACCGATCCAATCTAATGCGCTGGGAAGGAACTGAACCAAAAACAGCGGAAGCAAAAAATAGATCGATCCGAAGGAAATCGATCTAAACCGAAGCGACGAGAACGCGCAACAACAGGGGACAATTACAGATCAAATCACAAGATGGGTTGCAAAACACACATACGAGCTCTGATACCAATTGTTAGAATTAAACTAATCTAAACCTGGTGATCAGAACTAACAGGATCATATATGTGGTTAATTGCAACACTCAAATAATCTGTAAACGCGGAAGCATACCTGATGATGATACCATGATCGATGAAGAATTGATCTGAAGTAGTAGATGAACTGTTGTTCTGTCTACCTAGAGTTTGGTCTTTCCCAGCAAGAGGTAAGCCACAAGTTCCAACTATAGATAGAGATAGGTGGTATAACATGAGTTACCCTGCTGAGAGGTCCTGGCCCCTATTTATAGCCTTTTTGGTATAGAATCTTATCCCGTCCCATAATTAGAGATAGATTCCAAATAGGTCTCTACACAGATTTAAAATCTAAGTCCATATTTATCCTTAAAAGATACCCGGCTCTTAATAAATATTTTATTTGATCACTTTATATATTTGAGCCAACCAAAATAATAGATAGCCAATATGTATATTATCTCATGTAGGTCCACATTATGGAAATTAATCCAACAGGAGGCCGTCGCAGCCAGTGGCGTGTTGGGAACGACACCCTTGGCCGATCTGGATGCCCGACGGCTCCCACTGGCCCGACACCTGGCTCGCCGTCGCGTTGGGCCACTCCCACGGCGACCACGCTGGCATCATCCAGGTAATTGATCAATGCAATCATTACATTTCTTCAACTCATGATTCGAAGGATCACCTACTTATAATTGCTGGGCATGCAAGCAACGCTGGCGCCTCCGACGTCGGAGCCGGTGATGGGCGGGGATTGGGAGCCGGCGGAGTCCAACAGGCTGATCGACATGACAGGCGTGGACATCCGGCTGCCAATGTTGGTGTACGTGTCATGCGAGAAGCAGCTGGGATACGATCACAACAATAAGGCCGATGTAATGAACGCGTTGGTCCGGACGATCACCATCATGTCGAACGGGCCCTTCATCCTCAGCCTCAACTGCGACCATTACGTTCACAACTCTACGGCGCTCTGGGAGGGGATGTGCTTCATGCTCGACCGCGGCGGTGACCACGTCTGCTACGTTCAGCTCCCGCAGCGGTTCGAGGGCATCGACCCCAACGACCGCTACGTCAACCACAACCTCATCTTCTTTGGTGTCGCCATGCGCGCCATGGACGGGTTGTAGGGGCCCTTGTACATCGGCACCGGGTGCATCTTCCGCCGCACTGAGCACCACAATTGGCTCGGGAGGAAGAAGATGAAGTTGTTCCAGAGGAGGAAGCCGACCATGGGGAAGAAGACAAATAGGGAAAGGGAGAACGAGGTGTGCGCCACCATCCCTAGCATCGCGCACCATGTCTCCCGCTGCCTCGCTGACCTCCGCCGGAGCTAAGGATGGTGATGCTCGGTTAAGGGCAAAAACAAGGTAGGGAAGTAAGAAGAGAGAGGAAGAATATGATATTACCGGCTGGCATGTGGGCCCCGCCAGACACACTCAGCCTCGTCAACACAATTATTGCGTTGGATGCCACGAGCTAAAACCACCACCATATCTTATGAAAACCGGGCTGGAATGGGTTGGAGGGGTCAAATGATCTAGCTTTGTTAGTTTAAGGTTGTAATTCAGATGGTTTTGAAGTTAAGGGTTGTTTTTCGAACCAAGGCAATAGTTAATGGTTGAAAATTAGATTTTATTTCCCCCTTCTTTTTCAAGATTGGCATTAATTAATCGCCGTGTGAACATCAATGCGATAGACTCAAACTATTTATAACACAAACAAATGCATGATCTAGGAATCATATAATGATAACCTAACGAGTGACGATTAAACTAATTACTACCTCCAGCCACACAAGAGTGACGTCTTAGAATTAGGGCGATAAAAAAAAGCTCGAGGCTAGCGAACTTTTCGAGCTCGGCTTGAGTTCCAAACGAACCAAGCTCGAACCTGATCTCAAGCTCGCGAGCCTTAACGAGTCGAGCTCGAATAACTCACAAGCCTTAACGAGCCGAGCTGAAATGTAACCGTTACTAAACTTCTCTCGAATAGCTCTCCTATATTATTGAAAATTGTTGAATGTTAACTGTTACCGAGCTTCCCTCGAGCTCGAGCTCGAGCCTACTTGAGCTTTTCTAATTGTTGAAAAGTGATGTATGTTTTTTTACTGTTACTGAGCTTACTCGAACCGAGCTCGAGCCTACTCGAGCTTAGGTCGAGCCGAGCTTGAGCCCAGGTCCAAACTCAGACCCCAACTCAGGCTCGGCTCGAGCTCGGCTCGAGCTTGTACCGAGCTCGAGTCTCTCGCTCGGCTCATTTACAACCCTATCTATTTATGGTATAAAATATTTTCAAAATATTGGACTTTAACAAAAAAATCGAATATATGAATAAAGAATTTACTAGTCAACGTAATATTTTGTTTACTACGAAAAAAAGTCACTATTTTGTTACCGGAGGAGTAGCTCAGAATCATTCCTTTAGGACGTACGGCAGCAGAACGTGCATGCACTTGCGAAGTAAACATTAAAGTGATCATTCATAACACAAAATAAACCAAGGTAGGGCCCACCGCTGCTCGCAGAAAAAGAGTCCTTCAATTCCGACGAATGGCTTTTTGAGCAGAGAAACAAGGCCTGGTTACCATGTTTCGTCATTTCAGATGTTAGGTTAGCATATAACTGCATCGCTTAAGCTCCGCACCATGTGACCAATCAAGTTGCTTTGTGGGCTTCGACTAATTAGTTTGCAAGAAGAATTTAAAAAATACTATTCACTAACCATTGTATATTAGGTAAAATTGTTAAGTACCACCACAATCGTTCGCGAGTTGATAAATACCACCGCGACATGAAAATACCATTACAAACACGAAAAACTCTGTAAAATATTATTGCCGTCACGTTTTCCGTCCAAAATAGCCGTTACAACCTTTCTTAGAGAGAGAAAAATTCAGAAATATCGACATTACAACTTGTAGAGAATAGTTCGAGAAAACACAATTTAAATCTTTACCAAACAAAGCTTTAAAAAATCTAGGAAAATTCATAGAAATTCCTCAGACATTTTGCATTTATAAAAAATTATTTTCAGCAAAAATTTGGTTTTTATTTTTACACAAGTAAATAATTTTAAAAATCTGAAAATACTTTTTAAACTAGAAAATAGCAAGATAGCTCTAAAAATTCTATAAAAATTTTAGAGTATTTAAATAGGGTATTTTGAGTTTATTTAAAATATTTTAACATAAATTTGGTTTTTCTTTTTAAACAGTAAATAATTTTTAAAAGTGAAAATACTTTTTAAACTAGAAAAATAGCAAGATAACTCTAAAAATCTATAAAAAAATCAGAGTAGTTAATTAGGGTATTTTGAGCTTAATTAAAATATTCTCGACACAATTTTAGTTTTTGTTTTGAAATACAATTAAATTATTTATTTTAATTATTTTTCCAAAAAAAGGATGTTACAGCATTCCATTTTGCTTATCCCCCAAACCAAGCCTCGACACCACTATCCTCCACCATGGGCGATGGCTTGTGGAGGAGAAGCAATGGTAGAATGACATGTGGGATTGACCTTAGAAAAAAGAAAAGAAAGAGAAATAAAATAAGAGCGATGGTAGAAGAGTCATTTCGTACCCTTGGGATGGAAAACATGACGGCAATGGCTTTTTTAGAGTTTTCCGTGTTTGTGATGATATTTACTAGTCGATCTTATTTGTGATAGTATTTTGTAATTCTCGAACGACTAGTACGATGGCACTTAACAAATTTACCCATTGTATATTGGATAAGCTGCGTGTACGCCGACATGGGCCAAAGGAAGTGTCCCAGAAAAGTTGTAAGCTACTATGGCCCAAACCCATGAGTTACTCATGGCGATCGCTGAAGACCTGCTAAGCCCATAGGCAGCGCATCGCTACAAGTGTGACCATTAAATCTCGGCCCCATGAGGCCTCCAAAGTGACGTAAAAAGGGGGGGGAAATGGGCAAGCAGGTAGTATTACGCTCTTAAATGTGCTCTTGAAACAATAGGCTAGATGCGTGTCATCGCAAAGTACTTCCGCATCTGTCGGTTCAATTATCCTTTCCTTTCAAGGGTAGCAATGTCTGGGAAGCGAGAACCGGGCAAACATACCCAGCATTGACGAAAATTAATGGAGGCAGCCGATTGGCACGAGGACTAGAAACGATAACCTATCAATAGTCAGTTCTTTTGCTTGATCTAACGTCGTCATCACCACGTCAAATTGCTGCTGCAAAGGTGGCTACCCCGTGAGAGAAAAGCCTATCTTTCTGGCCACACGGAACCAACCTTCTCATGATTCTCACCATGAGAGAAGACCTCCTGCTGTCAATTGATGGGATATGTCACATGAGCCCATAATTTCCTGATGCAACTTTAGCCCAGGAAGCACTATGTGAAGCACGTCCACAAG
Organism: Phyllostachys edulis; assembly: GCA_036346405.1. Classification (NCBI taxonomy): domain Eukaryota; kingdom Viridiplantae; phylum Streptophyta; class Magnoliopsida; order Poales; family Poaceae; genus Phyllostachys; species Phyllostachys edulis. The sequence continues at coordinate 13,783,717 of CM070546.1, read as the reverse complement.
GCGCGAATCCGGACTGTCTAGATCAATAGTATATAGTGACACAGATCTCAGTATATAGTGACACGGATCTCAGACCTTTCTACCTGGACTAGAGGCTAGAGCTATTGAGAAATCTGCTAGGCTACTGTGCTACCACGGCCACACACAGGAAGCAAAATCCGGTTAGAGAGAAGACCGGAGAAGATAACCACAAGAGAGAAGTCGAAGCCGACTCACTCACTGCCACGGTGGCCCCACGCTGTGCTGTTAGGTTGGACCCACGAGCCATAGACTCCCGTAGCGCTTAAAACATTTCGCCGCGTCGATCGCTGTAGCTTAGCCGCCTCGCTTAGCCTTCGTTTGCTCGCGCTCTAGCTCAGACTTACTCGTCTGCCGAAATGGCGACCGTCTTGGGGCTTCTCCAACTCTTCCTCGTCGTCCTCATGCTGCGCGCCGCGGCGGCGGCGGGGGACGGGAACTCGATGGCGTGCCCGCTCGACCTGGGCTACGTGCAGACGTTCCCCTGGGACCGCACGCCGTGCGCGCCGCCGGTGTCCAACCAGACCACCTGCTGCACGACGCTCCTCTCCGTGCTCGGCGTTGGCCTCGCCGCGCGCCTCCGCGGCACGGGCCGCTTCCGGCTCCCGTCCGCGCTCGCCTCGGCCGCCTGCCTTCGCGCCTTCTCCGACGCGCTCGCCTCGCCCCCACTCTCGCTCCCGGCCTCCCTCGTGCCCGCCTGCTTCCCGGTCTCGTCCCAGTTCGCCATCTCCCCGTCCTACTGCGCTGGAGTCACCACCGCAACAGAGTACGTCGCCGCTGTCGGCAACGTCTCCGTTGTTGCCAAGCTCAACTCCTCCTGTGGCTCCGACCTCGGCGCGCTGTCGAACTGCTCCAGCTGCCTCGACGCCGGCATCGACGCCTCATCTCGACTCACCATCGCCGCCGGCAACGGTTCCAAGTTCCTTAACTGCTTCCACCTCACCATCCTCTACGCCGCCGTCGTTGCCAACTCCGCCAGCCCCACCTCCCCCGCCACAGCCAATTGTGTCCTAGGCCTCGCTCTCTTCATCCCTTCCCCCACTTCTTCGCCTACCTCCAGCTCCATTAACCACACCAACATCGCAGTAGCCACCGCCATCCCAATCGCCTCCGTCCTACTCGTCTCCCTCATAGCGCTGCTGGTTTGGAGGAAGCGGCATGACAGCATCAAGAGCAAGAACTACGGTTTTTCCGAGGAGCGACGGACGTCGCGGCCGCGGCCCAACACCGGCTCGGTGTTGTTCGACATCAGCGAGCTGGCGAAGGCGACTGGCGGATTCGCCGAGCGGAACCTCGTCGGCCGCGGCGGGTTCGGGGTCGTGTACCGCGGTGTGCTCGCGGACGGGTCCGTTGTCGCCGTCAAGAAGATGCTCGACCCGGACATGGAGGGCGGGGACGAGGAGTTCACCAACGAGGTGGAGATCATCAGCCACCTTCGGCACCGGAACCTGGTGCCGCTGCGCGGGTGCTGCATTGCCGCCGCCGACGACGACCAAGGCAAGCAGATGTTCCTCGTGTACGACTACATGCCGAACGGATCGCTGGATCACTACATCTTCCAGGACGGGGAAGGCGGCCGGCGGCCGGTGTTGTCGTGGGCGCAGCGGAGGAGCGTGATCCTGGACGTGGCGAGGGGGCTGGAGTACATGCACTACGGCGTCAGGCCGGGGATCTACCACCGGGACATCAAGGCGACGAACATACTCCTGGACGCAGACATGCAGGCGCGCGTGGCGGACTTCGGCCTGGCCCGCCGGAGCCGGGAGGGGCAGTCACACCTCACGACGCGCGTGGCCGGCACGCACGGCTACCTCTCGCCCGAGTACGCGCTCTACGGGCAGCTCACCGAGAAGAGCGACGTGTACAGCTTCGGCGTGCTGGTGCTCGTGGTGATGAGCGGACGGCGCGCGCTCGACCTCTCGGATCCGTCGGGCGTCGTGCTGATCACCGACTGGGCGTGGACGCTCGTCAAGGCCGGCCGGGCAAGGGAGGTGCTCGCCGAGCCGCTGCGCAAGGTGGAGAGCCCGAGCGCGGCGGCCATGGAGAGGTTCGTGCTAGTCGGGATCCTGTGCGCGCACGTCACGATGCCCTGCCGTCCGACCATACCGGAGGCGCTGAGGATGCTGGAAGGAGACATGGACGTGCCCGACTTGCCGGACCGGCCACAGCCATACGGCCAGAGGATTGTGTTTGGCGAAGGCGACAGCAATTTCAGCACCTCATCGGTGTTAAGTGGACCATTCGTGGACTTCGGCGATATGCTTAGGTGATGGACGAGGCAGTGGTGTTGATGGATACAACGAGATCAATGTTTGGATTTTGGAATCATAAGACGTACTATTTACATTTTGCACACTACACTTTTGTAACCGCTGGCTAACTGAAGTTCAGAGTTTTGTATCACTTTTTCTCGGTGTAAATGGATTGTATATTTTGAAATGAAATGACACTAACATCAAATCAAGCTTTGTCACACTGTTTTGGTTACCGTCACAGACAATTCACTGTCCGACAAATGCGGTGATTACACAAATGTACAGTACCAGGTGCCATCAACCATGAGGGTAGACCCGCAGACAGAGTATACTCGAGCTTGTTGCGGCGTAGGTTGATTAGGTACAGGTCTAAAAACCGAGGGTAGGTCACGCCCTTCTAAAGAGTTGGTTCTGCTATCATCAAGGCTCTGAAGCTTAGTTAAAGAGGAAGGAGGGAGACTAACAACTTTGTTTATCTATTGCTTGATTGATGATTGCTATATGCTATCCTTTTTATAGAGATGACTCGACTTGCTGTCTAAGAAATAATCTATAAGAAACCTATCTATAACAACCAATCTAATAATAACTTGTCTAACTAATAGATAATACCAAACACATAATAGATAGATTCCTAAATAATAAATATTTCGTAATAAGCACGGTACTTAGTACTGTTCCGCGTGAATAGCATAAGTGCTGCAGTGCCGCGCCATACTTCGTCATGCTGCTACAGTGCTCTCCCCGATCGTAGGCCATGACATTACACCCCCCGCGGTGCGGCAGCTCGTCATCGAGCTGTCAGGTGGCAGCCATGGACGAAGACCTTTGATGGGATACGGGTAAGCTACACTAGCGCACAATTCAAAAATTCTACCACATAAACCAGGAAGCCATGCAATTAAGAGATTATAGATTGTTATCACTAAACGCGCAGTGCAACAGAAGAAGACTTGGAACAATTTGGTCTAACGTTGAGCGCGTCGATATAGTGCTCGTAGTCGATCGTCCAACGTCCTCAGCACCGATCATCACCTCTAGCAACCTATCATGTTCCTTGCGTAGGTCGCAAATCATCCTCGATCAGCACAACAACAATCACAACAACGCCTCTACGGTATCCACATCTCCAGGGGTGGAACCTGTATGCCGGGTGTGCTAGCATCAACACGCACGGTAGTGCCTTTCAGGGATGTGGTGGCCAGGGTTTTGGTGGTGCAACTCTGATCTCTCAACAGTCCCACGCATCCCCTTGTAAAGAGCCCATAATGGATCCTATCCGAAATAGTTTGTTCCAACCCGTTAAGTGTGTGACCCTGTAGGTTCATGCGTAATCAGCCGTGACTCAGGAACTCATTTCCGACCATTAGTCGGTAACGGTTCCTAGTAGGACATAATGACTCCTGAATACACATAAATAATATGTCGAACGAATCTTATGCAATATGATATGCGACCAGATCCTTATCACTTACGACCATTTTGTATCTCCATATGACCAGTTCACACCTAGTCACGATCAGTTTGTAACACCTTACGACTAGTTCGCTGACCAGTTAGTGATCATGTATAACCAGCTCACAACCAGTCTGTATCTCCATACGACCAGTTCGTATCTGGTCGGATTGAACGACATGTTTGTGTATTCTTTGTTTGCCTCACGATATCTGGTTGAACTCCAGGTGAGATATCTGTCATCCATGGACTGTTCAATATTTTTTCGATCTAGTGACGGATAACGTTGTGTGGTCGACTCTTCAACCACCAGTGGCACGACCATGCAATTTCTTTATCCGACCACGTCGAGGGGCCCATAGATATATCTCATGTTATGTTAGAAGAGGCAAATCCTATATCTGACCAGTCACATCTCTTCGCATGTTTCATAGTATACCCGAAAACTACCTTTATAAGTACCCAGTTACGGAGCAGTATTTGATAACCCTTAAGCGTTGATCTCAGGTCTATGGATTATACATCATTATTGCTTGAGACCAACTAATAACATATAAAATCATAATAATCTCAATAGTATCTCAAGATGGGTCAAACCAACACCATGTTCTCTAACATATACTCATATTATTGGTTCGATATTCCCATATCTATGACCGGTGGAATATGATTATCAATTAATACATGTGTTGATTGATAAGTAAATAGTGTCTCGACCATTGGCATCCGACCAGTGATACTTTGAATGACAACATACAACTATAAAAGAGTTTCACCAAGTTACATACTTGTTAATCTTTATAAATGATAATTTACCCAAGGAACATATTCTATAACTCGTAAACATATGTAGGATCGTACTGGCAATCAGAAGGGGGGGTTGAATGATTGCAGCGAATTAACCCCCTAATTCCAACTTCTTCTGGTGTGCAAGAATTTCAGCAACTTCTCTGTTGACACTTGAAGAGCTTCACAACCGAGACCACCTCAGTGCACAGGAAGAACACCAAAACAAGAATCAAAGTAGAATGAATCTGAACTTTATTTATCAAACTTAATTTGTGTCTACAAAGTGCTCAGCAAGTACCCCTCAAAGCCCTAATTCGAAGGATATCAAAATCGCAGCAACAGCAGCAAGCTACGATCTCAAAACATCTAAAACTCACACCTCAAAAACTCGTATACAAGGCGCACCCACTCTGCCTCTTTTATAGGCAAAGTTCAATCCGTATCAATCACGAATACGAAACCTATCTCTCCAAAAATCAAGGGACCCGAAACCCTTTCCAACACAGGTTTTACCAAAACAACTCAAAACTTTCCAAAACAAACTCTTCCACGTCGTAAGCCTCCAGGACACCTTCCCGTAGCTCCAACGTGATCCACCTTTGTCTTCCACGTGCTCCAGCGTGATCCAAACCACCTCTTGACATCCACAACTTCCAAGACCTCGGATTTCCCATCCTATTCTGAGTCAATCTCGTCACCGAACGTAGTTCATCCTCACGCCTCAACCTGCACATGCAAAGATCAAAGAAACCAATTCTTGGCACAAGTTCTCCAACTTGACCATCCATTAGCACACACAAACCAATGAACACTATCATGCATCATGCAACAAGATAAAACTTATGGAAACAACAAACCCTAATTCAAAAACCCCAAAGCGGCAACTTTTCAGAGTACAATCGGTACTACCGCCATTGTACGTCCGGTACTACCGCACACGCGGTCATACTGCTCAAGACACTGCGGTGCGGTACTACCGCCATTCAAACTGCGGTATTACCGTCGGTGATCGTCTATCGCTTTCACGACTACGATACTACCGATTTTGACTTAACAAGACTGCCGTAACCTTTCTCTCTCAAGGACAAGCACGGTACTACCGTTATTTTCACCACGGTACTACTGCGTTCACAAACGGTATGAATGTATGGAAAAACGTGTTACGAACCTTAAAGCACGCGAACGGCCCAGATGCGATGTCGATTGGACCGTGCTTCACAGCCGTTGGATTTACTGTTCAAAGTCCGAACGTTTACAACAATATCAGCCGTTGGATTTTAGATCAAGGGCTCACATTCCTTGAGACGTTCGGACGGTCCGAACGTTCATCTCAATATCAGTCGTTAGATCAAGATCTAACAAACCGAGCAAAACGCACCAGAGAAAAAGACTTGCGGTACTACCGTAAACTACTCGCGATACTACCGCAAAGCGGTAGTTCCGTGAAAACAACGCCGGTATTACCGCAACACGAAAAAGCTCAAAAACTTCAGAACAAAACCCTTTTGCCACGTGGACGCTTCAGATGATTTGGGCCGATCGGACCACGCTTCAACACCGTCAGATTTAGGAGCACTGTAGAAAGTTCGAACATTCCCCTTGATATGAGTCATCAGATCAAGATCTAACGGTTCGAGCAAAACACCGTTCAGACTCAGTGACTTGTGGTACTACCGCTGCACACCCGCGGTCATACAAGCACTCCGTAGAGTTCCAAGACAAACAAAGCCGGTACTACCGATAATCCTGACAAAAGCTGATTTAACCAAAACTTAACAGAGCTCTGAACCAAGTCACCACAGCAAGTCTTAAGGAAAAAGTATTCAACATTAAGTACTGAGACTAAATCTAACTTATTGTCAATGAGTTCATCATCAAATAACATGACCAAAAACCTCTTGGTCTTACAACATAGACGTGATACAATCATCTCTATGATTGCCTATAGGGCATATCACCAACAGTTTGCATCCTCATGTTGACAGGAGTATCTGGTACCGACATTGGTTCGCTTGAGAGCATATCAGCGACACTCCAATGTATGGCGCCCAAAGAAGAAACACCTTAGAATGTGTGGTGTTGAGGAAAATGTTAGTGGCATTGGCAACCGATATGGGGTAACAGTTACGTCCTTACTGCCATGGAGTGTGACGATAGCGGGAAGGACGTGACAGTGACGCTAGACCCTCAGTCGTTGCACTCCGCATTGCCTATGGCACAACATCAGCTAGTCGTGTGGAAAAGATCATCGCTGGACAACGACATGCTTCCTCCAGTGACGCCGCACTAGGGGTGCAACCAAGGGCAGCGATGCCCACTGGGGTGACGTTGGTGGCGTCATTGAGGAAGTTGATGGCAGTGCCGCCATTGTAATGTCATGTGATGCCTCCTCCTCCTCTTTCAACTTGACCATCAATGCCCTCATTTCTTGGAGGATGGCCATCATGTTGTCGGTTGAGGCTATCATCTTTTCGTTGCCGACCTTCAACATGGCGGACGAAGATAGTTCAGCACCAGAAGCCATGGTGGGTGGCTCTAATACTAAATGTTGTGGCGTGGGTTGGTTGGGTACAGGTTCGAGTAGGACACTCGCCCTTGAACGATTGGTCATGCTACCGCCAAGGCTCTAAGGCTTAGTTGAAGAGAGGGGGGAAGAGACTAAGAACTTTGTTTATTCATTGCTTGATTGATAATGGATACATGCTATCCCTTTTTATAGAGATGACTCGACTTGATCCTCTATAAGGAAACCTACCTCTAACAATCTGATCTAATAATAAATTGCCTAACTAATAGATAATACTAAACACCTAATAGATAGATTCCTAAATAACCCCCCTAATAATTGTGGGCAGTACTGTTCACATGTTGCTACAATACCCACAAGTACTGTTCACTCGCCTGCTGTAGTGCCTCAAGTCTTAGTCCATAACATTCACCTCTTGCAGCGAGACAACTCGTCCTCGAGCTATGGTGGTGGCCACGGTTGAAGTTCTTGGTAGCCCATGTTGATGAAAGGGCACGATGACGACATCATATCGCGTAAAAGAGGATCAACGAAGCCTCGATGAACAACATCAGGGACAACAACCTTCCAGTATTGGTTGATGCCGTAGGAGTCACCGGCGACAAAGGCACTCGGCGTAGGGCAGTAGCAACATCCTTCTGGCCCTGAGATGCAACGGTTGTAGGAGGGAGGCAACGACGTTGCTGACCCCACATGACAGCCGTTGCGCACCACACCTTCGAAGGCACGGCTTTGGCCAGCCGTATGGAGAGGACTGCTGCTGGATGACGGTAACCTTCTTCCTCGGCAAAGGCACCAATGGTGCAGCCAAGGGTAGCGAAGCCTAAAGAGAAGTTGTCGATGGTGAGGATAGTGACAGCGGTGGAGATTGTGTTGTGACATAGCTTGCTTCCTTTGCCTTGTCCCTTGCCACTATCATCTCCTGCAATATGTGCCAGATCTCCTGGCAGGGGCAATGGCTCTATCACACGGTGACTCAGTCATGGAAACCAAAGGTAACTCGACAGCAGAAGCCATGGTTAGTGGCTCTGATACCAAATATTGTGGCGTGGGTTGGTTGGGTATAGGTCTGAGGACCGATGGTAGAGCACTCACCCTTGGACGGTTGGTCATACTACCACCAAGACTCTTGACGCTTAGTTGAAGAGAAAGGGGAGAGATTAAGAACTTTGTTTATTTATTGTTTGATTGATAATGGATACCCGCTCTCCTCTTTATAGGGATAACCCGACTTGACGTGTAAAAAATAATCTTTAAGGAAACCTTCTCTAGCAATTCAATCTAATAATAACTTGTCTAACTAATAGATAATACAAAACACCTAATAGATAGATTTCTAAATAATAAATCACATCAAGCACCTGACATAACATATGCAATTGTTCATCCATAACAGACATGAAAAGAGAGGGAGTTGGCAATGCATAAGGGCATACAAGCCAGTGATGGGTGATATGATTAGATGAAGCGGCATGCAGATTCAGCAGTCTAGTTGTTCTCCTGCAGGTTGGGGTGGCTGGGCTGCACACGGAAGGTGATGGGCATCTGGGCTACAAAGTCCCTATCTGGAATTCTGGATGGTACCCAAGCTCAAGATCCCTCATGCTCCCGCTCAGCGCAACATCTTGCTGGTGATGGATGAGAAGGAAGAAAAACAGTGGCTTAGGTATGCTTCCAACTAACAAAATTACTTCAGTAACGACCGTGCAGATATATCTTGTACTGAACACATTTGCATAACATTGTATACCGAAAAGGCTAATTTATGTGAATGCATTTCATCAATTTTATACAATAGCTTGGTTTCTAGGCTCTCTGGTGACACTGATAGTATAAGGCAAAGAAAAAAAATAGTGCTGGAAATGAGTAATGACAATCAGGAGCCAATAAGTATAGAAACCTTCTGGTTGGTTAATCAGGTGATATTACAGTATGATTGCCGACTTTCATTATCGATGGATGGATCTTTGTGTGCTTTCAACTTATTTTATTTAAGAAATGCCGATGTATTCCTTATAAAATATAGAACTCACACTCTAAATGGTGTAAATGCAAATATTGATGAAAACAACCATACGATCAGCTAGTAAACTTCAAAATTTAAATAGACATTACAGCGTAGCGGTAAATTATAGTAAATGAAACAGGATGCAGACCTCCAGACCGCATGGGACACCAAATGCATACAACTTATTCAAGTAGAAGTTCAACAAGTGAAAAGACATTCTACAAAGTCACTTACCAGTTTAAAGCGATCAACTTGTTCTCATCTTCCAAAATCTTACCCTACAGTCAACAAATAAAATTGTGGGTGAGGACAAGTATAAAAGAGCTGTCCAATGATCAACAAAAATGCCTGACACATAATCATCTATTCAGAACTAGGTCATACATTTCTCACGAGCCTTTCCCAGTGGTCCATCTGCACCAAGAAAACAAAGCAACATGAGAAACCAAAACATTTCAAGAGGAGATAATACCTATAACATCAAACACTGAGTGACCAGAAAATGAGCAAACATATTGCCATTTTTTCGTTCAGGTTCGTCAGCCCATTCTCAAGTGCCTTCTCAGTCGTGATCAGCTCTTTAGGTTGCAGTGAGTTCAGATCTGTTAGATATATGTGCACTTTTGTGATTGCTATAATTCCTAAAACAATAATTGAATTGGCAGCAGCATATATATTAGGCATATTTGGGACTATGAACAGTAACATGATCATCAACTCAAATATATCTATCTCATATATATGCATTAACAAGGCAAAGCCTAGAACAAGTATGCTATTAACAGTAGTAGGCATCAACATCATCATATAGCAAATATCTAGGAAACAAAGTCTAGCAATATGAAATGTTATCACCGCGACTTACAGAGAATCGTTTTGATGAAGGTCGCGGTAGAGTCTAATTCAAAGAAGACGACGCGCAAAGAAGGAAGTGGTAAGCAGTCGTGCGAACGCTTCCCAAAAATCTGATTCGCCCCAACCCGTGCAGGATCGCGAGGGGCGCCGGCTTCAGAGACACTGCTCTCCCTACGTCGGCGCACACCGATGAAGGGATGGAGTAGCCGGGTAGCACAGTAACAAGGAACCGGGCAACAGCACAAAACTAAGTATGTCTATTATGAGAGCCACTCTCTGTTCTGGTTGTGTCTGATCTGAGAGGAGAGGTTTTTTTTTATAGAGCCAGAGTCAGCAAAAAAACTGCCGTATAATGCTGATTAGAAACTATCGTCATAAATGACATTACACTGTTTTAACTGCGGTTAAGGCGTGCCATAAAAGCCAATTGAAACAGTGTATTCAGTTTTCAGTTTCTGATCAGTGTACATGGTTATGAGGTGCAAAGAAGTCAGAGCTCCTGACCCAATAGGACACCTAAATCGCCGGACCATTCACGACGGCGTGGCGTGGCGAGGCGAGACGTGGTGTGGCGAGGTGAGCGAGAGAGCTGCGCGCGCGTGTTCTCCTTTTGCTTGTTTCAACTAGGTAAGACCAACTCTACCTTATATGTTGATCTCCTCTCACCTAGACTAGCAATATGGTACTAAACTTCCCACCTTCCAACATGCATGAGTGGGCCTTTGGGATTTTCCTAAGATTTAATTGAAATATTGTATGGGCCAAGCCCAAAATTCCAACAACCCACACAAGATCCCAAAAGCACCACGAATTTTTCCATTATTCCAAAATGCTATTGATATACCAGTTTTTCGGTGGAGATCGGTTAAGGTTGAACATCCACCTAGAACCTCAAGCTAAACTTGCCCACAACTACACAATGGACTAAGCCTTGAATTGGCAATTTTGTGCGGACAAGTTTTACCTAAGGCCTTTGCTGATACTTGGCCGCCGATTGGCTACTCCTCGGGTGAAGCATATAGGTCATACTCCTATGTTTCTTCATGAGCTTCTTAGAGACCACGTTATTAGTAGCAGGAAAGTTGAATTGAATGGCATACTTTAATGTCTCTCTTGTAGGAGATTCCAGGACCACCCCAGCCCCCGAGCCACTTAACGTAAGTGACCCGTCAAAGTGCATTGTCTACTAGTCGTTGGTATCGTACTAGGGATCCTGAACAGGTTCAGAATTTGTCCATTCGGCGAAAAAGTCTACCAAGATCTGGGATTTGTCCACTGGCCATTCGGGACACGAAATGGAGGTCGAACTCCCCAAGTTCTACTAACCATTTTGTCATGTGTCCCGTTGCTTCCCTATCCTGGAGGACCACTCCTAAGGGAAATTCAAATGACACAATTATCTTGTGAGCCTAAAAATAATGTCGCAGTTTCCTCGAAGACATGAGGAGGGCATACAGAAGTTTTTAAACCTGAGGGTAACGCTCCTTAGGTCCGTGTAAAACTTCACTTATATAGTAAACTGGTCATTGGATGTTTTCACGTTCTACGACCAGTACCGCGCTCACTGCCTGTGGCGTGGCAGCTAGATAAATTAAGAGCGTCTCTTCTGGTTTCGGAGAAACCAAAACAGGAGCACTCGTAAGATACCTCTTGACATCCTCAAAGGTAGCGTTTGCCTCTTCTGACTACTCGAAACCCTCGTGCTTCCTTAAAAGTTTGAAGAAAGGTTGTCATTTTCCTCCTAGTCGAGTGATGAAACGACTTAAAGCCGCCATGCACCCTGTGAGTTTCTGGACTTCTGTCTTCGTGGTCGGAGAGCGCATTTGCACAATGGCCTTTATCTTTTCGGGATATGCTTCAATTCCTCATGCAGAGACAAGGAATCCAAGTAATTTTCCTGAAGAGACTCCAAACACACACTTTTCAAGATTGAGTTTCAGGTGGTGTTTTTTGAGGTTTTTGAATGTTTCTTGGAAGCCAGAAACGTGATTAAGTCGCTTGATGCTTTTTACCACTAGATCATCAACATAGGCTTCAAAATTGCGGTCTAGTTGAGGTGAAAAAGTCGATTGCATCAAGCGTTGAAAAGAAGCGCCAGCATTTTTTAGACCGAATGGCATTTTGACATAGCAAAATATTCCAAATGGTGTAATAAATATGGTCTTTTCTTCATCTTCTAGACACACACTAATCTGATGATAAGCAAAATATGCATCTAGAAAACTTAATGTTTTACAACCGACAGTAGAATCAACCAACTGATCGATACGAGGTAAAGGAAAATCATCTTTTGGACAGGCTATATTGAGATCAGTGAAGTCTACACACATATGCCACTTGCCATTAAACTTCCTAACCATTACGGGGTTGGCCAACCACTCTAGGTGGTCAACTTCTCGTATGAAGCCTGCTATAAGTAGCTTGTCCAATTCTGATCTGATAGCATCTCGTCGATCAGGTGCAAATCTTTGTAATTTGTATTTTACTGGTTTCTTGTCAGGCCGTAAAGCTAACCTATGCTCGATCACCTCCCTGGAGACTCCGGGCATGTCGGATGCTTGCCAAGCGAAGATATCTGCGTTTGCTCAGAGGAAAGTGACGAGGGTGTCTTCCTATTTGGAGTCGGAAGTATCCCCGATGCAAACAGTCTTCGAGGGCTCCTCTGGATCCAGAGAAACCTCTTTGACCTGATCGTTCGGCTTTGGTGTAGCTTTAGACTTCGACTGCTTGGTCGAAGGCTGCTCTTTGCTTTCTTCTCGAGTTAGTATCTAGCCAACCATCTCGAGGGATCGATGGTCACACGTATACTCATCTTTTTGTCACAGTGAATTATGATTACTCCTTTGGGACCAGACATCTTAAGACATTGATACCCACAATGAGCAGCAATTAAGAATTTTGCCAAAGTTGGTCGTCCGAGTATAGTATTATATGCCATATCGAAATGGATCACATCAAAAGAGATTTCCTCTATCCTGAAATTGCTTAGAGAACCAAATGTTAAACGAAGAGAAACTTGGCCAATAGTTTTGGCCGAAGACCCCAGTACAATCCCATGAAAAGAGTATCGTATCGGTCTTACCTTGGTCCTGGGTAGGGGCGAATCCATCAGGGGGGCTTCATCAGGCTGAAGCCCACCCTTCGGCGCCTGGGAACCTCCCCACCCCAAGTCCAACCTCCGGGCTCCGGCTGACCGGCGCACTCCCCGGCTGCTCCTGCCATGGTTGTGCCAACTGCCAAAGAAGAAGAAAGAGAACGGGAAGTGGGAACGGGCTTGCCCTTGCCGAAGCCCAGCCCAACTCACATCCACCCACTGCCACTAGTCCCACACAGCAGTCCCACGAGGCCACAACCTCACGTTCCCTATTGTCGCATTCTCAAATTCCCTAATCAATTCCCCATTTCCCAACCCCAATCGGAGGAGGAGTGCACGGCACACCTGGGCCTGCTGGCTGCTAGGGCGGGGAGTCACCGCGACGCCGCATCACCACTGGAGCTCAGAGAAGGAGGAGCCAGCCGTGTGCATGAGGGAGGGGCCGAACCGCCGAGGGGGGACCGGCGGAGGCGCCGTGAGGTGGGGAGGCCAGAGGAGGCGAGGGGCGAGCGCCGCGAGCCGACACTAAGGAGGGACGCCGCGAGCCGACACTAAGGAGGGACGCTGTGAGCCAACACTAAGGAGGGACGCCGCGTTACCACCGGAGCCCGGAGGTCCTTGGACGTCATGTCGCTGCCGGAGCCCAGAGGAAGAGGAGCCGACCGGGGGAGGCACCGAGGTGGGGAGGCCGAAGGAGGCAAGGGGCGAGCGCCGCGGGCCGACGCCGAGGAGGACGCCTGCTGCTGGTGGTTGTGGCTGAGGGAGGAGCCGAGGAGGGACACCGCCACGCCGATCGTCGGGAGCCACTGAGAGCGAGAAGTGGAAGTGCTGACTGTTGAGGCTGAGCTGCTCTTGGGCGTGGGGAATGTCGGAGTGGGGCATGGGCTGCTCAGCAATTGGCCATTTGGGAATTGGCATTGGGTGTGCTCTATTGAGTACTTCAGTACTTGAATGCCGAAGTGCCGAAGCTGAAGTGCATTTCTTTTATTTTGAAATGTGCATGATTATTTAAGTACAATTTGTAATTGTATCACTAATTTTTTCTAATTTTGATGTACAAGTTGTTACCTACTGAAACCATATTTACATGTTTTAGGAGATGCACTTTCCATTAGCGAGGTACCTTTATTGTATTTCTCTTTTTTTGTTTTGCTTTTATTCATGTATGAAACTATGAATTTAATTGCACAAGAATACAAGACTATATTTGTTACAAATTAGTTTAGTCATTGGAGGCTTTGAGCGGTTGAGCCCACCCTCATTTTTCATCCCAGATTCGCCACTGGTCCTGGGTATTTGCATCTTATCCAGGGCACTTGTAAACAAGATGTTTAATGAGATGCCACCATCAACTAACACTCGATTTACTCGACAGTTATTGATGGTGGGCTCGACCACAATTGGAAACCGACCTGGTCGAGTAGAAGGGATTGGGCAGTCACTCTTCTCGAAAGAGATGGTGACTTCCGATCACTTCGACAATTTATTGACAAGAGGAGGTTCAATGGAGTTTATCTCATGTTTGACAACCTTAAGCTGTCGTTTTGACTCGTATACTGATGATCCCCCATAGATATGCTCGATGGTATACTCCGGATCTTTGAACGGCATCTCCTCGTCGTTGTCTGATTGCTTTTGACCACTCACTCGGCATATCTCCTCGAGAGTAGGCAGATGTCCTTTGCTAGTGTAATAGTCCTTGAGTTTTCGTTAGAAAACCCAGCAATAGCGAAGATCATGTCCTTCCTTTTTATGAAAAGGACACCACCTAGGCTTGTCGTTCTTCCTCTCAGGGTGCTTACCTTTGCCTCGGTTGGGATATGGCTTGGAACTTTGTGGCTCCTTATCGCTTACGGTCAAGACCTCCTTAGAACTGTTGGCTTGAGGTTTTTGGCTCTTCGCCTTGCTCTTGGATTTCTTGGCCTTTTTATCATTCTTCTTGCTACTTTCGCTTGCTTCTTGAGGATTCTTGTCATCTCGGTCGATGGTTTTGTTCTACTCGACTGCTTAGTAGCAGTCGCATATCGATCGGCCATCTCGAAGAGTTCAGCGACAGTAGCCAGAGGATTTAAAGCGATGTCTTCTGTAATCCTTTTGCTGCGGACTCCCTGTTTAAACTCTTTGATAACAGATGAGTCAGAAACCTCTGGAATTGAATTTTGAACTTGACTGAAACGCCTGATGAATTAGCGTAAGGTCTCGTGGTCATTTTGTCTTATCCTGTGCAGGTCGTCGTCCTTTCTAAAGCGATTGTAGATGCCCTGGAAGTTGGCCAGCAGAAAGTCACAAAGGTGTTGCCACAAATAGATCAACTCAAGTGGTTAATTTAGCAACCACGATCGAGCGGACCCTTCGAGTACAGTTGGAAAGTAATTCACCATGATGCGCTCTCCTCCTGCTGCTGCTCGGATAGCGATCGTGTAGATTTGAAGGAATTCGCTGGGATTCTGAGACCCATTGAACTTCTCCATGTTCACTGGTCGTAACCGCGGTGGCCAACAAACTACTCGGAGATCAGGCGAGAATGCCCTACATCTGTTAATCACATCGTAATGCCTTATTTGCAGGAAAGAAGGGTTGATGTCGCCAGACGATCGTACATGACGATACCCAGCCGTGGGTGAACCTGACTTATGATAAGTCTCAACCCTACAATGGTAATGCTCCTCGTATTTCATCTGCTGCTGCAGGCTTCTGGGTCGGAGTGGTGAACGATCACCTCTCCTAGGAGCTTGTTGATCATCAAGCGTTCGAAGAACTTTTCTTTGACTGGAGTTAAGGTTAGGGGAACGATGTAACTTATCGTTGCGTCGATCTCCATGTGGTGAGTTGTTCGAACGACTGGTAGCTGATGGAGTCGTACCGCTACGACTTCCGGAATGATGCCAGTGATGGTGCTCGAGTCTGGCCATCATGCTTCGAAGCCTTCATGCAATCTCTTCGGCGAAGAGGTCGTAGCTGGGCGTTCGGGCAAGTTCTCGAGTTGGGTTCTCGAGTAGATCATTGTTGTGTTGGAGTTCCTAAGCTTCCTCCAACTGATACTGAATGCGCCCAAGCAGATTTCTCTGAGCTGCAATTCTTCTTCATCGGGTTGTCCCAGGATTGTCCATATCTAATCCTTGAGTTTGCCTCAATGGAGTGCGATTATTTCAATGATTTCCCCCACGCTCATCAGAGTGTTGACCCCGTTCATCACCGGAGGTGCCCTCGCCATTGCTATGAGGGGTCGTAGAGTGTGATCGGCGGAGAGCATCCTCAGTCCTGTCTCTAGGAGAGTGATCATTATCTAAGAGAAGGATGAAGACCTTCCGTTGATGATCTCCACACGCGCTTGAGACCTCCTCGCTTGAGGAGTTGTTGAAAGACACCGTCTGACGACTTGGATCAAGCCCCTCCAAGAAGGGGAATTCCGAGTTATAACCATCTCCGTACGCAGGTGAGCCCTGCGAGGTATGGTCGAACTCGCAGGAAAAGCATGCTCGACCCCATCCTCTGCGGGCCTAACCAGAGAGAGATGACCACCAGATGATGATGAAGCTCTGGAATGATGGCTTCTAGTACTTGCCTCGCCAGGTCGAACTGCCTCAAGTGGATTCGAACATTTGAAGGGAGAGCCCTCGTCATGTTGTGAGCTTGCCTTGGTACAGTCCTGATCATGGTCAGATAGACCCTTGCCCTATGAGGAAACTGGTCCCTCAGTTGGATGTACTGTTATTGGGGATAAGTATCCCTCCTCAATTCCATCGGTGGTATGGTCTCCTGGATCTGGCGAATGATCTCTGGAGGTGACATTACCATCGGATGAAGTGATACTCAGCTCGTAGTCGAAGCCGGCATCCATGTCGATATCTGCATAATCGGCCAAGTCGAACCATTTCTCCTCATTCTACTCTCCTGCCATGGAAACATTAGAATTGAGAAAAATGAAGAAAATTTGTTGACGAGAAGATCCCCGCGGTCGGCGCCAACTATTGGTGTTTTAGAACCGATCTTACGTATGATTGTTTGATTCGGGGGGTCTCCAGGATTGATCACATAGAGAGAATGATACAGGGATTTTATACAGGTTTAGGCCTTCTCCGGAAAGAATAGCAACCCTATTTCTGTGTGGCTATATTGAGTATGCTGGTTACAAATCAAGAGAAATACCAAAGTCTAATGTCTTGTGTTCTTGATTGCGTCTCTTCTCCCCCCTGTCAACTGACTGTAGCCTTTATACAGTGTACGAAGAGGGGTGGTCGTTTCTCCAGGCTAAGAGGCGCCTCATTATTTCATATAATGAGCACGTTGACGGCAGTTACTATTGGAGTAGTAACCCCCTATGTCGCCTGACAGTTATCGTCAGAGACAGAGGAGTATGGCGTGCAGTTATTCCAAAGAATAACAGTGTATACTAACTGCTTAGATTCTCTAATCAATTAGACCTACTTGTCTGTAAGCTCCATCGATTATAGGGTAGTCGTAGCTGACCTAGTCGTAGAAGGACTTGCGACCACGTGGTGGTCGTAGAAAAGCTTACGACAATGAGGTAGTCGTAGAAGGACTTACGACTATGGGGGGGTGGTCGTAGAAGAACTTACGACCATGAGGTAGTCGTAGAAGAACTTACAACTCCAGCTTCTCCCTTATAAACATTTAGGGGTATACTCAAGAACCATATGATGGTATTGTTATCCATAATAAGAATTACATATAAATAATTAAATCAGGATTATTAGATCCTTGTCAAGTCTCATCTTGTTAAAAGAGTTTTATTTCAATATTGTAGCTTGTGCACTGGACTTTTCCTAGATCAAGTAGATGCAATCTTAATTAGATAATAGGAACATGATGAAGTAATTTACTGTGTTTCATTTGGAAAAGTTTATGAAGGGATAAGAGGGTACGATAATTCTTGCTACGAGTCTATTATTTTGTTGTTAGTATGATTGTCAGTATGTGGTTGTGATGATAATGTTGAATGTTCTATAAATAAAAGAATTTGATAGCTTTCGTGATACTGTTTAAATTAAAGGTTTCAAGATTTACGTTTGCAATCTCTTTTGGCCCCATGATTTATGTTGTAACTGGAATCAGAGCAAGTGACGTGTTGGAAAGTTCTATTTCGTTTTTAAGCGATTGATGTGATTTGGTTTTAAAAGACTCTTCTTGTTTGAGGTGATAAAGTGATGTTGTAATCTAAGAAAAAAAATATCTCTTTGTTAAATGAAAGAGTGTAGTACAAGTATTTGATATTTGAGTCAAGTTTTGTAACTTGCAGCTTAATCGAAGTGTGTATAACCTTTCTATTTACTGCATAGGAGTTTCTGAAGTTGCAAAAGTAATGCTTTGTTTTCATTGGCTAAGGTTTGATGTTCTCTTCTTGTGGGACTCGTGCCCTCAACTGGGGTCCCGTCTTTTGCTTTTCTGAAATCATGGCTATTTGACTATTTTGTTTGGTCTTGTGGTTACTATGAGTGGTAAACGTTTTTCTATGTGCTGAAAATTGTCCCATTTGCCTCTTCTTTGGAGAAAGGAATAATAGATTGGTTCTACAAAACCTTATAGAGTGTATAGTGGTGCTGATTGGTGGTGGTCAAGTGAATGATTTTTGTGAGACTTTGGGTGTCGAGTTATTTGAGATGCATTGAGTGATAAATTGATTTCTTAGAGTAATCCTTAGAGAGGATTTGATTTAAATAGAATGTTTGTCTTTGGAGTTAACTGATTACATTGTTGCAACTAGTATAACCTATAGTGATTTGTGGTCTAAGATCTTTTGTTCACCTTGATGGAACATTAGAATTAATGAAAGTATGAAAATCTTGATCAATTTATTAGAGTATCGCAATTGGGTACTTGGTAAGGTTGTGTAGAAGAATTATGATGGTGTAGTTTAATGAGAGTAGTATTGTGAAGAAATCTAATCGTTGTGTTAATTAATGGGATAACAGGGATTGTTGAGTTTTTTTTCCAAGTATGACTTGGCCTCAGTGAGTAACTCCCTAGGAGTTAGATTATCTCTAAGGATAATTTGGACAAGAATATATATATTTTTTAACGTTAGTGATTGAGTATGTTTGAATCTTGGTCAATTAGTTAGGATATTGCGAATGGGTTTATTGCGGTCTTGTAGATGAACTTGAATGGTGTGGTTTAGTGAGGGTCCAAGATTGGTGAAGTGAATCGCCTTGGACGGTCACTTGATTAGTGAGGAATATTGATATTAATGACCGAGATTGTTGTTTGAGTTGTGTAAATTTTAGTAAATGAATCTAAGAATTTTCTATCAATTATATCAGAAATTCATTGTAGGAGACTTGGAGGTTGAATTTAGGCTTTGTATTTTTATGCTAGAACCTTGTCGGTCCAATGTGGTGTGTAGAAATAGTGGAACAAAGTGGATTCCAAATAGTGTGATAATCGTGGATACATCCTTTGGGTGTAGTAATTGAGAGTGTGTGTGATGTGAATTCCGAGTTGATTATCTTTAAAGGATTGAGGTGATGTAATTGTGAGTGAAATCTATTTTGAGGTGCAATGAGAATTATTTGTCAAAGTAATTCTGTTGGTAGAGGAGTCGGCTAGAGTATGCTCTTGTGGAGTCAGCAGAGTCTCTCTACAAAGGTGTGGGTGATGTACTCGGTTTGAGCATAGCGTTGAAGTTGCCAAATTAAGAGAACGAGTTAGTGTGTTATGTGATGATTTGGAATCCCATAGTTTAAAGGAAATTAAATTCTTAAAAGAAAGGATTGAGAAAAGAATGTTTTCTCGGGTAGTGAAATGCTCTCTTGATTATTGTTTGAGATGTGTGTTTATGACAGAAGTCATTTGCAATTCGAGGTGGCTTTATGTTGGTATGTGTGATTCTTTCTGGTTCCGAAAGAATAAAGAAAATGATTGATTTGAGCATTCGAGTGATTTCTCTTTTGGCTTACGTGGTGTTTATTTGTAAACTGCCTACTTGGAAAGTGGAAGGGCTTTCATGATGAATCTTCGATTCCAGATTTAATTCTTTGGTGAGGAGTTGGTAATGCGTATTTGTGATGATAATCCTTCGTTTTTTTTCAATTGGTCTCTGTTGTAAAAGAGTTTGTTTAAAGCGAGTTCTGTTGTTCGTACCTGGTTAAAAGAGATGCTCCTTGTTAATGTGAAGAGGTCGATTGAGACATGGAACAAGAGTTTCGTGTGTTATGTGCCAGTTGTGTTGTTTGGTACCAAAGGGAAGGTTGGCTCATGGTACATTGGTTTGTTTTGAAAGTTGCGAGGATTTTGGAAGATAGTGTTTCACTAGAACCGTCTCGAGTTCTAGCGCGGGGTATACAACGTTTTGTATGACCCAGTGTTGAGAGAGTGCTTGAGAGATCTGGAGTCTGAGGTTTCGTTAGAGCCATTGGCCAACGAGTAAAACCTTACATTCGAGTCCCGTCCATTGAGTATACCTAAAAAGGGTCGAGACGAGTGTTGAGGTGTAAGATATTGATATCCATTAAGGTGACGTGGTCTCATAAGTCCGAGAGAGAAGCGACTTGGGAGTTGAAATCTCGCATGCGCGAACACAATTCAGAGTTGATCACGTCACGTACGTGTAAGTTGTGATTAATTTCAGTTGTAATGTTCTTGTGAATAGAACGACAAGTAGAATTCGAGGTCGAATTCTGTTTAAGGGACAGTAGAATGTAATATCCCGTTTAAACATAAAATAAATAAGTCATTAGTACTAAAATTAAATAGAATTAGAAAAGAAAAATTCAGAACTTTGGAGAATTTTTAGAACTCAGGCTTTCGGCCCAAAGCTCTTTGGGCTCAAGTGGGGGAAACAAACCCTAGCATCCCATGTACTGTATCTCGCCCAAGGGGTATGTGAAGCGGCGATTTAACACCGTAGCATCGCTGCCATCAGAAGACGCCCTCAAGGCCTCCCATTCAAGCCACCCCTCTGCCTCCTGGAGCCAGTGTTCTCCATCTTGCTGCTGGATAGGAGGAGAGGAAGATATGAAGAGGAAGGGGGAGAAGGGTAGAGGAGAGGGAGAGGAAAGGCGAGAGGAAATCCTCATGGGGACTTCAGCGGGTTCCTTTGTGTCTTCAAGGGTGACCCTCAACTCCTCGTTGTTTTTGTTTAATTCCTTTCTATGCGATCGATTTCAGTAGCAGATCGGGTTTTCCCTGTTGATAGTTGTACTGTAGTTCTGAAAACTATAACTGCGAAATTAGGGTAAATCATCTCCTGAAGAATTGTGGGAAATTTCATTAGGTTTCTGTAGGATCTAAAATCACATTATTTGGAGGTGTAGTTTTTGAGTTATGGTATTTGCAATGTTGCTGTCTGGAACCCCTGTCAAGTTTTAGCATTCGTAGTAACTGATAGTTTAGAATTTGTTAATGGCTGAATCAGGGATGTTTACCAACATGACTTTTGTAGGAAATTCTCTTAGATTTCTAGAATGCTAAAGAACACAATTTTTGGATCAGTCGAATGAAAGTTATAGCTATTTTATTGCTACTGTATAGTTTGTCTGTCAGTTTCTGACAGTGGTTTTCATTTGGTTGTTAAAATTTGTTAAAGGCGGAATTAGGGGATCCCGCCAACTTAACTTTTGTATACAAATTCATAAAATTTCCAGAGAGACTGGAAATGAATTTTTATGATAAGCAGAATGAGAGGTATGTATTTTAGAAGGTCGCTATCCAGATTTGAGTTACTGCTAGTTCGTCATTCCGCTTGAGTAAAATAAATATTTGAAGTATGTGTTTTTTGGAGTGCATATTAGAGCGTTGCGAATAGCGTTGTTTTATCTCGTCAAACTTGTTTTGAGTAAATTATTTATTGTAGGCGGAGTGACCTTGGGATTGGTTTCACCTACTTTACCTTCCAACTTGTCGCAACGCGAAAGGCAAGTACAATTTTAGTTATCTTGGATGTTTGTTTGTTCAAATTGGTTTTATGATTATGACGTGGTTAAATCCTATGAATTATGAGTACTTTCGTCTTTACATGCTTCCGTTATTGTTGATATCAAATTGCTAATATGGAAGAATGCACTCATTTCATTACCTTCATTTCAAGCATTCATGCTTAACCCACGAGAGTGGGTATTGAGATCTCTAAATTTTCAGTATAGGCAACTAGATCCTCGTATGAAAGATTCTTCACACCGGCCATGGATCTCCATATTTTGATAATGCGGGTATGAGTGAACACTGACGGGTGGTACACTAGCTATACTGGTATATGCAGAAGAGAAGTAGAGTCATATGCATCTTGCATCACATTCATAGTATGTTCATATGTATGGGATAATTTGAGAATGTTTTGTATCTAATTCAATGTTTCTGTTTGGCATTCAATTGAATGTTTCTTATGTCATTCAATCGTACTTACTGAGTCTTGGACTCACTCTTACAAATTTTGTTTTTAGGTGATCGTTGAGGACGACATGTCCTGGGAGGGAGTAGATCACATGGAGAAATCCACATTATCACATTCTTCGCCATTTAAATTATATTTCTGTTGCTACCTTTCATTTAGGAATTATTGAATGTAATAAATGAATTTTTGGTATCTCTATTGTTCATCCTTAAAGTTATTTCATGCTAGTTGATGGTTTAAAATATCTAGATGCATTCTTGGTAACGTTCCACATGAATGAATTGTTATAAATTGGAATTTAGTACTTAAATTCTTGCTGAAATTATGTCAATTAATTTATCAGGATTGTTTTGTGATGAAGTTTAGCTGTCATTAGATGTTGATTTGTTGATACAAAGTTTATAATGTTGATTGGTGTTAGTAAATTAGGTTGCATCTTGGCTTCCGCATAGCCAGGGTGTTACAATTCGCTTATTCGCTTTGTACTTTGAATAATGTGAATTATCTTTCGTGAGTTCTTTAGCATGTGGAATCTTTGATTATATGTATTTCTTTTGGAGTAGTTGGAGTGTTGAAGTTTAATGCTTCTCTTTTATGAAAGAAAGCCCAAAAAAACCTTTTAAGATGTCTTGTTATGTTTAAGTGAGAGGTGGTAAACCTTTTCATTAGTAAGATATGAGTGTCAAGTTGGGTCTGTAGCGTGGTGCATAACCGATCTTAACCAAGATCCTTGGAAGTAAAGATGATTAATTTGATATTGTCTTAGAGTAATTACATGATGAACTTTGATTAAAGGTATGTCTATACCTACTAGGAATATGAGATTTATTAAGAACTGTGAGATATTGATGAATTGGTCTGATCATTAAAATTGTTTAGTTTGCCAAACTTAGTGGATTATTTGGTCTCAATGGATTAATCTAATTATGTCGAAAGGAAAAGATAAGGATGTGTTCGACTGTCTCCTTAGTGAATAATAATCTGGAAATTTTCTTTAATTGGCTACTTGATGATCTTATATATGCTTGTGAGAATGCAAATAGAAGTAGGACCATAATTGCTTACATGATTAATATAATTGTTAATTGTTTTGATAGCTAAAGTTTGGTGTTGAGCAACCCTAACAGTTGAGTGGATGAATTTCATATGCGGTCTTTGATAGCATGCCATGTGAAAATTGCTATTGCATAGTATGATCTTGTTAAAATAATTACACTCTATTGCACTTCACATCATCCAAATATTATTGTTGTTACCATATTCCAATGATAAACTTTTATTGTAATAAGTGGTTATCTTGTGATTCCAATAGTTTCCTACAGTTTTTATCCATGCTAGTCGATGACCTTTACCATTTGGAGCTTATTCATGATATTGTTGATCTTGATTGAATTGTAATAATTGTGAATTTGATATTTAGTTCTTTGCTGAAATTTATGTTACTCATGTTATTAGCAATTTATGAAGACTAACTGTAAGTAGGGGTTGATTTGATAAAAAAAATGTAGTGTTAATTAGTGATAGGAGTTGTAGGTTTATTTCTTAGTTCTTGTTAAGCCAGGGTGTCACAGGACATGTCTAACTTAGTAAGTTATAGAGTCTTGACATTGATTACTCAGGCATGTAGGTTAGACTGTATGCTAGGGTGGAGGTGTGATTCCATCTCTGTGATGAATCACATTTATGAGTGGTTCGCCATGTCCATGTCCAACGGTGTACGGCGGGCCAACAACTTGTGTGGGGGTTTGGTGCCGGCAGTAAGCATAACGGGAGTGGTTAATTGTCTAGATGATGTTTCGGAAAGGTTTTGTTATGATTGGTGTTAGCTACAATGGTTATATCGTATGGGTAAGGTGTACAACCTCTGCAGAGTATTAATCAATCTATTCGAATAGCTACGCCTACGGTCATGGACATGCTCGGGGATTTCACACGAGAGGTAGATTTTCATAAAAACGATTGGGAAGGAACTACTGTGTGGTTTAACTCATGTGGCTGTGTGAAAGAAATTGATTAGGCTTTGTGGTCTTTATGAAAATACTTGTTAAACTATTATTGTTATTTGTTTTAAATTACGCATTCAATCTATTATTTATATTCAAATGCAAGTGTTGCCTTTTTTTTTGCAAAATAACCATGAAAGCCATTTTCTTTGAAATAAGCCATCATCTATAATTGCATTTTGTGGTTCAACTTGTTGAGTACTCGGAGTACTCATTCTTGCTGCAATCCTTCAACTGAAATGGAGGGGTTTTCACCTGCCTTTAAGGAGGAGTTGCTTGAAGAGGTTGATCACTAGGTCTTGATCCCAATCAGTTGCCTGTGGATAGTCGATGGGTTCCCGCTGGAGTTGCTTCCGTTCTGCTACTGCTTCTTTATTTAGTGCTCAACCCTGCATGGTTTAATAAGTGTAAACTTGACCATAAGGCCACAACCATTATTTGATAATCAAATTAGTCATTTATTCTTATATTCGTCTTGTGTGGAATGATATTAATCTATGTTGACACTGTATGCACTAGTGTGATCCTAGACTAGTGCATTATACACAGAGGGTCCAGATTTATATATTTGGGTCCCGACACCAGACAAGCCTGGGGATGTGGTGTTTGGTTGGTGACCTGGGCCCGAAGAAAGCGTAAAATAAAAAAACGTTTTGGGAATGACAAAGCATAAAACCATGAAATACACTTTTATCTTCCTTCCTCCTCAACCATGTTCTTCCGGCGGCAGAGCGAGGAGGCTGCTCGGCGGCAAAGCGAGGCAGCGGCGGCGGAGCGAGGACACGGCTCGACCGTGGAGGCGGCACTTAGTGGAGACGCGAAGGCATTCAGTGCTGCATGCGGGTTCACCGATGACGACGGGGAAGACGACAATGCACACGAGCTACTTAGTTGCTCCCAGGCGTTCGATTGGGCGTCTGGGCTTGGATTCCATGCCTAGTAGTCATACGCACCCAGGGCAACAACCAAAAACCACCCCAACAAGATCCCAGCAGCGTCCTGGCCAGGCGAGCGGGCGCCAGGACGCTAACCAAACATGCCCTTGCAATGCCTTTTTGTCTTGGAAGCCTTTGGCGACAATTTTTTGCTGACCAGTCGTCGTTCGGCTCCATCGACATTGTTCGTTATTGAGTCAAACATGGTGTGGACTTGGCTCGCCTCGTCCCAGCATTGGAATGCATGTGGCAGCTCAGGCTTGTTCCTAACATGAGGGCTCAGAGCGATCCTGAGTTTGCATAGTACCTACCGTGGGTTCGGAACGCCACCGAGGAGACCAATGAGGATGGTTGCGTGCAGCTCCTCGATGAGATCTGCGTGCCGCATATTGGAAAGGACAACGACCTCGATAAGCTCATACAAAGTGTTTTCCCTAAGTTGGATGAGAACCTGTCAGACCCAAAATGTATTACATCTCAGGCCATCCTGTCGACACGGAATGAGTACATCGATAGGATCAATATGAAGATGATTAACCTATTTCGCAGGGAGGAGATTGTGTACCATTACCATAGCTTCGACTGCGTGGGGGATGATTGATCCCCACAGCTACTACCCCTTTCCCCTCCAATTCTTGAACACCATGACCCCTAATGGTCTGCCTCCGCATGTACTCAAACTCAAGATTAATTATCCTGTGATACTGCTACGGAACATTGACCCCGCTAATGAACTATGCAACGGGGCCAGGCTGGTGGTTTGGGGGTTCTAGAAGAATGCAATAAACGCCGAGATTATGCTAGGCCAGCACGCCAGGAAGAGGGTGTTCCTGCCTCGGATATCTCTGTGCCCTCCGACGACGAGATCTTCCATTTTCGATTCAAGAGAAAGCAGTTCCTGGTCAGGCTTAGCTTCACGATGACAATCAACAAGGCACAAGGGCAGACCATCCCGAACGTCAGTATCTACCACTCTGATCCGGTGTTCTCTCACGAACAGCTGTATGTCACACTGTCTAGAGCCACCGCCCGAAGCAACATTAAGATCCTCGTTGTCACGGAAAAGAAGGACAAGTGATGCAAGTCTAGGAAGATTCGTGGGACCTTCATGAAAAACATTGTAGAGAAGTACTCACTGCATATACAAGGCATTAATCAACTGATTTTAAATTCATGGTTGCTAATCAATTAATTCCTATACTATTTTTTTAACTCAAACAATTTCATTGCATTGGCTTTGTCTCCAACCTGCTTGTGCTTTTTTTTATTGACAATGTATCATCTATCTTCTGTGCACTGTATGTTATTCCTGTCATGTTGAGTATCAAAGAGATCTATTGTGTACTGCGTGTGTTTTGCTGAAGGATCTTGTAATGTGCAGGGTGTTTTTTGGGGGAGTACGATGAACTTTCCTGGTAGTCATTCTACATGGGGGTATAGATTAAGGGTATGTTTGGTTTACGACCCCAGGCAGCTATATCAAAATTTTGGTAATACTAAAATCCTGGTAATGCCAAAACCTTGGCAAAAAAATGTTGGGGCTAGTGTTTAGTTTGGCACCAATATTTGGTGTTGCCCTGAAAAATCTGGTAATACCAATTTATCTGTTTCAAATGAGTTCTGGTTGGATGCAAATAGTGATATTAATTGCATGGTTAGATTGATTTATCTGTTTCAAATGATCATATTTTCTAAACCGAGTATCCGATTTGCGATCCATTTGAACCGTTATGTTCCTTGTCATTTTATCAACAAAACAAGACCCAAGTTGACATATTTTGGAGCAAAAGAAAATTGATGTTATGTGGGACCCACAGGCAATACCGAAATTGACTAATATGACCTTATTCACATCCAACGAAATGATGCCACCTAGCAAACTCATGGGCTAGTTGCCCTGCTAATTTTTTGGCCAGCCAAACTCTGCCTGGGAATTGTGAAGAAAAAAAATTGGCTTTACCAAATTTTCTTTAGTAGTACAAAAATTTGGCAACAAACCAAATTCTAGCCAAATTTCATGGGAATTACCAATATTTGGTGTGGTTCATTTGGGATTCAATCCAAACAGTGCATCAGTAAGAAAAAGATTGGCGTTGTCAAAATTTTCAAGGGCACACCAAATATAGGAACCAAAACAAACACTAACCAAATTTTCTGGGTATTACTAAACTTTGGTATGGCTAGTTAGGGTAAAGAACCAAACAGCCCCTAAGTCATTGCTGCCAAGGCCGAGGAAGATCTCTGCATGTTTGAACTCTGTACAATTTAATTTTTTGGAATTAAGCCTTTTTGTACCAAGCTCAGAGGTCTTTTTTCTGAACGTAAGGATTGCTGAAGCTTGAATGGAGAAATTGGTGAATGAATTATTATATCATCATTATTTGTTCCTCTTACTTTGCTATTTTATTGGTGAATGAAAAAAATCTTGTGCTGTGTGCTAAACAGGATGACATGACAAACTAACTATGAATAATAATTCAGGGTTTATTGGAAGGTTGGAATTTCGCATTTCAAATGCATGCACAAATCAAAGAAAATCCTGCGTTCGAAACGGGCCTAAACATCCTGCACGTCTTATCCGTCAAATGTCAGGCCGCTAACCATGGAACAACTAATGGGCCAGCGCAACTTCAGCAAAGCAAAAATGCCCATGGGCCGAGAACATCATCGCCCAAGTCAGTGAGTGGTCCACGGCCCACGCGCGCCTATCAAGGGCATTGGTCCCTCCGAATTCCATTCCGAAACGAGGAAGGTAAACGGCGGAGGACGACGAGCCAACGGCGACGAGGAAAATTTACGGCGGTTAACCCACCCCAACAGGCCACCACACCCCGCCCCGCCGTTCCGTATTCCCACCCCGCGCGACCCGCCGCGTCCTCCCCACCAAAACCGAGGGCGCTCTCGTTTCCTTGCTCCTCCCAAACCCCCACCTCCTCTACTCTCCAACCCACCCAGCCCTCCAAAACCCTAGCTCCCGCCCTTCGATCTAATGCCGTGACATCCCAATTCCCCCTCGCCTCGCCATGGAAGACCCCGTGGCAGTACCCTCCGCCTCCTCCGCCGTGGCTGCAGCAGCTAGGGCTCCGGCTGCCGCGCCCTCCGCCGCCGTGGTGCAGCCCCCTATCGCTCTGCAGCAGGTGCCTGCCGCCGCGGCGGTGGGAGCGGCGGCTCCGGAAGGCGCGGCGGGGTGCCGCAGGCAGGTGTTCTCCGTGGAGCTCCGGCCCGGGGAGACCACCATCGTGTCGTGGAAGAAGCTGCTGAAGGAGGCCGGCCACGCGGTCACCTCGCCGCCGCCGCCGGCGGTGGCGGCTGCCGAGCCGGCGTTTGCTGCACAACACTCGGGCCCGCCCGGTGCGGTAAGAAGTACTCTTGCTGCTGTTGATTTCTGTTGGTTACCTGTTGTAATTTGTGCGCTGCTTATGTTCTCTTTGTGAGTAGATGCAAAGCTGCAACTAGAAAGATTCGCTGAAGCGTTAATGTTAGATCCGGAAGTGGAAAAGTGGCCCTTTTGAGCTTCCTATAGGAAAGTAGTTTTGTTAGGGTGAGGGTACAGGGCATAAAGCCATGGCGTTTTACATCTCAAGAGGTGTGATAACCTGTTCAGCGTGATTATGGTGATGACAATGAAACATTCTAGTCAATAGCAAGTAGCTGATTTATGAGCACAGGGTGTCTGTGTTAATGTGTTTATCCTGGTTGGGTACCTGCGTTGTCATTTCATATTTTGCTATGGTACTGGTTGTGGTGTCTGTTTCTGCACCTTGGGATTAACCTTCTGTTCGTAACTAATGCCTAACTCTTACTGACCAAAACCTCGTAAGGACACTGCTGTAGAAGCAAGCTGTGCCATACTTCAGTGACATTTCCTCCTGTCTTTGTAACTCATGGTAGTTGTTTATGCCCCCATCCTTATTATTCTGATAGGAGGTGCTCTTAGTCAAACCTTTTATTTCTTTTCATATAGAGTGCATTGAATAGGTGTATGCTGAACATTCGAGAGAAGTGCTGTATTTAACATTGAGTTTATCGTATTGTTTGAATCAGGAACAGCCTGCAGAAAATGACCCACAGGATCCGGCGCAGCCAAATCGGTTCAGTGCAGTTATTGAGAAAATCGAGCGCCTTTACATGGTAACAAATGCATGATATTATTTTACTCCACATTCACCGTGCATTGAGTTTTGACTCTGTATTCAAATTGCCAGGGTAAACATAGTAGCGATGAAGAAGATCTTGATGATGTACCGGATGATGATCAATATGACACTGAAGATTCTTTTATTGATGATGTTGAATTGGTTAGTTCATTTTTTTTTCTTGAGCCTCATCTTGTACATATAGCACTGTGGGAACAATTGAATGGTTTTGTTACTTCTAAATATTTTCTGATCTCATCTCTGTGCACTGTGCTAGTTAAATGTTTACCATGGGACCTTGCTGTGTATGATGTAGTGTGATGAAATAATGTGCGAAGACAAACTCTTGGTTTACTTTCAATGTTCACTCCATTTTTAATACCAATGTGCACCCCATCTTTATTCTCTGTTCTGCCTGTCTAAATTCTTGGCTTGCTGCTAAGAGAAATTTTTTTTCCGTAGTTTGATATGATATGACCACTTCAGCAGTACAAATAGTTGGTTCTTTGTCTACACATAATGGACTTATATGTCTGGAAAAGATGGCACTCAAATATGCGCAGCATATTAGATAACCCTGTATCTAATTGCTTACACTGACTAAGTTTATGTGCAAGTAACAGTGCTAGCTTATACATATAATAGCATGCCTAAAAGAATCTGTCCTTGTGAGGAACATTTTTCTGCATTGCTAATTTGTTATATGCATTGAGAATGAATTGTCATTGGTGATTGCTTTCATGTTTCTTGTCTTTGCAGGATGAGTATTTTGAAGTTGATAATTTGGCGACTAAGCACAATGGGTATTTTGTTAACAAAGGGAAGTTGGAACACATGTGAGGTTCCTCAAACTCTGTAGTTTTGAGTCAATAGAAATGCAAAATTCATGCTCTGTTTTTTTTTTCTGCTAATGCCGGTAGAGCACATCCTGTCATGCCATCCCAATGGACGTTTAATTTCTTCAGTATGATATCTTGTTGGATGGCATAGGTGTCGCCTGCTTGATTACAAAAACCTTTAACCTTTGAGTCTAGTATACCATGTCAGTTTAGCCCATTGTTTGATTTATCATAGAAAGTTTGGCCACGGGAGCACTTGTGGCTAGTTTTGACTTTTGAGCTATTCACTCTACAAATTTGTGCCATTTGACAAAAAACACAGCATGCCACAACTGTGGCATACTGGCATGTAAGGACAAGCTTATAATAATCAAAACTACATGTCAAACTAAAAGCAACACATTGTTGTGCACACATATATTCATATATGGCAGCATGGATGATTTGTGCCAATTTAAAAGCAACATATCAAAATAACAGTAACATGTTTTTACTTATGCACATGCATTACATATATGATGGTAGCATGGATGATATACACCAATGTGACCATCTTTTGCAGTGAACCTGGTACATCGGCAAATGTTGCCTCAAAGAAAAGGAGAAGAAAAGATTCCGCAAGTGCCTATATTGGAAATAATCAGGGTGCTCAAGGTGATTATTTGAGCATCAGCAACATGCCTGGAAAATCCTCTGCAAGAGGTGCTGCACATGTAGGGAAGAAATTAGCTAGTAGCAACTTAGGTTCTTATGGTGACTATTACCATGAAGACAACAGAGTGGTGAAGAATAAAACCAGTGCCCCTGGAGGAGTCCCCCAGAGGAAATCCGCTGATTTTGCCATGGGTGTAGATACTGCAGCACATACAAGGATATCCAGTAAGGATGTGTCATATTCTCCTTCAGAGCTAAAAGACTTAGAAAAGCATAAAGCTACAGCACTCCAGCCTACTGATTTTGCTCATAAGTCAAGAACTAGTGAGACATATGACTATGCTTATTCAGCATACAGGGATAAGGATACTTCAATGCAACTTGATTTCCAACAAAAAAGGGCTTATAGTGGGGAAAACCAAGATCCATCAAACAAAATACATCGCAAAGAGAAACATGGAATGAGTGAATCTTCTGGCATGGCTATAACTGGTACTGTCTATTCTACACAAGCAATGGTAAGAATTCTATTCTATTAGTCGTATCAGCAAACACATTTACACAAAAGATAACTATCAAACCACTCCTGCAGACTAGATATAGTTGTATGTTTAGAGACATGCATTCTAACTCACATTTGGTATTGTTTTTTCAGCACCCAATCACTGCTAGGGAGGGTTCAGGTACCAAACCTAAAGGCACCAGGCTTGAGCGAGCCATTAGGGATCTCCAAAAGATTGTTGCTGAATGTGAGTATTACATAGCATTCCCCTTCTATACTGGAGTCTTTCTGTTGACCGTGGAGTAGTGCTGGAAGTAATTTCAGATACTTGAATGTCTCCTTGCAGACAGACCGTCAGCTATCGATATTAATGAGGTAGACCCAAATCAAGCAGCAGTTAAAAGACGGTTGCCTCAAGAAGTAAAACAAAAGCTTGCCAAGGTTGCAAGGCTATCGGTACGTAGTAGCACAATCAAGTTTACTTGTGATTCAAGTGCATCTGAAATTCTGAATCTCGTATTCCATGTGATTTCTTATGTGTACATGTTCTTGACTAGTGAATAGACATCATGTGAGTCCAGAATTTCTTCAACCTTGTATCTTATAAAATTCATGGTTATATACGACATATATATGCACCTGTCTTATGCAGTTTTGCTTTCTCTGAAGTTATATTTAACAGGGGGCCTTGGACTAGTGGCATTCTTTAAAATTCTTGTGATACCACTATCAATTTTTTCAATACAGAGTCAGTGGGATATTAGTTTGTTTGTACTAACTGTTAGTACTTTCAGTCTATATGTCAAACTTTAAACTATCAGAACCCTTTTGACCAGGGAAGAAAAAACCAGCCGGTGGTAACCGGGAACGGACCGGTTTTTCCGGGTTTTGCAAATTCAAATTTCGAATTTCGAATTTTGGCTGGTTTTTAAGCAAATTCAAGTGAAATTCGTCTTGATTTTTTCCGGGAAATCCGGTAACCGGCCGGGTTTTTTTCCCGGCCTGCGACTAGGATTTGGTCTGGTACCGGCTTTTGGATCCTTGCTTTTTCACATTGATGAAATTTTAGCCTGTGCCGCCTGACTTTAAATGGTATAGTACCCGCCACATGTTCGTAATGCTGTCGATTTGTGCAGGCAAATCAGGGAAAGACCCAAGAACATGAGTTGATTAATCGCCTCATGGGCATAGTTGGACACCTTGTGCAGCGTAGGACACTGAAGGTGAGTAATGGAAGTAAAAAAACATGTCCTTGGCACCTTACTTTTTGGTAAAGTTGGACACTGATTGATTGCCTCTTTCTATTTGACTGATCGCTTTTGTATAAGTCAAATTTGAAGAAAAAAAGGAAAAACATTACTTTCTCTGTTCTAAAACATATGTTATTTTGGATGATAACATGATCTCCAATAAGTAACATCAACCATCAATTTTTATAGTAATATAATAGCAAATAATCATAAGGTATTATGAAAGTGCTTTTCATGACAAAACTAATGCTATCATTTTCACATGATCAATTTAAATAGTTTTGTATGTATTAGTAGTCAAAGTTAGAAAATTTTGATTTCACACAAATGCACAATCTAAACATCATGTATTTTTCAACATAGGTAATATGGGGCAACTGCTTTTGGTAGTACATTTCAATTTGGTATTTCTCATCAAATTAGATAGAGTATAATTAGAATGAGAAAGACCTTTTCAAGCACACCTGCACAAGTCCTTATTATATTTATCTTTAATGCTTATTTGACCTTGTGAAAGTTTATGGTAATCAGAGAAAATGAACCATAATTTATCTATGGGAGATCCTTTCAAACACTACAACTACCTCCACCATGAGCCATGAGGCCAATATAATATATTGGCAAAAAAGAGGACAGCTGAGCAACAAATCTACTGTTTTGATGCATCTGCAGTTAAAAAAAATTTGGGATGCTGGTAGCGAGGATTTATTATTGTCCATTAGTTTGTAGTTTCTAAGTCGTGTTTATGTTGATATTCCATGTGGTGTACTGATCCTGTAGAGCGACTGAATGACTTCACTCAAACTACATGCCCATGACAATATCACTCCTTTGTGCATTGCTTGTCACCCTATCTAACTCATGTTATTTTCGAACAGAGAAACATGAAAGAAATGGTAGAATCAGGTCTTTCTGCTAAACAAGAGAAGGCCGATAGGTTCCAACGTGTAAAAATGGAGATCAATGAAATGATCAAGGCACGTGTGGCTGCCAAAGCCAAGGTAAAGAACTAACGGTATATCATTGTGTAACAAGTACGAAACTTCCGTCTATCTTATTGAAATTAGCATTCCTTTTTTTTTTACATTTGATGTTAGATGTTCTGTTATCTATGTGCTACCAGGTCAATGAACAACAGGATGGCTCAGCTGATGATTTTCAGGTTGTCAATGATGAAAGAAGAGCTTTAAAAGGAAAGTCTGTAATGGATACTGTATTGGAGGACAGGATCTGTGATCTGTATGATCTGCACGTTGAGGTATAAACCTGTAAACATATGATTTTGGAGTTTGGACAAATTGCAATCTTGGTGATCATTTTTTTATTATCTGTTTACAAGGATGCCAGAAAGGGCTTTAGCACCAAGGGTACCTTTTTTTAGAGTTAGGTTTATCATTTGGGTGTTAGTGAAAGTAAATATATGGGTATATTTTATTCTTGTTTATTCCGTACCATTTTTATTAGTGAAACAAGTTTCAGAGTTGACTCAGAACAAAAGCAGCTTCATTGAAGTCCTAGCTTTATTCCTCCTTTAACTTGTTTGGCTTAGTTGGTAATTGTCTATCTGCATGTTTGTCAGTGTATGGATGAAGACAAGGGCCCTCAAAGCAGGAAGTTATATGTAGAGGTATTAGCCTTGACCCTAAAATTTCCTCACTTCCTTTCTTTTTAAAAGATTCTTGTGCATCTGAATTTGATGAAATAATCTTGCTTGATTCTTTAAATCATCTGTTTAAAAGGACCATTGCGATGTTTGCCTGTTATTGAACTAATTCTATTTTAATACGACTTTTTATATGTATAGGAGACTCCTTTGCCTTAGTCTCCCTTTCACATTGTGCTTCAAAACTTGTCCATTCTTCAAATTTGGAGATCTTTGTCATTACTCATGAGCATTTGTGCGTTTTCTTGTAGTGCTTTCTTTTGGCAAAAAACAAGGCCAAACTGCCGCTGTCCTTGATGTAGCAAACAAATTCAAATTCGGCAACTCAAAACAAATGCACTTTTGTTTTTTACTTGATAGACTGATAGTGTCTTAAAGCTAAATGTAAAGCCCCTTCTACTTGCTCTTTCAATTTGTATCACGGGGCTGGTATCCTTGGTCTTATGTCGAAGATATGTGGATTGTGGATCATTATTTGTGTTGGGCTTTGAATTTAGTTACTTGTTTTGAGTAAGAGCAAGGGATGCTTTTGATGGAGCTATTACTGTAGGTGCACCATTTATCTCATGAGCAATCTGCGTTTATCTTTACTATGCTTATATATAAAAAAATTGGCACCAGCTTGCAGAGTTATGGCCACAAGGGTACATGGATAATGTTGGAATCAAAGATGCCATATATAGATCGAAGGAGCGAAGGAGAACATTATACAACCAGCAGAAGGTCATAATTATATTATACATATCCTTTCTCCTTCTTTAAATATACATGGGTAGAATTAAAAGTTAAAGCAGATGCAGCACAATGATGAGCAGCTATAGGTTGAAGGTATCCTGTGGTAGTATGAAACCTGCTATCGTATCAATTCACATTGCAATTGAATAGTTAATGTAACTTTTGCTGAAAAACTCATTTTGTGATGTAACCCCTTATAGATGATGTTCTTCAAAATATAGTAAAGTCAAATGTGCAAATTAAGCTCACTATTTATTCCTTTTAAATTAAACCAGGTTCGCAATGAGGAGAGAATGAAGAGGAAAAGGCTGGCTGCGGCAGCTAAACAGCAAGATGGCTACCCTGTTGTAATGCAAGGTGCACTGGCCCCGCAAGTCGAACAACCGCCAACAACAAACCCTATTACCACATACCCTGTGACGGACTATGGACAGAACCAGGGATCAAAAAGTTTTGAAAGGGTTCGTGAAATAAGCGCCAGTGCAGTCCCTGATGACAGCAACAGAAACGCTGGCGAGATGAAGAAGAAGAAAAGAAAGTCAGAATCTGATCTTGTAGATACACAAGCTAACCCACTGAAGGCTCCCTCGCAACATGGTAGTGAGAAGCAAAAGCCTCCGAAGCATGCAGATGAGGCAAATGCTAGTAGCCTGCTCTCCAAGGCAACTGTGCCCGTGCTTGGTCTCCCGAGCTATGACCAACAACCTAGCTGACTATTTTCGGTGTGACATTGGAAAATTTATTTCTCCTCATGGGCCTTTGTCGGATGCTGTAGCAAATATCCTAGTGGAGAGGATACCATTTGCCATTTGTAATTTTTCATGATTACATAGTTCCTTCCCACCCCTAATATTATTACATAGTTCCTTTCCACCCCTAATATTGGTTGTATAGTATGATTGTTTTCTGTTTCTGGTCGTTGAGACATGTTTATCCATAGTGTTGTAGAATCGCCCCAGCACTACCAGTGATTTCTCTCTTTCCATTTGTCGAAGTTGGTTCAATAACAGTCATCGCGGGAGTGGAGTAAATGTGCGCAATTGGTTGTAGTTAAGCTCTGTTTTATACAACTTCTACTTCTAGCTTCTCAATTGATTCTACTTCTCGAGAGAAACTGTTTTGAAAATGAACTAGCAACGAGAAGTAGCTTTCTCATAGATTCTCGTAATAATCTAACCTTTAGAAACGAAAATACCTCTAAAAGTTTGATGTATTTAAACCGCACGCGACCCCAATTCCTAACCCAACCCTGATTCCCGATCGCCTACGCGACTCGCACGCGCCGCCCCCTTCCTCCCCTCTCTGGTGCGTCTAACTTAGGGTTCCACCAAGCTCTCCGGCGGCAGCGGCGGCGGCGAGATGGGCGAGCGGAAGGTGCTGAACAAGTACTACCCGCCGGACTTCAACCCGTTGGAGATGCCACGGCGGCGGCAGCCCAAGAACTAGCAGATCAAGGTGCGCATGATGCTCCCCATGAGCATCCGCGCTGCGGCACTTGCGGGACGTACATCTACAAGGGCACCAAGTTCAACTCGCTCAAGGAGGACGTCACCGGTGAGGTACGCACGCACGCACGCGCTACCGCGCGCTGCCTGTCGTTCATACCTAGACCTAGTTATTTAACCCTAGTGGCGCGGTGGACCCTAATTGATAAATTAGTTGCTAATTGGAGTTGATTTTCGCTCCGATTAGCGACGAATCGTGTCAATTTGCCGCGATGTTTGCCTGTTTGGTAGTTGCTCTGATCGGGTCTTAAGGCTTTTAGGCGTAGCTTGCTATAAACCTCCTCATTATTGGTTAAAACCAGGCATTATTTCGTAGCATAGCTTAAATCTGGACCGATATTTTCATACCATGCCACCATGGTAAGCAAATGCTACAGCCTTGTTAATGTCTGAATGAAGCTGTCATGGTCGTCGGCTGTGTAAGCCATGCCCCTATCATGTTTGTCTGCCAACTAGTGTATTCATTTGTAAAGTAAGAATAATTGAAATGGTTGCCTAGTAACAGGGCTTAATACGGAAACAGAAAACAGAAGTATCTACAAACCATGTAGCCCTTGAGACTCGATCATTTTTCAGGATGTCTCCAGTGGTGATTCAACCACAGAAGAGGGTACTTGCGTGGGTTGGGAACTATCACTATTATATTGTTCAGTGCATAAGGACTTGATAATGTTGCTTGGTTCAGCCGCAAGAGCAAATAGAGGAGACAAGAATACCGCAAGTGCTAGGAGAACACTTGCATGCTTCACAAAAGTCATTGCTTTTGATACATTGGATGTTTTAACCATGAAACTATAACAAGCGAATGAAGAGTGGTAGAGTTGAGTATATAGTAGTTGGAACACAAAAGATTGTCTGTATGGCAAGGTTGTCACGGCGACCTTGGCGACCACGGTGCCTAAGGGGCGCTAGGACGCTTAATCGTCTAGGTGGGCGCCTAGTCGTCCGGGATGAGATATATATGGAATTTGGTCCTTGCTTTAATTTAAACAAAAGTACAGCAGTGCGATCCATCTTGTGTTGTATAGGTATATTGGAATTATATACACAAGTTGGGAAACCATATACCAAGAAAACTGTAGGTCTCAGCATATCCAAACTAGAGTAAGCTGAAACTATTAGCGATGAATGACGATGCACTTCTAGTTAGGGATAGAAACTTGAAAACCTGAGTTTTCACATTTGCTTCAGGTATGTGGATAACTACTATCATTATGTTGTGCTAATTTTCCAAAAAAAAAAGCAATATTATCGGTTTTATTTCTCTGCTAGTGGATAATTCTACCGCTGAAGAGCCAGCGGAAGCAGCAAATTCAAAGCAGAAGTGGAGGCTGTCAGTAAAGGGGCTTGAGCTTCAGCAGGCTGAAAAGGGCAAAAAGCCAACAATAAAGAACAAGTTCAATGTCAAGTCCTCAAAATCGAAGAGCAAGCCGGTGGAACTTGGCAACGAGAACAGCTCGGCCGTCGATGATGAAGCAACCGAGGACGATGAGATGTAACAAGTTTACATGTTTGACATTGAAAGCTAGTTAAGTTAGTGGTATGTTAAGAGACAAAATAAAATGCTATGTTGTGTTCCCCCAAAAGGAAAAGATCTGTGGTAATTGGTATGTTGAAACAAAAAAAAACATCTTTAGTATCTGTGTTGCATGTATTTTTAGGTCTGATTTTGTCTTAGCTTCCCGTTGATCCTGTAGGTATTCGATCGATATGGTTTGACAATGCCCCATTGTCAAGCGTAACTCCTTGATGCTAGAGGTGATGATCTTATCTGTTTGTAGATTAGCACTTTCCTATGATGAATGCGGCTTTACAGATGTAAGATTGTGTAATCCCAATGGCTATTGCAACTATCATTGTGCCAGGTGCCGGCGTTTATATTACTGGATCCTGAAAAAGGTAGGGCTCATGCGGTGGATTTGCTCCGTATATAGGATCTTTGTCCAATATGCATTGTGGTCATGTCACTCTATTTCTCCCCCTTTCGTTTTTTTCTAATAAAAGTCGTATTATTTTTTTCGCTAAAGATCAAGATCTGTACGCAAGCTAGGTACTACCATTAGGCCGCAACCAATATGCTACGCTACGATGATGAAAAGTGGCAAAGGTGCCATTAGGATTTCACAAAAGAAAATTGGAAAGGGGATAAAGAGGAGCAAAGAAGTATAGGAATGCAGGATCAATGATCAATGATAAAAAGTATGACTAGAACATCCAAATTTTAGTCTTGCATGTACTAATCAAAGAAGAGAACATCAAGATCTGTACTAGTTACAGCCAAACATCCAGAATTCTTGGCCTTTTTTTTTACTGGGATAGCTGATCAATGCAAGTAGACTGTTTTTATTTACAAGAATTATGTTGCACATTATAATAAAGTCCTGTTTGGAACGTGAGAATTTTACAAGAACTTCGCTAGAAACAATTGAATCCTTGCGGAATCTAGAAGAATTTCTGAGTCCCAAACAAAGAGACACAAATACAATTGAAGTATTACAACTAAGGGTAACATGGTCTATTTGCCTCTAATCCTCACTCATATGGTTTTTGGAGCCAACCTACCAGCCAAACGCTTTCAACAGACAGCTCCAGATTATCAGAGAAGTGGATTCTCAAAGAAACAGGAGTAGAATCTGAAAAATGAGAATCTGGAACTGTACCAAATATGGTCTTATTTCTGGTCGTTGAGACATGTTCATTCATAGTGTCATAGAATAGCCCAAATTCAGTTGGTGTTAGGTCATGTTTGGTTAGTGTCCCGCTCGCTTCCTTGGCCAGGACATTGTTGGGATGCTGCTTGTAGGGATGTATTTCGAGCCAAGTAGTTGTCTTACTGAGTTTTTCTCAAAGTTTACGCGGTTTAATTTAATATACTTTTATTTATAATTTGAAAGTATTTTTAGAATAGAGTTAACGAGTCGAGCTATAGTGAAATCCAATTTTGTTCGAAATTGACTCATTTCAATGTTTAACCAAATAACGAGTTTAATTGGAAAAATTTTGAATCGACCCAACGAGCTCTACTAACAAGCATTTTCTCCACCCCTAGCTGCTGGGGTGGTGTCGATGATCTAGTATCGACTTTATGGATGAATGTTTGGGGCTTCCCTTGAATTAGATACACGCCAAAAGAAACGTAGGGATTTAGACAGGTTCGGACCTTCTTTTGGGAGAATAACAACCCTACTCCTGTATTGATGTATTGACTATGCTTTTACAACCGGGAAGAAATCATGGGAACTAAGACTTAATGACTTTTGTCTATTGTCTCCAATTGCCTTCCAAGTTCTTCGGCCCCGATGTCCACTGACTTTAGCCTTTATATAGCGTGTGAAGGGGTGTCAGTTACTCCATACCAAGAGGCGCCTCAACGCTTGATGAAATGCGCGCGTTGATGGTAATTATTGTCAAAAAGACTACACCCCCACATCGTCTTACAGTTACGTCAAGGACAGAGACATAATACGTGCAGTTATCCCAGAGAATAACAACGTATATTAACTACTATGTGTATCAAACACAGCGTATAAGAGTCTCTAGTCAATTGGGCTCATATGTCTATAGGTTTTATCGACCATAGGGTGGTCGTAGTAAGGCTCACGGCTATGTAGTGGTCATAGTAAAGCTTACGATTATGAGACGGTCGTAGAAATGCTTACAACTATGAGGTGGTCGTAGAAAGACTTACGACCGCTCAGTTAAGCTTGTTTCTTATAAATAATAAGTGGTATACTTACGAGTAGGGATGGCAACGGGGTCATTCCCCGGCGGGGAGTGGTGGAACATCCCTGTCCCCGAGAGAAGAAAAATCCTCGTTCCCCGTCCTTGTCCTGGGGTGCTATTCTCCACCGTTCCCCGTCCCTGTTGGGTTATCAGGGCCCCATGAGGACCCAAACCCGAAAATTGGGTCTTCAACCTCTCCTACATAGACACACATAGAGATGACAGAATCAATATTCCAAATGATTTAAACAATGCTTATCAGTGTTCCAAATGAAGAATTCCAACAATATTATTAAAGATGGTGTCCCAACTCCCAAGCAAATAAGCAAGCAAACCCTTAAAGATTTAAACATTGGGTTTGTGGGCTAGTGGCCCACATGTCATAGGGTTACCGGGGGCCCATGCGGGTAGCGGGGATAGGGAGTAGGGGAAGGCCCTAGCCCCGCTTCACCCGGTGGAGAATTGTATTTACATATTAGCATCCCCGTGGGGAAAGAAATAGCCCCAACCCCAGCCCCTAATAGGTGAATTCCCCATCGGGGAACGGGGAATGGGGCCCCATTGCCATCCCTACTTACGAGCAATATGAAGGTATTGCTATCTATAATAACAATTACAGATAAACAACTTAATAAATTGAGGATTATTATACCCTCGTCATCTAGCCCCCCCCAACTTCAAATGAAAATAACTTACTTAGAAAGGAGGTCAGAGAATAGTGGTCAGAAACAAAGTCTTTCCGACTGATATTTCATTTGACCAGAGATTGACTTAGTCAAGAAGGTAATTTTACTTGAGTTGAAAAGACAGAACCGCTTTTACCGAACGAACAGATCAAAGAATACCAACCGACTCTCACAAATCTGTCCATTGGAGCGGTTCCTAAAGGGGTGGTAACTATTGGGTTCCCACGATCTTTAACTCAGACCCGTGGCTATAAAAATCTACCACGGACGTAACTTAGGATTTTTACTTTCCCTATTTGCTTCAACTGCCCCTGAGCTCTTGTTCTCTCTGCCACCAACCGAGTCGCAATCTTTCTCCAAATCCTTCCTAATCTAACTCAAAACTCACTCGGAAGAGAT
The DNA here is from genome assembly GCA_036346405.1 of Phyllostachys edulis. Lineage (NCBI taxonomy): Eukaryota > Viridiplantae > Streptophyta > Magnoliopsida > Poales > Poaceae > Phyllostachys > Phyllostachys edulis. Next base: position 13,742,337 of record CM070546.1, on the reverse strand, counting down.
AGTCAGAACCGTTTCCAAGTGATAGAAATCAGATATGGATGTAGAGAGAAGATGACGGCTCTGGTCGTAGCCGAGAAGATCCCAAGGAGAGCTTTGGTGAAGTGGCACAATGTCGTGGGTCAGCATTGGCCCTCGGGTGAGAACACTATTCCAATATTTCAAGCGTACTATGAATGTGGTTTCTGACTGGCCATCCATCCTTTCTTGATGTCGTACTCCAGCATTTTTGAGTGGAATTGGTGAACTTGGTTCCTAATTCTATCAAAATGCTAAGTGTATTCGTATACCTGTGCGAAGCCTATCTGGAAATTCTTCCAGATTTGGATCTCTTCTGGTACTACTACGGGATGAGTAAGCACAGCGGAATCGCAGGTAGCTGCGGTCTGAAGCTCCACGACGGGAAGTCGAGGGAGTATATTCAAATATTTACCCAGTCGTCGTGGCTGGGGTAGAAGAAGAAGTGGTTCTACTAGAGTGTATCTAAGGATGACAGTCTCTTGGGAAGCCTACAGAGAAGAATTCATCCTAGGGCTCGACTCCAAGCGACCTCAACCGAATCACCCCTACATCCAGGCCATCAAAGACTTGAGAGAATAGGGGTTGACCGGATGACACATGGTGAAGGATTTCATCACGCGCCGCATTAGTCCTCTGAAGAATCGAGTACACCCCATGTGGATGTACTCGGGGACAATTGACCCGATCAGAGATTGCGAAGGAGGTAAAGAAATAATCAACTTAGCTCTTTTTTGTTAATGTTGAGCATAATTGTTGATTATATCTTTGTAATCGTAGATCTCTCACAAAAAGAAGTTGACGTTCGAATCAAGCTTGTTCGTGAGAAAGCTCCAATGCCCACTTCAAGAGTCCCTCAAAAATTGGCGATCGTAATTGAGGAAGAAAGGAATGAACGCCTAAAGGTAATCAAAAGTTGATTTCATCTTTAGGGTTTGGTGGTCGTAAAATTCGACCATTGGGTAATAATTATTTTATGAGTTTTGCAAAAGGTAAGCATGGCAAACCGTTAAGATGACCAAGAGCTTGAATTGAGGGCTATCGAAGAGGAGTCAGAGGAAGACAGAGTTCCTCTGGCCAAAAGGTGTCGCCTTGTGAAGGCTGCTGATAAGAAAGGTGAGGGCTCAAGCTTCACCCCTCCTTCGACCACTCCCATCAGGTAATTCTTTGCAGACATGATCGCTGGAGAGAAAAGATGTGTGGTCAAAGAACTTAAGCACAAAGCCCCCAAGACCAAAGTACCTTTTTATTATAACAACAAGACATTTTCAGTTTCTACTTCTCATGGCTTTGTCAAGCAATTAGAAAAAGAGAACCGGAAAGGCTTTGTATCTTTTGTGAAGGATACCTCTGCAACAACAGAGCCTATGGTCGAAGCGAGTTCTATCCCTTAGGTGGTCGAAGCAAGTTTTGACCATCAAGAGGGGTAGGCAGCTCAGGGAGCATCAGCTCTTGATCAAGACTTACAACCAGACGTGGTCGTAGAGGCCCTAATCCCTCAACAGAACATTTGACCAGACGTGATCAAAGAAGCCTCGGCTTCCCAAGCTTATGGCGCTGAAAGCCTTCCAGAGGCTAAATGTGTCACAAGAATTGAGACGGCCGAAGAGAAAAAGAAAAGGAAGTCTTCCTTATGGAAGGTTTCTTTTGGATTTAAGATTATATCCAGGAAGCCAATGTATGTAAAACTAAAAGCCTAGAAATATCATTTACCTTTTAGATTTACAATTTGACATGTCTTGTTTTCTCCTTGTGGTTTTAGTTCTGCTTCTCCGGCCCTAGGGACGCTACTGTTGAGAGGCCTGCAGTTGTCTCACCTACAACCATGGGAGAAATGGTTTCTCTTGCAGTTATAGAGACAACAGTAGAGGTGGTCGCAGAATCGACTCATGTCCTTGTGGTGGCGATGGAGGATGCTATTACCGCTGAAGCAGCCACGATCACTGAGGTGGTCGTAGAACCAGAGGCGAAGACGGTGGAAGATCTGGATACCATGGCGATCGAGTCGGTTATTGAGAATATCAATAATCAGACGAAGGACTTGGTCCTACGATCACCAGAAGCATCCGGTCAAGATGGAGGAGGAACCTCCGACCGCTGTGCTGGGAAAGAAGTCGTAGAGGACATCACTCCGGGTCCTCAAGGAGGAGTTGTTTATTCTACCAACAACAACGAAGAAGAAGAAGAAGATTTCTTCGACCTCTTCTCCAAGTTCTTTGGTCCACCAGCCATCTGATCTTCTTCATTCAGATCTCGTGACCGAGTCCCACACCGTAAGAATATTCCAAATATAGGACATATCTTTGATGACGAGCGCCTTCAAAGAGTATGGAAGGACCAAGTTAACGGGCTTTATGAACTACAAGATTCCGAGATGGTGTATGCCAAATTTCCTCGGTCAGCCATCAGCATAAGTACTTGATTCCAAACATTTTCATATTTAGATTTTTCCTTTTTCTCACTGTCTTTCTTTGTTCAGATAGCTCTCGAATAAGTCGCCACCGTTGGTTAATACCACAGGCAACTTGTATTGCTGAAAAAAATAGGAGGCTGAACTCTGTGAACTGGCAATAAGATCGTAAGTATTTGCTATGAGAAGTCTTATTTTGTTACAACCACTCATTCAATACTCATGTCTATTTTAACCTTTGGAAGTCTAAAAGTGACGAAAGAACCTTTCTGCACTCAACTATGTAAAAGCCAAGGCGCAGAGGTTAAGGGATGAAAAAGAAGACCTGTTAAAGAACCTTCAGGAGGCAAATTCTGTAACTTGCGAGTTGCAGAATAAAATAAACAGTAAGGTTTGCACTTAAATTGTTCATTTCGATAACTTTCTTCTCTTTCTCTAACTCTTTTTCTTTGCTTTAGAAAAAGAGGTCGATATGGGTAAGCTCAAAACCGAGGTTGATTCGAAATCCTTGGTGATTAACGAGCTCACCCGTATTGCCAAAGAAAAAGAACAAAGTATAAGGAATTGGGAGGAGCGGTGCGTGAAGTGATGAGGAACGGCGGCCCGATCTTCCGATAGGTTCGGTTGATTTCGTCGTGAGGACTTTGACGCTTTGAGGCTTCCGACCCGCAGACCGTCACCTCGCAATTCGCTACACCTGCATGACTGTCGTTATCGACCACGCTCGCACACGATCGACCTTACCACGAGGGTTATTGTTCCTACAAGCAATCGAAGCAACTCACAAGAACAAGAAAGATGCAATCTAAATTGTATTGCGAATATGGATGAAGTTCACAAAGTGGGGTTCCTCAAACCGTACAAACGGCAAAACTGCAAAGTGGCAGAATAATCTAAGAAAAACCCCACCTAAAACTATGACGGCTACTGTATATATATAGCGGGACGTGAGGAGGTCGACCTAGGGTTGTGCGGCCGTGGGAAGAGGCGTACACAACCTGGGCTCCGACCTCGACACGCTTACAAGGCCCTATTAGGCCCAAAACGGTGACGCAACACCTTAACTTGTGACCGAGCTGAAAACACGAGGAGGAGATCTTGTGCTGATGGACTTCCTTTTCTCGACGCAATTAGAGGGACTTCCTTTTCTTGGGCGCAATCAGCGCAGATGACCAGGACTTGATGGATCCTTCCTATTATTCCTAAGTAACAAAAGATCGCAATTATTAGGTAGTATACCATTCTGCATAGATAAATTATTAGCACCTAGAAACGAGCTCACCTCATAATTTAAGTGACGTGCTCGAGCTCTTGTTATAGGACCTTGTAGTTCAGCAACCAGATCTGGAGGATTTTGTGTAGTACATGTATCCGAAGGAGTGATGTCCTCATCATCCTCCCCCTCTTGAATTGGAGTCGTCCTCGACTCAAGCTCATCTTCTTCTCCCACGTATGGCTTCAAATCTGAAATGTTAAATGTGGGGCTAACCCCAAAATCTGCAGGTAACTCCAATTGATATGCATTGTCATTTATCTTCTTAATTATCTTAAACGGTCCATCAGCTCTAGACATCAACTTTGATTTTCTTAATTCCGAAAACCTATCCTTTCTCAAATGAACCCAAACTAAATCACCTGGTTCAAATTTTATAGCTTTCCTACCTTTACTTCCAGCAACCCTATACTTTTCAGTCTTACGCTCTATATTCTCTTTAGTTGTTTCATGCAACTTAAGAATAAATTCAGCACGTTTCTTAGCATCTAAATTAATTTTTTTAGAGGTAGACAAAGGTAGTAAATCAATAGGAGCAAGGTGGTTAAAATCATACACTACCTAAAACGGACTTACCTTGGTGGTGGAGTGTACCGACCTATTATAAGCAAACTCAATATGCGGTAAACACTCTTCCCACATCTTCAAATTCTTCTTTAAAACAGCCCGCAACATGGTGAATAACGTGCAGTTGACAACCTCCGTTTGTCCATCAGTTTGGGGATGTCACGTAGTAGAAAATAGCAGCTTTGTCCCCAATTTGTTCAAAAGTGTTCTCCAAAAGTGGCTCAAAAACTTCGCATCGCGATCCGAGACAATAGTATTAGGCACTCCATGTAAGCGAATGATTTTCCTAGAAAACAAATCAGCTATGTTTGTAGCATCATCGCTCTTGTGACAAGGTATAAAATATGCCATTTTAGAAAATTGATCCACTACTACAAATATATTGTCCCTCCCCCTCTTTGTCCTAGGCAATCCTAAAACAAAATCCATAGAAATATCCTCCCAACAGGAGCTAGGAATAGGAAGAGGCATATAAAGTCCATGTGGATTAAGACGGGACTTAGCTTTGTTGCATGTAATGCAGCGAGCCACGTAGCGCTCGACATTCTTCTTTGCTCCAAAATGCGCCATCAAACCTCCTCCATGCGCCTCCTGCAACAACAAAAGACGAACGGAGCTAGCTGGAACGCATAGCTTATTAGCACGATAGACCAAACCATCAATCAACACATATTTATTCTATGTTTTCCCTCCTTTACAATGTTCAAGCACTTCTTTAAAGTCCAAATCAGTAGCATATAAATCCTTAATGGCCTCCAAACCAAAAATCTTATGATCAAGTTGAGATAACATGGTATAACGTCTAGAAAGCGCATCAGCAATCACATTGTCCTTACCTTTCTTATGCTTTATGACATATGGAAACGACTCAATAAATTCTACCCATTTAGCATGTCGTTTATTCAGGTTTAGCTTGACTTCTAATATGTTTTAGCGATTCATGGTCGAATGTATAACAAATTCTTTGGGCCATAGATAATGTTGCCAAGTTTGAAGCACACGAACTAAAGTATACAATTCTTTATCATAGGTAGAATAATTCAAACTAGACCCATTTAGTTTCTCGCTGAAATATGCAACCGGTTTACCTTCTTGAATCAATACACCACCTATCCCAATCCCGCTAGCGTCATATTCAATCTCAAAAGTCTTACCAAAATCAGGGAGTTGGAGTAGGGGTGCTTGGGTGAGCTTCTCTTTCAACAAGTTGAATGCCTTTTCTTGCGCAGATCCCTATTGGAAAGACACTCCTTTCTTTGTCAATTCATTCAATGGTGCGGTAATGGTGCTGAAATCCCGCACAAAATGTCGATAGAATCCAGCAAGGTCGTGGAAGCTCCGCACCTGTGACACAGTGGTAGGCGTCGGCCAGCTTTGGATGGTTGCAATCTTTGCCTCATCCACCTCAATTCCCTGTGGTGTCACAACATAACCAAGAAACACAACTCGATCAGTGCAAAAGGTGCACTTCTCGAGGTTACCAAACAAACGTGCATCTCTCAAGACATTAAAAATAGCACGTATATGATTCAAGTGTAGCTCATGTGACTTGCTATAAATCAAGATATCATCAAAATAAACCACCACAAATTTTCCAATGAAATGACGTAAAACCTCGTTCATCAATCGCATAAAAGTACTAGGTGCATTAGTTAGACCAAAAGGCATCACTAACCACTCATATAGTCCGAACTTAGTTTTAAAAGAAGTTTTCCATTCATCTCCCAATTTCATTCTAATCTGGTGGTAACCACTCCGCAAGTCAATCTTTGTGAAAATAATAGAACCACTCAACTCATCAAGCATGTCGTCTAGCCTAGGAATAGGATGACGATACCTTATGATAATATTATTAATGGCTCTACAATCAACACACATACGCCAACGCCAACTACCGTCTTTCTTAGGAACCAAAAGAACAAGAACAACGCAAGGACTAAGGCTTTCTCGTATGTACCCACGGTCCAAAAGATGTTGGACTTGTCGCTGAATTTCCTTAGTCTCCTCTGGATTGGTCCTATATGCAACATGGTTTGGCAAAGTCGCTCCCGTGATCAAATCAATTTGATGCTTTATCCCTCGAACAGGTGGTAATCCCAGGGGTATCTCAGCTGGAAATACATCCACATACTCCTGCAAAAGGTTAGCAACAGCAGGAGGCAAAGAGCTAGATATATCCTCAAGTGAAAATAAAGCATTTTTGCATATCAAAGCATAGCATGGTAGTTCATTATCACAAATTTCAGCAAGTTCAGATTTAGTGGCAAGCATAACACACCCCTTCAATTTAATTCCCTTAGACTTAGAACTAGACGCCACTTTCTCCCCTTTAGGTGGGAAAACACGTTTTGCTACTTGCTGATTTTCAGAATCATGCTTATTGGTGTTTCTTTCATTTTCAGCGCGCTCTTCTTCATCTTTCAAAATTTTAGCGGGTGTCAAGGGCAACAACTTAATCTTCTCATCCTTATGTGAGAACGAGTAGGTATTAGCTCTACCATAGTGCAAAACATCATTATCATATATCCAAGGCCTACCGAGTAACAAAGAGCATGCTTGCATAGACACTACATCAAAGTCTGTACTATCTTTGTAATTACTAGCTGAAAATTGCACTCTCACAACTTTGTTTACCTTTAACTTACCACACGAATTGAACCATTGGATGTAGTAGGGACGTGGGTGTGGTTGTGTGGCCAAGCCAAGCTTTTCGACCATCTCAGAACTTACAAGGTTATTGCAGCTCCCTCCATCAATGATGACTCTGCAGGCTCTGTCTTTCACGAGAAATCTGGATTGAAATAAGTTATGCCGCTGATTTTGCTCCGCTTTCTCCACTTGTGCGCTCAAGACATTGCATAACAAGGCTCACATGACTCCTGTGTCAACAGCAGCTACTTGTTCCTCTACATCATCAGCATCACTGTCTATCTCGTCTCCTCCACCTACAAGGTTAGCTGCAAGTACATATTCATCCTCAATATCACTAGCACTTACATAACACCATCTTTGGTGGCAAGGTATACTCACTGAAGGATCTAGACCTACCATTATGTGTTAATGGGGTTTTGGTGATTAATGATAAATCTAATTGTGAGACTAACACTTTTATTGATATACATATTGTGTAGTCTTATTTGGATATAAAGGTGAAAATCATGAAGGCATGTATGTGATTAATGACAAATCCAATTCATTGGATAAACAAAAGGAAAATCCAAACAGGTATGCATTTATAATGATAAATCTATTTGTGAGACTAACTCTTCTATTTGCCTTATCTCATGATTAGTCTCGTTTGGATATCAAGAACAAAAGAGATATGCATTCGATTTCATAGTTCTTATATTATTGCATTCCTTGGATCCAAAATATAGGTTGAACCCCACCAAAAGATTAACCTAAATATGTGCATATGTTCTTATTACATATTCATGTATGCACACATATAGAGGAGTTCATTCTATATTTTGAGGTTTCATTAGTATTGATCCATATTCCTGTTTCCACATATATTTGGGATCTTTACTTTGAAACATATCCTTTGAATATATTTAACTTGCATAGTTAATATATTCATATGAGTATATGAGACTTGTGTAGTCTAAATACACTTATATGTGAGTATAACATAACTTGTGTAGTTCATGTGTACTCACATATCCTTGAATATATTTAACTTGTGTAGTTAATATATTCATGTGAGTATATAAGACTTGTGTAGTCTAAATATACTTATATGTGAGTATAACATAACTTGTGTAGTTCATGTGTACTCACATATCCTTGAATATATTTAACTTGTGTAGTTAATATACTCATGTGAGTATATAAGACTTGTGTAGTCTAAATATACTTATATGTGAGTATAACATAACTTGTGTAGTTCATGTGTACTCACGTATCCTTGAATATATTTAACTTATGTAGTTAATATATTCATGTGTGTGTATAAGACTTGTGTAGTCTAAATATACTTATATGTGAGTATAACATAACTTGTGCAGTTTATGTGTACTCACATATCCTTGAATATATATAACTTGTGTAGTTAATATATTCTTGTGTGTATATGAGACATGTGTGCTCATATATCCTTTGAGTATATATAACTTGTATAGTTATATATATTCATATGTGTATATACAACTTGTGTAGTGCGTATATACTCATATCAATCTACATTCAATTATTTGTTATTGAAGTGGTTATCATCAATTACAAAAGAGGGAAAGATTGTGGTATCTTGTCCCACTATTATTATGAGGTAATGGTATGATGTGGTAATTAATGATAATTATATTGTGGAACTAACATTTTCCATGGGTTGGATAAGCAGGTTAGGTTCCATGATAATGAAGACTTGGGATGACATCATGTGAGGATTGTCATCAAGTCAAGAGGAGTTCCATCATGTGTTGATGGAGGTCAAGTAAAGGAAATCATCGTGTGTCGATGATGTTCAAAAAAAAGGAGATGATCATGAGTTGATCATCAAGTCAAGATTCTTGAAGAAGAGGAAATCATCACGTGTTGATGATATTGAAGATCAAGAGCTTGAAGTAAAGGATGCATCATGTGTTGATGCATGTCAAGTTCAAGAAGAGGAGATGATCATGAGTTGATCATCAAGTTAAAGAGAAGGTCCATCATATGTTGATGGAGGCCTAGTGAAGAGTGCATCATGTCTTGATGCATATCAAGACTCGAGATGGAGGATGTCATCATGTGTTGATGAGCATCAAATGAAGATCCCGAAGTGAAGCTTCATCATGTGTTGATGAAGGTCAAGTGAAGAACTCATCATGTGTTGATGAGTATTCAAGTCAAGAACCCGGACTTGAAGTGAAGATGTGCATCATCAAGCTTCAAGTGGTTGCGCAAGGCAAAGGTATGACTAGCTAGGGCTAAGGATGTGTTCCTAGTCTTTTACCGGTCTCGGTGTTTGGTTGGGAGACCGGATTGCTAGTATAGGTTGTCGTACTATTAAAGGGGGTCTTGACTAGTAGCTTGAGTTAGTCATGTGTTGATAGCTCATTGTGTTTGCTCTAGCTCACCTTAACATGTTGCCAATATTTGCGAATGTGTTTTGCAAATAGTTGTGACTCATGGATAATCCTTGTAGCATGTGACTTTGGTTTGCGAATGTGTTTTGCAAACGGTGTAAGTCCATGTACCTTATTCCTTGTAGTGTGATCCTGTAAGTTGGCAAATGTGTTTTGCAACTTGTTGAGAATCTCACGTGAATCTTCGGATGCATCGCGTGTCAATTTGGTGGCAAATGTGTTTTGTTAACTAAGTTGAAGCGGAGTGCAATTTGTGGTATGATTCTAAAAGTTGGCAAATGTGTTTTGCAACTTGTTGAGAATCTTGCCTTTGAACCCTTGTTTGCATCACTTGTCAATTGTCAAATGTGTTTTGCAACTGAATTTGGTTTGGATGCAAACTGCTGTTTTCTCAGGGAAATCGGTTGTACCGATGTGTTACGGGTGGTACGACCGCTCTGCGGTTCAACCGGATTTTGGTGCGGTATGACCGCACATCGGTTGATCTGATTTCTATGTGGCGGTACTAATTTTCCAGAACCGACGTTTTTGGGACTTAGCCGCATTTGTTGCTCCTTTGTGGAGCGGTATAACCGCAGGCTTTTGGACAGTTCAACCGGGAGATGCGGTTGTACCGAATGTTAGTTGGCGGTTGTACCGAACCAGTGCCCAACGGCTAGTTTTATAACCGTTGGAGGAAGTGCGGTTGTGCCGCATCCTAGTTGGCGGTTGAACCGCATGTGCTGATTTTTCAGCAGACTTTTCCACAACGGCTAGTTTTTGTGTGTGGGCTATAAATACCCACCTTGGCCGTGTGTGGGACAAGTGCTAGTGTTCCCATTCATACTTTTGAGCTAGTGCAAGCCTCTCATTCTCTTTTGTGCATGTGTTGCACTTAGTGAGGTTAGAGAGCAAACCCTAAGTGCATGTGTTACCTTAGATAGTGGATTGTGTATCCACTTGAGCTTAGACACTTGATTAGGTCAAGTGAGAGTTCTAAGACTTGTTACTCTTGGTGTTTGCCGATACCTAGACGGCGTGGTGGCGTCGTTGCGCCGGTGAGCTTCTCAAAGAAGATTGTGAGAAGACCCAGGCGGTTTGTAAGTGGTGTGGTGCTCGCCATCTCCGGAGTGGAGGAAAGAGCAACCCTAGTGGAGCGAGGTGTTGGTTCGGTTTGGAACCGGTCCAAGTGGTTGGACTTACCTTGGAGGCGAGTGCTCAATTCGTGGAGCCGGTCCAATTAGTTTGGGCTTGCCTCAACGTGGATTAGGGGAAACCGGCAAGTCTCCGAACACCACGGTAAAACATCGCCGTGTCAATTGTGGTTTGCATTCTTGTGCTTTACATATTGCAATTTATATTCCTTGAATTAAATTGCTTATTCATTGTGGATAAATGCTTATCTAGCTTTGTGCTACTTACATTGCTTAAATTGAATTGCTTACAAGTCCTTGCTTAATTGTTATATTTATCAATAGACTTGTATTATTGGTGCACTTAGGTGAACCTAGTTGTTTTAGACTTTAATTGTGCAAAACCGTATTTGTATTAGCTTCCGCATTAGAAATCGGTTTTAGCCAAAGAAGATTTTAAAACGCCTATTCACCCCCCTCTAGTCGGCCTCCTCGATCTTACACTCGCTGACTTCGACAGTCCTTCATGACGTGTCCCATTCCCTTGCAATGGTGGCAAACAATCCCAGTGGTACGGCCCGTGGAAGCAACCGAAGAAGAACTCTTGACTGGGGCCTGCACACTAGTAGATTTGCTTACCTCGGATGCATGTGATGTTGTCGGAGGTGCAGCTGAACGCGCCCTACTTGAGGAGGGGGCAGCAGATCGCGTAGCTGAAGGTGGGGCTGTCTTAACTTGCCCTAGCATTGATCTTGGTGTAGACGTGCTTCCAAAATTGTTCCTTGGCCTCTGCTGTCGTCCCTACAATTCCTTTTCTGCCAAACATGCAAGTTGGAACAATCTAGGGACACTATCATATTCTTTGTAATTAACTATGTCCTGAATTTCACGTCTTCATCCCCTATAAAAACGTGCCATAGCAGCCTCTTCGTCCTCAATAATATCATAACGCAACATACTAATTTGTAGCTCCTAATAATATTCTTCTACGAATCTGCTACCTTGGTTTAAGCGCTGCAATTAATTACGCAAGTCACGTTTAAAAGAAGGTGGAACAAATCTGTTACGCATAGAAACCTTTAAAGCATCCCACGTAGTAGGCGCTAATCCATCGTTGCATACCCTATTCCACCAAATGATGTCAAAGTTTTTAAATTCACTTGTGGCTTGCCTAACTCTATTCACTTCAGGAACTAAGTGAGCATTAAATTTCTGTTCTACCGTCATCTCCCAATCTAGATATATTTCAGCATCATAAGCACCCGCAAAATATGGTATAGTGGACTTGACTTTAGCATATGGATCATCATTAACACGTGCATTATGTTGCTGAAAATTATTACCTCTCATACCTTGACGGTTGAAGTTCAACCGGTTCCGTTGTCGTGCATCAAAGGCGTCGTGGTTGTGCATCTCATTATCATTGTCAAACTCATGGTCATGGGCTGCACCATGAGGATCCACACGCCCATTGTTCGGTCGTTGATTGGTCAAACCATCAATGCGTGCATTGAGCATTGCAATACTATCATTGAGTTGTCGCAGTGTAGCATTTGTTTCCGCAAGCTTCCTATCAATGTCGTCATTAATATCATGGCGGTGCTCATCCAACACCCTCGTGAGCTCTTCCCTCAAAACACACTCTTGCGCATCCAATTCCTCACCTGCCATGGTTAGTAGGAGACAAAAGGCAACACAAAGGTATTCTCCCTATCAACTACTAGGTGGTGGAAGGTGGAATCACACACTCTCAAGCGTCTTACCAAGCTCTTATGAATTTCTTACCAAATTGCAGCAGGTGGTATGATCGAAGAAGGTGGGATGTATGACCGCGGCGGAGGCGAATGCGAGGATCCAAATTTGAGGGCCGTAAGTATGTGGAGCTCGGACAGGCAATGTTTAGTAGTAAGGAATAGCAATAATGAAATCAGATTAGCAAAGCTGAATCAAAGTCAACGGTACTCGTCACAGTTGCTGGCCCAAACGCGTTCCTAGAACTAGCTCAAGCAAGCTGAAAAATTAGGGTAGATACAAGCACAACAGAACAAAATTCACGAAGCAACAGTTTTCTCCTTCTTTTTTTCTTTTTTTTTGAATTCCTTTTTTTTGGCACTCTTTGCCTCTTTTTTTCCTTTTCTTTTCTTCTTCTTTTTTTTTTTTTGGGGGGCACTCTGCCTTTTTTTCTTGAACGTGACCTGAGCTCCAAACTCTTCTGCTACCTTTTCTGGGTCCAATGAGGTGAGTGCATCACAAACTTTTTCCGGAGAGCAGGGGTATAAAGGTAAAAAAAAGATTTTCTCTCTCTCTCTCTCTCTCTCTCTCTAAATTTTGGCTAGCTCTCTTTCGGCTATGGAAAATCTTCTCGGCCTTTGTTTGGCAGGGCACGATATGATGAGTGCGTGGGGTGTCCGAGAGCAACCAAAAACAGATAGGGTTGTTAGGGCGGAGTCGAGTGGATGGTCGAATCTGAGTAGGTGGTCGAATGAGGGGTGTTGCTCGAATAGGTGGTCGATTCCGAGTTGGGGGGAGAAGTCGAATCTGAGTAGGTGGTCGTATGGGGGTGGTGTCACGATCTCGGCTATAGTAGACAAACCCTAATTGCAACAGATGCAACCAAGGGCAAGACGAGATACACGATGACCAAAACAGTAAAGACTCAACGCTAGAAACTAGATCATGATGACTAGACCAGCAACAAAGACACCGACGATGGACTCGAACTCAACAACGCGAAAACTGAAAACACAATTGCGAAAGGCACAAAGTGGTTTGGACATCGGAAGAACTAAGATCTAAAACTTTTTGTGGGGCAATTTTCTGGACTCTAGGTGATGGAACACAACTAACAAAAGGGGATAAATGAGATTACCTAACGGGCAACCTTCGCTCTGATACCACTTGATAAGGAACGGCGGCCCGATCTTCCGATAGGTTCGATTGATTTTGTCATGAGGACGTTGACGCTTTGAGGCTTCCGACCCGTAGACCGTTACCTCGCAATTCGCTACACCTGCACGATTGTCGTTATCGACCACGCTCACACGCGATCGACCTTACCACGAGGGTTATTGTTCCTACAAGCAATCGAAGCAACTCACAAAAAACAAGGAAGATGCAATCTGAATTGTATTGCGAATATGGATGAAGTTCACCAAGTGGGGTTCCTCAAACCGTACAAACGGCAAAACTGCAAAGTGGCAGAATAATCTAAGAAAAACCCCACCTAAAACTATGACGGCTATTGTATATATATAGGGGGACGTGAGGAGGTCGACCTAGGGTTGTGCGGCCGCGAGAAGAGGCGTACACAACCTGGGCTCCGACCTCGACATGCTTACAAGGCCCTATTAGGCCCAAAACGGTGACGCAACACCTTAACTTGTGACCGAGCTGAAAACACGGGGAGGAGATCTTGTGCTGATGGACTTCCTTTTCTCGGCGCAATCAGAGGGACTTCCTTTTCTTGGGCGCAATCAGTGCAGATGACCAGGACTTGATGGATCCTTCCCATTATTCCTTAGTAACAAAAGATCACAATTATTAGGTAGTATACCATTCTGCATAGATAAATTATTAGCACCTAGAAATGAGCTCACCTCATAATTTAAGTGACGTGCTCGAGCTCTTGTCATAGGACCTTGTAGTTCAGCAACCGGATCTGGAGGATTTTGTGTAGTGCGTGTATCCGAAGGAGTGATGTCCTCATCATGAAGGATGTGCCTCTCATGATAACGAGATCAAGAAACTTGATTCTCGTTTAGTAGGTAAGAGATTCTCGTTTAGTAGGTAATAATTCCTTTACCTACGACCAATTTTATTTACTTGTCTTCAATAAGTGTTTTCCTAACTGATCGTACTCTATTTTGAGAGTAAGCTGTCGAAATAAAACGACTTCAGGAAGCTTCAACTCGCAGTTAGGAGGAAATGAAAGCTATAAAGATTAATCTTCAAGACAGCATTTCACTTCTTAACAATGTGCTCGGTGGACTTGGTGCTAAGGAGGTCGCTCCTCTTGAAGACACCATGGTCGTCCATTCGAGTACCGTTGGACAACAAGTCGGATCTCTTCAGGAGTTAATAACAACTTTGAAGACCAACCAATCTGACTCAATAAGAGAGGTGGTCGAAAGTGCAGTAAGTTATGCCTTGGCAATACTCAAGGCTCGTGACCGTAATCTTAATATTCAACCAGTCGAAGTTGATTTCGACTGCCCTAAAGCATACATAGTACAACTGATTGAAGAAGTGCAGCCGGTCGGCAAGAAGGTCACGGAGGAGATGTAAATCGGATCTTCTTCATCAGAGTAGTTTGTTATAGGATATGTAGGACTTGGGAACTCCACATCTGGGCATTCCCTTTTATAGTGGAGGCTAGGCTGAGAGAGAAGACCCTAATAGGCACCTGTTAAGCCTACACACAAACGGATCGACACCCACGCACGCTTCTCAAAGCGGATGACGAACTAGGCTTCCTGAATCTGTTTCTTCGTGATCTTTATCTTCATTTAACCTAAACCGTCTCTCCTTGCGCCGTCTTGCGCCGCGGTTTAGCTAAAGGTCACCAAGATGGTATATTTGGTGAAGTTACCAAAATACCCTTTCTCAATCATTCTCCAAAGACCGAGTCCAATCTTCATGAAGCAATTCCATACTTTGCCACATGTAGGTTGATCAATGACTCTCTTCATATCGGCAAGTCTCTCCCATCCGACTCCCACCGAAACCACCATAGCACTTGCACACCGACCCCTGCGCCGCTTGATGCAACCCGTCGCACCGAACTTCCTGTTCAATCATCCTTGTCCATTTTGCGTCATGCTTGAGTCCACTAACTTCACCCGATATCCTCAATCGTTATAGACCTCAGCTCTCCAAGCCTAGTCCCGATCATCCTCGTCGTTGACCTTCAAGCCTCCTGCACAATCAGGGGCGGAGGTGGGCCTCGGGCTGGTTGGGCAACGGCCCAAGACCCAGAAAGAATGTCAGTGAAAAATCTTAGTAATAATACCCACAAAAACAAATGCACAGTAGATAGGCCTCAGGTTTGCCGGCCGGCCCGAGGCAACCGACCCAGCGGAGAGCCCAGGCGCCAGCGCGGAGCGGAGCGGCCAGGCGCAGCGCCCCTCCCTTTCGGCCGAATCAATCAGCTGGAGATCCTTCCCAAATCCCTTTTCTCCTCCAATCTTTCCTGCTCCTCCCATGCTACGGCCAGTGCAGTCTTGTGCCTTCTTCTTCACGCAGCATCCTTCTCCGGCCGCCGCCTGCGCTCCTCCCCCTGCTCTGGCTCCTCCCCCTGTCGCTGCCCCCCGGCACCTCCGGCCGCTCACCCATTCGGCCCGCCCCTCGCCCTCAAGGGCTCCGGCCAGACTCCCCTAGCGCCCGCGCCGGTCGGCTCGGCGAGCCACGATCTGCGCGCCCGCCGCCACTGTGTCCCCTCCGCCGCAGCTCCTTCCAGCTCCGTGCCGCCCGCCTGCCCGGCTCGGTGGCCTTCTTCGTCGCCACTCAGCTGTGGGCTGTGGCCGCGCTTTTGGCTTTGGTAGTTTGGCCCGGCCGCCCGTGTTCAGTGGCAACTGGCAGTGGCAAGGAAGGTGATTAGTGAGGTGAGTTGAAATATGTTTACTGAGCTGCTGATCGTTTGCTTAGCTATCTGTTCACGATTGCGGTCATATCAACACTCCAATTTGGTGGTGAACATGGCAAATCTCTTGTCCCTTTTTTAAGTGATGCGCATCCGAGAACGAAATTAAAAAACTTAACAAAGTTATTTTGTCGATTAATATATACGCAATTGGACGGTATAAGTTAGTACCTTTCAGGATTGCTCTGTGCTACCCTGTTTGAGTTTTCTTATCTCCATAATTTTAATTTGGATTAAAAACGGCAAGTACAATGATCCGTACATACTAGAGCTTGACTTTGAGCCATTCAATGCCTCAGTCCTACACCCGAATCGGTCATCGTCAATTGGTAATGGTGTGCAGTTTCTCAACCGGCACTTGTCTTCGATCATGTTCCGGAGCAAGGATTGCCTGGAGCCCCTGCTAGATTTCCTCCGGGGGCATCGGCACAAAGGGCATGTGAGTTGTGCTACAGCTGTAGAAATTTTGGGGGAAACTTTGGTCTAGTTTACGTTTGGTGTTAATTTTGGTACATGTGTGGTTGCAGGTGATGATGCTAAACGATAGGATACAGAGTCTGGGAAGGCTTCAGTCCGTGCTGACCAAAGCTGAGGAGTACTTGTCAAAGCTCCCAGCTGACACACCATACTCACAATTCGCTTATCAGTAAGTTTGGCCTATCACATTGTGCTTAGTACTTCTCTTTAGCACTCAATGGAAGTAGTTTGGCCTTTTAGTTTCTTGTAGTGTACACTTGGAAGGGCTTGAGTTTCTGCATAAACTCCATATTGCCAGGAGGAGGCATTTTTAGCTAGGGATGGGTTTGAGCTTTTCCAGGAAGCCCCTCTAAAAATGACCTTTTGAAGGGAAATAAACTAGTAATAACTATAAGTTCAGGTTGAACTCTTAATGTATGCTGGTAATGTTGAGTGTTTGACATGACACGCCTTTGACCAGTTTTGCATCTGTGTCATGTTATTCAATGATATGTAATAAAAGTGCAACTTTCATAGAACAAATCACATCCTAGAAGAACAATATAGCTTTAACGCATAAATATAATTTTTTGGTAACATTCAGGGTTCAAGAATGGGGCTTGGAGAAAGATTGGGGTGATACAGCTGAACATGTCTTGGAAATGATACATCTCCTTCAGGATGTGCTTCAAGCGCCTGATCCATCTACACTAGAGACTTTCTTGGGAAGGATCCCAATGATCTTCAATGTTGTTGATGAAGATATGATAGGATCAAATGAACAAAATCTTTGTTAATTAAGCAAAAATTACATCGTGCTATTGGTATTTTACATTCTTTTTTTTTGCTATGTTTTATCTATTTTGTCGTATCGTTAAACATTGAATTCAAATTTTGTTTCGATTGTGCATTTGTGTTGTACTCTTATTATACTTCAGTGTTGATAGTATTTAATATTAGTTATAGACTTATAGCTCTTTAGTTTTGGGCCTGAGACTCTGTTAAATCTTAGCTTCGCCACTGTGCACAATAGTAGACTAACAAATTGATTCTGGACATAAGTTCTTCGCAACTTGATCTATTGCCAATTGTATCATCATTCTAAGATCGTGAGCATATCTCCATAATATCCACACTAAAAAAAGTTGGATATTACTATTTAAAGTACCTCATAAGTCATCAGGAATGGTGTAGTTTGTATCTTGTGCACTTGTTTGCAGGTACTATTTTGTGGATGGTTTCCAGTAAAGAGAGAAACACCACCTCTGGAAACCGCCTCAGGTGTCCTAAGGCCACCATTCCATGTGATCATTTTGGCCTGAATGACTAGGCTTCGCCATACTATGCTCTGAACAGCATTGCTTTCTCATTTGGAGGCTGCATTGTGCAGGCTCACATGTTAACAGTCTGCCAGTATCACTGTAGCAGCAATCAAAACTCCATCAGCTAAACTAACATGTTGCAGAGCTTTAGCCACAGGATAGATTGGCAAGGTTCAGAATAGCTTTGCTGTTTTGCTTGTCTTTTTACTAGAGATCTATACCTCTCTTGAGATGCGTGGTTAGACATCTTACTGGTTTGAGCTACAGATCCGGTAGAATTTTCTAACGTGCTCGCAAGGACACGAAACAAGCAACGGCTGCTCGTAGCGTGCCTTGCTTTGTTCATTGTTGTACTGGAAGGCATGTAGAGTGAACAGCAGTTGCGTAATGTAGTGTGTGACTTTACAGAACTCGAAGCTGAGAATCACCTCACCTCTTTCTTCAAAAAAAAAAGAAGAAAAAAAAAGAGAGAATCACCTCACCTCAGCCTTGCGTGAGCCCTACAGATGAGAGGATCTCGTAGGATTTCTGCGAAATTACTGCGTTCCAAATGGGGCTGAGCGGGCTTATCAACCTTTCCCTAGAACCCCTAACTTTTCCATGAGCTGATTGACGCAGATTGCAGAGGACTGAATAATTAAACAATTATGGGAAACGGCCAAGATCAATCGACAGTACGCGATGGATGATCCCAACTACGAATGCTCCATCCTGTACCAGGAACTCAGCCCATGCAAGGGGGAACATCAAAGGTGCCATATATGTACCGGGAAGCCTGCATGCCAACGCAGTGACGCCATGGAGAATCCCCACCACTCTCATGTCGCCACAGAAAGGCTTTCATGACAGCGAGCTTGTTCACAAAGCAGAAACACCCTGCGTTGGAGCAACTCCTGTAAAAAATCGTCACGGACAATCAATCTAGACGCGTACTGCACGGGCACTATGCACGCCTGTTACTAAACTAGTTTTCCTCTGAAACTCCTGGTCACTCCACTGTATCCGTTATTATTCCATCTCCCTCTCAACGCCATAGAGCCCACCACTCACTTCAAGCCCACGTGAAGGCTTGTGGAAGCTAGGAGAGTAGGAATGGACTGAGTTGGGTCTCAGCCCAGACCCACTAAGAACCAAGTTGTAACTGGGAGGGACAGTGCCTTTCAAGTCAGATCAGCTGCAGCAGTTGTTCATCTCATCTCATTCGGCAGCTCAGGGGGTCGGTCTGCCCGGACAGTGACAGCCGTGAGTTTCCCTTTTTCTCATCACAGTGATTTGCCCTCTGCAATGGCAGCACACACTGATGAGATGCTCAAGCTACCTTAATCATCTCTCTTCATCTTGCATCAGGGAAGGAAGTGCTTTGAAAAGTCATATTACCCATCTGTCCACTAAAACTGAGAGAGTAATCACTTGCTGACTGAGACTAGCTAATATAATTTCAGTAATCACTTTCCGACCACTTTTTAATTAGGTAATCCAATTCCAAATGCAACGGGGCTCTTGCAATTTTCAAAGGTTGTTTTTTTTTTTTTGCAAGGGAAGATAACAAAAATGAGACATTTATGACAAGTGATAAAGCAAAAACAAAAGGGAAAATAGAAAAAAGACAATCAAAAATACCTTTTCCTGGCCCATGGGAATGGAAACATGGACCAACCGGCTTATGCACCGTTGAGATATCCCTTGCGGTTACACAGGGCGGTTACAAAAGGATATGAAATACGAAGGTACAAGCAGGAATATCTCATGCACTCTCCGCTTTGATGCATCGATCCCTGGTACATCCCGCATTAAAGGGCTTCAAAATATTACCAAAAATAGTGAAGGATGTAGAGAGGAAGGTCATATGCATCAACAAGCTGACAAAACTTGATAGTACTAAGCTCGATCCAAATACGGAATGTAAGGGTAGTGAACAGTGTCCACGGATGGCCAAGACCAAAACCGCTGCAGGCGTTCTTGGCTGCCTCTGATTGCAACTCAATCCAAAAGCGAGCCGAGCTGCGAGCCTGCAGGCATCGCCCAATACTATAGTAAGGACCAGCAGGCAGCCTATCAGGAAGCAACACATGTCACGGTACTTTGCTGCTAATAACAGGAGTTGTCAGTTGTCACGAAAACACTCACGCCCACATTAACAGCGCCCATCATGTCACGCCGGGCCGACCGCTCCCAAATGGTTTCGAGCCACCGGCCGGTGAGTGCGGCACTGTACTGTCGATGCTGAGCTGATCTCACGTCCCCATCACGCAATTTGCCGTTTTCTGTGGCGGTAGGTGAGGGCTAAACCACCCTTTGGGAACTGGGGACGGGAGGGGAGAGAGCCCATCGCCCATCGCCCGTGCATGCAGCCCTACTACACCGATATGCCGGCAGCGGAGGCGGCGTCCTGTCGCGCGGTTTGTCCTTTAATTTGCTGGGATACCCCGCTTAATTGCACACTGTCAGGGCGAGAAAAGCGGTGATCTGTTGATCAGCAGCTTTAGCAGGGTCTATCATGGCACCCGGCACTTCCACCACTGCTTCTCACTTGTTACTAAAGGTTTGTCGCATCAGTTTGGGTGATACGGAAGATAGAGGGGAGAGAACTTGTGACTTGCATACGTAACATTAACAGCTAATTAATAACAAGCTAGCACTCGGACCAAGAAACAAGATACATGCTATGGAATATTGGAGAAGAGCTTGTTACTAGAAAACACGTTTTGTGAACCTACTAGGGATATGAGGCGAGATATCCATGCAGCAATAAATTTATTGTGGGGCTCTTTAATTAGTACACCCTCCATTTTATAGGTAACAGTACTCTAGAATCTTTTCTGAGTACTAATATGTTTAAAAATATTTAGATTGGCTACATAAAAACTATATTATTAGATTTGTCGTTAAAACTATTTTCATAATATTATATTTTTATTGGTATATAATTAGATAAAGTTACAAAAAGTATTAGTTAAAGTCAAATCTCATAGACCGCTTAAAAAAGAAGGGAAGGAGTAACAAGCTATTAGAGCGCTCGTATCTAAAATCTTTCTCTCTCCTTTAGTACCGAGTCGTTGGGAATGCCTTTAGAGCATCTACAATAGTTTGTTTCTTAGCTTGTTACTAAGAGGAGAGAGGGTACTTAATCTAATAAAAAGAAACAAGTCTTCCAATGGATTGTTTCTTGAGCTTGTGTCTAAGACTTTAATTACTACAAGTGTGCATGATTCTTGATGATCAATAATGAAGTACAACTTTGTGGCCTACATGTTTTAGCTCAGTTATCATATCAATAATGAAGTCGGGCTGCACAAATGATCTGGTGTATATTTCACTTTAAGACAGTGAGACCCACAAAACACATTTTTAGGTAACACGTAAGAGCATCTACAATAGTTTGTTTCTTAGCTTGTTACTAAGAGGAGAGATAGTACTCAATCTAATAAAAAGAAACAACCATTCCAATGGATTGTTTCTTAAGCTTGTATCTAAGACATTAATTTCTACAAGCTTGTTGGTAGGCAGTGGGGCCCACAAAATGAGTGTTTAGGTAACAACTAAGCCTCCAATAGAGTTTTTTTGTTGTTTCTTATGTCTTGGTATTAACAATCTGATAGTTTCTTCATATAGAAACAACTTCATCTTCTCTCATCCATATCATCTAAAAGCTGATGTGGCAACCTCTTAGTAACAGCTGAGGTGGATTGTTGTAGATGCTCTAAGTCTCCAATAGAGTATTTCGTTGTTTCTTGTGTCTTGGTATTAACAATTTGCTAGTATTTTTTATCTAGAAACAACCTCATCTTCTCTCCTCCACATCACCTAAATGCTGATGTGGTAATCACTTAGTAACAACTGATGTGGACTGTTGTAGATGCTCTTATAGTCTGTAACAATTAAAGGTCTGCTCCTGCTGTTTTACGGCATCCAAGTCGAGATCCATCCCGAACAATGGGAGGCAGGATTGGCCGAGAAGAGGTAAGGCAGCAACGCTGGTGGCTGGAGAGGGGAACATTAGTGGGTGCGGGCGATGGGTTGAATTTTCTCTCAATAATAGGCTCAACAAGTTAGAGCCCTGTAGTCAGGAGATGTTGTTCAGTGTTCCTAGATCACAGTAAGTAACACAGGATAAAGTAGGAATTACGATGGCTCAGAATTGTAAATGCGCCAAACCGTTGGCCTGGAAGAAAATGGGCGACACCATGAACTAAAACTAGACGAGGACAATGCAACCCTAGCTAGCTTATCCGTGTATGGAAGATGAGATTTTTTATGATAAAGCAAAGAAGAAGAAAGATACTCACCATCAAAAGGAGGATAATAGAGCTCCCGGTGAGAGCGAGGGCAAGGTGGAATTTTCCCTGCCACTGTCGTCGCTACAGCGTGGGAGGTCGGCCTGGGTGCACAAGTGAACAATGTTGCCTAGCTACACGTTCTCTAGTCTCCAAGGGGGGCAGGTCATTGTTGATCATTTGTCCTCCTAATTGGCATCTCACGTAACATAACCCCTAAGCATCGCATGCAGTTCGGACGAAATCATCCGAAGAAATCGCTTCAACACCAATGACCTCCTCACACAGGGTCGCCGACGAATAGCCCCGCCAAGCTTCCACCGCCACCGAGCCTGCTTGTGAGCAGGGTTAAGATAACTAGTATCAAAATTTTACCGGGTCTGGTAGGGACGGTTTGGCCAAAACTGGAAAATTTCTGCGAAATCAAAATGTGATTTTTTTTTAAAAAAAAAAATCGACCAAAATACCAGTACAAAAAAACTGGCACAAATTTCTTCTATATTTAACAAAATTTATGCAAATCAGAACCGGTTTGAAAATTTACGGGACGAGGGTCCAATAAAAATCGGCCGAAAATTTCATCCATGCTTGCGAGCGGCTCACCAACGAGACGCCCCGCACTTGCAAGGGTTGTTTGTCGCGCTCGGCACCCCTCCAAAAGATATATCGGAGGTGTAAGGATTTCTTTCGCGTCATGGCAGGACAGCATTCTGGCAGTTAATGGAACTCGGCATTTTCGATGGCTCCACACCACGTATGGCACGTACGGTGCTGCCGCGATGCGTGCGCATCCGACGACCGACATGCACGCACTGCCGGAGAGAGAGCAGCGCCGCGCGGTACATGGCTTTGTCCTCGAGGACAGGGTAGGTTCGGACGGATGCGTGCGCATCCGGCAAGCACGCCGCGTTTCACATGCCGCTGCCTAGCTTCCAAAAACCGAAGGATTGATCAAGGGCTCATTGGCCTCTAATGCGATGGAAGCATGGCATCATTGCGAGTTAGAATCGACCGAGATCTCTTCTTCAATTCTTCCCCTGGTTGGATCTGCACGTTATCAATTCAATGCTGCCAAGTGAGAATCTAGCCATCAGCCCTGCATCTTGTACTGCTATTCGTCCGGATGTAAGCCAGCAAACAGTATGATGCAGCAGTACGCGCGTACCTTGATTTGTAGGCAGAGAACAATCTTGTACCGTAGCGTGTAGGATCTCAAGAAAATATATCGTACCCATCTCAAGCAAGGGCTCTTGTCCTCAGAGTGGACAAAAACAAGATAAAAACAAAAAACAATTTGTAGGTATATGTGTTTATTTATCAGTTATTATTCATGTATAAAATATCGGAGAAATTGAAGAGAGAGGAGGAGGGAGAAAGGGCAGGAGAAGCAGCGAAGTATGGGGGCACATCGAATGAGCTTGCAATAAGCAGACAACTCCAGGAATTCCAGATTGCGATCGTAGGTTGTGGCTTAGCTGCCTTGACCCACCATGACCCTGCATGATTGAAGGCCCCACAAATTTATCCACTCACTCATGTTTAGTTAGATCTAATTGCACGTTAATCTCAAGCTAGATCCTCCAATCCGGTCGACTATGCTGTAAAAAGTTGTCGATGTACTCCTTCCTGAAAGACAAGTGCGCGAACTGTGAAGCGATATGTGAGGAGCTGATAGGAACCTAACCAAGTACTAGTTATAACCGCGGTCGCTTTACAATCACGCGTGGATTTCTTTTGAAATAGCACCGAAACAGTCAGAAAAGTTTTAGTCAGACATTATTTGGTGGACAAGGAAGGCGTGACTTTGTGAGCTCTGACTATGTTCAAAGGATTAAGGCTGCAAGGGGTTTGCCAATGGTGTCTCTAGAGCGGCAGAGCTCCTAGGACCCTCCCTCGTGAGTTGTGGTGTCCGCACCAGAGAAGCAAACACACCCCTTAATTTTATTTTGAATCTTCGACTCCACCTAGCGGCGGGACCTAGGATTAATACTCTCAAATTCTCTTTGTATTACTAAACTAGTCATAAAATCAGCGACTAGCTCGTAAAGTAAACAAATATGATAACATCTGTAATCGTAAAACTTTATTAATAAATATTAAAGTTGATTACAAATCAACTCTGATATTACGTTGTCCCAAGACATTTTGTCGGAAGGAAACAGGGGAGATCGGGCTTCGGCGAAAAGTCTTTGCAGGCGATATTTACTGGCAACAAGGACTAGATGATGATGGCTGGGCCTGACCATCTTTTTAGTTTTCTCTCTCAGGCACGAAAGGACACGGACATGCATAGTCGATTGACGTCCACCCGATTTGGAGCCAGGCAAGGGCAAGAAATCTCCGGGACCATGAGTTGACATGCGTGCATGCTCACAAAAATGGAGGTGGTCACTTGCAAGTACTGCCATTTTACATGGCGACATGCAGCAGCAATTCTGCGTACGTGTTCTCTTCTTCCCAGATCAAGAGTGTTGTAAGCTACTTACTTAGCTTACGTACTCCATCACATCGACTGAAATCCGTATATATACTAGATTGATGTCCCCACTGTTTAGCCAATCAGCGATCGGATGCAGATCGAGCAGCTGCTAGCTAAGCTAGGTTGGACTCACTGGACACACATATAGAGCCGTGACGAGACACGCATCCATCTGATTTAACACGCACGCACGTTCTGTGACTCCTCGTGTCATTATCTTAGGGATAATTATACTTAGTCATATAAATTACTATTCGTTTAATCAATAGAGCACTGCTCTAACGAATAGCAAGTCTTTATCAGAGTTAGCACAGCAGAACAATAAGATAGAAAATGTTCTTTATTACAACAGTAGCCACACAAGGGTAAAGTTCTGGATACAATTATTTAATTACAAAGGGGAATACATTCCCCCACGCTTACCTGCTAGGTCCATCCCGCAGTCTACTCGTCCTACGAGTCAAATAGGACGTCCACCTCGCCCTGTTCCTTGTGACCAACGCTCTCGTCACCAGCGACCTCCTCGGTACCTGCGAATCCCTCATCCTACTCGGGATAACTCCCAGCCGGACTAAGATCCAAGCAAGGGGAGAGATAGCAAGAGTGGGTACTAGTGTACTCACCAAGCATTAATAACAAAATACACCTGATGACTACCTCTTCTCTTGTTATGAAAATAATCCTCAAAATTCAGGTTGCAATTTTAATTCCAAAAAGACTACTTGTTACTCGGAGAGAAGATAGACCCCAAGCGGTTCTCGTAGACTCCAATCTAGGAGACCGGCATGAATTCATGATTTGATATAGCACTACGTAGGTTTGTACCACTTTACCCATAGCTATTCTGAACTCTTTCTGAGCTGGGTCCACCGCATTTCCTTTTATGCGATTTCGAGTTTAGAATACAGAACGTTTTCCAGATTACGTGATTAAGTCTCCACCCATTACTTTCCGTCGGTGTTGATCTAATCACGGTGCTGACCTCGTCATCCACCGAGTTCTAGTAATGTTGGTTGGGGCGGCTCTCGTCCGTGCCCAACACTCCACCTTGGGTCGGCTCACTTCCTGTTCCCAACACTCCAACGTGACCTGTTGTGGAGAATATAATTACGTAACAAGGTAGCATTTTCTGTCTGCGTGAAACGGGAAAATGGTTGGCACTGAATTTACGGTCTCTGACTGAGTAAGAGTTTTGTTGGTCCTTATATTTTAACCATATGTAAAGGGATCCCACCTCTTACCTCATCATCATCGTCGCGTTCCTCTGTTCGGGCCCCCCTTTACCAACCTAGTAATTCTTATCTCTTTCCTCTCTTTCGTCTCTTTTCTTATCTTCCCAATTTCATCTTAATTCTAATTTAATTTTGAGACATAGTTTTGATGCAATAAACATATAATACAGCAATATACAGTTTATATTTAATATAACTATATTTATGTTCAAGAGAATAGCTTGCCTGCGGAATTGTAGAAGAGATTATCGTCGATGGTTACTAAATCACATAATCATGCCTGTATCGGTTCGCCCTCTGAAAAAATACGACTAGCGCAATAATACGCAAATAAATACTTAGTTGCTTTTGGTGCTAATAGGTGTACATAAGTTAGTGGATTTTATTTCGTTAGCATATTTTAATTTTCATAACATTTTTTGGACCCTAAGTTAGCACTCCCCAACTGTGGTCGTTTTACGGTCTACCGGTTTTAGGATTGAGGTTATCGGTACTAGCTTTTAATCGCACAGACATAAAATACTAAATACACTCGCATGCAACTATGTTTAATTAATTCTACACATGCAAGATAGCTTAACTGATTTTATTCCGGTGCGGATGCATTTATTTAATTATTTAACTAAACTTACGGTTGATTAATTTAATTATTCAAACCTGATTGAATTATTTCTAATGCGCCAGGCTATCTATTTATTTTTAGCGGTTCATACCGGTAATTAATTTATTTTAAAAGTCTCAGATTAATTTTCTACACCTTTTTCCTATTTTTAATTTAGACCGGAGTATCTACTGTTATTTACCTGCACCGGGTTCGAAAATTCATTTTTCTGGCGAATTGACTGAAACTCGCAGGCAATGCATGAAATTATTTATTTAACACAATGGTGATTTTATTAGATTTATTTTACCCTTTTTCTGCGCTTTTAATTTTTCTATCGAACGATCTACTGCTAAATATTCTAACGCGGCTTAGATAATTATTCGGTCTAATAATTACACGGTGTTGATACCGATTATTACCAGTGTTCAGGTAAATCCATTACTATTAATCGTTCCTAAAAACTTACCACTCTTCTCTTTTCCCAATTTTTTTCTCTACACCTAATTTCCTAATCCTTCTCTACTTAATCCCTAACCCTAATCTCCTTCTCACCAAACCTCTTCTCTCTCCTCTGTTATTCACTCTTGGCCAAACACACACACACATAGAAGCACCCAAGTGCTTCTTGCCCATTTTCTTTCTTTCTTCCCCAGTCCTATTCCTTCTCTCCACTACCTCTACTTCCTCACCTCCTGGAGCCTGGTTTGGCCGGAACCCCCCTGGCACTGCCACCGTCGGCACTTGCTCGCCTGCCACCACTTCCTACGCCCGCCACTATGCACCTGCCTCTGTCGGTTCGGCAGGAGCTTCAGATGCGTCTTGTGCTTGCTGCTCGCCTCCTCACCTCCTGCCGCCCTCGCTCGGCCCGGCTCGTGGCGTGGCCTTTACGCCGGCCGGCGTAGCCACCTCCCGACTCGCGCCTGCCTCCCTTGGCCCTGCTTTGGCCCACCGCCGCCTTTGGCCTTGTGCCGCGCCTGGCTAAGGCTCGGACGCCCAGTGCTTCGGCTCGGCCCCTCCCTCTCTCTCTCGATCCCCACCGGCCTAGCACCGCCTAGCCGGCCGGGCCGCCCTAGATCATTGGCTTGCCAGCGTCGTGTTATGCTTCCGGCCTTTTCAAAACCCATGGCTTCTACCCCTCCTTTAATTCTTTCCTTATGATTTTGATTTTCATACTTTGATCTTTGACAAATTTTACTGATGTGGGTTTGCTTGTTGATTTTGCATGGAGAATGAAAGTGGATGTGGGTTGAGGCATGGTGAAGGTGATTGGTGGGCCACTACTATCAGTGGGGTTTTGTCGTCAACGCACCAAGGTAATTACTACTACTCTTCCTCCCTGTCTGTCCCTCCCCTATGCTCTGTGATGAAACTAGTCGATGCTCTGAGAGCTATTGCTATGCTTCTGTGATGTGGGTGATGCTACTGGTGGGCTTTTTGTGAAAGGCTATGCTTGCATGTGTGGTTTGGCTAGAAAGAAACCACAGTGGGGAAGTGGTGATTGTCGAATGTGTTATGTGGGCATGGTTGATCCAAAGGGTGCGGTTCCTTGTTGGGTTAATAGCAGTGGGAGCAATAATAGTGGTTACCTTGTTTGGTTGCTTTGGGAATGGGATGGCAGTACCGATGATGATGCGGTGAAGGTGCTCTCCCTTGCTCTTGATGGTTGCGTTGGTCCTAGTAGTCGATGACGGATCGAAGCCATCGCCGATGTCGTCCTTTGCTCCTGGTCTTCCCTTGCTCCCTTGCTCCCTTCCTCCTTCTCTATGATTCTTGTGGATGTGTAGTGGTGGCAGTGCTTTGCTTGGCTATAGATGAACTTGTGAGGTTTTTGAGTATTGGGGAAGCTTGTGAAGCTTGTTCTGGCTGTGTGCTTGCTTTTGGCTAAGGAGAATTGGGATGGGGATGGCCATGGGAGCTGGTGGTCCAGTGGGTTCCTTCGGCTGGGAGGAAATGGGGGCTTGTGGTGCTTTGTGTGCTAGCTTTGTGAAGCAAAAAGTTTAAATGGGGGAGATGCATTCGGCTGGCTCAATCTCTTGCCATACTAATGACCACTATGCCCTTGCCCTTATCCTTATGGCTTTCACATGACAAGATTTTTGTTGGGGGCCTTTTGGTCCATGGTTAGGAAATCACTATGCGAGTGATTTTCTACGGTTGAGGGAAGTCGATAACACGTGGGTGTCGAATTCGAATAAATGCTGAATGATGAAACCTACGGAAGTGGAAGGTGCCGATTAACTCTAGTTGGCCTGGGTATCTTGATGATCAAGGAGCTGACCGACTTGAGTTGATATGGGAAACCTACTGAACTTCAGGGAAATCTGATGGCCACTTTCTATATTCTAATTCTATTCTAACACGTTTGGTTCTCTACTTGTGTATTGGTCGATGGCAAGCGATGAAACGGTGGGTCGGGTTTTTCGGATTGACTGGAGGATGGGTTCGTTGGTTGGAGATAGGTGGACAATGGTACAAGGAGGGCTTGGGCGGAATGCAATGCAAGAATTTATTTCCTTCTTTTGTACCTTGACTCAAAGTTGTACTTTATATATATTCTGATATGATGTAATTAAATTTTGTAATTAATTCGGAGATTGTATTATTATTCTATTTCTGCTTGTATAAATTCTTGTAAATAATCTTGGGTTGTAATATTTTACTTTTGCTTGCAATTAATTTGAGAGTGTAACAGTGTTTTATTATGTAACAGTATTTTATTATCGCTTTAATAATTCATGTTGTAATTTCTGGAGATTGATTCTTGTAATTTAATCTACGTTTATTTTTTTTAATGTTCCAACTTCGCTTGACATGAATTTACAATGTAAATTGATTCAAATATGGTATATTGTTGTATGTATGCTTGTAGTGATTTCTTATTGTAATCGACTTTGAGTTTTATAATGATGGTTTATTTTTGTTGTGATAATTTATATGGTCATTTGTGCTTATGAACACTTGAGGGTATAACTTGCATGCATTTATTTAGCGATGTGAGCGATAAACATCTGAGCTTAGGTTTGATTTTTTGTTTAGATGAATTTTAATTACTACTAAACATTGATTAGCATTGCTTTACTTTAGTCGGGATTTTCGGGTTCACAAACCTGAGTTTACAATAACGATGAAATTTGAGTTTATTCTGTGTCCAATTCGTTGGTAAATACTGTGTTGATTAGTTTATTTTACTATATAATACTATTTAACATTACTTAGCTTAATTAGATTGTTAGGTTCTCACACACGTTCGCTCATAGCAAACAACATATTTTCTGTGACAAAAGAGGAACGTAGATGGGGACTTAACATGGCAGGCACTCTCTCTCTCTCTCTCTCTCTCTCTCTGTTTGCCCACTTGCAACTTGCCAGCAAATGATCGATGGTACCAACACTACCTTCGGAATCTGAATGCTGCTTGGCTTTTCCATCTACCTTTTCTCCGTGAGGCTGCTCCTAATGTTCTACCTGACTGGTATCTTAAGTCTATCATATAGTTAAAATGATGATATAACATCATAGTTAATGGATAGAGAGTGTACTCTAGTATCTAATCTGGATACCGGTTTGGTCTCGAAATCCAACGCATAAAATTTATTGTGATCGATCCCATGCATTAGGAAGATCATACAGGTATTGCTTTAGTACATGCCACAAATAGATCATAATGCTCAAATACTAGTAAAGATCATGCATGTAATTAAATGAAGGGAAAATTGGTTCCGTACCATAAAAAGTTATGCGTTTTAGGAAAATAGCATTGAAAGATTTCCGTTCCGGTTTTTAGCACCGAAAGTTTGCTCCGTTCCGGTTTGTAGCATTCCGTCCATTGTCAGCTCTTTGGGCTTCTCTGGGGGACGCGAAATGACCTCAATGCCCTCATAGCCGATGGGGATGACCACCGGGAGGAGGGGCGCTCCGGCGTCCACGCCGGCGGATCCCTCCTGTGCAGCGGCGGCCAAGCGTCTGGTGAGGGAGTGGAGCACGTGGACGATGAGGACGGCGAAGGTGGTGGCGCACTACGACTTCGTCCCCCTCATCATCGTCATCGGCATGAACTCCGACCCCAAGCCCTCCATGGCGCAGCTCCTCACCCCGCTCTGATCCGCTCCAACCCCTCCCCTTCCCTCCACTCCCTGTTTGGTAGTAGTAGCTTTTTGAGGCTCTGATACATGACCGCGCTTCATTACAGATTAGTACTACAATTTATGGCTATTGCATAGGTGATCTGCTAGTATCTTAGTCGTGGTGATCGATGTTCTTCTTACTGTTGGTATATTTCTGCACTGCTATTTTGCTGGAAATTTAGTACTTGGATCGTCAATATAATTTCCATGATGAATGGGTGATATGACATCTGTGTTTTGGATTGTGATGATGCGTGCCTGACTGCCTGGCATGTGAAATGTGATTCATCTGATGCTTGCCTTACATGTGAGAGGTGATCATCGCAGCTTCGTTAGATGCTGTGGATCTTCAGCAGGAGAGTGTTCTGTGTCCATGTTTTTTTGGGAAATTCAGGTGAATTAACTGAGTTGTGAATATGTTCTGGAACCCTGGTGGCTGTTGGTGATAGCACTGGAAATTTCAAGGATAAATTTAGTGTGTTTCTTCAATGTTTTCCAAGTTGCTATTTGTTGCATGCTTCTGTCTTCTGTCCGATTTCAATCTGTAAATATTATGTTCTTGTTTTTTGTTCGAACCACTCTTGTAGCAGATCACCTATGCAATAGCTAGAGGGCATTGAGGTCATTTCGCGTCCCCAGAGAAGCCAAAAGAGCTGACAATGGACGGAATGCTACAAACCGGAACGGAGCAAACTTTCGGTGCTAAAAACCGGAACGGAAATCTTTCGATGCTACTTTCCTAAAACGCGTAACTTTTCATGGTACGGAACCAATTTTCCCTTAAATGAAATAGTCTAAGATACTACACCATAAGGAACAATGCATTGGGGAAATAGTATCATAACACTCCTCATGCACTAAAGAAACTGCACTAAGATACTGTCCATTGGGAGCAGCCTGATCTTCACCGACGGGATGAGCAGATAAGATCAATCAATAGCAGGGGGGCGGTTCAATTAATCTTGAGTTCTTCCAGATCCATTTCATCGGCATTTGTCGAGCTAGCCGGCGTACGAGAGATATACTTAACAGATTAGCGGAGTGAATCAACTTCAACTTCTTAGACTCTCTATGTATGAATAAACGTTGAGAAATATTGGTTCTCCGCGAACAAGAATGTCTAACGACTCGGTGGCCTAACAACCACTAATTAAGCTGGTCATAGCGTAAATGAGGGAACAAATTAGTCCAAGGAGATAGTCTCATGAACTCATCACGAATTAGCGTGACATGGTACAATAAACTAGAACACGATTAACATATATATAAGAAAAGTCACACTGTTAGGGAAACTAATAGAGCCAATTTGTCTTTTTCTTGTTGCAAAAAAAAAACAAACAAAATATCAGAAATGATTGATGGGCAGGCAGACAATTTGGATTTATATCGCAAGGCTCACCAGGCTGTGGACGTAGCAAAGCTCCACTCTTTTGCGATCAGCTGCACCGTGCAGGATGTACTTCCACTGAGTAAATAAATAGACGAACAGGAGAAGGACAAAACATGGAAAAAACAGAAGTACAGGCGCAAACGTAAGGTGGCAGCGCAGGTAAAGATTTCAGTGAAAGTTTGGGATGTAGCAAGCAACTCATTGCAAACGTCCAAGTCAGTGCCAGGAGTATCATATAGTGCTTTCTGGGTTCCCGAGATGCTCCCATCCTTTATCAGCTCCTATCCATTGCCGTGCTCCATTACAATTTGACGCAATTTAATTTGTCTGGGAACACCTATCTAGTGGTTCTTTCCTCCCAAAATTACGAGCCATTTGGTCGGTACACATATACACGTCCGTTTTGTACTCTCGAAGTACACACTTCCACTTTAAATATGCTACTTAAGCGAATATATTTTATTATTTTTATTATTTTTAATATACTTAAATACTAATTATAAGATGCTCTAATGCGACTTAATTGAAAATTTTTCATTAGAGCCTTTTATTTTTGCTATATACCCTTTTTTATATATAAAAGAAGTATATACACAAATTTTGCTATAAAAGGTGGACTTTGATTAATTTTTTCATGAAACTTACTTTGAGGTATCTTATAATCATTATTGGAGTATGCTCAAATTGATAAAAATGTATCATCATACGATTTAAATGGTATATGAGAAGCGGGAGTACGTGTGTGTGTATGTGTGTGTGTAAGACATATTATACAACGGTTATCTATACTATTGTACTTGTTCTTAGTGGCAATTGGCTTCGTAACAGGAGCCACCTAGCTAGGAGTGAGCATCTTATTTGTGTATTGGCTATGCAAATGTTGCAATTAACTCGTAAGAGCATTTAGAGATTTATGCCATGACCATCGAGCAACCGAGTCTTACCTAGTTGAAAGTCCTGTGTCCGACCGTACAATGTCTAACCATTCACCTATATTCTCTCTGTGAGCTAAAAGCATACAAATATTCGTCTCATTTTGTAGGTAATAGTGATCAATGCACTTTTGTGACGTGAGATGTCCCTAACATTATTTTAAAGCACGTTGGCTTTTCAAATATGTTCTTATTGTATATCGGTCCGTTTGCAAGACCCAATTATGTGTGGACACTTTATCTAAATAAATGCACATTAAGAGATGTCGGCCCACAAGACTTATTAGTTAGTTTAGTCACATATTGCTTATTCATGCAAGAAGGGAGACCTCCTCCTATATAAAAGGGACAGGGGGTTCTCATTGTATACACAAGCATATGAGCAAAAATATCAATAAAGAGCTAAGGCTGGTACTACATCCTTGTGTTTTTGTCTAATGTTTATTATTTGTGAGTTGAGAGCTTCGTTTGTCGGCAGCGCGACCACGATTATACAACACGATAACACTCTAAGCTAAGGCTTTTTGGTACATTACTTTGGTCTAAGTTTTCAATTATAGCGGTAATGTTTTTTAGTAGATTGGTTTTTATTCTACTGTTCATTGATGTTGATCCCACCAGGCACGCCTTCCCCTGGCTACACTGGTCGTACGCCTCCACAAACCTTCGCCGATCGTCGTCAACGGGCCGTCGGACCGTGTGCCTCAGCGCATGTGCTACTAGCAACCATGTCTGTACAATGACAACACACCTCCGCATGTGTGCCGCCGCCGTGAACCGAGCATCAGGCACCTCCTCTACGGCGCAACATCGTCGGATCATTCTCGCCATCCCGACCATATAGGGTGTCACCTCCGCGCCACGCTACCAACCGAGAACAGGCTCACCGTTGCTCGCCTCCGCGCGTGCAATCGGGCTCCATGGGGCAACGATCTCGCCGTCGGGCATGGTGTGTCATTCGTCGCCTCCGCGTCGCACGTCGTCGGCCAAATCGACACCTTAGCACAATGGCCGCCATACTCCGCCGCTGCTGTCACATTTGCGTCGACCCGCCGAAGAAGAAGAGAGACGGGATTTTTTGGAAAAAGTTTTTAATGAGGCATGAGCATGGCGTTGGCAAAGTGTCCAAAGGGAGTATTGTATATCAACCCGTTTTTAGGCCCAATTATGTGTGGACACTTTACCTAAATAAAGACCTATTAGGGGGTGTCCATTAGTTAGTTTAGTCTCATATTGCTTATTCATATGAAGGGAAACCTCCTCCTATATAAAGAGGGGCATGTGGCTCTAATTGTACATACAAGCCTACGACCAAAAAGATCAATAAAGAGAGAAGTTTGGTACTACATCTTTGTGTTCTTGTCTATTGTTTATTATTTGTGAGGTGAGA
This sequence comes from Phyllostachys edulis, assembly GCA_036346405.1. Lineage (NCBI taxonomy): Eukaryota > Viridiplantae > Streptophyta > Magnoliopsida > Poales > Poaceae > Phyllostachys > Phyllostachys edulis. The sequence goes on along the minus strand of CM070546.1, from coordinate 13,708,053 downwards.
ACTTCGCTCGTCAACAAGCCTCGATTATATGACATTTTTATAATATAGTGTCATGTCAGGTAACATGACATTTATTTTAGGCAAACCTAAATGATTGGAAGAAGGAAAGTGGAAAAAGACGAAGACAAAAGGAGAAATGAGATTTTGGGTAGAAAGTGATCCGATGTGAATGAAGGACAGAAAGCTTTTGCCCGGTAAGGAAACCAAATGGGACATCCCATTTGTGTGGCTTCCCTCAAAGCACCAACCATCAACTTACACAGTACACCGAGCAAGGAAGACCTGAGGTAAAGTTAAAGCAAAGAACATATTGGCTCAATTCTAGCTTCAGTTCGGCTCTCAAATCAACTAGTGGGGAAGATTCCCCATCTCCTCTCTTCGACCTCTCCAATGTGCAAATATTGGTTCAACTCCCTCCCTTTCATCCAAAAGAGGAAAAAAATAATACTAGCACTAGTTATATATGCGGGTGTAGACGTAAGTAGGTATTCTTAGTGGCAACACACAGATGCAACGAAATACCCAAGCACATGGATTGAATATTTGAATCTCCGTAGCATATTTTAATCTGCACATGCTTTGTCAAATGCCGTCGAAAAATATGTCGTGCTATTCAACGCGACCTGGCGGACGCATGACTTTAGACAAAGCCGCTGGTAGCCACCTTAGGCTCAAATTGCCGCACGACACACATCATTGATGGCAGCAGGGGATCCTCAAGAGCTTCGACGGCCATAATCGGTGACAATAAGGACGGAGGCCAAAAAAAAAATCAGAAAAATACAGTGAGAACTAAATATCAATGGGTATTAAAAATAAATATTTTGCTATTATACATAAGCAAACTAAGAACTGTACAGAGGAGTTTATCAACCATAGGAGGACTAGGGCTCCCGCTAGTCCCTGTCTCCGTCGCGGAAGAGAAAGCCGCTGGTAACCTCCTTAAGCTCAAATTACCTCACGACACACATCACTAATGGCAATAGGGGATCCTCATGCCATCCGCAATATTGCGCTTTAGCCGATTCAAATGATAAACGGGAAGACATTGAATCGATTCAATACGTTGAAGCCATTGATTCCAACAAAATAGATTTTGGAACCGAACCCAATTCTTGCATCGATTCAAAGCATTAAACAAATCGTGTGGCCCGCGTGTTAGATCAGCACCTAGGTTCATCGTTGCTGTTACCGGTGCTGCTACAGGAAGCACGAAGGGGTCGCTGTCGACGGTCGCACAAGACGTATGGATGGGTTGCCGTCGCCTCCAGATCCAACACCTGTTGAAGCTGTCACGCCCACTACCGGTCGCTGAAGTTGTCTCTGGTCGCCGGTCTTACTACAGAACCACCGGCCTCCAATCAGCGAATTGTCGCCTCCGCCTTGGTTTCGCAACGAATCCTTGCTGCCTGTTTTGCCCGGTGGTCGTGTGGGGTGGGTGCGGTGGTGGGAATGGGTGGCACCGCCAATGGGGTGGTGAGGTGGACTGTGTCGCCGGCATGGGCAGGCGCAGCGACGGGTGTGGAGGGAGGAGGCGATCGGGGTGAGGGGACCGGACGAGGGGAACGAGGGAAGAGAGTGAGCAGATTGAGAGTGAGTATTTTTATTTATTTATTTTTCTTTTTTAATACAAAGTGGGTCCCACATAAAAGTATGAAATCGATCATGTACACTAAAGAAAAAAAAATGATGTGTTGTATGCATGCTCACGTGGTATGTCTTTAAACCTGAACACATTCAATACACTAATGTCTCGGGAGTTTGACGCCCCTAGTCGGCGCTCACGCCCCCTACACCGACGGTTGATTCTCCCATGTCTCGAAATTTTGCTTGGCCTATTTTCAGAAGGAAAAAAAGAGAGTAACTTGCCGCCGCGCATCTTTGCACTCGTAGGCTGTACCCTTTTTTTCGTTGACGTGCCGGCCGGGCTCGCGGTAACAATCTGGTTCGAATCCTGCACGCGCATGCATGCATGTACGTGCTAAACGCCATCAGGCAGTGCACCCAGCATTGCATGTCGACTGATCGACCATGCTCGACCGAATGCATGGCTAGCTGGCTACAACTTAAGTCGAAATTAGCCCCCATCAAATCAAATCCAACGTGGTGCGCGCCGTTGACCATGATTGCATGGTTGACCGGCTTTGTTTTTTTGTTTGTTTGTTAACATGTCGTATCTCAACCAAAAAAAGAAAAGAAAAAGGGCATGGCCTGTTTGAAAATGAAATCGTTTTATGCGCGGTGAGAAATCATTCATTGCAAAATCTTAGCCCAACACGATTTTTGGAGCTGACATCGATCGATGGCCATTATGTTGTCTTGTTGAAGATATGCGTCGTGCATGGTGCTTCCACTAGCTATAGTTCAGTCATATGCTTTCCACATCATTGGCCTGTAGGATGTAGTAATATTTGGGCAATGTGGCAATCGTGTTATTAAAAATATATATTTTTTTTAAAAAAAATATGGTATAACGGGAGAAAACATGTGTTACGTAGAAGTATGTCAATAATCCTTGTGGAGTTCAAAGAATATGAAACATTAAAAAGAAAGAAAGAAATAAAGAAAAAGAAAAACCATCCAGGCAAAGCATGTTGGGAAAGATATTGATTGTGCATGATTTCGATCCTCCTGGCCAACATGACGGGGCGTGAATAGAGAAAGTTGATGATACGAACCATGGTTGTGGAAAATAATTACAAACCAAATTATAATTAATCCGAGATGATCCCATTTAGTCTACTTGCAGAATCAAATTCAAAACCCACCAGGTGCTGCCCCCTTCTGAGATGGAAAACCACCGGGTGCTAATGGTAATGTGTGATTTAGCGAGGCATTTTTTTGGCTTATATGTGTATTAATTCATGGGTAATGATACGACCGTGCTTCCGATTAAACGTTATGGTTCGGGCGGTTCATCCATCATCCATAGCAATCCAACGACTCACAGGGCACACTTCCGCTCATGGGGCGCGCACCTAATTGAACCTTTTGGTTCAAACGGTTCATCCATTGTCCATAGCAATCCAACGACTCATGGGGGCGCACTTCCACTCACAGGACGCTAGTTGCTTCGAAACAAACCACGTCCCAAGGGAAGTCTCCCACCATTAATTAGATCGTGTTTCTTCTCTCCTCCCAATCCTCTCCCGAGGCCAGTTCCATCCACCCACCCCATCGCCATGGCCGCCGCGACTTCCCCTCCCTCCTTCCCCACCACTATCCCTCTCTACCGCTTTCACCACTAACGTGTCGCCCGCACTCACTTCCGCGCACGCCAACCCTGCCGCCACGCGCGCCTTCCTCGGCAGCCTCCTCGACTCCGCCGCCGGCCTTGGAGGCTTCCTCGCCTCCGTGCCCTACCTCCTCTGCCGCCCCGCCTCTGCCGTACCCCGACTGCACCCGCCACCCCATGCCACAGCCTCCCCGCCTGACCTCCCCTCCGGCCACCCAGCCGCCTCACGCCTCGGCCTCCCACGCCCGGCCACCTCCTCGCCGTGCTATCCGAAGCCTAAGGCTGAGAGCGTCAGCGTCATCATTGAGGGCAAGGACGATGATTTAGGTGTTTGTTGCTGTTATAGGGTTTTTTTTGTTGCAACAGGTGATTTGAGATGTTTGAGACTGTATTTTTTAATGTTGCAGTAACAAATTATTGAAATGAGTTTTGTTCGGATTTTTTTTTAAATGTTACAATTGTTTTGCAGGTTGTTGCACAAACAAAATCAAAATGTTTCATAAGTTAGCGTCGAATGTTGGGCCGCTTGAGATGTCGGATGCTTTTTGTTGCACACCGATGGTTTTTGTTGCTCTCCATTGGATACGTTGTTGCGCCCAACGTGTTGTCTATTTTGTTGCATGGGATGACTCGAGTTTGTTGCGGTAGGTATTTTCGAATGTTGCATCACATTTCCTCGATTGTTGCCGAAAATATTTTGTTTTGTTGTATTATCTCTACTCAGATTTATTGCTGTAAAAGATATTGTGACGTTGCCCTCTATTTTTTGCGATGTTTTTTGCCCACGTGAGATGAATTGTTGCAGGGGTTCTAATAATTTGTTACAAGTGTCCCCCAAATTGTTGTATATGTGTTTTTAAAATATTGAAAATTCTCATAATTCGTCCGGGGGCGTTAGTTGCATCCTTAATTCATCTCCATGGCATGCCCTCTCTTCTGGTGGGCCCGCGGTCGCCTCCTTCCAAATATTTTCTCCCTGCATTGTCTTCTCGCTGCCCTCAAAGCAACCTCCCTCCCTCCCCTCCCCTATTACAAATACCCCACCATCCCAGACAGCTCTCCTGCACACTCGCAGCTAGCTCACACATCTCATCTCATGGTGCCCCAGCCCGCACAGCAAGAACTGTCGATGCCTGCTCCGCCTCCGTCTCGCCGCAGCGTCGCCACCGACCGCCCAGCTGCGGCCATGGACGCCACCAGCCCCGCGCCTCCTCTCCTCCTCCGCCCTGCCTCTCCCAGCATTGACGCCAAGGACAGGGACGCGGCCGGCAAGGGAGGCGGCGGCGCCGTGTACGACCTCCGGCGAGAGCCCAAGATCCCGGCGCCATTCGTGTGGCCGCAGGCCGACGTGCGCCCGACCTCGACCGAGGAGCTGGGCGTGCCGGTGGTCGACGTGGGCGTGCTGCGCAATGGCGATGCCGCGGGGCTGCGCCGCGCCGCGGCGCAAGTGACCTCGGCGTGCGCGACGCACGGGTTCTTCCAGGTGTCCGGGCACGGCGTGGACGCCGCCCTGGCGCGCGCGGCCCTGGACAACGCCAGCGACTTCTTCCGGCTGCCGCTGGTCGAGAAGCAGCGCGCCCGGCGCGTCCCGGGGACCGTGTCCGGGTACACGAGCGCACACGCGGACCGGTTCGCCTCCAAGCTCCCCTGGAAGGAGACCCTCTCCTTTGGCTTCCACGACCGCGGCGCCGCGCCCGTCGTCGTCGACTACTTCACCAGCACCCTCGGCCAGGATTTCGAGCCAATGGGGTAATCCACTCATCACTGTCCTATGAATCGATCGATCTTGGCATTGCGTTTTCCGACACGTACGTACGCCGTCGTGTGTGTACACAGTCCATCATACTGAATAGTACGTGGTATGAATCGCGTGCGTGCGTACGTATATGATTCGCTGCAGGAGGGTGTACCAGAAGTACTGCGAGGAGATGAAGGAGCTGTCGCTGACGATCATGGAGTTGCTGGAGCTGAGCCTGGGGGTGGAGTGCGGCTACTACCGAGAGTTCTTCGCCGACAGCAGCTCCATCATGCGGTGCAACTACTACCCGCCGTGCCCGGAGCCGGAGCGCACGCTCGGCACGGGTCCGCACTGCGACCCCACTGCGCTCACCATCCTCCTGCAGGACGACGTCGGCGGGCTCGAGGTCCTCGTCGACGGCGACTGGCGCCCCGTCCGCCCCGTCCCCGGCGCCATGGTCATCAACATCGGAGACACATTCATGGTAATTACCCATTCGATTGCCTTGATTGCCACTCCATCTCCAATAGTGTATTTATTATCGTTTCTTAGCTATGCCATGTCAACAAAATCCTACATGAATGAGAGAGGAGGAGGAGAAAGAGCACAGATCGTCTCTTCCTAAAGAGACTGTCGTGCACGCGAAATAAGATATAATATATTAATCTACTCTAATCGACATGTAAACACATTTCAAAAGAAATTATAAAATATAAATGTTGGAGAATGTACTAGAGAATATCTAAGATGATGTAGCATATATCAGAAATAAAATTATTTCTAATTATTAGAGATGCCCTTCGTAGTAAATTAATTTACCCTCAGTTAACTGGCGCATGCTGCTCTGTTATTGTCCCTGCCTGCTCTGTTTCCTAACATGAGTACTAACTTTTTGAAGAAGCTGTTTTGGAGCAAAACAAAAGATTGCGGTAGGGCTTTCAGCGGAAAGCAGGGAACTGAAATGACGCGGTTTCTCTGTTGCAAACACGGCTTCAATTGATTAGACAAATTGAATTAAGGACACGACTAGGATCGGACGTCCGATGGTTTAAACAAATCGGACGCTCGCCACAACGTTTCATGATAACACATGCACTAAATTTAGTCCACATGTATAACAAATGAGGTTCGCCCTTAAGGGAAAAAAAAGTTCGACGAGGGCGGCACCAGAAGGAGAAAGAGGCTGCGGAAGTGCCGTGCCACCTCGCTCCTATGGCCGCTGGCCATCACACCCTTGGCCTGCTGTGACACCATATCCTTGCCCATCTAGAGAGAGATGAGCGGGAGGAGCATGGCTGCGATAGCGTCTCGCTCCCGCCGCCGGAGATTGGTGAGCCACTAGAGAGGAAGTTAGGCATGTGAGAATAGGGATTTGAAGGTGTAGGCTTGGTGGGCGAATGAATGAGGATAAAACAACTAATTCAATTTGGTGTAACAAAAACATTCCAGAAGCACAACAATTAGTTTCTAAGCTTGCAACAAATCTTTGGTCCTATACAACACACACGAAATCGGTAAACAAAAATGTGCAACCAATTTGAACTATTGGGGCAACAAATACAAGAACCTATTGCAACAAAAACAAAACCTTGTTGCAACAACAAAGAAACCATTTAAACATCTTCAACATTTGCGTGTGGCATATTGCAACATCCAAAAATAATAACCGCAACAACACAAGTCACCAATTGCAACATTTTTTATTGTGATCTCGAGGAGGAGGTGGTGGCCAGTCCACACCATCGTCTTTGTCACCGGCGAGCCCGGATCCCACAAGGGCGGCGCCAACCCACACTACGACCTCCTAGCTTAACACAAGGAGGCCTCTTAGCCGCCACTGCACCACCTCATGCCCCCCTCCCTTACAAAGTTCCTAAAAATGTAGCACCTCGTAGGCTAGCGCCTTGCGTTTGCGGATAGATAATTCCAGAGCTACCCTGAGACCGGAGCTATGTGGGATTGGCAAACAGGAAGGGCGCACGAGGCCGAAGGCAGCGGAGGGACGTGGGGATGGCATCGGCCATCATCGGGAAGAGGGGAGTAGCAGTGTGGACGAATAGGAATATATGGGGGAGGAAAGCAAGGAGGAGTTAAGTGCAGAGGCAGTCTAAGAGCAAAGCACGCGGAGTCAGGTGAGGGATGGGCAGCATCCGAATTTTTTTTCTCTTATATCAGACACATGTACGGTATCATTATCCTTGAAATAAATGTACGTATAATACATGTTTATGTTAGACAGGTCCCCTTCTCGGTACCAATGTGTCAGTACTGTCGTGAGCCGTTTAAACAACTTGAGAATAGACCGTGTATGTCGATTTTGATCCTAGGTGACACCTAATGCCACCTAATGCCACCTCAGCTTCTCTGGGGGCGCTAGCGCCAGCGTCCAACACTCATGGGGCTGGTAGCACCCGTTTTATATTGATCCAACGGCTCACGATAGATTTAGCACGTTAGCACATACTGACAAGGGGGAGTTAGCAACTTAACACATCCAATGCGATGTAGACATACATGTGAGTTGCTTCCATTTCGAGTGGGCTCTAGTCTAACCTCTCTAGAAAGTAGGGTTCTATCCATCCATCCACCATAAGGCTGAGCCTTTCGCAGAAAAGTTGCCTGCCTGGGAGCAGTGGAGTCGTCGAGTCGGAGATAGATAAGCCATGTAGGAGCTTTTTGTTGCTTGTGCCCTCTTGGAGATTTATGGAGGGGTTTGTACAGTAGCGGCGCGGAGGGTGGCGCTTTCGGTGGCGGGCCCGCCAACCCAGGTGCGTGCGCTCGTCGTTTCCCTGCAGGTATGGAGCTGCCGATCTCCCCTGCTAGTTTTTATCGGCTCCGCCGCGACCGTATCGTATCGTGTGCGCGCCGTGCTGTGCGCCACACGCGCAGCCGCAGCGGTACAAGGTTCCATGGCGATTGGCGAGATCGTTTTTGGCGGCTCCACTTAACTTTCTAGCCGTTTCCACCGCGTTTGTCGCGCTACAGTTGCTGCGCCCCGTCACGCTCACGCCCACGCCCACGCCCACGCCCACGCCCACGCCGATCGAGCTACCTCCAACTTGTTGCCCCGTCGCCGGGCGTGGCCGCGTGTGGGGTGCTGGTGCTACTGCTAGCGACCACACCGTTCATGCGGTTTCCATACGTGGCCCGCGGGACGCATGAAGAAATTCTCCTCTTCTTCATTTTTTCAAAACCTTGAAGTTGGTATTAACCTTTCTAGAAAAGAAAACGATATAATTGGCGATCGGAAATCTAAAGTCGCTGTTTCGAATGTTGCCGCGTCTAACCGGCCGGCGTTTTCATGTGTTTTATCGATCCATGCAGGCGCTGTCGAACGGGCGGCACAAGAGCTGCCTGCACCGCGCGGTGGTGAACCGGCGCCAGGAGCGGCGGTCGCTGGCGTTCTTCCTGTGCCCGCGCGAGGACCGCGTCGTGCGCCCGCCGCCGAGCGGCGCCTCACCCCGGCAGTACCCGGACTTCACCTGGGCCGACTTCATGCGATTCACGCAGCGCCACTACCGCGCCGACACCCGCACCCTCGACGCCTTCACCCAGTGGCTCGCTCCGCCGCCGCCCGCCGCCGCCGCCTCCCCCCACGGCCCGGCCGCGACGGCCCAGGAGGCGGCTTGATCCATCAGTCCATTCGCCACGATTTTTGTCGGAATAGGCCACGTGCGCCCCGGGTGCGGTGGGCCCGTGTGGAGGTGGTGCCCACGTGGGCCGCGGGCCCAACACCACCTTCCATTTTTGGACGCTGGCGCTCCCTGTAGTCTTCTGATCCGACGTGGAATATAGTGTGTAGATATACATATATATATATATAAACTTGTGGGGTTTTCTTCTCTGTTTATTTTTTTTTGTTCTTCTCGTGGCGGCCGCATGTAAGAAGAATATATGGATGGATGTTTGTACGCAAATAGGCTCTTGAAATTTCCAATCTGGACGGACGCGAAGCTCGCTTGATGATGCCTTTGTTCCGTAGCGCTGCGCAGAGGCCAAATACTTGGTGGCGGCCGGCCGGAGGAGAATCAGTTTGTGCTTCTGATCTTTTGGAAGGGAGCGCCTGTAAGTAAGCCAGCTGAGCTGACGAAGACGAACCATGGTGGTGCTGTTTGGTTCGGAACTGTAATGGCAGTTTTTGCGTCTCAGAATTCCATTGCAGCTATCATCATATGAATCATATGATGGATTGGGGGTAGTATACTAGTATATCGTTTGCAGAAGCAAATTCGGAAAATGAGTGAGGTTCAACTCAAATGCAGAAATAGAGTTCCTCTATTATTTTTTTTAGGGAAAACTGGAGTTGCAATTGGAACCAGCGTGTTTGTAAATGGGCCTGACATGGCTAATTTCTTGTGAGAAAGAATCAACAGTAGATGTCTTCATCTCCAAAGAAAAATCCATGCTTGACACAGAGATATCTGGATCCAATTTGATCTCTTCGTTCAATCGCTTCCAACCATGCCACATCCTGAATGTTTTTGTACCCTTCCTACTGTTCATTTATGTTCTCACAGCAGTTGATAACTTGCACCACCCTAGCTTCAGCTGCTCCACTAAATTCATTGTCCATAGATGCAGTAACTTGTCTGGTATGGACAAATATCCAGGCGAGCACTGTAGCATCATGTGCTACTGTAGCACTACGTTACTGTATCACCGCAACTATTGGCAGCCCTTGTTTTTTTAAAAAATCTATCTATTATGTATTTGGTATTATCTATTAGTTAGACAAGTTATTATTAGATTAGATTGTTATAGATAAGTTTCCTTATAGATCATTTCTTAGGGATCAAGTCGTGTTGTCCCTATAAAAGGGATAGCATGTATCTATTATCAAGGAAGCAAAGAAATAAACAAAGTTAGCCCCTAACCGGTTGGCTAAAGATCAGAGCTTCTTTGTTCGTCAGGAAGAGTCTCGGTCGAGCTTGGAGGATGATCCCTCATCTCCCTGGCTAATCAAGCCTCAGAGCCTCGCTACCTCGATAAGGAAGAGCCATGCTAACGGTTAGATGAGGGCAAGTGCCTTACCCTCGGTCCTCAGACCCGTATCCAATCAACGGTTACAATATTTGGTATCAGAGCCACCCACCAAGGTTTTCGGTGCCGGACTTGTACCCCAACAGTTATCACAACATTTGGTATCAAAGCCGCTCACCATGGCTTTCGGTGTCGCACTATCTCTCTTAAAGAAGTTGAAGGCTAACTGCGAAGAGCAGAAGTTCTTACTCGACAACATGACTGTTGTCCATTAGAGCTTCGTTGATCCTCGTCCACGTGACGCGAGGTCATCATCGTACCCTCTCATCAACATAGGGCCACTAAGAACTTCAACTGTGACCACCACCGTAGCTCGAGGACGAGCTACCTCGTCGCGAGGGGTGTAATGGTATGGGCAAATAGGCAGACGAGTACTGCAGAGTGCGCACTGTAGCACCACGCTTTACTGTAGCACCACATATATTAGGCATGATTTGTTATTTAGAAATCTATCTATTAGGTGTTTGGTATTATCTATTAGTTAGGCAATTTATTATTAGATTGGATTGTTAGAGATAAGTTTCCTTATAAATTATTTTTTAGAGATCAAGTCGTGTCGTCTCTATAAAAGAGATAACATATATCCATTATCAATTAAACAAAGTTAGTCCCTAACCAATTGACTAAAGATCAGAGTCTCCTTGTTCGTCGGAAAAAATTCCGACCGAGCTTAGAGAGTGATCCCTTATCTCCCTAGCTAATCATACCTTAGAGTCTCGTTACCTCGACAGGGAAAAACCCTGCTGACGGTAATCATGTCTCATGAGTCTCGCTACCTTGACAGAAAAGAATCCTGCTCACGGTTAGATGAGAATGAAGTACAACATGTCACACGACATGTCACACTGCTGGGCAAAATATAACCATAGGAATATCAAACGCACCAATTATGTCACTGTAGAGTGTTGAGCAAGAACTCATGAAAGAATGCAAGGATGCCATGAATTCAAGAATATTGGACTGCTATAGCACATGTAGTGAAGTTTTGCTAAAGAATAGATGGCCTCTATGACTCTACCTATTGACTTCCAGTACAACCTTACAGCAATGTTGTGCAAGCACAGAAAAAAATGAAGAGTGCGTTCATTTGGCGAAAAACGCATATATTATTCTATAATTACACCAAAGCTTTTGGCCTTTCAGCATCAACAAGAATCATATGCTTATCTAGAGCCAAAAATTCAGTCTAATATACCCCTAACCACTAACAGTTTTCTTCAACATATATTTCAGATACTTGCTTCAATCTCCTTGGGCCGCCACATGGACTTTTGGACGCAGAGCAACCCCTCATTACCCTTGGTGTAGGTCATGCGTACCTCCCACTGCAGGGACTTCACCATGCCTTGCAATTCATTTATTGTCTCCGCATTATCCCTCACAATCAGTTTGCCTTCTGGCCTCAAAATCCGGTCAACCTCGGCAAACACTGCCAACAATTTGCATCTGCGAACAAACAATACAATCGCTTAAGAAGATTCAATTATGCAACGAGTATAACGCGCACAAATATGCTGTCGCCACAAATAGAAGAACCCTGCAGGACTCAGAAGCTTAGTATTTTAGCTGAACAATTTGCATCAGTCAGTCAGGACTACAGACCATTGCTCCAATAGTATATATATTTACAGAAGAATACACTAATAAGCAGTCAGTGAAAGTAAGGTCTTCTATCAGCTAGATTCTAAATCCTAGTCCAACGTCAAGCACATAAATCCTTCACTGCTTGCTTTGGTTAAAGCTAAGCTACTGGCAAGCATGAAGCAACTGTCATCATCGAGAAAACAAAATACTGACCTCTTTTTGAGCTTTGAGAACAAATGGTCCACATGCAGAAGGTCATATGTTCTCGGGTAAGTGCTGAAAGATTCGCACCAGTCATGATACATACCAACCAAACCACGCTCATAGATAATGGGAAGTGTGTCTGGTGAATCAATTGGCACAATATTCATAACCCAGACTTGTTGGTCCCTCAGAGCTGCAGCAAAACTGAAATGCAATCATGTAAAACGTTAGCTAAGAAATGGAAATAAAAATGAGGTACCAAAATGCCATTGTCAGCGGTCTTCAATAAAGCATTGAGAAATGAATCGGTTTTGAAATCCAAATGCATCAAGAGATAGACAAATGGATTTTACATCTTCCCGACTTAAATGAAAATAGAACAATGATTATTGACATATTGACATGGGACAAGTTGCCCATTATGTTTGCTGGTACCACAGTGCCAACTCGGACCAATAGTAATTTAGTGCAATCTGAATTAATGACAATTTTTGCAACTCAAAGCTAAATTTGTGGGGGATTTACCTTTCACAGACAAATTTCTCATTTTTTCAAGCTATTAAGGCCAAACCTTGGCCAATGGATTTCCGTATATATGTTATCTGTAAATTGTAATGATTCTACCAAAACTAATTGTTCAATGAGATTGAGAAAGCAAACCATTTACTTACCCTCCATATACAGCTCTCATGTCCATCACATTTCTCACTTTAGACCAGTCAATTCCCATGCCATTCACGTATGATTTCCTTACAACCCGTTTCCAGTGTGCATAATCTGCCTCAAAGTCTTCATTTCCTGGTTTTCCATAGACTCCAACTTGAGAACCATCTATCCAGTAGGGGGTCTTTTCAAGCCTTTGTGGCCATGTCTCTGGCCATTTTGATCGGCGTACTGATGGACCAACAGGCAATTTGTGCATGCACGCTTGTAAAGGTACGTTCCTGCATAACACAAGGTTGTTTAAGCAAAGTAGAGAAGGACTTCACACATGGAAATACAGTCCATTGAAAGAACCTTAACCATACCACGCAGCATCTGCATCATCAGTTTCCTTGCATAATGGTGGGCTGTCTTCTGATCTTTTCTCATAGCAATTGTTGTCCATTGGCTTCTGATATATGGACATACCAACTTGATTTAACTTATCCTTTGTCTTGTTAACCATTTTCCAGCACATGGATTTTGTCAGAGAAGACATGGCTGAAAAGAGTAAGCAACTGTGTGTTAGACCTGGTCCACCTGGATGAAAAACTTTGCAGCTGGCTCATAGCATGCGTTTATAAAAAAAGTTCAAGCCTGGACCATTCATGACATTGGGTGCATCTAATGCTTAGCACCAATTAATTCTATTTGTGATAATAAGCTCAACTTGTGCCACCAGTAGTCATTATAGGTAAAAGGAAGGCAAAGAGGATTTAGTGATTTACAACTTGTGAACTTTTGTTACAAGCAACAGCATGTTCTATATGTGTTGCACTGTTTGAAAGAAAAATCTGGCATAACCATTCAACTTGGATGCTGTATTGGTTTTGCAACATCATTCAGTATGAGTGAAATTAAAAGATGTGGTCAGTACAATACCATTCCAAATTTCAACATCTTCAGGGAACTTTTGGTAAACAGGAGTGGCAGACCAGATGAAGTAACCACCAGGACGTAATAGGCGGTTCAATTCCAGCAAAAGCATGCCACCTGAAAGTAACCAGTTGTCACCAACAGTATTTAGAGCAATTTTATAGAACAGAAAACATGCCACAACCAAGACAAACCTTCAATGTGCCAAGGGACTCTGCAGCGAGCACAATGAATGACATCAAAAACCCTGCTGGGGTATGGAAGTCTCTTGGTGCCCATTACCGCTGATATTGCTGGAATTCCTCTCTCCAGTGCAAACTGTACTTGAGCTTCATGCTCATCTTTTGGGGCAAATGACATTGTGAGCACATCTCTATCAAACATGTAGCCTCCAAAGCTGGCAACTCCACAACCAACATCTAGAATGACACGGCTTCGTTTGCCCCATGCAATATCAGGTAATGCCTGCACACAGCAGTTTGATTTAACATCAAAGCATGTAAACGCGTCAACATGCGAGATATGGTGATAATATCTACTTCAAAGACACAAGATGGAAATTTCATTATCATTTTCCAATACTCTGTTTTCTTTATAGATTAAATTAGGGGAGATGCTTACGGCTTACAAGAAAAAAACAAGTACTTGGCTGAATTTCCATAAATCCAACCTGGAATGTTATTAAAATTTAAAAGGGGTGCTTTAAAGTACAAGTTCAAATGTGGAATCAGTTCTCATTAAGTTGAACATATTCAAATTTTCCTTCAACTAGTGCAAACTTCTTTTAGTGAGTAATAATGGCACTTGCCTCGAGACTTGTGTATGTGAAATGGTATAAATCAACCATTGATACATGAAAGTATGAGACATATCAATTTAACTAAAGGATGACACATAATAAGGGCAGCCGGGCCGGGGAAATGATAGTAAACCTGCTGAATAGTATCAATGTAGTGTAGTGCGCCGTTCTTGAACTGAGTCCCACCCCCAGGGAACATAAGGTAATCGCCAGAAACTTTAACCCAGTTTTGGTGCCCCTTATACTCTGCAAGCTTGGTGTGAGGGACATTGCTATACCATACCTGCAAAAATAGTGCTACTTGTAATAAGCAAAAGGCAATCTTGATCAGCTAAAGATTACTCGATGCTGTGAAAACATTATGAAAAGACAGAAGCACCTTGTCCCTGCTGTTGGGCCACTCAATTGGGCGCTTATATCCTTCCGGAAGGGGAACAAGGCAGGTAGGAGGCACCTCAGGGCAATGCCTCTCGCGATGTTCATAATGCTTGGTAGATCGAAGCTTCTTGATAGCCTTCCCATTATCAAGGCAAGGTATGTAATCTGTCGCGGCACTGCTATTACATAATTTCCAGCTATAGGTGATTTCATCACCTGAAGATTTTGATGATGCTTGAGCTTCCTTCTCATTCTTTGACTCTGCAGCCTGTGTAGAGAATGATCCATTCTCGGTATTTGACTCCTTCAGAAGTTCTGATTGAGACCCGTCAGGAAATACCTCATTAGACTTTGCAACTACCTTCTCTCCACCTTCTTCCACTTCTTCTTCTATTTGAGGCTGTTCAGTTGCATCCTGCGTGGCATCACCATCAACCTTTTCTTCTTGATCTTCTTTCTTCTCACCATCAGATTGATCACCATCATTTTCAGTTGTGGTCTCATCATCTTTCCTTTCCTTGCTCTTCTCTTCATCGCCACTCTTTACACCATTAGACTGCCCAGCTCCAGATTCAGCATCCCCACCCTCCTTGGCGCTCTGCCCTTCTGATTTTCCATTTGCGTCATCAAACGTATCCTTACTCTCCTCCTTTTCTTTTGGTGGTTCCTTTTCTTCAGTCTTCTCCACAGGCTTCTCCATTGTGTTCTGAGTGAACTTCTCTTCCTCAGGAGCCTCCTTGTCGTTATTCGACTCATCTGGAACTACATTATCGTTATTGTCAGTATCCCCGAATTTTTCAGGGTCTTCAACAGCATTGCCGGATGCTGCCTCCTCGGATGCACCAAAGTTAACTGGGGGGGCCTGCTGCTTCACCTCCGACTTCTTATTCGACAATACCTCCAGCGGGAAGATGGTGGACGATGTCATCATCCACGCGCCGACCAGGCAGAGCGCCACAAACACGACGACCGTGGTGGTCGTACAGAATGACGACGATGGCGGTGGCCGCCTGCCGTCCATCTTTGCACCTCGGCCAAATGCCATCGATCTCACTCTAACATGTACAGTCACCCACACTCCACGCGGTTTGTCTGTATCAAGCCCACCGACCAAGTACCCCAAAGGTTGCAGCTTTGCTGCTTTCGGCCACACCCACGCGCAACTAGAGCAAACTACACATGGTCAAAACTCATAGAGCTGGAAATTTATATCAATCACTAGATCTAAAGAAGGAAACATTAGATCTGCTATAGCAAATACCAACTCAACAATACAAAAGAAAATCCGGTTTTTTTACTATTTGTTTCCCCTCAACTCTTTCCAAGAACAAAAGCCATTCAAAGCAAAGAAATCTCCTGATATGAACAAACATGGAAACAGAACTGCTAAGCGCGTGCATTAAAACACCTCAACACACGGAAATCTGACAAGTTCTATTCCTTGCACAAATCGCAACCGGATCTGTGACCTCAGCTGGTTCCGAGATGGGCACAAACGCGAACTAATTATGGTAGACTGATTCAGAAAATAAGTGTACTAAACCACTATCTAATCAGTGGAATGAACGAACAAGCATAGCTAGCTAGATCCGCACCTGCAAACGGATACAGGGAAAAGAGCGAGGCGGCAATGCAGAGGTGGTGGATTCGTACCTCGCCGGGATTGGGACCGGGGAGCTGAGCTCCGAGCGGATCTCGCGGAGGAGAGGAGGTGAGGTGTTCTTGGGCTCTGGCTTCGCACTGGCCTCGCCGCGTTATAAAGGGGAGGTCCGCGAGGAGCAAGCAGCGGACTGTGTGTGGCATGTGTGAAGCAGATGGGAGCTTTTGAACGAGGATTAGCAAAAATAGCGTAATTACAATTATAAAAATAATGTTCTTGTTTTTTTTATCGCAGGAAGGACAAGCTATGGCCGGACGGACAAGACATTATTTTTGCAATTGAGACTGTAAGTGCGTCATTTTTTTTCAAATCCTACTTTAAATAGTATCATTTAGACCAAAATTCGTACTTGAAAGGGGGCATTAGTGGGAAAATTTTAACTAAAACTGGTGGATTCATGGGTAACCTTCTTTTGCAGCTTTGCACTTTCAAGCTCGCATTATTACAAGCAACCATTGTACTTTTCTTCAACTAAGCTAAACAAGTGGTGTTTACCCTTGTAGAAAATTCATAATATGCTATTAAATAATTACATGATTTATGTAGCTCACTGTGAGTCTGACATATGTGTTTTAGACACTAGTGGCATATAATGAAGATTTAAAGTTATTCAATGGCATAGAACGAATTATCCCTTCTCATTAAGTCACGTAAGACAAGTACTCTCTCCGTTTTTATATGTTTGATGTCGTGTAGCTTTAGTTTAGTTTGTACTCTAAAATGTCATCTAATTGGAAACGGAGGGAGTACATAAATCGTAGACATCTCTAGAGCTATGACTGTAAAGAAGATTGAAGGTGAACTATATTTGTGCATGTTATGCGAAAGCAATGCTTATATTGATGCTGAGTATGCACGTGAAAAGCTAGCTCAACTGTTGTCTAGTTACAAACCTTCGTTTTCAAGTGGCTGGCTTGAATTGTTTGTGTCTTTGAGTTTTATATGTAGTACTTTTTTTATAGGGTGCGATTAGCATTCGGATGTACGGTTCGAACGCTATCATGGTAACTGAAACATCTCATAACATTGGTTGCAACATCTCAAATCATCTGATGCAACAAAAAAAATCCTATAACTGCAACATGTAACTTTTTTAGGGCACATGCAAAAACACGAGCAACAAATTTATGAGGCTAACTTAATGAAATATTTTGAATTCATTTATGCAACATTCTGCGACATTCAAAAAAATTCTCTGGAAAAAATCTCATTCTCAATCATATGTTACTGCAACATCTCATAACATCGGTTGCAACATCTCAAATCACCTGATGCAACAAACAATTCTATAACTGCAACATACAACATTTTTAGGGCACATGCAACACCTGCAAAACTCCATCGACGTCACCCTCAACGACAGTACCACGAGGGGCAGGGGAGGTGCCCAAGGGGCTCGTCAGCGCCGCGAGGTGGAGCTTGGGCTCGAGGATGGCCGAGGGGCCATGGCGTGACACCACGAGTCTTGAGGGGCAGGGGCCACGAGGGGTGGTGAGGGAACTGAGGCGGGGTTGTTGGCGCCGCTAGGTAGAGGCAGGGGTGGTCGGCGAGCTCGGAGTGCCGAGGGGAGGTCGCCAAGCCTGATGAGTCTTCTTGGCCGGGACAAGGGAGGCGAGCCCCAGCACGTAGATGGCGCGCAGGAGCAGTGCTGCCTCGCCCGACAGCATTTGGTGCATGCCAACCCGGAACCTCGGCCAGGCGTGCACTCTAACGAGCACGCACGCCGGCATCCGTGATGTAGACACCCCCCTCTATCACACCTGCCACCTCTATCTCCTCCCCCTTTCTTTGCAATAGCACTGAGGAGGTTTGGGTCTCGGGAAGTCAAGAAGAGCCTGGTTTGATAAGGATTGGTGGATATGAATGAGTGGTTGGGAGGAGTTGGGAAAAAGGATGAATGAGTGGCTGGGAGGAGGAGCACGTGGGAAGAAAAGTGAAGTGAATGGGTAGACGATGTCCGATTTTTTTTTTTGCATCCGTACGTATGTCTACTATCATTATCCTTTTTTATAATACATGTCGGTGTGAGGGGTGTCTTCATCTATACTCAAGCTTTTGTTG
Source organism: Phyllostachys edulis (assembly GCA_036346405.1). Taxonomy (NCBI): domain Eukaryota; kingdom Viridiplantae; phylum Streptophyta; class Magnoliopsida; order Poales; family Poaceae; genus Phyllostachys; species Phyllostachys edulis. The sequence continues at coordinate 13,689,776 of CM070546.1, read as the reverse complement.
GCTAAATTTGTATAAATACGTCAATAATTGTGCAACAGTGCTACTGGATGCTACTAAAAGTATCCGTAAAATCACCGATTCCAAGCTCTAGCAATTAATATGATAAATGAACTTTTTGGAAGGGCTGGGATGCAAAGACTAGGTCGCTTTCCTCTCACCCCAGCACGGAAAATAAGGCCGATGGCGTGAGTGGGAGTGAGTGCGGAGGGAGGCCCACGCTTCCCGTCCTTCTCCCACGGCCCATCTGCCCTCCCCCCACCTCGTCCACCGCGCCACCCCCCACCGACATGTGGGCCCGCCGCCCCCAGAGACCAGACAGCCGGTTCACGGAACTAGCTAGCCACACTGCTGCGATGCAGCTGCCCATGGTGGCGTAACTCCACTGCGCGGCGGTGTCGATGCGCAGCAAGCCGCTTCGTCGGTGGGGCCAGCATCGTTCTGCTGGTCTGCCGGCAGGGAAGATGCGGTGAAGGCGGAACCCGGCTTCGATCATGGGCGGTCGCATGCATCGGCGTTGGTGAGCAGAAACGGTAGGGCTCCCTCACTAGTCACTAATGCGGCGCGACCTACCTACCCGGTCGCTGTGGATGCTGGATGCATACCGAAAATAAATCTTCCAGGGAGGGGCCTCCGCGAGGGTCCCTTGAGCTCGTCATCCATCCATGAATAGTGCCAAGGGGTGGGAGAGATCGGACGGTGGGGGGAGGGGCCACTACTACAAAACAAGCTATAGAAGACGCCTCATCACAAATGATTCCTTTGGAACTGTCTGTGATTAAATTATCACAAACGGTTCAACAAGAACTGTCTGTGTTGGGCCTATCGGGCCAGGTACCAGCCTATCACAGACGGTTCGTATTACTAATCGTTTGTGATAGACACATATCACAGACGGTTGTTTAATAGAACCGTGCAGTGATAGTTCCTGAACGATCTTTTTAAGAAGCGTGCGTGATAATCTCGATATCACGAGCGGTTCTTAATAAAGATGCGTGAACTATCCACGACAGTTCTATTAAACAACTGTCTATGATAATCTCGATATCACGGACGGTTGTAAAAAGAGGCGTCATGAACTATCACCGCGGTTCTCTTTAAAACCGTCGGTGATAGTTATATATCCTGAGCGGTTCATAATAAGAACCGTCGTGATATCCTCGCACTACAAATACGGACGAGACCCTACCCATTCCCATTTGAGCCACCACTGTAAGCGCCCCTCGCTTGCTTGCCGCGAGAGAGGAAGGGAGGAGAAGGAGAGGAGAAAGGAGAAGAAGAGGAGGATTCTCGGCGATATTTGGTATTTTAAATCGTGAGCTCGAGGGCAACAATCTATAACCCTTTAGAGCATCTGCAATGTACGTGCTTAGCCAGTTCAAATGGCTAGATTTAATGCTAGGAACCGATTCCACACTTTGGAAGCTGCTGATTTAGAGGCAAAACTCTAGGAACCGATGCAAACTTTGCATCCAGATGCAAGTGAATAGAATATTATTTTTCATTGGGTGGTCACCATATGCATTAAGTTCTGTGAGGGGGAAGGAAATGGATAGAGAGAGCGGTTGAGAGAGATTTTATTTCTTTTCTGATTTTATTAATAAGATGTCGGTCCCACTTAAGTGTAAGAATCGGATCAATACATTGAGGAAAAAATGACTAGTTCTTTGAATGCTTACGTGGCATCTCTTTTAATCGGCATCGGTTCAATACACTGGAGATGCTCTTATGTTACTATAAATTAATCGCTAATCAATTTAAGTATGTTTGGTAAATAGGAAGCCCATTGTGCCACCGACAGAGAGGAAAGGGGGAGAAGGCAAGGATTCTCGAGAGATATTAGGTATTTTCATCGTGAGCTCCGAGGGTAACGATCTATAACCCTTTATGTTTGCTATAAATTAATCGCTAATCAATTTAAGTATGTTTGATAAATAGGAAGCCCATTGCGCCACCAACAAAGAGAGAAGGGAGGAGAAGGAGAGGAGGAAGGGAGGAGAAGGAGAGGATTCTCGAGAGATATTTGGTATTTTCGTTGTGAGCTCCGAGGGTAACGATCTATAACCCTTTATGTTTGCTATAAATTAATCGTTAATCAATTTAAGTATGTTTGGTAAATAGGAAGAGTACGTACTTGTGGTTTATTAATCTAATTTGACACTAACTTGTTACATGCGTAGCATAGATAGACCGAAACTGGATGTACGGTATAAACTGTGTGAGTCAAGAGTACATTAATGGCATGGTTGCTTTTAGAAGAGCCGCCAAGCAGGATATGTTGCAGAAGGGGATAAATTTTATGTACTGTCCATGCATTGATTACGGTAATATGAAGATGTTTAACAACTCGGCGCAGATCGAAGCGCACTTGATTCAAAGGGGTTTAAAAAAAGGGTATACATGTTGGACCAGTCACGGTGAAGAGCAGATTATACCAGAAGTTAATAATAACGATATTGCCGAGGAAGTCAACGATGTGTCGGATGTGGACTGTGCTTTTGATGAGGATAGGTCACACGATGACAATCTGGATCAGATGCTACGCGATGCAGAAGAGAACTACAGTGAGAGAGAGTTTTGTAAATTCGAGTGCTTAATGGAGGACTCAGTGAGACATTTGTTCCTGGCCGCAGTAGGAATACCTAAAGTTGTCAACCGTGATTGAACTACTTAAATTGAAGGCAAGCAATGGTTGGTCCGATAAGAGTTTCACGGCGTTGTTAGGTCTCTAGCGGACATCCTTAGGAGAAGCGTGTTGCCGAGCACCACCTACCAAGCAAAGAAGGTTCTTTGTCCATTGGAAATGGAAGTAGAAAGAATACATGCATGTCCGAACGATTGTATCCTCTCTAGTAAAGAGTATGCAGACATGCATGCATGTCCCATGTGCAAAGCATCCGATACAAGCGTCGAATCTTGCTAAGGTGAAGCAAGGACCTCTGCTAAGATGTTGTGGTATCACTGTGATCCCACGTTTGAAGCGTTTATTCTTGACCCAAAGGCGGCAAGATTGCTGCGTTGGCACTTTCGGAGGGCGTAAGAGATGGAAAGCTAAGACACCTGCTGATTATGTCGGCGGAGAAACTTCGATCGAGCTTGAAGAGTTTGGTGCGGAGCGAGGAACATATGGTTAGGGTTGAGTACGGATGGAATGAATCCTTTCGGTAACATGAAATTGCCGACATAGCATCGGCAGTGAATCTATGTATGTACAACCTTCCTCCTTGGTACGTGTATGAAGCGGAAGTACATTTTGATGTCACTACTTATCCAAGGGCGAAGCAACTGGGAATGATATTGATGTGTACCTAGCACCATTCTTTGGAAGATCTTATGACCTTTGTGGAGCGAAGAGTCTTGAAGGATCTAGACACGCCATTATGTGTTAATAGAGTTTTGGTGATTAATGACAAATCTAATTGTGAGACTAACACTTTTATTGATATACATATTGTGTAGTATTATTTGGATATAAAGGTAAAAACCATGAAGGCATGCAAGTGATTAATGACAAATCCAATTCATTGGATAAACAAAAGAAAAAATCCAAACAGGTATGCATTCATAATGATAAATCTATTTGTGAGACTAACTCTTCTATTTGTCTTATCTCATTATTAGTCTCGTTTGGATATAAAGAACAAAAGAGGTATGCATTCTACTTTGTATTCATATATACTTTGTTGCATTCCTCAGATCCAAAATATAGGTTGAACTCCACCAAAAGGTTATCTTGAATATGTGCATATGTTTCCATTACACATTCGTGTATGCACACATGTAGGGGGAGTTCATTCTATATTTTGAAATTTCATTTATATTGATCCATATTCCTGTTTCCACATATATTTGGGATCTTTACTTTGAAACATATCCTTTGAATATATTTAACTTGCGTAGTTAATATATTCATATGAGTATTGAGACTTGTGTAGTTCATATATCCTTGAATATATTTAACTTGCGTAGTTAATATATTCATATGAGTATATGAGACTTATGTAGTTCATATATCCTTGAATATATTTAACTTGTGTAGTTAATATATTCATGTGAGTATATAAGACTTGTGTAGTCTAAATATACTTATATGTGAGTATAACATAACTTGTGTAGTTCATGTGTACTCACATATCCTTGAATATGTATAACTTGTGTAGTTAATATATTCATGTGTGTATAGTGCTCATATATCATTTGAGTATATATAACTTGTGTAGTTATATATATTCATATAAGTATATGAGACCGGATTGCTAGTATAGGTTGTTGTACTACTAAGAGGGGTCTTTGACTAGTAGCTTGAGTTAGTCATGTGTTGATAGCTCGTTGTGCTTGCTCTAGCTCGTGTTAATATGTTGTCAATATTTGCGAATGTGTTTTGTAAATAGTTGTGGCTCATGGATAACCCTTGTAGCATGTGATTATAGTTTGCAAATGTGTTTTGCAAATTGTCTAGGTCCATGCACCTTATCCTTGTGGCATGATGCTATTGTTTGCAAATGAGTTTTGCAAATAGTTGAGGCTCGTGCATGTTCCTTGTAGTATGTGACTATAGTTTGCAAATGTGTTTTGCAAATGGTCTAGGTCCATGCACCTTATCCTTGTGGCATGATGCTATTGTTTGCAAATGAGTTTTGCAAATAGTTGAGGCTCATGCATGCTCCTTGTAGCATGTGACTTTAGTTTGCAAATGTGTTTTGCAAATGGTTTAAGTCTATGTACCTTTTCTTTGTGGCATTGATTCTAAAAGTGTGCAAATGTGTTTTGTAACTTGTTGAGAATCTTGCCTTTGAACCCTTGTTTGCATTACTTGTCAATTGTCAAATGTGTTTAGCAATTGAATTTGTTTTGAATGCAAACTATTGTTCTTCTCAGGAAAATCGGTTGTCTGAAGCGTGTTATGGGTGAATGCGACCGCGGCTGCTGATTCGGCCGGATTTTGGTGCGGTATGACCGCACATCAGTTCTCCGATTTCCGTTAGCGGTTCGATTAAAAGCAGAATCGATGTTTTGGGGCTATGTCTCCCTTAACAATCGGTAATCTAGTGCTCCTTGAGTGAATACGGCCAAGCCTCAGCGATTGAACCGCGTGTTGGTTGGCGGTCATACCGCACCGTACCCAACGGCTAGTTTTATAACCGTTGGAGGAAGTGCGGTCGTACCGCACCCTAGTTGGCGGTCGTACCGCATGTATTGGGCTGGACCTTTGGACGTGATTCAAAGGAGAGGTCACTTCAATTATGCCCGATACTAGAATTGTCAGAATGACCAATATTAGCCAGTATTAAGGGCGATACGGGATTAAATCTAGGAATAAGTCCATATTACACCCCTGAACTTTGTCGAGAGTCCAAAAAAACCCCTAAACTCTAAAACCATTTGGTTTACACCCTTGAACTGCCAATACCAGGTCACCCAACCCCTCAGGCCGAAATCACCCGGTTTATCGCCTACGTGGCATCACTAATTAGCTCAGGCCCACTAGTCAGACACAAATCAGATAAAGAGAGAGAGAGAGAGAGAGTGCTTGATTCCTCCCCAAATCTCTCTTCCTCTCCACTATCTCCAGGCGCCGCCGCCTCCAGTTCCGCCGCCTCGGGTTCGGCCGTCTTTGCCCGGCTCGGCTCCTCCCGCGTCCACGCGTGCCTCCCGGCTTCCCGTGCGGCTCGGCCTGGCCCGCCTCCTCTTAGCTTGCCTCGGCTCGCTCCACTGGCCGTCAAGACGCCGATCTTGCCAAGCCGCCCTTGGCTCGTCTTGCCCGCCTTCTTCGCGCCCGGTTGACCCTGTGCACCGACTCTCGGCCCTTGGCCCAGCCATTGCTTGTTGTCGTGTGCGTGGCCGGTCAGCGCCGCCTCTAGCTTGCTGCTCCTCCCACGTGCAGTCACCTCCAACCGCCGGCACCTTGGCCCAGCCTACCGCCTCCTCTGGCTCGTTCTGGTACCTCATGCGAAAAGGAGCTTGGAGCTTCTCCCCCAATTGCTTCTTCTCCACCCCCTTCTCTCTCTCTCTCTCTCCTTCTCTTCACTTTCTTGAAGCTCCTCCCCCAGGCCGCATCCCCTCCTACCGTCTCCTCTAGCCCACCAGCCTTTGGTTCCCTGCGCCGCCTCCGCCGCTGGTTCCCTGCCGTCGGCTCGGATGGCGCTGCCAGCTCCTCTCTCCCCCATGGAGCCACCTCTCCTGGTGATGTTGTCACCACCTCCTGCCGGCCTGGCCCCCGGCTCTCCTCTCCGAGCACCCCTTCCCCCTAGCACCTCTGCTTGCTTGCAGTGCGGCCCTTGATCTTGCCTCTCCTCTTGGTCGTCGTGGCCCTGGCTCGAGCAACCTCCTAGGCTTTCTTGGCCTGACCTCCTTGGACCTTCCCTGGCTTGGGTTCGTGATGTCGGCGACGGTGCAGAGCGAGTGGCGGTGTAGCAAGCCAATGGAGGACGCGGCGGCGTTCGTGGACCTGAGCATACACGTCATGAGTACGCCACATCAGCGGAACATGTACGTGTGGACACCACGTCATCTAAAACCCGAATGGTTTAGGAAGAGGGGTGTAAAGTGGACGATTTTGTAGTTGAAGATGTTTTTTGGACTTGGGCCGTAGTTCAAGGGTGTAAAGTGCACTTATTCCTTAAATCTATTATGTGTCATTTTTGGTGCCGGTATGTCATGTTCCGATTATACCTGCCGGTACCGGAATGCAATGGATAAACTTGGTTGAGACACACCAAAAGACACACCGAACTTCTCCTATTTTTTGAGACAGCAGGCCAATCGTGCTGGAAGGAAAGGTAAGAAGCGTTTTTCACAGGTGATGGGTCGATCGGTTTGGAAAAGCATGTTGTCGCAGTGTCAACACACACACACACACAGAACCCCAGATCTGAAGATTGCAAATTAAGTTAGGATGCCACGAACACTGCATCTGCATGCTCCGGGATCCGACCGATCCAGAGCTACCGAGCTAGGAATCGAGTGGTCGTGCACGCAGATCGATCTTGCAAAGGTAAATTAAGAGGCTAACTTTACAAGGACGCGACACGAGGGCCCAACCGGCGAGCATCAAACGAGAGCCGCCTAATCATGCCTGTCAGCTCATCATGTTCCCCAACAGGATTCGCTCATGCTTCAAGCTTGTGTGATTTTCGCTGATCTACTCGCTTAAACTTATGTCACTAGCAGATTGAACCAATGATCACTTGGAAAAAACACTGTGCAGTAGTAGTAATTACCAATTAGCTGCAAAAGATCACAAAAAAGAAGGTGTGATGTTTCAGTCGCTTGGAACGCACTAGATTGTGAAGTTGGGCGCTCCACAACCGAGCGCCTCATTAAATTTTCACATGACAGCAACTATGAATCGCATATGCTTGTCTTTTAGCCTTTCTTCTGCGTAGGGCCATGACACGAGAGTGCTCGTCCAACCGACCGCAAGAGGAAATCTACCAATCTGCGACCGTCCCTTAGCTAGTTAACCACTCCCAAGTCCTAACCAACTTCCATCCGAATTTAACTCGACCAACGCACTTCCTTGGATCGCCAACTCGGACGAGATATTTGCTGTTTTCGACGTATCTCTCGTGATTGGTGTTGCGGAATCGTCGCTAGTGAGTTTAGTACGAACGATTATCTTGTAGATAAAGTTAGAATCGTAAGAATAATACAAGAGCATAAAAACAGAATAATATATTAAACACAGAGATATGAGGGAACTTCTGGCTTCTCTTTATTGCCAATTCCATGTATACACCTTTCAAAACCAGATACTGGAAGTGACTTAGTGAATAAATCTACTAGATTTTTACATGACTTAGTATGTACTACTTTAATCTCGTCCATCCTTTGCAATTCATGAGCATAGAAGAACTTGAGGTTGATATGTTTTGTGAGTTGACTCTTAACATAACTCATCTGCATTTGTTCAACATAAGCTGCATTATCTTCATAGATAATAGTGGGGGTTTACACGATATTCAATCCACACGACTGTTGGACGTGGTGAATCATCCGCTGAAGCAAAGAACATTCTCGCGAGGCCTCGTACAGTGCTATGATTCCCTAGTGGTTCGTCGAAGTTGATACAAGACTTTGCTTAGACGATTTTCAGACAATTACATTTTCACCACACATGAATACATAGCCTTTTTGCGACTTAACTGTATGCGGGTCTGATAGATACCCAGCATCTGTATAGCCAGTCATAGTTAAGTCTTGGTTATTTCTGTAGAACAGATCAAGATCTTTGTTTCCTTAGAGGTATCAGAAGATGTCCTTTATTCCCTACCAATGCCTTTTGGTAGGTTCTGCATTATACCATGCTAGTAGGTTCACGAAAAATGCAATGTCCGGTCTAGTACAGTTTGCTAAATACATGAGTGCTCCAACTGCACTCAAGTACGAGAATTCCGGTCCCAGAACTTCCTCCCCCTCTTCTCTAGGTCTGCACGGATCCTTGTCTTGTTGCAAAGATCTCCCGACCATTGACACTTTCGAAGGATATGCCTTTTCAAAGCCGAATCTTTCTAACACCTTCTGAGTGTAGGTTGACTGATGCACTAAAATCCCTTCAGGGGCATGCCCAAGCTGCAAGCCTAGACAATATTTGGTTTTACCCAAGTCTTTCATTTCGAACTCCGACTCCAGGTAAGAGCTTACTTTCTTAATATCTTTCAAAGTCCCGATGATATTCAGATCATCTACATATACTGAGATTATACAAAATCCATCCTGGGATCATCGTATAAATACACAGGGACAATCCTCATTGTTTGTGTAGTCTCTCTTGCAGAGAAGTCGCTTAAGTGATTATACCACATTTTATCTGATTGTTTCAGTCCATACAATGACTTTCTGAGTTGCATACTGTACAGATTTGTATTTGCTCTGCCTCGGTTTGGGACAGGGATACCTTCAGGTACCTTCATATAAATGTCTGAATCCGAGTTTCCACAAAGGTATGCAGTTACCACATCCATCAATTTTATTTCTAAATTCAGGTTTACTGCCATTGAGATTAAATATCTAAATATAGTTTCGCCCATGACCGAGAAATATGTTTCTTCATAATCAACTCCTGGTAGTTGAGTGAAACCTTATGCAACAAACCTTGCTTTATATCTTACAACTTCATTGTTTTTATTTCTCTTTCGAACAAATACCCGCCTATACCCTACGAGGTGCACATGGGGAGACATGCGGCTTACTAGTCCAAACACCTCTCTTTTATTCAGAGATAATACTTTTGTTTCTATTGCCTTCTTTCAATCTTCCCAATCTGATCTTTTCTTACATTCAGCGAGCGATGCAGGCTTTGGATTAAGATCGATGATTGTGGCAGTTTTCTTTGTAAAATAAATGTCAACATTGGCTGTTGTTCTATTTATAGATTCTCCCGTGGTCATATAATTTATACCTATTTCTTCATGAAGCGATTCTTCTAATGTTTCTACTCGCTCACCGCTGCTTCCAATTGCGGAGGCAAGTCCCTTTAGTTTTTCAGCTCCGATGTGTGCGCACACATCCATGCTGATGTCTCCCTCCGTGGGAATATTCAAATCGGATTTGCTTTTTACTGAAGGTTTCATACTGGGGCCAGGTCTCAATTGGCTCCCTTTCTGGTTCTAAGGAACTACAGTGATGGGCTGTGTCAAGTCCATCTTATCTTTTTTTGCCAAGCGTCCCCGGTTACTTCAGATTCGAGGGGTCGGGATTCTCGTCCTTTTATTCTAAGGCCTCTAGGCGAGATTAGGGATACCTTCAATTTTCTTTGGTATTTCAATCCTCTCCAGTGCATTGTGTACAGGCACATGCGACTTGATCACGCTCTTCAAATCACTAAAGTGGTCAAGCAGTTGATTCGCTAATGCTTGCATATCAATTATCTTCTGGGCTTGTCTATTTGATTCACTAGTGCGTGGGTCATGTGCATGGATTCCCGTGGCTTGCCACGTTATTTCCCAATATTTTTCATCAATGGGTTGATTTCCTCCCCCTAATGACGGAAAACTATCCTCATCAAATATGCTATCAGCGAAGCAGGCTGTACGCAAACCTCTAGTCATAGGGTCTAGATACATGATTATATATGTTGTCTCATAACCAACGTATATCCCAGACTTTCGGAGAGGTCCCATTGCAGTTCGCTGCGGAAGTGGTATAGGTACATAAACATTGCAACCAAACCTACGGAGATGAGAGATTTTCGGTGATGACCTTTGCGCTAGTTGCATAGGTGAATGGATATTATATGTAACAGTCTAAAATTGATGAGAGTTGTTACGTGCAGGACTGCGTGTCCTCAACATGTAGTTGGTAAATTACAATTATGCAAAAGCGGTTGGGTAATAAATTTAATTCGTTTAATTAATGCCTTTGCTAGTCCATTTTGGGTGTAGACATACGGTACAGAATGCTCAACAGCAATTCCTATTGCCATGCAATAATCATCAAATGCTTTTGAAGTAAATTCTCTAGCGTTATCCATTCTGATGGACTTCACATGATGATCAGGAATATTATTCTTAATTTTAATTATCTGCGAGATCATCTTTGCAAAAGCATTGTTTCTCGTAGACAATAAACATACATGCGACTATTTCGGGGAAGCATCGATGAGCAACATAAAATACCTAAATAACCCTGACAGGGGCTATATAGGACCGCAAATGTCTTCCTGGATACGGTCCAGGAATGGAGGGATTTCATCCTTCACTTTCAGAGTAGAAGGTCTAATAATTAATTTACTGGTAGCACATGCTGGGCACACAAAATCTTCTTGATTTGGAAAATTCTTTACATTGATATTATATCTATGAGAATTGGCAATTATATTTCTCATCATCCTAAGACCAGGGTGGCCTAATCTATCATGCCAGAGACAAAAAAGTTCAGAGCTTCTAAAAGTGGTTTTCAGGACAGTATAGTCTGCAGGTGCCTTAATATTAGTGTAGTATAGCCTAGATTCATATGAAGAAAGTCGTTCTAATAATCTTTTCCTATTTTCATCACGCATTGTAATGAGCAGGTATTCTTTACCATTCTCTTCTTCAGTCTCTACATGGAGACTATTAGCGCGAATATCTTTAAAGCTTAAAAGAGTTCTAGTCGATTCTGGGTACAACAAGGCTTCTTCAATAACCAATGTTGTGCCGATCGGGAGTATAATTGTGGCTCTTCCTGAGCCTGTTATACAAGTATCGCTACCTGTGATTGTCGTAAGATTACTAACATTCTTGCTGATCGATTGGAAACTTTTTGTCTCTCTCAATATGGTATTCGTTGTGCCGCTATCTGCTAAGCACACTTTCTCCATAGGGCGCCACACACGTTCTGATATATAAAGTATTTATTAATATGGGGTAGGAAACAATCCACACATAAATAAAATACTCCAAAACAGAACATAACTTGCTATTATTAATACGAGAAAAAGTCTTGCGGGACTAATGATAAGAATGTAATTCTTTGCTCTTCTAGATCTTACAACCATTATTCAATAATTCAATGTTCTATCATAACCATAGACTGCAAATGACTATAAAAATATAAGTGCAATGCGTGCACTAGATCGAATCAGTGAAGTATGAAGAAACTTATGCTTAAATCTGCTCCATGTTCATCTCCTCTTCTTCGGCAGCTATAGCTGCGGCCGTTGCGATGTCCAAAGAAGGTATGATGGGGGCTGCTGCTGGGTTGTCCACATCCATGGTGCAACCAATAACTGTGGGTCCTATGTGCCTACAATGGCGAGGTGTGCCTTATGCTGTTCTTTGCCCTTCTTCTTAGCCTTGAAAGCATCAATCATGTGCTGCGGCTCACGGCAAACACGTGACCAATGTCCCCATGTGCCACATTTGTAGCAGCTTTGGTCCTACTGACCATAGGGCTTCTCATCGTGCTTCTTTTGTTTGCCCTTCTTGGCTTGAGCATTCTGCTTGGTCTTGCGATCGATGACCTTACCCTTCTTGCCTCTTTCCTTTGAGTGAGGCTTCCTCATCTTGTAGCTGCTAGCATTGACTTCATGGCCAACTTTGCTACTAAGTGGCTGTGAGATGTAATTCTTCCTTAGAATCTCATCTTGAGCTTCCGCAACTTGCATGATGTCAATCAGTTCAGCATACTCCTTGTAGCCATCTTGACGATAGTTGCGTGCGGATTGCACCACATTCGGGTAAAAGGTAGAGAGGGTTTTCTCAATCTTCTCCTCATCCGTGATTGCCTTACCACAGAGTTGAAGACTGGTACAAATTCTGTGCAAAGCAGAGTTGTACTCCCCCACAGTCTTGTAGTCAGTGAAATGTAGTCGGTTTCATTCCTGCTCTGCACGAGGAAGAATGGTGTACTTCAGCTTCTCGAACCGCTTCTTTACTGCGGTCCATAAAGCTAGTGCGTTCTTCTCTACCATATACACATTCTTCAGCGTTAGACAGAGATGGTGTCTGAGGAAATAAAGTGCCTAATCATTTTTCTCAGTAGTTGGAGTGACATCCTTCGAGTTGCCAAGTCCGATAGCAGCACAGAGCTTCTTGGCTTCAAGTGCGATCTCGACATCGATGCCCAAGTCAAGTAATTACGGCCATCTTTGGGCGACTCTTGAACTCGATTCGTAATGCGATCATCTGCATATTTATGCAAAGAGTTCATAAGATTACTACTGGTAATTTGTATAAAATGGTTGCAAAGATTCTCATAATGTTCCCGTATATTTTTATGCATTTTTCATGATTTACTCCTATTTTTAGTGATTAAAAGCAATATAAACAATCACAGATAATCAAAACAATAAAAACAATAAATAAATTGCATATAAATAACAATAACATTGTTAAACATGCTTCAAAATGTCAAAATATGCAAAAACTTGAATTCCCAAGGCCCTTTTCTGTTGGAAAATGAATTTTCGGCGAATTCTGCAATTTCCAGGGGTTAAAACGCGAAATTTCAGTTCTGGGAAAAGTATTCGCGCAATTTTCAAAAAACATCCAGGGCCTTATTGCAAAAATCGGTTTTTCTTTTCTTTTTCCCCTTTTTCGGATTTATCTCCGGTCGGGCTTTCCTTCTCGGCCTCGTTTTTGGCCTTCTCGGGCCGACCTCCCCCTTTGGCCCATGGAGCCCAACCAGTGGCCTACTAAATCGGTGCTAGGGACCCTAGCACCGGGTCCCCAAAGGCAGCGGTGCCCATGCATGTGAGGTGGTGGCGGGCTGAGGCTTCAAGTGTAGTATGGTGGTTGCGCTCAGCCTTAAGGGTAGTAGTGGCTCGGCGGCATGAGCAGGCGGCTCTGAGCACCCGTGTCCCAGCTGGCCGGGCGGCGGCTCCGGCGGGGTGGCGTGGGCGTCACTTGTGTGGCGCCAGCGGCGACCGTGTGGGGCCCAGGAGCAACACGTGGTGCGCTTCGTCTGGTAAGCGAGGCCGGTTGGTTCCATGTGCGGCGCCGGCGCTACCTCCCCCCTTTCTCTTTGCTTGATTGGATGGTGTGGAGGGGACCAGTGGCGCGGGAGCCGTACGGGACTGGCGGCGTGGCTCTAGGCCGGCATAATCACAGTTCAAGGTAGCGGTGGCACCGTGGTATGCACCTGACTCTAGGCTAGTGCGGGCAGTGCGCCCGGGCCGACCACCATCTGGCGTATTTTTTGTTTACTCTTGTTCATGCAATATGTGTACTGTTCATCAGAGTACTAATGATCATGCAATTATCGTTCATACAATTACCGATCGGCTTGATCGGCGACTACAAGTTGGCTCACGGTAGATTAGAACGTATTTGCAATTTTCAATCTACGGTACAATCATCATCCACTTTTCCATGCAATCTATCGATCGGCATTGTGCCGGCGACTTTAAGTCGGCTCGCGGTAAATTAGAGTGGATTTGCACCATAGGATACAATCTAGAAAGCCAAATTTGCATAATTGAAAGCTATCTAGAAAAAATGATTCGATCTACGAGTGTCGTGCTACGACGGTTACCTTTCGATCCGAGGAGAGTCGATCATGCTGATGATGTGTTGAGGAACCGTCGCTGGCGAGTCTAGTCCGAGCGATTACCTCGTAGACAAACTCAGAATCGTAAGAACAATGCAAAAACACAAGAGCATAATAATGGATTGAACACAGAGATATGATGGGACTTCTGGCTTCTCTTTTTTGCTCTTCCGTAAACGGTAGTACAATGGTTGAGGTCCCCCTCCTTTATATAGGCTACTGAATGGATGAGAAGGCCATCGCGGACCAGGAGTGCCGGCCTGGGCCCAATTTCTTAACAATTGGGACTAGTCTTGTACTACATCGTGAGACTTTCTACGACTCTCTTTTCCAAGTAAGTTATTTTCACTTGAAGCTCAGGGGCTAGATAACGAGGATCTAATAATCCTCATTTATTTATTTATCTGTAATCATTATTATAGATATTAACATCTCTATATTAGTCTTAAATATACCCTGACGAGGATATAATAATCCTCATTTAATTATTTATCTGTAATTCATATTATGGATAATAATACCGTCATATGATTCTTGAGTATACCCCTTAATATTCATAAGGGAGAAGCTGGAGGTCGTAAGTTCTTTTACGACCACCTCATAGTCGTAAGTCCTCCCACGACTATCCCATAGTCGTATATCTTTCTATGACTATTCCCTGATCGTAAGTCCTCCTGCGATCAGTCTGTAGTCGTAAGCTTTACTACGACCACCACCTAGTCGTAAGCTCTCCTACGATCAATCCCTAGTCAATGGGGCTTACAGACATATGGGCCTAGTCAATCAAGGAATCTTCTGCATCATATCTACAGATATGGATAGTTCATTACGCTGTTATTCTCTAGAATAATGGCACGATCTAACTCTCTGTCCTGGTGATAACTGCCCAACAGCGTGGGGACGTTACAACTCCCACAATAATCTTCAGAAACAGCTCCATCATCTGAAGCATTAAGGCGCCCTTTGAACTGGAAAAACGGTAGCCTACTTCGAAAACTGTATAAAAGGCAGAATCATCAGGAGAAGAGGGGACAACGCAATCAGGAGCACAGGACATTACACTCGAGTCTTTCTCTTGATTTGTAAACCAGCATACTCAATACATCCACACAGGAGTAGGGTTGTTATTCTCTCCGGAGAAGGTCCAAACCTGTATAAAAATCCCTGTGTCATTCTCTCTGCGTTATTTGAGTCTTGGAGACCCCCCGAATCAAACAATTATTACATAAGTTCGATCATCCCATCACAGGGCTCACCTGCGGATGGAGACGGTTATAACCCGGAATTCCCCTTGCTGGAGGGGCTTGCTCCAAGCCGCCAGACTGTGTCTTTTGACTACTCCTTAAGCCAGGAGGCTTCAAGCGCAAGTAGAGATCATCAACGGGAGGTCTTCGTCCTTCCCTTAGGTGACGATCACTCTCCTAGAGATAGGATTGAGGACACTCCCTGACGATCACACACTGCAACCACTCGTGGCAATGGCAAGGACACCTCCGGTGATGAACAGTGTCAACACTCTAATGAGCATGCGGAAAATCCTCGAGATAATCGCACTTCATTGAGGCAAACTCAAGGATCAGATATGGGCGATCCTGAGACAGCTCGACAGAGAAGAACTGTAGCTCAGAGAAATCAGCCTAGGCGTGCTCATTATCAGTCAGAGGAAGCTTAGGAACTCCAACACATCAACGATCTGCTCGAGAACCCAACTCTTTGCCGAAGAGATCGCAAGAAGGCTTCGAAGCACAATGATCAAACTCGAGCATCATCGCCGACATCATTCTAGAAGTTGTAGCAGTATGACTCCCTCAGCTTCCAGTCGTTCGAACGACTCACCACATGGGGATCGGTGCAACAATGGGTTACATCGTTCCAATAACCTTAACTCAACTGAGAGGAGAGTCCTTCGAACGTCTAATGATCAACAAGCTCCCAAGAGAGGTGATCGTTCACCACTACGACCCAGAGGTTTGCAACAACAGACAAAATACGAGGAGTATTACCCTCGTAGAGCCGAGACTTATCATAAGTCGGGTTCACCCACTACCAGGTATCGTCATGTACGATCACCTGATGACATCAACCCTTCTTTCCTGCAAAGGAGGCGTTACGATGTGATTACCGAATATAGGGCATTCTCGCCTGACCTTCGAGCAGTTCACTGGCCACTGTGATTCTGACCAATGAACATGGAGAAGTTTGATGGGTCTTAGAATCCCATCGAGTTTCTCCAAATCTACACAACTGCTGTCCGAGCAGCAGCAGGAGGAGAACGTGTCATAGCGAATTACCTTTCGACTGTGCTCGAAGGGTCCGCTCGATCGTGGTTGCTAAACCAACCACTCGAGTCGATCTACTTGTTGCAACACCTCTGTGACCTTTTGCTGCCCAACTTCCAGGGTACCTATAATCGCCCTAGAAAGGAGGACGACCTGCATAGGATAAGACAAAACGACCACGAGACCTTACGCCAATTCATGAGGCGTTTCAGTCAGGTTCAGAATTCAATTCCTGAGGTTTCTGACTCATCTGTTATCAGAGCCTTTAAGCAGGGAGTCCGCAGCAGAAGAATTATAGAAGACATCGCTTTAAATCCTCCGAGTACTGTTGCTGAACTCTTCGAGATGGCCGATCGATACGCGACTGCTGCAGAAGCAGTCGAGTGGAACAAAACTATCGATCGAGACACCTCCAATAAGCAGGCGGAAGTAGCAAGAAGGATAAAAAAGCCAAGAATTCCAAGAACAATGTGAAGGGCCTAAAACCTCAAGTCGGCAGTTCTGAGGAGGTATTGGCCGTAAGCGACAAGGAGCCACAAAGTTCCAAGCAATATCCTGATCGAGGCAAAGGTAAGCGTCCCGAGCGGAAGAACGACAAGCCTAGGTGGTGTCCTTTCCATAAAAAGGAAGGACATGACCTTCGCAACTGCTGTGTTTTTCAACGAAAACTCGAGGACTACTACAACGGCAAAGGACTACTTCCTACCCTCGAAGAGGTAGGGCAAGCCAGTGGTCGTGCGCAGTCGGACGACAACAAGGAGATGTAATTCCAAGATCCTGAGCATACCATCGAGCATATCTATGGGGGATCATCCGCATACGAGTGAAAACGACAACTTAAGGCTATCGAACGCAAGGTAAACTCCATTAACCCACCTCTTATCAATAAGATGCCGAAGTGGTCGGAAGTCACTATCTCCTTCGAGAAGAGTGACTGCCCGATCCCTTCCACTCGACCAGGCCGTCTTCCAATCGTGGTCGAGCCTACCATCAACAATTATCGAGTAAATCGAGTGTTAGTTGATGGTGGTAGCTCGGTAAACATCCTATTTACGATTACCCTGGACGAGATGCAAGTACCTAGGACCAAGGTAAGACCGGTACGATACACTTTTCATGGTATTGTACCAGGGTACTCGGCCAAACCTATTGGCCAAGTTTCTATTCCTTTAACATTTGGTTCCCCAAGTAATTTCAGGACAGAGAAGATCACCTTTGGTGTGGTCGATTTCGATACAGCATATAATGCCATACTCGGACGACCAACTTTGGCAAAATTCTTAATCGCTACTCATTATGGGTATCAATGTCTTAAGATGCCATGTCCCAAAGGAGTCATGAAAATTTATTGTGATAAAAAGATGGCGCATACGTGTGACCGTCGGTCCCTCGAGATGGTTGGCGAGATACCAGCTCGAGAAGAAAACAAGAGACAACCTTCGACTAAACAGTCGAAGCCTAAAGCTACACCTAAGTCGAACGATTAGGTCAAGGAGGTTCCTCTGGATCTAGAGGAGCCCTCGAAGACTGTTCGCATCGGGGATAATTCTGACCCCAAATAGGAAGACACCCTCATCACTTTCCTCTGGGCAAACGCAGATGTCTTCGCGTGGCAAGCATCCGACATGCCCGGAGTCCTCAGAGAAGTGATCGAGCACATGCTATTTCTATAGCCTGACAAAGTACCCGTAAAACAAAAATTACGGAGATTTGCCCCTGATCGACGAGATGCTATAAGATCAAAATTGGACAAGCTACTTAAAGCAGACTTTATAAGAGAAGTCGACCACCCAGAGTGGTTGGCCAACCCTGTAATGGTTAGGAAGTCTAATGGCAAGTGGCGAATGTGTGTAAACCTCACTAATCTTAATAAAGCTTGTCCTAAAGTTGATCTCCCTTTATCTCGTATCGATCAGTTGGTTGATTCTATTGCTGGTTGTGAAACATTAAATTTTCTAGATGCATATTCTAGCTACCATCAGATTAATATGTGTCTAGAAGATGAAGAAAAGAACACATTTATTACTCTATTTGGAATATTTTGCTATGTCAAAATGCCATTTGGTCTAAAAAATGTTGGCGTTTCTTTTCAATGCTTGATGCAATCGACCTTTTCATCTCAACTAGGCCGAAATTTGGAAGCCTATGTTGACAATCTAGTCATAAAAAGCATCAAGCGACTTAATCATGTTTCAGACTTGTAAGAAACATTCGACAACCTCAAGAAACACCATCTGAAACTCAATCCTGAAAATTGTGTGTTTGGAGTCTCTTCAGGAAAATTACTTGGATTCCTTGTCTCTACACAAGGAATTGAAGCAAATCCCAAAAAGATAAAGGCCATCGTGCAAATACGCCCTCCGTCCACGAAAAAAGAAGTGCAGAAACTCACAAGCTGCATGGTGGCTTTAAGTCATTTCATCGCACGACTGGGAGAAAAAGGACTACCTTTATTCAAACTTCTAAAGAAGCACGAGGGTTCGAGTGGTCAGAAGAGGCAAACGCGACCTTTGAGGATGTCAAGAGGTATCTTACGAGTGCTCATGTTTTGGTTTCTCTGAAACCAGAAGAGACACTCTTAATTTATCTAGTTGCCACGCCACAGACAGTGAGCGCAGTACTGGTCGTAGAACGTGAAAACGTAAAACGACCATTTTACTACGTAAGTGAAGTTTTGCATGAGCCTAAGGAACGTTACCCTTAGGTCCAAAAACTTCTATATGCCCTCCTCATGTCTTCAAGGAAACTGTGGTATTATTTTCAGGTGCACAAGATCATTGTGTCGTCTGAGTTTCTCTTAGGAGTGATCCTCCAGAACAGAGAAACAGCGGGACACATGACAAAATGGTCAGTAGAACTTGGGGAGTTCTACCTCCATTTCGTGTCCTAAATGACCATAAAATCCCACATCTTGGCAGACTTTGTCGCGAAATAGAAAAATCCTAAACATGTTCAGGAACCCCAGTACGATACCCACGACCAGTGGACGATGCACTTTGACGGGTCACTTACTTTAAGTGGCTCGGGGGCTAGGGTTGTCTTGGAATCTCCTACCAGAGAGACCTTAAAGTGTACCATTCAATTAAACTTTCAGGCCACTAACAACGTGGCAGAATACGATGGTTTGCTGGCTAGCATACGAGCTGCGAAAACGCTCGCGATTCGATGACTACTCGTAAGAGGAGACTCTCAACTTGTCGTGAATCAGGTTGGAAAAGAGTATTAGTGCTCTAACCTGACCATGTCTTGGTACTTATCAGAAGTTCGAAAACTTGAAAAGCATTTTTTCGGTTTCGAGGTGCAATTTATCCCTCGAAAGGATAATTTCCTCGCATACCAACTTGCTCGTATAGCTTCTTCCCGATCACAATTACCAAAAGGAGTTTTCTTGGAGCAGTTCCAAAAGCCATCTTTGGTCAACACACTAGAGACAACTCCTATTGAGTCAGCCTCTCTAGAATACGAAGATACTTGGATGAATCCCACTTACAAATATCTTCAGAAGGGTACCATACTCGATGATGATCTCGAGGTAGATCGCTTATCCCAAAAGGCCAAAATGTATACTTTGGTCGAAAGAGTCCTCTATAAACGGGGCACTCAAGGGGTACTCATGCGATGTATATCATAGAGAGAAGGACTAAACCTCCTTCACGACATACACGGGGGCATTTGTCGAACCCACGCTTCCTACAGAACGCTGGTCAAAAAAGCCTTTCGACAAGGTTTCTACTGGCCAATAGCTCTCTACGATGCCAAAGAGATGGTTAATAAAAATGCATAATGCCAGTTTCATAGCAGGCAAATACACCAACCGGATCAGGCATTACAAACAATTCCTCTATCTTGGCCTTTTGCGACCTGGGGTCTCGATATCTTAGGACCTTTCACAAAAGCTCTGGGTGGCTTCGAGTTCCTTTTTGTGGCTATTAATATGTTCACAAAATGGATCGAAGCTGAACCTGTGACTGGGATAACAACGGAAGCAGCAAAATGGTTCATGATGAGAAACGTGATTACTCGGTTTGGGGTCCCAAGTCGAATAATCACATATAATGGTAAGTAATTTTCGAGCGCAAAATTCCAAGAAATTTGCGACGAGTTAGGTACCAAACTGTGTTACGCCTCTATTGCTCATCCTCAAAGCAATAGGGCAGTTCAAAGAGCGAATAGCCAAATAATACAGGGAATCAAAACTCGAGTCTTCGACCTATTTGTCAAGTGCTCGGGGGCTTAGGTACAAGAATTACCCTTAGTATTATGGGCAGTTCATACGATTGCTTGTTGGGCTTCAGGAGAAACACTTTTTTTTTCCTAGTTTTCAGTGCCAAAGCCATGCTTCCACTAGAACTAAAGATCAAGTCAACAAGAATTGAAACTTTCAAATGAGTCAATCCAGGAACAACTTGGCGGATGACATCAACACCTTTCGAAGAAGAAATCAAGCCTTAATCCGTTCGTGATCTACCGCAAGCCTGCAAAATACTACAATCGTAAAGTCCGACCTCGCAGCCTTGCTGTAGGTGACTTGGTGTTGAAGAAAATTCAAACTCAGTCTAATCGGAATAAGCTTTCCTCCAAGTGGGAAGGTCCTTACGTTGGTGAGGTTACGTGACGAAGTTGGTATATTTCGGCAATGGAAAGGCGCCGAGTTCTCTCCAATTCTTGGAACATCGACCAGTTACACTAATTTTATGTGTAACTCCTTACTGTATCAATAAAGTTTCTGGTTTCTTCACTCTTTATTGCCTTACTTTTGAGTAGTGTTTGAATAGTTTTTCGATCATTTTTCATACACTCAGTTTTTCTTTACACTGGTCGAAGAAGGGTAACATCACCTAGTCGAAGTCTTTCCTATCTGCATGTGGTCCTGCCCACTAGAAGGTACTTCCTAGTGTCGCCATGTTCCTAACTTTTGCTACCAATACAAAGAGACCGGGTTTCAAAAATCTGGTCGAAACATTCTCAAGCCAGCTCTTTTTAACCTTAGTTTATTTTTTCATTACTTTTGAAAAATTCTCTAAGTGGAGTATACTTTTATAGTTTGTTTGACTCCTTTTAGTAACCTCACATGCGTTTAAACTAGTCGGAGAAAGACACAACGCCAAGTCGAAGTCTTTTTTCTTTGCATGTGGTCCTGCCCACTAGAAGGAACTTCCTAATGCCGTACTGTTTCCAACTCTTGCTATCGGTGACAAACAAATTGAGTTTACTATAAATGGTTTAATAAACTTTTAAGGCACTCTGAAGAGTTTATCCCATTAATATTGATACTCTTGATTCGATTACTATGGTCGGAGAATGTAGCTTCACTAGTCGAAGTCTTTCCTCTCTACACATGGTCCTACCCACTAGAAGGAACTTCTTAGTGTCTATCTACTACTAAACTCTTATAACCAAAACATGACAATCAAGATCAACAACACAAGTAGAAAAAACTTCATTTTTAAACACACCCTTATATACACTATTTACTTAGTTTATCTATATAAACTAAGCAAATAGTCAGGAGCTAGGATAAAGCCATTAATATGACTTCAATTCTTAGTTTTAAATTCAATTTCCTTTTTCTATTTATTATCTTATGAGTTACTAACTACTCGACAATATATATATTCATAACCAAAAGACTTGTCTTTACAAGTTTTCCTATTACAATCTACTCTGATGAAGGAGATCCAATTTGCATCTCCTCCATGACCTTCTGGCTGACTCGCTTCACCTCTTCGATCAGACGAGTTGCTTCGCTTGAAGCGATCAATAAGTAGATCCTCGATTGGTTGAAGATCAAGATTACGGTTGTGTACCTTAAGTTTTGCCAAGGCATAACCTACTGCACCTTCGACCGCTTCTCTTATCGAGTCAGCCTGGTTGGCCTCTAGAGTAGCTATTTGCTCCTCTACAGCTCTGACTTGCTCTCTAATGGCACTCGTATGGGCGACCATGGTGTCCTCAAGAGGATTCACCTCCTTAGCACCAAGTCCCTCGAGTACATTATTCAGAAGGGATATGTTGTCTTGTAGGTTGATCTTCATCGACTTTATCTCCTCCTGACTACGAGTCGAAGCTTCGTGGAGTCGCTTGATTTTGACTGCTTGCTCTAAAATAGAAATGCGACCCGATCGAGTATATCCTAAACAACTTGTAAGCAACACTGGTCATGTGTAAAGAGCTACTTACCTACCAGTCGAGCATCAAGTTGTTTAACTTCGTTGTGATGGGAGGCATCTTTCTTGGCAGATTGCCCTTCTCATGACTTAATTTCCTGGTCTTTTTATACATGATGGCTTATTCCAACCATACTCGCAAGTCATACCATAGAATGCAAGCATGAGTACACAACCGTACTCGCAAGTCATACCACAGAATGTAATTTATACATAATGGCTTATTCCAAAGGAATGGCTTCTGTGGTTCTTTTGCAGAAATGCAACATTTGCAATTTGAATATGAATAGTAGATTGAAACATGAAATAAAACAAATAAACAATATTAATTTTAACAATTTGATTTCACAAAGACACATAGCCTAAACCAGTTATTTACACAGCCATATGACTTAGATCACACAGCTCCCTTCCCAAGAGTTTTATGAAAATCTACCCCTCGTGTGAAATCCCCGAGCATGTCCATGACTGCGGACGCGGCTATTCGAATAGATTAGTTAGCACTCTGCAGAGTTTGTACACTTTACCCACACGATACAATTAGTGTAGCTAGCACTAATCATAACAAAACGTTTCAGAAACTTCATCTCAAGCATCGACACTCCTAGTGTGCTTTACCGCTATACCAATCCAAACACAGTGTCTTGGCATAATACACACCGTTGGACAGGAAAACGGCAAACCGCCCCTCGATATGACTACTTGGTAGAACACACCTCCACCCATGCAACACAGCCTAATCTACCACCTGAGTAATCAATGTCAAGAATCCATAACTTACTAAGTTAGGATCGTCCCATACCAGGCATGTGGTCATACAGTAAGGCTCGATTCAATGGCGCACAAAGTTAAGTCCTTAATTGACCAAGGCAAGACTTCCAATTTCTAGCTATTATTCCCTATGCACACAATGTATTATTCCCATGCACACAACTCCACCAAAGCACACAGTACCACTTGCCTTCGTATAAATCCTTTCCCACCCTGTTGGTTAAGTGCAACATATGCCATCAATGAGTAATAGCACACAGTACACACAGTTTTATCATATAGTTTCATAATTACTTAGTCAAGTTCATAATTGCAACTTACATGAAATGATGACTCGTAGCATGACTAAGCAATCTAATCGTATCTAACCAACCCACGTTGGTACTACGATAAAACCAACTAATTAAGGAACCAATCTAGGGTGATAAAAGATTATGACATAACAATAGACAAGTGTGGATACAACAAATCAGATTAATAACTAAACCCAAAAGCATTTAAATAAATACTTAAAGTAAATGCACTAATTTGAATCAAAGTATTTTGAAAACTGGATTCAATATGATCAAAAGTATAACTTGCCTTGGAATAAGTCTAGGTACTGATCTTGATCTTGAGACACTCCTTCTTCTTCAAAGTTCCTCGAAGTATCAACGTCTACTCGCAAACGAAGCAAATAAACAAAACAAATAGATAACAGAGGCAAAAAAAAACTCCAACAATTAAATAAAAATCTTAGAAAAATATATCCCGAATTTAGATGAATTTAGAAATTTGAATGAGCTCAATCGGAGTTCAGACGCAAAAGATATGGGCTTTGGAAGTTTGAATCTATAAAAAAATTGGATTAATGCACAACGATGACGTCAGCGAAGGAATTTTCGAAATAAAAGAAATAAAAAGAATAACTGACATGTGGGACCCACAAGTTAGTCACACGGTACGCGTGAACTGAGTCCACACCTGATTTGATTTGGAGTTTGGTGGATTGGGTTGTGACTCGCCACATCAGATCTGATCTGGACCAATCGCAACGCGACACGTCAGCAGAGATGTTGATCTGGTTGGTTGACTCGGACGCATACGCGTGTGCTGACGAGACCGCCACATCGGACGACACTTAGGAGCAGATGCTGGTGTGGATGCACACACGGGTGTCCATGTCGACACAACGGCGACACTCTCCGGTTCACCTGACAACGGCGAACGGCGGCGTGTTGCCAGCGGTGGATGGTGCCAAAGGACAGAGGGGGTTATTGCAAACACAACGGTGTACTCACGGTCAAATGGGGATGACTGGACTGATCGGCGGTGAGCTTTTGGCGGCGGAGTCCTTTAGGTATTGTCGAATGAGGGCTCCTGTGGGGTATTGGCGTTGGGGAAGGGCGTTGAAGGTGGCTCCAGTGACGACGGACCCAGCGGCGTACTCCACAGGGGCAGGGCGTCATCATCAGCAAAGAATTTCAAAGAAAATGGCGACGGCGACCAAAACCTAAAAGCTTCAATTGCGGCGGCTCCCGAGTTCTTGGAGGGCAGTGGCTTAGGGCTTTGGGTTTAGGGGACAAGGGCGAACCTCGAGGCGGCTTTTATAGGGGTCGGGCGAGCCGGATTAGGAAATGCCCAAAATCGAGTTTGTTTCGGTCATGAATGATTTCAGAGTTTAGATACGATACGAGATCTAATTTTGTGGGGGTTTGGATGCGGAAGGATAGGAGATAGAGTTTTACACATTTTCTAGAAGGAGTTTAGTTAGAGATATCGCGTTGTCGACAGAGCTTTGAGCTTGAGCCATGGCGGACTCGGCGTCAGACTAGCGAAGATGAAAGCGAAGTCGCGATTTATGACCCTTTGACGGTGCCCAAGCGGCTCTGTATCGAAGCGAGTTAAATTTGTAATGACGTCTTGAGCTGGTAGGAAAAGCGGAAGAAATTTGGGCTTCAAGGAATTCGGCCCGAGACTATTTCCGGGATTTTAATAGGTTTTCTATTTTAGAAAATAGCAGAAATTCCAAATGGCAATAGAAAATAGCAAATGAACTTGGAAAAATTCTAAAAAAAATCTAGAAAATATATCCAAGCACATAGCATCCAAATAAAATAGTTTTGCCAATTATTGATGTTGACTTTAATTATATTAAATTATTTTGATACTAAAAGTCCATGTTTAAGCTTAAAATCAAATAAATCCAAATGGTGAATTTTCTCCCTACTAACTATTTAAAAGATTTTTAAAGCTCAAAAAATTGGGATGTTACAATGGTACAATCGGGTATTTCAGGGAAAAACATACAAATGCGGTACTTTATGCAGTCAACCCACATACACCGCATTGCTCAAGACTTACAGCGTACATGCAGGCCAAGACCGAGAAGGGTCGGTCACACACGGTCTTCGTGATAGGCAATACGGAGCATCGTTTTGACGTGGTTCTTCAGGACAGAGTCGTATTTGGGATGGCTCGGTCTCTTATTACCCACGAGGTATGCCTTGGAGACCATATGAATGAACCTAGTTGCACATGCAACAAGCCAAAGCTCCTTCAAAAGCCATGCTCTCATGTCCTCGCATGGCGTCTTGAGACTATCCACATGGACCCATCGAGCGTCATATCGAGTACTTCATGAAGGAGAGGTGCGGCGAAAGTGCTGGCGAGCTAAGAGCCGGGGTTGTGGCAACTTTGCCACGTTGGATATTGCACGAAGGACTTGGATTCCGGATCTTGACCTGTTGAAGGGGGGAAGGGTCGTCGACAGAGTCGTCGCATTACGAACGATATGGATGAAGGGGAAGCTGGAGCGGCGGGTAGACGTTGCGGCCGCTACCACTAGGAAGGCCACACTATGGGAACTTGTAAGGCGTCTGCCGACACGTAGGAACACTGACGTGAAGTGCAGCACCACTCATTGTTGGGTGCGCAGTGGTACTAAGATTAGAACTGCTACCATGTCGTAACTTGTACTTCAGTAAGTACCTTGCTTGTTGTAAGTTCAGTGAAACTAATTGTACTGTAGTTGCAAATTTTAGCTTTATTTGAAGTGTCAATCTCCCGTCGTAATTGCAATGCACGACGTGATCTTGCTCGGCAGCGCACCACGTGACCTTGCTCTGCAAAGCAGGATGTGACCACTCTCTGCAAAGCGCGACGTGACCACTCTATGCAAACCAGGACATGACCCGACGAGTCGGCTTTTCAGGATGACATGACCCAATGAGACCGCTTCCCCAAGTGACGTGACCCAACGAGTCTACTTCCCGCAGAGACGTGACGCAGTGCTGCCACATGATTCCTCCTCGGGTTTGCTACCCCTGCCTCATTACCCAGCGAGTCAGCTTTGCACAGCAACGTGACCCGATGAGTCAGCTTTGTGCAGCGACATGACCCAACGAGTCTTCTCAGAGCCGCTTCCTCACGAACGCGAATTTCCTTCAAACGAATTACAATTCAGCCGCGTACACAGCGCCAGCTCGGCATATAAGTACTACCCCTTCCACACCGGGTTCTCCTGCATCCAGACTTCAACACAATCTCACTCAGATGGACAAGCACTGGGAGGAGATCCGTGAAATGCAAAGGGAATATGAGGCCCAGGAGGAATAAAGAGAGTGTGCTAGGAGGCCACCTCTCCGCAATGACGCCGCCCCCCGTAGCAACAACCCCTACCACAATATCCCAACTAAGCATTCGCTACAACACCCGCCCGAGGGGGAGACGACGCCCCTCTGTTGGTGCAGGCATAGATACAAGTTCTTCAAGTCCAAGCACCGGTTAAGCCTGGGCATGCGTTACTGGGGTTGCGCGAACTACTCCTACGACTATCCCGACCGCTGTTGGGAAACGAGCCGCTATCGGCAGCAGGTAAGGACATGTTACAGTATGTTTCCCTATCATTTCTCTTTCAAAGTACGCACTAAAAACCTCTCTTGTCTACCCGTAGTCCCCGGATCCGCTATGTGGCTACCGCAAGTGGATCAACCTAGAGATCTACCCACACAACCAGTGGACTCTCTACTGCGAGGAGTGGGATACCAACAGGGATCGTGAGAGGAGGGAGGAGGAGCACCGCACCGAAGAGCACAATGAGCGTATTCGGCGGGAGACGTAAGCCCATCTCGAGGCGTGCAAGCGCAGGGAGCACGAGTCTCACGCGAGGGAGCGCGAGAAAAAGAGGGCAATGGCGGTCGAGGCCAAGGTGGCCGACGAGGTGTACAATGCCGAGCTCGGAAGGAAGGGCAAATGGCCTCGGTCCACGCAGTAGTCCGACCCTCTTCGTCCATATGTCCCATCTGTTTCTAATTCCCTAAAGGCATGTGTGTACCGTCCTTGGTTCGTTAGCCTGCTTGCCATGTGACCACTTGTCGGATCAACTATCGTGTTGTTATCGTTGCGTTATTTCTCTAAAGTTATCCACCGTGTATGAATTTGCTGGTGCATCGCAATATCACTTACCTTTGTACTTACGAATCATTGCTACCTCTATCGTCCTCACAAAATTCTTCAGAATTTTAGCGCACTACAACGACATACGACGATCACAAAATGTTATTACGAGTCTGACAAATTTCGTACCATTGAGATTCTACGAAAATTACAAACAGACCAACCAACCTTGTCACCACCCTTTCATTTTTCAAAAAAATAACATCGTAGAAACAGGATTTGCTAAATGTATTACCTACAAAATTTGACATTTATTCCCAAACAATTATTCCAATCGAATTAATAAAATACTTAAAATCGCCCAATGGTTCGGCGACTTTATAGTAGTCACTCAACGGTAAGGCGACTGAGGATTATTTCTCAAGAAATTTATCGTACTACAACAACAAACGACAGTCACAAAATGTTATTGCGAGTCTGACAAATTTCATACCCTTTAGATTCTACACAAATCACAAACAGACCAACCAACCTTGTCACCACCCTTTTATTCCCAAAAAAAGTTATTACCTACGAACATGATTTGCTAAATGTATTACCTATAAAAATTTAACATTTATTCACACACAATTATTTCAATCGGATTAATAATAGTACTGTAATACCTTAAATCGTCCACTAGTTGGGTGACCTAGGAATAGTCGACGTCCAGTGGGCGGCTGAAGAAAGTAACTGAACCACCGGACGACTATAACACGTGTTGCTCCTCCGTTGGGCGATTTGGTCCAGTCGCCCAATGGTTGAGCGACTAGTCCTAGGTCGCCCAACGGTACTGCGACAGATGAATATTTCTGTCAAAAAAAATAAAGTGGTATTATTTTGTAATTCTTAATAAAAAAAATTGATTATTAAAAAAATTCTCAGATTGCATGTGTCGCTAAAGCGCCAAACACGAAATGGGCTTCGGCCAGGGGAAACTTTAGTGGGCTTTTCGTTTAGATATCCCGTGTGCATTTTGACCCCAAAAAACAGGGGACAGAAGCCATCCAAATGACCAAAACTCCGTGGATTTTTGCAGAATGGGCCTGATTTTCCCCACCCCAGGTCAAACTCTATGGGTCTAGGTCCCGATACGGTCCATAGCCGAGCAATTTTATTAATGGACTTGTTAGGTTTAACTTACCAATTCCTTCCTCTGTAAAAACGGAGTGACTATACATCGATTGTAAAAATTAACGAGATTTCAGTCAAAAATTTTCCTACCATCGGATCCAAATTCAATGGCTCGGATCTCTCCCCTCACCTATCTAAATCTCTACCTCACCTTTAACCCTATCCCCTACCTCACCCCTAACCAGAACCCTACCTCGCCCACCTCGCTGGTACCGCTCCATGACCAACGAGGCCCACTGGTGACCTCCTCCCCCATCGTTGCCGTCTCTGATGTGTCCACCCGCATCAAGGGCTACGCTAGCGCCACCCACCACCTCTTCTACCGCCCCTTCCCCCTTCTTTTCCGTCTCCGTGACTCATGGCCATCGATCCGCCTGCCGTCTCTTTTACTCAAGACGGATCTCGCCGCCACTAAAACCTCGCCTCATCACCGCCTCCGCCACCACCACCATGATTCCGCTGCCCCTCCTCCATCTAAAGTCCGACATGAGTGAACCCTAAACCTAACCCGGTAAACCTCGACCGTAAAAGGCTCGTTGGAGACAGAGAGGAAGGTGGCAGCACACGAATCTTTAAGCCTATCCAATGATGAGAAATTCGACTGAAATCCCAAAAAAAATTACTCGAGTGTTGTATAGCATTTCCAAAAAAAAAAACTTATAAATCCCTCTCAATATTTTTTTTAAAAAAATCATCTCAATAAAAAAGTTGGACTTATCGGTTAGCGCCGCCTTTCGGCTCGAACCGGTGAACAGAACCGGTGCACGATTGACAACCCGCTTCCGTTCAGATAAAGATGGCCGCCAACTTCAAGATGGTGACGCGAGCGGAAAGAAGTGTACATCTGGAAACTTACCGTAGAATTCCTAGCCCAACTGGACAAGCATGTCACTCGAAAGTTCGAGGAAAGTGATATATTCCACCACTTGTCGGTATGTACGTGTACCACATTAACCTTATCTTAGCCGGAGCAGTCAGCTGTTTTGTCTTAGCTGCGTGTTCAAGAGCTAAAGCGGTGTGCATACACGTAGTAGGATGATCACAGAACTGCTTCAGTCTGCAGCTCTGTAACGTCCTCAAATTTTGAGAACGTTAAACTTTTCATAACCATCTAGGATATGTAGTTATGAAGTAAGCAGTGTCTTAAATAAACTTTCGATCACAATAAAATTCAATATTTTATTACATAAGGATAAGGCTGAACAGCCAGTTTTGACACTGACACGGGTATCTAAACCCAAAGTTAAAATAATACAAGACAAAAGAACTTCAAACCACAAGCACACTTGAGCGCGGCTGAGACCTAATAACAATAGTCGCTGCTAACTATGGGTTCACCAAAATCCTGTTCAACCAGATCCTCAACATTTTCTCAGGTTTCCTCTGTAGATTATTTGCGGATTATGCAAGAATGAGTACAACTTCCGTACTCAACAAGCCACATGAAAAAACTAAATAATTACATACAAGGAGTTCAATGGATGGTTAGGGTTTACCTTAACAGGCATAAGTAGATGCAATTTGCAGTTAAAGCAGTCTACAAATAAAACAATAATAAATAATAACATTAGGGGTTTCTCAACAAACTCAAATTACCAACTTACCATCTCAAAAACTCTACTTATGCCTCATGTACTGGAATCACCCATAACACAGCTTCATTAACCTAAGCGGCACAGATTCGAATACCTTTTATACACTCGCAGAGTTGCCCTAACTTACCCACAAGATATCTCAAACTCAGATCAATCATGCAATATACACGCAACACATTAGCGTGTGACTGAGTTGAGATAACAAAGCATTTTCACTGCTCAACCTTTTCTAGCCTCTACCCGGTAGGTTTTAACTCCATACAGCCCTAGGGAGACTCCACCGACCCAGTGGATCTTACAACCCTATGCTGACGGCACCTCACTGCTGTGTGTAGACTACCGAAAGTGTCCCTTCAGCCCACTCCTGTCACACCCCAGTTCCGCAACTACTCTATCACACAAGAGCAGTTACCTTTCCAGTAGATATTCAATCCGATGAGCAATGCACTTAGCCAGGGAGTAATGACCACACTTGTGGTTGAGCGATTTTCTATGTCGGTCACTTGGCACAAGGTTCTTGTGCTTACTTATCATTCAGTGAGGCAGTGGCCCAACACCAACTCGTTGCTATCCACCTCCAGATCTCACTGATGACTCACTTTTACCACAAGTCTATTGGGTTGTCCAACTTCCTGAACACAACCCTTAACTCTCCACCAAAATCATTGGTGAACCACCAATACTTCTTTTGATTGATAAACACAAATGTGTGACAAGGCTATTATAGCTAATATTTTATGTGAACTTGTCAAGGTGAATATGGCCTACAAGTGCTGGGTGTGTTTGTATGTGGGGTAATAGGATTTATCTAATTATCATGGCATTCAAAAGTATTATTTCAATAATTAAAATAATTGGCACAAATACAATAATGAAAGTAATAATAAATATATGAAATGTGGGTTCAAAATGTTCAAGGAATGCGACTTGCCTTCTTGCACAAAGTCTTGTGGATACTGGTCTTGTCCTGCGTCTTCTGAAGTCTGGTCGTCAAGATCGTGACCTAATGAGAAGCAATGCAATAAAATAAACCAAATAAAAAACTAGCTCGACGAGGAATGAGCTAGGAACAACATGCAAGTAAATAAAACCGAAAAAGAAACACAAAGAAAGGTGGTCTGGAGGGTAGGTAGTTATTTGGTGTTTAATTGGACTGAAAGGAGTTGTGAGATTTGGATCCAACTACAACAAAAATATTGTAAAGGGATAAAGAATCCGATAGAAAGGTGAAAAAGATTTATTAGAGCTTGGTATAGCTGAACGGAGCTGAGAAAATGAACTATATCTAGGGTTTACTGTTTTGATAAATAAATAGTGTATTGGAACAGTAATTCTATTTTTGGAATGAACGGTACTCATTTTATTGTGCAGTGAACAGTGCCAGACCGAAAGGAAAAAAAACAGTGAATGAGCCGACCTTTACTGTGCGGCTCACTACTATGCGGCCCACAGCCCGAAGGCCCAAATCGACCGGGCCTTAAAGGCCTTGAGGCGCTGGCCTTCTGTAACATCCCAAATGTATAATTAGGGTTTGTTCAAGTATAATTATATGTGTAGAAATTAAAACTTTTTCTCACATCTTGAAAACCCCTAATCTCTCATGTAATTCTTGTCCAAGAGTTGTGTAATCCAAAAACACAAAGCTCTAGTTGACCAAAAGTCAAACTCCTTTTCCAATTATCTTAAATCCTGTGCCAAACATTTAGAAATATTTTTCCTTGGTCCTAAAACTAATGTGGGACCCCTCTGAAAAATATCACAAGTTGTAAAACTTGTTTGATAAATTTTGGAGGTAAAACAAATCCTTGAACAACCTTCATGAATTTCCTGAGAAAAATGCATTGCATAATAACCTCTGGAAATTTTATGTAAGGTTAATCTCATGGTCAGCAAGTTCCTGTTAAAATTTCATAAATTTTGGAGCTCAATTGCTATTCCAAATAATTCTGCTAAGTTTCATTTGTTAAAAACTAAATTTAAAAGCCTACACTGCTCCTTGGCTAGCCACTTTCCCAAAGTCGTCCAACCCAACCGCCTCCCTTAGCGCGCCGACCTCCTCTCCATTTGATCAGGTCGTAGCCGCTGGATTAACATCCAACCGCCACGACCTCCTCCGCGGTCAATACCGCCAGACCTCCTCCTCATCGTGGTCTTGGGCATTTGGATCAAAATCCATGGCCATGACCTCCTCACTTTGCTGAACTAAGCAAACCTCCCATTTTGTTGAGGTCGAGCTGCTGGATCGATCCATCCACGACCCACGACCTCCCTCAAAATATCCGGCGCCACAACCTCCCCATCTCATGTTGTGCACCGCTGATTTAAAATCCACTGGCCACGACCTCCTCCTTGTCTTGTGCGCATTAGACCTCCCACAAGACGTGAGGTCGTGAGTCTTAGATTTAAATCTAAAGGCCATGATCTCCCAGTGCGTGCGCAAGCTCAGACCTCCCCTCTTTGACTGAATGTTGGATCAAAAATCCAAAGGTCCCGACCTCCCTTGTCTTTTGCGCAACGCCTCGCACCTCCTCACCTTCTCATCACCATTAGATCTTAACTGATGGCCATAACCTCTTGTGCGCACGCCGTAGTGCTAAGACCTCCCTTTGGTTGTGCGCCCTGATTTAAATCCAAAGGCCATGACCTCCCTCTTGTTCTTAAGTTAGGTGTGCGGTTAAGACCTCACAGAGGTCCGCACCGCTGGATTGAAATCCAACGCCTTGGACCTCCCCGTCCCTTTTTCCACGCAAGATTCAAGATGATGGAAATCGGAGGGTCACGACCTCCCACCAGATCCAATGGTCTGTGATCTCCTCCTTCTCCTTTTAAAACTTACTGCTTCGATTTAGATCCGAGGGTCACGACCTCCCTCATTTCTAATCGGACGGCGGGCAACTCTGTTCTTCTCCTAGCTCTGCCACAGACGCCATGGCAATGGAGGAGGCAAGGATCTGTCTTGTCCCAACGGCTCTTTGCTCGCCAAAGATTTAATGCGGTGCAAGCGCCCCAAAGTCGCCAGGCAGCTCGCCTCGCCACCTCCACGCCTGCCCAAGCCGTGGACCTCCCTTGGGCTAAGCTCACCATGAGCTTAACCCGTGGTCCAGACCTCTTTTGCCCTAGCTATAAACCCCCACTGCTGTTCTTGGCTTCTTTTTTGCACCATTGAGCTTGGCCTTGCTCGCACTGGCCGAGCATCTCCTCCCACCGACCTACCCTTTTTGGCCGTTATTGTTGAAGTCCTTGGAGCTCCTCGGTGGCGGCTTCCGTGGCTCCCTCTTCAACCTCTTGTTCACTTTGTGCTCCCTGCACCTCCGGAGTTAACCCTAACCCCATTTGGGTTGACATTTTCAGATGAGGCCTAACTTGGAGCTTGAGCTTGAGCTTGGAGTTGGCCGTGGAGCAACCCTTCTTCCCAACTCCGGTCCTCCACGTCCCCAACCTCCTCAAGACCTCCGCGACCTCCTGTAACCCTCCCGTAGTCCTTAGCTCTGGGCACTGCGTGTATGTCGCTATGAGCTTTTCTTGGGCACACGCTTGATGTACGTTGCGGAGCTCATTATCGCTGCTTGTGTTTTGGCCGTGTGTTTCACTGGCCAATCTTCGCTCGTCGCCGCTCAGGCCACCCCGCATGGAATGATCTGGCGTGGCAAGAACACTATTGCGCACACGTTGGTGCCTTGGATGGCGCCGCGAGGTCCTCATCGCCGGCGCCGAGCCTGGTAGCCTCTCGGGATTTTGTTCGGACGACCATGGCACCGTGCCTTTGTCGTTAAGACAAAGACCTCCCCATTTTTGGCTAATCACCTCCAATCATTGTAGCTTTTAATGTGTCCTTAGTCTTTGCGTCGCGAGGTCTTGTGCCGCCCATCTTAGGTCTCACGGTAGGGACCTCCTGGGCCATCTTAGCCATCTTGGACCTCCTCTCTGGTCCTCTTTGCAAAAGATCACCCCGGTCTTTTGTAAGGACAACCCTAGGACCTCCCTCCTTGCGATCTTGACCGCTAGGACCTCCTTGTGGGAGATCTTAGCCGCTGAGGTCCTCCCTGTGTTGATCTCCACCGTGTAGGACCTCCCGAGGTCCTCTTAACCTGTGGACCTCCTCGGGTAATCTTAGCCGCCTGCACCTCCCAAAGGAAATCTGAGCCGCTTAGGACCTCCCTTTGTTAGATCTTGGCCGCTCAGACCACCCCAAGTGGATCTGAACCGCCCAGACCTCTTTGTTGTTGTCTTGACCTGCTAAGGTCCTCCCTAGGACAATCTAGGCCATTAAGGTCCTCCCTTGAAAATCTGACCGCCCAGACCTCCTCGAGAGGTCTCGACTGTAGATCTTCCTCGGGGAGATCTTGATAGTTTAGATCTTCCTTGGAAGATCTCACCGCCCAGACCTCCTCGCTTGATCTGGATCGCCCGGTCCTCCTTCTTGTGTTGTGGTTCGTTGGATGCGGTATCACCGCCACGACCTCCTCTCATTATGCGCTAGTGGCGGGCAGGAGGACATGGACCGTTGATCCACGATCAACGGCCCGTGTTCTCTGGACTCACAAGCAGAAAGCGGCGCTGTTTTCCTCTCGAGGTCTTGGACCGCTTGATTTAGATCAACGGTTCACGCCCTCCCCTCTTTTGGTTTTAGAAATTCCAAGAAGCACTTATTTATAAACCTAAAAATGTATGAACTTCAAAATATCATAACTAATTCATTCTAAATCCAAATGAAGTCATTTAAATTGTGTTAGCTCTGTCTTGAACTTGACTTTAATCCAAAAATGATTGTAAGTTGAGTTCAGCTCCAGAGCACAGTTTTGCCATTAGATTTTAAAACTCACTTTAAATATACACTCAAATTAATGCTTAACTTGTAAAATACATAACTAATGCTCTGTAGATTATTTTTGAGTGAATCCAACTTTGTTGGTTTCTCTATTAATGAACTTACTATGAAAATTAGTTTTGAGCTCGTTGCTGTTATAAAAATGAGGACTTGTGCATTATAATTTTGTTCAAGTTCTTGTTTTTGAAAAATTATAGAAAGTGCAATCTAGCTCCAAATGAGATGAACTCAATTGTGTTATTCATCTCATGAGGTGCTGGTTTTGCTGTAAAAGTTCAGTGTCACCACTTTTCTAGAAAATGTTGCCTCATAATTAAATTAGTGAATAGTGCGTTTGGTATTTTTAGGGTTGAGCAGAATTGTTTTGCTCATATCTTTTGCATTGAGAATCCAAATCCATTGGTTCTTGTTGCTAAATTCCTAAAAATCACCCTCTTGCTGCTGTAGAAAATTCAGAGTGTTTGGAGTTCGTTTGCTGTGCTGTCTTTGTCGTTTTCGCCGTTTTATCGATTGTTTTCGTCTTTCCGATTAGGTGTCGATTTAGTACTTTGAACCCGTGAGCGATCCTCAGCAACAATTTGTCCAGCAACAGTAAAGGCAAGCAGTTTGATTATTTCCATCATTGTCCCATTACTTTAAAGTCTAATATTTTGTTTAACTTGTATGTATGCATGCTTTTGTGTCAAAGTATTTTATCGCTAGAGGTAGCTATTCCTATTGCATAGTTGCCCTAAATTGTTACCCCCGCCACAAACCATAAGTTACTAATATCGCTGGTGAATTAGAGCCCGTGATTTAAGTATGCTCTTTTATTGCTTTTACGGTGTCATGCTTAGCAATGCTTAGATAACGGTAGTAATGGGCGATCATCGACTTAGTCGATGGTCTTGATCACTCAAACCGATTATTACTCCTATATGTCCAAAGACTTGTGCTTTGATTAATTTGTAAAATCAAAAACTGAAAATAAAAGATTGATTTAGACTTGGGCATATTGGATGGATGGCGTGGTTTTTGGATGTGGTGGTATGCCCGGGTCCCTAGGACCGAGTACTTGGGTCACTAAGCCAGCGATTTCACAGACTAACCACACGAGGGCATATGGAACCCTCTTGACTAAGTACTCTAGGAGGTGTTAATTATGAGCGAGCTCGGTTGGTGTGTCTTCAAAACAAATGTATATGTATAGTGTGGGAGGAGCATTAGCTTAGGAAGGTCGCCTAATGTCTCCTTCTCCCGTGGGTTGTGCAAACTCGTAATTAGCATTCATCCTTTGGAAAGGTCTCAGAGGACTTAGTTGCACAAAGACACCTTCTAAGTGTGCGTAAAGGAAAGGCGATGTCGACGTGTGGGTACAGTGGTACACCCGCAGGATAAAACTATTCAATAGCCTCGCCCTAGGTTATGGACATGCTTGGTAAGGTCGTTCAAGACTAGACTACAACCTTTAATTAAAACTTGACTGGTTGGTATGAACGGGAGTTCATGCTATTGTTGTGGTGACTTGGGTTAGTCACTTCTAGGTTGTTCTTGTTGTTGTTACTATGTTACTACCTCGTTGAATTTCAACAATTAAAATG
Organism: Phyllostachys edulis; assembly: GCA_036346405.1. Lineage (NCBI taxonomy): Eukaryota > Viridiplantae > Streptophyta > Magnoliopsida > Poales > Poaceae > Phyllostachys > Phyllostachys edulis. Next base: position 13,653,041 of record CM070546.1, on the reverse strand, counting down.
CTTTGTCAAATTGCCTTCAATCTATTATATTATTGCAAATGAAACTTGCTTCATGCTAAAATGAGTCCAAGCCTCATCCACTTAAATAAAGCTTGCATGTAGCTATTTATAGTTCGTTATCTTACACGTAAGTCTTACTTGAGTACTTTATGTACTCATCCGCCCGTGGTTGTGGCATTTTTGTGGCTTTTGTTGCAGAGGAAGGAGGCGAGCCCCAAGGGCTTCACTCTTGCGAGATGTGCTTCGGGTTTGACGACTAGCTTGGCGGTCCGGTTAGTTGCCTTGTGGGTAAAGGCACACTAATTGGCTTTTGTTATGGCCATCTTATGGCATTTTTGCTTCCGCTGTGTATCTTTGTAGTCTTATTGTTATTTGGCCTAAGGGCCTCTCTTTTGTAATATCTATTCCTTATTAACGTTAACTTCTGGTTTGTTGCTTATGTACTATGTGTTGTATGGAATTGATACATTCTCTTGTTGTGAGGTATGTATATCGCATTCAGGAAGTATACATCTCTCGAGACCGGTTTATTTGGTTGATAATACTAGGTCAATTGGATGACTAAGTATTATGAGCTTAATAAACGCTTGGTCTCACACCTTCGACAAGCGCCCTACGCGAGTGGCGAAGGAAGCGAGAGAAGAGGCCTTCCATGGCGGAGGAAAGGAGAGAGAGGAGCAGCAGCGGGAGTCACGGCGGTGGCCGATTAGCGGCGACCGGAGAAAGACGGCATGTGAGCTCCATCTGTAGGTCCCTTACCTCTAGGGTTTTTGCACTAGGGCTTTTGGGTGGGAGCGGTGAAGGGAATGGCGGCGCTTGGCCGACCTTGGGAAAAAGGCGGGGGAGGAAGGGTTTGGTGCGGGTGTTGAAGGTCAAGGGGCGGGCTTTATATGGCGGCGGTGGGGTAGGCGGCGTGGGCAAAGTGGTAATGGGCGGCGCAACAGTGAGGCGGCGAGAATAATGGCGGCGACGTGCGCGTCAGGCGTGTTTAGGCGGTGTCGAGCGGGAGGTGGCGGCATGGGCATCGCTGGCGACGTCATGCGTGGCGGTGTTCTCACTCGAGCTGGGACGGAGCTGGGCGCGGAGGTGTCGGCTTTGGCGGCGGACGATCAAGAGGGCGAGTGGCGGATGACGGAGGCGGTGCTAGAGGCGGTGACGTCCGGGCGTGACGCGGGAGGACGACGGGCGAAGGAGCTCGGGGAGGAAGACGTCTCCGGGTAGAGGAAAGCGGATTTCCAAAAAGCGGAAAGCGGAATTTGATGAATTTTGCTGAGATTTTGAACGAAAACAAAATTCAAATTAATTTTTGAAAATTTGAAATTTGCAGATGTTTCAAGGTCTGACCAGGCTTTGCTCCTGACAATTTCAGATTTAACCGCTGGATGGTTAACTCGTAGGTAGCGTTTGATTAGATGTACAACAGTTTGTCGACGGAGTATGAAAACACTGCAGTGTTGTTAAACGCTGTTTCCAAGGGTGCCAAACTGTTTGATTGGCCTGTCAGCCTGGGTAGAATAGGACAAAAGTAGCCCTATTCAGTATGATATTTAGTGTTGGCTGTAGCTTGCAAGTACAACCGATAAACCGAGTCTTGAGCTAACCTACTTTGGTTCGACCTGATTAGCGCTCCACACCGTACGTAGTGCAGACGAGCTTAATTTGACAGTTTTGACGGGCGTAGACGCGTAGCACGCGTCCCGCCGCCCATTGACCGGGCACCGGAGGCGATAGGCACGAGGCAGAGAGACGATCCATCCGTCACCCGTGTGAACATGAAAGCTTGACCAGGCACCGGAGGCGATAGGCACGAGGCAGAGAGACGATCCAACGTGAAAGCGGCGCCGCCGCGCCGCCCCATGAATTCTCGCGCGGAGCCAAGCTGCACGCCCACGCCAGCCATTCATCTCGGCGCCTGCAAAAACTAAATACTCATTTCGAACACGTTTTCCCCCTGCAGCGCCCGGCAAAGAACGTTTCCTTCGTATGCAAGCCTATCTCGCCAGCTGGAGAGCAGCCGATGTGATGTGATGCTGCTCTCGCTTGGAGAAAATATCAGAACACTACAATACGGTTTATTCCATTTGATTTGATGAATTGTCTTACAATTGGACTCTGCAAGTATAGCTATCACCGTATACTACAATACTAAGCCCTTATAATTGAACCAATGAAGAAACAGAAAGAGAAACCCCTGCACCGAATCAATCATGTAGTATGTACACGCACACACACACATGCTCCACACGACCAACGCAACGCACCATTCTAGACGTCATCTCCTCCTGAAAGGGGCCGGGGACCCACGGTCTCATCGCCGCCTTTCGAGTCGTCTCTTATCCCTCCATCTAATCATCGTTTAATGTCTTAATCTTATTTGTTGTTCATCAAGTCAAAACTCCGGCGGCTCGCCTGAGTCATCGCCCCAAGCCCACATGGATTCATACTGGCTACCGCAGCACCAAGGAATATTCGCTTCGCTTAGAATGGCTTGCCCCAGTACATGAGGATGTCCTGGAGCGGGTCGCCGCCGAGGCCGAGGCCGAGGCCGGCGGGGTCGAGCATGGACCCGGCGGCCGGGTTGACGGGGCCGGATGTGGCGAAGGTGCGCTCCCACTCGCTGATCTTGGGCTGGCTCTGGACCTCCCCGCGCTCGCCCGCGAACTCCGGCGACAGCACCGGCTCCGAGCAGCTCGAGTCAGCGTGCAGCCGCGGCATCGAGTCCGACGGCCGGTCGTAGTACGCCGCGTAGTCCGGGAACGCCGGCGGCGGCACGCCCCCACCTGGGGCCACCCCCACCACGGGTTTCTGCTCCGGCGGGGAGCTCACCACGGCCGCCTGGCCGCCCACCACCGGCTTCAGGTCGGCTGCCGCCGCCCCCGCCGTTGGCTTCTCCAGCCCGCCCTTCTTGTTGTAGATGCGGCACAGGACCCAATCATCCAACTGCACCAACACAGATCACAAACATGTCAGATTATCACAACTAGTAATAATTAAAATATTCTGAAAGCTTCATTTCTTTAAATCGGTGGTGTGCTGGTGTGAAAGTATCTATCAAAGCTTATCAAAACTTCGTTAAATTGGCGAGTTGTTTTCTAAACTTTTGGTGTTGCTTTCGTGGGCGTCGCCGTCGCAGCGTCGCGTAGGGCGAAAATAATTGGGATGAGGTGATGGTATCAAATGCTTTCACACCAGCACACCACCAAACCGAGGCGAGGGGAGGATAGCAACGCGTCAGGCGCGAATCATTGCGCAAGTTGCACCCGGTGCGCCCCTCCTGGCCCATTCCCACAACTTTCCGCAGTCCAAAACCGTGGGCCACGCTTATCTGCCCATTCACTTCGAAAGCAACAATTCACCGTACGATCTTATGATTAAACTAGGTGCTGTTTTTTTTTTAAAAAAAAAAATCTAAACGAGCATCGATTTAAAGTTGTAAATTAAGCGACTGCAAATTTGCACATCTTTTTTGTTCTCACACAGATGCGCGAGGCTACTTCGTCAGGAGTGATACGGTTTTTGGCCGGCACGATGTATGCATCCGGAGTTTCTTACCCTGAGGCTGTTCTTCTTGCGGGCGGAGCGATCGACGTCGGCGAGGCGGTACTCGTGCATGATCCAATTGGTCTTCTCGCCCTTGGGCGCCTTGCCGATATAGAAGACGAGCGCCTTCTTGATGGCCACCGGCTTGGGCGAGCCCACGGGCTTGTCGGCGCCCGTGGCCTTCCAGTACCCCGATCCGGCGGCGCGGTTGGGCCTGGACCCGTTCGGGTACTTGCGGTCCCGCGGGGAGAAGAAGTACCACTCCTTCTCGCCGTACAGCGCCATCCCTGCATGTACATCAATGACAATATATACATCACGATCAAATCGCCTGGCAGATGCACCATGATTTAGGCCCAGACGGTGAGAAGAACGTACTCGGGAGCTGCCATGGGTCGAACTTGTAGAGGTCGATCTCGGCGATGATGGGGACGGCGATGGGCAGGCCGGTGCAGCGCCGGCAGAGGTAGTGCATCGCCAGCTCCTCGTCCGTCGGGTGGAACCGGAACCCCGGCGGCAGCTGCAGATCCTGACGGCCGCTCATCTTCTCTTCCGACTCCGGTCGATTCAAATCTCCTGGAAAATTCTTCTCTTAAGCAGCGTGCTGCTCTCTGCTCGTGTGCTGCTCTTCTTCTCTTCTAGTGCCTACACGAGGAGAGGAGTCTTAAAACTTGTTCCGAGTGAGGAGCCGGGCATTTATACAGGGCGCGGACCGCGACACGTGTGGCCCGTGCGGCCGCCTCCGAGATAGCGCACACGTGGAGGGGCGCGCTGACCGTTTGACCGCGACACGTGGAGGCCCGGAGGCGGCGCCCATTCTGTCACTGCTTACGTCATCCTTCTTGGACGGATGCGGACGACGGAGATGGGTCCGGGGGCAGGCTGCTTACGTGGGCGGCGTTCCGTTTCGGGAAGGGGCCGGGGGACGTGGCCCGCCGCGCGGTGGACCACACGGCGCGCTTGGCCGATGCAGCCGCGACACGTAAGGCCGGAGTCCGGAGAGCGGTGGTGCGGCCGAGAAAGTGCGGTGGGTTCGTGTGTGTCGCGCGAGCGTGGGGACGTGGTGGATAAGGATGACTCGAGGAGATGATGAGACGATGAGTTATATGTTAGGTACTATCTAGTTGGGGGTTAGTAGTATTTGGAAGAAAAAAACAAAATGAAAGGGATGTTATCTGAGAAAAGTTATGTAGTTTTGAATTAAAATAATTCTGATTTGTAGCTGTATTTGGGGTGCAAGTAGGGCGGGCTACTTCACTAAGCCGCGAGCTCGCTCCGCAGAACGAGCCCACAAAAATCAGCCCGCTGACCCGTTATCCGAAAGCAAATGCATGCGGTCCAACCCGCATTGGCCGCATTGCCTGGGGCCTGCGTTCACAAGCTCTTCCTTGGCTTCTCACCCCCGAGATTCACTACTTGCTATTAGCTGCATCTCTGGAAATGGCTCGTGATCAGCTTGTACACTGTCCCCGGCAGGTTGGGAAACTGTTAGACTAAACTTGTTATCTATTTGTTTTAGTTTTGTGTTTTGGTCTTTGTTAGTTCAGGTTAGCAACTCGGTTTCAGAATTGAGTCAGTCTTCTTTTCGGTATTGTCTGTAGCTCATCTAGTTTTACCACTCAGGTTCAGACTCGAATTCAAAGTTCGGTTTGTAACTTGATCTGTAAACTCGGTTTGAGAAATATCTATATATATATATATATATATATATATATATATATATATATATATATATATATATATATATATATATATATATATATATATATATATATATATATATATATAGTAAGAAAATAGAAAAGTTGCATCGACAGAGATGCAGCGCAAATTGAGATTACAGAGTTCCATCGTTTCAGTTTTTCTTTGCGTTCTGTACATTTGTGTTCTGTGGTCCTGAAGAAACCAAAGATGTGAAGAAGTTTAGAATAAGCTTGAAGGCAAAGATCAAGAGGTTGATCCTAACAGAAACGTCTTGCCGTTGAAGAGTACGCTCTTGAGGTAGCACTCCATGTACCGCTCCTTGTGCTGGAACGCCACGCACGCGCAGCTTTCCCTGCACTTCCTGGCGCACGCCTCGAACGACAATATCTCGCCGTTGTTGAGGTCGTAGCCCCAGAAGTCGGTGTGCGGCAGCACCATCAGCTTCGTCGGTCGCGAGCAGTTGTACCGAACACTGGCTGGCACCCTCTGCTCCAGTCCCTGGGATCAGCGCGCTCGTGGCCCGGGGCGCAGACGCAGGCCGGCGCGGGCGCGTAGAGGCAGACGGCGTTGGCGCGGCACACCGTTGCTAAGCTCGCAACGACCAGTGACCACGCCGCCGGCCGGCGCCGATTGCTGGACAAGGACGGGCACCCCAAATCGGCCACCGCCACATCGTGTTGTTCCCTGATACTTGCGGGCTAGCTAGCGGAAGCTGCATAAGCCTAAAAAACACAAAGCGCCCTATACGGGTGAAGGTGCGGGCTTTCGCGGTCTATACGGAGTGGGTTGCGGGCTATCCATAGCTCGCCCCGTTTGCACTCCTAGCTGTACTAGTATCAACCAAGTGAGTTTCTTACATGGTTTGTGCACATGTCATTTGCACATTTCCATACACTCGAATATTCAACTAAAAAAATTAATCATACGATTAACATTTTAGATGATATTTTTTTTATGTATGTAAAGTATGGAAAAAGGAAGCAAAGCATTAGTAAAAACTGTAAGGGGAAAAAAAAATCAAATGTGCGCTGCAGCAAATGCGCACACGTGCAGCTTCAAAAAATATTGCAAATTTGTGTTTGTACAGCATGGTAGGACATGCACTTGTACATAAAGAGGCATGTTTAGTCGCGTAGGGTGCCCAAAAAAAGACAAGCTGTGTCGAAAAAAAGGAATTTTTATCGGTCTGTTTTCAATCGGTATTTATAAATTTGGCCATACGCGAACCGTATTTGTAAAATGGCTGGCCGGGCGCCACTGGCTCACAGGACACATCATGCCGGCCAAGACACTCAGCCTCACACCAAGGCCCGCCACCTCGGAACTTCAGCATGGCATGGCGCATGGCCACTATGTGCCAGCCACTATTGGCTTAATTAGTGTTAGGTAATTAGAGTTAGGTTAGATAATTAGGTTAGTTTTAGGCTGAAATTTGGAGAAATTTTAAAATATAGCAAATGAGTCCAAAAAATTATGAAATTTTTTGTGGAGCCTCCTGACACCGTGTACTTGCTTGTGTAAATTTTTCATAATTTTAATTGTTCAGAATTGTTATCGCTATTTTGTATAAGTGTCATGTTCGTATGAATCAATAAATGTAGAAAATGGGCTCAAAAAATTATGAATTTTATTTGTAGGGTCCTCACACAGTGGACTTGATTGTGTAATGTTTGGGCAAATTTATATGTGTTCTGTCGGACTGTTCTGAAAAATTAGGATTTAGGTCACGAAAATTTTGATTTTAGGTTTCGGAAATTAGGGTTTCATGATTTCATGTGTCTTGGAATGATTCCGGCGCACATCTGTCGCCTCGTCCAGAAATTTCAACGCCAACGCCGTGACTCCTGCTCCGCTCAGCTATAAATACCGAACTCTAGCACTGGCTCTTCGCTCATCTCAATTGCATTTCGATTCTTATTCTTGCAATCGTTGTTGCGATCGTCGGGAGGTCAAGGGATGTCACGGGAGGTCTCGGGAGGTCAAGGGAGGTTTCGGGAGATTGCGGGAGGTCGTGGGAGGTCTCGGGAGATCACAAGACGTCTCGGGAGGTCTCGAGACCACGGGAGGTCTCAAGAGGTCGCAGGAGGTCTCGGGAGGTCAAGGGAGGTCTCGGGACCTCCCTTGACCTCCCTAGACCCCCCGAGGCCTCCCGAGACCTCCCGTGACCTCCCTTGGCCTCCCGAGACCTCTCGAGACCTCCCATGGCCTCCCGAGACCTCCCGAGACCTCCCTAGACCTCCCAAGACCTCTCGAGACCTCCCTTGACCTCCCGTGGCCTCCTGAGACCTCCTGCGACCTCCCGAGACCTCCTGTGGCCTCTCGAGAGCTCCCGTGGCCTCCCGCGACCTCCCGCAACCTCCCGCGACTCCCTTGACCTTCTTTGACCTCCCGAGACCTCCCGAGACCTCCCTAAACCTCCCGAGACATCCCTTGACCTCCCGACGATCACAGCAACGATTGCAAGAACGAGAATTGAAATGCAATTGAGATGAGCGAAGAGCGAATGCCAGAGTTCGGTATTTATAGCCGAGCGGAGCAGGAGTCGCGGCGTTGGCATCGGAATTTCTGGACGAGGCGACAGATGTGCGCTGGAATCATTCCAAGACACATGAAATCATGAAACCCTAATTTCCGAAACCTAAAATCAAAATTTTCGCGACCTAAATCCTAATTTTTCAAAACAGTCCGACAGAACACATATAAATTTTTCCAAACATTACACAATCAAGTCCACTGCGTGTGAACCCTACAAAATAAAATTCATAATTTTTTGAGCTCATTTCTACATTTATTGATTCATACGAACATGACACTTATATGAAATAGCAATAACAATTCTGAACAATTAAAATTATAAAAAATTTACACAAGCAAGTACACAATGTCAGGAGGCTCCACAAAAAAATTCATAATTTTTTGGACTCATTTGCTATATTTTAAAATTTCTCCAAATTTCAGCCTAAAACTAACCTAATTATCTAACCTAACTCTAATTACCTAACACTAGTTAACACTAATTGTTAATAGTGGTCATGCGATGAGGCTATGCGCCATCCATGCGCTGGTGCCGAGGTGGCGGGCCGTTGTTGCATCGGCAACAGGTAATCCCCATGACGTGTCGACTTGAGTTTGGCATGATGGTGACCGTGCGCCAAATTCTACCATTTTGTAAATACGGTTTATGCGACGCCAAATTTGTAAATACTGTTGAAAACAGTCAGATCGCCAAAAATTGAAAAAAAGACATGTCAGAACGACACAATACGAGTACATTTATGGTAAGAGAATCTTTACCAAACGCTTTTCCAGCCAACCAACGGTACAATTCTTGTTCGTCCGATCTGAACCATCTAACACACCTGAACTACCCCTAGATCCACCTTATCCCTTTGTTTTCTCTTTCATCTAATTCTACTCATCTCGATTCAGATTCCTCCACCTGATCCCTTACCCCTCTTTCTCTCCCCTGCCCCACTCGGATCCAAGGTGGCCGGCGGCACTCCTCCTCCCTGACAGCTTCATCCCTGAACTCCATCCTCATCGTCCCTCTCCCCAACTCCCATACGCAACACCGGGTTTCCCTGTTGGTCCACCCTAATGCCCCTTCCCAAGTTGCTACAGGTTTGTTCAGATCTGTTTCCTCTTAGATTTTTATTTTTGTGCTTGCCCGTTGAGGTAAAAAAATAGAGAATATTTGTTCGGCTCATAAATTTTTTTTGTTCCCCAATTCACTTTGTTGTTTGACCAAAAGTCTAGATTAGCCTGTACTTTGTTGTTTATACTAGAATATCTAGCATATTTGTTCAACGAAATATTCAGTTGCATGCGTTGCTAGATAAATATGTGATGCTTTCGGTCATAACCAATGTTTGAGCACTCTATAAGTAGCGCTGCAATGTGAAAAAAAAATCAAGTTTTGTGCGAGATTGATGATTTTTGTATTTTCTAACAATACACTCTTTTTGAACAGAGCGATGAGAGGCGAGTGGAAGCGACTACCAGAGGCGCTACATGACGACGCTGGGAGGCGAAAGCGGCCACTACAAATCCGGTGAAAGCACGGAGCTACAAAGTAGCTGTGGTAGAAGGAAGGCCAACGACCACGACGCCCCAAGCGAAGCGCTTAGTTGTGGCGGCTAGCAATCATGGCCGTCAGAAGTGAGCACGCCGATTTTTTTGCTCTTGTTTGATTTTTAATGAAACTTGTTGAAACTTGAAACTTTTCTGTCTGAAACTTGCTGAAGCTTCTTGAAACTTTTTTTTTGTCTAAAACTTGTTGAAACTTGAGTTCTAAAATCCGAAACTTGTCAACACTTCTTGAAACTTGCTAAAACTTTTTGAAACTCTTTTGTATGAAATTTGTTGAAACTTGGATTCCAAAGTATGAAACTTGTTGAAACTTTCTTGGAATCTTCTGGAAACTTCTAGAAATACGCAAAACCCCACTGAAACCTGAAACTTTTAAAATATTTTCATGAGGCTTCTTGAAACTTGCTGAAACTTCTTAAAATTCTTTTATCTGAAACTCGAGTTCTAAAATCAGAAACTTATTGAAACTTAGACTTGAAACTTTCTTAGAATCTTATGGAAACTTCTATAAATATGAAACGTGTTGAAACCTAGTCGAAACTAGAATTTTTAAGCAACTAGAACTCCACGAAACTATATGAGACTGTTATACTATTGGAAATGCATTCCAACAGCACAACGTGGGCTAGCAGCTCCCTTATAGTAAACACTTTGCCTTTTCTTTATTTTTGGCTGTATTTTTTTTTTGTGAAGTCCAACCAATTGAGCTACGAAAGATGTTGAATGCAGCAACAATCACGGTTGGCTCAAAAGAGTTGTTTTTTTTTTGTCACGAATAGTTGTATATTATTAAAAAAATTACAAAATATTTTCTATAGTCACCGTTTGTAGTTATGCTTTGTAGGTAATACATAAAAATTTCTAAAATCACAGTTGTGTTGAATTTTAAACTATACAAAAAATTTACGATGATACATATTTTGCTATTTTAGCTCAACTCAACTTAAGACATGTAAGTCCCACATAATTTTAACAGTAATAAAGACCAGATTGAAATCTGTTGAAGTAAGATTCTTCTAATCGTTAACACCTAAAAATATCCCTGGACATTAACTAGTATAATGTAATTTCCTTTGTATCTAAGTGCAAAATTATATAATCTTTGGTATATGTACTCTAATATAATTAGTGGTGGTCACAGACTCGCATGTAATCGTGAGATACACGTGGTAAGGAGGTGGAGTAGAAGCTGCGGAGCCCCCAGACACACGCTCCACACAGGATCCTAGAAGTTCTCATACCGCACACAAAAGAAAAGATAAAGGTGACCGGGGAAGCACTTGGTGTTGAGTTAAACACGTGGTGTACAAATGTGTGCTGGATCGCGGATACTCCGGTTCGAAAAACAAGTCGTTCTAAAATATATAGTCAACTTCTGAAAACTTTAGTTACCAATATTTTTTAAATATTTAGATTAGATGCATAAAAATTATGTATATATTTATCTCAAAAAATATTTTCATAATATTATAATTTTATTAGATTTTATAAATATTTTGTAAAGTAATTAGTGATCAAAATTATATTTTAAAGACCTTGTCGATCCTTAAAACGATTTGTTTTGTTTTTGAATCGGAGGGAGCAATAGATAGATAGATATGCTTGGATTGCAAGACCTGCTCAAACAAAGCTCTAGAGAAGGCGTTTAGGTTGCATTAGAGCATCTTTAGTGTATTGAATCGATATCGATTTAAAGTCATGCTACGTAACCATTCTAATAACTAAGCTTGTTTTTCTTTAATGTATTAAACCGATTCTTACTAATAACTGAGACCCACGTTATATTAAAAAACCATAAAATAATAATATTATCTTCCAACCGCACTCTCTCATGTGTAGTTATTTAATGCCCATATAAGTTGTTTAATGTTTTTAATCGATTCGTAAGTCGAGTCCGATTCTATACATTTTTTTTGTTAGAATTGATATCTCCAATATATTGAATGATTCAATACCTTTCTTTTCTCAATCGGCTAAAACACAATATAAGAGATAGTCAACACCACTTTTCCCGTCTCTGTTTCGACGCCCAACTTTGCGACTTGTTGGACGCACGGCTCGGAACCTGTTGCTTTCAGATCGACCAATCGCCATTGGACCTCAATATTAGCAGGGAAAAAAACTTGCGACTTGTCTTGTGCCCATCCCGTGTCCGTACCTTTTCTATCTATCCGGCTTCTTCCACCCATGCATGGAATATGCTTGATTAGATAGAATTGTTCTAGATTCTCGGATGAGTTGTGGCATTTGCATTTGCACAAACGTGAGGTCTCAAGAAATTAAAGGTGACTTTTGCAATCGGATTTGCTCCTTTTTTTAATGTGTGAATAGTTCGGGTTTGATTGATGGATGGTGATGGTTTGATGAAACGGAGATATTTTCATGCAGCCAAGCATGTACGACGGTATATACAATTATTGTATATAGTATTTTTTTTAAGTCACCTATAGATAGCTTCTTTAATAAATTATTTTTTTACATATCTCTATGTATAACTACACAAACAGTATGATATGCCTTGCTTTTCGCTACATTACGACCACTGCATTTGCAGACCACTCAATTCTCTATACTCATTCTTTCCTTTATATAATCTTATATTCTACGTGTCAAGACTTATAAATAGCTAACGTCGCACTATTATACGTGCTACGTCTAGTCAAACGCACGAGTGATTGTTTTGTGTTTAATGCGTGTCCAAGATGCCCGAGCAATACTGCTTCGGCTACCATCTGTAGCGTCGATCGGTCAAAAGGGTTTTTTAATGATATCCATCGGCAATGTAGACATCATGCTTATCTCTTCGATCTTCTTCTTCCCCATTCCATTTGGAGTTGAAAAACGGACATGCAATGAACCTGCTGCAAAATGCTGATGCTGAGTGCTTAGAGTATTTTTAGTGTATTAAACCGACGTCGATTTAAAGTCATATCATGTAAGTATTCTAGGAACCGATCTTGTTTTTCTCTAATGTATTAAACCGATTCCTACTAATCACTGGGACCCACGTCACATTAAAAAACCACAAAAATAATAATATCCTCTCTCAAACCTACTCTCTTCTATGTAGTTGTTTAATGCTCATATGAGTTGTTTAATGCTTTGAATCGATTCTTAAGTAGAGTTCGGTTCCATGTATTTTTTTTGTTAGAATCGATTCCTTCAATGTATTGAATCGATTCAATGACTTCTCTCTCCTTATTTGAACCGGCTAAAACACAACATTGGAGATGGTCTTAGAGCATCTACAACAGTCCACATCAGCTGTTATTAAAGGGTTGCCACATCAGTATTTAAGTGATGTAGAGGAGAGAAGGTGAGATTATTTCTAGATGAAGAAACTAACAAATTGTTAATACCAAGACACAAGAAACAACTAAATACTCTATTGGAGACCTACTTATTATCTAAAAACGCATTTTGTAGGCCTAATTGTCTTAAAGCAAAAATATATACCAGATCATTTGTGCAACCCGACTTTATTATTGATATGATAAATGAGCTAAAACATGTAGGCTACAAAGTTGTACTTCATTATTGATCATCAAGAATCATGCACACTTGTAGCAATTGAAGTCTTAGACACAAGTTTAAGAAACAATCCATTGGAAGACTTGTTTATTTTTATTAGATTGAGTAATCTCACTCCTCTTAGTAATAAACTAAGAAACAAACTATTGTAGATGCTCTTAGTACTATACTTGATGCTGTTAAACCAAAGCAGACTAAGTTATTAATCATTACATGACTTGCATATTTACACTGCAACAAGCAGCATGGCAATTAAAAGGACTACATTGGGTTAAAGCGTGTACGTATAGATCGAGAACCAAACACAAAAAAGAAAAATAAATAAAACAAGTGCTCCTTACTGATTAATTAACTATACATGTTTACGTATGCATGAAGCAGTACCAGGCATCATCAGCATGGAGGTATTGGCTGTATTCGCACTGTTCACGATCGTAATTGTAAAACTAGCACTAGTTGTACGGTATTAGCATAAATAGCGTCTCCACCGCACGGTCACTACATGGTTGTTACCAACGAGTCGACACATTAGTGCCGCCGTATGGCCGTCGTGCGGTGGAGGCGCTCCCGCACGGCGATCGTGTGGATCCCCTCTCCTCCAGAATAGTGTTGTTTGTAGGAATTTTTAAATATAGCAAATAAGTTCAAAAAATTATGAAATTTTTTATGGATAATTTTATTTGTTCTGAATTTTTCTCGCAATTTCATTTAAGTATACTATTTGTAGGAATTTCTAAATACAGAAAATGAGTTCTAAAGATTATGAATTCTGTTTTGAAGGCTTCTTACACAGTAGACTTGATGGCGGCGTATCAGGTGCACAAGCACCATTTTGTGCACATATGCACATAAGAGATCTGGGCCATCCATCCAGCAAGCAACGGACGAGATCGCAGCGGGCGGCTCCCCCATCCCACTCGCTGTTTTTTGCATTTCGCCCCCCGCGCTATGGACAGAAAACTCCATCCTATGCCCTCGGACACCTCACACCCCTGCCCACCGCCACTCGCCCCGATGCACCACCACTCGCCCCGACGCGCCGCCACCCCTCCACCACGCTCCGCCGCCTCCATCAGCAGAGCCGCCTGACGCCCGCTGCGCCGCGCCGCCGCCCCGACGACCACGCTCCAACGCTCCGACGACCATGCTTTGATCCCCTCCTCGACCCTACCCCTCGCCGGATCTGGGTGTACTCGAGGCCGTCGCCGCTACGATCCCCTCCTCGACCTTGCCCCTCGCCGGATCCGGGCGTCCTCGAGGCCGTCGTCGTTGGATCTCGCGCTCCGGACCCCAACCCCGCCGAATCTCGCTGCCTCAACCCCACCACCACCGTCTCAGCTAACCTCGATCATGCGAGGGCCGCCGCTGCCTTCCTGCGTCGTGCTCTCGCCAGCTTGATGCACCCCTTGCGGGCGCCCCCCGCTCAACTACCCCGCAAGTCATGGAGGACAAGAAGGAACATTCTGTGAGATGAATTTGGCATGTAATTTTGTACTCAAGTGTTATTTGCAGACTATTTGGCATGTAATTTTGATTTATGAAATCTTGATGTATGTGAGAACCATGCAATCACAAGAGTTTTGAACATTCTGTTGGCATGTAATCACAAGTGTATGTCAAATGGGAAAGGCAGATCAGTTGGAAACGCTTGGTATTCTGCCAAAATATTTTCAACATTTTTCAATTTGGATTTTACAGACATTTCAGAATTAGGAATGTTGAGTTCATGTGAATGTTGAGCTTCATGTCAATTTGGATTTTACAGACATTTTTCAATTTGGATTTTACAGACAGGTTCATGTGAATGTTGAGTTTCATTATGTAGACAAATTTGCTGAAGTGAATAGTGTCAGGTTCATGTGAATGTTGAGTTTCAAAACTCTGAACAATTGAGGGTGCCACAGTTGAGCATGTTACATGTCCATACGAACTCCCTCTTCCATATTTGAGTTTTTCTTTTCCTCCCATTAGCAGAACCATGAAGAAAAAAATGTGTGTTGTTTTCTCCCTGTAGAATCCATTGAATTCCTTGTTGCCATATATCAATTGCCTCTCCTTCAACATTTCGAACTGCACAGCTCCATTTTGGACAAACCAAATATTTGAAATTGTCTTGTAAGAACCACTGCTTCTCAAAAAAGAATCTAGAACTCCTCTGGATGTTACCTTCTCCAGAATCAAGAACCAAAGGATTATGATCAGACCCTATTCTTGTCAAGGCCTTTTAGAGAACATAAAGGAAAATGAAGCTCCCAATCCCCAGAAGCTAAAACTCTGTCTAGAGTTACCATAACTAGTTGATCCTGTTTATTTATCCATGTATATTTTTAGTTACCATATATCAGCTGGCCTACTGAATTGTGGGGACTGCATATATGGAAGAATAACAGGAGTGTCATAGAACACAAATGAATATATTAGCATGAAGAGATAATCCTTTATTTTCGGATCCATGCATGAAGACATAAGCTACTATGTTTACATACGATAGCGCGGCAGGGCTTAGCACTTACTAGCAAGGTTACTGGCATGAAACTGCTTGCAAAGTAACACATTATACCAATTATTAACCAATACTGTTGACAGAAATATATCTCCATGAACCTTTACAAGCTTATGTGAGAGTAAAATGTCTTCTGTGGATCCTCTTGATACTAAAGTTCCTTTTGTCACAATGAATCGAATGAAACAAAGTCTATTGAAAGTGACAAGATTGAAATGAAGGACACAACTATTGAAGATCATGAACTATTCAGCAAATGTAGATCAAGAACATTCAGATTTCATCCATTCATAAAAGGATTGCAATGTACAACAGAATATCCTTTACAAGGTCTCTTTTCCTGCATACAAATTGGGTGCAACCTGATTACAAGCAAGGGACCTAATTGCCACAATAACAGGCCATCTTATCCAGAAATTGTTGTTTTCATAGAGGATGTCCTCTGCTTAAGTCCTACTCCACCATCCACCTCAAGCCTTTCGGACAATCACATGCATGCTCTCTTATACTCCACCTCGTCCCTTTGGTGCATGATCAGAAGGGCTCTTCTCACCTGAAGCAGTGGATTCACTCATGAATTGCAACTATGGAATCGTAGAAGAAAAAAGAGGCAATCCAATGAAGGCAAGCTTACCGAGCTACTATCCCAAGTTACGATGTCAGAAGACCAATCATGATGAACCTTTTCTGATGTATAAACCGCAATTGGTGCCGCTTTCTACAAACTTGAGAAATCAGAGAAATGTAGAAATTTGTATCATTAAACCGAAATCATTGGTTTTAATAGTGTTGAAAAGTCATACAATTACAAGCGCAGCTCGCTCTCCACGTGGGCGAAGCGCGAAGAGAGTGGTGGTGTCAGGCAGAGGAGGAAGGGCGGCGCAGGGCTTATTCCGTCGGACGGCAGCTCGGCTCCGCCGGTAGGGGCGGGCGCGATTTGGGGCTCGCGTAAGGTGGAGGCGCGGCGTAGAGGATGAACCCTAGCTCGCCGCTCGTGGGTGGGGAATGGGCGACGCGAACGCAAATGGTGCGGGGGGCGAAGGAAGCAAGAATCGCCGGACGGCAGGGGCGGCCGCGGATGCACGAGGCAGGGGGTGCGAGAACCTAGCTTCAAGCAGACGCCGCAGCGGGCGAATCGCGATGAGAACCCTAGCTAGCAGGCGGCGCGTCGTGCTGGGAAGAGAGGGAGGAGCGAGGAGGGGTGGAAAACGGGAAGAAAGAACGACGTGCGGGGGGCTTTTTGGCAAAGAACCAAGTGGAGCTGCGGGGGAGGGATCAAGGCCGTCGGATCTGGCTTCAACGGCCAGGATTGGCCATGTGCACATGTCCACAAATATGGGCATGTGCACAGGATATGCCGCCAGACTTGATTGTGTAATGTTTCTACAATTTTATATGTGTTCTGAAATTGTCTCAAAAATTAAGGGTTTAGGTCTTAAAATTTTGAATATTAGGTTTTGTAAATTAGGGTTTCATGAATTCCCACGCAAAGCACTCCTAACAGAATAGGCTTAATCATATCTAACAGAATTAGGGTTTTGAAAATTAGGGTTTCATGGTAAACATTTCCCTTAGTTGGTTCATGGACAAGCTTAGCTAGCCTGTGGTACAATACAATATTACTCGAACTCCACATGCGCAGAGTCCTCCTCCTCAATGTCCACCCCGATGATACTAATTTAAATAATGAAGGTAAAGACAAGAAAAAGATACTAAGACAGAAAATAAAGTAGCAAAGAAACTTAATAGTTCATAAATTAATTTTAGAAAATATAAATCCTTAAGGCACGTACGAATAAGTATTGACATCTAAGTAATTCACACTCAATTAATTACGATTAAGGTAACTAATTAACTACGAGTCATTATGTGCCATCAAATTTATTACGGTAACGTAAATTCGACCACTTATTATGTGCTAATGTAACTAGCACTACTCAACTACTAATTAATTACAACTACTTAACTAACTAACACATGAAAACAGAGAACAAGGAGTGTCGACATTTTCAATGGAATTACAATGTAACTTTTCATACATAAAATTGACGACATTTCAAGCGTTACAAGCATTACATGATACACGCGTGGGTTTATTGCAATCGGGATGAAGGAGGAGGGGGTATTATCACATGTACCCCGATCAAATAGGACACTCTTTGTTAATTTATCAGTTTAATGTGTATGATATTCTTTAATACTGTATTGTACCACAAGTTAGATAAGCTTGTACACGAACCAACTGAGGAAAATATGTGGCATACAGATCATATAACAATGTACCCTACCATCTGACTCGTGTGCGTTTCGAAGGCCACAATATGCTGTTATATGATCTGCATGTCACACAATTCCCTCGATTGGTTCATGTACAAGCCTATCTAGCCTGTGGTACAATACAATGTTAAAGAATATCATCTACATTGAACCGATAAATTAACAAAGAATATCCTATTTAACAATGTTATTCATAAGGGTGGTTCGATCTATCATCTATGCAATGATGTCTGCAACTAGTCTCCGCGGCGCCATAGCCACTGCCCCTTGTCTTGGGATTTCATGATGTAAGTGGATCGTATAATAACAAACGTAACAAGGATATAAATTGTATATAACTCACTTCTTCGATACGGAGTGCGCCCGGGTGACCGGATACGCTACGACGTCGGTCGGTCCCAATCGAAGGAGCCTTCTTCTTCCCCTTATCGCGGGACTCCCCCCGTCGGTGTCGTATGTCAAAGTCGTCCATGTCCTCCGATTCCATGATGTAAGTCCACCGTATAGTAAAAAACGTAACAAGGATGTAAATTCTACATAACTCACGTCGTCGATATGGAGTGCTCCCGGGCGACCAGATAAGCTATGACGGTAGGGCTCAGTCACAGGAGCCTTCCCCTTCCCCTTGTCTCGGGACTCCCCATGTCGGTATCGTGTGTCGAAGTCCCCCATGTTCTGCGATACGAGCTAGACGATTGCATGCTGTTAGAACAACAAAAGGGCAAATACAAAATCAGGACATGAATTGTACGTAACTCACCTCTTCGATATGGAGGGCTCCCGGGCGATGGGAGAAGCTACGACGATCGCCGGTCTAAGTAGTAGGAGCCTTCCCCCTTGTCCGTCAGGTGAGCCCTGGGCTCCTCCGGTGCCTCCTCAACAGGGTCTGGTATGTAAGGTTTCCACCACACGAAGGTCTCGACCCGCATCGAGTAGTTCAACATGTACTTCTGCTGGATGAACGCCCTATCTTACATCTCCGGGCCATCAACCCACTAGAAAAAGTGGCAGCACATCTCGGGCTGCCATTACATGGGGATGAAATTAAAAATTTATGGAAATCAACGAAGAGAGAGGAAAATCGATGTGTGCGAAAGAAACACTTACGAGGTGGTTCCCGCACGTGTAGTACGCCCGGACGGAGGTGTTTGGGTGTGTGGACTGAATAATCTCCGCCGGCTCGTCACACACACACACACACACACACACACACACACACACACACACACACACACACACACACTGCGGGACCAGAAACCGTGGTGGTACCGGAGCATCTTTCGTTGAAAAATTTGGGTATTGTAAATGTTTGGCCTTCTACGCAAACCACTTGCGCTTCTGCAGCATCCTCGCGTAGAAATTTGCCGATGAGTCTGACATATTTGGGTATCGTAGAAGTTTCGCTGTACATAACAAAACAAGGCAGATAATACAATAAATTATGACACTGAATGACGGCAAGACGAGCTGGGTCTGTTGGGGAAATCCTTCATTGAGTGCCCAGGGGTCTTGCATATCATGCACTTGATTGTGCGGCTAATACATTAGCTGGCATCCATGTCGTTCCGAAAACGCCGTGTCTGCCGTTGTCCCTTCCCTATTGTCTTTAAGACCTTGTTTGGGCCCCATAGCACCCTGTCCGGCAAAAGATCCTTGTAGTTCATGTCCAAGCCGTACGAGTGAAACTCTGCACTCCATGTACCAAAAAGGTGTTGTATGTCGTAGTACTCGAAGATGTACGGCATAGACATCTGCCTCATTTGCACACACATCTTGTACACATGCGAGTATGGCTTATGCAAGAGCTTTAGCTTGTTGTAGGTGCATGTCGCCACATCACCCAGGGTGCATGCTTGTTTCCTTTATCTCTTGGCATGACTGTTAACATATTTCTGCCAAAGCCTGATCTCGTACTTCTACCTGAGGCCATCGACCACCCGGTTGTCGTGCATTCGGGCATTCTCCATCTTCTGGTCCATGTGCCTCTACATGTTCTTGGACCACTGTTTGGCTTCCTCCATCTGTCGCTTGGCTGCGGTGGCTCTATTGATGAATTAACCAACGGTGCGAGTCCATGTCTCCTCGATGATCGCGGTGTTAGGGAGGCACCACACACCTTTGAGTACGCTGTTGTACACCTCGGATATGTTGGTCGTCATAATCCCGTACCTCACATCATCTGTGTCATAGAGAAGACACCATTTCTCCAATTCAGGAGCATGTCAATGAATCCACTCTGAAAAACATATGTCCCTGCTGGGTTGCTCTCCCTCTAGTACCTCCGAAGTAGACTACCTTGTACGCCTCGTAGTCCGGTGTTCGAGGTCTCTCCAAATGGACTCAAACTTCCACTTCTGGTTCTGTAGACACAATGCCTTGAACGTCTTCATAACTTCCTGACCGCGGAACCGCGTGAACAAGTTAGATGCAAGATGCCTCATGTACCACCGGGTTTGCACATCGTTCCACTGGTGATGGGGTTTCGTCCCATGCTACATGGTGTCGAGGGCTGCCAACAACCTAGCATTACGGTTTGTGATAAGACATACGTTGAGTCGATCTCCCACCACCGTCCGCTTCACGTTCGTTGGGAACCACAACCAACTGGATGAGTTCTCACTCTCCACAATGACAAATGCCACCGGGAGAAGCTAGTCATTCGCGTCGGCTGCCACCGCGGTGAGAATGGTGCCCTTGTACCTCCTCATGAGGAAAGTAGAATCCATCGTAAGCACAAGACAACAGAACTTGAAACCCTCAATGGCCTGGGCGAAAGCCTAGAACACCCGGTCCAGTATGATGCAGTTGGGCCCTCCGTCAGCATCTTCATTTTCAAGCTTGTTTACGTATGTGCTGGGGTTTGATTCGGCAATCTCATGAAGCATTCTTGGCACAAGGTTGTACGCCTCTTCGTATGTCCCGTACATGGACTCGATGACCTTTGCTTGACTCGTCGGACCTTGTTGTAGCTGACTAGATAACCAACCAGATTGGTGATTTCTGACATCAGCATCTTAGGGGAGGCAGGCACGTCGACCGCAACTAGGTTGTAACACCCCAAAGTTTCAATCTTGATTAAAAATAAAACTTAAATATTTTCCTTGAATTTTTGGATTTTAAAAAGATCTTCCCTATTTATTTTTGAAGGAAAAATAATTTATTTGCAAATATAAATATCAGTGTTAAGTTAAAAATATTTTATTTAAGTCTAAATTATCTCAAGGGACTTCTATGAACTATCCCATAATTTTGAACTTTAATTACTATTTTCTAAAAACCTAATTGCATTGTCGTATTTTTTATAAATCAAAATTCATTTCAAATTTCAGAAAACCTTTTGGGTCGAATCCTTTTCTCCCCAGCCCTTTTCCCCTTTTCTAGCCCACTTAGCCCAACCCGTCGGCCACCCCCTTCTCCCTCTATCTCTCACCGATGCGTGGGCCCCGCGCGTCATCCTCCTCCTTTCTTTTCTCCTAGCCATCTTCTTACTGAAGCCTCCATGCCCATGTCACCTCGCTGCCGAGCGCCAGCTCCTCCCCCTCCCGCATGCCATGCAAAGACGACCTTCGCACGCCTCAAGACACCACACGCCTTGCCAGGTATGCCCTCTGACTGCGCCTCGTCCATCCATGCTGCCTCGCCCGCTCTACCCGGCTTCGCCCACACCGAGCTGCCTCCCCTCTCCCTCTCTATTTAAGCCTGTGCAACCCCTTCCTATACCCCATTCCTCCCCTCTATCTTCCTTTCTCCCTCACCGAAGCACCCCAACCGGAGCTCCCGCCCGCACCTCTCTTTCTTCATCACCACTGTCCATGCCGCCCCGTCGCCATTCTCTCTCTCTAGTGAAGCTCTAGTCCCCGTAGCCACGTCACGATACATCCCCGAACCCCCTCTTTCTCTTGGTCAATTGCACACCATCCCATGCCGCCATCGCCGCCCCTTTCTTCTTCATCATCGATGCCACCGCCGCACTCCCTCGCTTGTTCTCGAGTCTCC
Organism: Phyllostachys edulis; assembly: GCA_036346405.1. Classification (NCBI taxonomy): domain Eukaryota; kingdom Viridiplantae; phylum Streptophyta; class Magnoliopsida; order Poales; family Poaceae; genus Phyllostachys; species Phyllostachys edulis. Next base: position 13,631,401 of record CM070546.1, on the reverse strand, counting down.
CCGAGTGGCTCCTTTGCTCCACGCGGCGCCCGCGTGTCCGCGGCGCATGCCATCTCTCCCAGATCGCCGCTGAAAAGCAGCCCCGGCGCCGCTTGTTTCACGATACCGCCTTCGCCCCGCTCCGCGGCGCCGCCACCTCGAGGTCCCGGTGGCCCATTTTGGCCGTCAGCCAAGCTCCTCACGCCCCGCCTCGCCATCGGCTGCCCCTTGTCCCGAGCGCCGCCTCCTCCCCTGCTTCCTCTATGTGTGTTAGTAGCTAACAATGGGCCCTCTCATGTCTCTCACTCTTTCTGTGTTGTGGTAAAGCAATGAAGTGATAGGTTCAGTTAGAAGAAAGTTTATTAAGTGATTAGTAAGAGGATTAGCGAGAGCATGATTAAAATAGTTAGCTATTTATAATATATTAATAGGCTACTTAGCTAGTATATGTTCATATGGCATGGTGTGCTCAAATAATGTTAGTTAATGAATGAGTTAAGTAAGTAGGGGATTGATAGAAATGGTTAGGGTTTAGTGAAGTGATTAGTTCAGTTAGAATAATAGTGGGACGCTTTGTAGCTAAAGAATTGCATCAAGTCGATTAGTGATTAGTAAGATAATGCAGTCAGGTTTAGACATGCTTACACATTACGTGATCCAACATTAGTGCACCCTAGCTCACTGTTGGAATAAAAGAAATAACAAGGTAATCGGATAGTTAACGAAATTAGTAGAGTAGTTAGATAATAATCGAGTATCTTTGATCTAACAACATCGGTTATAGGGTTCAGAACCAATTAACCATAAGCTAATCACAACACTCACTTTCAAGAGTGACCTCGAAGTCAGCATTCTTTTGTCCTAGATCCTGAAATGGAATATTCTAGCATATTCTATTTTCTATATCTTCTATCATTGTATGTGATCGCAATCTTCCGGACATTCGTTCTCCCTCATACGAACTCCGATTCTGTCGATTCTCATTTTTAAATTCATATAAATTTAGTACATTTCTTTTGGTTCTAATTTGATAATTTTTGGATTTTATTTCGAATTGTTGTATTTATTTGGCTCTTTTCGCTCATGTAGATTTTGGCGTTACCGAAGAATTCCCGGACCTGTCGACCGAAGTTTGTCAAACCTTCAACGAAGGCAAGTCGTAGACCTTTGATCATGTCGTACCCATTTTATAAAATTATTTTGTTTTATATCATCATGCATTGCTAGTTTTATAATAAATGCTTTCGGGAATAGTTAAATGCCTAATTGTCGTATCGCCTCCTTGTATAATTGTAAATGGCATGTACCCTTGGACACCATAGGTTATGTTAATATTAGTTGGACATATTCAATTACCAACTTGGGTGCGTATTATGCTTAGCCATGCTTTAGATCGCGTGATGAGATTCATGATCGCGTGCTCATAAAAGACGTAATTTGACTTAATGGAATATGGAATTGTGGCGTAGCCACTGTTATTAAAATTTGTTGTGCCATAGCAAGGGTTGCCATTTGGCCGAGGTTGAGCCAAATATGATTTCGTACTCAGACGAATGATTGTGCAGTAAAGGGGAAGAATTTTAGGATGTGGTTACCTCACCTGAGTAGACACTAAGGTAGTGTTCGAATGGATGAATCATGTGGTACTTGTATCAGATGGTTCGGAATATACCATGGTTCATGCGTTTGGTTGGAGGAATGGAACGAAACCATCCGGGATGAGATAATTCAAGTCAAGGCAATATACCTCAAATATGCTGAACTAACTTGTTCCATGAAATCGGTGGAACCATGCGGTCCAAGACGTGCTGCATCTGCATTCAAGGTGATTAATGACAGCAAGGTGAAATGCAGCAAGGTGAGTAATGTTGACAGCATTAAAATAATATGATGTTTCCACTGCTCATTATCTTAATAATGTATCCTATGTTCTGTTGTTCTTCAGGTTAAGTCCTTACAAAGACCTCTGTAGAAATAATTTATTCAAATACTATAATATTTATCATGATTAAATATAATTTTCCCCAAAATTTTGGAACTCTATTCAACCCACAAAAAATTCAAACTCTAGCCAACAATCTAAGCTAGGTTTAAATTTAGTTTAAGTGAATAACACTTGAACAACGAGGTTTCAAATTTTATTTGAGTATTAGCGTATTCCAGGAACCTCCATGAATTATTTCAGGATTTTAAGATTTTTTTTGCTATTTTATAGAGCCCGGGTCTGTTCGGACCGCCCAATCGAAATCGGACGGTCCCGATCGGAGGAGACGTTCAGACCGTCTGAATAGGTTGGTCTGTTCAGACCGTCCGATCGGAATCGTACGGTCCCGATCGGAGAAGACGTTCGAACAGACAGACCTGGGCTCTATAAAATAGCAAAAAAAAAAAACAGATCCTAAAATCCTGAAATAATTCAAGGAGGTTCCTGGGATGTGCTAATACTCAAATAAAATTTGAAACCTCTCTGTTCTAGTGTTATTTGCTTAAACTAAATTTAAACCTAGCTTAGGTTGTCAAATAGAGTTTGAATAGAGGTCCAATTTTTTTTACACTAGAAAATGCTTCTTGACGAAGATCTAATAATCCTCATTTTATCTTTTATCTATAATTCTTATTATAAGTAAATATGACGTCATATGGTCCTTGGGTATACCCCTTAATTTTATAAGGGAGAAGCCTAATAGGTTGTCGTAAGTTCTTCTACGACCACCCCCATAGTCGTAAGTCTTGCTACGACTACCTTATGGTCGTAAGTTCTTCTACGATCACTACCCAGTCGTAAGATATTCTACGATTACCTCATAGTCGTAAGTCTTGCTACGACTATCTTATGGTCGTAAGTTCCTCTACGACCAGGTCAGCTACGACTACCTTATGATCAATAAAACCTACGGGCAAGTGGGTCCAATTGATTAAGGAATCCAAATAGTCAATATACGCTGTTATTATGCGAAATAATAACACGCAATACCCCATTATCTCTGACAAGTAACTGCTAGGCGGCGTGAAGGAGTTACCACCGATGATTATCGCAAAGCGGCGCCACATCGATTTGATGAGGCGCTCTTGGCAGGGAAACGGCTATTCCTTCACGACTATATAAAGGCAACGGTCAAAGAGGAAAAGGGAAGAGGGCAATCGAGGCGTATACACACGCTATCAAGGGCTATCAGGAAGACAAGCACTATCGTCTGTAATAGTCTTAGTTTTTCTCCTGATTGTTCAGAATACACTCAATACCATACACACACAGGAGTAGGGTTGTTATTCTCTCCAGAGAAGGCTTGAATCTGTATAAAAATGCCTGTGTCAATCTCTCTGCGTAATTCTATTCTTGGAGACCCCCGAATCAAACAATCTTTACGTAAGATTGGTTCTAAAACACCGACACTTCTAATTTTAGTCTTCAAATTTTATTTGAGTATTAACACATCCTAGGAACCTCCATGAATTATTTTAGGATTTTAGGATTTTTTTTGCTATTTTATAGAGTCCGGGTCTGTTCGGATCGTCCGATCGGAATCGAACGGTCCTGATCGGAGGAGACGTTCGGACCATCTGAATAGGTTGGTCTGTTCGGACCGTCCGATCGGAATAGCTTAGGTTGTTGAATAGAGTTTGTGGCAATCCAAATACAACCTCATTCATCAAACCAAACACCATCTTGAACCATCCAGGACCATCATATCCCACCAACCAACCAAAATCATCTATCATCCTATCCCACCAACCAAACACCATACTTGTATCATCTCATCCAGGATCATCCATCCATCCTGTACCATCCCATCTCATTCACCCTGGTTCACCCAACCAAACGCACCCTAAGGACTTAACTTTGTTCGCCATTGATCTGGGCTATACCATACAACCATATATCTAGGGTGGGGTGGACCTGGCTAACTAATTAGCAATATTTTGATCTGGTTCTGTTTGAGTTGTTGAGTGCAAGAGGGGGCCCAGAATGACGAATCCTTAGCGAGCAGAATCGAGTAAAAACAGAACTTTGTAAAACCCTTGTGATAATCACTTAGTCGCACGCCTTTGGAAGCATGTAATGTCTAACATTATAAGATAATTAACTTTTGTGGGTCAAGCTTGTACAACCTCTGTAGAGTGTTAAAAAAACTATTCGAATAGCCCTCTCCCCAGTTATGGACAATGCCTGATGATTTCACACGAAGGGTAGATTTTCTCAAAAATGTTGGAATGGTTTGGTTGGGATTCGAGTATGTAGATTTGGTCGATGGTTGGGAAGTGAACAGGGTGTTTACTAGTTGTTTCAAAGAACTTGTTTACTTATGTACTTAATCTTTTAAATTATGTTTTTAATCTATTTACTGTATTTACTGTCAATACTGCCTTCTGTAAAATTACCATAAAGCTATCCTTGTCAAGCCTTGCATGAATATTATTCGCATACATTTTTCTATGACTTGTGAGTACTTTAAAGTACTCACGGCTTTACGCTGATGTTGATCAGTCACTGAGGAAGAACCAGAAACCGCAGAGTTCTACGAGGAGGAATATTTTGAAGACCATGGATACTAGGATGCGTTCTTCACTCGATTGCCTATAGGCATGTCGGGTGGCCACCACAAGACCTTTTGGTTTCCACTGCAAGTTTATCTTTTGTCGTTAAGCCCTACGTGGTAGCTCTATAAGACTTGACCACAATGTCCTTTTACTACTAAGTAATATTAATCTGTCTGCTTCCTAGCTATTTCGTTGTATGGATATGATTGTCATCGATGATGTCAATGTGTGAGCTAGCTACTGATTGGGGACTAGTTCAGAATACACAGAGGGCTCGGGTCTAGCGACTCGGGGTCCCGACAGAGGTGGTATCTGAGCCAAATCGATTGTAGGACACAACCATAGTGAGTACCTCAATAAGTTCATTCAACTCTCTCGTTATGCCCAAGAGAACGTTGCCACAGATGATGCACGTTAGAAGCGATTCAAGCACGGACTCAACCCTGGTTTGAAGGTTCAAGTCATTGGCAATGACTATGTGGATTTTCAACACATGGTGAATAAGGCGATGCTCATAGAGGAGTCTCGTCGTGAGCTTGAGGAGTCTCGAAAAATGAAGATGATGCAGCATGGTGCTCATCAAAGTCACTCGCAGAGATCTAGAATGAATATGCAAGATCCTGTCCATTCCACTCCTCCCGCTACATTCAGGACTCCTACGACAACACCTCGCCCAGCTACTCCTAGATTCCGCAACTTCGGCAACAGCAACACCAACAACCAGCAGCCCAGAAGCTTCAATCATGCCACGGGAATTACCTGTTTCAACTGTCATCAATTGGGTCACTACGTCAGTAATTGCCCGCATAAGCAAGCACCATCACTTGTCAAATTCAATTCAGGAGCTACTCCGACCAGAACCCCCATGCCAGGAGCTAGACGTGGAGCACCTCAGACTCCAGTTGCACTAGCCAAGACTTCTCAGCCTTTTGGGAGAGGCTATGTGAACCATGTCACAGTGGAGGAAGCCTAGACAGCCTCGGACGTCGTGCTGGATAAGTTCCTAGTTAATTCATCACCTTCTACTTTTTTTGTTTGATTCTGGAGCTTCGCATTCATTTGTTTCTCGGAGTTTTGCTGCAAAGCATTAGCTAAAGATTTTGACTCTTAAAAATGCTTTGTTGGTTCAATCCTCTGGTTCAGAGTTGAGTACGAACCATGGTTGCCCAAAAGTTAAAATAATCATAGAAGGGGTAGAATTTCTAGCCAACCTCTTAATCATCGATGCCAAGTCCTTAGATGTGATTTTGGGGTATGGATTGGCTTGCTTGTCACAAAGCGGTTTTGGATTGTGGTGGTAAAAGCATCACTTTAGTCAGTCAAGCCGGAACCAAAGTAAAATTTGAAGCTGCGACGAAAAAGTCTGATGGAGCACTAGTTTGCAGTGTCAAGGCTGTATCTTTGGAAGATGTGACAGTGGTCAGAGATTTTGCGGATGTCTTTCTTGATGACTCGTGGCTGTCAATGTAGGCCGACCACCACAATTATGCCCCCTCATTTCGCAAAAAATTATGCGCGAGTATTCCTTCCGATACAGCACATTTCGTGCTACTGTCTTTAAGCTCGGCCCGTGGTTGCCCGCTTGTAGATGTCCCGGCATCATCAAGGTTTCCCAGCACCCTACGTATGAAATTCACATACACCATCGGTCTCCCGTAAATGGCCGTCTCGGGCTGGGAGGCAATATGCATGTACTGGCTCCATGCTACACTTCCATTCACTTTGACGAGCTCCCACACGACAATCGTGTAGGTGATCCCCTCAATCATAAGTTTCTTTGTCATTGCCTCCGTGACGAACTCCCTCCGGATGCAGCTTCGAAGCTCGTGAATATTCATCGCGTCGAGCCCCTTCGTCCGGACCACCTTGTACTGGCATCTCGACAGGTCTGCATGTTTGAAAGTACCTAAAGCCAAAACAACCCCATCCGCAGTACACGATATAACAAACAATGACGACAAATTGCATGCAAGTGATCGATTACATATTTGTAATTAAATACAATTAATTAATTAATTACCAACAATTTGATTACTCCTTCGAAAATTAATTACGAGTAATTCATTACTACCGTGCTTACCACTATTAAACCACATGCTCATTACCACTTAATTACTTACGACTAACTAAGTTGCACTAAATTAGTTATGCCTAACTAATTGCTAGTAAACTAAGTACTACTGATTAATTACCATTAAATTAATTACGAGTAGTTAATTTTCACTAATTTAATATGTCAGACTGATAACCACTAAACTAATTATGACTAATTAATTACGACTAAAGTAATCACAATTAATTAATTACGGCTATTTAATTTCAACTAATTTTGAACCACTAACTAGTTCATACCAAAAATAACAAAGCATATGAGCATTACGACTGATTAATCACCACAAAGTATCATGGACTAATAAATTACGGATACTATAACTAACACTATATTATAAACGTTACAAAACAAGTTGCATTAATTATGACTAGATGACTAAAACTGATTAACTACGACTACAGTAATAACGACAAAAGCATACGACAAATTACCTACCCTTCAGGGGAAGCAATAAAAAAGCCGAGTGACGAGGGACGAGAAGCAATCAAATAATTACTCTCCAATTTTTTTTAATTATGTTACGTTCTCTGAGTTCTCAGCGACGAGCGCGAGAGCGAGAAGCGAAATGCAATTGTGATTAGCGACGAGCGACCGCGAGAGTTCGGTATTTATAGCCGAGTGGAGGAGGACCTGCTGCGTTGGTGTCGGAAATACCGGATGCGTTGTCTAAGTACAGCACTGTGGGCAAGGGGGGATAGCATCGACGGGACGACAGATGTGCGGAGGAGGGACAACATCCAAATACTGCTTTAATTTAACTATGTCTAGCTTGATATGATCGCAAATAGATTAATCTGTCACCTAATTAGCTGCTTTTAAAAGTCTCGGTGGACCGACGCTTCCAGAGATGAAAGCAATCAAGCATATATATAGTATTATCTGCGCTTGTTAGTTTAATGCATACACCCAGTCTGTCTTAATCACTCGGCACTAGCTAGGAAGTACTGCAGATCGTCTGATTCCAGAGATGAAAGCACCCGCTTACCTAAATCCATGATCTCTGTATGCAAATATTGTATCAGCGAATCTGGATGGCTCCATGACTTGTTTATGCTTTTGGTCGCCCTGACGAGCCCATCGGATTAATATAGTTAATTACACATCTTAAATTAGTGGACCATTAGCGAATAAATAATCTGTGTGCGCATATATATATATCCTAGTACGCAGACAGGTTTCAACATTCTGCGTGTGTTATCCTTTGGATTGGAGGGATATGTGCTAGTAGCTTCTTAATCAGCCACGTCCACTGCTGGTAGTATAATCTGATAATTAATGTTAGTGGATATGACGATTTGCCACACAAAAGTTATACATTCGATTATTTGTCACTCTATGTGTCACTGATATATAGCCCTCAAGACTCACATGTCTGTAAGACATGGAGCGATATATCATCGAATGCAAATATTTTGCATGTCAATTCATCAATAATTAAATGTTTTAGTAGCTCATCATTGCAAAGTTACCCGGAAACTACTTAAACCTAGACGGCTGGGCCATGCATTCCTTGTTCAGCAGTCTATGTGGAAAGTCTGGATGACTAGAACGCTATGCGCGCTACACCTCGCTTCGGCTCACAGCGTTATAGTTTTAGTTATTTTTCTTTTGGGTTTGTTTGGAGGATGTATCAATACGCAGAAGTATTCACAGGGTATGTGGGCGAACGTGTTAAGCATAGGTAGTTTTTAATGGTGAACACTTGGCTATGTAATGGTATGTTTGGAAAGCTACGACATTGTCTGTAACAAAGCGCTTTGCTCTCAAAGACAAGGCATCGTACGGTATTGATACACAGAGTACGTAGGCATGGAAGTATGGAAGTATAAGACATGTATAAACGACAAAAAAAACTAAGGATGAGCCTAACAGAACAATAGCAAAACCCAAAGGAATATATATATATCATAAGATGGAACGTCACAGAAGTACAGACGATTAGCCTAGATCAGTGTAGCAAACAGAAACAATGCTTGGTGCATATCAGTAGGCAAGTCTAGAGTTTTTTTTCCCACACAGAAGGTAGGTCTGGAGTAGTTTGACACAAGGTATAGCTGAGTGTTCCGAGGCTACTTCTTAAACATAAGTGTCCTGTATAAACTAAGTAAACTTTAAAAATGTAATTATGATAGGTGTGAGACAAGTAGTATCCTAATTTGTCTGAAATTGTTAAGGCATAACCTGCAGTTTTATTTGCTGGAAGCTTCATCCATGTTTGGCTTCTTGATGACGTTGGCTTTCTTTTTCAGATGCAATGTACTGTGGTTTGAGTGATAACAGGATGTTACAATATGGAAGAAAGAGGTTCTAATAAACTGATATTGATAACATTAGTGGAAGGATTTACCCAGTGTCATCATCAGGTTGAGTGGTCAGCGGTGGATCATCAGGGTAAGATCATTTTGTGATGGGTAAATAATCTGAGACAGACATTGTAGCAAATGAAGTAAGAATTATGTACATAACGCATTGTTGACATGAGCAGATAGCATCTACAGCAGGCAAAATTGATGAGTCAGTGCAAACCATGGTAAGCTCAGTAGCAGGAGTTGACAGCGTTGTGGTCTCATGTGGCTTTGCATGTATTGGGATCATTGTACTCACTGGAACTGAAGTTGGCTCGATCATTGTTTGGGAAACAGCTACAGAAGGTGAGAGGGCGTGCTCAACAGGTGCAATGATAGATGAGCTAGCTACAGCGCCATGTATAGGTAGCGAACATTCTAAAAGGTTGTTCGCTACGACAGGTCTGAGCAAAGCTAGAGCTGTCGTTGGTAGGACAGAGAAAGAGTACACTTGGAATGACACTGCTTTTCTCTGCAGCGAGCCGCATGACTTGCTGACTCTGAGTCTGTATGGTTTACCGTAAAGCCTAGTGATCTCCGGTGGTATGAATCCAGCAACGCCTGGAGCGCTTGCTGTGAGTAGCAAAGCCGTAACTCCTATTAATTCCTGACCCATATCAGCAAAGAAAACAAACTCGACAATTGGAGCTTCATCTTTGGTAGCATGCTCTATATCTTTGCCACGAATAGCCACCTTGTATCTACAGGTATAATATGTTATAGATATTTGTTAGTGGGTTAAATACATATGGAACAACACCTGGAAAGGAGAGATTTCGTTAGAGGCTATGATCAAGTGATAACCTTGGCTCCACGGTTACAGCATTGCAAGATACCACCATGACTGTTCGGAGCAAGATCCTCAATGATAATGTCAACATTGTAGGTGCGCCCCTATGATGATGTAGGTCGTAAGACATTAATAATATGTGCACGTTAAGCAAGCAACGTACGATATAATGTTTTTTTCTATGGTAGCAATAGCATCTTACCATAGCGTCGTGTGCATTTAGGGTAGATAGATGGATCACTGTCGTTGATAGAGGTTTAGATTGTTCTGTACTCTGACCAAACCATGTGATGCTATGTGGTATGCCAACAAAGCTGTAGCGCAAATGGTAGTGCTAAGTGCAGGAGATAAGGTGTTTTGTAAAACATACTTAGTAGATTTGGAAACGAAAAAAGTGCCAGACCTGTTTTGTAGAGCTGCCACCTCAGGAATGGGGACATTGGGGGTACAATTTGTAAATTGTGCTCCCTTGAGGAGAGAGCTAGCCTGCAAAAGAAGTGCAAAGGTGAATAGTGGATGAGGCAAACGTTAGAGCAAGTCGAAAAAGGTAACTAAGAAAGGGCTAACTCAGTATTTTTTTACCTTCATAAGTGCTGACAATTCCAGCTACAAAGAGGGCAACAACAAGGCCTTGTGTTGACATAGACTGTATTCTTTGCGCATCAAACCAGTTGGCGTGTGATCCCCATAAAGCAATGGCAGCGGTGTCTATGTTTGATATGAGTAATCGGTCAGTTAATGTTTCTTAGTGATGGTATTGTATCACAGGAGGAAAGTCATTATGCATGTACTTAGTTAAATGGTTATCAACAATAAAGCCTTAATGGTACTAAGATAAGTATGCGTGTGCAAAGGGTATAAGTTGTGTTACAGACCTGACGTCAGTTATTTCTATGTTGCGAACCGGTTTCATGACTCCTTTCGCAAGGACTGTCTTGACATGTGAGATGGCTGTGATGAGTCCAACTGTATCTATTAGCAAGAGATGCAAATGTTTAGAGGACTAACGGGTACCGATTGTACTACACAGATAGTCTGATAGTGGAAAGAACTATTCTGTCGGTGGCAGAAGGTGATGTTAGAATTTTAGGCGCTAACTGTGATTGTTTTATTATTTGGCACAGATGGTGTACACTTGTCTATTGTAGTATAGTTCTAGGGTAACATAAATCTAAAAGAAAAAGGGCGATATGGCTTGATACATTTCTTCTGTGATATGTGCTGGTTTGTTTGTTTTTTGGGCGAGCTTGTTTAGCAGACTTTTTTTTTGTTCAGTATAGCCGGTTTTCTTTGTATTTCGTTGTGTCTAATCAATCTGTATGAGATCATAATAAGACAATGGAGATACATGCAGAAAGGCATAAGAATAGTAAGTTGCAACAACATAAACATGTTTGGTGAAGCAGTTCCTTACATTTGATTTGCCATCATCAAGAACGACATAAACAGGTTTCTCTATACTTTCTTCTTTTTTCTCAAATGTCAACTTTGCGAAATCTCTAACCTGTGGAGTACATGAAATCATCAGCAGATTCATCCATTGAAAGGGAAAAAAAGAGAATGACTTAAGAGTTCCAATAGGGTGAATAACAAATCCATCAACCTCGTTAGTTTGTGTAGCAGGAAAAAGGACAGTATGCCTATTCTGTGTATCATGCAGAATGATCTGACATCAGAAATAAAATGCTAATGTCAATAACAAGTTACAAACTATGGTATACATATCAAGTGAGAATTGCCAGATTGCTAAATGATCATATACCTGAGGGAGGCGTTTAAATATCTGTTTCATATCCTCCTCAAAGTTCTAATCAAGTATGCGATCAGCTTCATCAATTATAAGGCATTACAAAAATAGTAGGATGAGGCATGTCAGATAGACCAATTAAAAGGGAGGAGAGGCCATTCATGACACCTTTGGTCCTGAATAACATTTTTTTGCATTTCCCTGTACAAACCATGGCATAATTTTCGAAGACAATCGATCTTGAATCTGACTATTGTACATTTCAAGAGAAGGATGCGGCCAATCAACTGAGCACATATTCATTTGATATGATGTGCGCTAACCAGAATGTAGTTATAAACACAGGCAAACAACCAGATAATAAATAGGATATATAATGCAAGTTAACAACAAAAACAGGAAAAATAAATAGCTCAATTGCATATTAAGAATTAGACATTAGGCATGGTGCACATAACAAAACATCAGAATGAACATGAGAAAAAAAGAAATTTGAGAGCACATGCTTACATTGTAGACAATTTTCTTTGTAGATAGAGTCCCATATCCTTCTAGCTGAATCACTAGTATAACAAGCGTAAAGTTCAGGATTTAGTTGAAGGTTCACATAGGTCATCTCAGCTGAAATGGGGATAAAAGTTCGATAATTAGCATAGATGATAATAAAGAAGAAACAAAGGGAGCACAATATACTAAAACGAAGCAAAAGAATGCACCGTTATTTGTGTTATCATGATTTGTCAGGCCAAAAATGGTAGCCACACCACAGTTTAACCTAAAACAGGAAACAAAGAACCCATGACTTAGAGCAAATGAATCTTGCTTTTGAATATTTATTTTCATTGATAGCCACATATCCAATTCGGTATTCCAATCACAGAGCACACATTCAAAAAAACTGGATCTATAGTTATGCAATGAATACTCCAATCCAACGTACATCACCGCAAAATTGCAGCATGTCATCACTGCAAAATTCGAGCATGTCTAGCTAGCTATCAGAACATGACGACATACATTTTTCATAAAGCACTAAAATCACACAAAACTAACAGAGAAGGAAAAGAAGTTGGGAGGTAAAACTCATGGGAGAAGTCAGATTCGGGCCACCATCCCCGAATCTGGTGGTCCAGTAGCTGGTGGCGCGAGCACCAGGGAAGACGACCACAGAGGAGGCGCGCACGGTAGGACCGAGCCTCAGTCTTGGGCGCGTGAGGGCGGCGAGGTGGCAGCAGTGATGGAGATTTAGGAGGAGAGCCAGTGCCGATGGCAAGCACTAAAATCACACAAAAATTAACAAAGAAGGAAAAGAGGTTGAGAGGTAAAATCCATGGGAGAAGCCGGATTCGGGCCACCACCCCCGAATTCGATGGTCCAGTAGCTAGCGGCGCGAGCACCAGGGAAGGCGGTCGCCAGAGGCGTCGCAAGGGGGACGAGTGAAGTCGAAGCGGGCACGCGAGGGTGCAGATATGCGGCGGCAAGGCGACACAGGAGAGAGGCTTGCCAAGAAGAACACAAGAGGTAGACGGTGCCATGGGGAAGTGCGGTCGGAGCAAGATCCAGGAGGGAGAAAAATGGAGGAAAGAGAAATAGGGAGAGAAGAAATGAAGTGAGGAAGAAGCAAGAAAGAATGAGAGGCGGGGATGAGAGAGGAGGGAGGGCGAGCCAGCAACGAGTAGAGCCGCAGGTGAGTGCTGCAGAAGCGTGGCGGTGGACCGGGCCACAGAGGCTGGAGGCCAGGCCGAGAAGGGGTGCCGGAGCGGCTACGGCGAGGGAGGAAGAGGAAAGTGGCGGCGATGGCGGCGTGGCTTGAGAGGGTTAGCGCAGGAGAGAGAGGGAGGGGACAGGAGGTAGACGGGAAGGAGCAGTGGCTGCAAAGAGGAGCGGCAACCCGGAGGGAGTCCGCGGAGGGGAAGAGACGGGAGGCTTTGGGAGTCTTCGATCCGGGCGGAGAGGCCGATAGAAGGAGACGCTGGCTGCCGCTACGCAATCGTGTGGGCACCGAGCGATACACGCGTTCAAGAGCCGAGTTTTCAGCGGCGTTATTCGCTTTCGTGAGTGGCAATCCCACCAGCTTTAATAAATAGATAGAAGATTACTACATACAATCTGAACCAACGAGGTAATGACATACCATAATTTCCAAGCCTATCCCAATTGTGATGAATTATACTCCAATATATAGTGAAGCCTTATGCGAGCAAAAGCATGGATAAAACCAGCGTCTTTTTTTGGCTGAAAGAAAAAAAAAAGACTGTGTACGAACAAATCTTTTTTTAAAAAAACTCCACACACTTCCTCAGGCCCACCAGTCAGATAGCTAAGGGTATGTACAATGATATAGACAGCTGATGTCTATAGCAACTCTCCATGTCACCTATAGACAGCATTAAAGACAGCTCATACAATAGTACAAACGACTGCTGTCTTTTTAGTTGTCTTTATAGAATGCACAATTTTTTAATATTTTTCTTGTTTCTTGTGCTATAGTCGGCTACAAGATTGTAGACAACATCTTTCTCTCTCTTCATTCTCTTTTATCCACGTTAGCAAAAATCTTGCATGGCAATGACTATAGACGGCTGACATAAGCCCATTGTACATGCTCTAAGTCTACCAAATGCCCACTTGATGCATCTTTACTAATACTAGTTAAATACTCGTGCATTGCAACGGAACCCCAAAAGAGTGTGATATATATTGGTATCGATAGATGGGATCCTAAACCGCGTAATAAATATCATTTTCCCTTCACACACATATAAACATCAACATCCATGTGATTACTGATGCCTCCTGCCACCTCCTCCTGTTCGTTACAAATTCACATATCACCGAATAATTAGAATGGAAAAGGGAAACAAAATAAGGGCAAATTTCGAGCAAGTCACTTGCTTTCTTCTTACCTTGGGGGCCGTCTTTGCATTCACGAAGTCGTAGAGACTGTCGATCTTGACCTCCATCCTCAACTCCTTGATCATCTACGCAAACATTGCGGGCAGGAACAAGAATATTCAATATCAAAGTTATATTGTGTAGTACTTTATAAGTTTGTGTCTGATCAAAAGAAAATAGAGGGGGAGAACAAGTAGCAACTCAAAAAAATCGTTAAGACAATATTATCATTAACAAATACTCCGTATCCGAACTTTGGTATGTACTTTACATCATGACAACATTCATTCTTAGAGCATTGCCACAGTTAACTATTTAGATCATTAGAACAAATCTCACTTAAGGCACAAGGGAGGGAAAGAGTAACAAAAATCACTGGAATATCACATAATCTTGCCAAACTATTCAACACAGTATTGATAAAAGATGGCAAACTATTCAACACACATGGTAAGACATTATACCACAAGATTCAGCTATAAGAAACAGAAACATACTATTTCTAAAAGGTGGCACAGAAATTTGAGGTGGGCGTTGAGCCGTTGATTCTTAGATTATGACATCAATCAGAACATTGCTACTGTTATTAACTCCTCACAACCAAAAAAACTCAGTATGTCATGCTTCCATGGTCATGAGAGATCTAGAAATTACCTTGAACTCATGCAGAACCGCAGTCATTCTCGGACATTTTGGACTCATCCCTTACCTTTTGGAGCTCCAGCTTCATCTTCTCAGCTGATGAAATGTGGTCAGGATGGAAGTACGACAGATAGCAACTCACAATATCACATCCTATAAACAACAAGGTAACCCCGCATTATCAAAAGTACAATCTACTTGAAACTCACCCTCTCAAGTAACTCCTGCGGCTTTCCCAGCAAGCACGCCGGTGTGGCCTGGCTACCATAGCCCATCAGAACTGACATACTCTGAACTGACACTACGAACCAAACGCAAGCGCAACATCAACGGTAACCACACAAATATCACTCATCAGTACCATCAACAAGCGCAACTAAACAAGAAATGATCACAGCAACAACATGATCTTTCATTACAATTGTCAGTATTCTTCTGATCCTTGGTCTATAACACCACGAGCGCATTCCACAGCACATCCATGCCCATGCCAAACTGCGTGGCCCTATCCCTCTCCTCCTTGTCCATCTCCCATAGCCTCCTAAGCCACCCACTCAGCTCCTCCAGCGAGAACCACTCCCCCTCCTTCTCCGCCCAAGCTGGCCGCAAGTCCCCAAGTCTCTTCATCAGCTCGTCATAGCAGTGCGACCGCAGAAACTAGAGGCCCTCCTCCGCAACGCCATGGCCCTTCCCCACCCTCTCCTTCAGCTCCCACCTGAACACCCTCTCTAGTGGCAGCTACGCCCCCAGGCATCTGCCGCTGTGAGAAGATGGACTTCCAATTGATTCATTTGGCACTAGGGAGGGGGTCAGCCGCAGGGTGCAGTTTGTGGAGGCTCTCGCGGAGCGCGGCGAAGGGAAAGAGGGAGGATGTCGTGTTCGCGCCTGTGGCATGGTTGACCGATGTGGGTTTGTTAGTAAAGATGTTGAGGATGTTGGAAATATGCCCTAGAGGCAATCATAGAGATGATTATATTTCATTATGTTCACAATATTTGATAATATGTTATCTTGTTCCTTGAATGAATCATCAGTCATGAAGATTAACGAGTATGTGACTTGTTGGTGAAGCTCTTTTTAACTTATGATGATGTCGTTCTAAAAGTATCCACGGTCGAAAGTCACTTTGGTGGAACACTAGTGACTCTCGACCAAAGACATGTATTGATTGATGACCATGTTTCACGGTCATGGATATAGGGATATCGAATCAATAATGTGGACACGTGTTAGAGAACATGGTGTTGGATAAGACCCACCTTGGGACACTATTGAGATTGTTATGATTCTATGTGTCGTTAGTTGGTCTCAAGCAATGATGATGTATAATCCTTAGACACGAGATCGGCATGGTTTCCTACATGTGTAATAGCACTCTTAGGGGTTACCAAACGCTACTAAATGAATCGGGTGGTTATAAAGGTAGCTTCGGGTATGCTATGAAACATGCGAGAGGATGTGATTGGTGGGATATGAGATTTGTCCCTCCTAACATAACAGAGAGATATCTCGGGCCCTCAAGTGGTCGGATAAAGAAAGTGCATGGCCATACCATGGTGGTCAAGAGTTCGACCACATAAGGTTATCGATACTCGATCGAGAAAGCATTGAATATCCATGGATGACACAACATCTCACGGAGTTCAACCGGATATCGTGAGGCAAAGGGAGAATACATGAGAAATGCTTAGTTCGACCCACCACGGATTTGGTCGTATGGAGATACAAGCAAGTCGAGATCGGTCGAACGTAATCACATAGTGGTGAAACCAAGTCGTAAGGAGTTACGAGTTGGTCGTGATCAAATACGAATCGGTCATTATAGAGATAGGACACGGTCATAAGTGATGAGGACTGGTCGTAGATCATATTGCATTAAGGTTCGTCCGATATAATTTGTGTGTATTCGGGAATCGTTATGTCTGCTAGGAACCGCTAACCGACTCGTGGCCGAAAGGGTTTCCGAGTCACAACCGAACTACACATGAACCTAACGGGTCACACACTTAACGGATTGGAACAAACCAGTATGAATACGATTCGTAAACATGTTTGGATAGGATCCGTCACGGGCTCTATATAAGGAGATGCATGAGGCTATTGGGAGACAAAGAGTTGACACGAATTGCCCTACTGAAACCCTAGCCGCCATCTTCTTGAGAGCCTTGCCGTGCGATTTGGTGCTAGCACACCGACGTACGGTTGTTCCTTCTCTGGACGTGTGGATACCATAGAGGCGCTTCTACGTTGTTGCGCTTAAGGACGATCCACGATCTTCGCAAGGAACTGCAGAGGTGTTGGAGGAGACGATCAACTCACGAGACGCCGGACGATCGATTACGACCATCGCATCAACGTCTTTGGATCTTTGGACGATCGACTACGATCGAGACATCGACGCTCTTCGTCGCACCAGCCGCTCCGACACTTCTTCCATTGCTCTGCTGCGCCTAGTGGTAACGATCCGTGATCATCTTCTTGCTTGGCTTCTGGTTTACGTGGTAGAAATTTTGAATTGTTGCTATCGTAGCCTACAGTATCCCTACAGAGGAAGGGTTGGGGGAGGAGATGGAGGATGCGGCAGGTTGGGAGTTGTGGAAGAGGTTGAGGCTGTGATGGACATCATCGAGGGAGGGGTGGCGGGGGGTTGGGGGTTGGGAATTGTGCACGAGAGAGAGAGAGGTGGGGTGACGGTTTCAATGGGAGGAGATGGGGGACTGGAGCAGGTGACACACTAGGAGAGGCTTCGCCGCTCGTTCGACTGACACAACGCTTCACGGCGTGATGATACCGTAAGACACTTACAACCTTTGGTCGTTTCATTGATGAAATTTGTATTGTTTGTTACTGAACCAGTTTTGTCTCTCACTTTAGTTGGAACAACTGCAGCGCATCGCAAGCACATCAGAGACCACGATCTGCAGCCCAGAGCACACTGTACCGAGGCTTTTGAGCACTTTGAAGTTCATCTTTGCGGAGTCGAAGAATGTCATAAAGAACATGAGCTGCGGTCATTCGAGAGACGACGTCCTACACGTCACACACTGAGTGGGGGGACCGTGCTCACCTGCTAGGTCAGCACGGCCAAGTCAGACCAGTGGGCATCCAAGTCAGGCTAGTGGGCATCGTAGCGCTCCCCGTCGGTCATCCGCGCTTCAGATCGGCAGAGAGGTAAGTTATGTACAAATTTATTTTCTGTTTTCTTATTATGCCTTAGGTTGCGCTAACATCATGTTGTTCTCCAGCCGCACGTTCATCGGGATGCATCACTTTTGTCGTCTCACGCCTCGATCAGACAGCGCCCCTCGATGTCTGCAGACCGCACATCCGGGAGGTATGAGATGTTTAGTTTACACCCTGAGTATTTATTTCGCCTACCATCGTTTCATCTTACAGCCTTCGGTTGACCGGGGGGTGGGGGGTGACAACCATCCGTCCACTGATGATGATCAGTGGTTAGCATATGCTCCTCCTGAAGGCAACTTCAGCTGAAGTCTTGTTGCTTCATTGCCTTTCATACATTTTCTGAAAATGAACATGGGCAAGAATATTGTCATCAAATCTACTGGATTATCACGATGAGGAGTCTTACATACAAATATCCTATCACTCGTCAGGAGGTTTAGGATAAACACTATTCGGGGGTAACATGTTTAACATATCAAATACACTATTTAATTATGCAACACAAGTAGATTATCTTGAGGATATGGGGTAATACTAGTTGCAAAGTCATATGCCTTCCGAGTACGATTTATCAAAACCTTTTAGGGTCTTAATATTTTGTAACTATCCCTGGGTGGTTAAAGTTACAACGAATAGTCTGTTCTGCAGAACTATAAAGTATAGTTGTACCACCCTAGAGTAAAATATAACCACTCTTAGTTTTGGTGTTTAAGGGATTAATTGCCAATATCACTAATGTATGTCGTACCTTCATGGTACTAGAGGAAACCACCATTCCACTAACTTCTGGTGGAAGATGCACTTTATAAGTGTTTGTGTGACATACTTCTGTTTTTTAGGTTCCTCATTTCATTGTTTTGGGTCTTGATGGGTCCTTGTCCACTTCTAGGGATCATATGATTATTTGTGTGATTAAGAGATCGACTGGTAAGATAATATCCTTCAGGGAGATGCCATCTCTTCCAGACGATGATCTTACTATAAGTAAGAGACTATTGAGTATGAGTTTCATATATATTGTGATTTTCTTTCATTTCTTACTAGAAATTTTGAGTCCTTCGAGGATCTCATCAAGAATTTTTAGAACCCATTGACTGCATATTTCATTTATTCGTTTATGCCATCTGCTAGAATTATTATGCAACAGAACATTATCATTCATAATAGGAGAGTAACAATCTCTATGGGAACCTTTGAACCATAGCTTTCACCACTTCATTTTATTCATAATGACCTATCAAGTCTGAACTACCTGGTTCCAAGACTTTTATTTAGCAATTTTGGTTCAACCTCATATGCTTTCATTATGTGACCCGATATGAACGCTTTAAGTGCTCAGCCATGAACTTTGGTTCCAGATCCGTGTTCTCATAAGAGAAAGCTTTAGCAATTGTAAAAGCAAAGTGATTGTCGATAACTTTTCTCCCATATCCTCCAAATTGAGGATATCTTAGTGTTAAACAGATCTTTGTCATTTCCCAAACAAAAGATTTTTGGTAATTTCGCATTCCCAGCATTGTAATATGTGCACATCAAGTTGTTGGGGCTTTCATCTTCATGGTGAACCTCTTCACGAGGTATTTCACCTTCAAGGTGAGTTCTCTTCAAGAGAGTTAAAAGAGTGATTAATAATTATTTTAACTAGCGTCATTAGATCTTAGACCCGCAGGCATCTCCACAGATTTTAGATCAAGAACCAATAAGTCAATTTCACATAAGTGGATACACTATTCAACCCGGGGTATTCCACTCTTAGCAACGTATTTACTGCAAGTAAACACTGTGGTAATTCCTCCATAATTGGAAAGCATCTGGCAGGCTCCCCGCTTCTGGCATACAAGAGTATAAACTAAAATTTAAGTTAAGCTCGACTAGTGCGTGTATCTTAGTATGAAAGATCTTTTCCTTCTGGGAAATACTACATCGTTCAAACTTTTGGGCATTTCTCTGCCCCTAATGCTGCGATTCGATCTTTATTAATAGCATACTACAAAATTCCTCAATCATGGGCACATGATTGATTGAATTTCAGATCCAAGATGATCTCCAGCAACTGGTGGTGGTCCAAAGGTGTATGCTACAATGGTGATAACATGTGGGTAATACTTGATTCCTTCAACAGACACTTATTTCAATAAGGGGTTTGATGATTATTTGTAGTGAGCTAGACTTTTATCAATGTAGTGGCAAGAAAACTACATGATCCTAATATTATATATGATATTCTGACTTTATGTTGGTCATTAATCTGCGACGAAGGTCCCATACGGGGTTCGAGAGTTGACATACTTATTCTATAGACTAACTTCTTTATTATACGCCTAAGTTTTGATCCAATTACTCATACCTTATTTTAAATAATTTGGATCATTAAATTTTAAGTTTATAATTACGCATCATATTTTCTTATGGTCATAAGCAGTGTGTTCTAATGGCATAAAACTATAGGATGCTCCATAGGAACATAAATATACTGCTGAAATATAAAATATTTGACTATAGTTAATCTGTACGGAAATACTAACTTTTCTTTTGGACTTCAAAGCTTAGTTGAATCACCCAAATAATATAACTATTCGACGGAAATATTTATTGTTCAACAGGAATACCATATTTAATTATAGGTGATAAAAATGTATGCCTGGTTTTAATTTGTAAAGCCAGAACCATCATAACCAAATTTAGATCATTTAGGATCAACAAAAGTCCAATATGTCAATTTTCTTTCAGAGCGATATTTGCTTAAAGCAAGTGATATGACTTCTGTGGTGATGCAGTTGCAGACTACACTTACCAATTTATGCATGTGTCATTTTCGATGAGTATGGCATGCTTCGGTGAACATAGCATATATACGATTGCGTTAAGCAGCCGTCGATTTGCCGTGTGCATCCTCGCATGCCGCCGCAAAAACCAAAACTTCCTGGGGGGAGGGGGGTCTGGAAAACACTTTATACCGCACAAGTTCTCGCCATTTTCTAGAAAGCCTAGGGCCTTTCCGCAAACAATCCATGGCTTCTCTCTACTCAGATACAATTCGAGTGGAGGCCGTTGCGGGCAGCAGGCGCGCGACGTGCGCAGAGACGGTGCGCAGCCGGCGGGAGACCGAGCGAAGTCGGCGCAATGGGCGGCTTTGGGCCGGCGCTGTGGCGAGTGGCGCGACGGGCGAGGCGACGGGGCGCGCGGTGGCTCGGCTCGCGTGGTGCCGGACGGGCGTTCTGGCGGATTCACCTTTTTTTTTTGTTTGAATAGTAATCCTATCACTAGAACCTTGGAACAAACCCACGGGGTGGTTTGATGTAGATCTGTTCGATGCCATTCACGTGGAAGATGCATGTATATCCATTACAATCATGGTCGTCGTGCTGTGCGTCGCGGGGAGGCCGCCGGCTGTAGTCTTGATCGGATCGCCTAGGCTCGTTGCAGGCACGGTCTCCATTATGTGTTGGCGCAAACGGCACCATGCAAATAGATCAAAGCTCAAAAGTGATTAGAATCAGAAAATTGATCTAATTGTCAACAACGAATGAACGACATACCAGATTTGATTTTAAAGAGCACTCGTGTTGATAACATGTTGGGAATTCGGTAGTCATGACGTTGCTGACTCGAAGATCAATCCATAACATAAACCATCATATAGTAGACATGGATATAACAAGAGACACAGAGTATATGGGTAGAGCGCTTTTGTCATTCATCAATTCATCTCTTGTATATAGGGGGTCTCATATTTATAGCCTACAGGACGGGGTAAACATCCTCCAGGGAATGTTTAGTATTTTGCCAATACAAAGTTTTCGTAACAATTGGGAGTGCCTTCAATAATATGGGCATTTATGACCAAATCTGCATTACCGAGATAATCATAAATCAGATTAAATGCTACCAAATAATCATTCAATAGTATTTGAGGCACGCGAAAGGAGGCAATGAAGTACTTGGAGATGGGTAGAGTTAGGGTATGTACAATGGTATAGACAACTGTTGTCTAAAGTATCTCTCTATGTCATCTATAGACAACACTTTTATATCTCTCTATAGACAACTCTTTCATGTATAATTTGTTTTGTTTCTCGTATTACAGTCGACTACTACATGAGAGACGATTCAATTCTCTATACTCCATCTCTTTTATCCACGGCATCTAATGTCCAACGTGACAAGTCTTACAGATAGTTGGCGTCACACTATTGTACATTCTCTTAACGTAGTTTGGGAAAACATGTTTTCAGAATTACAAAGAGTGGGAGAAAGTTCCATTTCGTTTTGTGTAACCATTCAATGTTGTGGTCGAGTCTCTTGTTCTTCATGAAAGAATCAACACTACGACTCCAGCTTAGTCTGATGTGGTTAGTTCTTTCTTTCGAGCGGTGGTAAAGTCAGGATAAAAATAGAGGGTGTGCTCAAAGGACTAAGTTATATTAACACACACATAGTTCTTGTGCTACTTGAAATTGAATTGGTAGTTACGCAAAGTTCATTTCTCCATTATTGCAAGTCTAGGAGTAAATTGGAAAATTCATCGCAACAAAAAATACCACTAGATAGTCTAGATTACTATTTGTACTCTACAAATACAATACAACCTCAACAACAACATGAGTAAACAGTAAATAATCAAGACAATTAGTCAAAAAATTTTAAGGCAAACAATTAGTCAATTAGACACTTATATATTAGACAAAACATACCAAATCTAGACCTGTACTCTTCTAGTCCGCCTGTAGCCTAGTGTCGCCAGATGGCCAGATCCCATATGCAGATGAGCAGATCCCCTCCTCGGCGTCCTCTATCTCCTCTTTCTCATTCGATCTTATCTGGTGGTGTGGGGTGGAGGTGGATGTTGGCAGTTGGGCCTTGTGGACTGGGTGGTTGTGGGCCAACTTTTTAGGAAATGCCCATCTTCTAAGTTCTCTTCCTCCCTGACCCTTAGGACTTCGGCCGTAGCATGCCATCTTCCATGGCCATGGCCTTGGCCGGCCGCCGCCTACCAGGACAGGGGAAGGGTTAGCGCCGGCGGAGGGTAGGCTCGAGCCTGACAAAGCCCCTCTATTGGATTCGCCCCTGCTTTCGAGTAAGCTTCATATCCTTTGGCCGTAGCCTACACGTTTTTGGTGCATAAGATACAAATGCACAAAACTCATAAGACGACGAGTGCTCGCACAAATTTGAGTTCTAGTGGCAACACACGGATCATTCCACGATTTATCCTTAAAACGAGGTCAGAAACTCATAGGAAGATGTCGAAAATCTCATACTAGAATTTATAAAACCAATGCATGTTTACCTAAAGAGCGGCCAACACCCAACGGTCGCCTTTTTATCGGTTGCTAGCGAAGATCCTTGGGGAGAATAAACGTGCAGACCAAGACGAAGACCAAAAATGTTTGTTGGCTACTTGGCGGTGCCAGAGGGAGAAATGTGCTAACGAAGATGAAGGCAAAAAATGGTGATGAGAGCAGCTAGCAACAGTTGTACGGATAGAAGGATGGGTCAGTGGCCTGGTGGTAGGAGCGATGTTGTTCGTTCTCACAAGCTCACCCATCCAAGTTCGATCCTTAGGATCGACGAGTGCGTTCAGTGGTAAAACGTACGCTCGCGCCCTGTGAGCCAGTAGAATTTTCTAGCGTGTGGTATGCGTCCTCTGTGTACTTTCTAAAAAACTGTTATATGGATTAGATTATGTTGGGTATTAGAATGACAAATTTGGGATGGAGCACGAGGTTGGAGCTTATAAGGCAGCATATGAACAACTATAGCACATTCTTGCAAAAGCAAAAGAAAAACCACAATAATTCCTAGCACCAAAAATAACCACGTGGTCGGCAGGATTCGAACCTGCGCGGGCAGAGCCCACATGATTTCTAGTCATGCCCGATAACCACTCCGGCACGACCACTTAGCTGTTACAGTAACGTTTAAATACTATATTAACTCAAAGCATTATCAGGATTCCAGTAATCTGACTCTCAGGGTGGCTGGGCATGAGCCATACATGAAGATAGAAGATATTTAGTAGTATATATATATTATTTTATTAAAGCAACAACAAAAGAAATCACGTTCGCTCTCAACAACTTATAAATTCACACGTTAAACGAAGGAAAAGGAGAACGATCTACACTGTTGATCGTGTTGGGTTCGAACTATAATAGCCTTAATTAAAAGAAAAGGTACAAGTACAATCCGTAAATAAAAGAAATTTTGAATAAAATAAAATTAGTGATTTGATTTTCATATGAATTCCTAAGAAAAAAATCCTAAATTACTATAATTTGGAATAA
This sequence comes from Phyllostachys edulis, assembly GCA_036346405.1. Lineage (NCBI taxonomy): Eukaryota > Viridiplantae > Streptophyta > Magnoliopsida > Poales > Poaceae > Phyllostachys > Phyllostachys edulis. The sequence continues at coordinate 13,606,878 of CM070546.1, read as the reverse complement.
AATTAATTTAAAAAGAAATTAAATTTGTATACGAATTTAAAAACTAAAATTCGGAATAAAAATAAAATAAAATTAACAATTCGATTTGATACAAATTCCAAAGTAAAATCCTAAATAATTGTACTTGAACAAAAATTAGCAATTATATTTGTATACAAATTCCAACAAACAAGAATTGAAATTACGAATACAAATAAAATAAAATTAGTAATTTGATTTCCACACTAATTCGAGTAAAATACCTAAATAAATATAATTCTAAATAAAAATTAGCAACTAGATTTGTACACTAATTCCAAAATAAATAAATAAAATTTAGAATAAAATTAAAATAAAATAAGGATTTTAATTTCAATATGAATTCCATTGTAAAGTCTCAGAATAATTATAATTTGAAATAAAAATTAAAGAAAAATTAGCAATTGGGTTTGCATACTAACTCCAACAAACAATTACTAAAAGTTACTATATAAAATAAAATAAAATTAGCAATTTGATTTCCATATGAATTCTAGGTAAAATACATAAATAATGAAATTCAAAATAAACTAAATAAAAGTAGAAATTTGATTTATATACTGAACTCCAATAAAAATAAATGAAATTCTGAATAAAAACAAAAGTTATAATAAGGATAGCATGAATGACGTTGGAGGAGATTTACAAAAGAGTACAATGTCGTCAATCAGTCCCGCAAGAAGACATTGACGCATGAGGAAGCGAAGAGCCGCGGCGATGGCGACGGAGATGAGGACAATATCGTGCGGCTCATCTTAGCCGTTCCACGAGGACAATGTTGTATTGTTGTGTTGCTCGAATAGAAGCACAGGCGTATAGAAGTAGAGGAGCAAAGAGTTTGAAGTAGAGTTGGCACAGCCGGAGGGAGTAGGCTCGGGGCCGGAGAGAGCGTTATGATCTATGGGTGTTCCCGATAGGGATTGGCGATAGTAACACGTGTATGCGTGTCGAAGTCACAACGATTAGCAATAAGAGATAATTGGAGATAAGTAGAAGATAACTATGTGGTAGAGTTTTGTCAACGATCGAGTCGCCAATCTTACGAAATAAATAGAGGAAAAATGGCAAAGAGTTCTTGGGAGAGAATTGGATTGCTCTTTATTGCTATGAACTGGATCCTTTACAGGGGATGCCCTCGACAAGGCAGTGGACTAATCCTAATTACACTAAGAGTAATGCTTGCTAGCTATTGAATCAGACTTGAAACATCAATCTAATGCCCATGATGGTGCTTCAATCTGATGCCCTTGTTCCTTCGTGATCCAACTTTAAATAACCATCGAATGGGTGGCAGTTACTCCTAGAGAAGACGCCTGTTGGAAGTGACGCATCCGGTCAGAGGGTCAGTTACAGTTAGTGAAACAGTAACTGATCATTGGTTGGTGTCTGTGAGACACTAAACCGTATGGTGATTATTGTCAGTGTCTTAGGACTATAAAACGTCGCGTGGTATGGAGCAATTATGACATGTGTTCCATTCATCACTCGGTAAGGAATATACTTGGAATCGGGTCCAAGTGTTAGTTCATAGCTTCTATGAGTAGTCACCTGGTCGTGGATTGGGTGTAGGACCTTACTCGACCAGGGTACCCATTATGTAACCGCTGAAATCCTTACAATCATAGGGGTCGTTAGCCTTAGGAGTTACGACCATAAAGACATATGATTTTTTATTATGTATTAAAATAATACATAGAGATTTTAATCCTCGTCGACTAGCCCCCGAACTTTAAAATGAATTGGTCGTGTGAATCCCCGATAAAAATCGTATCGGGCAGACCCTCATTTAAAGCCCTAATAAACGAGGTTGTCTGTATTCACTTTAAAGTTGAGAAACTACCTTGGGACTCAAAGAGTTTTTCTATCCGTTGGAAAAAAAGGTTTGTGTTTGTTGGACTTTAGATAACTCCCAATTACAGTTAAGGAGTTGCGGCTATAAAATCCCTAGTACACACAGCTTTATGGTTTTTACGCCTTCAGTTTTTACCATGAATCTTTTCATCTTTCACAAAGAATCTCGTCCGACCTTCTCTCATCCTTTCACCCAAAACGTTCCCCGACCACCTCTCGTCCAAGATCCAACCATGTCGGACTCGATCACCAAGTGGTTGGCCTCTGATCTGAGCGAGAACAAGCTCAAGGCTCTGGAGGAGATTGTGATGCTTCCGGACAAGAATCTGATCAAGTGGAGGTTAGCGGCTAGAGAGCATTACCCAAGTAGAGAAGAAGGGGAAATCCCCGTTTTTCTTGCCTACGTCGAGTGCGGGCTCAGATTTCCAGTACACAAGTTCCTCTCCCAAGTTCTTGAGTACTATGATGTCGAACTGGTGAACCTAGACCCCAACTCAATTGCCAACCTCAGTATCTTCGTCTACCACTGCGAGGCGTACCTGGGGATCCAACCAAATCTGAAGGTCTTTAGGTACTTCTATAAAATGGCGAGGTCAGGGAAGTCAGCGGCCGAACTTGGGGAATGCTCACTGTGCCTTCACGACGGGAAGGCTAATGAGTACATCCGAATGTACTCGAAGTCTTCGTGGTTGTCATGGAATAAGAGCTAGTTCTATATGACGGTTACAAAGGATGACAACCTTTATTTCGTCAGCAAATTGGCGAGCGAGAACCCCAACTGGCGGTCGATAGTGAAGGAGGGAGGGGTTGGAAGATGTGTTGAAGCAATCCAAGACCTTAGCGCCAAGGGCTTAACTGCTTGGCACGTGGTTAGAGACTTCTTCATGCGACGGATTAGTCCCTTGAGGCTCTGATCCCTTCCCCTGCTCTGGTACATTTGTCGTGATGAGGCGACCAAGGATTCCAGGGAAGGTAAGTCCTGAAAATCTCGACCAGTATGGTTTATTTAGTTGCCTATTTCCTAACCTTGAAAACTCTTTATTTTTTGTAGTGCTTTCCTCTGATGAGACCAGAGAGCGGATCAAAATGGTCTGCGCTAGGGAGCCTGATGTAAGGCCGCTTTTCCCCACATCTTAGCTATCGTCTCTTTAGAAGAGAAGATGAGAAGACTCAAGGTAAATACACTACTTATTCTTCATCGTATATACATTCCCCGATCAATATATAATTATGTTCTAATACGTAGGCAGTCGGGCTGAGGCTAAAAGAGTTTGATGCGGGCTCTCCATCAATTGTTCTGATCGATTCCTCCTTGGCAATCAGCGAAGATGATGATCTCCCGAAGGTAAAAGAGCATTTGACAAGGAGTATATATTTTAGATGGAAAAATTTCGTCACCTAACAAAAGTTGGCTTTTTAATTAGGTGGAAAAGAAGGATCCTCAAGCCAAGACGGCTGAGGTCGTAGGCCCCAAAGTGGTCGTTCATGACCTGATAGTTGCTTCTAACCTAGAAGCCAACGAAGACACTGTCTCCGACTAGCTGGTCAAGGACCTCGACCACTTGGTCGAGTATATCACTTCCGATTGGAGGTCGGAGGACGCGAAGGGTATAACCAACCCTACTGGTTCAGAACCAGTACAATCGGTAGAGAAGAAAAGAAAGGTGAGCACTACGGATTTTACTCATGTGCGCTTCAAGATCAAGACAAAGAAGACGACCAGGTTTGTATACATGAAAGTAACTTATGCAAACACATACCTTTTGTGTCTTTGGTATTCTAAAATCTTGAATTTCTACTCTTCTATTTTTATAGATCCTCTAGTGTTCTCATCGCCTTTGACCAGAGCACCCCTCGGGAAAAGATTCCCGAGGAAAAAGAGGTCGAGCCAGCCCCCGAGCAGGTGGCAGCGCCTGGTCAGGAACCTGTTGCGGCTCTAACCCCACCTATGGAGGTGGAGGTCCCTGAGCAGTTCTAGCATGTTCTAATCTCTGCTGGGAAGTCCCCTCTTACCGGCACCTTCACCTATTGCCCGCGGTTCATTGATGACAAAGAACTCGATGAGGCCTAGGGGAGGATATCGGACCGTCAAGCGAAGACGAGTCCTGATACTATCTTTGTTGAATATAATGACATAACAATCCGAGTAAGTATCCACAACCACTTTAATAGCTATTTCCTTAAAGTTTATTAAGAAACGTTAAAGAAGTTTACTATTTTTGTAGCATATGGTGGAAAATTTCGTTGTGATCGGAGGGCTAACCGAGCGAATGAACTTCTTGGAGAAGAAAAACTCCGAAATAGAAAGTAAGTACTTTCTTCTTGATTTCCGCTCTCTTTCTTTGCCATCTTGCTCCTCTCTTATTAATTAACTTCTCCGCTTATCATATTTGATAGATTCGGAAAAAACTAAAGAAGAGGTTATGGCTAAGGAAGCCAAAATAAACAAGCTTGAAGAAGAATGCCAAGCCAATGACCGATCGATCGAATTCTTGATGACCAGGAACAAAGAGATCATTGAGACTGTCAAGAAGAAGAGTCAAGGTAACCGGTCGTAAATTTGACCAGAGTACTATTTTTTTCTAATTACATGTATTTATCCTTTGGTTTACTCATACAGAGCAAACTCAAGCATTAGAAAGAGCTAAAACAACTCTTAAGTTTGAGCACGACAAGGAGGCCGCTCTTGGGCAGAATCTTGAGGAGAAGGTCAAGACTCTCAACAAGATGCTCTTTGACATGGGAGCTGGATCAAGTCTGCCCATTCTAACAGATCCGGTCGAGAAGATATATTACCTTGGCCGATAACTCGAAGATCTCCAAGGTCTGCTCAAGATTATTCGGAAGAACCATGCCCAGGTTATGAAGGATGCTGTTGCAAACGGAGTCAGCCTTGCTTTGGCAAAGCTGAAAGCTTCCGACCCCTCTATTCCCATCCAAGTCGTTGAAGAAGACTTCAACTGTTCGGGTGAATAATCGACCAAGTTATTCGAGGAAGTAATGCCTCTCGGAAACAAGGTCGCAGAAGAAATGGAGGTCGGGTCTCCGTCCCGCAACAACCAATCTGGTGGCTACTAGAAGTAGATGATTGTAATGTTACATTTGTAAATGTAAAAACTTACCTTTTATCATTAATAAAGTTTTTGTCTTATCTTTTCACTTTGCTACTCATATATTTCTTAGCCCCCGACAGCTTGTATTAGTAGAAGAACTTACTAAAGAAGTAGTAGACCAAGAAAAAGAGCAAAAGCTACGACCATAATACAAAGTATGTACTAATTATGTTACAAAAAAGATCTAAGTAACACTAGGAAATCAACTTAGCCGGAACCAGTGTGTGACTTCGACTAGCTCTAGATCCATTTTCGTAATCGAAAATACTGTATAGTACATTTTGTGGTCGGAAGATGTTACTAGACTTAACTTGGTGATTAGAAAAACATTCAAAGATGTATGCATAAACGATAAGTGGTCTAGTTTATACATAGTATCCAAACTGGTCGTAAGGGTTGCTAAGAACTGAAGACATGGAAAACACATTCGCGAAACATGCTCATGCTCAAGTCTGACATGCAGCAAAGATCGTAGGAAAAGGACCGACGCTAGGAAACTCCTTCCAGTGGGCAAGACCACATGCAGAGAGGAGAGATTTCGACTAGGAGGCTTTCCGTGTCCCGACAAGCAGCCAAATGAGAGTATAACAGAATGTTGAAGTTAAGAAAGATAGTCTCCGAAGTCTAAAGCATGTAAGTAACTATATGTAGTTGTTTGTGTTATACTCCTTTTATTTGAATGTTTATTTGAGAAAAGAATGTGGTCGCGCATGAGAACCATTGAAGTAATGGTCATGACTAGGACTTTTATAGCATTTGACAAATATGTCTGAGCCAGAGAGTAAAAGAGATCCTTTTGAAAGGATATCGGAGAGAATTGGATCATCTCCGACCAGTTACACAACAATAGTAGGTAACCAGATTATGGATAATAGTCATATAAACAATATCACTAATCGAAGAAAGTAAAGAACTGATGAATCTTTATTGAAATTGAAATAATAAAAAAATTATACAAAGAACTTACGCAATTGATCAATGTTCCATGAATTAGGCAAAACACGCTCGTCTGACATGGCTAGTCGTATTGAGCTAGGTCTGGTGACTTCGACCACAGTGTATGGACCTTCCCATTTGGGAGAAAGTTTATTGCGATTAGCCTGGCTCTGAATTTTTCTGACAAGCAGATCACCTATAGCTAGGTTGCGAGATTGCACCTTACGATTGTGATACCTTTGCATGGCTTGTTGGTAGGTCGTCGATCGTATAAGGGCTTGATTTCGTCGTTCTTAAAGGAAATTGATGTCATCGAGTCTTCGTTTTACCTTATTGTTCTTGTTGAAACAACCAGTTCGAGCAGAGCCAATTTTTAGTTCTGGAGGAAGCATGACTTCAACATCGTAAACTAGAAAAATGGCATTTCACTGGTCACACGACAGGTCATGGTTCGAACGGCTCATAACACAGAAGAAAGTTCTTGAACCCAAGCTCCTAACCTTTTTGTTAACTAGTCGAACACTCAGCGTTTCACTCCTTGCATTATGGTACCATTAGCTCACTTGATTGCTCCATTGATCTATGGATGAGCGACAGAAGCAAAATATATCTTGATACCTAGATCCTCGCATAATTCCTAAAAATTTCTGCTAGAGAACTAGGTACCGTTATCTGTGATTATATGACTAGGTATACCAAATTGTGTGATCACATTTTTTGTGAGGAACCTCTTAGCTGCTTCAGTTGTTGTTTTAATAATTAGCTCAGCTTCTATCTACTTTCTGAACATGTCAATCATGACGAAAAGGAATTCGAAGCCCCTGGGTCCTCTCGGGAAAGGTCCAAGAATATTTAGTCTCCAAGTTGCAAAAGGCTAAGAAAGAGGTATTGTTTACAAAGCTTGTGCCGGTTGATGTACTTGTTGACTATGAAATTGACACTATACGCACTTTGTCACGACTTCTTTTGCATCATGAAGCACAGTTGGCCAGTAGTATCCTTGCTTGAAGGCTTTATCAACCAGTGTTATGTTGGAATAATTTGCTCCATAGACTCCTCCATGAATGTCTTCTAGCAACTTAATGCCATCCGTTTGAGACCTGCATCTCATTAACACTCCGTGAGATCCCCATTTATAAAGGGTACTTTCAATCAGAGTATATGATTTGGCTTTTCATGCTATACGATCAGCCTCTACATCATCTTCAGGAATAATGCCATACTGAAGATAATTGTAGATCGACATCATCCAATTGCTACTGGGGTCGATTTGCATGACCTCTAGAGGAGCATCTAAGTCCTTAGAAGGCTCGACCACCAAGGGCGAATTGAGTTGCTCGAGGAAAACTCTGAGCGGGACGAGTTACCTTGCGGAAGCCATCCGTGCCAACTGGTCTGCCAGAAAGTTTTCCTTTCTAGGAATATGTTGGATCTGAAAACCGAAGAAGTGCTTTTCGAGTTTCTGTAGTTATGCCAAATAAGATGACATCTTGGTACTTGAGCATTGATACTCTTTCTCGACTTGATTCGCTACTAGTTGAGAATCGCCTTTCACTAGTAATCTACGAATCCCGAGCGCTTTGGCTGCTTGGAGTCCTACCATTAAACCTTCGTATTCTAGCACATTGTTTGTAGCAGAAAAGTTTAGCTGAATGACATATTTGATGTGTTCTTCAGTAGGGGATATCAAGACGACTCCAGCCCCTGAGCCTTTGAGCATCACGGAACCGCCAAAGTACATTGTCCATGTGAGAGCCGTCCGACAATTTAATTTGCAATGCTTAACCTTTCCATTGGTCCTAGCATCACAAATCAAATTTCCCCGCTCTCGGTGTATATGTACTTCCCAGAACAACAGTACAAATATACCTTACAAAAATTAAGCATCACCTCCATACACAAGATAATACATTACTGAAAGTTTCATAATCTACAACATATTACACATACACCAAGATTCCATACAAAAGAGTTAAGTTTGTAGCGGAAACACCTACCATAAGATGGCTGAAACCAAAAGCCAACCGGCTGCCCTTACCCACAAGGCAACTGACCGAAAATGCCCAAGCTAGTCGTCGAGAGTCTAGTCAGCCTCACACTCAACCCCTTGGGGGTCAACCTCCTCTGTAGCAAATAGACAATGCAGTTGAGTACAAAAATGTACCCGCAAGACATACGATTAACAAACCTATACATAGCTACATGCAAGCTTGATTCAACAGAGATGGCCATAGAGTTCATTTTCAGCATAAAGCAATATTTTATTTGCAATAGTGTAATAGATTGAAGGCAATTTATTAAAACAGTTTTTATCTGATCAAATAACAATGATACAAAAATTATAAATATAATTAACATCCTAGAGGTGACTTCTCACAGCCACCACAACAATAGTACGAATTACCCATTCGTATCACCCATTTTCAAGTTTTAACAAAATATTATAGTCTAACTCTTGAAAGACCTTCCCAAGCGTGTCCATAACCAAGGACATGGCTATTCGAATAGTTTAAACCCTACAGGGGTGTACAACTTTACCCACATGTCAGACCGCTCCTTTTGCCACCGGATAAAGCACACTTCCAAGGGTATGCTGGCAAAGCTAAGTACTACGAGACATTTCCAATATTATGAATTAACTATGAGCCGCTCGTATGGATGTAAACCCATACGTTGTGTCAGAGTCGTTGTAAAGCCTCACTCAACTACCCCTTGGGATAAAGTCTCGGACAACTACAATGCCCCTCGGTGTGGGAAACCTAGCCAGGATCCCACTTCCGCACACCCAATAACAACAACACATTGCCCTTTTTTTTTAACACAACACACAACCCCCAACCTACGACACGGAGTTAACACATGCCAAAGTATTAAGTCAAGAGGGGACCCATATGACCCTCATGTGGATGCATGCAATAATGCTTGGTTCAGTGGGACAAGATGTTCGGTCCTTGTTGACTCGGGAACACAACCACACACCCAATAATCACACCATCAACCATGAGCCCAAATCTAAATCATTTTTGTTTTTAGTTTTTTTAGTTTTTCCAAATATGATATATTCATGATTACCCTAACTCAAGTGTTTAAGTGATGTTGTAATGACCATCGTCGAAACGATGATCCTCAGACTACCGTTCTAAGCATGGCTAGGCGACAACAACTCGCATACTACATATAAAGTGACTAGAGCCCATCCATCGAGCTCTAACTCACAGAGAATATAAGCCTAGGCTCAGTAGTAAAGGATGGATATTTACCTACAGTTCATGTAACTATCTAGGTAAACTATCGCAAACTGAGAAAATACTTGTCAACATAGCATGCATACATACAGTTGAAATTGAAATAGTAGCATGCGAACATAATAGGATCAATGTGCATCAAAGGAAAACTGCTTACCTTGCTGGTGACAGTCTTCTTGTTGCATAGGATCACTATCGCAAATAGTGAATGATGTTTAAGAAATCTTACGTGAAAGTTTCAGTTCAAAATAAATTTATTTGGATTTTCTAAGTGCTTAACAAGTTAAAAGCATGATTTCAAAAATAAATTAAGTATCAACATTTTTTGAAACAGCAACATGAATCAAGCTTATGCCAAGTTAAATTACAAGGAAAACGAGAACTAACAAAATTAATTTTACTCTATTTGGACTTAAGATGAAGTACTTATGAATTTTTGGAGTTTAAACCATTTTCTAGTGTAACAATAATTCATTTAGACATTAACTCAACTCCAATATTTTATGGAACAGGAATACACTTAAAATCTATTCCATTTAAAAGTACATGAAAATTGAAAACCAACAAAATTGGTTTCATTCAATTTGAAGCTAAAAAGAATTAGTTACGAATTTTCTAAGTTAATTGAATTTTCAGTGTAAATTTAATTCGTTTCGGAATTTCTAAAAGATTTCAATACTTTTCCTACTCACACTCAGCTAGCCCACGGTCACTGACCAGTGGGACCCAAAACAAAGCTAACCAGGTCAACGTTGACCCGGCTCTGACTGAACGTGACGTCGAAAACGTATCTGATGAATATGTATTCGGATTACCCAAAATGTATTTCCCAAAATTGCAGGATTACTTAGCCAGCCATACGGGCCCACATGTCAAAGGCTCTAGGATTTTAAATGGTTTAGTTAAAGTTTTAATCATGCTTAACACCAGAGGGTCCTACATGTCAACGATACAAGAGTATATTAATTAGGTGATAATAACCGGAGCTTTACCCTAACACGCTGGCGGCTCGTCGGAGCATCACCGAGCACTAGCGCGGAGGTGAGGAAAATGATCTGGTGAAATAGAGGCACTCTAGACTCGGAAATGACACCACCAGATGCACAACAGCCTCGTGAAACCGGTGACGACAATGCAGAGCCTGGAGGATGACGATGGCGACCTCCCAACGGTCGGAGGCGGAGACGAAGACACGACTCTCACGGAGAAGATGCCACAGCCGACGAGAAGCTTCGGGAAGGTGCGCCTCGGGACCGCCTTGGCTCCAGGAACGAGGCGCCCAAGTTTATTGAGACAGAGGAGGTCGGTGGCGCTCGAAATAAACACAGCGACGGACCACTGTGCTCAGAGAAGAACAGCCTGTGCTCCCTCGGTGATGCAATAGACACAAATTAAAATCACAAGAGGACTCAAAAGGATATTGCGAACCCAAAGGGGAAAATAACATTAAGAATACCCTACCAAAACACCCACGAGCTTCGCGGCCAAGGTCACCGGCCGTGAAGACGAAGAGGATGCGCTCAACGTTTCATTGCGCGAGAAAGGCTTGGAATGGCCAAAACGGGCACGGCGTGGTGAGTGGATTCCTTCGGTGAGGTCACGGGCTCACGGGAGGTAGTGAAATGGCGGCGTTCCCTTCGGCTTGTTCTCTGGCCGAAACAAAAAGGTGAGTGGAGGAAGCGAGAAGGTGCGAGAGAGGAAGAATGGATAGGCAAAGGGGCTTCACGAGGTCTTGGCGACTCTTCGCAAACGGACACACATGCACGAGGTGGCGAGGGCGCCAAGTGGCGCGCTATCGTGGCGCCAGTAGCATAACAATGAGCGTCGACGAAGAAGAAGGCTCTCACAAGTGGGGCCCACTTGCCAGCGATAGCAAGGAAGCTGTGCGGTTGAGCGGCTCGAGTCAGACTTGGGTCCGAGGAAAATGGTGCAACCAAGTCTGATCAAGTTGGACGGTCTGAATGTCTTCAAGTCAAATCGGACGGTCCGGATGGCTTGCGATCAAATTGGATGGTCCAAATGATAGGGTTCCTTCGGACTGGTCCAAACAGCTTCAATCAGATTGAACGGTTAGAATAGCTTCAGCCAGATCGAACGGTCCGATCGGGTTGAGCTAGGGTTTGGATTTTAGTTTTGACCAAAAATAAAAACCAGTTTGACTAGGCTGTTAAAATAGCAATAAAATTCTAAAAGTTCTAAAATTTTTTGTAGGTGTTCTCAGAGTCAACTAAGACTTATCTAAAATAAATTCCTTTTCAAATCTGCACTAGTGACTTGGTTAGGATTTTAGTGAGGTCAAATGAAGTTCTAAAAATTCTTGAAAAATTATATTAATTCATGATAAATAATCTAGTATTTTACAAAATTATTTCCAGAGAATTTTATACACATATTTTTCTGGAATCCAAAAGAAACTTGAATTCAAGTTTAAAGTTTGAAATTCCAGGCAAACTTTCAAAAATGAAGGACAAACTTATAAGATTCTTCAAAAGTTTTTAAAATTATAAAAAATTTATACATTTGAAACACAAATCAAAGTTTAGGATGTTATAGCCCACTCATCGTGGTGTTCGTACTCAAGCCCTTGGGTGGTGTAACATCCCAATTTTCAAGGCTTTTTGAAAATTTTCGAAAATAAAAATAACCATTTGATTTTATTGATTTGCTCAAAGCTTAACTTGGAATTTTAGAAAACCAAAACAATTTAATTTGAATAAATCAAACTTTAATTAATTCAAATTTGGTTTATTTTGAGTTTATTGGAGTTCTCTGATATTTAAGATCCCTTTTATCTGCTTGTTCCAAATTCTCGTCGACATGTTCCTTTTCCCCGCGCCTCGATCCACTCGAGCCTTTCGGTCTCGACTAGCCTTTTAGTCTCAACTAGCCTCTTGCCTCTCGGTCTCAACCAGCCTCTCGGCCTCGACCAACCCTCGGTTTCGACTAGCCTCTTTGTTTCGACCACCTCTCGGTTTTGACCAGCCCCGCCTGTCAGCCCCTGCTCACCTTCTCTTTCCTCCCTCATTTTCCTCCACGACGTGCGCGTTGAATGTCGTCGTCCCCTCCGTGATGCGCGCATTAAATGACGTTGTCTCCGTCGCACCGCCGCGAATCCCGCCGCTCCATCTTGTCGCATGGTCCCCCTCCTTCCTCTTTAAATGGAGCACCGGGGAGCCCTTTTGCCCTCCTCTTGTTTTCCCCTCAAACTCTCCCTCTCTCTCTCTCATCCTCGTTTCATCGCCGTCAATTGGAGCTCGCGCCATCGCCTCTAGTGCCGCCATCGTCAAAAGCCTCTCCGTCGATGTTGCCTTCACCTCCGGCTTTGCGAGACCGCGTCCTACCCGAGGCTCCCCTTGTCTTCGCTGGGAGTTCAGTGGAGTGCCCATGCCGTCTTCGACCGTCTCGCTGCCGCTCTCTTCATCACCGCCAGTCACAACTTTCGACTAGGTAGTCATGCTTATTCCGACCAATCGAACCTCTTTCGACCAGGTAATCGAACCTCTTTCTTACCAGTCGAACCTCTTTAGACTAGGTAGTCGAACCACCTTCCGACCAGTTCAACCTTTTCAGACCAGGTAGTCGAATCTCCTTCCGACCATGCGATTTCAAAACTTCCAAGAGCCCGTTCTTCTTCGTTCGAACTCCAATTTGAGTGATTCAAATCTCTAAATTCATATAAATTCAGTACCTTTATTTTGTTTCTAGTCTGGTAATTTTTTTGGATTTTTTATTTATTTGGCTCTTTTCGCACGTATAGATTCCGGCGTTTCCGAAGAGCTCTTGGACCCGACGACCAAAGCAACTGAAACATTCAACGAAGGCAAGTCGTAGACCTTTGATCACATCGTACCAAATTTATAAAATTATATTGTTTGATATAAACATGCATGGCTAGTCGTATAAAAATGGTTTAGGAATAGTTAATTACCTAATTGCCATTATGCCACCTTTAATGATTGCTATTGACATGTACCCTTGAATGACATAAATCCTTGGATACCATAGGTTGGGTAATCTTAGTTGGACATTATTTTAATACCAACATGGGTGCGTATTATGCTTAGTCATGTTTTAGTTATGTGATTGTCTCTCGATCACTTGATTCAATGATGATGAATTTGACTAAATGAAATATGGAATTGTGGCGCAATCACTGTTATTAAAAGTTGTTGCGCCATGGTAAGAGTTGCCATTTGGTTGGGTTGAACAAAAAATGATTTCATACTCGGGCGAGTGATCGTGTAGTAAAGGGGATGATTTTGGAATGTGGTTGCCTCTCCTGAGTAGTCTCTAAGGACTTAACTTTGTGCGCCATTGATCTGAGCCTTATTGTACCACCACATGTCTAGACTGGGATAGACCTGGCCAACTAATTAGCAATGTTTCAACTTTGTTCTGTTTTGGTGGATGAATTGGCTCAAGAGGGGGCCTAGAATGTCAAAACCTTAGCGAGCAGAACCAGGTCAAAACAGAACTTTGTAAAGGCTTTATCACATGCTCTAGATTGCTTACCTAAGGTAGTGAGCGGTAGTATCAACGAATGTCAAACAAACTAGAGAAGTCGTGTCATGTGGGTAAAGTTGTACAACCTCTACAGAGTGTAAAACTATTCGAATAGCTATGTCCCCGGTTATAGACAATGTCTGGTGATTTCACACGAGGGGTAGACTTTCTCAAAAATATTGGAATGGATCGGATGGGAAGTGAATGGGTTGTTCACTGGTTGCTGGTTGGGAAGTGAACGGGGTGTTCACTAGTTGTTTCAAAGAAATTTGATTACTTATGTATTAATCTTTCAAATTGTGCTTTACAATCTACTTACTATATTTACTGTTAATATTGCTTTCTGCAAAATAGCCATAAAACTATCCTTGTCAAGCCTTGCATGAATACTATTTGCATACATTTCCCAACGACTTGCTAAGTACTTTATGTACTCACGGCTTTGCGCCATTTGTTGATCAGTCACCGGAGAAGACCCAAGGAGCATTGAGTTTTACGAGGAAGACCACTTCAAAGACTACACGGACTAGGTTGCGTCCTCCACTCGATTGCCTGTGGGCATGTCGGATGGCTGCCACGAGTGGTTTCTTTCCACTTCAAGTTTACTCTGTTGTCGTTGAGCCCTACGTCGCAAACTCTGTAAAACTTGACCATAAGGTCCTTTTTGCTGCTAAGTAATATTAATTTGTCTGCTTCTTAGCTGTTTTGTTGTATGGATACAATTTCATCTATGTCGTAACTGTGTAGACTAGCTAGTGATCATGGGACTAATTCAGAATACATAGAAGGCCCCGGAGTTGCATATCTGGGGTCCCGACAGCTGGGTTCAGGGTTTTTCCATTGGGCAATGAATTCTGCTAAAGCCTGGGACATGATCGTTGTTTGTGAGATGAAATGGAGGTCGAACGCCCCAAACTCGACTGCCCATTTTGCTATTCGCCCTGATGATTCCCTTTTTTCTGAGAACTTGACCAAGGGGATATCCGGTCGGTACGACCACTCTGTGGGCCTGAAAGTAATGCCTTAGTTTCCTTGAAGCCATAAGGAGATCATAGAGCAACTTTTGTACCTGTGGATATCTTTCCTTAGGCCCATGTAAGACTTCACTTACGTAATATACTAGTCGTTGGATGTTGTCACGCTCAACAACTAGTACTGCACCGACCACTTGTGGCGTTGCAACCACATATATCAACAATGTTTCTCCCGATCTTGGAGATACTAAGATCGGGGCACTCATAAGATACTTCTGGAGCTCTTCAAAGGCAATGTTTGCTTCTTTAGTCCGCTCGAAACTCCCATGTTTTCGAAGAAGCTTGAAGAAAGGTAGCCATTTTTCTCCTAACCGTGCTATGAAACGACTTAGCGCTGCTATACAGCCGGTTAGTTTTTGGACTTCTTTCTTTGTGGTCGGAGGGCGCATCTGGTTGATGTCCGATATCTTTGCTGGGTTTGCTTCAATTCTTCTATCCGAAACTAGGAACCCAAGAAGCTTTCCAAAAGAAACTCTAAACACACACTTCTATGGATTGAACTTAAGGTTATGCCTTCTTAAGTTATTGAAAGTCTCATGTAGGTCGGAAATGTGGTCGCCAGCACTGACGCTTTTCACAACCAAGTCATCAACACAGGCTTCTAGATTTCGACCTATCTGAGGATTAAATGTTTTTTTGCACCAACCTCTGAAAAGTCACACCAGCGTTTTTAAGACCAAATAGCATCTTAACATAGCTATAAGTACCATACGGAGTGATGAAGGAAGTTTTCTCTTCATCATCCTTGCTCATATTAATCTGGTGGTACCCTGAATATGCATCTAAAAAACTTAACAGCTCACATCCGAAAGTAGAGTCTACAAGTTGATCAATGCGTGGAAGGGGAAAGTCATCCTTCAGACAAACTTTATTAAGATCTATGAAGTCATTAAACATTCACCACTTCCCGTTGCTTTTTCTAACCATTACAGGGTTGGCTAGCCACTCTAAGTGGTCGACTTCACGAATGATTCCAACCTCAAGAAGCTTGTCGATCTCCGACTGGATTGCCTCTTTCCGATCAGGTGCGAAGCGCCTTAGCTTCTGCTTGACCAGTTTTTTGTCAGGCTGTCGAGCTAGCTTGTGCTCGATCACCTCCCTGCGTACTCCTGTGCATCTGTTGTCACCTCTTTTACCAGCTCCTTTCTCCTTCAACACCTGCTCCCGTCTTGAGCATTGACTACGCCGTCCTCTCTCTCAGGACCTCCCCGTGCCTATATAAAGCACCAGAGGAGCCTCCTGTCTCTTTTGTTTTCCCCGTGCCTTGGACCTCCCTTCACAGAACTCTCCTCTTCGTTGGAAGCTCTGATTCGAGTTGTCCAAGTCCATATTTTCTCCTTGGCTCCGTGTTTATCTTTTGGTTTTAGTTTGGCTCTTTCTCTGGAGTTTTGGGGTTTCGTTCTATTTACTCCAAGACCCAGCAGCTTTCATTGAAGAAGCTCAGTTCTACAACGAAGGCAAGTCATAGACCTTGATAATGTTGAATCCATTTTTGCAAAAAGTATGTTGTTTTGTTATAAACATGCATGGCTAGTTTTATAGAAAAATGGTTTTAGGAGTAGTTAATCACCCACTTGCCTTATGACTCCTTGGTTTAATTGAAAGCAACATGTTGACATGTACCCTTGAATACCTGTAGGATGGGTTATCTTAGTTGGATATCTTTGAATACCAACTTGGGTGCATTTTATTGCTTAGCCATGCTCTAAGTAGACGTTAGTCTCGCAATCTCATGACTCAAAGAATGTTGAACTTGACTAATGAGCTATGGAATTGTGGCAATGCCGCTGTTGTTAAAATTTATGTGCCAGGACCAGGGTGGTCATTTGGCCAGGGAGAACCAAAAATGTTTCATGCTCGGGCAAGTAGTCAGGGGGTGAGTAGTGGGTGCCTTGAGCACACTGGGTTGTGGTCAGACTCGCCTGAGCAGCCAACTAAGGACTTAACCTTGTACACCATCGATCTGGGTCATTACCGTGCAACCACAAGTCCAAAATGGGGTGATCCTGGCCAACTAATTAGTGAGGTCCTGATGCGGTTCTGTCGTGGTGGTCGAAATGGCACAAGAGGGGGCCTAAGCATGGCGAATCCTTAGCGTGGCAGAACCCAGTCTGGACTAACCTTTGTAAAGGCCTTGTCACGAGCTCTAGACTGCTTACCAGAGGAAGTGAGCAGGGGCATCGACGGGTGCCCAACCAACTAGAGAACTTCGTGTCTTGTGGGTAAAGTGCACAACCTCTGCAAAGTGTGTAAAAATCTATTCGAATAGCTGCGTCCTCGGAAATGGACACGCCCGGTTCTTTCACGCAAGGGGTAGACTTTTTCTCAAAAGGGTGATCGTGGTAGTGTCTTGTGTGACCCTTGCATGTGCAGGAGTGGGCTGGGCGTCCACAGGTTGCTTTCAAAAAAACTTGTTCATTTATGTATTATCTCTTTCAAGCTGTGCTCTTCAATCTACTTAATGTATTTACGGTAATTGTTGCTTTGTGCAAACTAACCATTCTGACTCTCCTTTGGCAAGACTTGCATGACATTAATTGCATTCATTTCCCTATGACTTGTTGAGTACATTCAAAGTACTCATGGCTTACGCCCCTACGGTTAATAAGCGGTGAAGACCTCCTGTGGTGCTCTGAGCACTATGAGGAGGAGTTCATTGAAGATCTGGTGGACTAGGGGATGTCCTCCACTCGATAGCCCATGGCTCATCGAATGGCTCCACGATTGTATTCTGTGTTTCCGCTGCAAGGACCTCTTTTGTTGTTGCCCTGCGTGGCATCCCTATAAACAAGCTTGACTATAAAGTCTTTTGTTTCTATTTGTTAATTTGTCTGCTTCATCTTTTGTTTGTTGTTATGGATGTGATGAAACCGGCGTTGGAGTGCATCTTGAGCTAGCTTGATCTTGGGACTAGCTCGGTGCACAGAGGCCAGGACATCCAAGTGGTCTTTTAAAGACCTCCTGGGAGGTCCCGGGGGACCTCCGAGAGGTCTTGAGGACCCCTTGGGTGGTCCGGGAGGACCCCCGTGAGATCCTGTAAGACCTCCTCGGCTGGGGTCCCGACAGCGGTGGTATCAGAGCCATATCAACTGTAGGACGTTGCCCTAGTTAGCATGGTCGTGTAGTCAAGAGTCTAAAAAAATTATTTTCTAAATCAAACCAACTGATCAACTAGAATAGATAATTCTTCCCTTATCTTATTACATTTTTTTTTCGACTTCGATTCGTACTCACCTTACTCTATTCTTCTCGTCTCATTATCAGGATCTTGCATCTCATCTCTGCTGGAACTTTGTTTTGAACTTAACTTGACCTTCCTTACCTCAGGAGTTTCTATAGGGCCAAGCCTAGTTGTAAGTGGTCCACTCGTATAAGTTAAATTAAGAGAGCTCAGTAGAGTGGCCCTTTTCGATCTTATAGCGTAAGTCGGTGCAATGAGACTCCGTGTAGGAGGTCTTGTTGCACCCTTTTTGCCACTGGCCTTAGGCCATTTAGCTTCTTAGGTTTAACCTACTTTCCCCGATTAGGGTGTTCTGTCTTTCTCCCTTGCTCTTGCTCATCCCTGTGCTTTTCCCTCTTGTCTAATGTGCTTTTTCCCTCTCATCTACTGAGCCTGAGAAGCTTCTTGCAGATGGTTCAAACTCATAGTTCGGCAGGTCAAGATGACCCAGCAGACTCCATGTTGCCACCACCTCCACCTCCTCTAGCAGCTCCAGCAGACCTGAGCATGAGTCAGTTCTTGGCAGCCCAGACCCAGCTCATGAATGCTATGATGCAAAATATGAATCAGCTGGTAGCGCAGCAAAATTAGACCACAGCAGCTTTGCTCACAGCTTTGAATCTGACCCATCAAGCCACAGCAGCACCCCCACCACCACCGATCTATGCTCAGTCAAGGTTGGCCGAGTTCATGAGAACTCAACCACCTACCTTCTCCAGCTCCTCTGAGCCGTTGGATGCAGATGATTGGCTGCGTTCCACCAAAAAGAAGCTTGCCATTACCCAGTGCGATGACCGGGAGAAAGTTCTCTATGCCACCTACCATCCTAAAGGTACAACAGCCGAATGGTGGGAGAACTATTGTGCTGCCCATGAGAACCACCAGAACATCACTTGGGCAGAGTTTTCGGAAGCCTTCCGCTGTTCCCATGTCCCTGATGGGAAGGTGGAGATGAAGAATAATGAATTTCGGGAGCTAAAGCAAGGCAGCATGTCAGTGAGTGAATACCTCAACAAATTCACTCAACTTTCTAGGTATGCTCCTGAGGATGTTGCCTGAGATGATGCTCGACAGAAAAGGTTCAAGAGAGGACTTATTCCAAGTTTGAAGGTTCAAGTCATTAGTAATGACTATGCGAATTTCCAACAGATGGTGAATAAGGCTTTACTCATTGAAGAATCTCGCCGAGAGCTTACAAAGTCTTACAAGAGGAAGATGCCTCAGTCTAGTGCACACCAAGGACATTCTCAGAAAGCCAAGACCAATGTGCAGCACCCTGGCCGATTTGCTACACCAGTCACTTTCAAGACTTCTCCAGCAGCGCCTCACCAAGCTACTTCTAGTGTTCGTAGCCAGTTTTGCTTAATACAAGTGATGATATCTCAATGTAACCTATTTTCAACGATTTTATAGAGAATTATTGTCTGACAAACTATTGAACATTGACGGTCTACATGCCTATTCAGTTATATATGCATGCTTCCATTTTTCTTTAAAGTTCTCTTTGGATTTTTCCATGGTTGCTGCTAACCATACTATTTTGGTGTTCACACATGTTTATTTGCAAGCACCCCAAGAATTGCTAGTAATGGCTCTTTTGTTGCAGCTAGTTATTTGTCCACTGTCTCAAGAAAGTGCTGGTTATGGCTACATTGCTCCCATTTTGTTTAGTTCTACTTTTGCTTATGGCTATACTGTTGGAGACCTTATTTGGTTGTACTTTGTAGTACTTGTTTCGGTTTATTTCACACATTGCTTATTGCAGTATCGAGTTTATGGCAGACATTACTTAAACTGAATTTTATGGCATACTTGATGCTTATTTATATATTTGATAAGTACCAATTACCTGTTATTACATACTTGGTGTTAGAATGTTAACTTGTTTGAATGATGAAGCATACTTGGTGTTAAAATTGCTACTTGTTTATATATGTTGTTGTAACCAAACAACACCTGTAGGTCACAAAGATTAAAGTTAGTGTTGATCAGTATGTTTACTTGATTCATACAAAACTTAAATGCTTGTGAAGCCTTAAAAAGACAGCTCAACAGACAATGTATTGGAATAGTTGTCTCTAAAATTATCTCAAGATGACATGAAGGGTGTCGGTGTTTTAGAACCGAACTTACGTAAAGATTGTTTGATTCGGGGGTTCCCCTAGGCTCAAATCACGCAGAGAGAGGCAACAAGGGGATTTTTATACAGGTTTGGGCCTTCTCCTGAGAGAATAACAACCATACTCCTGTTTGTATGTATTGAGTATGCTGAATTACAATATCAAGAGTAAGACTAGAATGATGCGCCTTGTGCCCTTGATCCTCTCCCCCCTGATCCTTTTGATGATTCTGCCTTTTATAGTACTCGGAGTGTGTTGCTGTTCTTCCAGTCCAAAGGGCGCCTTAATACTCCAAATTATGGAGCCGTTACTAGAGATAATTGTGGGAGTAGTAACGTTCCCACGTTGCGAGGCAGTTATCACCATGATAGGGAGTTAAATCGTGTTATTATTTCAGAGAATAATAGCGTAGTTTACTGCCCATATCTTTAAATATGGTGCGAAAGATTTCCTGATCGATTAGGCCCACATGTCTATAAGCTACATTGACTAGAGACTAGTCGTAGAAGAGCTTACGACCAGGTGGTGGTCGTAGAATAGCTTATGACAATAAACTGATCGTAGAAGAGCTTACGATCAAGCCATAGTCGTAGAAAGACTTACGACTATGAGATAGTTGTAGAAGGACTTACGACTATGGGGTGGTCGTAGAAGAACTTACGACCTCCAGCTTCTCCCTTACGAATATTAAGGGGTATACTCAAGAACCATATAACGTCATTATTATCTATAATATGAATTACAGATAAATAATTAAATAAGGATTATTATATCCTCGTCATCTAGCCCCCCAGCTTCAAGTGAAAATAACTTACTTGAGAGAGGAACAGTAGATGATCTTACAACCAGTGGTTGGTCGTAGAGAGGTGGTCGAAGGAAAAACTCTTCGACTGGTGTTTCATTTGACCAGAAATTGACTTGGTCAAGAAGGTTGTAGAGGGACTTACGACTTACAAAGTGGTCGTAGGAGATCTTATGACCACATAGTAGTCGCAGTACTATAGTCGGAAGCAAATTCTTCCCGACTGTTGTTACTTTTCACCAGAAGTAGACTTGGTCAAGAAGGTAATTTCGCTTGAGGTGTGAAGACAGGCTCGGTTTTCTTGAGCAGACAAATTTAAGAATCTGAATCGACTCTCACAGACCTGTCTATTGGAGCAGTTCCCGAAGTGGTGGCAACCATTGGGTCGCCACGTCTTTAACTCAGGCGTGCGGTTATAAATACTTACCGGGAGTAAGAATTAGGTTTTTTACTTTTCCCCAAATCGTTCCTACTGTTCTTCAAGTTCTTGAGCTCTCCGCCTTCGACCAAATCGAGCCTTCTCCTCCAATCATTCCAAATCCAAATCTCCGATCCTTGAGAGAGATGGCCGAAGCGGCTTCTCGGTGGGCCGAATCAGAGATGGATGCGACCAAGATCAAGGCTTTGGTCGCCGCTGAGAAGATCCCGAAGAAGAAGTTCGTGAAGTGGATCGAAATTTCGGCTGACCGCCGTCGGGGAGATTGGGCAAATCCTATCTTCCAAGCATTACGTGAGTGTGGCCTTGATTGCTGCTCACCTTTCCTCACACTTGTACTTGAACACTTAGGGTGGAGTTGGTGAACCTCGTTCCCAATTCGAGACGATGTTGGGTGTGTTCGTGTACTGTCTTGGCGAGCATACTGAGGATTCCGGCCGACACAGGTTGTTCGATACTTCTATGGAATGACCAAGTATTTGGAGTTCTTTGGTAGCTGGGTCTAAAGCTCCACAGCGGAAGTCGAAGGAGTACATTCAGATGTTTACCCGGTCGTCGTGGCTGGGGTGGAAGAAGAGGTGGTTCTATTGGGAGATAACCAATGAGGACAGCCTCTCCTTCACCGGGAAGTCGGCCGAGAAGATCTCTTCCTGGGATTTGACTCCCAAGGATATCGGTCAAATTGCCCCCCTCATTCAAGCCATTGCAGACTTGAAGAAAGAGGGGCTTACCGGATGACACGTGGTGAAGAAGAGGGCTCATCCGATGTGGAGGTACTTGGGGTCGCAAGACCTGACCAGGGACTACGAGGAGGGTGAGTAAACTTTCAGCTTTAGCCTTCTTTTTGTTGATTTTGATTTTGGCTTATTCGAAGTTTTATTTGTTCCTACAGACCTCTCACAAGAGGAAGTTGACGCTCGGATCAAGCTTACTTGTGAGAAGCCTCTGCCATCGAACGCGGCGGTTCCTTAAATCCTAGCGGCCCTGTCTCCAGAGGACAAGGTGGAGTGCCTAAAGGTAATCAAGAGTTGATGTCATCTTTATGACTTTGTAGTCGTAGAAGAACTTACGATTGGGTACTGATCGTAGAAAAGCTTACGATCAAGTACTGGTCGTAGAAAAGCTTACAACTAGGGGGTTGTCGTAGAAAAGCTTACGACATGGTGATGGTCGTAAAAAAACTTACGACTACTTTGTAATATCTCTTTTTCTGATTCTTACAAAAAGTAGGCATGGAAAACCGTCGGGACGATGAAGAGGCCGTTCTGACGGTTGTTGGCGCGGCAGTAGAGCAGTTTGATTCTCCCCCGGCCAAGAGGCATCGGCTCATTCAAGTTGCCGACATGGGAGGCTTAAGTTCGAGCTCCGCTACTTCGTCCGCGCCCTTTGCAAAATTTGCTGCGAATTTGGCTGCTGCGGCAGAGGTTGCGGAGGTCAAAGTGCTCAAGCCTCTCAAGCGCAAAGCCCCCAAGACCAAGATACCCTTCTATTATGACAATAAGGAGAACTGGAAGAGTTTTATATCTTTTCTGAAGAAAACTGATGTGCCAGCAGTACCTGTGATCGAGGGTAGTGCTGCCCCAAAGGTGGTCGAGACAAGTCTCGACCATTCGGAGAGCCAAGAGGCTCAAGGAGCAGTTGCGCTCGTTCAAGATCCATGACCAGACGTGGTCGTGGCCATTCCTCAACTCGAGTCTCGACCAAACGTGGTTAAGAAAAAGTCGAAGAAATCTTCCTTAGGGAAGGTTTCTTCCAAATTCAAGATCAAGTCCGGCACACGAAGGTATGTAGAAAGACAAAAGTGTAAGAACATCATTTACCTTTTGCTTTTTTACCATCTAACGTATTTCCTTTTTTTATGATCTTAGCCCGGCTCCTCTAGCCATCAAGAATGTTCTTGCCAAAGAACCCACTACCACCTCTCTGGTAGTTGGAGAAATGACTATGGCGGTGGTCGAAGGATCGTCCGCCGTCTGAGTAGTGGAGGGTGCCGTTTTCGCTGAAGCAGCTACAACCACTAGGGTGGTTGTGGAGCCAGAAGCGAAAATGGCAGAGGTAGCGGCGGAGGCATTTGGTCATGGGGGTGAAACTCTCGATCACCACGCTGGGAAGGAAATCGCCGTGGATGATCCTCCCAGCCCCCAAGGTCAAGCCTCTGATGCCGCTACCACCGAAGAAGAAGAAGGGTCCGAATTCTTCTACCACTCCTTCGGATTCTTCGTTCCTGTTACCGTCGTAGGATCTCGCACGTTTAGATCTCGTAGTCGTGTTCCTCACCCTAAGGACATTCCCAACAGGGGGGATGTTTTCGACAACGAGCGTCTCAAAAAGGTGTGGTGGGACCGAGTTCAGGAGATCGATGAGCTAAAGAACCCTACGACGGTAGTATCTTCTTTTGCTCGAACGACTATGAATGAACGTACTTGATGTTTGGTATTTGTATATATGTCTTTTCTCGCTTCTTACTGTCATTCTTTATGCATAAAGCCTTGGAACAAATTGTTATTGTTGTTGAGTACAACAGACAACTTATCCAGCTCTGACAGGAGAAGGCGATGCTCTGCGAGCAATCAGAGAGATGGTAAGTAACAGGTATTCGTAGTCGTTCTATGCTTTGACCACTTATACAGTACTTACAGGAGTTGTCGTAGAAGATCCTACGACTAGGTACTGGTCATAGAAAAACTTACGACTAGGTAATGTCGTAGGAAGACTTACGACTAGGTTCTGATCGTAGAAGGACTTACGACCAAGGTGTTGTCGTAGAAAAAACTTACGACAAGGTTTTGGTAGTAGAATAACTTACGACCGCTTGTTTTATGCTGATGTTTACTCTTTTCCTCTGTAGGTTCAAGAGCGACGAGAAAACCTTAGCTGATTCGCTCTACTTTGAGAAAGCCGAGACAAAAAAGCTAAGTGAGAAGAATGAAGACCTCCTGAATAAGCTTCAGGAGGCAAACTCTGCAATGCAATGGTTGTAGGGTCAAATAAACGGTAAGTGCTGAACTTAAAACCGCTTACGACCTTCCTTTCTTTTCTAACTCTTATTCTTTTTTAGAAAAAGAGGTCGAAGTAGGGAAGCTTAAAACCGAGGTCAAAGAAAAGACCTTGGTTGTTAACAAGATTACCCGCATCGCCAAAGAAAAAGACCAAGAGGTTTAATCATGGGAGGAGCACCATATAAAGAATAATGCCTCTCACCAGTAGGAAGTCAAGAAGTTGGATTCTCGCCATATAAGCAAATCTTTACCTATGATCAGTTTTATTTTTCTTTTGCGGCCATTTTATCTAACTGGTCTTATTCTTTTCAGAGCAAGCAGTCAAAATAAAACGACTTCGTGAGGCTTCGACTCGTAGTCAGGAGGAGATGAAGTCCTTGAAGGTCAACCTCCAAGACAACATTTCTCTTTTGAATAATGTACTCGGTGGGCTTCATGCTGAGGGAATCACTCCTCGTGAAGACACGATGATTGCCCACTCGAGTGCTATTGGTGACCAAGTCGAAACTTTGCAGGAGTTGGTGAGTACTTTGAAGACGAACCAAGTCGATTCGATAAAGGATGCAGTCAAAGAGGGAATACATTTTGTTTTGGCAAAACATAAAGCTCATGACCCCACCTTAATCGCAACCCGTCATAGACAACCATTGCTTTCTGAAGCGAAGCGGAGGCGGTTAATGGCGGAGATGCACGATCACCGAGGAAGTCACAGAGGATATGCAAATAAGATCCCTTGTTAGAATAGTCGTACTTGGATCCTGTAAAGACAAGTTTTTTCTTTGTTGATATATATATATATATATATATATATATATATATATATATATATATAATCATTTCTTCTTCACTGCAAATCATCTTGTCGAGTAGTTAGTAACTCATAAGATAATGAATAGAAAAAGAGCAAGACTAAGAATTGAAATCAAATTAATAACTTTATCCTAGCCCGACTATTTGCTTGGTTTATTTAGATAAACCAAGTAAATAGTGTGAAATGGATTTTCTTAAAAAGAGATTTAGCTAACTTGTAGTTTTTCGATCCACGATTATCATCTTGTTGGTGGGAAGAGTAGGAACGAGTCGACACTAGGAAGTTCCTTCTAGTGGGCAGGACCACGTGCAGAGAGGAAAAACTTCGACTAGGTGATGTTACTATCTCCGACTAGATTAATCAAATCAATAACGGTCAACTTGAGTTAGATAAACGTCTGGAGTGCCCTTTAAAAATTCATTCAACTCCTTCCAGTGCACTCGGTAGGTTTGCTCTGGTAGCAAGAGTTAGAAACAAGACGACACTAGGAAGTTCCTTCTAGTAGGCGGGACCATGTGCAGAGAGGAAAGTCTTCGACTAGGTGTTGCAACTTCCTCCGACCAGTTAAAACAAAGCGAGTTTACCAAAAGTAGTCGAGCAAATTTGAAAAGTGTACTCGACTTAATTCATTTTTCAATAATTAATGAATAAATAAACTAAGGTACTAAGAGTTGGCTTGACATTATTTCGACCATGTTTTAAACCCAAACTCTTTGTGTTGGCAGCAAAAAGGGAGGAATGAGTTGACACTAGGAAGTTCCTTCTAGTGGGCGGGACCATATGCAGAGAGGAAAGGATTAGACTAGGTGATGTTACCATCCTTTCGACCAGTGTAAAGATGAATTGGGTACTGGTCGTAGAATGTCTTACGACCAATGTATTGTCGTAGAAAAGTTAACGACTAGGAACTGGTCGTAGGCGAACCTTCGACCAGGGTATGGTTGAAAAAATTGTCAAAGCACTACTCAAAGTACGACAATAAAGATGGAAAGAACCTGAAGCTTTATTATAGTGAGTCTACACATAGAATTTGTGTAACTGGTCAATGTTCCAAGAATTGGAGATAATTCGGCCATCTTCCATTGCCAGTCGTACCGAACCTGGTCGCACAACTTCGACCACTGTGTAAGGACCTTCCCACTTGGGGGAAAGTTTGTTCCGATTAGACTGGGATAGAATTTTCCTCAATACCAAGTCACCTCTGACAAGGTCTGCGAGGTTGGACCTTCGATCATAGTATTTTTGAGGTTTCTTTAAACTGCTGAACGGATTAAAGCTTGATTCCTCTTCTCTTCGAGCAGGTTAATGTCATTTGCTCGAAATTGTTCTTGGGCTAAGTTGTCGAAACTCTCGACCCTTGTTGACCTGATCTTTAGTTCTAGAGGAAGCATGGCCTCAGCACCGAAAACTAGAAAAAAATGTGTTTCACTCAGAGTCTGACTAGCGGTTGTCGAAGCGCCCATAATACCGAGGGTAATTCTTGTACCCCAAGCCCCCGAGCACTTAACAAGCTTGTCGAAGACTTAAGTTTTAATTCCCTGCATTATTTTGCTATTTGCTCGCTCGACTGCCCCATTGCTTTGGGGATGGACAACAGAGGCGTAACATAGCTTGATACCCAACTCGTCACAAAATTCTTTGAATTTTGCGCTCGAAAATTGTTTACCATTATCTGTGATTATTCGACTTGGGACCCCAAACCGAGTGATCACACTTCTCATCACGAACCGTTTTGCGACTTCCGTTGTTATCCTAGTCACAGGTTCGGCTTTGATCCATTTTGTGAACATATCAATAGCCACAAAAAGGAACTCGAAACCTCTTGGAGTTTTTGGGAACGGTCCTAGGATGTCAAGACCCTAGGCCGCAAAAGGCCAAGATAGAGGGATTGTTTGTAACGCCTGAGCTGGTTGGTGTATTTGCCTGCTATGAAACTGGCATTGTACATATTTCTTAACCAAATCTTTGGCATCGTACGGAGCTGTTGGCCAGTAAAATCCTTGTCGAAAGGCTTTTCCAACCAACGTTCTATAGGAAGCATGAGTTCCACATATGCCCCCGTGTATGTCGTGAAGGAGGTTTAATCCTTCTTTCTACGATATGCATCGCATGAGTACCCCTTGAGTGCCTCGTTTGTAGAGGACTCTTTCGACCAAAGTATATATTTTGGCCTTTCGGGATAAACGATCCACCTCGAGATCATCGTTAGGTACGAAACCCGTCTGAAGATACTCATAGATGGGATGCATCTAGGTATCTTCGTATTCTAGAGAGGTTGTCTCAATAGGAGGTGTCTCTGGTGTTTCAACCAGAGACGGCTTCTGGAATTGTTCCAGGAATACTCCTTTTGGTACTTACGATCGGGAAGAAGTTATTCGAACAAGCTAGTCTGCGAGGAAATTATCCTTTCGAGGGATGAATTGTACCTCGAAACCGAAAAAATGCTTTCAAGCTTTTGAACCTCCGATAAGTACTGAGACATAGTCGGATTAGAGCACTGGTACTCTTTTCCGACTTGATTCACTACTAGTTGACAGTCTCCTCTCACGAGTAGACGTTGAATCGCGAGCGCTTTCGCAGCTCGTATACTAGCTAGCAAACCTTTGTATTCTGCCACATTGTTAGTGGCCTGAAAGTTTAATTGAATGGCATACTTTAAGGTCTCTCCGTTAGAAGAGACCAGGAGCACCCCAGCCCCCGAGCCACTTAAAGTAAGTGACCCGTCAAAGTACATCGTCCACTGGTCGTGGGAATCGTACTAGGGATCCTGAATAGGTTTAGGATTTGTCCATTCGGCGATAAAGTCTACCAAGATCTGGGATTTAATGGCCATTCGGGACACGAAATGGAGGTCGAACTCCCCAAGTTCTACTGACCATTTAGACATACGCCCCATTGCTTCCCTATTACGGAGGATCACTCTAAGGAAACTCAAAGCGACACAATTATCTTGTCTTTGAAAATAATGCGCAGATTTTCTCGAAGACATGAGGAGGGCATAGAAGTTTTGGACACGAGGGTAATGCTCCTTAGGCCCGTGCAAAACTTCACTTACGTAGTAACCTGGTCGTTAGAAGTTTTCACGCTCTACGACTAGTATTGCGCTCACTGCCTGTGGCGTGGTGGCTAGATAAATTAAGAGTGTCTCTTCTGGTTTCGGGGAAACCAAAACAGGAGCAGTCGTAAGATATCTCTTGACATCCTCAAAGGCAGCGTTTGCCTCTTCCGACCACTCGAAACATTCATGCTTACCTAGAAGTTTGAAGAAAGGTAGTCCTTTTTCTCCCAATCATGCGATGAAACGACTTAAAGCCGCCATACACCCTATGAGTTTTTGGACTTCTTTCTTCGTGGTTGGAAGACGCATTTGCACGATGGCCTTTATCTTTTCGGGGTTTGCTTCGATCCCTCGTACAGAGACCAGGAATCCAAGCAATTTTCTCAAAGAGACTCCAAACACACACTTCTCAAGATTGAGTTTCAGGCGGTATTTTCTGAGGTTGTCGAATGTCTCCTGCAAGTCTGAAACATGATCAAACCATTTGATGCTTTTTACGACTAGATCATCAACATAGGCTTCCAAATTTCGGCCTAGTTGAGGTGAAAAAGTCGATTGCATCAAGCATTGAAAAGAAGCGCCAGCATTTTTTAGACCAAATGGCATTTTGACATAACAAAATGTACCAAATGGAATACTAAACGCGGTCTTTTATTCATCTTCTAGACACATATTAATCTGATGGTAGCCAGAATATGCATCTAGAAAACTTAATGTTTCGCAACCAGCAGTAGAGTCAACCAACTGATTGATACGAGGTAAAGGGAAATCATCTTTTGGACAAACTTTATTAAGATCAACGAAGTCTACACACATTCACCACTTGTCGTTAGATTTCCTAACCATTACAGGGTTGGCCAGCCACTCTGGGTGGTCGACTTCGCTTATAAAGCCTGCTTTAAGTAGCTTGTCCAATTCTGACCTTATTGCATCTCGTCGATCAGAGGCAAATCTCCGAAATTTTTGTTTTACAGGTACTTTGTCAGGCCATAGAGCTAGCCTGTGCTCAAATACTTCCCTGGGGACTCCGGGCATGTCGGATGCTTGCCACGCGAAGACATCTGCGTTTGCCCAGAGGAAAGTAATGAGGGTGCCTTCCTATATGGGGTCGGAAGTATCCCTGAAGCGATCTTTGAGGGCTCCTCCGGATCCAGGGGAACCTCTTTCACCTGGTCGTTCGGCTTACAGTGTCTGACTTTAGGCTTCATTTGTTTGGTCGAAGGTCGCCTTTTCTTCTGAGTTGGCATCGACCAACCATCTCGAGGATCGACGGTCTGCGTATGCACCATCTTCTTATCACGGTGAATTGTGATTACTCCTTTGGGACTCGCATCTTAAGACATTGATACCCATAATGAGTTGCCATTAAGAATTTTGCCAAAACTGGTCGTCCGAGTATGGCGTTATATGCCGTATCGAAATCGACCACATCAAAGGAGATCTTCTCCGTCCTGAAATTACTTGGTGAACCAAATGTTGAAGGAAGAGAAACTTAACCAATGGGTTTGGCCGAAGACCCCGGTACGATACCATGAAAAGAGTATCGTATCGGTCTTACCTTGGTCCTAGGTACTTGCATCTCGGCCAGGGTACTCATAAACAGAATATTTAACGAGCTACCACCATCAATCAATACTCGGTTGGTTTAACAACCATAATCGAGTAGACCCTTCGAGCACAGTCGGAAGATAATTCGCCATGACGCGCTCTCCTCCTCCTGCTATTCGGACAGCGGTCGTGTAGATCTAAAGAAACTCGATGGGATTTTGAGACCCATCAAACTTATCCATGTTCCCTGGTCGAAACCGCGGCGGCCAGTGAACTGCTTGGAGGTCAGGTGAGAATGCTCGGCATCCGGTAATCACATCATAACGCCTTCTTCGCAAGAAAGAGGGGTTGATGTCGCCAGACGATCGTTCACGACGATACCCAGCAATGGGTGAATCTGACTTATGATAAGTCTCGATCCTACGAGGGTAATACTCCTCGTTTCTTGTCTGTTGTTGCAGACCTCTGGGTTGGAGTGGCGAATGATCACTTCTCCTGGGAGCTTTTTGATCATCAAGAGTTTGTGGAACCCTTTTCCGGTTTGGGGAACGATGCGACTTGCAGCGATCTCCATGCGGTGAGTTATTCGAACGACTGGAAGCTGACGGAGCCGTACTGCTACGACTTCCAGAATGATGTCGGTGAGGACGCTCGAGTTTGCTCATCGTACTTCGTAGCCTTCGTACGATCTCTTCGGTGAAGAGGTCATAGTCAGGCGCTCGGGCGAGTTCTCGAGATGGGTTCTCGAGCAGATCATTGATATGTTGTAGTTCTTGAACTTCTTCCGACTGGTATTGAGCGCGCCTAGGCAAATTTCTCTGAGCTGCAATTCGTTTTCGTCGGGTTGTTTCAGAATCGTCCATACCTAATCCTTGAGCTTGCCCCAATAAAGTGCAATGATCTCGAGGATTTCCCGCATGCTCATCAGAGTATTGACTCTGTTCATCGCCGGAGGTGTCCTTGCCATTGCCACGAGTGGTCGTAGGGTATGATCGTCAAGCAGCGTCCTCAGTCCTGCCTCTAGGAGAGTTATTGCTGCTTGAGGGAAGGACGAAGACTTCCCGTCGATAACCTCCACTTGCGCTTGAGGCTTCCTCGCTTGAGGAGTAGTCGAATGACACCATATGGTGACTTGGAGTAAACCCCTCCAGGAAAGGGAATTCCGGGTTATAGCCACCTCCGTCCGTAGGTGAGCCTGCGTTGGGATGGTCGAACTTGCAAGAGAAGCGTGTTTGATCGCATCCTTAGCTGGGTTAACCGAAGGGAGAGGACCACTAGATGCTGATAAAGGTCCGGAATTATGACCTCCAAGACTTGTCGTGCCAGGTCGGACTGCCTCAGATGGACTTGAACATTTGGAGGGAACACCCTCGCTATGCTCTGAGCCTGCCTTAGGACAACCCTCGTTGTGGTTGGATGGACCCTTGCCCTCTGAGGAAGTTGGTTCCTCATCTGAACGTATCGTTGTGGGGGATAAGGATCCCTCCTCAACTCCATCGATCGTATGGTCTCCTGGAGAATGATCTCCGGGGGTGACGTCACCATCGGATGATGTAGTACTCGGCTCGTAGTTGAAACCGGCATCCATGTCGATATCTGCGTAATCGGCCAAATCGAACCAGTTCTCCTCGTTCCACTCTTCTGCCATGAGAGCATTAGAGTTGGAAAAGAGCAAAGAAAGCTGGTGACTCGAGACTCCCTACGGTCGGCGCCAACTGTCAGTGTTTTATAACCGAATTTACGTAAAGATTGTTTGATTCGGGGGTTCCCCTAGGCTCAAATCACGCAGAGAGAGGCGACACTGGAATTTTTATACAGGTTCAGACCTTCTCCTGAAAGAATAACAACCATACTCCTGTTTGTATGTATTTAGTATGCTGAATTACAATATCAAGAGTAAGACTAGAATGATGCGCCTTGTGCCCTTGATCTCCCCCCCCCCTATTCCTTCTGATGATTCTGCCTTTTATAGTACTCGGAGTATGCTGCTGTTCTTCTAGTCCAAATGGCGCCTTAATATTCCAGATTATGAAGCCATCACTGGAGATTATTGTGGGAGTAGTAACGTTCCCACGTTGCGAGGTAGTTATCACCATAATAGGGAGTTAAATCGTGCTATTATTTCAGAGAATAACAACGTAGTTTACTGCCCATATCTTTAAATATGGTGCGAAAGATTTTCTGATCGATTAGGCCCACATGTCTATAAGCTACATCGACTAGAGACTGGTCGTAGAAGAGCTTACGACCAGGTGGTGGTCGTAGAATAGCTTACGACCATAAACTGATCGTAGAAGAGCTTACGATCAAGCCATAGTCGTAGAAAGACTTACGACTATGGGGTAGTTGTAGAAGGACTTACGACTATGGGGTGATCGTAGAAGGACTTATGACCTCCAGCTTCTCCCTTATGAATATTAAGGGGTATACTCAAGAACCATATGACGTTATTATTATCTATAATATGAATTACAAATAAATAATTAAATGATGATTATTATATCCTCGTCAAAGGGTGTTAGACCATTTCCAATGTTGTGTTTTAGCCAGTTCAAATGAGGAAAGAGAAGACATAGAATCAATTCAATACATTGGATGGATCGATTCCAACAAAAAAAATACATGAAACCGGACTCTACTTAGGAGTCGATTCAAAGTATTAAACAACTACATAGGAGAGAGTGCGGTTGAGAGAGAATATTATTATTTTGTGGTTTTTTAATGTAACGTGGGTCCTAGTTATTAGTAGGAATCGGTTCAATACATGGGAGAAAAACAAGATCAGTTCTTAGAATGCTTACGTGGCATGACTTTGAATCGACGTCGGTTCAATAAACTAAAGATACTCTTAGAGATAATCTAAAAGACAAACTATTGAACATACCCCAGAAAACAATTAGATCAACAGTTTCAAACTTCCATTCTGTAATGCTTTATGATACTTAAGTCCTATACAGCCATACTGTTCAAGCACATAAGGTAAATCAAGGCTACAGAAGAAAAATACTCCATAAACACAGGTACAAGGGGACATCAAGTAGAAAAGACCTAAACGACATCCCGTGTGAAGGGGGAACATAACTATTAACTACATCTGGTGTCTTCGGCAAGTGTGTACTTCCAAGTAGCGGCTAAATTTTTAGGGGACTGTTTGGTATGCTCGCAACCCAAGTGACTCTGGTCTGGGCAACAATATTACTGGCTCTATTTCGCAGATCTCACGACTCACAGGTGCCCCAGCACAGGCCATGGTGACACTCCATTGGCAGGAAGCAACGGCCTTATGATTGGAGCTGGCCGCACCATCGGGATGGATTCATTCAGACGTGATGCTTGGGCCTTGAATTGGGATGCCTTCTGCAGAGGTGATGAAAATTTCAGTATACATTTCGTTAATTCGTTTTTTTAAATGCTAGTATACAGTAAGTATGAATATCATTGCAAAGTCCACACAGAGTTAAGCAATAACGAGTGACACGATGATATCCGGAACAACATCAACAATGGTTATTTAAGTGTTTAAACCCAATATTCCAAATAAGGATCAGTTGAATTGTCAAACACAAGTCACATGGCAGTACATAGAATTATTGTGGAATGGATTGTTATTTACATACTACTGCTATGCACTTCCTCAACTAAGTCCATACTGCATCACGGCAGCAGAAACAAGAAGAATTCTTTGTTTAAGACTGTACGACCAACGAGCATGACAACTAGACAAGCTCATCGAGTTTTTTTAAAAATCTGCTTTACCTTCAGGCCAAACAATACAAGGAGCTTCCTAGAGTTTATCCTCAGCGCGGCACTACACTTACATCATGTATTGTGAAAAGTGAAGGCACCTAGGTTCTCAAGGAGCCGTTTTTGTTGCTAAGTTCAGTATCAGGTTCTAAAAGTGATACAGGAAGCAACGTCTCAATAACACAAGACTGACAAATGAGACGCTAACACAAGCACAACGGCACAAGGTTAGGTGATTAGCAAACGACATAGCCGTAAAAGAGGCGAAAGGCCTCACCTTCTCGTCAAGGACTAGCCTGATGCGCGCCCCGGCCTTGCTCTGCCGCCGCATCCGGTACAGCCGCCGGCCCAGCACAGCGATTCCGAGCAGCGTGACGGCGACGGGCACCGACCACGCGCTCCTGGCCGCGCGCAGCGCCCACAGCCGCAGCACCTCCAGCGGCATCTTCCACCACCGCGCCGCCCCTCCCTTCGCCACCGCTCCCTCGGCCGGCTCCGACGGCTCGTCCGTCGCCTCAGCCTCCTCGCGCCTCTCCCCGTCCGACGACGAGTCCGACCACAGCGCAGCGCGGTCACGGGTGGGGAAGACGAGGTCATCAGGGTCCGGTTCCACCCAGCTCGCGTTCCCGGAGGCCGCGCTCCTCGCGGCCTCCTCCTCTTCCTCCTCCTCGTCCCCTTTCGTGAACGATGCCCTCTTCGGGTACTTGGCGTCGGAGCCGAGGTCGAAGTAGTCGTGCTTGATGGCGCCGGCGTCGTCTTCCACCTCCCCGCCGCCGGTGTACGGCTCGGCCACTGACACGGCGGCGGTGGGGGAGGCGAGGAGGAGCTCCCACTCATGCAAGTCCGCGGCTTCCCCGTCCATCTCGAGGAGGTCTAGGGTTTGGGTTTGGGTTTGGGTTTGGGAGTTGGGAGCGGTCGGATTGGGGATTTGGAGGCAAAAAAGAGAGGGAGAGCGTTGTGTTGTGCTGTGCCGTGTAGGGTGGGGAAGGGAAGGGAAGGGAAGATTCGCGCGGTTGCAAGGAAAAGGTACACTTGGATTCTAGCGTTTTGGGAAGGAAGGGAAAGGAATAGAACTTGATTCTTTTTTTGTTTGCACCAGCAATCGAATTTTTCGCTCACTCGGTCTCTTTTTTTACGATTGAAATGATAAAATTAGCATTGCAACAAGCTAGACAAGTGATACGTGTCTCTTACCACACTTCCCGTCTACAACAGGCTACACGCTGCGCTGTCAGTCTGCTGTAGGATGACATGCGCATGTTCTCACCGTAGGTAGATATGTTTTTGTAGTGGACTGGGAGTGAGACATGTAGCCTACCACAGACGGGAAACATGGTAGGTATTTGTTGTGGTGCCATTTTTGTAATTTTGTATGATCAGAGACTATTTTTACCATTATAAACATAAAATATGATAATTCAGCCTAAGACTCCAACAATCTAGTATAGTAGTACTATTTCCACTAAACAACTAATGATTGTGTGTAAACTAGTCAATTACCACAGCGACTAGTGACCATTCAATTTCAATGGGAGTGTTCAGAAAGAGGCCCGTAGTATTTCACTGTAAAATGCACTTTTCAACGCTTAACTAGAAAATGCAGTCCCACTTTCCAACCTTTTTAGTAAAGAGTTATCGTATCTCTTCTGAAAAAGCCTAGCAAATTTTCAGTAGAGGATTGCAATTTTTACAAAATAGAACTTATTTAGCTTTTGTTGTGGAGAGTAAATTCTTTTTAGAGGATATATATATATATATATATATATATATATATATATATATATATATATATATATATATATATAGAGAGAGAGAGAGAGAGAGAGAGAGAGAGAGAGGGCAGGACTCTCTCTATCTTCAGAGTTTTGGTCTAAAACTCTCCTTTTTTTTGAAGGAAGAGAAAAAAAAGAGGCAGGAGAGCTGCCCTTTGCATTAATAAAGTAGGAGAAAATAGGATAAAATAAAAAGATACACTCTGACTGGGGAAAAAATCCCTAGCGGGAGGGAGCCCACAACTGAGGCACATCTTGCAACACTTAATCAATAGTACCAGAGCTAGAGACACCAGCTGGCAAAGTCTAACCATACCCTAACACCAACCAGCTCTGCCGCACACACATCAAAGCTAAGAGAAAGACAACACCTCTCAAACCAACCCACAGGAGCTTCGAACTAGTTAAAACCGAACAGTGAAGAGGATCACCCTAACACTGACTTGAAAGAGAAGAATAGAAGCAGGTGCAGGTTGGTCCACACGCTGACAGGGCCACCAGCAAGAAGCTTCATATGAAAAAAAAAACTGAGGATGTGGTTCTTCCTCTTGGTGATAACAGTGGATGATGCAGAACCGAAGACGACAACTCCGACTCCTCTCCCCCTCCACCCGCGCGGCTCATTCAAGGTGGACTGGCCCAACTGCTACGAATGGGGCCTCCAGGACAATCGCCTTGCGCCTCAAGATGACACCTCAACGGCAACAACCCCCTACTCGAGCTCTACCACCGGCAACAGTCCCCTTCCCAAGCTCTTCCAACGGCCAGCCTGCTACTTCTCAGGACCATAGCGTACATCCATGGCGCCCCCGACATAGCAGCATGGGAGATCCTCCTTCTCCTCTCCTCCGCCTCACCCAAACCGGCGAGCGCACAACGAAGATCTCAGGGGCGGGGGTTCTAGGGCCAAGGGTGAGGAGACTTCTCTGGTTGTGATAGGGTGATCTGGATAGCAGACGCTACGATACATGCTCGTGTCGGCAAGGCAGATCACCGAAAGGGATGGAGCAGCAGCAGCTCGGAGTAGCGATGGGCAGCATCAGCGCGCTCATGGCGTTCAAGCCCGGCCTTCGCATCAACCCGCGCTAGTGCCACCTCCTCGCTGACACCTGCATGCACGCGCTGGACGCCATCGCCGACGAGGTCCGCTCCCACCTCTGCTTTGACGAGCGCGATACCAAGTGGTGCACCCTTGAGGCCCCGCTCCACAAGCTCCACCGCGCCTTCTGTGACGCCGAGGGCTACGTCCGGCTACGTCCGGCAGTGTCTGGACCCGAACACGTGCAACAAAAAAATAGAGGATGGAATGTGAGATGGAACTAGATTTTTAGAGGCCTGCATGCCGAACTTGTGTTTGGTAGCAGCTGCTGGCTTGGGATTTTCCCTGTTTTTGGGAGTGTTCATCGATAGAGATTGTATTTCTTGTCGATTATTGGGCCGGTCAAAACGACGCTTCAGATATTTTGTTTTAGAAGGATCTCATGTTCTCATTTGTCTGCGCCCTCTGTGATAGAATGTCCAGTGAGAGCGAAATTCTGGAACTACTCATCATCATCGGCTAAAAATGAAAATTCCATGTGTTTCGTCAATTTTACTGGCTGTTGTTAGTAGTAACGCGACTCTTTTGAGTGATACTGAAGCGGTGGAGTAGGCACTTTGAAAGGCACGAGTCTGCCCACGTCGACCTTTTAGCTCTTTCTTCAGTTTCAGCGCAAATAGGAGGGACTGAAAGCGTACAGTCAAATTTCGTTAGCTTCACTAATATGTCATGAAAAACATTTTCGTAATATAATAATTTTATATTATTTTATGGATATATTCATTTAAAAAGTGATGATCAAAATTGCATGTTAAAAGGTCCTGTCGATGTCCAATATTTTTTAACAGAGAGTACTTTCTACCGAAAAATGTACTTATATTTATTCAGGGAGAATAAAGGATATGGTTCGGTTCGGTTGGTCAGGTTAGCCAGGAAAATAAACTAATACGAGTTCCTTCCTTTTGCAAATTCTAGTTTCTTTTCCTTCTCCCAATGTGCTTACTGCAAAGTCAGCAAAAGTCAAGAGTTAGGCCGCCAGCAACAAATCGATTCACGTGCATGCACCTATGAACTATCGGCGGGTGCTGCTGTTTTACGACGCATGTAGTTCACATGCGTGCACTTGAGCTCTCTCTTCCCGTGGTTTGAAGAAACGTCGTCTTCAAACAAGCGGCACGGTTTATCAACCTGCGAACTAACGTCCCGGTTTAGCAAACGCAATGGCATATGAGCACGGAGCTCACGAGATTATCTTGCACGCCCTCGTTGTATTATGCATTCTCAGTACGTAGCTTCATACTGGAGGAGAGTGAATGTTTAGATGATATTTTAAATAATGCTACGAAACCGACCCTAACACGAGGCGGTGCATGGTCCGTCTTCTCTTTTAAGTTGAAGAGGTGGACGCATAGCTAAATTCTTAGACTAGATTGACTATATATCGAGGGAGGAGGCTGTCTATTTTGTATGCATCTATTCATCAATAATGAAGACCCCTAGATTGCTCTCTCAAATCTCTGTCCATTATTTATCTACTACTGCTATCGCTAATTGCTCGTGTTATTATCACTTCATAGTTGTGTTGATCGGCTATTGGATCGCTTGACGACACTAGTTATTCAACACGTTATTAGCACGACTGCTCTACATACTATGATATGTCATCATCCCTCCTTCTAGAAGCAAGATTAATCTTGTAGATCGTCTCTAGTTGCTTTTTTTTCATTTGCACGAATCGATGTTTCTCTTGTGATTGGTCCCATCCTAGGGTAGTAGGGTATAACCCTGGTGACAACCAGTGAGTTAGCGACTCACTTTTCCATGCACGAAGTGCGCATGGGAATAGTCCGTATTGCGAGTTTGATCATCGGTCATCCATGAAGTGGTGCTCATATAGTAGGCACAGGGAAAACCACTATAACCACTAATTACGAGAGTATGGGAGAAAACAATAATTGTCGACAATGTTGCCTCTATGATTGCTAATGTTTCTGTTTCTATAACCTGTATCCAGAAATGAAGTCCATGGTAGAGTGCAGGAAGTACTCATATCGGGTCAAATGAAGAAAGCAATTGAGGTTGAACCATAATCGTTAAATGTATGTCTTGGAACATAAAGTTCTGACTTAATGGGCCGTTATGGAAATAATGAGGTGGTGAAAGGCGATGGTTTATAGGTCACACGAATGAAAGAATATGCAGTTGATGGATTATTAAAATCCTTATAAAGAGATCCTTGAAGAACTCAGGTTTCCTAGTGGAAAGGAAAGAAAATCGTAACATATATAAATCTCATATATGTTAATAAGTATCAATATGAAGAAGAGCATTTTCCTTGAAGGAATAAATAAATAAGTAACTTACCAGTCGATATATGAAATCACACCAATGACTATGTGATCTCTAGAAGTGGACAAAGACCCATATAGACCCGAGAATGAAATGAGGAACCATAAAACCAGAAGTGTGTCATATAAGCACATATAAAATGCAACTCCACCAGGAAGATAGTGGAATGACGGTATCCTCTAGTATCATGAAGGTACAAATATATTTGTGATATTGACAACTTGATTAATCCCCTAAGTGCCAAAATTTTGACTGTTGTATACTACTTTGTACCAACAAGTCAATTCTTATAGTTCCGTAGAACATTCTATTTGCTTGTAAATTTAACTTTAAAAATCCACTCGAAGAGTTGCAAATTATTTAACCCCGAATAAAGAGGCTTAAATAAGTTACATCCAGAAGGTATGTGACATTGCAACTAGTTTTACCCCATAGTCCTATGAAAGTACAAATATTTGCTTGTGTTGCACAATTAAATAGTGTCTATTTAAAAGTGTTAAGCACATTGCATCCAAATTATTTTATCCTCACAATGTCAGGACGAATAGTGGGATTAATGTCTAGAAGACTAAACATTGTGATAATCTAGTAAATTTACTCACAATATCATTACTTACGTTTTATTTTAAGAAATGCGGTTATGACACTGGAATAGGAATGCTCCAACGAATGTCATAACGAGGGGAGCATATATGCTAAAATTTGATAATAATACTTTAGACTATGAAAGTCTTAACTTTGATTTACCAAGAAAGAATCAATTTGATGATCACCACCTAAGGTTACCTTAAAGGTTTTACCACTTAAAGACGCGTAGAATTCAGGGGAGCACTTCCCCGAATATTAGCCATATATACATCTTTGAATTTTGTTTAAGAATCAAATACGATGCAAGAAGGATAGAAATTCAGAAGATGATATGATCAAGAAGATCAAATTGTGTACTCTTTTTCCCTTAGTGAGTGCTTACTAGAAGGTTTCTCACACGAGGTTTTTAACGAGGCAACAAAGTGCAATACATCATGCGTATGTGATGTACTCGTTTCTCCATTCCTCTTTTCCCACTGGATTTTTGGAAAGAGTTTTTAACGAGGCATGTGCATGTCACGGTATTTGCCTAAAGGGGAGTGTTATGAAACCGACCCCACACACGGAGGCGCACGACCCTGGTGGGCCTCGCCTAGTTTCATTCTTCTCTTCAAGTGGAAGAGGTAGGTGCATACCAAAACTCTTATGCTAGATTGACTATATATTGAGGAGAGAGGTTGTCTATTTTGTACACATCTATTCATCAATAATGAAGACCACCGGATTGCTCTATCACACATTTTGTCCATTGTTCATCTACTTTTGCTATTGCCAATTGCTTATGCTATTCTCGCTTTATAGTTGTGTTGATCGGCTATAGGATCGCTCGGCCACTACTACAGAAAAGGTCTTCACAGACGGTTCAAAAACGTCATCACAGACGGTTTCTTGAGCTGTCTGAGTTTATGGGTCAGTGATGACATGAGATCATCACAGACGGTTTGAAAACCGTCTATGATAGGCCACTATTATAGACGGTTTTTAGCTGAAACCGTCTGTGATGACTTATATATCACAGACGGTTTCAGCCACAAACTGTCTGTGATGACTGAGGCTGAAACCGTATGTGATGACTTTTCTCTATAAAGCCACCAAACAGTGACTGCTTGTGCCTTTAAGCATCATATATATATATATTTCCTAGTCCCTCAGCCACTTTCAGGGGGTCGTCCACGCAGCATGAGGAGGAAGAGATAGCAACCACGGGCAACCTCATTGAGCCCTTGCAAGTTTAAGAAATCAGTTTGAGCGTCGGGACATCATTACAGTTCAGCGATACATGATGCCACTTCGATCGAGTACTGCGCATCCATGTCACTTTCTTACGCGCAGTACTCGACCGGGAAGTGGCATCATATATTAGCAACCAAGTAATTGGATGTCCCGACACTCTCCGCAACCGTGCTTTTAAACTTGCAGAGGCTCAATGAAGTTGCTCGTGGTTCCGCCTCTTCCTCCTCATGCCGAGTGGACGACCCAAAGTGGTGAGGACTATATATATATATATATATATATATATATATATATATATATATATATATATATATATATATATAATGCCGTTTTAAAGGCACAAGCGACCACCGCTTGGAGACTTTATAGAGAAGAGATTATGAATAGAATAGTAGGACGTACCTAGGATGCAAGGTAGGAGAACTTGACCGGCATGAACACAGTTACACAAACAAATGTGAAATGAATAGCGAGAAGCAACGAATGACATCTTGACAAAATGACAAATCAACAAATAAGTCATAACATACATATCACACATTTTATACATTTATTTTTGCAAATCATCAATCATACATATCAACAGCCCATGGTTCACCAAGCAAGTTTTCACTATCAATAGCAGACAACACTTGACACTTCTAAATAAGTCATAAGTCATAACAATATAACATATCAACAGCCTATACATATCAACAACCCAATAAGTCATAACATATCAACAACCCATACATATCAATAGAAGAGACAACATTTGACACTTCTGAATACTTCAATAGCGAGCATAACACTTACATTCAATTCACTCATTCAAAGCAATCAGCAATCAGCACAAGTGCACAATCATTGCATTCATTTATATTTACGATTTCTCTACTTCTCTATACATGTATGTATTACACATTTACACTTCTCTGCAACTCTTCATGTATGTATGTATTACACATTTAACATCTGGGCTCTGGCTAATGGCCATCACCATCAGCATCAACCAACAACCAGACAACATCAAGAAGACAAGAAGGGGACTTACGCGTTAGTGGGAGAGTCGGAGAGGTTGGAGGCGCGAGGGAGGTCCGAGGTAGTGCAACGAGCCTATGACGAGAGAGAGGAGGAGCTGGAGCTGCGGTATAGGGAGGAGGAGCCAGGGCCGGCGGCGCAGCAAGGGAGGACTAGGAGCTTGATCCGGCGGCGCTGGGATGAAGGAGCTTGATCCGGAGGTGCGAGAGCTGGCGGTGAGAGGGAGGAGGAGCTCGGTTCACATGAATACCAACAGCACAAACCAATAGGTGATAGATCTGTCTTACCTCGACATCGCCGGTGGAGAGGTAGCCGGGGTCGCGCACGAACACCGGGGGGAGGAGGAAGAGGGGAAGGCGCGCAACGTCACCGTAGTTGTGGCACAACGGTGACACTGCAAAAGACACTCTTATCGTTGGTGATGGGAAGAATGGCAGCGTCGGCGACGGGGTCACTCGGGTTGGGGAGGGGAACGGAGAGTAAGGCCGCTAGGGAGTGACGAGTTAGCACAAACCCTAGCGGGCTCCTACTAATAAAGAGACTTATCATAGTCGGTTCTATGATGGAACCGTCAGTGATACTTATCACAGACAGTTCCACAATGGAGCCGTCCGTGATATGGTCCCATAGCACAGACGGTTCATTATTAAAACCGTCTGTGATACTAATTAATATCATAGACGGATCTTATTGTAACCGCTCGTGATACTTCTGACGATTTTCAACATGAACCGCTCGTATTATAACCTCTTCACAGAGCGGTTTTAGCGCATGAAAGAATAACATGAGCGGTCACAAAATCAAAACCGTCTGTGAATGTATGTAATACAGACGGGTTTGGGCAACCGTCTGTGATGAGGCGTCTAGTATTAGTCTTTTTGTAGTAGTGGGCGACACTAGTTATTCAATAGATACAACCACTCTGATAGTTTTATAATATAGATTGATACAAAAGTTTGTATTTAGATGAGAGAATGACTAGTTTGGAGATAGATAGTCCCACTAATTTATTGTTTTCGAGAAAAGGCTTGATACTCGCATAGGTACCAAGCTTCACTCTCTATCTTCCATCTCACCAAAATGTTGACATTACATAGTCTAAGTAACAAGAAAGTTTGCTTGTTGGGAGTGCCCCCATTTCAGCTAGGAATTTAGGGTCGTATGAACAAGTCTTTGACTAAAATGACACATTTTTAAATAAAATAGCAAAACTAACCCTCTCCTAATGAAATGATAAAAATAACACTCGTACCATACGAAATCGTCCGACATGCCACGTGTCGTTGACCCAGATTACGGTAGGACACGTGTCGAGCTCCCAGCACGTGGCAGACCACCTGCCACGCACCCAGTCTGTGGTCTGCAGACAAACATGGCAGGAACATGCCGCAGTCTAGGTGTGCGGCTAACCGTTTGCCGTGCGCTTGGAGCTCAACACGTGTCCTGTCGCAATCTAGGTAAGCGGCGGACTAGTTTTGCTATTGCGTTTTAAAAAGAGGGTAAATCAGCAAAAGCAAAAAAAAAAAAAACACGTCACCCACGGAACCGAGACACGTGTAGGTGCTAGTGCTACGACGAGATGGACCCTTCTTTTCTCAACTTCCTCACAAAAACCCAGAATATCCAGCTTTCTTCCAACTTTCTAATCGAAAGCGGTTTCACCTTTTGGAGTTTGGGTGCACTCGTCTCGTGTTTCACCTTCCAACCGCAGCCAAGCTCAGTCCGGCTCGGGCCTGCACCCGCCCGCGATGGGATTGCCAGCCGGCACGGGGCTGGTCGCCTACAGCGCGGCCATCTCCCGCTGCTCCCTCCCAGCGCGCTCCATGCCCTCCTCCGCGCGGGCCTCGCCGCCCACCTCCACGTTGCCAAAGCCCTCGTCGACGCCTACGCCAAGCTGTCCTGCCTCGGCGCCGCGTGGGCCGTGTTCGACGAAATGCGACGCCGGGACGTGGTCACCTGGACCTCCCTCCTCACCGGGTTCGCCCGCGCCGGCTCCCACGACTCGGCCGTCCGGGTCTACCACGACATGGTCGCTGCGGGGGTCGACCCGGCCGAGTTCGCCGTCGCGGCCGTCCTGAGCTCGTGCACCGGCTCGACCATGCTCGAGGGGCGGTCGGTGCACGCCACCGCGGTCCGGTTCGGGTTCGAGCCGTTCCTCTCGATCGGCAACTCGCTGGTCTCCATGTACGCCAAGACCGGCTCGCTGGGCGCGCGC
Organism: Phyllostachys edulis; assembly: GCA_036346405.1. Lineage (NCBI taxonomy): Eukaryota > Viridiplantae > Streptophyta > Magnoliopsida > Poales > Poaceae > Phyllostachys > Phyllostachys edulis. Next base: position 13,563,224 of record CM070546.1, on the reverse strand, counting down.
GGACGGTCTTCGATGCGATGCGAGTCCAATGCCCCATCACGTGGACGGCCCTGATTGTCGGGTACGCGCAGAACGGCCGGGGCAAGGAGTCTCTCGGGATCTATGCCAAGATGGTCCGGTCCGGGTGCAGACCGGACTATGTCACCTTCATCGGTCTGCTGTTGGCGTGTAGCCACGCCGGTCTGGTGGATGCCGACCGGGCTCACTTCAGGTCCCTGGAGACCTAGCATGGCATCGCTCCTGGACCGGACGACTACGCGTGCATGGTCCACTTGTTAGGCCGGGCAGGGTGGGGCGGCTCGACGAGGCCATGGACCTGCTGAACCGGAGCCTGAGCGAGCTTCATACCACGGTCTGGATTCTGGAAGGCGCTGCTTGGTGCGTGCTGGATGCACCAGAACGATACCCTTGCCGAACCGCGCGTTGATGGAGTCGAGAGGAATTAGGAAGGAGCCCGGGTGCAGCTGGGTTGGAGTGAACTGTGTTGGAGTGAACTGTGTCACGCACCTGTTCCACGTCGAGGAGCGTGAGCACCCGCGAATGCCTGAGATTTACCGCAAAGTGGAGGAGATGACGGAGAGGATCCGCACCGAAGGGTACCGAGTGGGCGCTGCAGGACGAGGGGCCGGAGGGGAGGGAGAGGGGGCTGGCATATCACGGCGAGAGGCTCGCCATGGCCTTCGGGCTGCTCGCCGTGCCGGCCGCCGTGCCCATCCGTGTGTTCAAGAACCTCCGGGTGTGCAGCGATTGCCATTATGGTCGCCAAGGGCAGGGAGATCGTACTGAGAGATGCGAACTGCTTCCATCACATGAAAGATGGTGTCTGTTCATGCGGCGACTACTGGTACGATCCTTTGCTCATCTTTGGTAGATTCAGCGTAGGCATGTGTACAAGAGAGCGAACAAGTATTTCAGTTCAATGAGCACATCGAGGAGATCTTTTTCCTTCCGAAAATTGCTTGTATTTCTAGTAGATTAGATTGCACCAGAGTTGTCAGTGGTGTACGATGTGCTAGTATACTATCCGAATGGCCTTTTTGCTAGGGAATCCTACCATTCTATTCATCAATCTCCTTTACAGCATCCTGAAAAACAGCGGGAAAAAGCAGTTCGTATTACGTTCGAAAAAGAATAATAAAACCCTGAAGCAACAGCAGAGGTTAACAAAATAAGCAGATATGCAGAAGGTCAAATACCTTTGCAAGCCTTGTTACATAAGTAGCAGCAATGGCTGTAAATACCAGCCCTATGCCAAGTGTTAATAGCTGGCTATTTCCTCCCGAACCGATTTCCGACTCATCTTGCTGTCAAAAAGAAAGAGCCATGTCATGACCCCAATATTCAAGGCAGACCTTGTGAGTTCTGCTTCTATGCGTGTAGAAAAACTAAGAGAGATCATTTGGCCAGTGACAATAACACTCTCCTCAACCCCCAAAAAAAAAGTAACATTCTCTTACGTCAGAACTACGTGACTCTATTGTTACATCGTCCTGACTATACAATAATGATTAACTTTCAAATTACCAAATAAAACACCAAAATCTAATATTCTAACGGAATATTTGAACTGCTAAGCCAAAGACGAGAACAATTTGAACAGTAACGTCAACCCCTAAATACATCGCAAGAGTAAGGGATGTCTTGAGTTGGATTAAGGTGTCCCCGTTTGGATATAAAGTAATTGTCATTTTGTGCTCTTAACTAGAAAGCAAAGACCGTCGACATATTGCAAAACAGTCCAAGGTACATGGGATGGACAACACTTATAAGCTACTATCCTATATAAGAGAGCGCATACGGTAAGTACAGGCATTCTTATTAACAAGTTAAAAACACTTCCTAGAAGCTATTAGGAGCTGAAAAGAGCTTGACTCAAAAGATGTATGTATCATAGAAGTATTACTAATGTGACAACGGAAGAAAGTTGCAATGAATGAACCAAAAAAGATCGATGGTTTAAGAACTTACAATTATAGCTCGCCCAAATGCACCAGCACTGACATAAGCCCATGTTCCTGGAAGCATTCCCAACCAACTGCGTGCCAATGATATAAGAAATAGCTAACATGGCATTATAGAGCAAGACCATACTGTTGACAGTTTTTTAGTTTTTATTCCTTCACGAGATAAAGTTTGAATTTGCACTGGACCAGAAACTGGCAAGTCTCTTAACCAGGTATATGATATTTCACTCTTTCGGTCTCATAAGTCACATACTTCTAGAATAGAATTACTATGTTGCATCATGGATCATGATTCATGCAGAAGAAACTATGGCATTAACATGCCATTAAGAACAGCCAATTTTCTCACTAAATGCAGCATGCCCTATGAAATAGAAGTTTATGATTTCGTAGTCATTTCTGTTAGATTCACAGATATTGTCATAATGGAATCAAGGAAGCGTGGAGGTAGTAGAAACTAACCTGCCCAAGACGTAAGGCAAGAACTTCACTGAAGTCAAGCCGTATAGGTAGTTCCCAAGGGAGAAAGGTAACAGGGGACTCAAACGAAGCAGAGTCACAACCTTAAATCCATTTTCACCTATTGCTTTATCAATTGCCAGAAACTTCTTATTTCCTTCAACCAATTTAAGAATACGCTCTCTGGCAAAGTATCTAGCAATAAGAAAGGACGCCGCTGCAGCTAGCTACACAGTCAACATAATTCAATGAGAAAATTCTCAAAAGGGCAGAATTAACACACAAAAAATGCTCTTCTTATTGGATTTACTTACCGTCCCACTGATTGAAACAATAATTGTACCGGTAACACTACCAAATAATAGACCCGCAGACATTGTTAAAGGTATTGCTGGAATAGCAAGAACCTGAATCAGCAAACATCATATCATTAATATCAATCTGAAGTTCCAACCCTTATGTTAGATATCTATATGGCAAAAGTCTATAGCATACATGGTAGTGGATCAAAGGTGAACCCACCGATTTATTTTAGGGTAAATAGGCAAATAGACAAAGAAACACATGTCATCCCTTAAAACTGACTTACCAGGAAAGAAGATATAAGTAATTAGTGCCGAGACTTTCACGTGACAGTTACATATGCAAAGTGAGGTTCTGGCACACTTTGTGCCGATGGAAACTAACTAATTTGTTCAAGACACTAGATTATTTACAGCACCCTGATATGGTCAGATTATAACATTTCAAACATTTTGGAACAACAATTGCCCAACTGTCCATCTGAGAAGGCAAAAAATATCAGCCTAATATTATCATCTGTAGTTGACACTGTTGACTAGCTAGTTTAGGTGGAAATGATCATAAACCATAACAACAAAATCGAGAAGAAAGGTTGATAATTTGAGAGTATACCTCCAACCCTGCATAGACAAGTACAAACAAAGCATATCCAGCAGGGCCATAGCCTATCCATGTAAAGTAAGATCACAGTTTAGCCAAAAATCCAAAGAAGGAAATTTACACCAAAAATTCTATAATATCAAGCAAGAAGTTGTGCAGATATGCATGTGGCTGCAGTCCTTACTTTGCCACATAACACACTTGAACGACTTAAATTCAGCATATTGTACAATGCACAGAAATGAGGGGGGCAACGACCATATATTACATCTCCAGAGCATATCGATCAAAGGTGAGCTGAAGATTGATCTTAATTATATTCTTATAACAGCCATCATGATTCATATACCAATCAAGATCTATACTTCGAAAGAAGCATGACATCTAAACTTTTAAAAGCTCACCCAAGACATTAAAAACACCAGTACTCATCCAATGGTTTAGCTCAAGCCAGTGAAGCCACTAGTATCTAATCTCCAGCAAAGTTTCAGCGTAGAATTAGCAAGAACTATAGACTCTTCACATCTTAGCCCAAAGTAGCACAAGCAATCAGAGCAAAGGAACACAACTCGATTAGTCCATTACCATCAATGAACCCGGAGAACTGCGTGAGGAAGGTGTTGATCTGGTCCTTGAACACGTACCCGGCCGCCCCGAACCCCCCTACGAACCCAACCAGAAGCGCCCCGGCGAGCAGCGTCCCGGTGACGGCCCCCGCGCCGCCGCCATCCTCCCCCTCCGCCTCCTCCTGCGCCTCGTCGGCGGCGGGGCGGCGGTCCTTGGGGCTCCCGCTCCCGCCCCCGCCGAACCGGAAGGGGGCGTTGGGCGAGGCCTTCCGCAGCGTGGCCTTGTTGGGCTCCCGCAGCGAGGAGAGCGGCGCGTGGAACGCCCGCCGGTGGCGCCGCCGCCACGGTGAGCCCCCCGGCGCCGGCGGCGAGAAGTGGGAGGAGAGGACGGGGGAGGGGGAGAGCTGCTGCGGCGAGAGGAGGTACGGCTGCCTCATGGGGTCGTGCTGTCAGGGCGTGGGACCGGCGGGTTCTTTAATGCGCGGGGTGTGAGGCCATTACAGCTCGGAAGGATAAGAGTGGGGAAGCAGAAGGGAGGGGAAGGCGCTGAAGAGGGAAGGGAGGGGTGGGGGCACGTGGCGGCATGTGGGGCAGTGGAGGCGCGGCCGGAACATATGGAGGGGGGAGCGGGAAATAAAGTTGGGGGGAAATTAGCTCCGTAGCACTACAATTTTTGATATTTAGAGAAATAATATTTCAATCGAGGTCAGTTACAAAATAACACCGCAAACAATCGAAATTCTTGAAAATGATATTGCCGTCAAAAGTGACGGTCGTTAGTGGGTAAAAAGACTCATTTGCCCTCGTTCTCTTTTCTTTTCTTTTTATTTTTTCTTTGATTCAACTACGGTGATGGTGGGTATGATGCTGAGTCGGCGGTGAGGCCGTACACGCATCAGCCGAGGCTCGAGAGGCAGTGGCGAGGGTTCAGGCGACAGCGCGCGAGTTCTTAGCGTGGAGGATGGTGCGAGAGGGGGTAGCAGCAAGGGTGGCTGCCGACCATGAACACGAACACGGTATTGCATTTTCAAGATTCGGAGAAATAACATCCAAGCTTGTAATTAATCAAACATGACCATAAACACAATTCGGATCAGATTCATCTCCTCTAAGAAAAATCGAAAGAGCAAATAAGAAAAATCATGCTCATGAGCATCTTTGAAGTAGATGCTCAGTAGATGCCGGGTGGATCCGGCCTCTCCCTTGTCGGATCTGACATGAAGACCGACGGAAGTAGAGGCCAGCGCAGTTGACGACGACGGTGCGAGGCGAAGTAGGTGGAGGAGGCCGACGCGATTGAGGACGATAGCACGAGGTGGAGGGCCGCCATGGCCACCGGGTGGATCCGGCCTCTCCCTTGCCAGATTCGGCGTGGAGACCGCTAGGTGTGGAGGTTGGCGCAGTTGACGATGACAGTGCGAAGTGAAGTAGGTGGAGAAGGCTGACACGGTTGAGGACGACAGCGCGAAGTGGAGGACCGCCATGGCCGCTCGGTGGATCCGGCCTCTCCCTTGCCAGATCCGGCGTGGAGACTGTCGGATGTGGAGACCGATGCAGTTGAGGATGATGACACGAGGCAGAGTAGGTGGGGGAGGGAGCGGCACTAGATATCCCCTTCCTTCGCCGGAGAGAAAGGGAGGAGTGGATAGGACCAAGGCAGAGTAGGTGGGGGAGGGAGCGGCACTAGATATCCCCTTCCTTCGCCGGAGAGAAAGGGAGGAGTGGAGAGGACGAGTAGACGATGCTGTCGGCCGGTGAGGAAAAGGGACGAGGAGAGGAGGGGTAAAATAGGTATTAAAGTTGTATTCTCTCACAACATATATTCTTTGCTGTTAAAGATGACGAAAAATGTGATGGCAATGTCATTTTCAAGAATTTCAGTTGTTTGCGGTGTTATTTCATAGTCGACCTCGATTGGGATGTTATTTCTCTAAATACCAACGATTGCAGTGCTACTGCGCTAATTTCCCCTAAATTCTATTGGGAGAGGCTCCGTGAGGCCCCTCCCCCACAGCCATCCGATCCCCTCTCCCCACACACGCATGCTACAGTGATATATGTAGGATGGATGGCTATGGGGGAGGTGCCTCACGGAGGCTCTCCCCCATAGAATTTATTTCCACGGGAGCGCATCCTCTGCCATTCCAATTGGAATGTCACGAGTGAACAGTACCGTGACATTCCACAGATCTGAGCCGCCCGATCCGGGAAAAACGGCTCAGATCAATCGTTGCAATATCCGTGAACAGTGCCGATGCTACAGTATCCATGGACACTATCATTGAGCAGTGCGAAAAGCGATCTCGTCCGTTGCTTTCTGATCCGACGTATGCTACTCTATGTCACCGCACTGTTCACCCATGACATTGCCTAGTGATGGCAGAGGATGCGCTTCTTATGGAGGCTGGGGTATGGGCCCGCTTGCCCAGCCAAACGGGCGGACCAGCACGATCTGTTTAGGCACGGCCCGGTTGGCCCGTTTAGTTGAATGGGATGTGTCATGCTGGTCCGTGGGCTCGGCCGTCGGACCAAGCACGACACGCTAAGCTAACAGACGGTGTCTATTCGGGCACGATTAGCCCCATAAAAACTATAGAATTCAAAATTACAAAATTAAATTTGAAAAAAATCGACCGTTACCATGCCTAATAATCCTAATCGTGCCCAACTGGTTGTATCATGCCTAATGGGCGAACGGTTGCTAAACGGGTCTAATCGTGCCTCATGAGTTGTGCGTAATTGTGCCTAAAGGGCCAGCCAGTGCTAAACGAGCGTGCCTAAACGGCCCGTGTCGTGCCGTACACGATACTATACGTGTCGTGCCGGTCCAACCTATTTATGTGCCGTGCCATGCCGTGTCTGGGTCAGACTAATAATATCCTGCTTTGGGTCGGGCCGGCAACACGGCCTATTTGGACAGATCTACTTCTAAGGTAACAGAGAAGCCCCTAGTACGATTCCATTTCCAACTGTGTGGTTTCTAATTGGTGCCATGGAATCTAGCCTCACTGCGAATATACCATCAAGTTTTCCATGTTTAGTTCGAAAAATCAAACCATCAACTGGTATGAGTACGAGTACTATAGGCCACAAAGTTGTACTTCATTATTTATCATCAAGAATCATGCACACTTGTAGCAATTAAAGTCATAGACAAGCTCAAGAAATAATCTATTGGAAGACTTATTTCTTTTTATTAGATTGAGTACTCTCTCTTCTCTTAGTAATAAACTAAGAAACAAATTATTGTAGATGCTCTTAGGGAATACTCAAATTTTCAGCCGTCCAATTAAATATCTGTCCCATCCAAAACACTGCACGCGTTTTTTTTTGTCGCTCCACCTGCACTCCAAAAACAAATGTGTAACATGTAGGATTTTGTTTTGTGGGCTAATAATTTGATACGGGCCGAATGCTCTTCACGGGTTTGTGTTCGGTTTGTCTAGCCCATTATAATTTCCTGATTTTTTTTAGGCTCCAGGCCTGAACAAAAATACACCCAAAGAAACATGTGTTGTAACCGAACAAGCCCATATGAAAAAAAAACCCTGTATCGACTTGATGTGCAAGAAAAAAATGTGATACAAAAGAACCTTAAACTAAGCGAAATTTACTAAATAAAAATTGGTTAAGAGTTAATGTAAGAAATGGTTGACCATTGACCACTGCAACATGTAGGGTGTCAACGGATCGAATGCGAATCGAATAGTGGTCTTCCCATATTCGTATTTTTTAAACGAATATGAATTCGAATATACTCGAATACGAATTCGAATTGAATATTATAACGAATACGAATACGAATCGAATACCTACTCAATTCGGTCGGATCCGAATATCCTATAGCATAACGAAGTTTAATGAGTTGTCACCAATTTTATAGTAATACTTATGCCCCTTATCCTATGGTTTATCATGTAATCGTATCATTGGTTCCATTTTACCACTAACTCTAACCAATTATAGAGATATTGTAAATAAATCGGTTATAAACATGTTGAATTTGGCTAAAAAGAGCATGCAAAAAACTTTATTGGGGGATATGCCAAAATGAAAAGAAAAGAAAAAGGCAAATTAGAGTCCGCCATGATGACAGCCTCATCGAGACGATCAAAATGCATATATAATATGTTCAATTTGGAGATCAAATGCAAAAGATACGTCATAGCTAGTTACGGTTATTGCACCGAATCTGGATATTATCCAGATTCGTATTCGATTCGACACCTATTTTGCATACCATATTCGTATTCGTATTTGACAAAAAAAATCCGGATACTATCCGGATTTGTATTTGTTTTGCAATCCGAATGCATTTGTGCTTACCACATTCGCTATCATCCAAATACAGATGTCGGATAAAATAGATAATCCGAATTCGTTTGACACCCCTAGCAACACGTAGACATCCAATGGTTTTCACAAGGACAGTGGCAACGTCAAAATGCAAAAGGATATTACCAGGTGTGTGGACTTAGCAGCAACCAATTTTTTTTAGTTTCTATAAAAAAAGTAAAGTGTTTTGTTATAGCAACATGTAGACATCCAGTGGGTGTCACCAGGTGTGTGGAATTTGCTAATTGGTACTCGAGTGTTTTGTTTGCTACGAGTACTCACTTTTATGTCCGTTGGATGGCCCTTTCGCGGTGTGCGTTGTGCATGTGTTTTTGCGGGGGAGGGGGGACGAGTGCGCTGTGTGGAGTTAAAACATGATCACTCCTATCTTCTGAATTAAAGTCTACGGGAGCCTTTTCAGGGCTCAAACCCACGATACGAGTAACTAGTAGATTTTTACATTGAACTTGTTTTTCCTCACATAAAACTGTATTATTAAAGTATTGTGATTCTAGGTAGGGACTGAAGATGGATGAGGTTAGTTATTCATAGCATCAACTTTGCTTATTAAGTGCTTGCTCTCATCTTTGCTATTAATCCCCCTTGTTTAGAAGCGACAAACCAAATACGTTAAAGAAATGCTAATTGGCAAGCTATGGTGGGGCTACTACTTGGAGGACTTCATACTACTTCAACCATGCCAAAAAAATCCCAGCCTTAAGGCTAGGTCATTACTCGAGAAAGTGTGACTTTGACGGATAATAATCCTTAAGTCGGTGCCGTCACCAAAGGTGTGATGGCACGGGGAATCACGCGCCGCCTCCATCTGATTGCCCCTCCCGACAGCCTAGCCGCCCACACCTCCTAACCGCCTTGCGGCTGCACAACCCGACTGTCGTTGCTGGCACCGTCACATGTTGAGCATTCTGAAACTGTTCTGGGGCTTCGAAAATGGTCTCGTGTTGCACACGCTGAAAAATCTCAAATTTGGATAATAACAAGAACAGCATGGTCTCGCATTGCACACACCGCAAATTCTCGAATTTAAGTCACACATGCAAGTGAAAAAAAATGCAGAATTCAGACAAATTTAGAGTTTGTTTACATCAAACTTTGGTGTTTACTTACACAAATCTGTGCAAAACAACAACATGCATACATCCATATGAACTCTCTGCTTACAACCCAAACAACTGCAAAGCAACACCAAACCCCAAACAACACATGCATACATCGAGGGAGCACCACTGCTGAACCGTGTTGACACCCAACCCAGGAGCACGATGAGGAAGGAGATGGTCTCCGCCGTCGGGGATGGAGGAGCTGGGAGGATGGGGTCGCCTCGGCCACCGTCACCTGGGATTGAGTAGTCAGGAGGATGGGGTCGCCGACGCCGGGGAAGGAGGACGCAAAAGGATGGGGTTGCTGCCGCCCCATGCTTCTGGCTTTGAGTGCGCCTGGAGTTCATCCCATCTCACTTGGGAGAGGTTTTAGAACTTAGAGGGACACTTTATTAAGGGTATTTCCATGGAGCTCTTTCACAGTACACTCAATTTAATACGAGCCGTCCATTCTTTTCGATCCAATGGTTCATATTAGTTAGGATATAGTTATACTACATATGATAGTATGAGTAGTAGAACCCCAAGTGGGTAGATTTGTAATTGCCCATGTTAAGGGCATAAAGTAATATTTCAAACTCTAGTTGGAAAAGTCCATAATATCCTCACGAAAAAATTTAAAATACAAAGAAAAGCATATGATGCCCTTAACAAATCAATGGTCAGATTTGATTTATGCTATCACCATATACTACTGGTAGAATGTATCGTAAAATTTCTCATTGCTATGGGCCAAAACATCCGAGCCCATTGGACGTGGTTGTTCCACTACTAATAACTTCTAACCAGCATCCCCTTCCTCATCCATTTCTCTCTCATCCCCACCTACTGTAGGTCTATAATGCATAGATCTCTCCCCTCTCCCTCCCCTTTTCTCTCTCCTCCATTGCTCCGACAAGCTCCACGACTCCTTCCCAACCCTCTCTTGCCTCATCCCCACCCGCTATCCAACCCCCCTCTATTGCGCTTGCATATCACCAACCACTTGTGAGTTCCAACCGGAGCTCCACCACGCACGGTGGCGGCGGGGGCGTCGAGAACTCTAGAGCTTGGGGGTAGGTGGTAGTGGGTGGCAGTGGAGCTCCACGGCGGTGCACCGGGGCATCTCGAGCTCTTTGGTGGGGTGGTGAGGCCTCTCGAGGTTGGCTAGGGAAGCACTGTCAGATCTGGGCTAGGCGGCGGTGACATGCCAGGCCGGACACTTATTCCGAGCTCGTCCCGTGCCATCACTATTGCCTCCTTCCTCTCTGGTAGGCTTATTTGCATGTTGTTGCATCACATTTTCTCAATTGTTGCGATAAGCATTTTATCCTCGCAAAATTGTTGCAGCATGAAGCATTATTGCGTTGTTGTCTTCTTTTTTTCTTTCTTTTTGACAATGTTGCGCACGCTGAGATGAATTGTTGCGGGTGTAGTACTAATTTGTTGCGCCTTTTTTCTAGAGTCTGATGTTGTTGTTGCACAAGTTTGTAACTTTGTTGCAGGTGTTTTCCCCCAAATTGTTGCATACGCATTTTCGAAATGTTGCAATGGTATATTTGTTTTGTTTCAAGGTTTTGTGCTAGTTTTTGAAGTGCATCTTCGTATAGGAACATGATATGTAATTTTGAATGATTTGTGTCTTAGAGAGATTGATTTCCCCTTTTAAGGCAAAATACTATGTTTGTTGCAAATGTTGAATTAATATGTTGCAGAGGATGTTTTTTTAATTTATTGTGCACTCTTTTCTTTTTGTTGCATCACAAAACGGTTTGTTGCGCATGAGTTTGTGGATCGAATGATCGAGGATCTTTGCATTATGAACATCCGAAAGCCAAGACAAGCGTCTAATGCTAGCATCCGGATCGTACGTCCGGACGCTAGTCGTTTTCCTTTATTAATGCCATCAATCATCATCAATGTCTCCTAGTACACAAGTTTGTTGTTTATAGACTAAAACCTACTAGCGGTAAATTCGGTAATTGCCAACGAACTCTAGAAAACCCTAGGTTTCATAACATGTTCTTCCATTTTGGGCCTAGGTGTTGAAGGAAGGCAGGGGAGGTGCCACGTAAGCGCAAAGCGTGGGCGTAGGCTTGGCCGTCGGACGCTACCCTTTTTGGTGCAGCCGGCGCAGATAAGCCAGAGTTGTAGGCCTAACTGGGCATCGATCTGTAAGAAAGTGTGCCTGCATGGAAGCCCAACTCTCGTACTTCTCTACTCTACATGGCAGGTTACAAGTGCTACATCGGGCTCTACAGTACGGGAACTCCTTAAGGGCCCAGGCTGGAAAGCCATTGGTTTGCCAGTTTGGTCACTTTGGTCATCTACTTCTTTCACTCCATGACGTAGTCATTTACTTATTTGGGGTATGTACTCGTGTGGAGATCATGGGTAGATGATCCTAATCTTAGGGTCTGATGGAACAATTGGTAATGATGTCGAGGTGTTTCGAGAAACCCTCGTTTTCGGGTAATTCCTGCTGAGTGTAAGGCTGAGGCGGTCTGACCGGCCCTGTGGGTGGTCTAACCGGTTGTGGGCTGACGGTCAGACCGACCACATGTAAAGGTCAGGCTAGCCGAAAATAAAAAGTGGTATTTTTGGAATCAGCCAAAAATCATGTGTAGGAAGGTAAAAGGATGTGTTTGCACTTGGTCTCATTAAAAATAGAGTTTTGAAGAAAAACTAGATAGAGTTTGAAATTTCTATAAAGAGTGAAGTTTGGGGACCTGGGATATTATTTTCTAAGTCCTAGCGGTCTAATCGGCCGTTTGCTAGTGGTCTGACCGGCCAAGGTGGTTGTCTAACCAACCATAAGTTGTTCATGCGCCGGGAAGGTGGTGAATTTCGTGGGATTGACCAAAGTCATGGGATTCAGCGCATAGGTGTTGCAAGATGCATGTTTCGGCTAACATGGGTCAAGTTACGAAGAACTTATGACCAGAATCGATCTCATGGTCTATTGTTGTGCAGATGGCTTGAAGTCAATGATGGTCAACGACAAGGATGATCAGGACTACACTAGGAGAGCTGAGGTCCAGAACGATCGAGGGCGTCGGGTGAAGTGGTTAGACTCAAGCATGGCACAAGATGGACAAGAATGACTGAACGAGAAGTTTAGTGCAACGAGTTGCATCAAATGGCTTAGGATCGGTGCAAGTATCATAGTGGTTCCGACGGGATCCGTATAGGAGAGACTTACCGACATGAAGAGATCCATTGATGAACCTACACGAGGTGAAGTATGGGATTGCTTTCACAATGATTGGACTCAGCCTTGGAGAATGATCGAGAGCGGGTATTTTGGTATCTTCGCTAAAATACCGGATTGGCGACATTGGAGAAACCACGGCTCAAGACGACGCAAGGAGGTACGGTTTAGGTCAAGAGAAGACGGAGATCACGAAGAGACGAATTCGGGAGACTCGGTTCGTCATCCACTTTGAGAAACGTGCGTGGGTATAGACTCGTTTGTGTGTGGGTTTAACGGACACCTGATAATATCTTCTCTCTAGGCCTAGCCTCGACTATAAAAAAGAGTGCACGATTTGCACTCAACCCTTTCAAGTCTAGAAACCCTAATTTGTGAATTTGGGAAAGTGGAAATAGAGGGTGCTTGGGTTTGAGGAAGATGGATTGATTGAATACTCAAGTGTTGAGCATTTGTCCTCCATGGTGAAGTGGCTATAAACCAACAATATCTTGAATCAATCCAAGCAAGGTTTACTCTAAGATGAGTTCTATCTTATTCTTACTCTCTTTGATGCCTTTGGGTTTTTGTTTTCCTTTGGTTTTGCTGTTTCAACGCAAAACTTCTGCTATATTTATGTCTCTAATCTCCGTAGCTTCTATAACTACTGAAGTGAAGAAAAAGTTTAATAGCGTTAGGATTGAAAAAGAGTATTGCTTCTATTCCCGTCCTTTAGTCGTCTTATCGGTCCAATAGTACGCTTGCTCTTCTAGACTTGTACAACACCTTAACAACAAACAGACAATCTAATCTCCATGTTGATCCATCCAAGGCGATTGCTGTAGTATAGTACTCCCTCGGTGCATGCATTCACGAAATTTACAGGTACAGGAATGAGCGACCGCTGCAACGACAACATGGAATGTTGATGGATATAACCATGCAGAACCAACCGCTCACTTGCGAAAGAAAAACAACAGCAACAAGAACATGTGCGCGCATGGAAATTACCAACTTGAACTACTAGTAGCCTCGTAGAAAGATGAATCTGAATTCTCTGCATTACTACAGAGGTCTGCTATGTAGTAACAAGAAGAAGAACATGTGTGCGCATGGAAATTACCAACTTGAACTACTAGTAGCCTCATAGGAAGAAGATGGATATAGATCCTCTGTATTACTGCAGAGGTCTACTATGTAATCAGTGTTGTGTGAGTGTGTGAGCAACATTCTATAGTGGTATTGTAGCAACGGCGGAATATCTACTGCAACGAGTTTATTATAGCAAAACACTGTAGCTATTGATTTCAACCTTTATTTTTTGATCAGATGATAGAGATCATTTCTAATTATATGTACCGTAGATTCTCTGCGTTATCCCAATCCAAATAAAATGAGGGGTGGACACCTGCCAACCCCGAGTTCCTTCACGTGAAAATCTTCCGAATATGTGCGCTCACTCATTAGCCCAGGGCGTTGCCGTCGCATTGCAGTACAGGAGATGGTTGCTTGGATGCAGTCGCGATACCGTTGTCACGACCCAGGCAGGCAAATCGCTCGAGAATGTCGACAAGTTGGCACAGATTGCTACTTGTCCAAGTTTTCGCTGTACAAGATGTGCGTCCAACTAGGAAGATTCTGCTAGCGCATGAAAGATGAGATGGCTTGTGATCCAACTGTGGTCGTAGAATGATATCATCATACACTTATTCCATTTTTATATCAGACTCACATTAGTTCAAACGCAGCTATTAGTACGCAAATTTTCAATTTAAAATTTGTTACATACAGCAGTGCTCGCGACAAAAATGCCTTTGCAAAACAACAAAATATGTCAAAATTGTTGGAAAACCATGGGTTTAATCTAGCAGCCGGTCCATAGGTGGATGCCCTATCCAAAACGGGTCTAGTTTATAAATAAGAGGTGCTAGTCATTGTAAAAGGCTATCATGAGAAGAGAAATAAAGAGAAGAAATAAGTCTTCTCATATCTCTGTGTTCAATTTACTATTTGTTCTTGTATTGTTGTATGTGATTCTCCTTCGTCTACAAGGCTAACGATTGAACTGGACTCAACATCGACGGTTCCTTAACACGTTATCAGCACGATCGACTCCTGCCTACCTCTAGGCCTACTCTACTCGGATCGAAAGGTAATCGTCGTAGCACGACGTTTGTAGATCGAATCATATTTTCTAAATCGCTTTCAATTCCGCAAATTTAGCTTTTTAAATTATTTCATACGGTGCAAATCCACTCTAATCTACCGCGAGCCGACTTGAAGTCGCCGGCACAATGCCGATCGGTAAGTTGCATGAAGGAGTAGATGTCGATTACAAATTTCCTCTAATCTCCGCGAGCCGACTAGTAGCCGCTGGCACAATGCCGATCGGATGATTGGTTGAAAAGAGGAACTATTGATTGCACTGTTCATAGAAGCACAAAGGAAAAAAGTATCGCATGCGCCGCTTGCACCATCGGCCCGAAGGTGCGCCACACCCCTTACCGGCCTTGCAGGGCGACCGCACCACGCCGGCCTTGCAGGGCAACCACACCACGTCGGCCTGCAAACCGCCCTCAAGCAACCCGCCACGCCGTCCTCGACGCCAGAAGCGCCGGCCACCAGTGCTGGCGAAGCCGCCTCCGCGCTGCGCCGCCCAAAGCAAGAGGAAAAAAAAAACGGTCGACGAGTTCCCATACGGCCACGCATTGTTTGGTCTGCAACCACGCCGTCCCGCCATCGTCGCTGAATCTGGTTCAACGCCGCGAGTACGTCACCGCGCCGCCCGCGCGTGAGAGGCACCACCGCTGCTCGCGACGGGCGCACCAGGCCGCCTACCAGCAACCGCCTTCAATGCCGCAAAGCCGCCTCCGCCGGCCGCATGCCGTTGCCTTGTCCGCGAACGCACCGCCATGCGCGCCCGTCGCCAAGATCGCCCCACGCGAGCCCATCGGCACATCACCGCCACGCAAGCTACCACTCGCTGAAGGCGCGTTACCGCTGCCACCACACCTCCGTGCCCGCTCGCCGTCGGCCGCCTGCACACGCCGCCCTCCGGCCGCCTCCTCACGGCACCCCTGGAGCTGCTGCCACCTTTGGGGAACATGTTAAGGGAAGCCCTATACCCCCCATGTGCCATTTTGACAGGCCGGCTGTGGGCCATAATGGGCCGGAAAGGCCAAATGGGCGCGGCCCAAGTATTTTCGGGAAAGGAAGAAAAAACGAAAAGAAAAGTAAATGTTGCAAGAAGGCCCTCGAAAATCTGAAAATTGCGCGAAATTTTTTCTTAGAATAGAAAATTAGCGGTTTAACCCTTAAAATTGCAGAATTCATCGAAAGTTCATATTCCAGCAGAAAAGGGCCTCAGGAATTCAATTTTTGAATCGTTTTGAGCATTTGAAGTATGTTTAACTCTGATATTATTATTTCTATGCAATTTATATATTGTATTTACTGTTTTGATTATCTATGATTGTTTATATTACTTTTAATCACTGAAAATAGCAGCGAATCATAAAAAATACATAGAAAAATTTGGGATCACGAACGGGGAGTTCAAAGAGCATTATGAGAATTTTGGAACCATTTTATGCAAATTACTAGCAGTAATCTTATGAACTCTTTGCATAAATATGGAGATCGAAAGTTCGAAGAGCTAGCCCAGCAAGACCAGAATTTGTACAAAATTAGTATCAGTCTTCAACTCCGTGGTAAGGTAATCACATATGAGCAGAAGATTGAGAAGACTCTCTACCTTTCACCTGAATGCGGTGCAATCCACACGCAACTATCGTCAAGACGGCTACTAGGAGTATGCTGAATTGATTGACATCATGCAAGTTGCGGAAGCTCAAGATGATGTTCGAAGGAAGAACTACATCTCCCAGCCGTCTAATAGCAAAGTTGGCCATGAAACCAATGCTAGCGGCTACAAGGTAAGGAAACATCTCACAAAGGAGAAAGGCAAGAAGGGTAAGGTTGTGGGTCGCACGTTATTGATGCTTTCCAGTCTAAAAAGAAGAGCAAATGACAACATGTGGCACACCTCGCCATTGCAGGCACAAAATCCACAGCTATTAGTTACACTCATAGATGTGAACAGCCCACTAGCATCCCCTAGCACCCCTCCTTTGGACATCTAGTGACCGCAGCCGTAGTTGCCCAAACGGAGAATATCGTCATCGAGCAGATTGAGGTAGAAGTTTCTAAGTACTTCGCTGATTCGATCTAGTGCACGCATTGCACTTGGATCTTTTTATAGTAATTTGCAGTTTGTGGTTGTGATAGTACATTGAATTATTTTACTTTTTGAATAATGGTTGTAAGCTCTAGGAGAGCAAAGCATTAAATTCTTATGATGAGTCCTGCAAGGCTTAATTTTTCTGTATTTATAATAGCAAGTTATGTTCTGATATCTTAAGTATTTTATTTATGTGTTGTTTGCTTCCTACTGCATATTAATAAATACTTTATATCAGAACGCGTGTGATGCCCTATGGAGGAAGTGTGCTTAGCGGATAGCGGCACAACGAACACCATCTTGATAGAGACAAAAAAAATTCAGTTGATCGGCAAGAATGTTGATAGTCTTACGACAATCGCAGGCAGCGATACTTGTATAATAGGCTCAGAAAAGGCCACAATTATACTCCCGATGGGGCACAACTTTGGTCATTAAAGAAGCCTTATTGTACCAAGAATCAACTAGAACTCTCAAGGATATTCGCGCTAACGGTTTCCACGTAGAGACTGAAAAAGAGTATGGTAAGGAATACCTACTCATTACAAAGCATGAAGAAAGTGAAAAGGAGTATTAGAACGATTTCCTTCATATGAAACTGGGCTATACTACACTAATTTTAAGGCACCCGCAACCTATATTGTCCTAGAAACCGTATTTAGAAGCTCCGAATTTTTCAATCTATGGCATGATAGATTATGCCACCCACGTCTCAGGATGATGAGAAATATAATTAACAATTCACAGAGATATAATATCAATATAGAGAATTTCCCAAATCAGGACGATTTTGTGTGCCCTACATGTGCTACCGGAAAATTAATTACTAGACCTTTTGCTCTAAAAGTGAAGGATGAAATCCCTACATTCCTGGACCATATCCAGGGAGACATTTGCGGTCCTATACAACCCCTTGTCAGAGCCATTTATGTATTTTATGGTACTCATCGATGCTTCCTCGAAATGGTCGCATGTATGTGTATTGTCTACGAGAAACCATGCTTTTACAAAGCTAATCTCGCAGATAATTAAAATTAAAATTAATTTTCCTGGTCATCATATGAAATCCATCAGAATGGACAACGCTGGAGAATTTATTTCGAATGCATTTGATTATTATTGCATGGCAATGGGAATTAACGTTGAGCGTTCCGTACCGCATGTACACACCCAGAATGGACTAATAGAGGCATTAATTAAAATGATTAAATTTATTACCTGACCGTTTTTGCAGAATTGTAATTTACCAACTACATGTTGGGGATACATAGTCCTGCACGCAGCAACTCTCATCAATTTTAGACTATTGACATATAATATCCATTCACCTATGCAACTAGCGCAAGGGTCCGCAACAAAAATTTCTCATCTTCGTGGATTTGGTTGCAAGGTTTATGTACTTATACCACCATTGCAACGAACTGCAATGGACCATCTCTAAAAGTCTGGGATATACGTTGGTTATGAGACATCATCTATAATCAGGTATTTGGACCATATGACTGGAGATTTACATACCATCCACTTCGCTAATAGCATATTTGATGAGGATAGTTTCCCGTCATTAGAGGGGGGAATCAACCCCTTGATGAAAAATATCGGGAAATAATCGCTTGAAACGACTTTCTATGCAAGAAAGGCTACACGAACAATGAGAATAATCCCTGTGTATTTATACGACGATCCCATAATGTATTTTGTATAATCTCAGTGTATGAAGATGATCTGAATATCATCGGAACCTTGGAAAAAATTAAGGAAGCAATCTCTTACTTGGAGTCGGAGTTCGAAATGAAAGATTTGGGTAAAACCAAATATTACCTAGGCTTGCAGCTTGAGCATGCCCTTGAAGGGATATTAGTGCATCAATCAGCCTACACTCAAAAGTTGTTAGAAATGTTCAACTTTGAAAAGGCATACCTTTCGAAATGTCAATGGTCGAAAGATCTTTGTAGCAGGATAAGAATTTGTACAGACCCATAGAGGGGGGGGGGAGGAAGTCCTGGGACCGAAATTCCCGTACTTAAGTGCAATATGAGCACTCATGTATGTAGCAAACTGTACTAGACCAGACATCGCATTTGCTACGAACCTATTAGCAAGGATTAGTGTAGAACCTACCAAAAGACATTGACAGAGAATAAAGGACATCTTTCGATACCTCTAAGGAAGCAAAGACATTGGTCTGTTTTACAAAAAGAACCAAGACCTGTCTATGAATGGCTATGCAGATGTCGGATACCTGTCGAACCCGCATACAGCCAAGTCGCAAACATGCTATGTATTCCTATATGGTGGAACTACAATTTCATGGACATCGTCTAAGCAAAGTCTTGTATCAATTTCGACGAACCACTCAGAAATCATAGCACTGTACGAGGCCTCATGTGAATGTGTTTGGCTTCGACGGATGATTCACCACATCTAGTAGTCATGTGGATTAAATACCGCGCAAACCCCACTATTGTCTATGAAGATAATGCAGCTTGTGTTGCACAAGTGCAGATGGGTTATATGAAGAGCTCTCTCACAAAGTATATCAACCCCAAGTTCTTCTATGCTCATGAATTGCAAAAGATGGATGAAATTAAAGTACCACATACTAAGTCATGTGAAAATATTGTAGATCTATTCACTAAGTCACTTCCAGTATCTAGCTTTGAAAGGTGCATACATGGAATTGGAATGATGAGACTTAGAAAAGTGCAGAATTCAAGGTGAGAATCTTCACGAACTCATTATTAAAACTTGATCACGAAGATCGAGTACCCAAAGAGTAAATCCTGAAGATTAAATGAAATTGGATGGATTGTACTCTTTTTCCCTTAACGAGTTTTCCTGAAGTTTTCAACTAAGGTTTTTAATGAGGCAATATGTGCAACGCACAGAACATGTGTCATGTACTTTTTCTCCAAATTTTTTTCACTGGGTTTTTATAGAGTTTTGACGATGCATGAACATGTAAGGATGCATGCCAAGGGAGAATGTTAGGAAACTATGGGCTTAGCCCAGCAGCCAGCCCATGGGTGGACGCCCCATCCAAAACCCTAACAGAATCTGTAGTCTATAAATAGAATGTGCTAGTCATTGTAAAAGCCTGATCAGGAGAAAAGAAATAAAGAGAAGAAAAAAGTCTCATCATATCTCTGTATTCAATCTACTATTTGTTCTTACATTGTTGTATACGATTCTACTTCGTCTACGAGACTATCAATTGGATTGGACTCATCATCAGCGTCGGTTCCTCAACAAAAATGACTTGCTTATCACTGTACCGGAGGAGCTGGGCCATCATAAATAGTGGAAAGAAAAAAAAAGTGTGAATGGCAGGTTGGCAACAGGTGGTTGAAGCATTTCATTTCCCATCAGAGTTATATCGGAGAGAGGACGTTAGAAGCCCCCAATCGGTGGAGTACGAGTACTAGTAACGTTCCCTTGCTTTGCTCCTGTTCGAGTGAATGTGTGATTCCAAGAAATCATCATAAAAAACCCACTAAACCGCAGCCCCACTAATAATGACCGATCCCTCCAAACCCCAGATCACGTGTAGTGTAGTACTGACAGCAAGTGCCAACAAGTAACACAAGCGCCCATAGCACCCCAACTTGAGGAATCCTATGTTACCACAAGTCCACAAGCACAGTAGGAAGTTCATAGAACCAGTACAAACGCCAGTCACCAAAAAAAAAAAAACAGAGACCACATTGTCCCAATTGACTCTATGTCCAGAAACAGGGGCTTTGGATACCAGGCAGTGAGCATCTAGATCATGCTCACCTCTATGCAGGGAGGAAAATTATAAACAAAATCACCTGCCCACAGGTGCATTTTAAAGAAAAGATCCGCAGAACTATGCATTGTCAAAGCATGTTAGAAGACAGGTGAGCCATGAAAAATTCCAGAGTAGCTAATGACAAAACCACCATAAAGACAAGCTGTCAGCTAGCAACCATAGGTCTTGGGGCCCTCCGGCCATCTAGTAGATTCAAGTGATATACATCCAGGTGAAAGTGAAACATCCTAGGTGAAAAAAAATCGATTTGAACCACAGTTCCTATTTGACTTAAATTGGTCAAACATTTGCCTACTATCTTCATTGTGCAACTGTCTGTTTAGACAATGAAGAAAAGGCAGCATAGAGATGGATGGCAGAGGCCTTGGTAGTTGGTGGTCCTTGCTCAGCATATACTACTGAATTTCTCCCAAGCCATTTATATCTGACAGCTTCTTCTTTACAGACCTTTAATTCAAGACCAAGAAACAAATATAATATATACTTGCATAGCTGTCATGGAGAGAAGCACCTAAGGAATAGACGACAAGCTAAGCCCCATTCCAGCCTATGACATGGTGGAACTTATTAGCTAAGAAATTATTGTGGAGCAGCAAAACCAACCAAAAGTGAATTCCAACTCAGCCTTTTCCAGCCAATGCCAGGTGCACAGCTCCTCAGCCTTTGCAAGATCTAGCTACTTGCTACTGTGATAAATGGAATTAGAGTACTGATCTAATGATAACTCATGCTACTTGAAAACTTTACAAAAACCTTTTGATTGCCACAAAACTGTTATCATTAAGGTAGTAAGAGGAAGAAGAAGAAAAAGAAAAGGGAGTGAACATAGCAGAAGGGAAAAAGGCACAGGTGAATACTTTTTAGTATCTAGGAACTTCCTTGAGAGGCAGCATGGGCATCGCAGCGCTTGGGGAAGAGCCTGAAGGTGAGGGTGATCCAATATGGACGCCGCTGCGAGAGGAGAAGCCGATTTCATCTATACTGTCCTGCTGAAGTTGATCTTCCCTGATCATTGTGCGGAAGGATATGGAGCCACGCTTTGTTGATGTGTCAGAGTTCCGCTCAATTTCTTGGAAGCTCTGGTTGGCTACAAGTGATGCACCTTCGTAATAATAATCATCGTAAGGCACCATCTCTGCTATTTCCCTGTGGCCTATCTCTCGGAGGGCCAATGAATCCGCTACAGGGTAGTACACCAGCAAGAGTACCCCAATAGTTGTGCAGGATAGCATCATCAAGAATGACAAGAAGATGATGACCTCAAAGGCTGCATGTCCCGGTTGGGCTAGGACTGAAAACCCAAGGAGAAGCACCCTGATAGGAAGGAAGAAAAGCAACGATATCATCAGGAATGAAACCCTCCTTCGCAGCGCCTTGTTGATGACCAAGGACAACACCCGAGTTCCAACATAGGAGACATAGCTCATCAGGATGGCGTCTATAAGTCCCAGAAAAATGGTGCCAAACAATGGATAGGTGCAAATACTGGTGTTCTCAACTGCCATGGACGTCCGTATAAAGTATTTAGCAATCTTCCTCCTTCCATGTGTATTGTTCTTATCACTAACAAATTTAGGCCCAACAAACACAAGAAGGGCCTGCACGAAGAACACCGGAACACAGAAAACAAACATGTAGCCTATGGTCTTCCAATTCCATCTTTGGTTCAAAGTGCCCAGCTCCCTCTTCTGTAATGATCCGTGAAGAAGGAAAGCAAATGCAAAGAAGATGCTCGGCTCCGCAAACCCTAGATTGGAAAGTATGTATGCGTCACATATATGCCTCTGCCATACTGTGCTGAAGAACAACTTTCTCTTCAAGAAGCTCAATCTCACAATCTCCCCTACTCCCCACCAAATGGTGATCAGAATCAGAGCAATGCGAGTCACCCAAGGGCCGTTAAAGTACCCAAGCGGGAGGAATGCCCCTCTCCGAATCCGAAACCGGAAGTAGACTGACTGGAAAATGCAGAAGAGGCCCAGAGCAGCGAAGAGCGCAAGCAATGCAATTGTCACCACACCGAATGCATCGGCAGCTACTCTGGTCAGGGGCATCACCCGAAGCACAGCTGCCACGCATGCTCTCTGCTCGCATAGATAGCACAATGGCCCACAAATACCATAGACTCAGCTGCCCTCTAAGTTTCAACGGTGTCCAGCTTCTACTGCACTGCAATCGTCAAGTAATCACATAAGATTGGTTGCAATAAAAATGCAAAAAGGTAAATATGGTTTCAAAAATATCCCCCTTTTTTCTCTTCATTACCTCATATTCTAACCCAACAAAATTGGTTTGATTTGATTATACCCTAAACCTCGGGAACACATAAGATAGATACTTCAACTCCATTAGTTGCCACATGCGCAGTTAATACAGTACTGAAATGCCGTAACACGCTTAGCACCCAGTTTAATCAGCTAAATTAGCAGGCACACCACCAAGGACATGCAAGTTGGTGGCACATTACTTGCATCAAGCTATCAACTAACTAAAAGCTTACCGTTCCAACACTAAAAAGAAGTAAATTTTAACCACTGAACACTTCAAAAATAGAGGACCGAGGTAAATTTTCCCCAACTAAACAGTTCAAACCAACCCATTAAGCACCAAGGTAAGAAAAGATCACCAAAAGAGTTGCCAGAAAAATTTAGAGGACAGCGAAAGCTCTAAGAAAAACACCTCAGCAAAGGACGGAGGGTGGCGGGGAGCGCCGCGTGGGACCTCCCCGGCGGCGGAAGCTGCGACGGCCGGAACCCCCGATGGAATCCGGCGATTCGGAGGTCGAACGGGAGGAGGCGACGAGGCGCGGTGGGATCCGGCGGCGGCGGGGGTGGAGGGGGAATGGGAGCACTGGCGGCGGAGGCGAGGGAGCGGGGAGAAGGTGGAAGAGGAGAGAGAAAGAGAGAGGGGGGAGAGAGAGAGTGGAGACAGAGCGAAGAAGAGAGGAGGGGTGTGGGAGACAGGCTGTCTCCAGTTGTCTTGCGGCTCGGTGGGCGCCGAACCTCCGGCCTCGGTCGTCCCACCCGAGCCTACGTGGAGCAGGGCTAATTGATGGGCGCACCCCCGTTCCACCGGGGGATCGTTCCTCGTGCACACACTACCGTGTTCACCTCTTTTACCCTGATAGTCGAAGAGGAAGACGACAGGGGTTTATGAGGAGATAGGGTTGATATAGTAGCGATGTTTAATTTAAAAAATACATTTAAGAAAATACTTACAAAAATAAATAGTCAAAAAAAATTACAAAACTAGATTTCTTTTGCCAATTTAATTGGTGACAGAAACCTGCCACTATTTTAATTGGCGAAAAGAACCATATCGCCTATGGAACAGAACTCTGTCGCCAATTGAAATGACGACAAGGACTGCATCCCTGAATTGTTTTGGTTTGAAGGGGCCACATGCCACTGGAGAAGTCCATGCCGCCAATTCAATTGACGACAAGGTCTAGTTTTATAATTTTTCTTTTTTGACTATTTATTTTATATAATATTTTTTTTAAATGTATTGTTATTTAAAAAAAATCGGTGATGTTCTCCAATGGAGGTGGTTGATAAGTAGAGGCAGGGGAGAATGGAGTTGTGGCGATTAGGCCGTTGAGGGAATTGGATGTTGGCGAAAGAAGTGAGAAGTGTTAGATAGAGCATGCCACAACAATGGTGAGAAAGGGGAAAAAGTGGAATAGAGCATAGAGAGAAGAAGGTAGCACCAAAAAATGAAAGAAGAGTCTTTTTCGCCTCGTGTCCTCAACTATTGGGTATTAGGTTGGACCTATCTAATGCTTAAGGCTTGTCGGGATTTTAAGAAAGAAAACATGTAATGTTATCTGTGTATTTATAATACAATGTTTGTTATCTTGAATAAAATTTTCCAACAATTAATATTATGTGTTAATTCAACTTAAGATACTTTTTTTACCTCTAGCTAGCCAGGGCACTTGGACAATGTTTTTTCTCTCTCTTTTTTCCTATGTGCTCAGAACATATTTTGCTTTTTTTTAACTCGGGAAACAAATTCATGTTTTGATGTGTTGCAGTAAAATTTTTTCCGTATATGGCTACTAATATAATAATTATATATAGTACAATCAATGTTGTTTTCTATAAAATCTCGTGTGTGTCTTTTTTTTTTTCTTCTACTCGGTGAGACAATAAGTATGAACCTTGGAGGACGTCAGGGGTCACTGTTGGGTACTCGCTGAAGGGTGCACCTAGCAAAATCCATGGCTTCACAAGAAAACTGATGGAAGGGCTCTGATGTAAACATACCGACAGCTCTCGTTGGCCTTACCATTCAGCTAGAGACTGAAACGTAGGGCCCAAGTCGCTGGCTGCCTCGTCTCGCACGCTTTTGCCCACCGAAACGGCTCCCACGGGAACGCCCCCACTGACTACCCGGGCTCACATGGTGCGGCTCAGCAGTGCGGACGTGGCAGGTGTAGGTGGTGGACCCCGCTGCTTTCGCTTCCTCCCCGAGCTCGTCCAAAAGCGCAACTTCTGAAACTTGCAATGACCCGTCGGGTCCAGCTCACAGCGTGGCTATCCAGACCCACTTTCCAGTGAAACGACGACGGGCGGGGTCGGTGTGAGAAAGCGGGCGGGGATGTGTGTAGCAGGATATAAAATCCGGTACCTGTGCAAATCCTGGCCAGCGGACTGTACCGGTAATCGGCCTGGTTACCGAAAATCCCGGAAAGAAGTTTTTTTTCCTGGTGTGTAGCCCGTTCCTACGGGCAGCTGGCAGGACGTAAGCCCCCGTTTCGTCCAAGAGTCAAATTAGGTGTTTTTTAAGGGTGTATTTTGTCGGAATATTTCACAATTCTTGAGAGAGGTAAGGTGCGATAGCAAACAAGTGGTGCTACAAAAGCAAAGGTATTTGTGATTGATGGCAATGTGTCTAGCCTTTTTTTCGTACACGCTTGACGTGCACACGTACTCACGCACACATTAAACGCACGCCAACACACATATGGATACGTTTTTAGCATATATTTAATATAGAACGAAGAAATACACTTCACAAAGTGTGGACATATGCTTTAACCATTGAATATATGAGTGTACTATTCCTACCTGAGAACCACATGGGAGAAATCATTGGTGAGACAAGCAAGGTCATGCTCAAACCCGGGTGGGCAGCTCGCTCAAAAAGTGGTGCCATGTGTCCAGCTTGGTGGTACATTACCAGGATCCGGAGCATTCCAGGCGGAAGAACTGTAGCAGTATTCACATGATTTTCTTGTGTTGACAAGAATACGTGCAAAAAAACAATTATACCCTAGTGTATATGTTGATGGATCGATAGAGTTAACATGCCCTTAACAGGCGTAATTGCTTCAAAGTGAGGTATGCAATCCACCAAACCTAGAGTATGTATAACCAAGTCGATCTGAGCCCAATATCTTAGGCCCTAGCATTATTGGGTCAGGAAGGATAAGACCAACCGAGCGCTATTGTTCTACAATTTTATCAACATTGCAAAATAGCTCGATCCAGCCTGTATGCATGGACAACGGAATTGGATTTCTTCATGACCTGCTTGAATTTTGCACCCGCCTAACAGGTCAACACGCACATAGGACTAAGTGGCTCTTTGGTTGATGGTCAAAATGAGCTAAATCAAAAAATTTGCATAGCTAAAATTTGTGCAAAGCCAAATATTGGAGAGAAAAAGTAGTGTTGTTTAGATCATAGTCAAAATAAATTTTGGTGTTACCAAATTTTTTGTGAGCGATTTTCTCAACTTTGAATTGTTCGCGTGTAACATTAGATTTCATTACTATTACCAAATTTTAGCAGCAAACCAAACACCAGCCATTGACGTTACCAATATTTGATTTGGTTTACAAGAGTAGCAAACCAAACATCAATCAATCAATTTTCGTTGACGTAACCGATATTTGATTTGGTTTGTAAGGGAGCAACTAACCCAAACAAGCCAGGTATCTTTTCACCTTTCCTTTCCCCGTTCAGTCTTGTGAGCGAAGGTTAATGATGGGTGCCCTGTTTTTTCTCTGTTTGCTTTGGCGAGATGAGATCGCGCTGTCGCCTCGCCGTGCAGTCCTGCGACCCCCAACCTCGTACGATCTGGTCTGCCTCTCTGCTCGCGTCTACTATCTTTTTCGGAAAGCACTCGTCTTTGCCTCTGCCCTTCCCACGATCCATCATCCCTCCCAGTGTTGTTAGCGCAGTGGATCGTGCATGTCATGTCGGCGCTCGCAAATCATAAGCACCAGCGGTTCTGTGCGTACGATGCCTTAAGAGCTCTGCTGATCATACACACGACGACACAAGAGATGTACGAGTACGTGCATCGAAGAAGCATACATGCCTGTGATGTGGAGGTATGTAACAAGGGAATCCAGTGGCCGCGCTTGGAACACGGGGATTTTCTCCGATTCTTGCAGCAATCAAACGGTTTTCTACGAGATTCCTGCAGGATTTCCTGCGTTCCAGTTAGGGCATAAAACCACTGGACGCAGAAAACAGTATAGTTTCTCTGTAATTCCGGCATTGGAGGACTAGGGACCACAGATTTTCACAAGTTTTAGGCTAACCTTACTTCAGCTAGAACACCATTTATTTGAGGTATATACACTGTTCTAAGTTCCTTGGACGATGAAGCAAGGCACTGGTGGCTATGATACACGTAGCTACATACACTACTCTTGGAATTACTCTGCAAGGAAGAGAAGGGAAAGGGAAAGGGAGGGAGGGTGGAGATAGTGATTTACAGAAACATCATACAAGTGGCGATAACACTGCCGGTGCTTTGAGAGACGTGCAACGGTACGACGTTTCGCAGATCCATCATTTCTGCGGGCCACTAGACTGGAGACTCCCTTTGCATCAATGCCACTGTGGTGCTGAGGCCCTGCAATGGATGGACGAGATGACTTGAGTTAGACTGTAAAAGTGCGTGTTTGAGAAGCTTGCAGTGAGGCATCATAAGATAACTTTTCATTGCTCATGATGCATGAGTATCATACTTCGGCTTTCTTCCACCAATCGATGGGTTACTGGCATTTGGTTTGTTCATTGTTCGTGATGGCCGACGTGGTGGAGGTGGCGGTGGTGGTGGCTGCAAAAACGAGTGGGCAAAAGGTCAAAATCTAATCTAGTAGGCTACATATCGTCTACCAATTAATATCTTAGAATTCTGGGAGGAAAAAGTCCCAATATGAATATTTTGCCGTAACAGGAAGCCATACATTTGGAGTCGTCGCCTTTACGTTTCCGGTCTGTGAAGGAGCTGTTTTCTTTGATGCAGATGCTCGAGATTGCACTATCGCCTGAATGCCCTACACAAAGGTTCATGATGATCGTTAACAAGACCATTTTAACTGTTAATGCCAGTACCTTCACGAATCACGACCTTATTTCAGTTATACTTGTTTCCAGTAGGATTATCTGTAAAGCTTTGGTGGTACATGGCACTATACATCATGGTACTAAATCATTAGAATCCTAATGTAAGTTGGCCTGTAGCCCCATACTAAGCAAATTTCAGATTACAGGTGACTACTGAACACAACTGCTGGACTCCTCCGAATAGCATAATATTGAGAGTTAATTTGTTTGCTGTGGAAACTGGAAGCGAATTTACAAGCAGACTAACAAGATTTATCTGCAGGGGGCGGAAACTAGCCCCTCTGGATTCAAACAGGGACCATAGTATTACTAGTTACTCATAATAACTAGCAGATGGTATAGCTATTTATGTGACCAAGGTAAAAGTTCGTTCAATCTGCCGACATCATCACAGGATTCACAGCTCACATACATATAACAAGAATCGTAAGTAAGTTTTCAGCAACTTGCCTCTTTCTTTTTCGGCCTTGCAAAGGTTTCTAGTGCTGGTTCTCCAACACTGGAACTAAACTTTTTCCTCGGAGGAAGGTTAACGGAGCTACAAAATGAAAAGTAATAGTCAGGGAAATAAGGTAAAGCCAGTTTTGACAATCAGATTTTAAAAGCTCTGTAAGACATTCCAAAACTGATTTAGATTAGCACCTTGATTTCTGTTTGCCAGCCACTTGCAAGCCCATTCTTTTCGACCTAGTAGAATGACTGTCCAATGTTGAAGGTCCTTTCGGTCCTTTGATAGTGCTGTTATTGAAGCAGGAAAAATGCAATTAAAATCTTGCATACCCAACTCTTCTAAGAAACTGTCGATGTGTTTTCAGGAGTAACCTTTTTGTTTCCAGCTGGCTACTTTTAGAAGCATTTGGGGTGACTGCCATTTTCAGCATACTCTGCATGAGGAAGCAAATTTATTAGGAGAGATTTGATGCCATTATGTTTCCCATGGTTAACCGAAGAATGGAGTCAAGAATAAATTCATATGAAAATGCTCTATACTACAATTGTTAGATGAATGGTGCTTCGGTTACTGTTATGATAAGGGCTGGCACATACCACTGTGGTTGTTGCACATTTCGGATGAGCCACAGTTGCTCTTGTCATGCCAGGTGTTCTTGGATCCATTTTCAGAACACTATCCCTGGTAATAGGGCGTCTTTCTCTGGTAGATGGCCGGCGTATAGTGCCAATAGCAGCGTGGTTTGCTGCACGCTCTCTGGTGACAGGGCGTCTTTCGGCAGTGGAAGGCCGGCGTGGGGTGGAGACATCAGTAGTAGGTTTCTTTACACTCTCCCTGGAGATGGGGTACCGCTCTCTGGTAGAGGGCCGTTGCGCCGATGCTGAGGAAGGTCTTCTGGCACCTGTAAGCCCAAAAGTTTCTTTTGCTGCAAGCTTGTTCCTTTCTGCTGTGCCAGCCATCTTCTGAGATGCTGCATTTGGCCTTTGCAATGAACGAATATTGTTTGGCTTAGTCTTCTGGTTCATACTCATGCTGGGTTTCACTGAAACAGGCCTCTGAAATGGTAAATGCAAAATGTGTCATGACTTTACCAAACGACTCATGTTCTCGGGCGTATAAACACAAAGCATATGCTCATGCAGCTAGCTATATACAATTCAGTGAGTAGAAAACGGTATTCCAAAGAATTAAGAAAGTACTTATGACAAATAAACACTCGTGCACTCATCTTGCTAGTCAGTAAGTTTACTGTGCTATGTATTACCTTACTAACAGATGTGCGATCCAGAGGGCTATCTGAAAGGGTTTTGACCGACTTTGGTATTATCTTTGAAGCATATCTAAGTCTGGTGTCTTTCTCAATAGTTCTTTTAGGAGCCCTTACAGCTTCATATGGTGCTCCAAGACCATCAGGATCAGAACTGGCATTCTGCTGCACAATATCCATTCTGTCGGTAGAATCCGAATTATCACCACAAACATTTTCTCTAATATCCTGGTCGGTTTGCTGCAAAACTCCCGCTGATGAAGAAAGATTAGATGAGGAAAATCCTGTATTGAAGTTCTCATCTTCATGGTCATCATAGCATTGCAGTCCCTGCTCGGAGGTGGTTTCGTGTGCAGCTTGTTCCACATACTCATCAACACCCGCTCCAGATCCAGTGGGAGTTTCAAGCTCTGCAGCTGGCTCATCTTCCGCTGTCTGGCTAGAATCACTACCATCACCGCTGTATTCCAAAGTAAGTTCAGTTTGCTGGCTTTGCTGCTGTGAAGCCTTTAGTTCCCTGATCCTCTTGTAATACTCTTCAAAATATGCCTTCTTCTCAGCAACTAAACCATTGAATTTTCCAAATTCTTCATGACGCCTGTCATTAGTAAATACAGACCACTTCTCCCATGATAGAGACTCCAATTCAAATCTTCCGAAGGATATGGAACCATGATCGAGTGTCTGGGATACAGATACTCCCTGAGGAAATTAAAAAAAAATGAAATAGAAAAGGGAGTGAGACTACTAGCAGCCGGTGACGCTTACCACAGGAACAAAATTGCATTGGTTTTTTTTATTTCAGAATATAACAGTTCCATTTGAAATAAAATTGATTTCACATAGCACAAATAATTTGAAATGAAGCTGTTTATTGACTAGAATGCATCAGAAAACTTACTTGAGAACAATCCCGTTCAGTTGATTCTCCCTGTGACCATGCAAAATAAGTTTGATTGACCTCAGTCGCCATCATCTATTGTGTGGCTAGTTCATCATAGTTGGGTAGATTCCCTTGGCAAACCCTGCAAAATCAAATACATTTATAATCCAAGCACGATAACCTGACTGAAGTTCATTATGATAAACTAACAACCAAAATAGAAGTTTGAGTACAGTTGGGTGATCGTTTACTACAAGTAAACGATTAAGATTAGGAACATATTAGTAAGTTCACGTAACGCCGAACCCAGGACACAAAAACAAGTTTTCAAAAACATCAACAGTAAACCACAACTGGAAGACTGAAAATGATCCAGTATTTCCTATAAACAGTGATATGAAGAATTCTCCATCACTGGAAACTAACCACATAATAAATTCATCAAGTCAATCCTACTTGAAGCATCCCTCAACACCTATCCTTTCCTTTGGGGTCAAGATTCCACACACACGAAGTTTCCACCTTCCAAACTGCAGTTGAATTCCTCAACCCCAAACCATATACAGCCAGAAACCAACCTTCGTCTCAACTACCCAGATTGTGCCATTATTCGTTCACATACCAACCACTCAAACCAGTTGCAACCCGAAGAATAACAAGATGTTGAGATAAGTACAAAAAGAAACCAAGGGCGCTAAATGCAACTGCAACAAGCAAAACCCAAAAGAAAAATATGAAAGTTTCATGTAATACCAAGAATCAGAGAGCACCGACAGCACGTCTAATCCCTGAAACAAAAGCTCCACCCAAAATATCGATTTTTTAAGCCACAGAGCGAAGGGGGGAAAGGCCCAAAATTGCATCTGCAGAATTTTGCAGCTTTCAGCCTACCAAGACGACGTCAATCAAGAGCATAAGTACCATTTGGCCAATAGAAAAATCGAGTTCTTCCGACAAGGGAAAGAAGAATCTTTCTCGAGGGAAAATTTTGCACGTCTTGGTCTTCAGAATTGTGCACCGTCGTTGAATTGACGACGTGCTCTAGCAAGCATCACTGCATCAGTGACACTACACGGAAACAAGGAAAGGGGTGAAATCGAGAGAATAACAGAGCAGGAAAGCGAAAAGGGGCGTAACTGACGGTAAGCATCAGAAACCGAGAGATCCGAAAGAAAATCCTCATGAAAGTGGAAAATCAACTAATCATAGGAAAGAAAGGGAAATGCAAGAAAAGAGAGGCAGTTACATCGCAGAAAGATATAAACAGGTAAAAAAGACACTTTTGATGAGCAGCAAAGAAGAAGAGATTTCGCGTCAAAGAAAAGCCGAATCGAACATCCACTATTCATTCCCCTGCAACGCATAATTCAGCAGCTTCTCCGCACACACAGTCGCAGCGAAATGGACACCAAAATCGAACCATTCACCCCCCACAAAACTACACAAAGCTCATAGTACAAGGAGGAGAAGAATAAAAGACTTCCGGGAAGAACAAAAAAAGATAGAAAAAAATCACACATCACTGAGCCAGAGGAAACCAGTAAAACGCTCACGGAGCACGAAATCCAGCAAAAAAAAAAACCACCGCGGCATTGCAGAATTCGGCACCAACGCCTAGCATAACCACAGCCCACCTCCTGGAAACCTCAGCTTCGTCGCAAAAACCTCGACTTCTCTACGCAAAATCGTTATGGAAACCGGGGAAACGGGCCTGAATTCTGCATCACCTGACGACCCGAGCCACGGAGCAGCGACCCCCGCATGGGATCCCGAGAGCTGCCCGCCGTCCCCAGCTCCGGATCAGACAAGGACACGAGAAGCCCGCCGCTCTGTACCAACTAGTACTAGCGCTGCCACTGCCACTGCGGTGCGGCCACAGGAGAAGAACACAGCAGCGCAGCGCAGCACAGGTAGGTGCGTGCGCCAAGGGCTCTTGAATCTCGGCTTGATTAGTCTCTCTTCTAATGCCGCTACCCACGGTGGCGCGTGCGTTATTACTACGGCGATTGATTCCTTGCGTAACTACTCGCCGGCTTGGGTGTGGCCGTGTGGGTGATTAGTGAGAGTGAAGCATACTGCTAATGATAATACTTGGCGTGCGTCCCTGCATGTGGGCCCACGTGTAGTGAAGTATCCTAATTGGGCTGCCTAACGATTAGCGCAGGCTGCTTCAATGCCTGGTAAATAGTGATAGTCCTAATGGAGATTTCCTATTGCCCCTACATGAATTAGTAAATCACACCATAGATCAAGACTCAAGAGGCTACCAGTATTATTTGGTGTTGAACAGTCTTGCAAGGATTTATTAAGCCCAAGATAGCTAGGTAGGTAGATGATAAGACTAAGGAGGACAAGGCAAATAGCAAGCACCCTCCCAATTATTGAATCTTGGAGATGGAGATGATGACAAATAGAAAACTTTTGAGAGGCTTCTTCCTTCATCAGCATTTCTCTCTGCTACTTTGAGCTTGTCTATTCCCCATTTTGGGGGCACCTGTTAGTCCAGCTCCAGCACTTCCCTTGTACTTTTCCTTTGAGGGTAAATTAAGGCTGAATGATTTATGGTCCATGCATTGATCTTGTAGGCTTTGTTGGTTAGGTAAGGTGTGTGTCAACTGTCAAATTGAACGAGGCAGAATTGGGTCCCATATGTACACTTCTCCCTAACTTCACTAGATGGAGCTCATGATCGTTTGCTTCGATCAGATTTAACGTCCAAGATAAGAAAGATTGTACTGTCTTGCAGGTAAACTTTCGCTGTAAATGTCGGATTAAGCCCTAACTTCTGTCAAGAGACAAGATTAACCTTCAAGCTTCCCCCAGACATCATTGGCTTGGAAACAAATGGCACAATCCGAACCCAATCTAGCCCAAACTCCAAGTGACAAAGGCAACCTTCTCGTGCACAAGCACAACACTGAATTACGTGCTTTCTCGTGCAAAGCACAGTAAGTAATCAACGACATCACGGCAAGTGCCAGCAAACCCATGGTAAAGATTACACCTGACCGCCATGAGAATTGCTTTTTTTAGCCTTCTGATCGTGCTTATCTGATCGTGACGGCGAGGAGAAGAGTAGCAGAGATGGATTTGGATATCGGAAGGAGCAGGCAGAAAGGCGAGAAGGCAGCACGTTGACATCGCCACATGGAGGTGAGGTGAGGTGAGCTCCATGGATCCCTGACACGAGCAGCTGTCGCCCATGTTACTCTGCTCTGTACGTAGGAGAAGAACTGATCAAGGAAGGAAGGAGGCGTTTGTTTGGACTCGGCCACGCCGAGCGAGCGAGCGAGGAAGCACGCATGCAGCTAGCCGATCGGGCACTGCAGCTGCACGCACAATTATGCCCGTTCTCTCGTCGGCTAATGCCGTATTCCTCCTCTCCTTCCAGAGGACGACCAAGTTGGTTTTGGGGCCGGGCAGAGCAGCACAGTGGCATCCCATCATATGCACGTACTGACGTACGTAGGCTTAGGGCGATTAGCACATGAGGGCGACGTCACATGGCGCCTGCCGCGGAACACTCCTCGGCCACAACGTGCCATGTTGCCCATTGGCTCGTGTCTCTTGCCTCTTGCTGGGTTCAGTAGCCTCCCCTCCCCTCCCCTGCCCCGCCTTCTCTCTCTCATCCGTGGATATTCTAAGATGATCGTCAGAGGTGGCCGCATGGTTTTTTAACCGGATGACAGCCAGGGGGGATGTTCTGCCGACATGCAAACTGGCCTTCTGCTGCCTCGACAAAGTCCAACTAGTAAGACAGCCTGGTTGCTTGGATGGGGATTAGGACTATTCAACTCGCAGTACTTGTGGACTATACGTTTTTTTAAGATAATGGAAGAGAAAAAATCTTCTCTGACCTCTGCATCAAGAATACTTGCGGACTATACGTATTTCCAGTAAATTGTTCGTGATATTTGATCTGCGTTTTAAAGGTACACAAGCTCCTCTACCTAGCTAATTTCTCTTGCTCTCCAACTCCAAGAAGCTAGGAGGATCGTCCATTGCCATGCGATGTGTACGCCGATCGAACGAGCCACTGCAGGAGCTTGGCTGGTCAGATCGATCGATCTGACGTGTGAGCATAACTGACATAGCCTTGGCTGGGGTCAAAAACAGATCTGCATGTCGGAGTTGGACCCACCTGCAAGTGACGAGGGGCGCAGGAAGGCGTGAGCTCGGAGAAACATCCAAGGAGCCCCCACATGAAGGCCACATGGCTTTGCAAGGAACGCATCTGATGAGAGGCTTTCGATTGGGGGTTGCTGATCTAGGAAATCATTTCCTGAGGAAGTGATACTCTACTCATTATTCTAGGCATATCTCAGGGAATAACAAGGAGAATATAAGCTCAGGTTTCAGAGCACTAAACTATGTCTGCCTTCTATCTTTGATCACTTCTGCATTCACCATGCACGATCAATAAACAGATGCCAATATAATTGGACTCTTGGTCAATCTTGTCATGAGAATTCACACTGGTTTAGTTATAAAAAAAAAGTTCTCTAATGAGTACATACGTTACTTCTCAGTTCTCACTGGGGACAGACTGTGTTGTTCAACTAACTAATCAGCAAGGCTTTGATGCTACCATAGGACAATGCGGCCCAACTGCTAGAAAATAGATGTGAACCAAATCATATTCATGTCCCAACCCCTGAGAAAAGGGAACAAAAGGATGGATATGTAACACTAGCACTTTGTGAAGGACGAAAATGTGAGCCATCCTCCCTACCTCTGCACGAGTGCCTTATCATTGAGGGCTCCAAGACATCAATGCCGGCCTCCTCTGTACTCCCAGCTTCCCTTCACAGATCCTCTCCCCTTAACAAGCTTTTTCATTGGTCTAGAGGCCAACTGCATGATCATGCAAACGACATATAAGGGCAGCGAGAAAGGGGAGCCCATGACAGGGGCAAGGTACCATCCAATCATCCATGGATGGGGATCCGACCTTCAGGCTAGAATCAATGAACTTATATTATCCTTGCCACTGGCTTAGATCTAACTAGGATTTTGCCAACACTTTGGCTAAGAAAGTTCTGGCATGCCACCTCATATTTTCTTAAGCAACTAATTTGGTCACGACAACTCTGGTAAAAATTGGCTAACCCGCCTAAGGTTTACCTGGTGGCCCAAGGAATTTCGCTAGTTATAACACGCTTAACTAGAGTGTGTGGTAAAATGTGGCCTCTATAATTAGACACTTCTGATTAAAGTTCAGACTACTAGCCCAAGAAACACTGTTAGATAAGGTTCTCACCTAGGGATATTCCACAGGCCGGAGAGCTAGTCATATCCTAATAATTTGCCGAGAAGAAAAGAACGTTGCCGTGCAGATGGTTTTCCGCTCATTTAAACTCTTTTTTTTTGAACGAAATAGTTAAATTAGTCATGCGTAAATAAAATGGCAAAAATAACATGTATATCGTGCAAAACCACTATGGAAGATGACGTGCCGCTCGAAAACCACTAAGACCACGGCAGGTCGCCTACCATACTGCCTGCCGCACACCCCATCTTGTCGCTGCAGATCCTAAGGTGCTCCCGGTGAGAGACACATGTCCTGAAGCGCTTCCGGTTAGGGATGGCAACAGGGCCATTCTCCGACGGGAGTGGTGGAATATCCCCGTCCCTGATAGAAGAAAAAAATCTCTGTTCCCCGTCTCCGTCCTCGTCCCCGTCCCCGTCCTAGGGTGCTATTCTCCCCCGTTCCCCGTCTCCGTCGGGTTATCAAGGCCCTACGGGGACCTGGATCCAAAAATTACATCTTCAACCACTCCTACACAGATACACATAGAAACGATAAAATGAGTGTTCTAAATGATTTAAACAATGCTTATTAGTGTTCCAAATGAAGAATTCCAACAATATTATTAAAGATGGTGTCCCAACCCCTAAGTAAATAAGCAAGTAAACCCTCAAAGATTTAAACAATGCGGTAGTGGACTAATGACCCACATGACATAGGGTTATCGGGGGCCCATACGGGCAGCGGGGATGGGGAGTAGGAGAATAGCCCCAGCCCCACCTTACCCGATGAAAAATTGTATTTGCATATTAACATCCTGTGGAGGAGAAATAGCCCCAACCCTGGTCACTAATGAGTGAATTCTTCGTTGGGAAACGGGGAATGGGCCCCATTGCCATCCCTACTCCCGGTGAGCGGCAAGAACCTCAAGTGCTCTGAGAGCACTGTAGTCACATGTCTATCAAACTGTAGTATTATTTTTGCTAATTTTTTAGAAAGAAAGGTAAATTTGCTATTTCACCGTCAAATTTGGCCGAGAGAGAGAGAGAGAGAGAGAGAGGGAAACTCCCGTGTAGAGGCAAGGACGGGGATAGGTTTGTTGGCCTTTTCCTTTCTGTCAGTCAAGATGGGGACCATTGTATTCTATCTCCCTCCATTATCCCACTACGAGTACAGAGGCACATAAAAAAAAAAAGAAAAAGAAAAAGTGTTTTGCCACATGTATTAGGTGAGCATCATCATTCTTGACACATGGGAGGATCAAAACAAATCCCCTTGAAAGGTTCGCACTTGAAACTTCAAATCATCTGCCTGCCTTGTTCCTTAAGGATTTGTTTGGATAGGGAGGAATTAGAACCAATTTTTTTCGAATTGAAAAAGATTTTAATTCAAATTTTGAGTCAACCTAGAGGTATTAAGTCAGATCACAATGTATCCAAACAAGTCCTAAAAGTTAAAACTATTTCTAATGGGATATATGAACAGACAATTGTACATTTCATAAGTGTGGTCAAGTTCTAGAAGAAGAAGACAACGACGACGACGAGTGGTCAGAGAGGTTCCATCGACAAGAAGCAGAGTAGAAGCCAAATTAGATGGGTGTCTAGTCTAGATTGTACAAACAAGAGAAATACCGCTAACTGCAGATGCAAAGGCAAGAACAATTTTACCCCTCATTACAAAAGGCTCATCATTTCCACACAGGGAAAAACAGTACAAGAGCTCAGAGCAAGTTTCAGTCAGAAGTTGCATAAAAATCTGAATCACAATATGTAAAGAGCAGATTAAGGGCGTACCTTAGCCGTTAGGTGGAAGAAGATAAAACTTTGATAGTCTATTCAGAATCCAATCTTCCAAGTAGGCTTAAGCAGGATGGACTCTGTAAACTTGTAAAGCTATTCCCGTGTGTGTGCGTGTGCAATGTGGCCTGTGAATCTGTGATTTTAGAGAAGAAGGTTGTGAAATGGACATTAAGGTTATCTTTCTGTAGCAGTGGCAGTAGAGAGGGAAAGGGATTACATAACAAGTACAGTGCTAGTGTCCACTGTCCGTATAATTTAAAAAAAAAAAGATAAGCTGGAGGTGCCTTATATTCTCTCCATTGCACACTGCTAAATGGACAGCCCCATTAGTTACCTGAACATTACACTGTGATTGCTAATAGTAATACCAGTAGTGTACTGTAGATATGATGTCAAATATCATGAAAGTTCTTCAGACAATGGCCAATCAATATTTCTTCAGATAATGGCCACTCAATATCAGCACATAGTATGCTCTAAAAGAAGGATAAAATTCAGAGATGGGATTGCATGGTATCAGTTGGAGTGGTTGAAATGATGGTAATAATAATCCTTTCTGGGATTCTTTTTCTTGACACCATTCAGCATTCATAGTCTGATAATTCAGGTGAGTTCATGTCCATTTCTTATGAGATAATATCCAAAATTAAAAGGGGAAAATGTAGACATGGAGATCAGGACCCTGATACTTGTACCATAGAAGTCATTAACGCTAAGCTTGGACCCCCGATAATAAAGGGATAATTGTCAAAATGCCACACTTTACTTCTGCCTTAGATAAAATGCCATTATTTTCGACGTGATAGCCTAAATGCCACATATTATTTTCGTACTTCGTTAATTTGCCCTTTTGGAGTATTTAATTCATATTTTCGGTTTCATGACCTTGGCCCACATGTGAAAAGATGCTTTTGCCCCCCTCTCTCTCTCTCATCTATTTCTCTTGGCCGAAAGCCCCAGTCCAACTTCATCCTCCCCATTTTCTCCTCTATCTCCATTTCTTTGCTTCTCCTGGCGCCGCCTCTGCCCTACTCGGCCGGCTCATGGCCTTCTGCCCGGCCGTGGCGTCCTCCCGGATTCAAGCTTTCGCCTGCACTTCGGTTCCCTTGCCTCCGGGTCCTCCTCTCTCTCATCCACGCCGCCTCCTCAGCTCGGCCAGCCGGGCCGCTCCTGTTGCCGGCTTTGGCCGCCTCTCCCTCCTACTCGGCCAGTCTTCAGGCTTCGCTCTGTCTTGTCGGCCCTTGAGACCAATTAGCCCTTTGGCGTGTTCAAGACCTTCTTCTTCCGTGGCGCCACCCATGTGGCGATGGAGGAGTTGTGGAGGAGTGGCATGGTGGTCGAAGGCGCAAGCGAGAGGCGGCGGAGGAAAGGATGAGGAAAGCGAAGAGGAGCGAGAGAGGAGCAGACGGACCGGCGAGCTTGGAGAGAGCGGCGTCGCGAGGGTGGTGGTGGTAGTGGTGGAACTGCGGCTTGATGGTCGACGTTGCGTTGCCACCGCCGAGCCGAAGCGTCTTGGGGCTTCTGGCGCATTTCGATTTGTGGCAATGCGGTTGCTCGCTGGATCTATGGGGGGTTGGGTGGGGGCTTGGATTTGGAGGGCTTATCGTCTCCGTTTTCTCGAGATGGTTTTGATTCATTTCGTTGTTTCAGTTTAGGGGCAAAAGCGTCTTTTCACATGTGGGCCAAGGTCATTAAACCGAAAATATGAATTAAATACTCCGAAAGGGCATATTAACGAAGTACGAAAATAACATGTGGCATTTAAGCTATCACGTCGAAAATAATGGCATTTTACCTGAGGCAGAAGTAAAGTGTGGTATTTTGACAATTGTCCCGATAATAAATTGAAGAAGGCAACACGATTAATGCAAACCGTATGTACATAGATCTCGTTGGACCGCAAAGACAACACGGGGGGCTACTGTTCTCCACCTCGTTATTCAACACTTGTTCTTCTCTCCAATAGCTATGAAGATCAGAGACACAAGAACACAGCGGAAATCTTGTGTTAAAATTGGAAAACCCTTACTTAAAAACGTCGCCCCAGATAATCGTGACCGTGGCCAGGATCGAGCTTGGGTGGCGGTCGACCCCCATTGTAGGGACAACAGCCTAAGGCGATCTCAAATCGACATAACTTGATTTCGAGATCTAAATCCTCTGAGATTTCAAACATAGCTCATCGAGAAGATCAGGAACCAATTCCAATTGACTATCGGGACGATCGACGCCAAAGTTCCACGAATTTCTTGATCGAGGACAAGAAGGCACGGAAACTAGGGAAAATTAAAATTTGATCCAAAAACTTGCTCGTGAGATAAAGATGATCAAGATGACTCCAGATCAATTCCCACAGATCCTAGTAAGCTAGATCACAGTAAAAAACCCAATCAAAACCTTAGAAAAATGAAAATCCCAAAGAAGATCAAAGAGAGAGTAAGAACAAGATAGAACTCATCATGGGGCAAACTTGCTTGGATTGATTCAAGGGATTGTTGGTTTACGACCACTTCACCATAAAGAACAAAATCTCAACACTTGATCACTCAATCCATCTCTCTCAAACCTTAGCCTCAACTATCTCCACTTTCCCCCAAATCATAAATTAGGGTTTCCTAGGCTTGAGTTAATTGAGCTGCAAATCATGCACCTCTCCCTTTTGTAGTGGAGGCTAGGTCTAGAGAATAATCCTCGGGCGTTCGTTAAGCTCACACATAAACGAGTCTATATTCACACACGCTTCTCAAAGTGGATAACGAACAGGGTCTCCTGAATTCGTCTCTTCGTGAACTCCATCTTCTCTTGACCTAAACCGTCTCTCCTTGCGTTGTCTTGTGCCACGGTTTCTCCAAGGTCACCAACCCCTATTTTGGCGAAGATACCAAAATACCCTTTCTCGATCCTTCTCTAAAGGCCGAGTCCAATAATCGTGAAACAATCCCATGCTTTGCCACGTGTAGGTCCATCAATGGATCTCTTCATGTCGGCAAGTCGACCATCCAGCTCCCACCAAAACCACCATGGCACTTGCACCAACCCCAAGCCACTTAATGCAACCTGTTGCACTGAACCTCCTGTTTAGTCGCTTTTGTCCATCTTGCGTCATGCTTGAGTCCAACCACTTCACTCAACATCCTCGATCATTCTGGATCTCAGCTCTCCTAGCCTAGTCTTGACCATCCTCATCATTGACCGTCATTGACTCCAAGCTGTCTGCACAACAATAGACCAATAATTCGATTCGGGGCACAATATCTTCGCAACTTGACCCACGTTAGCCAAAACATTCAACATGCAAGACCTATGCATTGAATCTCAAGACTTTTGCCAATTCCACATAATTCACCGCCTTCCCGGCGTATGACAACCTTTTGGCTGGTCTGACCACCATCCAATCAGTCTGACTGGGCCGGTCAGACCGCTTTGGGAAATTTTTCCAAGTCTCAGCTGTACTTTCTCTATAAATTTCAAACTATATATAGTTTTTCCTCGAAACTCTATTTTCAATGAGACCTAGTACAAACGCATCACCTCACCTTCCTACACACATGATTTTAGGCCAAATCCAAAAATTCCACTTTTCAATTTTTGGCCGATCAGACCGCCCCTTTGGGTCGATCTAACCGCTAGGCCCTAGCCGGTCTGACCACCATCCCAAGGCCGAGAAGATCGCCTTGACCATCGATGGTCGGTCGGGCGAATCCATAGGGCTTCGGTCACCTTGATTACATGGCAAAGATCAGAACCGTGAAAACGAGGGTTTTTCTAAACACCTCGACACTATTATCAATTGTTCAACACACTAAGATTAGGATCATCTACCCATGATCTCCACAATCTCCCCCTTGATGAACACATTGGTAATTCCCTAAAAATACAAATTACAGGATCTTTTGAAAAACTCTCACTCGTTTTCACGCAAAGGCACAACTTGATCCTTAAGCAAGAAAAAGCCATGAAAATAACCAAGTTGGCTTGAGGAATGCAGAAACAAACTAGTAGAGGCAACAGAGTGCATGAAAGCTTCAAATCCAAAGAGGGCATCAAAAATCCACTTAAGGCCCATATGAAAGAACAAATGTTCAATTTGACCTTTGATCATAGTGAGGATTCAAGAATGCAATTCAAGTCAAGAATTGAACATTAAAAGCACAAGAATGCATATGAGATACCCCCCTTACTAAGATCTATCATTTTTTGGAATTTTCCATTTTCTCCCCCTTTTTGCACTTTCTCTCC
This sequence comes from Phyllostachys edulis, assembly GCA_036346405.1. Classification (NCBI taxonomy): domain Eukaryota; kingdom Viridiplantae; phylum Streptophyta; class Magnoliopsida; order Poales; family Poaceae; genus Phyllostachys; species Phyllostachys edulis. The sequence continues at coordinate 13,521,414 of CM070546.1, read as the reverse complement.
TATCTGCATGCAAAGCCCATTTTGAGCATTTTTACCACATCTTCTTCTCATTTGACAATGGAGTCATTAAGTAATCACGCATTTCTCTCATCCAAAGATTTCAATTCTAAGATGCATGGACAAAGCATAAGAAGGGGCATGCATGAAATGCAATGGAGTGATTTCATTTTTGGATTTTTCAATTTTTGGTGAACAAGAAGCTTTAAAAATTACCCAATATGAAGAAGCTAATAGCTTTTAAATGCACAAGACATATCAAGTATGAAAGCTAGCATTCCAATAATGGCAATCTACAATTTGACAACAAAGCATATATCAAAGAGCGATCTAGTCTAGTGAATTACTGAAATAACTAGTTGATAATCATATAGATTGCAAAAGTATGAACCAAGCCATAGCAAGCATACAATCTAAGATAATGAAACAAGCATTGACTATTAGAACGATCACAAAGGCTGCAACTTGAAAAACTTGCACAACTTCTTTTGATTTTTTCAATTTCTACTCTCGACGTGTAACATATATATTGTTTGCAAGCAAAGATTTGGCATTTTTTTCCATGGAAGAGCTCTTTTTTTAATCTTGGGGGGTGCTCTTGGCGTGTTACAGACCGCTTGCAAGCACTCTCCCTTCTTTTTTTTTCTTTTTCTTTCATGATACAATTGTGGATTTTTTTTTTTTTTTAGAAAACAAGGGATTTCCCCTCAAAAGCATTGTAATTGAGCCAAAGCCATGAACTGTCCAAGGTTTTTCTTTTATGTTCAAGACAAATTCAAGATAAGCTAAGTAATCTAAATTGGCATTTAATGACATGAGTAAGATCTCAAAAGGCATAGAAGTTTGTCTCTACTCATACAAAGCAGAATTTATATATCACTTGGCAATTAAAGATTAGCTCTAAGGCACTTGCCAAGGCATCAATTGACCAATAAGTAGCTAAGCAAGTGAATCATTCTAAGACAAGCATACAAGCTATAACATGACATCAATCCAAAGCTAGCTACATCAACAGGGGTAATAAGATAAGCTTGATCAAATTTAAAGTTGAAGCAATAAAACTTATATCACAATGCATCATTTTTTGATTTTTCATATCAATACAATATGATACAATGATATGCAAAAAAAACATATGCGTGCTCTCCACCACCCCCATGGCCACCGGCTGGATCTAGACACCTAGGCTGCCGAGACGCTGGATCCGGCATCGCCCTCATTGGATCCGGCGAGGTAGAGGAGGTTGGGGAGGCCGTAGCTGGAGCCGGTGAAGGTTGGAAGGGTTGCCGGAGGTAGATCTTGCGCCTCCACTAGTCCGGTCATCATCGTCGCCTCGTCGGTTGCCATGCCACCCATTGAAGGTGGAGGGGACGGCGGATCCGATCAGTCGGAGGGTCGAGACTGGATCTGTACGCCCTCTCCACCCTGTTGGCGCGCTGCCATGTTCCCTATTGCCGCGATGTAGCCCTTCTCTGGTCGCCGGCATCCATGCCGCCGTCACCGCACCGGTTGCCCACCGTCTCGCCAGTGGGAGAGTAGAGAGATGGAGAAGCATGAGAGAGGACCAGAGAATGAGAGTGGGGAGAGAGAGACACCGTTTGTTGAGATGTATGTGGTGGGACCCACCCATGTACAATACGTGTATCATGTACACAATACGGTAGAAAGATCATGCATCAATCTCGAAGATCATTTTAGACCCTTGATAATGCATGGAGCTCCTAGGAAATCCACTCACTTTTTTCAACGGTCTTACTGTTGGGTCAAAAGTTTGTGGCTATTTTTAAAGCACAATTTGACAAGCAAGCATGATAGCACTACATAATGAAACTATAGAACTCAGTTCTGTTAGAACAAAGTTAGTGATAGTTACTTAGTCTGTATGCATTACTAGAACCTTCGACCATTAGTGCCTATTACACCCGATCCTTTTGAGGGTTTTTTTGTCCTCCCTTCTTATCAGGTTCAGATGGAACTCTCAAAAAGTCTAGTTTGACCGTATCATTTGCGCAGCTGAACAATTAATACTGAAGACCAACAAAGATATTCAGATAAGATGCTAGGCAACTATTAGCATGAAAAGCTTGTGTTCCATCTTAGTACATTTGATGCATTATTTTTAGGTGCACCTCTCAGTAGGAAGAAAGATCTGAATGTGATATATGAACTACCATTATTAACATAGACTAGAAGCTAACCCGCGCCAATGGCTTGGTTGCTCTTGTTTTACGTTGGCCACGAATGAAGGGTTCTTAGGGCGTAAAATGGCAGCGCTAGGGTTTTATAGGTGAGAAGACATTGGCTGGTTGTCGAATCATCAAGTGTTAGGGGATTGGTACACAACAGATAATAAATAATAGAGTAACTTTGAATTCAACGCCATATCGGACCAACACATGCACTTGTTAGGGCTTTGGTAGACAATAGATAATAACAAATAGAGTAATTTTAGGTGTAGTGCTATGTTGGAGCAGAACATGAATCTGAAATTCAGGGACAAAACATATACATTTTACACAAGAACAAAACTAACAGAGCAATTTTAGATGTAGTGGTGTGCTAGAGCATCATATGTCTTTTTCATTCTAGGGACAAAATATGAATCTCACGGAGAACCTGTAGGTGCTGTAAGTGGTGCAATAATAGAAACCTAGATTGGAACCCTCATAGAAAAACTCGTTGAATCAATCAAGAAGCAAACACAAAGCTAACTAAGAGTAGAGTATCGTAAGTGGATCAATAATAGAAACATAGATTGGAACCTATATAGGGAAACAGGTCGAATCAATCAAGAATCAAACGCATGAACTGAGAGTAGAAATAGCATGGCCGTGGGAGGATATGACAACTAACGAAAAATACCTCTACGTTCATCTGTGAAACTTACATTTCCTTCTAGATCTCCAGCGTACTAACCATGTACACCCAAAAGTCTACAAAAGGAGTAGAAACGTAAAGTAAATCAAACAACTGCACGTCCTCACTGAAGTACCAAAAAATAGAATAACTACAAAGCATTGGTTCTTTTAATGAGAATTAATCATATAAATAAAACAAATACACGACCTTTCATGAGAATTGAGTACACAATGTTTACTACTAATAAGTAATCACAACATGGCAAGATTTTGGCCTAAACCTCATCCATAGGTCTCAATTTCTCTTGCGAAGAAGCAGGCAAAGCATTAAAAAGTTTACCATTTGGATTTAGGATGCACACCTGCACGTATATGGTTACTGTGCGTTCTCCTGACTACATTGTGTAACTGGTCCCGCTTCCAATGTGATGATCAATGTCATAAATCAACCGAAGTGCAAACAATAAGCATCCATGCCTAATAAGTCTTACGAAAACATTACAACTATGAAATTTCCGATGTGCTGGTGATTTGCTCTATGGCAGGTGTCTATTTTTTGTCCTTTCAACAACGAACTACACGCCCGTAAAAATGATAGCTAATTCCCCCAAAAAAAAACACAAATCAAGCGTTATGGCATGGAGATGAGATTTGTAGGCATGCTTTAACTATAAGATGGAAAGAAGAGAAACGAAGAAAATGTATGTATAAGGGAGATCCGTTTTTTACAAGATGCTACTGTTTTGCAAGCGAAAAGGATGGAACCTATAATATTGGCTGAGCTAAGTTTTTTTAATGAAGACTTCGTTTTCCACTAATAAGTAATCACGACATGGCATTTCCCCCCATTTGTTGTCCAAAGTTCAAAGCTATAATTAGAGTGAGGATACCTTCATGAAGAACCTTACCTAATCAGTAGTTGGCTAGCCTAAACATGATATGTTCTCACAAAAAATGATGACTTCAGAGAAAGGAAAGTGATATACCTAACATGGCAAAAAAAATTCCTATTTGTTGTCCAAAGCTCAAAGCTATAATTAGAGTGAGGCTACCTTCACGAAGAATCTTACCTAATCAGTAGTTGGCTAGCCTAAACATGATTTGTTCTCACAAAAAAATCACAACTTCAAAGAAAGGAAAGCGATATAGCTAAGGATCTGAAAAGATATTGCTCTAGTTTACATAAAAAAACGTAGCCCCTGTCCCAGTCTGCATTACTAAACATTCGTATCAACAACACCATATCTTATCCATGGGTCTCAATATCTACTACCAAGAAGCAATCAAAGCACATCGCTTATCATCCTTGAGCTCACGGTGAATGAACTCGATGTCATTACTGAGCTCGATGTCGTTCCTATCTGCACCAGACCCCGGCGTGGAGGGGATTGTGTACAGACTTGGAATGAGTCGTAGGCATCAAAAAGCAAGCGTCGTCCCCCACAGCGGCATTACATCAAACACCTTGAAGGCAAGGACATGAAGACGTCTCTCTGGTAGCGGTTGCTGGACATGGCCGTCACCGCGACGGCGAGGAGGAAGGCGACAAACTTGTCACACGACTGCTTCATCTGGCCTCAATTTGCCACCACTAATCTCTATCGCCGTCGACAACGCCACCTCGGCCCTACCTCGCTCCTCCTCGGCGGTAGCACGGGGAGCAGGTGGGTGCAGCGTGGGGAGGAACGGGAGGAAGAGAGGAGGGAGAGGATAGGGAGGAGGCGGAGGTGCTCAGAGAGCGTACCAAGGGGGATGGATGTGCCTGGGAGAGAGGAGGCGAGGCGTCGCGGGGCGGCTGGAAGCGCGAGACAGAGAGGAGGCGAGGCGTCGCGAGGCGGCTGGAAGCGCGCGACAGAGAGGAGGTTGAGGCCCACTCCCTCATCCGAGGGTGACACAGGACAACGATGCGAATCACAGGGGCCGCTGTCGCCACAGGAGGCGTAGGGGTGGCATTAGCCTGTAGCTGGAGATGGCGAGGAGGAGGAGATGGCTGAGAGGAGGAAGAAGAGGAGGGTGAGGACTAGAGGTGGAGAGCAGGGTGGAGGCGAGAAGGTCGGAGGCACACGGGAGAGAGGAGGCTAGAGGCGAGGCGGCGCGAGGAGGGACCACCGTGGGCGCGCAGGAGAGAGGAGGCGGAGAGGATGGCGGCGGCTGCGAGGAGAAGGTGTTGGTGAGGATCTGGGGAGAGCAGCCGCACGAGGGGGATCTGGGGAGGCCATCGCACGCGTGAGGCTCGTCTGGTCATTGTAAGATCGAGGAGGCCGACTAGAGGAGGGTGAATAGTCGTTTCTAAAAAATTCTAAAGCTAAAACCGATTTCTAATGCGGAAGCTAATAACAATACGGTTTTGCCTAAATCAATTAGGTTCAACTAAGTGCACCAACAACAAGTCTAATAATGAATATAGCAATCAAGCATAAGACTTTTATTCAATTCAATTCTAGCAAGGTGAATAGCACAAAGCAAGGCAAGCATTCATACACAATGAATAAGCAATTTAATACAACGAATATAAATTGCACAATGTAAAACATAAGAATGCAAACCACAAGATGACACGGTGATGTTTTACCGTGGCGTTCGGAGACTTGCCGGTCTCCTCTAATCCACGTTGAGGCAAGCCCAAACCAATTGGACTGGCTCCACGAATTGAGCACCCGCCTCCGAGGTAAGTCCAAACTAATTAGACCAGTTCCAAATCGAACCAACACCTCGCTCCACTAAGGTTGCTCCTTCCTCCACTCCAGAGATGGCGAGCACCATACCACTCACAAAAACCAGGCCTTCTCACAAGCTCCTTTGAGAAGATCACTGGACCAACGACGCCTCCACGCCGTCTAGGTGTCGACAAACACTAAGAGTAACAAATCTCAACTCTCACTTGACCTAATCAAGTGTCTAAGCTCAAGTGGATACACAATCCACTACCTAATGCAACACATGCACTAGGGTTTGCTCTCTAACCTCACTAAGTGCAACACATGTACAAAAGAGAATGAGAGACTTGCTCTTTACTCAATGGAATGTCTAGGGGCATCAGCAACCTCCCCTCACATGGCCAAGGTGGGTATTTATAGCCCACACACAAAAACTAGCCGTTGGGAGAAGCTGTGCTAAAAAATCAGCAGGGCCGGTCTGACCGCAGGCATGTGGCCGGCCAGACCGCACCTCCTCCAACAGTCAGAAAACTAGCCGTTGGAGCACTGGTGGTCCGACCGCCACCAATGGCGGTCAGATCAAGACTGCCCGATCCAGACCGCCCTAACACGTCGGTCAGACCGCTCCACCAAAATCCAGTTTTGGTGCTTCTCTAGAAAAACTTGACCGGGTCGATTGACCTGCGAGTCCGGTCAGACCACACCCATACCGGCGGTCAAACCGCGCCACAGAGAAGATCAGATTTTTGCATTTCTCTTTCAACACAATTCTGCAAAACACATTTGCAAAGGATATGAAATACAAACAAGGCATGTAGGCAAGATTCTCAACAAGTTGCAAAACACATTTGCCAACTTTTAGAATCAAACCACAAATTGCACTCCGCTTCAACTCAATTTGCAAAACACATTTGCCAAATTGACGCGCGATGCAAACAATGATTCAAGTGAGATTCTCAACAAGTTGCAAAACACATTTGCCAACTTTTATAATCACACCACAAGGAATAAGGTACATAGACTTAAACCGTTTGCAAAGCACATTCGCAAACTTAAGTCACATGCTACAAGGAACATACATGAGCCACAACTATTTGTAAAACACATTCGTAAATATTGACAACAAGTTAAGGTGAGCTAGAGCAAACACAATGAGCTATCAGCACATGACTAACTCAAGCTACTAGTTAAGATTCCTCTTAATAGTACGTCAACCTATACTAGCAATCCGGTCTTCCAACCAAACACCAAGACCGGTAAAAGACTAGGAACAAATCCTTAGCCCTAGCTAGTCATACCTTTGCCTTGCACATCTTCTTGAACATCATCGACACATGATGATTTCCTTTTCTTGATATGTATCAACACATGATGCATTCTTCACTTGATCTTCATCAACACATGATGAAGCTTCACTTGACTTGATGATCAACACATGATCATCTCTTCTTGAATATCATCGACACAAGATGATTTCCTCTTTCTTCAAGACTTCATCAACACATGATGAATCTTCTCTCGACTTCCATCAACACATGATGGAACTCCTCTTGACTTGATGATGATCAACTCATGATGTCATCCCAAGTCTTCAACCATATGGAACTTAACCTATTCATCCAACTCAAGAAAAATATTAGTTCCACAATATGATTATCATTAATTACCACAACATACCATTAACCTATAATGATAGGACAAGATACCACAATCTTTCCCTCTTTGGTAATTGATAATAATCACTTCGATTGAAAATAAATTGAATGTAAATAGACAATGAGTATATATGGACTACACAAGTCTTATATACTCTTATGAATATATTAACTACACAAGTTAAATATATTCTAGATTATATGAGTACACATAAACTATACAAGTTATGTTATACTCATATGAATATATTAACTACGCAAGTTAAATATATTCAAGGGATACGTTTCAAAGTAAAGATCCCAAATATATGTGGACAAAGGAACATGGATCAATACTAATACAATCACAAAATATAGAATGAGCTCCCCCTAAATGTATGCATACACAAATGTGTAATAGGAACATATGCACATATTCAATTTAGACTTTTGGTGGAGTTCAACCTATATTTTGGATCCGAGGAATGCAACAATGTATATAAGAAATGCTGTCGAATGTATACCTCTGTGATTCTTACCTTTTGATCCAATTGAGACTAAACCATAGATACAACATTAGAAGTGTTAGTCTCACAAATGGATTTATCATGAATTACTTGCATGCCTTCATGATTTTCACCTTTATATCCAAATAAGACTATACAGTATGTATATCAATAAAAGTGTTAGTCTCACAATTAGATTTGTCATTAATCACCAAAACTCCATTAACACATAATGGCAGGTCTAGATCCTTCAGTCGTTCGCCAATGATCCGACACAGCAGCTCCCTCGGGGCGACGTGGCCCGCGCGAGAGCCGCACTTCCCACGCCTGGCAAGCATCTCATCCCACATGACCCCACGCGTTTGGCGCTCATCCGACAACCATTTTTTCCGAGCGATGTGGCCTCGCGGGTGGGGGCGCTTTCCATCGGCTGTTAAATTAGGTAATTGATCGCACCTAGTAGACCAAGAACAGTGAAATTCCAAATTAGCATTCTCTTATGTAAACTAAGGACGAGAAAACATAATATTAAAAACAAAACATATAGAGAGACCTCTTAGTTCTATTCTATACCACATGCCCTTGTTTCCTTCCTTAGTTTCAATTTGTTGGACCGGAACGGCGACTAGAGGGGGCAGTTAATATGAGCTATACTCTTTTTCGACCTCGACCAATTTCAAATTCTTCTTATCCTCAGTAGCTATAGAAACTATGAAGATCTGAAACACAAACACAATGGAAGTCTTGCGTTGAAATCGACGAACCTCGAGGCAAAACACCTCTCAACGACACATGGCTGGTCTGACCGTCTATGGCCTAGGAGCAGCATGAGAAGATCACAAATTGACCTAACTTATAAATCCGTGATCCAAATCCCATGAAACTTCAACCATAACTTATCAAGAAGATCAGAAACATATTCCAATCAACGATGGGGACGATCAAAGCCAAGGTTCTATGAATTTCTTGGATGATATCAAGAAGGCACAAGAAACGAGAAAATTCAAACTTTGATCCAAAAACTTGCTTGTGTGAGGATGATGGTCAAGATGACGCTAGATGGATTTCCACACGTCCTAGCAAGCAAGATCACATCAAGAATCCAAACAAAAACATAAGGAACACCAAAATCCTTAAAGGCATCAAAGTGAGAGTAAGAACAAGAGAGAACTCACCTTGGAGGAAAATAGAAATCTTGCTTGGATCAATTCAAGAGATTGTTGGTTTACAAATACTCCACCATGCAGGACAAAAGCACAACACTTGAGCACTCAATCAATCCATCTCCTTCAAACCCTAGCCTCTCTACTTCACCTTCCCCAAATCACAAATTAAAGTTTCTACTTTGAAGAGCCTCAATGTTGCAAATCCTGCACCTCTTCCTTTTATATTGGAGGTTAGTCAAGACAGAAAACCTTATTGGACGCTCGTTAAGCCCACACACAAATGGGTCTAAACTTACGCATGCTTCTCAAAACAGATGATGAACCAGGCTTCTCGAACCCATCTATTTGTGATCTCCATCTTCACTTGACTTAATATGCCTCTCCTTGTGCCGTCTCTCGCAGCAGTTCCTCCAAAGGTCACCAATCCGGTATTTTGGTGAAGATATCAAAATACCCCTTCTCGATCCTTCTCCGAAGACCAAGTCCAATCGTCATGAAGCAATCCCATGCTTCATCATGTGTAGGTTGATTAATGAATCTTTCCATGCTGGCAAGTCTCTACCATTCGGATCCCACCAGAACCACCATGGTACTTGCATCAACTCCCGCGCCACTTGATGCAACCCGTCATATTGAACCTCATGTTCGGTCATCCTTGTCCATCTTGAGCCATGCTTGAGTCCAATGACTTCACTCGACATTCTTGATCGTTCTAGATCTCAGCTCTTAGCCTAGTCCCGATCATTCTCATCGTTGACCATCGTTGACTCTAAGCCACATTCACAACAATAGACCAAGAAATCATTTTCGGGCATAAGTTCTTCGCAACATGACCCATGTTAACCAAAACATGCATCATGCAACACATATGCACTGAAACCCATGATTTTGACCTAATCCATGAAGTTCACTGCCACCCTGACGCATGAACAGGGCCTAACTGGTCAGACCGTTGCCCTAACCGGTCTGATCTCTGGCCATTTTGTCTTACCGCTCCCCTAACCGGTCTGACCAGCCAAAGCCAATTGGTGGCCGGTCAGACCGCTCCAATACTTAGCCAAATTTTTAGAGGTGAAAAATCTGCCCCTCTCTGGAAAATTAAAAGTCTATCTAGTATTGGCTCAAAACTCCAAATTCAATGAGACCAAGTGCAAACGCATCCTCTCACCTTCCTACACCCTCTATTTTTGGCTGATTCCCAAAATTCATATTTTACTTTTTGGCTAATTCCCAAAATTCGTATTTTACTTTTTGGCCGGTTAGACCACCGCCTGTGGCCAGTCTGGCAGCCAGCCCACCGGCCATCCCTCAGCTGGTCTGACCATCGGCATTGGTCGATCAGACCGCCACTTCGGTCGGTCTGACCTCCTAAGGTCTGACAGAAGGCTGAAAGGTTACCGAAAACGAGGATTTCTCTACATGCCTCGACACTATTGTTAATTGTTCAGCATACTGAGATTGAGAACATATCCCATGACATCCACACCAATAGATTGCTTTCCAAGCATCCATATGAAGGAAGATTTTGCATATATTTACTTTGTCCTTTATACTTACCTTGCTCCCATCCCAATACGGGATGAATTTCAGCTCCCTCTCCCTGTGGTATGCCTTTGCGCAGAGGAAGCCATCAATGCAAAAGGAGACATGATCCATGATCTGGTCAAGTATCACCATCGATCTCACTGGGAGAAGGCGCACCAAGCGCGTTTGATGCCCCAATATCTTTCAAGACATGCAAGATGGTGCCGAGAACCTTCACGTTGTCAGCGTTGCTTTCTCCTGAAGTCACTCCATTGTCCTGAGATGTACCATGTAACCGGGTTTCCAATTTCCATCCAGTCTCCTTCCCTTAATGCACCTGGCAACTGGCATCAAACAATCATAAGAGAACTATGGAAATGCACATATAGGTCATAACTAGCCTTGAAGTAAAGCGTATTAAGGATACCTACACAAATTCGTCAGTTCAGACATAAACAGTTTGAAGGGAAAGTCTTTGCATGTGATGTGATGGCTCTAAACTCTTGTAAAATATGCACGGTATCTAAAAGTCCAATTCACTGGATCGTTCAACTAGAATTGACCTGCCACATTCTAAATGTGACAAGACCCGACGAGCCTCGAGTGAGAATTTGAAACAATGTTACCTCGACATATCGGTCAAGTCTTCACATGCTTCACAAAAAGAGAGGAGTAATCTCTACAAGGGAGTGTTTCGGACAGCTTCGGCTTAAAGCCGTTTCAAACGGTGGCTTTTCTCACCGGCTTTTTCAGAAGTCAGAGGCCGTGTTTAATGTGAGAAAGGCGAAAGCCGCCACCAGGCAGTTTCCCACGGCTTCCCACTACCCCCTTCCATATTTACCCCTCAAGTTCACAATTATTTACCCGCTTTTGCCATCGCATAAAACCCCCACCCAACCAAACTTTAATCCTAACCCCCACACCCCGAGCCCCTCGCGCCCCACCTCCTCCTCCCACGCTGGCCCCCACCTCCTCCCGTGCCGAAGTCGCCGCACCTCCTTCCCACGCGGCGCCGCCCCTCCTCATCCTCCTACACTGGCCCCCACCTCCTCCCGTGCCAACGTCACTGCCCCTCCTCCTCACCACTCACCACCACCCTTTCTCCTCCCCATGCGGCGCCACCCTCCTCCTCCCCTTCTACACCGCCCCTCCCTCTTCCTCCCACGTGGTCTTTGTAGCTGCCTCCTCTTTCTCTTGGATCTCAGACACCCCATATGCCACCACTCGTCCCCCGACCCCAAGCCGCTGGCCTCGACCCTGAGCCACCCCCTCCTCCCTCGACATCGGCCTCCTCCCTGCTTCTCCCTCGACGCCACCCTCCTCCCCCGAGCCGCCGCCGCCGCTCTCTTCCTCCTCCTCTCGACCCGGCGCTGCCCTCCTCCTCCCCCACTGTCGCCACCCGCGCATCCGGCCACCTCCACCGAGTCGCCCGCCTGCACCTCCCTCCTCCAACCCAAGGTACAAGATCCCTCTAACCTCTTATCCTCTGAATCCATGGTTGTCTTTATTGATATATGATTTTTGCCCCTCATGGGAATGTGATTAGTACTAGTAATTGGTCTAGGTCTCCAGGTTTTTTTTACTTGATCTGTTGTCTTGGTGGAGCTTGATCAAGGCTGCTGACCATGATTATGTCTGCGACCTCCTCCATGCTCCGCCACTGTGTCTACCGGAGAGGGTGGCTGCAATCATCCGCACTTTGCGTCTTCTGCTAAGCTGGACCAATGTACTTGTGTCCGACATCCGACGAACCAACCTCGTCCTGAAGATCGTTCTTACGAACTACATGGATAGAGCCAAAGCATCCATCGAAAGAATCAAAGACTACATCGGCCGGCAAAACAAAAAGATTGACGACGTCGAGACCGTGAAAGAGACGAATGTCCTCATCTAGAGAATCGTTGACAGGCTTCCTTCGCTCAATCAGTGCCAAGCTCGGCTCGCCGCCGCGAAGGAGCAGGTGGAGGCGTATCGCCACGTATTCCCTGATCTAGCCCCCGGCGAACTCCACGAGCAGGCTTAAAAATGACTAAGGGCTGTGATAGGGTCCTGCCTTGGCCACTAGGGCCTCCTTTCTTTTCCCTTTTTTTTCCCTTATTTTGTTATTTTCGATCAACATAAATAAGAAGAAAAAATGCAACCGGCCATGCTATTTTGGCCGAATAATATTTAAGAATTTTTATCTCCTATTCTTTATTGTTATGTACATATAAAGATAACTGTAATGTTTTCTTTTGGTTTACTGCCAGAACACACAAAAAACGATACGATAAAGATGAAAACACGATAAAAATACAGATTTACTACTTTATAAATGATCATTTACCACTTCCTGCATGTGCTTTTACTGTTACACTACATTTTTGTTGTACTGCCCGCTGAACATTTACTGCAAAAAAAATTATGTGATAGTTCTTTGCTGTAAAATACGAATGCAATTACTGAGCTTCTATTTTGTTTGTAATTACTGCATATGTGTCATGTTTTACTACATTGTGGCCTACATTTTACTGTACTACCTTCGCACTCCGTTGTTTTGTATGTTTGCATGTTCATAGCTGAAAACACGGTACCAAATCAAACCAAACCCTCGTCCCCCCCCCCCAAAAAAAAACAAATCGTACAATGCCGCTCGGGCTACCCGATACGTCTCTTCACCTCCCTCACTACAACTTAAAAGGATGTTCTCAGCAGTAAAACATCTTATAACTTTATTATCTTATCGTTGTGTTTTTACTATCAAATACACATATGCTCGAATAAAAACCGCATGCCGCACGAAAGGCAGTAAAACAGATAACAACTTTAGTGTCAAAATCGAATCTCGCGCGTAGTGCGAGTGTTTCTGCCCCACCGACTATAGTTGGTGGGCCAGATATTGGTTGTGTGTGCGCACAAGATCGCGCGGCGCGGCATGTGTCTGGCGTAGTATACCTATTATACGCTCGACTACATAATAGTATTTATGTACATTTATCTGCACCTGAGCGTAGAATTAATTATTCTATGCTCAAGCCAGCCCACCATGCGCCGACCGAGCCGCCCTTACGAAGCGTTGAACATGCCATTTTGGCCCACTAACTCATGACCCCCACGCATGACGTCACGCGTCTAGTGCGCGCTATGACGAGGTTGAAAGTAATTGTGATAATAATTTTACTGCAGCACGTATGATCGTGTTTATATTTTTTACAATTGTTTCATACGTGCATGGCTGGATGTGCCAGTAAACTACAAGTGGAGTCCAGTAAATTTTTTTTTTGGTAACAGAGCAGTAAAGTTATGTGGAGGTTATAATAAATCTCTTTTAGCAATGAAATAATTTTTTTAGTAAATGCACAAAGAGGTTTTTATTTGCAAGACTTATATCATTATGTTACTCTCGTCGTCACCAAGCTACCGGTGAAAACCGTTTGTGAATCGGAGCTCCAATAAAAAGTTATTGCAAAATAAGAAAAGAAACATTCGTGTATAAAATAAGAAACCAATTGTTTGCTAGTTGGTCGTCTACTTGTCTGTACTAGTTGGCTAAGATGGTAATAAAGTCATGTGGAGGTTGTAGTAAATCTTTTTGTAACATAGCAGTAAAGTCACGTGGAGGTTGTAGTAAATATTTTTTGTAACAGAGCAGTAAAGTCATGTGGAGGTTGTAGTAAATCTATTTGTATCAAAGCAGTAAAGTCATGTGGAGGCTGTAGTAAATCTCTTTTAGTTATGCAGTAATTTTTTTTAGTAAACGTACATAGATGTTTTTATTTGCGAGACTTATATCATTCTATTATCCTCGTCGTCACCAAGCTACTGGTGAAAACCTTTCGTGAATCGGAGCTTCTAATCAAAAGTTATTTGTGAAAACAAGAAAAGAAATATTTATGTACAAAATAAGGAACCGGTTGTTTGCAAGTTAGTTAGCTACTTGTCTGTACTAGTTGGCTAAGATGACAGTAAAGCCATGTGGAGGTTGTAGTAAATCTTTTTTAGTAAATGCACAGAGAGTTTTTTTATTTACAAGACTTATATCATTCTGTTACCCTCGTCGTCACCAAGCTACCGGTGAAAACCTTTCATGAATCGGAGCTTCCAATCAAAAGTTATTGTGAAAATAAGGAAAAAACATTCATGTACAAAACAAGTAACCGATTATTTGCTAGTTGGTTGTCTACTTATTTGTACTAGTTGGCTAAGATGGCAAAGTCATGTGGAGGTTGCAATAAATCTTTTTGTAACAGAGTAGTAAAGTTATGTGGTGGCTGTAGTAAATCTCTTTTAGTGATGCAATAAATCTTTTTAGTAAACGTACAAAGAGGTTTTTATTTGTGAGATATATCATTATGTTACCCTCGTTATCACCAAGATACCAATGAAAACTGTTCGTGAATCGAAGCTTCCAATTAAAAATTATTGTTAAAACAAGATAAAGACACATTCACATACAAAACAAGGAACCGATTGTTTTCTAGTTGGTTGTCTACTTGTCTGTACTAGTTGGCAAAGATGAAAATAAAGTCATGTGAAGGTGGTAGTAAATCTCTTTTAGCGATACAATAAATATTTTTAGTAAACACACATAAATGTTTTTATTTACGAGACTTATATCATTGTGTTACCCTCGTCGTCACCATGCTACCGATGTAAACCGTTTGTGAATCGGAGCTTCCAATAAAAAATTATTGCTAAAACAAGAAAATAAACATTCATGCAGAAAATAAAGGTATACGTGCGTTTTACTGCCAGATTGGATGATACCGAGACCCAAGACTTTTATCGCCGATTGCAACGCGCGTGCGCGTGTTTCACGGTCGATCCCATGCGGGAAGTGCACGAGTTGGCACGCCTCATGTGGCATGGGGGCGTGGGCTAGCACGTCGCGCGGCCTAGACAGCGGTTCACACGCAGAATAGTTATTCAGTACCACATATCTATACCATGAATCTTGCAATGTCCATGCTTGATGAATGGTGGAGATATATGGTACTAGAGTTTTCATGGCATGCTAAAACCCCTTCCTCTCTAGATATATATGCGCCCTCCGAGGCTCAAACAATATTAATATAATTATTCCAGTTATTCTATCTTCCTTTAGGGTATCTAAGTGGGTTCGCATTTGAGTCTATTCCTAGCAACCAAGAAACTTTGTTGTGCGTCGCCTCCAGGAGTAGCGATGTAATCTCTTAGGGCTGTGCAAATCATTGCGGCTAGATGTTTTTTTTTTCTCTGATCAGCAGATCGGTTCTATCCTCCCATCAGTCTATCGGATCTCTACCATCACATCTAAGCCCAGGGGCGGATCTAGTATGGGGACATGACTGTACAGATGTACACCCAAACATCTACTCCCTCCGTTTTTTAATACATGACGTTTGACCAAGCGTGCAGTCAAACTTATATAACTTTGACCATTACTTTTCATATGATTTTGTTAGTAAAAAATTTCAAAATTATTATATTATGAAAATATGTATCATGACAAATCTAATGATACTATTCACTCATGATCAATCTAAATAGTTTTTCATATATTATTAGTCAAAGTTAGATAAGTTTGACAGCACGTTTGGTCAAACGTCATGTATTTAAAAACGGAGGGAGTACTATTTATTAGGTATGTATACTAATAAGTGGGCTTAAAATACATATTTGAACCTCTCTAATTGATTTCAGCCCATCCCACCCCTCTCTCTACGGGACCTAACTATTAAAATTCATGGCCCAAGCCACCCCGGCCCAAGTCCACCTCGTCCCCACCCCTCCCCACGCTAACCCTATCTGCTTCTCAAGTCTCCACCTCTCGCATCTGTGGAGGCGGCAGCACAAGGACGCACAGTGAGCGGCAGGGCAAGGGGTGAGCACCGAGCCAAAGCTGGGGATGGAGGGTGTGGTCTTGTGATGAGGCAGGGCAGCCCTCGAGCAGCAACTACTTGCGGCGGCGGAAGAAGGAGGCACCGCTATGCGTGTGGCAAGCAGCATTCAGAGGGGTGAGCACCGAGTAGGAGCGCCAAAGGCAGGAGCTACACATGCTGCGACGCAATGAGCTCAAGGTGAGATAGCCATCCAAGTTTCTAGCCTGACAACTACTGGACCCAAATTGCTGAGTTTTGGGGCTTCTGTCTACCTCAGAGTCTATCCAATGATAGCTTGGCATGATTTGCAGCCTTTAAATTTTGGCCAGTAGAAGATAAGATCAAAGATTAAATTAATGAAACTATAATGAAATATTTGGTTAAAATGCACATGATTTATGAACTTTGACACTGTGCTTTTGGGGATTTGGGAGCTCCACAGCATGACAGAGCAAGACATCTGGTATTGCTTTGAATACTGCAGTGAAGCTTATTGTGGGTATCAAAAAATTGTAGAGAATACAATTGCAGTCCTAGACTTCCAGTAGCATATAATGACTAAAAATCATGCCACGAGTTAATGCTACATTCTTAACAACACATGTAAAATTCAAGGCAACAAAAATCATGTATGAACATTTTGTTTCAGAAATCATGAATTGAGAAATGTACTTGCTAGAATTGCCAGTCTCATATGGTAATGTAAAATTATTAAAATTTAAATGCATAACACTATGCCAATGTCCTTAAGCAAAATCATTTCCCTTTTAGTTTTTTTTTTTGTAAAATTGGATGGTGGCCTGGTGTTATGCATTTATATTCTAGGTTTTTTTAACATCATGATCCACTACTCTATGCCTCACATGTAGACTGCTGAGCGTTAAAAAATGAAGAGGAAACATATCGATTTGTTTTTTTTTTTGATATTATGAACCTTTATGTTTTACATTGAACAACATTTTTGTAACTCCGAACACCCATACTGGAAATCCTGGATCTGCCACTATCCAAGCCAATGCCCATGACGTTGAGAAGTTTAATCTACATGCCATCCTATCCTTGTTCTAGAAACCGGCCCAAAAGGAGTTCATGTTGGCCAAAAGCGCCAGGTTGGAGTATGTGGCGAAGAAAATCTTCAACATTCATGGGTGGTGGTTTAGTCACAGGATTTGTAATGATTGAGTTTAATTTTTAGTCGTCATTTGGTTGTAAGGCTTCGAGCCACCTTTAAACTTTTTGGTTATTTTGGTACTTTAAACTCTATAATAAACTGGGTTGTGTGCATCCTTGATGCAGAGGCCGAAATTTTTTTCTCTTCCATTATCGAAAAAGATTGATCTTCTCTCTGCCACGTGAAACCATTCTGCTGAAATTGCTGTCCTCGTTCGTACTCTCCTAGTCGAGGCCGAGTCTTCTTTTCTGGCTGCTACCTCTTTGCAGCTTCCGGCCGCCACTCGCTCCGCCGACGTCCGCTACCATCTTGTCCTTCTCTGTTTCTTGCTTTCAAGCCAACTCTTGCTAAATGGCCGTGTCCTTTTTTTCTGCATGTATGCATGCATATGATTTGTTCTTGCCGCTACTACTTCTCTTTGCATATGTCCGTGCGTCCTTCTGTGCTACTGCCTTTTCCCATCTCTGTGGCTCTTCAGCGTCCTCTGCTCGACGCTATGTCTGTGCTCCTCTTCAATTCAGATCGATGCCATCTCAGCCGCGCAGCCTTCTAATTCGTCTTCTAATACAGTCGACGATATCATCAATGATGCCACTCGAAACGTGCTCCCGTGCAGCCTCTAGGCTCCGGTAGAGACGCACCGTAGAAGATTCTCCATTGGCCATTAGCAACACACATCGATAATCCCTGCTTGTGCTTTTTTTATAAAAAAAAGTGACCCACACATGCAAAGAGAAGATGTTCATAGTTCATGTGTATCTCTATTTCTCTACTACTAGTTAAGTGCCTATGCATTGCGACGGAAACACAAACTATAGAATTATTTTGAAGCCATTTTGATAACACAAATAAAGAAAAAAAAACATAAGTAAATAAGATTGACAGTTCAAGCATGTAAAGAAATAGAAATTGTAGGGAAAAGATATGACCAAAGTGACCAACTCCATTACATGATTAAGTAACTGCTCTTCTCCTTGTGGCCTTACACCAGTGCCGTTCATGTCGAGCAATCAAACAATTGTGCAGGAAAGACAAAGGCAACTACAGAGCCAAATTTTCCATTGGAACATCTCAATCTAGATGAATAGAAATACACAGAAAGAACCAATTGAAACATAGAGGTCTAGATCTCTTATGACATCTTGAAAATCATTCACAGGTTCAGTTTCCCACTTGTAAGCTTGATCAACAATTGTTAGCTTTTAGACAACAGCAGGGTGACAATTGCCAGGAAAAACAATTGTTAGCTTGATAATTGTCCTATGTATGATCATAGATCTACTTTTCTATTTAGCATTTTGAGGTATAGAATCAAAGTCATGCGTAAGGTACCTTAGATCTCAACAAAAGTATAAGATGGTGTGGACTGTGGAGCATCCCAGTTTCAAGATATACACCACTTCCACTTCTTTCGGCACATAAAACAGGTTACATCCTTATAGGAACAGCCATGTTTTTTTTAGTGAGTAGGGAAATGTTGTAAAACTACAGCAAATGCAGGATCAACAGCTGTTTGTTGTCCAATTGCTTAAGTAAACAATGTACAAATACATCAGTTCTTACAATTCATTCACATTCCTCAAGTAACAAGAGAAGCAGCTAGCTTACTTTCCACACTTAAAATTGTTTTCATGTAGTACGTATGTTGTTTGGCTATCGGTGAAGCAGTAATGTCATTGATATAGTACATGGGGATAACATTAACACAAACTAAAATATAATCATTTGCATATGTCCGTAACTCGTATTCCTACTGCTACACAACAAAGGGTAAACAATTTCATTAAGAATGAATAACTGAATTAGTGTCATTTCAATAGATTAATATAATAATGCACCTAACCAGTAAGTAACATCCATGTATATGCAATAGCTGAGCCGATATGACAGGATAAAACGATTTAAAAGCAAGGGAGGGGAGGCCTTAACCAAATCATGGGACATATATTGTAATATGTGTTATCTTTTATGATGGAGTTACAATATTTTAGGCCAAGTTTTCTGAATCAACAAAACCTAGCTAGTTTATGGCACTCTTGAACTGTACATGAATCTGAAGGTGAAACCAATGTGAGCTGAAGATTTAGGAAAAACAAGCTGGTTGCAACCTTTTATCTCTTTGCCACTTTCGATACAATTGCTATACAAAAGCGTTGAAAAAGGGGTGGAAAATCAGTCAGTGCGCAATGAATGAAACATTTTATTAGAAGTGCCACTGATTTTATTCCAAACTCTGAGAGGATTAAAGCTCTAAAGCTCAGTTACAAGACCATGCCCGCTAACTCAAATCAAAACAAAAAACCTGTGAGCTAAGCAGGAATAACTGGAGATGTTCATACTATTACAACTCCAAAATGGAAGTCCCTAAATTCATTCAAATGGTTTAGGCTCTAGAGTTTCCATTTTCCAGTACGCTGATCCTGTGCTCATATTGGAACTTACTTTGAAAGAAGAAATCCATAATTACGCTCTATGTACACAGGCCCATGAGCTATGGTAAACACCACCATTTTCTTGCAACGCCTAGCTTTGGTCTTTCTGCATTTTCATTAATAGGCTGCATCAACCTGAATGACCAACGAAGGAAGACAGCTTATGTTAGTGTTGAATAAATTAGCTAATACTGGACTTAGTTTGGTGCTAAGTGCAAAGAAACATACAATACCTGCCTTTTTTGAAGGGAAATACAATAGCCAATAGGTAGCACTTTAACTGGCACCAAATGTTTTATGTTAGCACTTAGATAATACCACCAGCTTACTCTCTCAAATTGTCTTTCAGCTCCAAGTGACTCCAAACTCATTCGAATTACAAAAAATTTACAATTAATAGTCTACGGGTTGGCCTAGAATTTAACTAAAAGTTCAATCTCAATCACAATAAACATCTCTTGCAATTAATATTGAACATTGACTATTTTGTAGTAATTGGAGCTATATAATCAGCCAACAGAATAGTTCACAAGCTGAGCTAGTTCCCCTCCTCATTCAGAAAAGAAAATCCAAAGAGAGTAATGGGCACACAACTAGGACTACAGGCTAGATGCAAAATGGTTCCCCTAAAGACCGAATCTTTGAGCACCCAGGTAGCTAAAAATTTACTTCTAAGCCTTCTTAACTACCAAAAATAGCAACTTTATGGATCCAAACAGTTAAACTCCTCAAATTTTAACTTTCTGAAAAAGGATAAGAAGGACTTGACATATCCGATCACCAAAGTTCCCCAGAACCAGAAGGGGAGTGAGTTGAGACCTGGCACCAGTATGGCACCTTCAGAAAAGGCATACCAGAATTGAACATCCCTATGAAGGGAGATACCAGCATAGATGTGTGCGCACACATCAGAGCTGGAAAACTAAAGGGACTTGTCCCTGTAATTGAAAGCAGCGGTGAGTAAGTAGAAATATTAGAAGAATCGCCCCTTGAAGGAATAGCTATAAACTTTGTGACCTCGGGAGAAACTATGAATAAGACAACAGGCAATGTCGACATTGATTTTGTAAAGAAAATTACCACAATCATCAATCTTGATCTAGAGTCTGTATCGCTCGCTTAATGAAAGAAAAGATCAGATTGAGAAGAATGGAAGAAGGCAATATAAACTGAATTATTCTCTCTGAATAAAAGAAAAGTGTTTGGGCCTGTAAGTCGTTCGCCTCCCCATGTGCACCCAGTAGGGCATAAGTGGATATTTGTTCAAAATAGAAATAAAAATAAGCAAGGCTCGTTGCATAAGGTTTCACTTAATGTCCAAGAGATGATTATGAAGAAATCTATTCCCTGGTCATGGGCAGAACCACCCTTTAGATATTTAATCTCAATGGCAGTAAACTTGAAGTTAAAAGTGAAATTGATGGATGTGGTAATAGCATACCTTTATGAAATTTGGATTCGGACATTTATATGAAGATACCTGAATGTAACCCTGTCCCAAATCAAGATAGAGCAAATATAAATCTGTACAGCGTAAAACTCAGAAAGTCACTGTACGAAGTTAAGCGATCAGGCAGGATGTGGTGTAATCGCTTGAAGCGACTTTCTATGCAAGAAAGGCTACACGAACAATAAGAATTATCCCTGTGTATTTATACGACTATCCCAGGATGGATTTTGTATAATCTCAGTGTATGAAGATGATCTAAATATCATTGGAACCCTGGAAGGTATTAAGAAAGCAAGCTCTTACTTGGAGTCAGAGTTCGAAATGAAAGATTTGGGTAGAACTAAATATTACTTAGGCTTGCAGCTTGAGCATGCCCTTGAAGGGATATTAGTATATCAGCCAACCTACACTCAGAAAGTGTTAGAAATGTTCAAATTTGAAAAAAGGCATACCCTTCGAAAGTGACAATGGTCGGGAGATCTTTGCAGCAAGACAAAGACCCGCACAAACCTAGAGAAGAGGGGGAGGAAGTTCTGGGACCGGAATTCCCATACTTGAGTGCAGTAGGAGCACTCATGTATTTAGCAAACTGTACTAGATTGGGCATTGCATTTGCTGTAAACCTACTAGCAAGGTATAGTGCAAAACCTACCAAAGGCATTGGTAGAGAATGAAGGATATCTTCCGATACCTCCAAAGAAGCAAAGAACTTGGTCTATTTTACAGAAAGAACTAAGACCTGAATATGAATGGCTATGCACGGATGGGTACCTATAGAACCCATATCTGACCAAATCATAAGCAGGCTATGAACTCTATGTGGTGGGCGCAATTTCATGGAAATCGTCGGCGAGTCTTGTATCGACTTGACGAACCACTCGAAAATTATAGCCTTGTCACGAGGCCTTACGAGAATGTGTTTGGCTTCGGCGGATGATTCACCACATCCAGCAGTCATGTGGATTGAATACCACGCAAACCTCCCCTATTATCTATGAAGATAATGCAGCTTGTATTGCATAAGTGCAGATAGGTTATGTGAAGAATCATCTCATAAATCATATCAACCCCAAGTCCTTCTATGCTCATGAATTGCAAAAGATGGACGAGATTAAAGTACTGCATACTAAGTCATGTGAAAATCTTGCAGATCTATTCACTAAGTCACTTCCAGCATCTATCTTTGAAAGATGCATATGTGGAATTGGAATGATGAGACTTAGAGGAGTACATAATTCAAGGGGAGAATCTTCACAAACTCATTATTGAAACTTGATCACGAAGATCGAGCACCCAAAGAAGAAATCCTAGAGATCGAATGAAATTGGATGGATTGTACTCTTTTTCCTTTGACGAGTTTTCCTAAAGTTTCTCGGCTAAGGTTTTTAACGAGACAATTCGTCCAACGCAGCAGAACTTGTATCATGTGCCCTTTCTCCAAAATTTTCCCACTAGGTTTTTATGGAGTTTTGATGAGGTATGAACATGTGAGGATAGGTGTCCAAGGGGGAGTGTTGAGAAACTATGGGCTTGGCCCCAGAAGCCTGCTCATGTATGGGCTCCCCATCCCAAACCCTAGCAGGGTCTCTAGCTTATAATTAGGGGTGCTATTCATTGTAAACGATTGATCGATTGATGAAGGAATAAAGAGAAGCAAGAAGCCCCCTATATCTCTGTGTTCAATCTACTGTTCTGTTCTTATGTTCTTGCATTGTTCTTATGATTCTATAGTTATCTACGAGGTAATCGCTCGGATTGAACTCGCCAGCGACGGTTCTTCAACAATTACTTCTCGCTTTCACATGTTAACCTGGGTCTAGTCCATTGTATGCTGCTGCCACCTACAGAACCCAAAACAGTATAGACCTCCTCAAGTGAATTCTCACCCAGTGATGGTTAACTTCATCTAGCTGTCTTCCCATGGTTGCTTTTCTTACATCATGCATTCTTTTTTGGGGGCCATTTTTCTTACAATCTAGGTGCGCTTTCGGAGGCGGATCCAGCGTGTAACGATTAGGATGTCCCCGATGCCATCTAACTTAACATATGAAGAAATTAAAGTTTCGTAATGATACTACAAAGTATCATTACTAATGCAAATAGTGATTCCAATATGTCGATGGTAATCCCAATATTTTTTTCTCCTAGATCCGAATGAGGTCCAAGGATTGCAGCTACAGGAGGGACAAAACAAAATGATGCTCTCCTTTGGCGCTGGACTGATTAAGGCAGCTCATCAAGCCATGCATATTGCAGGGAGGGACAACCTTTACGTGTCACCATTGCCGGAGGAGGCAGGTGCGATGCAGCACGGCCGGTAGGTTCGGGTGGACGTTTTGCCCGGCCCTAAGTAGTGGAGTCCACCCCGAGTGGTGGACACCACGCCCTGGAAATAAATCCTATAAAACATCTCTAACTTTAGATCCTTCCTTATACTCATTTTAAATCATAATGTATGGCTACACAAAAAAATAGTTAATTTATTCTGCTACATGTTATATGGTTGATAATGTCAGTAGGAGCCTAAGGTCTTATATGATTTTCCTCGACAGCCCCGTCCACCGACCGCCACTACCATGCAGGACCGTTGGCCGCGGAAAAAACTTCGATAAAAGAGGCCCCACTTCATCCACCGTTCATCCACCCCGAATCTAGCGGCTCAGGGAGCGCCAGAGAATTTCCTTCCGTTTGGCGCCAGGCCCAGCGGTCAGTGTCTCGGTCGGACAGCCACGTGTCACGCAGCCCCACACGCCAGCATTCGGTCATTAGAAATCGCGCCAGCCTCTCGGTCTTTGGGTTCTCCACTTCGCCGCCTCCACCTTGCGTCACCCCCTTCTTTCCCCACCATCAAAGTAAAAAGCAATTTAATTAGTATTTCTAGTGACGCGGCACGCGCATACGGACACACAAATTCGCTCGTGCTCGTCTCGTTGTGTCCCCAGTGCCCGACTCGCCGGTGATATGATGGCGGCGGCGGCGGCGGCCGGCGCACTGCCGCCGCGCGCCCTACCCGCGGAGCTGAGGAGGGCTCCGCTCGCCGTTCGCCTCGCGCCGCCGCGACCAGGGGCTAGGGTTCGCGCGTCGCACCCCCGCCAGGTACAATTCTCCGTTTGCTTTGGGGTAATCAAATCGTCCTTAGGTTTCCCTGCGAGGTCGTAGTCGTAGGAGCCAATGCGCCGTGGGACTATGGGCACTCTCGCCCCGCGTTGGTTAATTGAGCCTAGAGGCGAGGTTTGGTGCAATATTGATGGCATTCGGTGGCGGGTGGTGATCAACGTAATGTAGATGCAATCAGGGCAGCTCGACTGCAAAAACGCATTGCTATTGAAGTGTCAAACTGATAGATGCCACACTTCCTACATTTTGGCAGACATTTCTATGTGTATTGCGTTTGCCAATCAACATATTGCTGTTGATAGCGTTTGTCACTTTGATGCCCTACGAATGTCCTGAAATCTGACCCATCATCCTGAGCCGGAGGCACCAGAGGGTAGGAATTGTTAGTGCATTTCAGGATCTAATGGTCATATTACAACTTTTGATGGCCCACACTGATGCGATTGTTGTCCAAATTGAAGTGTTTTTAGCGTTGATCAGCGTAGTTAGTGTGGGTGTGAAGTGTGAACAGTTCTGCTCAGCAGCGGCAGTTTGTACTGTGACCATTGCTACACATGCTACATTTCTTAGACTTGTAGTTCCACATATTGTTCCATCAGAATGTTGTAATAACCAAACATAATATGTGATGCAATAGGAGGGGGATCTGGAGCGTAATTTCGGGTTCTAAATATCTAATCAACTATTCACAATGTGGAAAAATCTTATTGCAGCCTTGCAGGGATATTGGCTTTCCTCCATGACTTGTGAAATTTTGTAGCAACTGCTTATGCAATTGTCCGATTTCTGTATTGCCACCAACATTCTGAACTTTTAATCATGATTGTATCTTTTGCTTTTTTTGCTTTTAGGAAAATGTTCGTAGTCATGGCCAGTTGATATCCACTAATTTCAATTCAAGGCAATTGTTGTGTCCTCCATGTCATTGTGCTCAGATGGCTTTGGCCGACACAAGGATTGCTTATCAGCCTGATGTTGACAAACATACTGGACTTCTGGTAAGGAAGCTTGAAGCTTCCAAAGTATACGATACATTCTCCACCCCTTGCTGGCTAATCCTTTCTATTCATTTCCTACAGGCCTATGACCTGGTTCAAGGGAACCTTGTAAGTGTTGCATTCACGCCAATGATTTGTCACTAGTTAAATTATTTTATACCACAGCTTGATGTTTGAAATGTTCTGGCACAATGCATGTTATCCATAATCGTTACTTACTTTACGTCAGGTGCAATGGAACTCATTTATGGACAAATCAATACCTGATCCACCAACAGCTGTTCTTCTTCATGGCATCCTTGGGAGCAGGAAAAACTGGGGTAAATGAACAGTGCTGATTTGATTAAAGTTTGTTCTCCTGGTGTGTTGGCTCAGTGTGATTGTGTTTCAAGTTTGCAAATGAGTGGAATATTTTGACATGTTTCTAAGATGTTTTGGATGTGTTAGGGATATCAAATTGTAAAACTAATTAACTATGTTGGTCATGAAGGGCCTTTTGCGAAGAGGTTGGCTCAGGAATTTCCTATGTGGCAGGTCAGTATATCTAAAATTCAGTCAATCACCTGAACTATTTGACATTGCAGAAAGAACAAAAAGAACTATACCTGACTTCTCCTCACGCAGTTCCTCTTGGTTGATTTGCGTTGCCATGGCGATTCAGCGTCATTTAAGAAAAGAGGACCACACACTGTTGCCTCAACTGCTCTTGATGTTCTAAAGCTGGTTTGTATTTTCTTCTCTCTGCTACTCTCTGTCTTGGCTTCTGATATCTACATTAAATGTGTTAAGTGACATCCAATCTCAATATAATAAAATGTGTAGCTTCTTTGGAAGGACAGCATAAAAGACTAACGTGAACAGTACACCGGCCCATGACAATATGTGTGCCTGAGTAATATCTGTTTATATGCGTGCATCACACTGTTAGTCGCTGGACTCTTGCACTTGGTGATAGCAAGATCCTTACTCTCATCGGAGGATGACACTTGGAGATGGGGGCAATTTTCTTTGTTTATTTCTCGCTTAATGCCATACCAACTTTGAGGGTTGGGGATACAATTATAAAGTGCTAACCACCAAGCATATGCTAAGATCTTTGTCCTAGATGCTAGTCAAAAGTCGCTAAGATGCTAGTCTAAGATCTTTGTCCTAGATGCTAGTCAAAAAGTCGCTAAGATGCTAGTCTAAAGTCGCTAAGATGCTAGTCAAAAGCGACCAACACAAAAGAGACTTAAGACTTATCCATCACTCTCCCTAAGTCTTGTGTGTCTCCTTGTGAGAATCTGAGCCATCCGATCTGGCGCCAAGCTCTGGAACTTGATCCGCCAAGAGACTTGGTCGAGGTCGTGGTGGTCTTGGGTGTTGATGTAGTTGGCGGGACGCTCCTTCATCCAGCGACCGATGAAGTGATACCTCGCCGGATATGCTTCTGCGCTCATGGAAAACGGGGTTCTTTGCCAAGGCCAAAGCGGACTTCTTTGTCCTGAGCTCAGCCGCCTCTGCGTCTCGCCAAGGAGATCGCGGCCGTGCCGACCACAGAACTGAGTAAAGCGGTAGTGGGCGCAATGTACTACCTTGACTAGACAAAGCCACTACTGTTGCTTGACCGATCGCCGGTGATCGGACACTTGCCGAGGAAATCTGATATCCATTGGTGCTCTTGCTCGTGTCGATGTCGCCGTGGTGGTCATTGTCATTTATGCAGATGAAGTCTTGCCACGTGGCACCTTAGGTAGTGCAAGCCGTAGTCGGAGGATCCTTTTCACGGCTCTTTGGTGCTCGTCGTCGATCATTGCATGAACTGGCTGGCGTAGCCGATGAACGCCAAATCGTCGGCGTGTGGACAAGGTAGCGAAAGGCGCCCGCAATCTTGGCCGTCTTGCGTCGCGTCCGCCTCTCCGCCGTACTCTCACGACTTAGCTTGACCTCTCTCCATAGGAGTGTGGGGTGGGTTGCGATCGGTGAGGCCATGACTCCACGATGCGCTTGGCGTGGCGATCTGGCGAAGAGATCTGGGAGGCGTCTGGTGGACCTCGATCCCGAGTAGAAAGAGAGGGCGAGGTCGCTTCATCTGGAAGGTGGCCTTCATCTCCGCCTTGAACGCCTCGATCTCCTTCTCCTTGGTACGGTGATCACAAGGTCGTCGGCGTGAACGCCTACCCGCGAGGCATTGCCTCGCTTGCCCGCCGGTGAACCGCTGACCTCGTGGCCTTCTGCTTGGAATCCCGTTTGCTTGAGGTGGAGTCGACTTGGCGTTCAAGCTCGCGATTGCTGCCGCAAGCCGTAGAGGCCTTGCGTGGCGGAGGACCTGCTTTCTTCTTGGGGATGATGAATCCGTGGTGGCGGGCGTGACCTCCTCCTTCAAGTCGCCGATTGAGAAGCAGACTTGGCGTCCATGTGATGGGCCTTGACCTCTGGTGGCTGCGAGCGAGGAGAGACGACGGACTCCATCCGGCAACAGCGATGGCATCGTCGAAGTCGACTCCTCTGCCGGCGAAGCCTCGTGCCACGAGGCGCGCTTTGTGCTTGATCACCTCTCGGCCTCGTTTTCTTGAGCTTGAAGACCAGCAGAGAGATGGGCGTGGTGGCCGTTTGGAAGATCGGCCACTCCAGCGTCTTGTTTCGCTCGGCGGCGTCCATCTCTCCTCTGCATCGCAAGACGCCATCTGCGTTTCTCTCGCCTCGGCGAAGAGCGAGGCTTCGCCGTAAATCTGTGCGAGTCTGCGCTACCTGCTCTCAATCGCTGCGCCGATTCGAGGCCATTGCACCGAGCGAGGTCATCCGCGATGCTGATGGCCGCAGAGGCTCGCCGCCGTGGTAGCGTCGATCGATCCTCGTCGTTAGACGGTGGA
The DNA here is from genome assembly GCA_036346405.1 of Phyllostachys edulis. NCBI lineage: Eukaryota > Viridiplantae > Streptophyta > Magnoliopsida > Poales > Poaceae > Phyllostachys > Phyllostachys edulis. Next base: position 13,493,212 of record CM070546.1, on the reverse strand, counting down.
TGGCGAACTCCGCGTGTCTTTGCTTCGTCGTGGGCGGCTGCCGTCTTGAAACTGAAGAGTAGGCGCCGGTGTGGAGAAAACAGCGTGGCCGCGGTCTTTGGCGGTGGACTCGCCGGAACTGTGGACTTCTTGGGTAGTGGTGGCGGTGGTGAAGGACTCGCCGGAGGTGGTGGCGAAGCAGGGTGGTGGGGTAAGCGAGCTCGGTGAACGCGGATGCCTTGGCGTCGGCAGGGGCAGCCCACATGTAGCGGGATCGTCGTCGGCGAGGAGGAGAAATAATGGCCGGCCTCCGGTGTAGCCGGTGTCGCAGAGGCCACGAAGGTCACCGTGTCTGAGCTCCAGCTCTCCTTAGCGCGAAGCTTCGCTTTGGCGAGAAGAAGCCGCCGCTGGCTTGGTGAGGGCAGTGTCGCAGAAGCGCTCCACGTGGTCGATGTCTTTGCATGCCCCGCGACCATCTCCTTCTTCTGAAATGTCTCGGGGCCTCAAAGTTGAGGTGCCCAGCGCTCGTGCCACCTCCAGCGTCGTCGTCGCGGCGGTACGCAAGACAAAGAGGTTGCGCCCTGCGCGTGAAGGGCGTAAGGCGGTTGCTCTGTTGACCTTGACGAGGCGGCGACTATGATCCCGAATCTGCGACACCCGTGCTCAATCTCCCGCGCGATCCGTTCTCATCCGGTATCCCAAGCCGATGATGGAGTTCTCAGCGGGGATGAAGTGAACCGGTGGCGGCCGGTGCTTTCGCCCGATCTTAGCGGCGAAGGCAACAGAGTAAGCGCCCTTGATCTCCACTTCGGCGGGCGTTGCGAACTTGGTGCCTCGAGCGCTGAGTCGAGCTCGGAGAAGAACTCCGCCCGCCGGTCATGTGGTGGGTGGCGCCGGTGTCGAGCACCGCCCGTCGGTCTTCTTGTTTGCTTAAGCTGTCGTAGAGGAGGTGTGTGCTTTTGGCTCGTCAAGGTGGAGAGCCGTGCGGTCGGTTGCGGAGGTAGTTCGATGCTCGCATGAGCAATGAACAGAGCGAGCGCACTACGCAAGGAGTGGGAGAATCGGCCTTCAAGCGGTGAGGGCGTTGATGACTTTGCTCTCCGTCTCAACACTCTGTTGCGAAGTTAGTGCGATTCGGCGGCGACACCTCTGGCGAGAGAGGCGTGAGAAGCTTTTCGTGCGTCCCGAAAGTACAAGCGAGATGGCTCGCTCGATCGAGTCTCTTTGGACCTCTCCACGATGACGATCGAGGCGTTAGGTCGCCTCAAGGTCGTTGGCGGCGATGAACCCACAGCGTCTCTCGGGACCCGTCACCATTGGTGGGAAGCTCCTCCTCGCTCGGGAAGCGGTGGGGTGCCGGCCAAGGTGACGAGAAGAAGGATCCTTCTTCCACGACAGCGATCGCAAAGCGTGGCAAGCGCGGCAAGCAGCGTAAAACGCGAGCGGAGCGCGAGGACGTCTTAGGGTGATGGCCGTGGGCGCCGGTATGGCTGGGCAAGCAAAAGCAAGACGAGGCGACTCTTGCCACAAGCGTGGCAAGCACGGTCGTGGGCTGGATTGTCGGCAACCACAGCGCGGCCAGCCCAGCGTCATAAGCGGAGGAGGGCGGTAGCTCTGTTCATTGCTCATCACGAGCATCGAACTACCTCCGTGCGCACCGACGCGGCGGCTCTCCTCACCAGACGAGCCAAAAGCACCGCCTCCTCGCCGGCGGCGATAAAGCAACAACAAGACCGAGCGGGTGGTGCCTCGACACCGCCGCCACCCACCACATGACCGGCGGCGGGAGTTCTTCTCGAAGCTCGACTTCAGCGTTCGAGCACCGCCGTCAAGTTCGGGCGCCTCGCCGTGGAGATCAAGGCGTCGGCTCTGTCGTCTTCGTCGCCAAGATCGGGCGAGCACCATTGCCACCGGTGTCTACTTCATCCCGCGTTGAGAACTCCATCATCGGCTTGGGGCGGTGGATGAAGCGGATCGTAGCGTGGAGATTGAGCGCGGTCTCTGCGATCTGGGATCATAGTCGCGGCTCCTCGTCAAGGTCAGCAGAAGCAACCGCTCTCGTCCTTCACGCGCGGTGGCGCAACCTCTTTGTCTTGCGACCCGCCGCGACTCGACGCTGGAGGTGGCACGGCGCTTTGGGCACCTCAACTTTGAGGCCACGAGGCGGCTCGGCGGAAGGAGATGGTGCGGGGCATCGGACACATCGACCACGTGGAGCGATTCTGCGACACTGCGTCCTACCAGGCTGCGGCGGCTTCCCTCGCCGAGCGAGCTTCGCGCCAAGGAGAAATTTGGAGCTTCAGACACGGTGACCTCTGTGGCCCGTGACACCGGCTACGCTGGGCCGTATTTTCCTCCTCCTCGTCGACGGCGTATCCGCTACATGTGGGGTACATCACGCTTTCGGCGTCAAGGCATCCGCGGCGGGCGCCATCAAGTGCCTTCAAGCTGCTGCGGGCGAGTCGCGGCATAAGCCGGGTCCCACGACGGACGGCGGTGAGTTCACGGCGGCCGAGTTCGCGGCGTCTCGCGCCAACGAGGATCCATCGTCGCTTCTCGCCGTACACCGCGGCGAAGCAGCGTCGTCGGCGCCGCAACCAGACGGTAGTAGTACGCGCGCGCCTCGCCAGCGAAGAGGATCTGGCATTCTCTTGGGGTGGCGATGATGATTGCCGTTCACTTGCTTAACCATTTCCTCACCAAGGCCCTCGGCGGCAAGAGCGCCATAAGAGGCTTCGGCACGGCGCAAGCCGCGGTGAGCCACCTCCGTGTCTTGGTTTGCTGGCCTTCGTCAAGAGCTCAACCATGTCGGCAAGCTCGGCGGCCGAACCGCCGAGTCTTCATCGGCTACGCGGGGCGCCAAGGCCTCTGGCGTCCTCGATCTACGACACGGCGCGTGCGCATCGCGCGTGGCGTCGTGTTCGGCGAAGGTGGTGGGCGTGGGACAAGATGGTGGATGGCGGCTTGACTCGGCGACCAGCGATTTCGTTGTCGACTTCGTCGCCGAGGCGAAACCAGCGGCTTCGTCTTCACCGAAGCTCGCCTACCCACCACCCGTTCGCCCCGCCTCCGGCGAGTCGCCGCACCGCCGCGCGGCTCGGCAAGTCCACGAGCTCCGTGAGTCCACCGCCAAGACCGTCGGCCACGCCTCGTTCTCCCCCGCGGCGCCTACTCCCCGAGCTCGGCATGGCGGCGGCCGGCCCGACGCAAGCGGCCTGCGGTGGAGTTCGCCGCTCCGTCAGCAGCGAGATCGCATCAGCGCCTACCACGGCGGCGAGCCTCTGCGCTACTGCGTCTGGTGGATGACCTCGCCGGTGGCGGCCGGATCCTGGCTGGCGGCGCGCGACCAGCGTAGCGCCTCGCCGCAGACGACGGCGAGCCTCGTTCGCCAGGCGGAGAAAAGCGGCATGGTGTGCGCGATGCGAGAGAGATGGACGCCGTCGGCGAAACAAGGCGTGGGGGTGGCCGATCTTCGGTGGCCACCACGCCATCTCTCTCAAGTGGGTCTTCAAGCTCAAGAAAAGCGAGGTGAGAGGTGATCAAGCACAAAGCGCGTCTCGTGCACGAGGCTTCGTCGGCGAGGAGGAGTCGACCGGCGATGCCTTGGCGCTGTTACGCGGATGGAGTCGTCGTCTCCTCCTCGCCTCGCGGCCGGGAGGTGAGTGCGTCCATTACATGGACGTCAAGTCTGCTTTCCTCAGCGGCGACTTGAAGGAGGAGGTCTCGTCCTTGACGGCACGGATTCATCATCCCGGCAAAAGCAAGGTCCTCGCTGCGCCAAGGCCTCTACGGCTTGCGGCAGCACCGCAACAGAGCATGGTGGACTCCACCCTCAAGCAAATGGGATTCGGCGAGAGGCCACGAGGCCAGCGGTCTCTACCGCGAGGCAAGGAGGCAATGCCTCGCCGGTAGGCGTCTCGTCGACGACCTTGTGATCACCGGTACCAAGGAGAAGGAGATCGAGGCGTTCAAAGGCGGAGATGAAGGCCACCTTCGGATGAGCGACCTCGGGCCCTCTCTTTCTACCTCGGGATCGAGGTCCGCGAGACGACTCGGCATCTCTCTTCGCCAGGCCGCCTCATAAGCGCATCGTGGTGGTGGCGGCCTCACCGATCGCGAACCCAAACCCCACGCTCCTATGGAGGAGAGGTGAAGCTAAGTCGTGAGTCTGGCGGAGGAGGTGGGCCGACGACGATCTGCGGCGCATTAATGGGCGACCTTCGCTACCTTGTCCACACGCGGCCGGACTTAGCGTTCGCCGTCGGCTCGTCGGCGAGGTTCATCGGCGACAACGGAGCACCACCGGCCGTGAAAAGGATCCTCCGACCACGGCTTGCACTACCTAAGTGCCGGGCGGCAAGACTTCATCGAATGCATAACGACAAGCGACCACGCCGGCGACATCGACACGAGCAAGAGCACCGGCGGAATCTTGTACTTCCTCGGCAAGTGTCCGTCGGTGGCGATCGGTCAGCGGCGGTAGTGGCTTTGTCTAGGCTATGAAGCGAGTACATTGCGACCACTACCGCTTCTACTCGAGCTCTGTGGTGCACGGTACGTATGGCGATCTCCTTGGCAGAGACGCAGAGGCGATGGAGCTCGGGGTGGGCAACAAGTCCGCCTTGGCCTTAACAAAGAACCCCGTCTTCCATGAGCTTGACAAGCATATCCGGGTGAGGTATCACTTCATCGAGTTGCTGGATGAAGGGCGTCAGACCAACTACATCAACACCCAAGACCATTTCATGACCTCGACCAAGTCTCTTGGGCGGATCAAGTTCCAGGAGCTTCGCGCCAGGATCGGGATGGCTCAGATTCCTCACAAGGAGACACACAAGACTTAGGGGGAGAGTGATGGATAAGTCTTAAGTCTCTTTTGTGTTGGCTGCTTTTGACTAGCATCTTAGCAGCTTTAGACTAGCATCTTAGCAGCTTTTGACTAGCATCTAGGACAGCATCTTAGACTAGCATCTTAGCAGCTTTTGACTAGCATCTAGGACAGCATCTTAGCATATGCTTGGCTGGTTAGCAGCCTATAAATTGTATCCCCAACCCCTCGGGTTGGTATGGCATTGTGTGAGAAATAAACAAAGAAAATTGCCCCCCATCTCCAAGTGTCATCCTCCCGATGAGAGTAAGGATCTTGCTATCACCAAGTGCAAGAGTCCAAGCAGCCAACACAAAAGAGACTTAAGACTTATCCATCACACACATCTATCTTTATGCATGGAGAGATAGGCAGCAGTCCAAGTGCTTGTCAACTTGTCACACCTCTTGATGGCATAGTGCAAGGGCATTGTACTATAATTATTGAAGCTTTAAGAGACATAGTAACATCACATAGGGATCATATAATACAGAATGCAGATTCTAATGTCTCTGTTGATTTTAGAGTAACTGTCATGAAGTAAATTACGAAGTGCTCTGTTGCCTGGCATTGCACCTGTTTTAAATATCTGAAATCATATTTATTGATTTCTCTTATTTCTCAGTCTTTCACATCTTAGTAGCTTTCAGTTCACTTCTCTTTTCTTTATATATCTCTATGATCCTGTGCTAATTTATCTAAATGCAACAGATAGTGCAGCTCAGGCTAACCCCTCGAGTGTTAGTTGGTCACAGCTTTGGTGGAAAAGGTTTTCTTGTTTCCTTTTGTTTCTCTTATTTCACATGTCATTTACCAGTTACATATGGTATGGTTCACATTGTAAATAATCCATAATTGTCCTGGTACTCATAATCATGCTTTGCAGTGGCTTTGAGTATGGTAGAACAAGCTGCAAAACCACTTGCCCGTCCTGTTAGGGTAAGCTTGATTACTTCTTGCGAATGATATTAGTGTGGCGATAATGGAACGGTAGTACTTATTTATATTCTTTGTGCTAAATTCTTCGGTATATTTTGTTCCTTAAAGGTATGGGTTCTTGATGCTACTCCTGGCAAAGTTCGTGCTGGGGGAGACGGCGAAGATCACCCTGTTGAACTCATTGAGTTTCTCAGAAGAATGCCTATGCAGGTTGGCCTTTTAGAATTATCTACACTTGTATTACTGCAAAATACATTTTAGTCTAGAAAAGCGGCTTCTCTATGATTCATCATTTGCATTCTGTTGTTGAAAATCCAGGTTTCTTCAAAGCAGGAAGTTGTTGATGCTCTTGTTAAAGGACAATTTTCTGTGGATGTTGCACGGGTAAGCTTGAATACTGCCCTTTGTTAAGACGCCCTTGCAAGTTTACGTGATTTTATTGGTCGAAAAGAGCTACTTGATTTCACTTTCACCAATAAAACAAAAGTATTTTCAATGACATGTTGATTCTTTGTTCAGTGGGTGGCCACAAATCTCCGACAAAGCAGTCCATTAGAACCACGAACTTCTTCAAGTTTCTCATGGATTTTTGACCTGAATGGTATCTCTGAGATGTACAAGTCATATGAAGAGACTAACTTATGGTAAATCCTCAGCAATGCCTGTTGAAATCATCTAAATTTGTAAAATATGTTAGGCACCTAACTGAATGCACCATTCAGGAGTATTGTAGAGAATGTACCGCGGGGAGTTCATATTAATTTCCTTAAGGCTGAAAGAAGTTTGCATAGATGGGCTCTTGAAGACCTCCAGAGAATTCATGTTGCGGAGGAACTGGCTGCAGATGAGGGTGGAGGAGTTGAAATGCATGTGCTTGAAGATGCTGGACATTGGGTATGCATGCTGCTTCCTTGTAGTCTAGATATTGTGGCAACAAACTAGTTTTTACTACAATTACAGATGCCCTTATATTAAGGATGTGCTCATGGGTCGTGGTCATCTTATATAACTGTGCTAATTGGGATGTTGCATAACATATAGATGTATGCACTACAAACAAGATTTAATTTTGGATCCATCTCTCCTTCAGGTTCATGCAGACAACCCCGACGGGCTCTTCAGAATTCTTTCATCAACCTTCCGCGTCGAGACTACCATAAGAGGTACGCAGAATTAAGGTACAGAACTCCAAACAATACTGCTACAGCTCTACTGTATGTGGGTAGAAATGACATGAGAGAATACACATGAATTGCATCGCAAAACATGTATTTCAGTTTTGTAGAATACAAAGAGCGGAAAAAACTTCAACGATGGGGCTAACTGCGATCATTGGTGTGTTAGTGCATTCGTTCATTCATTGGTTTTCTGTGTCACTTATGTAGTTATGTAACATGACAGTCGGCTGTAGTTATGCTGTTCTTGAAGGATCAACATGTAAATATGTAATTATGTCTGTCATCACTGAATAAATGAGTATTTTTTACAAATGGTGTTACTAATTTACACACCCCCCACATGTATCAGTCGAGACCTGCTATTTCCTTTTACTTCTGAAAAAGGTTTAGCCCCTCTCCCAAAATTTCTTCATTTGAGTAATTTTACTCCTGTTTATCGCTCATAATCCATCAGAGTTCCATTGTTTCTTTCTTGCCTTGTACTTGCCAAAATTATAATACCGTCTGCTAAAACTGTGGTTGTAGCCAAGAATCTTCTACATTGAAAGAATATATATCTGACAATTCCAACGTTAATGTCAGCAGCTTAGCATGGCTGTCAAGTTGTCAAGTCAAACAAGTACTTTTCGGTGAGTAAGTAACTGAAAATTCTCCATGAATAACACGGGTGATCTCATCTGACAGCCGGGAAAAATGACACTTGGAGTAAATACCAGGGTTAATTTTTTTAAAAAAAAATAGTATTAATTTAAAAGATAATTACAAAGCATAGTCAATTTTTTTAAATAAAAATATGTGTTTGTCGCTATTTGGAATGACAAAATTTTTCTGATGTTATTCAAATTGACGATAGTATCTCTGTCGTCAATTGGAACAGTGTGGAGAAGTTCTTGTTTGGCGATAGGACAATTTCGCTAGTTCAATTGGCGACAGGACCATATAGCTGCGAGTAGCCTGAGGTGTTGTCGCGAGAGGGTGCTACGTCGGCTGGCTCGCTCCGGACGCATCGTGCAGCTGTAAAGCCTCCACGGAGACCTGACTGTTGTCATCGTGCGAAGGCCCACCGCCACCCTGGTCGAAATTGAAGTCCCTAGAGCGTGACTGCTCGTGTGACACCAGCACTTTGTCCCAAAGGGGTGTACGAGCTATGAAACAGTACGTTATGTATATAAACATGACGAAAATGATGGAATAGTACGTTGTGCATGCAAACAAGATAGACATACCTCGTTGCACGAAGGTAGCGGACCGTTCCGCGTACTCCTGCCCCATTTATGAGTGGAACTCAGGACCTGTTAGGGAATTATCGTTAGTAACTAGTGGAGTTCGAAATAAACAACCAGACGTGAGTGTTTTATGCTGACCTGCAAATTGTGCCAGGGTACTCCCAGTACGGTGCTACGAGGACTTGCCCACCACGTCCGGGTGAGGGGCATGGGGCGTGACACCGTGGCTCACCCTCGTCCACGCACAGGTGGGTCCACCACCTCCCTCGGCCTACGGCAAGACGCTAGCTGGATGCCCCGCCTTGTCTTCTCGATGAACTGATCCATGACCTCTCTAATCTCCTATGTCGTTATGCTGAAGCGCTCCCCGAGCGTCATACGACGCACGGAGGTCGCTAACTCGTGCATTGCCCAATGTAGATCGATCTGTACACGTAGTTAACAAGTTAGAAACCGAAAACTTGCGAAGCAAATAAGATGTACGGACCGTCCAATACGTACCACGCAATGGAATGCAGAGTTCGACTGGGTGGGGTACGTGTCGGACGTCACGGCCTTGTGTTGTGGTGGGTCGTCCACGGCCCTAATGCAGCGAACCCTCGTCCAACTGGAGTACCACTCGTTGTACTCCTCATATGTCCCGGGGTCGTAGGGAGCATCCTCCTGGACGACGTCCTTCGAGGCACAGAGCCAGCCCTGAACCCAAGGGAACATCCTGTCCATCTAGAAAGTCATAGCAAGTATTCCCTTCCTAGTGTACCTGTGGAAGGCAAAATGATTGTTTCGTAAGTACGTAAGGCAAATGGTACGACATAAGTAAAATGTGAATTTACCCACAGACGTTCGGCGCCACCCGCTGCCCCCAGGGGTCTAGGACCTCCTGGCGCATCACCCGGTACATGTGGTACTCGTCCACGAAGACATCGTGCACCAAGCACCTCCGCGTGTATCAGTACGTGTGGTCTCACGTGCACAGGCTCAACAGGCCTCGGGGTGCGCACGCACACACCCTGTCGGGAGTGTACGGTGTCCAGATGACGCGGTCATTCGTCAACTAATTGAACATCGCAACGTAGTCCGAGTAGGACGCGTGCACAGTGATCGGAGTGAAGGTGATCTGTGGAATAGAACAACGGAAACTTAGTACAATAAATTGAATTACATTATGAAAAAATAAATGTCAGAAAACTTACCCGTCGATGACACCACATCGTACCCATGGTCGGTCGGTCCATGTTGTCAACATCGGTGTAATGGTGACTGTGTAGGCTCTCAGGTCCAGCTATGATCGTTCGATCTGGAAACACTCGAAGGACCACAGCTGAAGAAGCAGCGGGCATTTGGAGAGGATGGAGCTATTAGAACCACTGTGGGATCGTCGCCGACAGACACGATCGTCACAAGACAAAGACCGCCAAGCCCTAGTTGTAGGGCTGGATCTCCCCTACCTCCTAGTCCGCCAGCTCGCGTGCATACCAGATCATGTGATTGTCGACGTTGTCGTTGTGGGACCCTAGGAACATCACTCACCCGAACAACCACAGCAAATAGGCCTCCAAGTGCCTCCTCACCGTGTACTCGGGTGCATCCTCTGTCATACGTTCCGGTTGCAAGAAGACAGATACACATCAGTAAGTTGCATGAAGCAATTGAAGCAAAAGGACAAGAGTTACAAAAACTTACATAGAACTGGCAGATCCACTTCAGCGACGACGTGGGTGTTCTTTGAACTCCTCAAGCTATTTGTTGGCGGTAGCACCCCCTGGAACCTCGCGAGCAACTCTGTGCGCCACGTGGCCGGGACGTCGTGCGCCACTAGGGGGAAGCCCGCGCAGGGCAACCTTGTCAGGAAGGTCACATCTTGAAGCATCGGCGCTATCTCCCTGCACGGGAAGTGAAACGTGTGCGTCTCCGACCTCCACCGATCAACCAGTGCCGTTAGGACGCACCGGTCGTATGAAAAGTGCCTCGACGTACGACCACTGCCTGCGCGGTCTTGGTCGTCCTCCCGCATCGCCTCCGCTATCCTCGCTAGTGGAATGTGGCCTGTCGCTCTCAAACTACATCGAAAGGATTAAGAACAAACGTGAGTCCACCCAAAGTAGTTAGATTGCAATTGAGTACACGAAGGTCACAACTACATGTACCTCAGAACCTAACGTTGGTCCTTCCTCCATGCCCTCATGGGCATGCGCAGCCGCAACGCGCCAAGCTTAATCGCCGCCTCGCCCTCCTAGGGGAGGATGATACTAAGGTGGCTACAGTGATGCGCGTCAATAGCCGGATCAAGCAACTTGTACGACCAGTGCGCAACGTCTCCTAGGTCCGCCATACCTGAAAATTCAATGCATATATTGTAAATACTACGAAACATATACCAAAAGTAATAAGAAGCAATATATCTAATTAATTCAATTATTGCACAATTAGCGACACATAAGAAACTGATCTACACACAACTGTATCGAAATATAAATTTTTAGAGGTATCTTGTCGTTTACAGATGGAAAGTAAAATTAAGTTCACAATGTTTTAATTGACGTCTACATTCCCTATTTAGCCACTCTGGAATTTTCATAGAAATTTTATAGGTACCTTGCTATTTTCCTTGTTTGCAAATTAAGTTGGGATTATTTTAATTAAGCTCTACATACCCTATTTAGCTACTCTGCAATTTTTACAGATTTTTAATAGGTATATTGCTGCTTTCCTTGTTTAAAAAGTGTCTCCAGCATTTATGAAATATTTACCGTGTACAAATAGAAAACAAATATTAAGTTCACAATATTTTAATTCAGCTCTACATACCCTTTGTACATACTCTGGATTTCTTTGAGAATTTTTAAAGATGTCTTGCTATTTTCGTAGTTTAAAAAGTATTTTCGGCATTAACAGAATATTTACCGTGCACAAATGGAAACCAAAATTAAGTTGGGATTATTTTGATTAAGCTGTAAATACCCTATTTAGCCACTCTTCAATTTTTACAGATTTTTTAATAGGTATCTTGTTATTTTTAGAGGTGTCTTCCTATTTTTCTGGTTTTAAAAGTATTTTCGGTATTGTCGATGATCGAGTCACCGATCTTACGAAATAAATAGAGAAAAATGTCAAAGAGTTCTTAGGAGAGAATGGGACTGCTCTTTATTGCTATAAACTGGTATTACAGGGGGTGCCCTTGACAAGGCAGTGGACTAATCCTAATTACACTGAGCGTAATGTTTGTTGTACTGTAGAATCAGACTTGAAACATGAATCTAGTGCCAATTGCCGTGCTTCAATCTGATGCAGTTCGATCCGCGCTCCATCTTTAAATAACCGTTGAAGAGGTAGCAGTTGCTCCTTGAAGAGACGCTTGTTGGAAATGCCGCGACTAGTCGGAGCGAGCTAGCTTTTGATGAAGTACCAACCGTTTGGCGGTTTGTGTCTGAGACCCTCAACCGTATGATGGTTGTTGTCAGTGTCTTAGGACCATGAAACGTCGCGTGGTATAGAACAAATATGACATGTGTTCCATTCATCACACGATAAGGAATATACTTGGAGTTAGATCCGAATGCCAGTTCATTGAAACAATTAGTGCGAGCAGAGCCTATCTTCAGTTCTGGAGGAAGTATGGCTTCAGCACCGTAAACCAGAAAAAAATGGCGTTTCACCGGTCGCACGATTGGTCATGGTTCGAACGGCCCATAATACAGAAGGATGTTCTTGAACCCAAACTCCTGACCGTTTGATTAACTGGTCGAATACTCGGTGTTTCACTCCTTGCATTATGATACCATTGGCCCGCTCAACTGCTCCATTGCTCTACGGATGAGCGAGAGAAGCGAAATGTATCTTGATACCTAGATCCTCGCAGAATTCCTAAAAATTTTCGCTAGAGAATTGCGTACCGTTGTCTGTAATTATACGACTGGATATGCCAAATCGTGTGATCACGTTTTTTGTGAGGAACCTTTTAGCGGCTTCAGTCGTTGTTTTAACGACTGGCTCAGCTTCTATCCATTTTGTAAACGTGTCAATCATGAAGAAAAGGAATTGGAAGCCCTCGGGTGCTCTTAAGAAAGGTCCCAAAATGTCTAGCCCCAGGTTGCAAAAGGCTAAGAAAGAGGTATGGTTTGCAAAGCTTGTGCCGGTTGATGTACTTGTCGACTATGAAATTGACCTTTGTCGCGCCGTCACGAGCTCTTTTACATCATGAAGGCGGTTGGCGATGGTATCCTTGCTGAAGGCTTTCTGAGCCAATGTTATGTAGGAATGATGTGCTCCATAGACTCCTCCATGAATGTCGGATAGCAACTTAATGACATCCGTTTGAGATATGTATCTCATCAACACTCCATGAGATTATCGGTTATACAAGGTACTTTCGATCAGAGTGTATGATTTGGCTTTTCGAGCTATATGATCAGCCTCTACATCATCTTCAGGAATAATGCAATGCTGAAGATAATTGTAGATCGACGTCATCCAATCTCTACTGTGATTGTGTTGTACGACCTGTGGAGCATCCATGTTCTCAGGATCGATTTATACGACCTCTAGTGGAACCTCTATGTCCTCGGAAAGCTCGACCACCGAGGGTGAATTGAGTTGCTCGAGAAAAAACTCCAAGCGGGACAGTTGACCTGGTGGAGGCCATCCGTGTCAACTGGTCTGCCAGAAAGTTTTCCTTTCTAGGAATGTGTTGGATCTGGAAACCGAAGAAGTGCTTTTTGAGTTTTTGTACTTCCGCCAGATAAGATGACATCTTGGTACTTGAGCATTGATACTCCAGCCCCCGAGCCTTTAAGCATCAAGGAACCGTCAAAGTACATTGTCCACTCGTCGTGGTGTTCGTACTCGGGCCCTTGGGTGGGTTCAGGGTTTGTCCATTCGGCAATGAATTCTGCTATTGTCTGGGACTTGATTGCTATTCGTGAGATGAAAAGGAGATCGAATGTCCCAAGCTCGACCGCCCATTTTTCTATTCGTCCAGATGATTCCCTGTTTCCAAGGACTTGACCCAAGAAATATCCGGTTGGTACGACCACTTTGTGGGCCTGAAAGTAATGCCTCAGTTTTCTTGAAGCTATAAGGAGACTATGGAGCAGCTTTTGTACCTTTGGATATTGTTCTTTTGGTCCATGTAAGACTTCGCTTACGTAATATACCGGCTGTTGGATGTTCTCACGTTCAACGACCAATACACCACTGACTGTTTGCGGCGTTACAACCATGTAAATCAACAATGTTTCTCCCGATCTCAAAGAGACTAAGATCGGAGCACTCGCAAGGTACTTCTTAAGTTTTTCAAAGGCATCGTCTGCCTCTTTAGTCCACTCGAAACTTCCGTGTTTCTGAAGGAGTTTGAAGAAAGATAATCCTTTTTCTCCTAACCGTGTTATGAAACGACTTAGTGCTGCCATACAGCTGGTTAGTTTTTGGACTTCCTTCTTTGTGGTCTGGGCGATGTCAGTGGATTGGCGAAATTTTCTTTGGGTTTGCTTCAATCCCTCTAGCCGAAACTAGGAACCCAAGAAGCTTTCCAGAAGAAACTCCGAACACACACTTCTCTGGATATAACTTAAGGTTATGCCTTCTTAAGTTATTGAAAGTCTTGTATAGCTCGAAAATATGGTCGCCAGCGTTGATGCTTTTTATGACCAAGTAATCAACGTAGGCTTTTAGATTTCGACGTATATGAGGATTAAAGGTTTTCTGCATCAACATTTGAAAAGTCACACCAGCGTTTTTGAGACCAAATGGCATCTTAACATAGCAGTAATTGCTATATGGAGTGATGAAGGTAGTTTTCTCTTCATCATCTTTACTCATATTAATCTGGCGGTACCCTTAGTATGCATCTAAAAAACTTAATAACTCACACCTAGAAGTAGAGTCTACAAGTTGATCAATGCGTGGAAGCGGAAAGTCATCATTCGGACAAGTTTTATTAAGATATGTGAAGTCAATACACATTCGTCATTTCCCATTGCTTTTTTCTAACCATTACAGGGTTGGCGAGCCTCTCTGGGTGGTGCACTTCACATATAAACCCAGCCTTGAGGAGCTTGTCGATCTCCGTCTGGATTGTTTCCTTCCGATCAGGTGCGAAACATCTTAGCTTCTGCTTGACCGGTTTTTTGTCAGGCTGAAGAGCTAGCCTGTGCTCGATCACCTCCTTGGGGACTCCGGGCATGTCGGACGCCTGCCAAGCGAATACTTCCTGATTTGCTCAGAGGAAGAAGACGAGCGACTCTTCCTTTTTGAGGTCGAGTCTTGCCCTGACCAGTACCTTTTGGGCAGATGCATTAGCGTTTCTTGACCCAGACGGAATGTTGGCGCTTTCCAGAGGAGCGTCTTTACCGAGTGGCACCTCCTTGGTCTGGTTGAAAGGCTTTGGCGCCATCTTTGGCCTCGAGTGCTTGGCCTGCATGGTAGGCAGATTAGTTTCCCTAGTCAGAAGCTCATCGACTAGTTCTAAGGACTTTCGATCACATGTATAAGGCATTTTTCGATCTCCTCGAATCGTGATGACACCTTTCGGTCCTAGCATCTTCAAACTCTGATAACCGTAGTGCGTGGCTACCAGGAATTTTGCTAAAGCCGGACGACCGAGGATTCCATTGTATGCGGTTTCGAAATCTACCACATCAAATGGAATTTTTTCTGTTCGGACGTTGTCGGGTCTTCCGAACGTAACCGGTAGGAACAACTGTCCTATCGATTTAGCGGTAGAACCAGGAACTATGCCGTGGAAGGCATATTTCACGAGTTATACCTTTGACCTGGGGATCTGCATCTCTTCCAATGCTTCCACAAATAAAATATATAAAGAATTACCTCCATCTATTAAGACTCGATTAACTTTATAATTGCTAATAGTATGTTCAACCACGATAGGAAACCTATCTGGTCGAGTCGACGGGATAGGGCAATCTTCTTTGCTGAAGGAGATTACAGTTTCCGACCACCTAGATGGCTTGACGGTGATCGGAGACTCGGCAAGGTTGACCTCCCGCTCCACTGCCTTCAAATGACGTCTCGAATCGTACGAGGAGGATCCTCCGAAGATCATATCCACCGTATGTTACGGCTCCTGGTAGTCCATCTCTTCGTCGTCATCTTTGTCCTTCTTGGAGCTTGGTTTTTCGAGTTCTATTATGGAGGGGAAGGATCCTTTACTTGAGTAGTAATCCTCCAATTTACTTTGCCAGGTCCGACAGGTGCGCAGATCATGCTCTGCTGCCTTATGAAGTGGACACTACTTCTTTGTTTTCTTGAAGTCACTGGTCGGAGCCCTAGCTTTGTTCCGATCAATGAAATTTTTCTTGCCCTTGGTAAACTTTTTTGAAATCGCGAGAACTTCCTTGTTGTCGGGCTTACGATTCTTCTTGTTTTTGAGAAACTTCTTGTTTTTCTTCTCTTGCTTCCCCAGACCCGATTGGGGATCTTTATCTTTCCAATCGATAGCTTCATACCATTCGACCGCTTCACTAGCGATTGTATACTTGTCTGTCATGTCGAAAAGTTCGACAGTTGTTCGTGGAGGATTTATTGCAATATCCTCCATAAACTGACGATAACTCAGTCCTGCTTTAAAAGCCTGGATGACAGAAGATTCTACGATCTTTAGGATAGAATTTCGAACTAACTGAATCTTTTGATATACTATCGAGTGTGTGTAGAAAACGTGCACGCGTGTAGGTGTCAAATTGTGGTGTGCGTCATGTGTGTCGGCCTTGTACCATTCCAAAAAAGTAGACAGAGAGGGAGCCAATACCAGTTCTCGCCAGACGTGTAGTCAAGAGAGGGAGTCAATACCAGAGTTCTTGCAAGACGTGTAATCAACTCGACAAGTGACAGCCATTAGCAGTTTGATTCCTTCCTGTTCTTCTCTTTCGTGTGGGCCCAGATGGCAAGACAAGCTGACAACACCGTCATGCTAGCCATCAACATCTCCGTTGTAGCGCTTCTATATATGCATCACACCTTGCAAACTAGAGTTGTATAAATCTCGATACGTCCTCCGTTTTCTGGCATTTTCTTTTTTTGGGTAGGCTGTCCTCATGCGAAGGTTAGTGCCTCGAGCTTTATGATTGTTCCACGGATCATGATCGGACATGCAAACTTACAATGGGTGCTGAAAACTACTGAAGAAAACGAAGAGAAAAACTAGTTTTGACGATGCGTATAACTTCCCACCATGGGTCTCGATTCTAGCTGAAATGGATGAGATCATCCGGTTGGGTCTATTATACCCGCAAACGGTACATTCTTCTGTCAGGGTTTTTTTTCGATTTGGCACCGTTGGAGCCTAGAATAGCAAAAATAATCCTCTCTCCAAAATAAGTGCAAAAATATCACCGTGGAGTCGTACGGACGTGTCACGTAGCGAATCCGCCCTCCGAGGACACGGTTTTGGCGAATCCGCCCCCAGTGGCACGGATTTGACTAGTCCGGCCCCTAGGGCGTGGTTTTACCCTCGTGCGGCCCCTAGGGGTACAGTACCCCCCCCCAACCCGAGTGTCATCGTTATTTCATATGTAGTTCGTCGTCCGTCGTCATTTCATGTGAAGTTAGGGAATAAAATTTGAAAAATGAAATTGAGAAAATTTCGAAATAAAATTTGAGAGACTCCACAATGTAATTTGGGACTTACATGACGCGTGGCTGTTGGTTACGTACATTAGAAATGACTGCATGCGCAAATCAATAAACCGAAAAACACCTACGATAACCGCGTGACTTTCTTGGAATCAGAAAAAAAAAGATGATCGATATTAGTCTTGGTGGCGCATTAGTCCCTTCCCCTTGTCTCCTGATTGCCCGCGGCGGTGGCCATTCTCGAAAGAAGCCCTGTTCTGCTAGACGGGCCGGAAGATTGAATGATGTTAGCAGAACTAAGGCGAAATCAATAGTCGGGATGCAAATTGAACAACACTTACATCTTCGATCGGAGTGTGCCAGGGCGGTGGGGAGATCTAGGACCGGTGCCTCTTCAATAGGGTCGGGTACATCAGGTTTTCATCATTGGAAGGTCGTGGCTCGCATCGCGTAGTTCAACATGTACTTCTGCTCGATGAACGCATATCGTGCATGTCCGTGTCGTCAAACCATTGGAAGAAGTTGCAACACATCTCGGGATTCTATTATGCGCAGATGAAGCTAGGGATATGTGGAATACAACGTAAGATGTGAGGATGTTTCCGCACGTGTAGTACATCCGGACGGCGGTGGCCGGGTGTGTGGACTGAATGATCTTTGCCAGCTTTTCGCGCACACATTGCGGGCGTACAAACTCCGGTGGTACTGGCACTCCTTCATAGAACAATCCGAGTACGGTTTAGCCCTCTTGACAAGCCACTTGCGCTTCCGCAACATCTTCATATAGAAGTCCGACGACGAGTCCGACATCTCCAAGGTTGACCTAATGTTTTGCTCTAGCTCATAGAACAAGAGTGAGTCAGCTCGGAACAAATAGAATGGCAAAATACATACCTGTTAATAAAAAATGGCGTACACAAAGGGGTGAATATGCAAACAATATAATTAATTGCGACATAGAATGACGCCTAAACAAAGTCGGTCTGTTGGGGCAATCCTTCATGAAGTGACCAAAGGTCTTGCATATCAGGCACTTCCTCGCATAGCTCAGGACCCCACGCTGGTTGTTATTCGTGTCGTTTCAGAATCGACGCATCTACCATCATCCCTTCCCAGTTGCCTTTAAGGCTATGTTTGGGCCCCATTTCACCCTGTCCGATCAAAGATCCCTATAGTTTATGTCCACTCCAGACGAGTGAAACTCAGCACTCTATGTTCTAAAAAGATAGTGTATGTCGTAGTACTCAGAGGTGTACAACGTAGATATCTGCCTGACTTGCTCACACGCTTTGTACACATGCGAGCATGGCTTGTGCGGGAGTTTCGGCTTGTTGTATATGCATGTAGCCATATCACTAAGGATGCAAACATGTTTTCTTTCCCCCCTGGCATGATTGTTGACATATTTTTTGCCTTAGCCGTATCTCGTATTTCCTCCTCAGGCCATTGATCACCCGGTTGTCATGCATACGAGCTTTCTGCATCTTCTGGTCCATATACCTCTGCATGTTCTCGAACCACTTCTTCCCTTCTTCTAGTTGTCGCCTCGCTGCGGTGGATCTATTGACGAAGTAATTGACCGTGCGAGTCTAGGTCTCCTCAACGATCGCGGTGATACGGAGGCACCGCACACCTGTCAACACGTTGTTGTACACCTTGGACATGTTGGTCGTTATAATGATGTACCTCGCACCGTCGGTGTTGTACAGATGGGACCATTTTTCAACTCAGGAACGTAGAGATTAATCTACTGGGCAAAACATATGGGGTTCCTGGATTCCCTGCTCGTGACCTACTGTCCCTCCTGTGCCTCCAGGTGGGACTCTCTTGTATGTCTCTTAGTCCGATGTTCGAGATCTCTTCGGATGGACTCAAACTTCCGCCTCTGTTTTGCATGCACAACGCCTTGAATGTCTTCATATGTTCCTGACTAAGGAGCCGCATGTAAAAATTCGATGCAAGATGTCTCATGCACCACCGGGTTTCTACGCCGTTCCACTAGTATGGGGGTTCCGTTGCGTTCTTCATGGTGTTTAGAGCAGACAACAACCCAGTATTGTGATCTATGATAAGACATATGTTGAGTCGTCTCCCACAACCGCCCGCTTGACATTTGTTAGAAACCACAACCAATTGAATGTGTTCTCATTCTCTACAGTGGCAAAAGCAACCGGAAGAAGCTGATCATTCGCGTCGATCTCCACTGCGGTGAGAATGGTGTCCTTGTATCTTTCGGTGAGAAAATTGTCATCCATTGTGAGCACTGGACGACAAAACTTGAAGCCCTCTATGGCCTGCAAGAAAGCCCAGAACACACGGTCCAGTATTAAGCAGTTAGGGCCTCCATTAGAATCTCCTCTTTCTATCTTGTTTATGTACGTGTTGGGGTTTGTTTCGGCAATCTGGTGAAGCATCCTTGACATAATGTTGTACGCCTCCTAGCTGACTGGATAACCAACTAGATTGACGACTTCTGACAACAATATCTTGGGAGAGACAGACACATCCTCCTCAACTAGGTGGTTGATGAGGCTTGCCACATATGTGGAAGTCACATTTCGATGCTGCCGCAGCGGCTCACTCAGCTCGCAAGTGTTGTCGATCACTGCCTTGACTGTGAAGACGAGCCAAGGAACTTCGCCCTGTGAGTGCTAACCTTGCGAAGGCAGCCTTCCGCTAAGCACTTTACTGCATAATGTCCTGGGTTGGACCAGTGCACCTAGTACACACGCTTGATAGATAAGGCGTACTGTGCTATAGCTTGCTGCATGACCGTCTTGTTAGGGAAGTGTTGCCCAACTAACAGGGTGTTAGCACCAAACCTCCACAGGTACCCTTCTTGTGGTAGTATGAGTGACCGCACTGTGATATCATCAAGTCTGGATGCCACGTAAGGCACCTCCGATGACACAATTTCGTCGATGGGACCACCACCCTAGGGTATGTCCTCCTTACTGCTATCCGAGCTTGGGTCAGGGTCCTTATTGGACTCCAACCCGACCGACTGGTCCGGTGGAAACTCGTGGAAGTCAGTGCGGGCTGACCACTATTGTCCCGTCCCCTCATTTTGCAAAAAGTTATGAGCAAGCGTTCTCTTGTAGTCTTCACCCAATACAACACATTCCGTGCTACCATCTTCACGCACCGCCTGAGGTTGCCCGCTTTCTGAGGCACCAACATCATCAAGGTTTCTAAGTGCCATGTGCACAAAATTCACGTACACCATTGGCTTCCCGTATATCGCCGCCTCGGGCTGGGAAGTAATATGCATGTATTGGCTTCATGCAACGCTGCCATTCACCTTGAGTAGCTCCCATACGCCCTACCCTCCCTTATTCGTGCAGGTAATGCCCTCGATGACAAGCTTCTTCGTCGCTGCCTCTGTGTCGAACTCCCTCCGGATGCAACTCTTCAGCTCATGAATATTCATTACATCGAGCCCCTCCGCTCAGACCACCTTGTACTGGCATCTCACCAGGTCCAACCCATCGGGTCCGCCCTGTACGAGACCGTCGCCATAAAACACTAGTAAGTGTTGCATGTTCGACATTACCTAAACCCACAACAACCCAATTTCATGTACACAATATAACAAACAGGTCGCATTATGTAGTCTATATTTTGCTACCCGACCTAACCAAAATTAATTAATTACAACTAATTAATTAATATTATTTAATTAAGCCTAATTAATTAGGATTATTGCATTACAATTATTTAATTAGGTCTATTTTAATTACGTCTAACTAACGATGACTACTTAATTACGGTTAATTGATTAGGATAAATAAATTGCGACTAATTAATTGCCACATCATAATTAGTAATATTTAATTAATCCCAATTAATTAAGACTAATTAGTTATGGTTTATTAATTACAACTATTTTAATTAAGACAACTAACTATGACTTTTTAATTAAGCACAATTAATTATAATTAAATAATTAATAGTACTTAATGTTGCCTAATTAATTATAGTTAAAATTTAGGACAAATAAATCATGACTAATTTATTATGACGAACCACTACATAATTAGGACTAAGTTAGTAGTATGTAATTAAGACTAATTAATTAGTCCTAATTAATTACAACCATTTAAATTAATACTAACTAACTACGACTTTCTAATTAAGCCGACTAATTAATTAATTAATACTATTTAATGAAGCATAATTAGTTACGACTAAATTATTATGTTAATTAAATACGACTATTTTAGGTACGAATTTTAATTACGACTAACTAATCGCAAGTGAAAAATTACGACTAACTAACTATGACTAATTAATTACGACTTCATTAAATACAACTAACTAATTTTCAAAATAAAATGTGACTAATTAGTTACAACTATTTCAATTACGACTAAATATTTACGACTAACTAACTACGGATAATTATTTCGACTAAATACTTTAACACTAACTACATAGTTTATAAACATAGTGCATACGAGATAAATTACCTCCTCTAGAAGAACTTCAATTGGTGTCGAACTAACTATATTAAAACGACCACTAAACACTTGTGTCTAAATACCCTCAAATCGGCAGCAAAATTGGAACTAATTTCGGCCTCTCGTGTTGCCTATCTCTCTCGCTGCGCAAAGCAGAATGGTTCTGGTGTGGGGGAATCAGAGCACGTCGCTAGGTTTTATAGCCGCGCGAAGCGACGAGACGGAATCACCGGGTTTTATGTGCATAGGGGGGCAGCGAGAATTTGGTGACAACCAAAAGCATGATTTTAGTTTAAAAAAATCAAGGGGGGGCTACCGTGCCCTTGGGGCTAGCCAAGGGCAAAACCGCGTCCCTAGGGATCGTACTAGGCATTGTCGCACCCTTGGGGGATAGACTAGCCAAATCTGTGCCCTAGGGCCGGATTTGCCAAAACCGTGCCCCTTGTGGTCGGATTCACTACGTGGCATGGTGATATTTTTTGCACTTGTTTCGGAGAGGGAGCTAATTTTGGTATTCTAGGCTCCAACAGTGTCAAATCAGCCAAAAAATTCACTCCGTTATTGCTTGAGTGGGATTGAATCGAATATTCTATCCGTTATCAAATCTAAACCTTTAAAATTAGGACCCACCAAATTAAGGGCTAGTTGTTCTACTTTTTTTTCTAAGAATTTCTAGCGCATTTTTTTCTAAGCAACTCTAAAAGAACTATCATCAACTTTTAGTATATAATAGATAATAGCAAACCTGTAGCTATTTCCTCAAAAATAAAAATCCGGACATTATCCACGTTAACCATGCAGGCAGAAATTCTTGCAACATGGTAAAGAACAAAAACTATTTTTTTTAAGAGCTGGTTGTTCTTGAATGATTTGCTACAAAAAAAAATAGCTTATGCATTTTTTACCACGATATATAGTTTCAACATAATTAAAGGTTTTGTAGTCTGAAAGTATTAACTATGGTAAACACATTTATATCCATCGTTGTATTATTACAGTAAGATTAAAAGAAGCTATCATGAGTTCCCTCCCAAGAGCTAGAAATCTCATGTTTGGGAGAGCTAGAAATCTCATGTTAATCGGCGGGGAAAATTTATACAATTTACATATACTTGTTCTACCATAGATTGACTACTCATCCTACTAGTTGGAAGAAAAAAAAAGCTAAAATCAATCCTACCATATTGTCCTTCAAATTGCCAACCGTAGCATAGTGTAGTGGCATCCCTAAAGCCTAAACTCTAAACCCTAAAAACCCTAACCGTAACCTCTAAACATTAGTTGGAAGAAAAAGGCTAAAGTCAATCCTACCATATTGTCCTTCAAATTGCCAACGTAGCATAGTGCAGTGGTATAGCATCATGTCTCTTTGGCTAACTCACATCAAGCATGGTTGGGTGGATTATTTGCGTGAAATTTCCATTTTAATTATTCGGTTTTTGAACCCATGACATGTGGATTGTAAGTTTTAAGACGACTAACTAGCAGATTGTCTCCGTCCTCTAAAAAATACAGTCCTTCGAATTGGGCTAAAAGCATACAAATAGTAATAACTACTAATTAACTGCAGATAGTAATGATTTCGTTTTGTGACCGAAGAAGTGCTCAGTACTTAAGTTTGTAGACTTGAAAAATAAAAAGTGCGACAAAAATAATTAATATACGGCAAAAGTTGAAATAAACACCAGTCATCCAATCGAAAGAGGATTTTAATTAATTCAAACCACTAGACGCGATCGAGGAGAGACGGCTCCTCATCAGAAATGACGAGGAGCCTACCACTGCCTACATGTCCATACGACCGTAGAACACCCACTACTTTGACCGTTCGAAAGTTTACAGTTTTGACTTCGCTGCAGCGTTTCGCTCCCGTACCGACCACAAGATATCACCACCACCAGCACCGCACGGCTGTAGTAGTACTGTACAAATCCACTCGCTATTTTTTTTCCCTCAAGGTCAAACCCCAGACCGATTCGATCGATCTGTAAGCAGGACAACTCTTTCTAGGGTTGACCTACCATATCTATATATACGCTGAGTACGTACACCTCAACGCTCAGCACAAGTCAAGAATCGAAGTGTGTAACCACGTAAAGGAGGGGAGGTCAGAGTTCAGGCAACCATCGGCTCGCCGGACGGTGATCATGAGCCGGGCGGCGGAAGCGGCAGGCGGCGAGGAGGAGCGGTGCCGGTACAAGGGCGTGCGGCGGCGGCGGTGGGGGAAGTGGGTGTCGGAGATCCGGGTGCCCGGCACCCGGGAGCGCCTGTGGCTCGGCTCCTACGCCACGCCCGAGGCGGCCGCCGTGGCCCACGACACGGCCGTCTACTTCCTCCGCGGCGGCGCGGGCGCGGGCGCCGGGGTCGACGGGTCGGCGCTCAACTTCCCGGAGCGCGCGGCGGCCGCGTACGGCGCCGGTGCCGGCGCTAGCGCGAGCTTGTCGCCGCGGTCCGTGCAGCGCGTGGCGTCCGACGCCGGCATGGCCACCGACGCGCAGCTCGTCGCGGCGCGGGAGAGCGCGCCCGCGCCGAGGCATGCGGATGCCGATTGCACCGGCATTGGTTTCATTGCGCAAGGTGGCGCAAGCGCGCGGCACGACGAGTTGGAGCACGATACGTATGCTTACTCTTATATCGGTCGGAATACTGGTGGGAGTACGAGTACCAGTAGGGAGCAGCTTGTTTCCGGGGAGATTAGCGTGGATGACATAGAGATTTTGATGTAAAAATATACAGTTAAACATTGGTATCAACTGATGCAATAAAAAGACGGTGTGCTGACCGGGCAATGCTGTGGTCTTGTTCCAGCGACGAGCCACAGCTCAATCAAGCGGATTCGGATCATATGCGTGGGAGGCCTAAAATACCGAGGATGAACACTCCTATGCATTAAAAGTGCCTCTCAACCGGGTCCCATCAAAAACTAATAGTTCAAATCAAGTCTTATAGTGTTTGAAATCTTTCCCGGTACAATCCAGTACTTTGCTATAATAAATATGCTACTGCACCTACAGTATTCGTTGTAGCAGACTTATGTTACTTCTTACACAGTTTTCTTCGGCAGACAATCCGGATCCGAATCAAGTCTCTTTCCGCCCACCAATTTGTTACTGCTTACACAGTTTTCCTCGGCAGACAATCCGGATCCGAATCAAGCCCCTTTCCGCCCACCAATTTCCCCCGTACAATCGAAGTCTTTCTTCTAATAAATATCTATCTGCACTGCGCATAGTCGTTAGAAGAACTCATATTCTGATTACAGTTTTCCTCTACAGACAATCCAGATCCGAATCAAGTCCCTTTGTGCCAACTAAACATGACATGTGCCGTGACCTCACCCTCGTTTGACAGTAGGTTCCAAAACGAACCGATGGCACTTCTCCTTGCCGACCGAATCGAGAGCTGCATGCGCATACCTTTACCGGTTACTAGCCTACTACTTTGACATGCCATCCATTACAATACTCCAGAACATGATTTTGACTCGGCCGCAGGTTCTTTTACCGTCCGTTGTTGACTTGTTGAGATGAAGCGGACTGTGACAGTGTGACTGCACTGCAGCAGCTCTGGTCCATGACTTGGTCGTTTAATACTCAAATGCACTGTAGGCTACAAGTTCTCGAACACGTACACCTCCAGATTTTTTTTAGTTTTGACTGTTCGGACTAATTAATCCTCTTACTAGTACTCCTAAATCTTACGTCAATCTGGGTGGACTCTGAAGTCTAGAGAAAGATGCGATGACGATGCAGTAACTTTCACCAAGAAAGTCCAGGCCTCAAGGGCATGCAAATATTGAACAGATGAACGAACACCTGTGACTGAAACGTCCATTTCAACTCGAACCCTCTCTACCTCGTCCCTTGACAAGTTCTCCACTCCGTTCCGTTGCCTCAAGGAAATGACACTGCAGATTAATGAACCCATTACGGCATGGTTGACAAAAGTTTGGGATCCGGATCCTCCGTTGCAACGCAGAGAATCCCTGTGTGAACAGTGTTTTCTGATGTAGGGTTGTAGCTAGAGCTGGCCAAACGGGCGTGCTCGATGGGCAAGACGAAGCATTACACTATTGGTTCGACACGCCGTAAGACGCAAGACGATAGCTCGAGGCGCGGCTGGCCGACACTAAGACGACGACAAGTAAGACGCCTGACGCAAGACGAATAGTCTTGGGCCGTGCAGTACTGACCGAAGCACTGACGCGATTGCAGCAAGCACCCGTTAGGGCACATTAATCGCTTTTAATATACATATATAATTTTATTTTTATTTATTAATATTTATATGATTTTCTTTCCATTTTAATACTTATATGGTTTTATTTTGTAGTTTTTAAATTTTATATAGTTCATTTTATAAGTATATATAAATTTATTTTGGTTTTTCTAAATATATATATATTTTATAGGATTGTTTTTCAATTTTTCATGTCTTATGAGCTAAATGACACATGTTTTAACAAGCTAGCTATTTGAACATTAATAAAATTCTATTACATTTTCAATATGGTTGTCTCATTGTTTTTCAATTTTCATGTCAACTTCAATTCTACACATTTTTCTAATTTTTTGGAATTTTTGGAATTTTTTGATTTTTTTTTCATTCGGCGGGCCAAATGGGCTAAACGCCCCATTTGGTCCGATAAATAAACGGGCTGTGCCGGCCCGGCACGAAAGAGCGATGGGCCGTGCCTGGGCCGGCCCGGCACGGCACGAATAGTAGCCGGGCCGGAATGGGCCGGGCCGCCCATTTGGCCACCTCTAGTTGTAGCAAACAATAAGAGAACGGTAGAACATTTACTGCAGTGATTTTACTGTAGCCAACATGCACTGGGTAGAATACTCTGACGTTTGATCTCGACCTTTGGTTTTTTATGGGACAGTGAAGATCTTATCCTAATGCCCCGCACCGTGGATCCTCTGCATAGAGAAAGACCGAAAGAGCAGAAGCTTTTGGACGCGGTTATCGGCACGCACAAAACAGAATGCGTTCGTTCGTGAGTGCAGGATGGCGCAGCTATGATGCTGCGGTTCTGAATTCTGATCAGTGTCGCAATCTCCCCAACTTTGTGCCTGACGCGTTTAGCTCATCTAGGGCAGTAGATGGTTGACCATAAGGCGGTGCACCTTTTGGAGGTTGATATTGTACCTGTATTTTCACAGTAGTACCAATGGGCACTAAGCATGCTTGAACGGTCTTTCTGGAGTAGTGGAACGTCATGCTACTTCAGAAATACTGTAATCAAGAAAAAAATGCAGAAACTGGACCACATGCAGGCTCCAATCAAAGGTGCCAAAGGCAAATTTCTTCAGTTGGATTCAGATCAAAGCAAGCATGACGTCATCAGAGACAATATGCACAACAGATAAAGGTTTAAACTTTGGGCATGGCAGGCAGAAGCCGCTGGATTGGATAACTGCACATACCACTGCTAATTTTCCACATTCAACATTGTTCTTTCACCAACAGAGTACAGTATCAGTATATGCTATTTAGCAAAGTAACACAAAGGAAAACAGTCTCCACATCAAACTACTAGGACAGAACGAATGCCCTGGTCAGTGACCGGGTGAGATTACTCAATTATGTACAAATGGGACAACAATTTGTTGCAAACAATTCTGCAAATAAGCATCGTTTATGAGCCATCTTCCTTCCGTTTTTTACTCAGCTCTGAGTGTTGGCCTCCCATCAGCTGCAATATCTCACTCCAAAGGCAAGAAGGGTCTGTTGTCAGCGCATCGGTTATCAGTCCTGAGCTGCAGGAAGTAACAACCCAGTATCCTGCATCAATCTCACTCAACAACTGATCATGGTCCCAAGCAGAGTACCCTACATAGAACTTCAGGTCCTCAGGCTTAACTGCACCATTCTTCATCAGGGCACTAGCCTTCTCCAGGTCAGTTCTGAAACCAAAGCAGACGCCTGGTGCCACTTCTTCAAACCCCTTGATGGGTCTGCCATCATTAGTCCTCATCAATAATATGCTCATATCGACAGGGCCTCCAAAGTACAGGGAACAATCACTAAAAGGTGTTGCCTGGTCGCGGAAGGAAGGGTTCACATGCTTCATCTTAGTGTACAGTGGACGGTTCAGGATGACACCAAATGGGGCGTCATAGGCATCTCTTGAACGTAATCTGAGGAGGAGGATGACAGTTCTCTCAAAGGTACCATTGCCATCAAGCTCTTCAGTTGCAACCAAAATACACCCAGATTCTGGCATTGGAATAGAATGGGCCCACTTCCGAGGAAGACTGTGTAGTGGTCCATCCAACACTGTCTGTGGTAGAGTATTTGCATCTACCGTTTGCCCCTGATTTCAAGACATAATAAAGAATAAATTAGGAAAAATATTTAGGGGCAGCTCAATAAGAGATTAGGCTAACTAAAACACCAGTTAGGGTCGGATAAAGACAGGCTATTGCTTTGGTTAAGGGTAAAAAATGAACCTGATCTGTACAACAAGTTTATAGACAGGACAAAATGGACAATTTTCTGGGCAAGCAAAAAGGGTAAATAAGACAACGCTTATGAACTAGCAGTTGTGCACTGAAAATCTTGTTACACTACATAATGGAAACACTCCAGCTGTATTATGTTGTTTAAAGGTGAAGAATTTCACTTCTCTCCATTCTATTGCTAAGAAGTTTAAGAGGAACTGGGACAAAGAGGACTGGAAGTGAGAATGTCAAAGCAAGGCATATGCACATTTTTGATAATGAGAAAATGTTTCAGTCAATTCAGGCTGATCTCAACTTGGATGAGAAGTTGACTCTACAATAATTAAAACAGAATGTGTGTTAAAAATGGACCATCCAATACAGTTTCCTCTTCTTAAGTTTTCAAAATCTCAAGTAGCCATTTCAGCAATTGTAAAGGTAGGTATAATGCTGGGTGAACATACAGGGCAACCGGAACTAAAGAAATTGACCCATTGCTTCCTTTCTCATATGATGCCAATAAATGAATGTAAGTGAAGCAAAATACTAGTCCCAGCTAATGTCCAATCCCATTTCAGATTTTAAAGCACATTGCATAAAGCATATCCTACTTTGGCCATTACATAATCATTAAAAAAAAGAACTAACTTCTGCACCACCAATATGACAAGAAGAACAAAAATCTGGAGAGCCACGGTTATATTAAATTAGTTCAAAAATGATTGGTCTTACCGACTTTGGAATCACAAAGCTTGCTCTCACGTCTCGCCAATATGACAAGTTGCTAGGTATATACATTGTGTCATTGGATTTTGGATCACCCTGATTTTGTCTTATTCCATTGGAATCATCTCCACTGGGAGCAGATGCATCACCTTTTCCTGCATGGAGAAATCATAAGTTCAACACAGCCTACAGATAGTTCATCAATCGAGTTCGTGCCTTTACACTAACAAT
Organism: Phyllostachys edulis; assembly: GCA_036346405.1. Lineage (NCBI taxonomy): Eukaryota > Viridiplantae > Streptophyta > Magnoliopsida > Poales > Poaceae > Phyllostachys > Phyllostachys edulis. Next base: position 13,464,571 of record CM070546.1, on the reverse strand, counting down.
CCATGCATCCAAGGTAGATTGAACGAAAGGTTTCTTTTTTTTAGAACAGAGTCACAGATTGAAAGAAAGATGGAAACTGCCATCACTGCGCAACCCAAAAGTTCCCCAATTTACATTCCATAAAACTTGTATTCAATGAAACATTTTCCATTTCCGTTTCAAAAAAATTATACATTTTCCATTGTAATATTGTATATACCTAGAAATAGAGATAAAACTTACCTTAATACGCTGATTAAACAATAAACATATAAACAAAGCACTGCAGTTGGGAAAAGAAAACAAATGCAACAAGCAGAACTCCACTATTTCAACATCCAAATCAGTGCAGATAACCATCCTTCGATCACAAACCGCACCCCCCAAAAAAATCAATCTCCAAATAGACCCCAAGAAGACTCCATCCTTTGGAGCTCATTACATATGCAATGCACCCAATGCCTCGTCAATCATTACAACTACAAATCCACTGAGACAGGCATAAAAGTTCCACCTATCTATCACCGATTATACCACAACAAACACCATCCTCGATCTCAAGGTCACATATTTCCAAATCGACCATTTCACGACCCAATCATGGCAATCTCCAAGAGGTGACACCAAAATCGCGCCTTCCCAGCTCCGATCACTTTGATCCGCATCCAATCTATGTAGGTTTGACCATTTTCCACACGCAAATCGCGCCGAGATCCCACCTTTCCCGCTCCGTCGCACCAACGGGCACCAAAAGCACCAAAACTCGACCAAGAGAACCTACCGGAAGAAGAGGCCTTATTCTTGGGCTCGTCGCCGCGGCCGTTCTTGCTCTTCCTCCCGGACGCGCTCACCACCAACTTCGGCCACCGCGCCGGCTGCGGCCTCCACCTCCTAGGTCCCATAGCCAGAGAGCCGATCTCGCCGGCGGCAAGGGGGGCCCACGTGGCCGGCAGTGTGTGCCTCGGCGTGAGGCAGGGCCCACCGGCTCTCAGGTTAAGGGCCCACATGTCCATGGTTGCAAGAGAATTGCTGGCTCGGCCTTAGGTCGGAGTGGAAATTGAGATGGAAACAAGGGAGTGCATCTGCATGTATGTTGCTGGGGCCTGGCCGCCCGGCCCTGGGAGACAGGGAAAGGGTTGTTTACGAAGAAAATTCTACTAGATCTTGTGTACCATTTTTTAAAGTTTTTATTAAATCATTAATCTGTTGTGTACCATTTTTTAAAATTTTATTAGATCATTTTAATCTCTTAACATAGAGCAGAATAAATAATTCATCTCAAGGTACGATCACATGTCATAATTTGAAAAAGGTCTAAGCATGAATATAAAAGTGAGCATATCTCCTATTAACCTCTTTATGGCGCCTAGAATTGGCGAGCAGCCAACGCGTCCATGTCACGAGAGTTCCTGGCCGTTCGATCGCACCACGCGTTTGTGTGCGCCTCTCCTCCCTTCTTTGGCTGAGGGCCTGAGGTCTCGCCCTGTCTGAAACCATCCCGAATCCTACGTCCCTTCCCCTCGCTCCACTACATCCCCATCTACGCTGCTCTTCCCTTGCCCCGCCGCTCCCTTTTCCACTGCACCGTCGGCATCTACTCCCCCTTCCTCCCCGTGTCCTCCCCATGAGGTCGCTATTCTACTGCCGCGTTAGACGACCTCTCCTCCTCTTCGCCACAAGACCGTAAACCGCCTCCTCCCTCGATGGTTGCGTTGGCACTTCCTGCCTTTACTTCCACATTGCCCCCGCACCAACTCCTCTACAGCCGCCTCCCACCTTCGCCCCCATCTCGGACACCTCCCCGCCTTTAGATCCACCGCCATTCTTCCACACTGGCCCGCACCAACTCCTCCACTAATGCCTCCCGCCTTCGCCCTCGTCTCCGACGCCTCCTCACCTTTAGATCCACCGCCAGACACCACCTCTCGCCGCCCTACCCAGCTCACCACTTGGGATGTCGCCGCCCTACCTAGCTCGCCACTTGGGATGTCACCGCCCCACCTGCTGCCGCCTCCCACCGCCCTCCTCCTTGCGCATGGCCCGCCGCACCACCGTAGCCCTTCCATCCCTCTATAGGCGACCCTAGTGAACCCGGAACCCTAGATCGGTGAATCCGAGCCTTAATCCCATCATCGTCGTTGGAGAAGATGGCGACCTCAGCGAAGACGAGGAACACGCCACCCGGAATACACTGAAACACCGATTTACAAGGCGCCTACCAACATCATAAGAAGATCAGGGCTGCATAAGGAATTACGATATCAGCGTAGGTGGGTTCACTTTTTTTTTGCATTGCAGAGTTCTGTGGTAGCAAATTAATGATTGTTTTCTTTCATGGTCTCGAGCATGCAATTGCAGGGACTACCTCTATGTTGTACGACCTGAGGATGATCTGGACATACTCAAGGATGCTGTAATGGAAGAGATGACAAGGGTTAGGAACCGGATTGATAAGAGTGGCGAGGGTGTCTATGTACAACCATCTACCCTTGGGTCATTGGAAGCTCTCACTGAGTTCTTGAAGAGCCCTATTGTCAATATTCCCTTATGTGATTTTAGTATAGGGCTAGTCCACAAGAAATATATTATGAAGGCCAGTGTTATGCTTGAGAGGAAGAACGAATATGCAACTATCTTGGCGTTTGATGTCAAAGTGATGATTGATGCCCGTGATCTTGCAGAAGAGTCTGGTGTGAGGATCTTGGTAGCAAATATAATATACCACCTTTTTGACCAATTTGCTACATGCCTTAAGAACCCGAGGGAAGAAAAGAAGAAGGAAAGCACTACCGAAGCGGTGTTCCCCTGTGCATTATGCCGAACTATGTCTTCAACAAAAAGGATCCAATCGTTTTGGGTGTCGATGTCCTTGAAGGAATAGCTAACGTATTTTGTTTCGTCATTGACATTTTGTATTTTCTCAAATACTATGCCTTAGCATGTTGTTTTATTCAGTAGTTAAGAGTTAAGACATACTCCCTACAGTCACAGAAGGAAGTCGTTTTTTACTTTTCAAAGTCAACAAGATATCACTTTGATCACTAAATGTTATCATCATATTTCCGAAAAGACTTATAAAAGTGTAATGTTATGAAAGTATTTTTCGTGACAAATTTACTCATAACATTTTCGTATATCCAAACTACATACTTTAGATAATACCTCTAGTCAAAATTGATATGATTTGACTGTACGCGTTATAGGGCGACTTCCTTTCATGACTGGAGGGGGTAACTGGCAGATTCTATATGAGCAAATACCAGCAAGCTCATCGAAACTATCATATAAAGCATTAAATATTCAAAGTCTTGAATGCTATGTCACATTTCCGCCTATATCATGTAATGAATTTTCACATCTTTTTTAAGATATGTCCGCTGATTCCCCATTTTCCCTTGCCATCTAGGTGGGAACACCTCTCTGCATACCCACCAAAGAATATATTGATATTGAAATTAGCCACAGGCAAGTTGATGTGGCCACAAAAGGGCAAAAGGTGGCCATGAAGGTTGGTATTATCGGTGGTAGCTTGATCCCTTTTGATGCTTATTAGATTTATTGGGTTCTGTTTAATATGTTGTTATTGGGTTTTGAACAGATTATCGGAAGCAATCCTGATGAGCAGCAGAAGAGTTTCGGCAGGCACTCTGAGATGGGAGATGAGCTTGTCAGCCACATCTCAAGGAGATCCATTGATCTTAAAGAAAATTACAGGGCAAGTCCAGTGTTTATTGTTTATTTCCATGTACATTTTGCTCTGTGTTGGTACTTTTTGCTCTGCATATATTGGTACACTACCAGACTAGCATTTCCTTATTAAAAAATATTCATTAAAGTGGGATGATTTGTCGATAGATGACTGACAGCGGTTGGCTGTCGGAGCCGAGGGTGTCGTATGTTCTGATGAAGGCTGGTCGACCAATCTACTTCTTGTTCTTTTAATTAGTTACAACAAATTGCCAACGCTCACATGCAGGTTACCCTGTTGCTTTCTCTTGTTTATAGCTGTTAGGAGAACTTCATAATTATCTCACATTGTTTTATTTGGGAACATCTCACAATAACTTTGAGATCTGGTTTGTTTTCGAACGTAAGGTTTTCAAAATTTGCCATATAACCCCTCAACATTGGCCTTGGTTAAAAAACATTCATGTAACTGAAGGTAGGTCCAGACCCTGCATGTTAATGTCATGCACTTGCTTTGGTAGCCAGGAGGCCTTTTTGGGAAGCAGAAAAGAAAGCTGATATTTTTTTGGGGAGGGGGGGGGGGGGTTATTTGAAGAAGTTATCCTAAAAGGGTTCAAGATCTGAACTTGGACCAAAATTGTACTTTTCCTTTCTCAGAAAACATGACACAACTCTCTACTTTTTTTATCTGCCATGTGTCAACCTTGAGTTGTAAGAATATGAGAAATCTTTACTTTGTTTCAGGCCTGTGGAAGTTGAACAATCCATTCTTGTGGGCTTGTGAAACCGTGCACAATTGAATAGCTTGGCATTGCCATCTGTTAGCTTCTACACATTCCTTAATACACATAATGGGTAAACTTAACTGTTACTTAATATTGACAGTTCCTATGTGTATACTTTGGTTTGATCATTATCCCGTGGAACACATATTAAACTGCTCATCGATTTCACATAATGGATCATTGGTCTCACCAAATGGATTATCCCATATATAAATGGTCTAATGATGCTCCCCTACAGCTAAGCTTTAACAGGTACAACTTGAATTACATTTTTGGTCCTTGCCAAAACCACTTAAATTGAGATCTCTGTTATAAAACATAGCTACCCGTACACAACATCATATACATGCCTTGACATTTTCTAAATAATGATAGGCGCAGCCTAAAAAAAGCTAGGAAGCTGTTCAAAGATGACGGCGTCAAACCCGTTAGCAAGACTTCGATCAGTTCAGTTCATCTTATATGCCGTTCTTCCATGATCGCCTCTCCGGTTATATAAGTACACGTCACGGTTTATCGTCTTTCTTAAGATGCAACCGTAAGTTTTAGAAATTTGAAGCGTATGATCGCTGTCCACAAAAAGGGCCTGTACATTCGAAGATACTGCAACTTCAGACAATTACATAGCAGATTCAAATACCTGAAGAGTAACTGCATGTTATAAACAGCATAGACTAACACGTGTTTTCAATGTGACTTCAAATTATATTCGCTAACATGGTTTAAAACACTTGTCCAAATGCCTCTTGAATTCAAATCAACCTATCAATTCTTTTCAACCTGCATGCTTATTCGAATTGAAATGAAAGAAAAATAGCCGTTGCATTTACACAAATACTGACCTAATGTAAATAGACATTTTCGTATTATCTTTCCTTTTTCAACCCGATATAATTTCGTCTTTACCATAGTGTCTTTGCTCAGAAAAACATTCTTTTCCGTAAAAAAAAGTGAATTGTACTTGGTTATACATCAGCATTTAACATATCTCTGCAGAGTAGTTATGATTAACTGTACATTTATAAACTCAACTTCATAGCACAGGTAGATTCGAATACTGAAAGACATATTGATACATGCTAGATCCATTGTATAGCTCAAAAAAATCACAAAAGAAAAATAGTTTGTGTTTCCAATTCCCTAATTGTACACTGAAAATAGAAAAACCTACACGGTTGTCACCATCTTCCCAAAAAAAAAACTAGCCTTGTTGTACTAAACAATCATCCTTGCTAACTTTAGTTCTTTTTCCTTTATTTGTAGATCACAGCTACTATGTCCAACCCCGCGGTCATAATGTTGTATTGTACATCTTTTGATCAAACAATCTTAGCACGCACTCCCACTCAGATTTGCATAATGTTTTCTGCTACTAGGAGCTTTTGTTAGTTATATGCGCTCGTGTTTTGTTCAGGATAACAGGCAGGTTCAGATAGCGCATATCGGACTGTTTCTTTTATTATAGCCCAGGTCAACCATGGAAATGGTACCCCTGTAATATGTATGTGTATATATATATACACACACACACACACACACAAATACATACATACATACATACATATACACACACACATACATATATACACACACATACACATATACATACATACACACATACATATATACACACACACACACATACACATATACATATACATATACATATACATACATATATATATATATATATATATATATATATAATATGTATGTGTGTGTGTGTATATATGTATATTATGTGTGTGTGCGCGCTTTTGCTTTTATGGAACCTCCTCGTGTGTATAACAGCGACTGCTTACACGCTGTTTACCTAACTGCAACTGTTCTTCTCCTAGGTGTGCACGTAAAGAAAATATTTTCTCATGTTATCTTTCACTGCCATCTATATTACTGCATTTATTACTGAGCATATACCATGTTTTAAACCAACCTATGCACTACCTAATCGCATTTGTGCAAAAAAAAACTCTTAGCAGCCTTGCAATCCATTAGGTTGAATTCAAAAAATAAACAGTTTTAGTAACAATAGAGAATCAACAGCGCAGCAATGCGTGCATTACCATCCTAGTACGATTTATTTTCATCTTTGTTTTGGCGGTGCTTAAGCAGCTTATGTGTGCACAATTGTTTTCAAAACTATTCCCTTCTAGATGAAATCATTTGAAAACCATTTTGTTTGTTGTGCATCGATATTTATGGATCAACAACACCTTCGACTTGTATGATCTTGTTTAAATAAAGCTTATGATAAGAGTGTCGTAGCAAGAAAAGACTAGACAGTACAAAAAGGAGACCATCGATATCTACACGAGGGACCGATGGATCCTTGAAAGGGGGATCAGTTGTTAGGAATGAATGTATTAATTGTCCCAAAAATAAGATCCGAGTTATTACATGGGGGTGGCTATTTATAGCCTTCCGACAGGGTACATGAGATTACAGATCTACCCGTAAAAGGCCATGTGCTCTTAGGGGCTGCAGGGGCTTTTTCCTACTCTATGCATAGCCTTCGGCTCACGGTGGGTGTCAACGATCAAGTCACCGATCTTACGAAATGAAAAGAGGAAAATGGCAAAGAGTTCTTAAGATAGAATGAGACCGCTCTTTTATTACTGTGAATTGGCTATTACAGGGGGTGCCTTCGATAAGGCCGAGGACTAATCCTAATTACACTGAGCGTAATGCTTGCTATGCTATTAAAATTCAATCATCTATTGATCTTCTGAATTGGATTGCCTTCTGTCGTTTGTGTTCTTCTTTAAGTAGTTGACGAAGTGGTGGCAGTTGCTCCTGGAAGTGGCGCCTGTTGGAAGTGTCGCGATTGGTCGGAGTGAGACAATGGTTGATGAAGTAGCAACCGTTCTACGGTTGTGCGTCCGTGAGACACTTAACCGTAGGGTAGTTGTTGTCAGTGTCTAGATCATGTAACGTCGCGTGGTATGGACCAAATATGACATGTGTTCCATTCATCACATGGTAAGGAATATACCCGGAGTTAGATCCGGATGCCAGCTCATTGCTCCTATGAGCAGTCATCTGGTGGGGGACTAGGTACAGGACCTCGTTCGACCAGGGTATCCTCGATATAACCTTTGGAACCTTTACGACCACGGAGGTCATAAGCCTTAGGGGTTACGACCATAAAGACATATGGTATTTTATTATGTATTAAAGTAATGCATAGAGATTTTAATCCTCGTAAGTGGGCCTCCTTGGTCTTGGTTTATGTGAGAACCCAGAAAATCAGACTAATTTAAAACAATGCTAATAGCTAATTAGCAGTAAATAAAATTCTTTTAAACAAAGAACAAAGCATGAACTCAGTTGATAACAAACATATCGCAAAAAAATTACATATAAGATAAGATTATTACGAGTTCATTAATAGGATTTACAACCTAATTTATTAGATGCGAGAATAAATCATTTTCATCCAAGCGGTAACAAACGAAAATTTATAAAGTTGTTATCAAACGCATCGCCAATCAATTCTATACAAAGTTTATATCTACGAGAGTTCACCAACATAAATTACCATATGAATTATTCCAACAACTTTTCAGCATCAATATAAATCAAAACCAAGTATAAGAATTAATTACAAGAAGACATACAACACTTCATTATCAATAGTTCGCAACAAGAATTCGCCAAATTCAACATCAATTCAATCTTAAAATCAATTACAATAATCCTTTGCAATCATAGGTAACACCTTAAAAACAAACTCAGAATTGAATTATAATAATTCATTGCATCGGATCAACATACAAGGATTTATTACAAGCAAAGGTAAAATATTACAACCTGAGAATTAATTACAAGAGTTTGTTACAAGCCGAAATAAAATATTAATTACAAGCACAGAGTAATTACAAGAATTATTTACATGAGATCAAAATAATTAAATTACAACTTTGAATACATTACACAAACGAATACTACAGAAGTCTTGCATGCATGTCGCAAAACCTTTCCTTCATTGTCCGTATATCACCATCCGTTCAAACCCATTCCTCGACCAATCCGAACCCTTGCCACGTTTCCTCATTCGCCAAAAACCCAAAAGACAATTAGTAAACCAAACACGATAAAATAGAGTTAGGGTAAAGAGAGGTTGCCGTCAAATCACCTGAAGTTCCTCAAGGTTCCCAGACCAACCTAGGTTAGTCGGCACCATAGCCCTTTAGTAGCTTTCTGTTGGAAATATGCCCTAGAGGCAATCATAGAGATGATTATATTTCATTATGTTTACAATATTTGATAATATGTTATCTTGTTCCTTGAATGAATCATCAGTCATGAAGATTAACGAGTATGTGACTTGTTGGTGAAGCTCTTTTTAACTTATGATGATATCGTTCTAAAAATATCCCCGGTCGAAAGTCTTTGGTGAACACGGTGACTCTCGACCAAAGACATGTATTGATTGATGACCACGTTTCACGGTCATGGATATAGGGATATCGAATCAATAATGTGGACACGTGTTAGAGAACATGGTGTTGGATAAGACCCACCTTGAGACACTATTGAGATTGTTATGATTCTATGTGTCGTTAGTTGGTCTCAAGCAATGATGATGTATAATCCTTAGACACGAGATCAAGCATGGTTTCCTACATGTGTAATAGCACTCTTAGGGGTTGCCAAACGCCGCTCAGAATCGGGTGGTTATAAAGGTAGCTTTCGGGTATGCTATGAAACATGCGAGAGGATGTGATTTGGTGGGATATGGGATTTGCCCTCCTAACATAACAAGAGATATATCTGGGCCCTCAAGTAGTCGGATAAAGAAAGTGCATGGCCATGCCCTTTGGTGGTCGAAGAGTTCGACCACATGAGGTTATCCGATACTCGATCGAGAAAGCATTGAACAGTCCATGGATAACACAACATCTCACCTGGAGTTCAACCAGATATCGTGAGGCAAAGGGAGAGTAGGTCGCTTAGTTCGACCAGCTACGGACTGGTCGTATGGAGATACAAGCAAGTCGTAGAGTGGTCGAACGCAATCACAGAGTGGTCGAAACCAAGTCGTAAGGAGTTACGAGTTGGTCGTGATCAAATATGAACTGGTCGTATAGAGATAGGACCTGGTCGTAAGTGATGAGGACCTGGTTGTAGATCATATTGCATTAAGGTTCGTCCGATATAATTTATGTGTATTCGGGAATCGTTATGTCCTGCTAGGAACCGCTACGACTCATGGTCGGAAAGGGTTTCCGAGTCACAACCGAACTACACATGAACCTAACGGGTCACACACTTAAGGTTGGAACAAACCAAGACGAATCTGATTTGTAAAGCGTGTTTGGATAGGATCCATCACGGGCACTATATAAGGAGATGCATGAGGCTGTTGGGGAGGGCGAGTTGACGTGAGTTGCCCTACCGAAACCCTAGCCGCCATCTTCTTGAGAGCCTCCCCGTGCGATTTGGTGCTAGCACACGGCGTGCGGTTGTTCCTTCCCGGGCGTGTGGATACCATAGAGGCGTTTCTCGTTGTTGCGCTTAGGGCGATCCATGATCTTCGCAAGGAACTGCAGAGGTGCTGGAGGAGACGATCAACCAACGAAGACGCTGGACGATCGACTACGACCAGTACGTCGACGCGCTCTTCGTCGGACCAGGCTGCTCCGACACTTCTTCCGCTGCTCTGCGCGTCTAGTGGTAACGATCTGTGATCATCTTCTTGCTTGGCTTCCTGGTTTACGTGGTAGAAAATTTTGATTTGTCGCTATCGTAGCCTACCCGTATCCCTTCACTTTCATCACCCGACATTTATTAATATCCGACACCCACGTCGTACCGACTTACCTCAACCGTAGAAAAATCCGACAATGTTGTATGAACCATTGGTCCATTCCATTTTCTGAACCTACGCCCACTTTTCATTTTACCTACTTACCGTCTGCGGTAGGAAAGCCGAGAATAGTGTAGAGAACCCTCCATGGACCAAAGGTCCTAAGACAAATAGTCCACAGTGAGGAAGAAATGGATAAGCAGGGGGCATAATGGACATGAACAGGGCCAAGGGACAGAACCACCCAAAGCCTTCCCCACATAAAGCATTTCCTCACCTCACAGCCAACACAAAACCCACAGAGCGCTAGCAAAGCAAGCAAAGCCTCTCTTCCATTCACAGCTAAAGCAACCAGGAGAAGCACCTCTCCCTAACAGAGCAAAAGCCACAACATCATTTCTTCCCAGCCAAAGGCAACAACAAGGCATAGCAAAAAAACAAGCACACCAACACTTTCCACTGCCCTCCACAAGCCAACCAACAGCACCAAAACCCATAGCCATAAGGAGGCAAGGAGCCCGAAGGAGAAGGAAGTCAGTGCACATCCACGACCATGACCACCGAGACTGACGCCAAGCCGACAACGAGGACTAGAAGCACCAGCGAGAGCACCATCATCATCACTCCACTACCACTCCACTTTCCAAACCAACCCGACCAATAAGGTAAATCATCCTTGCACCCACTATATTTTTCCCAAATCTGAAAAACCACAATATGAACTAAGCAATGCAGAGAGCCTCCAATAATAACCACAGCAGCACCCACTAACCATAGCCCTCAGTGTACATCACAAAGCAGAGAGAGGAATAGAGGGTAGTAGTACCTTAGTGCGAAGCAAAACCAATGGCAACACACCACCAACACAACCCACTTCCATCAACATGCACATGCATAAATGAAAATCAACTAACATCAAAACTTGAATAAACTGCAAGCACTAAAAACCGAAGTAATAGTAGGGAAATAAAATCTATGTGGGGGCAAGGCACCAGGGGAGAGGAGCCCCAAGGAGCACGGTGGCTGGAGGCCGAGATGGGCCGAGCCAAGGGCATCTTGAGGGGGGTGGGGAGCCATGAGCTGGGAAGCACCAGGAGGCACCTGAGGCAGGCACAGTGGAGGCGATGGTGGCAGGCCAGCAGGCCTAGGTGGCAGCGATGGACCAGCAGCCGGAGGCGGTAGCGTGGGGAGCCGAGGGAGCTAGGGACGCCAAGAGGAGGCGGCGCCATAAGCCCCATGTCGCAAGCACTGTAACACCCTGGTTTTGAAGCCTGTTTGAATATTTCAAAATAAAAAGAACCATTTGGTTTTGATGAGAGTTCAAAGCTTAACTTGAGAATTCCATAATAGATTTCAATTGACTAAATCAAACTTCAACTAAAACTCTCTTTTGGTTTGTTAGGTTTGTTGGAGCTTTGGCGATCCCTCCCCTTCTGCGCTTGTTTTGTCCTTCTCTGCTCCAGACCTCCTTAGGTCTAGACCTCTCAGGTGCTTGGACCTTCCCTCTTTGATGCTTCTCTAGCTTAGACCTTCCCAGGCCTAAGTCTCCCCTCATATTCATTTGAGCTCCTTCTGTGTTCTTTGGAACCCTTCCCTACGTTCACTTGGACCTCCCTCGCGTCCGTTCAAGCCTCCCGCTTAGTCCAGACCTCTTCTTTGTTAGATCTAAGGGTCCAGACCTCCCCTTTGAGGATCTGACCGTCAGGACCTCCCCTTTGAGGATCTGATCGTCAGGACCTCCCCTTTGTGGATCTGACCGTCAGGACCTCCCCTTTGAGGATCTTACCGTCAGGACCTCCCCTTTATGGATCTGACCGTCAGGACCTCCCCTTTTTGGATCTGACCGTCAAGACCTCCCTGTCTCTTGGACCTCTTAGTCCTCTGGACCTCCTTGTAAGACCTCCCTAATAGGTCACGACCTCCTTTGTCCGGCCATGACCTTCCCTTTGGCCGTGACCACTTCCTTTTGACCAAGCTGTTCCCAGGTTTGACGGGTCCCACTTGCCAGCCTTGTTATTCTTTGTCATCTTTGCCACATAAGTACCTTGTGCATTTAATGCATGTGGCATCACATTAAATGCAGCCATATACGTGGCTTATACACTGAATGTGGTCACATTGTGTGGCACCTTGATTTCTTCCCTTGTTCCCTTCCTTCACAGCAAACATTATTTTATTATCTTTTCACTAAGCTTGACCGTACCCTATCTTATCCATCATTTACCCTTGACCTATCTTTCTACATACCCTTGACACGTATGTTTCCAGTGTCTTCTTGCCTACTTAGGCTATAATTAGCCCGAGTGGTCCTGCCTCATCACCTTTTCCACACATAACACTTTTGCTCTTTCTCAGTTGCTCTAAGTTAAGGCTCTATCATTGAGAACTCCGTTGAAGCTGTGTCGCCGCTGCGTTGCCATCAACGATTTCATTGGAGCCTCTGTGATGTCCTCATCATCACCTTTAGCTGGTTGCCAACCAACCACTGAACCAGCTCTTTCATCTTGTCCTCGAACTCGTGCTTGGTTTTGGTGAGTCCCCTCGTACCTTGTTTTTCCTTCTACTCCTACGGTTGCATGGTATAACCGTATTTTCCCCAGAATCCACCGTGTGGTCTCTTTTTGCACAGACAACCCTCTTGGTCTGTGCGCAAAGACTACCTCTCCGGACCTCCCTGGTTTGTTGAAGAGATCACCCTTTTTGGGTCTTTTGCTAAAGACCGCCTTCCCACCTTGGACCACCTCTCGGTGAGTCAAGCTTTTACCCAAGGAGCTGTTATTAGTGTAATGATTTCTAGTAATCTGAGATTTGAAATCTTTTTGGAGTTTCCTTGAGTTTTTATTTGGAGCTCTATGTGATTTTGTATCTTTTTCTCCTGTATAGATTGCGAAGACATTGAGGAGCTTAAGTGCCCCGAAGAGGAAGATTTTCAAGACTGTGAGCAAGGCAAGTCATACCCTTGATCATATTGAACCCAGTATTTCAAGTTATTTATGTTAGCTTCAACTAAATATTGCATGCATATTTGGATTCAAATAATTTAACCCCTATTTTTAAGCTATTAGATATTCCTGCAATCTTTTGTACAACCGAACTTGCTATTGTCCTGTCACCCTTGATACCCTAGATGAAAACCTAGTTGATACAATAGTATGGACTAGAGGTATTGCAAAACTTGATGCTTAGCCAAGCCTAGATCAATTCTTGTTTTGGGAGATTTCACTGCCAAATACCAATGTGTCAAATGTTTTAATCCATAACATTGGGTTGTCATGGAGTTTTGTAAAAGGTTTATAAAAAGCAAACAAATTGAAAATTGGTTTGGACTGGGGCGAATTGATTGCTTGGTTGGTGCATGTCCATGCACGAGCTCAACTCGGGTAGAGTTGAGGCTCAAGGGTTCTGTGGAAGTCGCCGTAGTCAATTGAGGACCAGTCTTTGAGCCGCAATTTGCTATGCCTATAATGGGCTATGCCTCACCGTACAACCACATGTCTTTAGAATGGGGCGCGGGACCTGGCCAATTAATTTGCAAAGTTCCACCGCGGTTGTTCTACTTTGATGTGTGGGAGGTCTTTTATGGCCAATGGTCTTTTATAACCTATGTTTCCCACTGGCGCAAGAGGAGGCTTTTTCGGCGGGTTTCTATCCAATGGAAGTGAAACCTTAGAGAGGAGGGGTTGTGGAGGAATGGTGCATTGTAAAGGCCTTGTTATGAACTCTAGACCTCTTACCTTCGGCAGTGAGAGGTGGCATTGACGAATGCCGGACAAACTAGAGGAATCATGTCATGTGGGTAAAGTGTACAACCTCTGCAGAGTGAAAACTATTCGAATAGCCGTGTCCACGGTCATGGACATGCTAGCAAAAGCCACTCAAAGTTAGATGTTGGATTTGTTTTTAAAAAGATTTTGGATAAGCTGGTTTTGGGATTTCTATCCCATGGGTTTTGGACGGAGAGCCTTGTGACAGGAGGGTATCCTTCACCATCTTGATGATGAATGTTATCCAACTGAAAATTTGAATTTGGAAAATGAACTTTAATTATTGTTAACTGCCTTTGAACTTATTACTGGTATTTGAAAAAAAATTGGCTTTATGCAAAGACAACCTATATGCCTTCCTTTGAATATCCATGTGTGCATGTCATTTTGTTACCCTACGGGTGTGACTTGCGAGCACGGTTGTTGTGCTCACTCTTGCTCGATATGATCTTTGGACAGGTGAAGACATTAGCAGCGAAGAAGAGGACCAAACCAACTAGGTTGTGCCCTCCAGTCAGTTGCCTGTGGCGTGCTGATAGACTATCATTCTTTTTGATCTTTTGTATTTTATGTTCAGCCCAAGGCCGCTTTTGTAAGCAACTCTGTTGATATTTTGTTAATATAAGTGTGCCTTTTGGATGTCACCACTTTCGCTACTGTATGGGCTAGCGGTTGATCTTAGGACTAGCTTATTTACACAGAGGTCTTGGGGTCATCCCTAAGTCTCACGACCTCCTTCGGGTTATGGTCAAAAGCTTGGGGGTAGTCCTGAGCCCAAAGACCGCTCCTGGACCTCCAGAAGGTCTTGAAAGATCTTCGAGTGGTCCTACTGGACCTCTCGGTGGTCTGGATGGACCTCCAGGGGAGATCCTGCAGGATCTCTTGGGAGGTCCTGAGGTTCCTCCGTGCGGTCTAGACCTCTTGGAGGGGGGGGGGGCTGGCGAACCTTCTGGGTGGACCTGACCTCTCGGTTGGCCTTTAAGGATCTCCCAGGTGACCCTAGGGAGTTTCTGGTTGTCACAAGCACCGCCCAAGGAAAAGCTCCAGAGAGCAAAATAGAGAAAAGGGAAGAAAGAAATGAAAAGGAAGAGAAGAACCGAGGGAAATGGTGGCGTCGTGTGCAAGGCTTCGGCCAAGGCCATCTTCAGGGAAAGGAAATAGAGAAAGGGAGCAAAGATAAATGGAGATAATGGGGAATGGAAGAAGGCATGAGAAAGAAGAGAGCCATGAGGTGGTTTCGGCTGTGAGTGCAATGAGAGGAGAGAGAGAAAGAAAAGAAAAGGTGGAGAGAGAAAAGAAAAGAAAAATTAAGAGAAGGGGAGAAAAATTAGGAAATGGGTAAAATAGTAAATGGGTTGAGAGGATTAGTACTGATAAATTTAGATGAGCACTAGTATTAATAAATATCGACGTTGTATAATGTTTGGACCAAGCGAATTTAAATAATTAATAAATATCGGCGTTGTATAATGTTTGGACCAAGCGAATTTAAATAAGCCGCGTACAGATAAATAGCCGTAGACTAGACCGATAGAAAATAAAAACGGAGAAAAATTGAAATATTAATCTGAGACCTTGTACAACTAAAATAATCACTGGTAGCACTCACAAAAATTAGATAAATAATCAGATGCGTTAGAAATAATTTAATCCAGGTAAAATGATTAAATTAAAACGACACCGGCAGAAAATAAAAGCGGGAAAGAAATATAAAATCAATCCGGGACTTTTATAAATAAACTAAGTCATCAATAGAACTCCCCAATTAAATAAATAAGTAATCTGATGTGTTAGAGATAATTTAGTCGAGAGGTTTTAATTAATTAAACAACACTGAGTTTAGTTAGATGAGCAAATAAATGCATACGCACATAAGTAAGACCAATTAGGCATATTTGCATGCGTAAAATTAAATAAACATAGTTGCATGCGAGTACGTTTAACATTTCATTTTCGCCTGATAAAACATGAGAATAGGCAACCTCGATCCTAGAGCCGTCATACTAGAACAACCGCAGTTGGGGAGTGCTAACCTTACGGGGTCTGAAAAATGTTATTAAAGTAAAATCTGCTAACAAAGGAAATCAACTAATTAAGGTACACATAATAGCACCAAAAGCAACTATGCATTTATTTATTATTTGCACCGTCGTATAATTGCAGCAGACGAACCAGCACCGACAAGAGCAGCTGATACCGATTTCGCGAACGTCGGTCTTTTCTACAATTCCGAAGGCAAGCTTATCTCTTGAATATCAATATAGTTATATTAAATGTAAATTGTATATTACTGTATCATATATGTACATGCATCAAAACTATATCTCAAAACCAAATCGGATGAATGAGTTAAAGAGAAATGAGAAAGGGATGATGAATGAAATAAGACATGAGAAAAGAGAATTATTATGGCTGGTAAAGGAGGCCCGGGGCAGGAAAAAGAGATGAGAAAAAGATGATGATGATGGTGATGATGAGGCAAGAGGTGGGACCCTTTACATACGGGTAATATATAAGGACCAACAAAACTCTTACTCGGATTAGAGATCGTATTTAAGTGCCAACCATTTTCCTGTTTCGGCGGGCAGAAAATACTACCTTGTTACGTAATTATGCCATCCACATCGGGTAAGTAAGTATGTAGGATGAAGAGGCGCTATAGCGCTAAAGTAGAGTGTTGGGGACCGGGGAGCCGGCCCAACCAACATTATATGAACTCAGTGGGTGACGAGGTCAGCACCGACGAAAAGTAATGGGTGGAGACTTAATCACGTAACCTGGAAAACGTTCTGTATTCTGAACTCGAAGTAGCATCAAAGGAAATGAGCTAGACCTAGCTCAGAGAGAGCTCATAATAGCTATGGGTAAAGTGGTACAAGCCTACGTAGTGCTATATCAAATCATGAATTCATACTTGTCTCCTGAATTGGAGTCTACGGGAACCGCTAGGGGTCTATCTTCTTTCCGAGTGACAAGTAGTCTTTTCAGTACTAAAATTTGCCACTTTAAGTTTGGAAGAGTTGTTTATTTTCAGAAAAAGAGATGAACTAGAAAATGTAATAACGAATAGAGATGAGTCATCCAGTGCATGTTTGCTATTAATGCTTGCTGATTATACTAGTACTCAATCTTGCTATTATTATCTTTTGTTAGATCCTAGTCTGACCGGAAACTATCCCAGGTGGGATGAAGGACACGCAGGTACTGAGGAGGCCGCAGGAGATGAGAGCGCATTTTACGAGGAGTAGAGCGAGGTGGACACCTTGTTCGGCGAGTGGGACAAATAGACGACTAGAAGAGTAAGGTAGGCAAGTGAGGGGACTTAGTCCCATGTTGCGGTTGTAAATTACTACTTGTAATATAAAATCATAGCATTGCGTGGCTAACTGGAATAAAAAGTACAGTTTCTATCTTATTGTTCTGCTACGTTAACTCTGGTAAAACTTATTATTCGTCAAAGCGGTGTCCTACCGGGAAGACAAATAGTAATCCGTATGCTTAAGTGTGATTACCCTTTGCGGTAATGACATGGGGCACCGTAGCTTACCCAGTTGGTACACCTGGTCTATCCGCCTTTTTCCCCCTTCGCACTTCGCAGGGCGGCTTCGGGCCGAGAGGGCCCCGAGCACCCTTTGTTGCCCTCGAGGTGGCCCCGCAAGGCATCTTTGGTGGTCCCTTGAGGACCCTCTTACACCTTCGGGGCCCCTCATGTGGCCCTCGGCCCTCTCCTCGGGGGAAGCCCTATGGTGTTTTGCCGAATTGTGGAGGCCGGTGGGTCACCTCTATAACAAAGAGTATATTTAATTTATGATTGGACTCTGTGTGGGCTTGACTAATAAATACATGTACTTAGGGATTAGGAACGTGGAACTCGAGTCTGATTGACCAAAAAGGGCAAAATGGACTAATGGGCATGGTTACTAAATATTGGACACCAGTCACGCTCGGTGCACTGTGCCCCAGCGAGATGGCGATGCTCGAGCAGGTCATGATCGATACATTTTTAGGTTTCTGAGAGCCGAAATTACACCCTATTTGCAGAAACCTGCGTTGAGTTGATTTGCAAAAATAGGACTCCAAACATTGGTCGTTTGCAGATTTGACACCTGGACCCACGTTCATGTATTAGCGCGGACCCACGCGTTATCCACCCGCGAGTGTCAATCTGCAAACCACCAACGTTTGAATTCTATTTTGCAAATTTCCCATTTTACGCGAACCCTCCCCGATCTGTTCGAGGAGACAACCGTCAGGCCGACCTGACAGCACGCCCGGCACCGGCCTCGACCACCACCGCCCGCCACCAACCACCAACACGGGAGAGGAGGCGGCGCCGGCGCCCGCGCGTGGGAAGCAAACTGGAGGTAGGCGCGCAGACGGGAGGAGAGATGAAACGGCGTCACGAGGCATGCGGCGCAGCATCCAACGCGACCCCGACCCTCCCCCTCCTCCTCGTGGCGATCTGCCTCCAATTCGCGGCAGGTTCTTCTACTTCTCTTTGTCTGCTCCTTATTTTGCCCGGCGCGACCGAGATCCAGCAGTGAGGTTCGGAGCAATGGGCTGTTGAGATCTTGGCTTACGGGGGTGGTGGGGTTATTGATCTGGGACTCGTTCCAGGTTTCCA
This sequence comes from Phyllostachys edulis, assembly GCA_036346405.1. Classification (NCBI taxonomy): domain Eukaryota; kingdom Viridiplantae; phylum Streptophyta; class Magnoliopsida; order Poales; family Poaceae; genus Phyllostachys; species Phyllostachys edulis. The sequence continues at coordinate 13,445,923 of CM070546.1, read as the reverse complement.
GCCCTTTGGCACTGGTCGGGAGAGGACTACATAGATGGTTTATTTGGACGCTTGCATTGCAGATCCTGAACTGTTTGCAGCATTTGGGATGTTGTCATCAAAATGTGTGTGTATGTGGATGTATGCTTAACGAATTGAACATGTAGAGAAAATATCACACCGTCAAGCCACTTACTTTCAAAATGTTGCAAACAGCCACCTTTAATCTTACCACATTGTGTCTAAGGAATGTAGGTTACATATTTTGGATTGGTAGACCCAAAAATAGAAATGATTTGTTATGTACACAGTACACTAAATGAATGTCAGTTCTAATATCTGATTCCTATCACAAAAGGGGAAGGTAATTCTTCTTTTTTTAGTCTTGGATGAAGGGAAAGGTAATTCTGGTAGAATTATTATGTTTCATATCTTGCTGGTTTCTCTTTGTCCAGATTAAGATGGAAAAGTAGCAGGCTAGCAGCTACATTCATTTACAGTTATGAAAGCCACTACATTTTATCATTATACCGGTGAATTATGATGGCTAGACATGTAAATGAGTCAAAGTCACTTGACATGATATATTCTGATTTTTTTTGCTTGTACATCTATTAAATATGTCTACAACCTTTGCAGGAGGGGCTGGTGATCCTCTAACGTCCAAGGATGATAAGAAAGCTGGATCTCAGTCAAAAGACAACTCAAGCCAAACAGTCTTGTTTGTTCTCCTAGGTGTGGGTGTCGTAATTCTATTATCATTTTTCCTATTCAAATTCTGGCAGAAGAAGAAACGGGAGGAGCAACATGCTCGCCTGCTTAAGTTGTTTGAGGAGGATGATGAGCTTGAGCTTGAACTTGGTCTAAGGGATTGAAAATTGCCATAGTACAGCACATGTATCTTGGGTGATAAGGTAATATGAGAAAAATGTAATTTCTATATATTTGTATAGTGGAATAGTTTGAGGCTAAATTTATGTGATGTTTCCTATAATACTTTGATTTTGCATCCTCATTTACATTATGTTTCATATGGTTGTATCACAAATTCTTTGAAATTGAATGACATTCCTGGGGTAGTCTGGGATTTGATACACAATTGGTTCCTCATGCCATATCAATGCCTTTATCTGCATTCTTTCTTTTAAATTCTCTTCATTACTGAACGAACTCCAATCGTGTAGGCTTGTTTGGAAGCATTCTAGTTTTCCTGATGTGCTGCAGACCTCTCTTCTATTTGATTGTTTCCCTTGCGTAGTTAAGTACTTTTTTAGCAAAGTTTGCCTTTGTTACTTCTCTAGTGATTGCACCTGTTTAGACTTTGAGGTAAAAACTTATAGCAAATGTACATGTACCGTCAAGGCTTTGTTCTTGTCAATTCCTCCAAATTGGAAAAGATAAATTCCTCTAAATTGGAAAAGATAACTCTAAGAAGACTATTTACATGGTTATTTAATTAGCTTGTGATATGTTGACATTCTTACTGATGACTGAGAATGGTCTTTATTAAATTACCATCTGGGTTGACCCCTTGTATGGCAAAAGTTGCCTTCTTTTTTATTATTTTTGGGCTCAACATTTGTGTGAAACTATTTTGAGTAGAACTAAAAAAGTTAAGAAAAGCTTCAGTTGATGCTACATTGGTGTGATTAAGGATCTGTTTGGCCTGTTTCAGAGCTACCACCAGTCAGAGCTACAACCACCTGAAGCTTGTGGAACCTATGTGCTATAAGGTCAATAAGCTAGACTATAAGATAGCCTTAAGCTAGATCGAATAGACCATAAATTGTGTGCTATTTGGAAGAAGAAAAAAAATCATTTTTATCCTTTTCATTTTCAAGCTACTCTCCCCTCCTCTTGTGCAAGGAGTATATCTGAATTTTGATGATTGATGTCTGTTTTGCAGGTTTTGTGCGTGCTACTTGCAGGATTTTGTTATTAATGTAAAGAAGTTTGCCTTCAAATTCTACAGAGCTACTGGGGATTGTGTTATGTACTTCTTTCTTTAGTTTGTATGGTTGGAAATTTGTCGTCCATGAGTATAGCTTGTACAAGAAGGGTTTATCAAGGCTTAGAAATAAAACATTCTACTGTTATAAATTTTTTTAATATTATACATTTATTAAGTAAAAATTCATTTTCTAACTGCTTTTTTGTAGTTGAATCGTAGCCTTGTGACCGTATTTGACCAATACTAATATAAACTGTGGACGCTTGAAATTTACCGTGTTGATTATCTGGTTCAGTCACAGTGTTTGTTAAGGATTCTATTTATGTAGTGTCATGTACCATTTCATTTCAGTGCATTACAGTGGCTATCTGTTTCTATCAATATGTTGGTGGCACCTATTGATATTTGGTTTTGTTGGACCGGAACGACGCCTAGACGCGCCGGGGGCTTTTTTTCACATCAGTAGCTATGGAAGCAATGAAGATCGAAAACATAAGCACAACAAAGTCTTGCGTTGAACCCGAGAACCCCCGAGGTAGAAATACATCAACACGGTGTAGGGTCGGTCTGACCGTCGATTGCCTAGGAGCAATCTGTGAAGGTCATAAATCGATCTAACTTTCTACTCCATTATCTAAATCCCTTTAAATTTTAATCATAATTTATCAAGAAGGTTAGAAACATATTTCAATCGACGATCGGAACGATTGAAGCCAAGGTTCTACGAATTTCTTGGATGAGATCAAGAAGACACAAGAATTGAGGAAATTCGAAGTTTGATCCAAAAACTTGTTTGTGGGTGGATGATGGTCAAGATGACTATAGATGAATTCCCACACGTCCTAGCAAGTTAGATCACAGCAAAAGATCGAAGGAAACCAAAAGAACACACAAAATCCTAAAAGGCATAAAAAAAGAGAGCAAGAACGGGAGAGAACTCATCTTAAGAGGAAATCTTGCTTCGATTTATTCAAAAGATTGTTGGTTTACAATCACTCCACCATAAATGGCAAAAGCCCAATACTTTAGCACTCAATCAACCCATCTTTCACAAACCCTAACCTCTCTTAGCCTTGAATCACAAATTAAGGTTTCCTAGGTTTGAAGGCTTAATGGACGAGGGTACAAATCCTACACTCCTCCCTTTTATAGTAGAGGCTAGGTTTAGAGAGAAAACCTTATCGGGCACCCGTTAAGCCCACACACAAATGGGTCTACACTTATGCACGCTTCTCAAAGCGGATGACGAACCGGGCTTCCCGAATCCGTCTCTTCGTGATCTCCATCTTCTCTTGATCTAAACCATCTTTCTTTGCACCGTCTTGCACCGCGGGTTTTCCAAAGGTCACCAACCTAGTATTTTGGCGAAGATACCAATATACCCCTTCTCGATCATTCTCCAAAGACTGATTCCAATCGTCGTGAAGCAATCACATGCTTCGCCACGTGTAGGTTGATAAATGACTCTCTCTTCATGTCGACAAGTCTTTCACATCCAGTTCCCATCGGAACTACCCACCGCCACTTGATGCAACCCGTCGCACCGAACTTCCCGTTTGGTCATCCTTGTACATCTTGCGCTATGCTTGAGTCTAACGACTTCAACCGGCATTCTTGATCGTTTTAGTCCTCAGCTCTCCTAGCCTAGTTCCGATCATCCTCGTCATTAATCGGCGTTGACTCCAAGCCACCTGCACAATAATAGACCAATAAATCGTCTCCAGGCACAAGTTATTCGTAACTTGACACATGTTAGCCAAAATATGCATCATGCAACACATATACACTGGACCTGAAGACTTTGGCCAATTCAACGAAATTCACCGCCCTCTGGTAGCATGAACAAGATATGCGGTCGATGATGCCCATGGCGGTCGACCGATCACCACCACCGGCGGTCGACCGACAGGACTTAGCCAAATTTTCACCTTGAAAATCTGCACCCTCTTTGGAATTTTTAAACTCTATCTAGTTTCGGCTCGAAACTTCAATTCCAATGAGACCAAGTGCAAACGCATCTTCTCACCTTCGTCCACACGTGATTTTTGGCCGATTTTCAAAATTCACAATTTCATCTTGGTCGGTTAGACCGTTGTTCAATGGTTGATCTAACCGACCAGACTCGGTTAGACCGCCACCATGGCCGCCTCGACCTCGGTTCGACGGCGACTGAAGGTTGTCGAAAACGAGGGTTTCTCCAAATACCTCGACCTCGTCTGTGATCTTGTTCATGGGTCTCGTGCAGATTGCAGTACTAGTGTCTTTCGCACGGTACCCAGAAGTATCAGGGTTTCTTCGAATTAAAACAAAACAAAATAAAACCTAGTACGGTTGGGTACTGCTCGGGTGCTGGTATGGCCCAATCAAATGAATAGAAGCCCAGCCCATGAAGGCACAAGATGTTGTGAGTATGAAACGTAACCCGAGCCAGCACATTCCTCATTTCTCTCAGCCGCTAGGAGACTAGGTGAGAAAACAGCAAAACAACAAGGCTTGGATTCGTACTGAAGAAGCTCCGACGAGGCTCTGGTAAGGCTCCGGCGAGGTACTTCCTCTTCTCCCCTCTTCTTGGTACCTTCTTGGCTTCGGTTTCTCACCTTCTTGTTCCCTTCACCCTTCTTGTTGTTCCTCTTCCTCTTCCTGAAACAACAAACAGCAAGGTTGTTCCTCTTCCTCTTGTTCCTCTTGGTTTCTCGGTTTCTCACCTCTTCCTCTTGGCGATTTCTTGCTTCCCCAATTTGCGAGCAGCCCAGCACCCATGAGTGGTACAAGTTTAGAAGGAAGTTCTTCATCCCATCGAGTGCAACAAATAGTTGACGAGTCTAAACCTCTATGGAATCATGTTGAATGCTTTGAGAGGCCTAGGGGTGCTAGTGAAGGAAATGCTAAATCAAAATGTCGCTATTGTGGCACTATCATCAATGGAAGCTACTCAAGAGTTAAGGCACATTTGTTGAAGATTTCTGGTTATGGTATCAAGCCCTGCCCAAAGGTACGTGCTTTTCGGTTATGGTAATTAGTCACTCATTACTCAATACTAGTCAATACTCATTAGTGTTACACTGTTACTTTGCTCATCAATTGTGCAAGCATCATATCTATCTTCTGATTTAGTATGTGCATTTGTGCAAACATCAAAGGTGACAGTGCCAATTCTTGAAGAACTCCTTGAGGAAGTTGTTGCAGCAGAGGTAGACATTGCAAGGGCCGGTACAAGAAGAATTCCCTTGCCATGGGAGAATGCCGCAAGCACTGAAGAATCATCTGAATAAACAGCTCTTGGTCTAAAGAAAAGGAAGGTAACAACTGCTATTGAGAGGAGCTTTCATCTGGGACCTCATTCCCAAATGGATGCTCTTGTTGCAAGATCTTTTTATACTGCTGGCTTGCCTTTCAATCTCGCGAGAAACCTATATTGGCGAGAAATGATTATGTTTGTTTGCAACAACCACCTTGGTGGATATGCCCCTCCTACATACAACAAACTGAGGACAACCCTTCTTCAACAAGAGAAGACACATGTGGAGACGATGCTAGAACCAATTAAGACAACATGGGGCACAAAGGTAGTGACTATTGCTTATAATGGTTGATCTGATGCACAGAGGCATCCACTAGTTAATTTTCTAGCTGTAACAGAGGGAGGATCTATGTTCCTGCGAGCTACCAACATTGAAGTTGAGGTGAAGGAGAAGGAGTATATCGCTGACAAGATTATTGCTGTAGTTGAAGAAATTGGAGCAAAGAATGTGGTCCAAGTGGTCACAGACAATGCTCCGGTTTACAAAGCTGTAGGTATGATCGTTGAGCAGAAGTATAATAATATTTTTTGGACGCCATGTGTTGTTCATGCATTAAACTTAGCATTGAAGAACATATGTGCGGGAAAGAGCCCAAGTTATGGTACTATTCGTGAAGAATGTGAATGGATTGGTGAGATTGCAACAGATGCTAGCATTATGAAGAATTCCATCATGAATCACAGCATGAGGTTGGCCATGTTTAATGAGTTCAGTAAATTGAAGATGCTTGCTATTGCTGAAACAAGATTTGCCTCTATCATTATCATGTTGAAGAGGTTTTATCACATCAGGGTAGCTCTTAAACAAATGGTCATATGTGACATGTGGAGGAGTTATAGGGATGATAATGTGGGCATAGCACAATTTTTAAAAGAGAAAGCTCTTGATGACATGTGGTGGGACAAGGTCCGGTACCTTATTGAATTCACTGATCCCATATATTCGATGCTACGCCAAGTTGACACTGACAAGCTCTGCCTACATTTGGTCTACGAGATGTGGGATACCATGATAAAGAAGGTTAAAGATCCCATTTATAAATGGGAAGGAAAGGAGGCCAACGAGGCATCTGAGTTCTACTCTATTGTTCATGGCATTTTAGTAGATCGATGGGCAAAGAGCAACACCCCACTCCATTGTATGGCACACACATTAAATCCAAGGTAAATAGTCATTGACTCAATGACTCCTGACTTCTATTATTATGTTCTTCTTATGTTCTTGTTTGGGCTTTGGTAGATACTGCAGTGAGGCTTGGATTCATGGAGGTCCTAACCGTCAAGCCTCCCATGATGACAATGAAATTAATCAGCAAGTGTTGAAAGGCTTGAGGAAGTTCTATCCTGTTGGTGAAGAATACAGAAAAATGAAGGCATAGTTTGCAGATTTCTCTCAGTTTGGGGAAGGATTTGATTCATTTGAATCAATTGAGGATAGAGCTCATTTAAAACCATGAAACAACAATGATGTGGGATGTTAGAGCAGATAGCCATGAAAGTTTTACTGCTGGTGTGGACATCCTTGAAAATGAGATTGCTAATCTCTCACTTGATGAGCCAGAGTTGGAGATGGAGCTGTGCGAAGATGGAGGACAAGAAGATGATAGGCCGACTAGGGAGTAGACCCAAGAAGAGGGATCGTTTTAGTAGGACATTTTAGTCCTACTGGTTATGTACTAAGTTAATGTGTGTCTTATGGTTATGGTCTTATGAACCTTATTTCTCTATGTTTGCGTATGTTATGGACTGTATGGTTGTTGAACTGAGTTGTACGTCGACCTTATTTTGTACTAGTATTTATGTGCGTCTGATGATTATGAGTTTATCACTTATCTTTTATATTATATATTTTTATTACTTATATATATATATATATATATTGACGTACTTGAGTTTTTTTTTGGAAAATACCGTATCACCGTACCGGCGTACCGGTATCACGTACTCGTGCATCCCAGGCCTCGACACTATTGCTAATTGTTCAGCACACTAAGATTAGGAGTATATCCCTATGATATCCACAGATTCTATTATTGTGCAACTGCATCTCTGTAACAGGGTACTCATTCATAAAGCGTGTTCTTCCTTTTCTTCATGCCTCTCTGATTTCAGAAGTTCTTTCAGAAAATTAGCAAAACACTGGCTCCTATGATTAATGGAAGTCCAGTGTGCCATTCATTTGAGCTGCAAGCCTGCAAGGTCATGCATTTATTCACAGTTGAAAGGAGGCATTCATGGAGGTGTGCCCTTCACTTGAAAATGACAATCTGAAAGCTAAATGCCCATTCGGATAGACTGTCTCATCAATTTTTTCTACCTAGAATTTGCAGGTGCTGCACTGCCATCCTGCATTTTTTTCTTTGTTCTGTTCTTGCTAGAAATAAATTTTGATCTGCTTGTTACTTGCCTTGTAGCAGGTTTCATGATGGAAGGACATGGAAACATGGAATCTTTCATGTCCATGTATATGTGGCATGTGCAAATACCCTCTAATACAGAGTTGAGTAGATAACCAAACATAACTTCTACACCTGACTGGCCTGATGGAGTTGCTGATTGAGGCGGAGCATGTTGCATCAGATGGTTCACATGCACCCATAAATTGGGTAGGGCAGGGAGGTGGAGGAGGTCCTTCTCCATCTCCAACTAAAGGCCAGTCCATTTCTTTACACATCAAGCACCCATTCCTAGCAATGGACTCCTTTCTGAGCAACTTGGGAAATTTGTACAAGAAAGAGGCAAGGTTGGGTTGGGTGAATGCAATTGACCTCCATTACATACGTGTGGTCCATTTCTTGGCTAAAGGATGTTGAGTGCAATGCAACTATCAGGAGGTGATATCATGATGTATTGAGTGTATGTTGAGGTGTCCTGAACCATCTGAATGAAAGGCAAACGGCGACGAGAGGTGATCTTGTCTGTCCAATCTGCCATCCTACGGTTGAGAGAAGCTTGCCGCATATGCCTGAGAATATGTGAAGTGTCACCTGCTATTTTCTTGCAGCAAAGAAGAATGCCACTGATAAATATGGGTTCTGAAACTGGCTCCAACTTCCAAGCTAGAGATCAACACTACGTGCATGCATGCCTTCATGCTCGAAACTCTTCATGGTCCCCCTCCCCCTCTCACTTTCTTGGTTTCACTCTCATCAAAGAAGTGCATGAACATTGAAGCAGCTTCGGTTTACAATTAGAATGAGGAGTTTAGGGCTCATTAACTCATTGTCCTAAGCCTATATGCCTGTCACCCTTGCATTTCTTGATTTATCGATCTGAGTGTAACTATTGTCTGGTCCCTGATGGATCTCGAAATATATATGGCTTGTAAAACTCCAGAAGCCTTGCAATGTGAGCAAGCTCAATGAAATGGGTCAGGATGATGTGATTCTAGCTTTCTGGCGAAATGGTAAGTGTGAATCTAAGGAGGCCTCTACGAAACAGAGAGAGTTCAGAAAGCTGTGGTGTTGCATGCATTCCTAGCAGGCATGAGGTCAATTTGTGTTGTGTACGTATGGGAGCAACGTGCCATACAATTATCAGCTTATTACGAAACCCTGTAGCAGAGTGGCTGTGCATGCGGCTATTAGGGCATGCAGATTGCTCCACCCTGGCCGGTAGCCTCACGATGCCACATTAGAGCAGTGCCATCGTGGAGGAGGGAGGGAGAAAAGGCGGTGACTTAAGGAGTGTTAGGGAGACTTGCAGAGGCAGTGGTGGTTTGAGGAGAGAGAAGATGGCTCAGGAAGAGAAGTAGAGGAAAAAGGATTAACCTCTACAGTAGCATTCGAAATTTTACAGTCTCAAATATTGGTGCCTGAGTGATATCTTTAGTGACTTATACTTAAGTGGAGGATGAGACCACCACTTAAGGCTACCGTGCATTGTACATGTCCTTAAGAGTTCATTCCAGGTTGCAAAACGACATCAATGGACTAGTGGTCATATCTCTGGATGCATGCATGCAATGCATGCTTTCTGTTGCTGTGCTACGGATGTGTCATATTCAGAAAAAGGTGTTGTTCAGTGCTTAGTAGAAACATCACGTGTCTTAGAGAATATTTCTGGTGTCTTGGTGCTATATATGATTGATCGATAGGCCTTCACAGTTCAGTTTGAGATGTCCATGAAGAAAGTTACTTAATTGATCAAGTTCTGTTTTGATATTATCGTCGATCAGCTCGCGGTCCTCAGCCTCACAACAACACGTACTTAGACCTTTTGCTAGCTAGCTAACCCAAAATGGTTCAGTTGTACATGATTAATTGTTAATTGCTATATACTAGCTAGTCAAAGACCACTTCATTTACCGACATGATTTAGTTGAAAAGGCTAATCAAGCATTTTAATTAGCTTACACCTTGACGATTTAACAGGGAAGCGTCCTGTTTGCTAAACAGAACTAACTTGTAGAGACGACTTTTTTGTATAGTAGAGGCGTTTTTTTTCACCCTAGACAGCTGTAACGGCGTTTTTGAAAACGCCTCATAAATGCCTTCTCATGTATCGTCGCTATGACAGCAGTGTCGTTTTTTCAAGTGTCTCTTTGGGATATGCAGTGTTATGTAGAAACGTTGTACATGTATCGTCGCTATGATAGTAGTGGCATTTTTTCAAGCGTCTCTACGGGATATGCAGTATTATGTAGAGATGTTGCACTACGCATCAACAAATAAAATATATAAAAAATGCACTCTTGCAAAATTTGGTACTCGAACTCAAAACCTCATAGGAAATACTTTTCTTAGACTTGTCAAACTAGCCCCCACCTCAACCTCACGTGTTTAGTTGTGTGTTGCAATATTATTATGTAGTTCTTTTAGCACATATCAACCACTGGAAAAAAAACCCTCTAGAGAGTTGGAAAGCATCTTAAAAAAATATCTTTACACAACACAACCTTTAGGCAATTAGAGAGCGTCTAAAAAACGTCTATACGAGATAAAATTATGTATATGTCTCGAAAATGTCTCCAAACCACCTCTAGCATACAAATTTTTTGGGCAGTTTTTAAAGTGTCTCTAAAAAACGCTTCTAGACTATATAGCTCCTTATTTTAGAGACAAATATAAAAGCGTCTCAATGAGGGGTTTTCTTGCAGTGATTCGAAAAAAATGAACTAATTAGCGTGAATGGTCCATTTCTCGATCTAACGGCACACTTTCAAAGAATCCTCTATCTAAGATTAATTATATGTATCCACAGACTACAGTGTCACACCAACAAAGGCTACTATTGGGCCGAAATGGTAAGTGTGAATCTAAGGAGGCCTCTACGAAACAGAGAGAGTTCAGAAAGCTGTGGTGTTGCATGCATTCCTAGCAGACATGAGGTCAATTTGTGTTGTGTACATATGGGAGCAACGTGCCATACAATTATCAGCTTATTACGAAACCCTGTAGCAGAGTGGCTGTGCATGCGGCTATTAGGGCATGCAGATTGCTCCACCCTGGCCGGTAGCCTTACGATGCCACATTAGAGCAGTGCCATCGTGGAGGAGGGAGGGAGAAAAGGCGGTGACTTAAAGAGTGTTAGGGAGACTTGCAGAGGCAGTGGTGGTTTGAGGAGAGAGAAGATGGCTCAGGAAGAGAGAGGGGAAGAGAAGTAGAGGAAAAATGATTAACCTCTACGGTAGCATTTGAAATTTTACAACCTCAAATATTGGTGCCTGAGTGATGTCTTCAGTGACTTGTGCTTAAATGGAGGATGAGACCACCACTTAGAGCTACCGTGCATTGTACATGTCCTTAAAAGTTCATTCCAGATTGCAAAACGACATCAATGGACTAGTGATCATATCTCTGGATGCATGCATGCAATGCATGCTTTCTATTGCTGTGCTACGGATGTGTCATATTCAGAAAAAGGTGTTGTTTAGTGCTTAGTAGAAACATCACGTGTCTTAGAGAATATTTCTGGTGTCTTGGTGCTATATATGATTGATCGATAGGCCTTCACAGTTCAGTTTGAGATGTCCATGAAGAAAGTTACTTAATTGATCAAGTTCTGTTTTGATATTATCGTCGATCAGCTCGCGGTCCTCAACCTCACAACAACACGTACTTAGACCTTTTGCTAGCTAGCTAACCCAAAATGGTTCAGTTGTACATGATTAATTGTTAATTGCTATATACTAGCTAGTCAAAGACCACTTCATTTACCGACATGATTTAGTTGAAAAGGCTAATCAAGCATTTTAATTAGCTTACACCTTGACGATTTAACAGGGAAGCGTCCTGTTCGCTAAACAGAACTAACTTGTAGAGACGACTTCTTTGTATAGTAGAGGCGTTTTTTTCCGCCCTAGGCAGCTGTAATGGTGTTTTTGAAAACGCCTCATAAATACCTTCTCATGTATCGTCGCTATGACAATAGTGTCGTTTTTTTCAAGTGTCTCTCCGGGATATGCAGTGTTATGTAGAAACGTTGTACATGTATCGTCGCTATGATAGTAGTGGCATTTTTTTCAAGCGTCTCTACGGGATATGCAGCGTTATGTAGAGACGTTGCACTACGCATCAACAAATAAAATATATTAAAAAATGCACTCTTGCAAAATTTGGTACTCAAACTCAAAACCTCATAGGAAATACTTTTCTTAGACTTGTCAGACTAGCCCCTACCTCAACCTCACGTGTTTAGTTGTGTGTTGCAATATTATTATGTAGTTCTTTTAGCACATATCAACCACTGAAAAATGCCTTTAGAGAGTTGGAAAGCATCTTAAAAAAATATCTTTACACAACACAGCCTTTAGGCAATTAGAGAGTGTCTAAAAAACGTCTATACGAGATAAAATTCTGTATATGTCTCGAAAATGTCTCCAAACCACCTCTAGCATACAAAATTTTTGGGCAGTTTTTAAAGTGTCTCTAAAAAACGCTTCTAGACTATATAACTCCTTATTTTAGAGACAAATATAAAAGCGTCTCAATGAGGGGTTTTCTTGCAGTGATTCGAAAAAAATGAACTAATTAGCGTGAATGGTCCATTTCTCGATCTAACAACACACTTTCAAAGAATCCTATATCTAAGATTAATTATATGTATCCACAGACCACAGTGTCACACCAACAAAGGCTACTATTGGGCCGAAAAGGCGACTAGATCGGGGTGAATAGGAGCACCTACTCCTTTTCAACCCTGATGGTATTCAAATTCTTCTTCACTTCAATAGCTATGAAAGCTATAAAGATCTGAGACATAAACACATCGGAAGTCTTGTGTGGAAACTAGAAAACCCTGAGGAAAATACCTCCTGACCGGTCTGACCACCAAGAACTGGTCGATCTGACCACCTGAGGTCATTCTGACCACTTGCTGTAGGGCAAGCAGCCTAAGATGATCTCAACTCGACCTAACTTTTGATTTCGAAATCCAAATCCCCTAAGATTTCAAACATAGCTCATTAAGAAGGTCAGGAACCTATTCAAATTCACAATCGGGATGATCCAAGCCAAAGTTTCACGAATTTTTTTGGATGAGGTCAATAGGGCACTAAAACAGGAGAAAATCAAACTTTGATCCAAAAGCTTGCCCGTGGGTGAAAGATAGTTAAGATGACCATATATCAACTTTCACAAGTCCTAGCAAGCTAGATCAAAGCAAAAGACTCAAGCAAAATCAAAGGAGCACAAAAATCTCAAAGACATCAAAGAGAGAGAAAGAATAAAATAGAACTCATCTTGGGGCAAACCTTAAAGAATAAAATAGAACTCATCTTAGGGCAAACCTTGTTTGGATTGATTCAAGATATTGTTGGTTTACAGCTACTCCACCATAGAGGACAAAAACTCAATGCTTAAGCACTCAATCAATCCATCTCCCTCAAACCTTAGCCTCCTCTATCTCCACTTTTCCAAATCACAAATTAGGGTTTCAAGACATGAGAGGGTTGCGTGCAAATCCTGTACTCTAGCCTTTTATAGTGGAGACTAGGTCTAGAGATAAACCCTTATCGGACGTCTGTTAAGTCCACACACAAACAGGTCTACACTCATGCACGCTTCTCAAAACAAATGACAAACCGGGTCTCCCGAATCCGTCTCTTCGTGATCTTCATCTTCTCTTGACCTAAACCATCTTTCCTTGCGTCGTCTTGCGCTGTGGTTTCTCCAAAGTCACCACCCGGTATTTTGGTGAAGATACCAAAATACACATTCTCAATCCTTCTCCAAAGACTGAGTCCAATCGTCGTAAAGAAATTCTATGCTTCACCACGTGTAGGTTGATCATTGACTCTCTTCATGTCGGCAAGTCTCTCCCATCTGGTTCCCACCAGAACCATCATGGCACTTGCACCGACCCTCAAGCCACTTGATGCAACTCGCCGCACCGAACTTCTCATTCGGTCGTTCTTGCCCATCTTGCGCTATGCTTGAGTCCAACCACTCACTACTACAAAATAGGCTATAGTAGACGCCCCATCACAGACGGTTCCTATGGAACCGTCTGTGTTGGGTCTATCAGGACCGGGCATGGCCTATCACAGATGATTCTTATTATGAACCGTCTGTGATACACACCTATCACAGACGGTTTTTTACTAGAACCGTCTGTGATCATTCACAGACGGTTCTATTAAAACACCGTCTGTGATAATCACCGTTATCATAGACGGTTTGTAATTAGAACCGTCTGTGAATGATCACAGACAATTCTAGTAAAAAACCGTTTGTGATAGTTACGTATCACAGACGGTTCTTAACAAGAACTGTCTCTGCTTGTTGGGCGGGAAACGAAAATTTGGACATAATGGGCGGGCTGCCGAAACTCTCTTTATATAACCTTGAGCCTCTGCCGTCTCTCCTCCTCACGTACCTCCATCTCCTCCTCTGCCGTTTCTCCTCCTCACACCTTGCGCCCTGGCCTCCGTCGAGCTTGTCGCCCGTGGCCTCCTCCAACTCGCCCCGGCCTCATCGTCACCGGTCTCCTCCGAACTGTTGCCCCCGGCCTCCTCCACCTCGCCCGGCCTCGCTGCCACTTGGCCTCCCACGACCTCGCCGCCTCGGCCTCCTCCACTTCATCACCCGGCCTCCCACGACCTCCTCTCTCTACTCCCCCTTTGCTTTGTGATGTGGATTCTTGAGAGCTAGTGTTAGTGCTCTGTAAATGGATTGAGTTGATGCTCTTTGTGATGTGGGTGATCTTTGTGGTTTATTGTTGGAGGCTCTCTGTGCATGTGTAGTTCATGTTGAGTTATTTGGTTTGGGCAAAAATATAGATGGTAGATCGCACACTGTCCGGTAAAACCGTCATAACTTTTGCATACGAACTCGGATTGCGACGTTCTTTGGCTCGTTGGAAAGCTAATGAAAAGTTCAATCGAAAAATCCATAAAGCCCATATCAGATTCATTCGCGAGGATCAGGAGACTCCAGACAAAGTGAAAACCCCCAAAAAAGGTCGTTTATGGCCTCCAAACAGCCTCCAAAGTTTTAGCAGTCGTTTTTTTTTTGGCAACAGAAAAGGCTATCACAGACGGTTCTAAACAAGAACCGTATGTGAAAACTCATCACAGACAGTTCTTGTTCAAAACCGTCTGTGAAAACTTCATCACAGACGGTTCTGAACAAGAACCGTCTGTGATAATAGCCTACACATACGGTTTTAACAAAAAATCGTCTGTGATAGTGCGTATCACAGACGGTTTTGAACCATCTGTGATAACTGCCTGTTATCACAGACCAACAAATATAGACGGTTTGGAAACCATCTGTGATGATGGTTCCTAACCATCTGTGATGAGGCTTCCTGTAGTAGTGACTTCACCCGACATCCTCGATTGTTCCGGGCCTCAGCTCTCCTAGCCTAGTCCCGATCAACCTCGTCGTTGACTCCAAGCCACCTGCACAACAATAGACTAAGAAATCGATTTCGAGCACAAGTTATTCGCAACTTGACCCATGTTAGGCAAAATATGCATCATGCAAAACCTATTCACTGAAACCCATGACTTTGGTCTAACCCATAAAAGTCACCGCCTTCCCGGTGCATGAAACACCTCTGGCCAGTCTGACCGCCAGTCCACCAATCTGACCGCCCCACCGGTCTGACTGCCAACCAACGGCCGGTCAGACCGCCTGAGACTTATGAGATTTTCCTAGGTCCTGAAATTGCACCCTCTCCAGAAATTTAAAATTCCATCTAGTTTTTCCTTGATTCTCCATTTTCAATGAGACCAAGTGCAAACACATCCTCTCAACTTCGTTCATAAGTGATTTATGGTCAATTCTAAAAATTTCACTTTTTATTTTCGGTCGGTCAGACCACCACCTTTGGCCGATCTGATCGCCGTGCCCTGGCCAGTTTGACCGCCAGCCCAAGGCCGGTCAGACCGTAGGCCACCAGTCGGTCCAACCGCCCACAAGGCTGGTCTGATCGCCTCAGCAGTGATAGTTAGCTAAACTTCCCGAAAACGAGGGTTTCTCAAACACCTCGACACCATTGATAATTGTTCAATCTCACTAAAAGTAATCATCTACCCATGATCTCCACAGCTACGTACACAGTCATGGATTAGTCTTATTGGTATGGCACCCATTTTTGGGGTCAAATGCTAGGGTTTGATTCCCACTAGCTGTATTTTCGGTGGGTTGTCTATGTGCATGGACTTTCTGTGTTTAATCACGTGATATCTCTTTGCTAATTAAGATAACTACGCTAAGCAACTCGCCACTTTAGCAACAAAGGCTAGTTTGAAAGGAGAAAAAGGAAGGGGCCAAAGTGCATATGTACTGAAGCCATGACCAGCACAGCGCAACAACACACTAAACACTTACACATGTTAAGAAACTATGGGCTTGGCCCAGAAGCCGGCCCATGTATGCGCTCCCCATCTCAAACCCTAGCAGGGTCTCTAGCCTATAAATAGAGGGTGCTATTCACTGTAAATGATTGATCGATTGATGAAGGAATAAAGAGAAGCAAAAAATCCCCTATATCTCTGTGTTCAATCTACTATTATGTTCTTATGTTCATGCATTGTTCTAATTGATTCTACGCTTGTCCACGGGGTAATCGCTCGGACTGGACTCGCTAGCGACGGTTCCTCAACACGTTATCAGCACGATCGACTCCGGCCTACTTCTAGGCCTACTTTACTCATATCGAAAAGGTAACCGTCGATGAACGACTCTCGTAAATTGAATCGTTTTCTAGATTACTTTTCAATTCTGCAAATTTGGCTTTCTAGATTGTAACCTACGGTGCAAATCCGCTCTAATCCACCGCGAGCTGACTTGAAGTCGCCGACACAATGTCGATCGATGGATTGTATGAAAAGATTGGATGTCGATTGTACCGTAGATTGAAAATCGCAAATTCATTTTAAACTACCGCGAGCCGACTTGAAGTCGCCAGCTAAGCCGATTGGTAATTGCATGAGCGATAATTGCATCGGATGAACAGTAATCACTCATGTGCAGCAAGCGCATAAATAGTAATTACGCATGAACAATGTTTTCACATAAACAGTGCATAGAAAAATAAAATCGCATGCAATCGGCCCGGCCGTTACACCGCGTTGGCTCGAACTGCTACAAGACGGCCATGGCGCCGCCCATTTTGAAGCCGCCGCCGCATGCACACAGAAACCACCGGCCGCCAAGACGCACCGCCATGAATCGCCGCGCCGCCACCTCCCGGCGAGGGACGCCAGACGGACCACAGATGAACAGCCACCGCCGGCCATCACACGCGCAAGACGGCTCCTTTGAGCAGCCGCCGTAACCTCGCACGGCGTCACCCCTCTTGCGCCATGGCCAAGCTTGAAGCGCTTCGCGCTAAGCGCCAGTAAGCGCCTCCCCATTGCCAACCGACTTCTCCCTTTGCCACGCACAAGATGAAGCCGTCTTGCCGCCATTTTGCTCACGAGCGACGCGCGCGCCGTCCACAGACCTTGCTCGCAGACACGGCGTGTCGCCGACGACCACCTCTGCAAGCCCAGCCGGCCGCCACACCACGCAGAGCGCCGGCTGCTGCTGTAGGCGACCAAGCATGCCGCCACCGAACCCTCGTGGCCGCCATTGTCGGCTCGCATGGGCGCCGCCGCCCCCAAATTTGGAGCTAGGGAAACCCTAGCTCCCCTTATGAAGCGGGCGAGGCAGGCCTGTAGGAACATTGGGCCAAGCCGGCCCATTGGAATTTTGGTGGAAAGAAAAAAAAGGAAAAGGAAAAGAAATTCAATTTTGCAAAAAGGCCAATTACGCGAAAGTATTTCTCTGAATTGAAATTTCGTGTTTTTACCCCTAAAAATAGCAGAATTCAGCGAAAATTCATTTTCCAGCAGAAAAAGGTCTCGAGAATTCAATTTTTGAATCAATTTTTGTATTTGAAGCATGTTTAACTTTGTTATTGTTATTTCTATGCAATCTATTTATTGTATTTATTGTTTTGATTATTTGTGATTGTTTAAATTACTTTTAATCACTGAAATTAGCAGTAAATCATGAAAAATGCATAGAAAAATACGGGAACACGAACCAGGAGTTCGAAGAACATTATGAGAATTTTGCAACCATTTTATGTAAATTACCATCAGTAATCTTATGAACTCTTTGCATGAATATGAAGATGACTGGCATCACGAACCAGGAGTTCCAAGAACTGACCCAGCATGGCCAGAATTTGTACAAGTCTTCAACTCTGTGATAATGTAATCACAAATAAGCAGAAGATTAAGAAGACTCTATCTACCTTTTACCTAAATGCGGTGCAATCCACGCGCAACTATCGTCAAGACGGATACGTGGAGTATGCTGCATTAATTGACACCATACAAGTTGCGGAAGCTAAAGATAATGTTCTAAGGAAGAACTATATATCACAGCCACCTAGTAGCAATGTTGGCCATCAAGCCAATGCTAGCAGCTAAAACGTGATAAAGCCTCTCACGAAGGAGAGGGGCAAGAAGGGTAACACTACTACAGGAAGCCTCATCACAGACGGTTCGGAACCGTCATCACAGACGATTTTTGAACCGTCTATATTTGTTGGTCTGTGATAACAGGCAATTGTCACAGACGGTTCAAAACCGTCTGTGACACGCACTATCACAGACGGTTTTTTGTTGAAACCGTCTGTGAA
The DNA here is from genome assembly GCA_036346405.1 of Phyllostachys edulis. Classification (NCBI taxonomy): domain Eukaryota; kingdom Viridiplantae; phylum Streptophyta; class Magnoliopsida; order Poales; family Poaceae; genus Phyllostachys; species Phyllostachys edulis. Next base: position 13,427,609 of record CM070546.1, on the reverse strand, counting down.
GGCTATTATCACAAACGGTTTTCATCAAAAACCGTCTGTGATCCGAGAATATCACCGACGGTTTAATTTACAAACCGTCTGTGATGACATTTTCACAAACTGTTCTTGTTCAGAACCGTCTATGATGAGTTTTCACAGACGGTTCTTGTTTAGAACCGTCTGTGATAGCCTTTCCTGTTGCAAAAAAAAAAAAAACCGAAAACGGCTGCTAAAACTTCGGAGGCTGTTTTGAGGCCCTAAACGACCTTTTTTAGGGGTTTTCACTTTGTCTGGAGTCTCCTGAGCCTCACGAATGAATTTGATATGGGCTTTATGGATTTTCGGATTGAACTTTTTGTTAGCTTTCCAACGAGCCAAAGAACGTCGCAATCCGAGTTTGTATGCAAAATTTATGACGGTTTTACCGGGCAGTGCGCGATCTACCGTCTATATTTTTGCCCAAACCAAATAACTCAACATGAATTACACATGCACAGAGAGCCTCCAACAATAAACCACAAAGATCACCCACATCACAAGAGCATCAACTCAATCCATTTACAGAGCACTAACACTAGCTCTCAAGAATCCACATCACAAAGCAAAGGGGAGTAGAGAGTGAGGTCGGGAGGCCGGGCGGGGTGGAGGAGGCCGAGGCGACGAGGTCGTGGGAGGCCAAGTGATGACGAGGTCGGGCGAGGTGGAGGAGGCCAGGGGTGACGGTTCGGAGGAGGCCGGTGACGATGAGGCCGGGGCGAGTTGGAGGAGGCCGCGGGCGACAAGCTCGGTAGAGGCCGGGGCGCAAGGTGTGAGGAGGAGATGGAGGTATGAGGTGTGAGGAGGAGAGACGACAGAGGAGGAGATGGAGGTTATATAAAGCGAGTTTCGGCAGCCCACCCATTATGTTCAAATTTTTGTTTCCCGCCCAACAATCAGAGACGGTTCTTGTTAAGAACCGTCTGTGATACGCACCTATCACAGACGGTTTTTTAATAGAACCATCTGTGATCATTCGCATACGGTTCTAGTTACAAACCGTCTGTGATAATGGTGATTATCACAGCACGGTTTTTAATAGAACCGCTCAGGAATGATCACGCATTTGTTCTATTAAAAACCGTCTCATGATAGGCAGATCACGACGGTTCATAATAAGAACCGCCTCGTGATAGGCTAAGCTTCGGTCCCGATAGACCCAACACAGATGGTTCCATAGGAACCGTTTGTGATGGGGCATCTACTATAGCCTGTTTTGTAGTAGCGTAAGGTCGTGGGTCGCATGTTATTGATGCTTACCAGTCTAAGAAGAAGGGCATATGACAGCATGAGGCACACCTCGCCGTTGCAGGCACGGAGATCCACATCCGTTAGTTGCACTCATGGATGTGGACAGCATAACAGAAACCCCATTATCCCTCCTTTGGACATAGCAGCGGCCGCAGCCGTAGTTGCCCAAAAGGAGAAGATCTCCATGGAGCAGATTGAGGCAGAAATTTATGAATACTTCGCTGATTCGATCTAGTGCACGCATTGCACTTGGATCTTTTATAAAAACTTGCAGTTTGGAATAGAAGCAGAACATTGAATTATTTTATTCTTTGAATCATGGTTGTAAGCTCTAGGAGAGCAAAGCATTAAATTCTTATGAAGAGTCCTGCAAGACTTATTCTCGTATTTATAATAGCAAGTTATGTTCTGATATCTGAAGTATTTTATTTATGTGTTGCTTGCTTTCTGCTACATATTAATAAAGTACATTATATTAGAACGTGTGTGGCGCCCTAGGGAGGGAGTGTGCTTAGCAGGTAGCGGCACAATGAATACCATCTTGAGAGAGATGAAGCTTCTTCAGTCGATCAACAAGAATGCTGGTAGTCTTACGACAATCGTAGGAAGCGATACCTGTATAGTAGGCTCAGGAAAAGCCACAATTATACTCCCAATAGGCACAACATTGGTCATTAATGAAGCCTTGTTGTACCCAGAATCGACTAGAACTCTCTAGAATAATCGTGTTAACGGTTTCCACGTAGAGACTGAAGAAGAGTATGGTAAGGAATACCTACTTATTACAAAACGTAAAGAAAGTAGAAAAATGGTATCAGAACGACTTCCTTCACTTGAAACTGGGCTATACTACACTAATTTTAAGGCATCTGCAACCTGTACTGCCCTGAAAACCGTATTTAGAAGCTTTGAACCTTTTCTATCTCTGGCATGATAGATTATGCCACCTAGGTCTTAGGATGATGAGAAATATAATTAACGCTTCACAGGGACATAATGTCAATGTAAAGAATTTCCCGAATCAGGAAGATTTTGTGTGCCCCGCATGTGCCACGGGAATTTAATTACTAAACATTCTACTCTGAAAGCAAAGGATGAAGTCTCTACATTCCTGGACTGTATCCAGAGAGACTTTTGCGGTCCTATACAACCCCTGTAAGGGTCATTTAAGTATTTTATGGTGCTCATCGATGCTTCCTCGATATGGTCGTATGTATGTTTATTGTCTACGAGACTACGCTTTTGCAAAGCTAAATCTCGCAGATAATTAAAATTAGAAATAATTTCCCTGATCATCATGTGAAGTCCACCAGAATGGACAACGCCGGAGAATTTACTTCAAAGGCATTTGATGATTATTGTATGGCAATGGGAATTAAAATTGAGCATTCTGTACCGCATGTCCACACCCAGAATGGATTAGCAGAGGCATTAATTACAAGGATTAAATTTATTGCCCGACCACCTTTGAAGAATTGTAATTTATCAACTGCATGTTGGGGACACGCAGTTCTGCTCGCAGCAACTCTCATCAATTTTAGACCACCGGCATATAAAATCCATTCATCTATGCAACTAGCGCAAGGATTAGCCCAGAAAATTTCTCATCTTTGAAGATTTGGTTGTAAGGTTTATATACCTATACCACTATTACAGCGAACTGCAATAGGCCTTCTCCGAAAGTCTGGAATATACGCTGGTTATGAGACATCATCCATAATCAGGTATTTGGACCCTATGATGAGAGGTTTGTATACTGCCCGATTCGCTGAAAATATATTAGATGAGACTAGTTTCCCATCATTAGGGGGGAGGAAATCAACCCCTTGATGAAAATATCGGGAAATAGAGAAGTCCAGAAGAAAATTGAAATTCATGACCCACGCACTAGTGAAGCAAATAGAGACATCCAGAAGATAATTGAAGTCTAGAAGACAATTGAAGTCCAGAAGATAATTGATTTGCAAACATTAGCGAATCAACTACCTAACCACTTTAGTGATTTGAAGAGCGTGACCAAGTCGCATATGCCTGTACGCAATGCACCGGAGAGGGTTGAAATACCAATGAAGGTATCTCTAATCCCATCCTAAGGCCTCTGAAAGGATGAGAATTCCGGCCCCTCGAATCCGAAGTAACCGGGGACGCCTGGTGAAAAAGGATAAGAAGGACTTGGACACATCCAATCACCGAAGTTCCCCAGAACCAGAAGGGGAGCCAGTTGAGACCTGGCACCAGTATGGAACCTTCAGAAAAGGCATACTAGAATTGAACATCCCTATGAAGGGAGACATCAGCATGGATGTGTGTGCACACATCGGAGCTGAAAAACTAAAGGGACTTGCCCCCGTAAATGAAAGCAGCGGTGAGCAAGTAGAAGCACTAGAAGAATCGCCCCTTGAAGAAATAGCTATAAACTTTGTGACCATGGGAGAATCTATGAATAAGACAACAGCCAATGTCGACATTGATTTTGCAAAGAAAATTGCCACAATCATCGATCTTGATCCAGAGCCTACATCGTTCGCTGAATGAAAGAAAAGATCAGATTGAAAGAAGGCAATAGAAGCAGAATTATTATCTCTGAATAAAAGAAAGGCGTTTGGGTCTGTAAGCCGTTCGTCTCTCTATGTGCACCTCGTAGGGCATAAGTGGGTATTTGTTCGAAAGAGAAATAAAAATAATGAAGTAAAGTAAGGCTTGTTGCACAAGGTTTCACTCAACATCCAGTAGTTATTTATGAAGAAACCTATTCCCCGGTCATAGGCGGAACCACCCTTTAGATATTTAATCTCAATGGCAGTAAACTTGAAGTTAAAAGTGAAATTGATGGATGTGGTAACAACATACCTTTACGGAATATTGGATTCGGACATTTATATGAAGATACCTGAATGTATCCCTATCCCGAACCAAGATAGGGCAAATAGAAATTTGTATAGTGTGAAACTCAGAAAGTCATTGTACAGACTTAAGTAATTAGGCAGGATGTGGTATAATCGCTTGAAGCGACTTTCTATGCAAGAAAGGCTACACGAACAATAAGAATTATCCCTGTGTATTTATACGACTATCCCAGGATGGATTTTGTATAATCTCAGTGTATGAAGATGATCTGAATATCATTGGAACCCTGGAAGGGATTAAAAAAAGCAAGCTCTTACCTGGAGTCGGAGTTCGAAATGAATGATTTCGATAGAACCAAATATTGCTTAGGCTTGTAGCTTGAGCATACCCTTGCAGGGATATTAGTACATCGGTCAACCTACACTCAGAAAGTGTTAGAAAGGTTCGAATTTGAAAAGGCATACCCTTCGAAAGTGCCAATGGTTGGGAGATCTTTGTAGTAAGATAAAGACACGTACAGACCTAGAGAAGAGGGGGAGGAAGTCCTGGGACCGGAATTTCCAGACTTGAGCGCAGTAGGAGTACTTATGTATTTAGCAAACTGTACTATATCGGGCATTACATTTGCCATAAACCTACTAGCAAGATATAGTGCAGAACCTACCAAAGGTATTGGTAGGGAATGAAGGACATCTTCCGATACCTCCCAGGAAGCAAAGAACTTGGTCTGTTCTACAGAAAGAACTAAGACCTGAATATGAATGGCTATGCAGATGTCGGGTACCTGTAGAACCCGTATACAGCCAAATCACAAACAAATTATGAACTCCTATGCGGTGGAACTGCAATTTCATGGAAATCGTCTGAGCAGAGTCTTGCATCGACTTCGACGAACCACTCGGAAATCATAGCACTGTACGAGGCCTTACGAGAATGTGTTTGACTTCGACGGATGATTCACCACATCCAGCAGTCATGTGGATTGAATACCGCGCAAACCCCTACTATTATCTATGAAGATAATGCAGCTTGTATTGCACAAGTGCAGATGGGTTATGTGAAGAATCATCTCATAAAGCATATCAACCCCAAGTTCTTCTATGCTCATGAATTGCAAAAGATGGACGAGATTAAAGTATTGCATACTAAATCATGTGAAAATCTTGCAGATTTATTCACTTAGTCACTTCCAGCATATAGCTTTGAAAGATGCATATGTAGAATTGGAATGATAAGACTTAGAGAAGTGCAGAATTCAGGGGGTGAATCTTCACGAACTCATTATTGAAACTTGATTACGAAGATCGAGTACCCAAAGAGTAAATCCTGGAGATTAAATGAAATTGGGTGGATTGTACTCTTTTTCCCTTGACGAGTTTTTCTGAAGTTTCTCGGTTAAGGTTTTTAATGAGGCAATTCGTGCAACGCAGCAGAACTTGTATCATGTGCTCTTTCTCCAAATTTTTTCCACTGGATTTTTATAGAGTTTTGACGAGGCATGAACATATGAGGATGGGTGCCCAAGGAGGAGTATTAAGAAATTATGGGGCTTGGCCCAGAAGCCGGCCCATGTGTGGGCTCCCCATCTCAAATCCTAATAGGGTCTCTAGCCTATAAATAGGGGGTGCTATTCACTATAAACAATTGATCGATTGATGAAGGAATAAAGAGAAGCAAGAAGCCTCCTATATCTCTGTATTCAATCTACTATTTTGTTCTTATGTTCTTGTATTGTTCTAAGCGATTATACGCTTGTCTACAAGATAATCATCCAGACTAGACTCGTCAGCGATGATTCCTCAACAACACACACAACAAGTCAACAACCACTCCCCTTCTTTAAAAGGAAACCTCGCAGTGTCCGAGGCCTCCCCATGCAGTTGCCCTATCTTTTCCTTCCCACTCCTCCCACACCATCCATCGCCTCACGAGCTAGCGCTCATCCCCATCTCTATCTCCAAACCCAGCTCATCTTCAGATCGGTAAGAACATGAGATCAAGAGAGCATGTTCTTAGTTCTGTGCAAATCAATTTACCTTTTCTTTTATTGGCCATTTTCTGTTTTCTTTTATGCTATTATTTTGGGTAGTTTGGTTGCCGCAATTGGGAGCTGAGGAGAACTGCAAGTATGCAACTAACAAGTTGCAACTTGCAAGGGGGAAACAAACATAAACAGTAACTAGCTAGATTTTTTTTTTTTTTTGGGGGGTTTATTGGATTTAGCTTGCTATATTTGCCCATGTACTGTTGCCCTCTTCATGCTTCTATTGGAACAAGAACTCCTTTTGGGTTTGTCTCCTTGAAGTGCTATGGTTGTATTCAATGGCTGTACTCCAAACTTTTCTTGCTTTGCTCAAATTATGTCCCTGTGTCTTCTCCATCTGTTGATGAATTAATGTTGTTTTCGAGGACACGTTGATGAAGTGATGTTATTTCCCCTTCTTGAAATAAGGTTCTTTCTGTTAGATTGTTCATATCTATTCCGACTTCACTAAGTTTTCCTTGGGAATTTCTTTAAGATCACTTTGATCCAAAGATTGAAGGGATCTTGAACTTTCATTGGACTTCTCCAGTGAGATCGACCTAGTAGTGAGATCGACCTAGTAATCATCCTTCATAGAACTTGTTGACAAAAGCATGAACTAATTTCAAGTTTTTTTTCTGGACCAAAAGATTTCCTCTCAATAAACAAGAAGTTTGTGTACCAGCGAGCCTTCAATAAGCATGCGTTTGAACACAACCATGCGTGTACCAGCGACTGCGCTCTTGCTTTATGCTATAAATGTACTTAGTTTGTGGTTTTAGCTTGGTACCTACTTTAATTAGTTTAACAGACTGTCAAAATTCGCTTCTTAATTTCAAGGCTACGTCAAAACTTAGATCTGACCTGGATATCTTGGAACCTAAATTTGTCTACTTGATTCCTTTCCCTCTATTATGTTTTGAAGTTCGTTAATTTGAATCATACCATGATGAAATATGAGGACATTTCGCATGCACCCACCATTTAGCTATATATGATGAATTCTCAAGCATATATTTGTCATCCTGACCAATTGGTCTTAACTATTTTGCTTAGAGGGAGCTGTGACTGTGAGGGAGTCATGGGGAGGGGGAAGATTGAGATCAAGAGAATCGAAAACACGACAAGCCGTCAGGTGACCTTCTGCAAGCGTAGGAATGGGTTGCTGAAGAAGGCCTACGAGCTCTCCATCCTCTGCGATGCTGAGATCGCCTTGATCATCTTCTCCAGCCGATGCCGACTCTATAAGTATTCCAATAACAGGTACATATGCGCACATACATGCATGCATCCATTTTGTGGATGATTTTCATTTCATTCTATCTCTTCTTAATTCAATCGAACCTGAGGTTCTAGCTGAGTTTATGGTAGTATAGTTACTTACAGCTAGTCATGTGTATTTGATCTCCCAAAATGAACATAGAAAAAACGTACTAATTCATGAACTACTATCACTGCAAGTCCTTTTAGCTCGATGTTGTTGAGTCCATTTGAATTATTAGAAGAGAAAACACCATGCATGCTTGGGTATCACATTTGCATGGATCTTCAGTAATTTAGTTTCCGGTGGAATTAGTTTACTTGTGGTCTTAATTAGGACGTTGTGTCTTGGTGAATTTTTATTATTAATTAACCCTTTATTAATTTTATTTTAAAGTTAACCCTCCGTGAACTTTATTTCCAATTCTGACTCTTTTGGTCACGCCACCACCCGTAGCGTGACAAAACAACAGTGCCACACCAGCCCGTTTCTAGGCAAGCTCTTATCACGCCACCACCCGTGTCGTGACAGTATTGTTTGGTGACGCTACCACCGGTGGCATGACAAAAAGTGTTATTTTAGCGGACTTATCTTATGGCGTGATAATGTTATTTTGTTATGCCACGGTGGTAGCGTGACCAAAGGGATTAGAATTGGAAATAAAGTTCGCGGGGGTTAACTTTAAAATAAAATTTTAAAAAAGATTAATTAATAATAAAAAGCTCTCTCTTGAAAGGGATGATGAGAACACATGAGACCATATGTTAGTTTTGAATAATTACATTAATTTTGTAAGAAATAGAACCATATGATGTTCTAGTGATATGCTGTGTTACTATCGTACTGATCAATAATTTTTATGAACATGAACAATAATTAATATCCAGTGACGAGTACTCCGGGATTAGACCATATGATAAATTTTCCATCTCTTGTTCATTAACGTATAATTAATTTATTTGGCCGTTTATTGCACTTCTATCATTTATATGTCATTTATATTATACGTTGATCGATCGATCACCTTCCTGTAGATGGAATTATACATGCACACAAAACAAATCAATTAGTTGATAAAATTAATTTACACCCTTTTACACCTGATGAGCAATTTAATGATTGATTAATTTTGGCCTAGTTTTGTGACTGAGCATTCCTATAGTTTTCCTGCCCATATTTTATGGGTATTGGTATGGGCCGGGCGCCCGATGTGAACAGTGTGCTCGGACGCCTAACTCTTCTCGACTCCCACGCCCACTGGACACCAAGCCACAATCCAATTCGCTACATCTTATCCCGTCGCTCTCATTGCTTCTCAGTTCTCATCCACTCACTCCTCTTATCCATTTGCTCGCCTCCCTCGCCCAGGGCCACCCCTCCCTCGTCGACTCGCCGTCTCCCACCACACTGTGCCCCGTCCTCCTCACCGCCGCTGTGTCGCCCGTGCTCACGCACACGCCTCCAGCCCCCTCTACCACAGCATCCTCCTCCCTCCCGCCCCCAACGTCGCTCCCTCAACACCACCGGCCACACCGCCAAGCAACATGCTGATGAGGGCTCATGGTCTGGCGCCCTCCATGCCGGCCTAGCTCCTCCGCGCCGGCCTCCCCTCCCGTCCCGCGCGACTCCCTCCCTCGTGTCTCCTCCTCTCCCTCGCGAGGTGGTCGCGGGAGCAGAGCAAGAGAGCCGGAGGGGAAAATGTTGTAACCGTGGAAAAAAATTGTTGCACATGAGGGGGAAAATTGTTGCACACGGGGAAAAAATATTGCATATCATTTCTGAGATGTTGCATCTTTTTTTTTGTATATTGGCGTCCTCCGGATGTTTGTGTTGTTTTGATTATAAAAATATTTTGTTGTGTTTGATTATGAGAATTTTGTGTTGTGTTTGATTCTGAGAGGATGTTGCATATGATTGTTTGATTTGTTGCAACAAATGGGGAAAAATGTTGCGCTACTGCAAAAACAATGTTGCATTCGGACTGTACGGTGAGAAGCCTCCACCGTACGTCCGAGGCATAGTGCGCCCCATATTTTATTCATCAAAAACTAGTACTGTACAGTAGTGAGCGTAAATATACTCTCGTTTGCTACCTTACCGTGTTTGTGTAATGGACCTTAAAGAAGAGTACTACTTGTGATAGTTTGGTCTCTTTTTCATTCAAGAAACGATCGTGTATTATAGCCGAGAGCTCACAGCTCCTGCCTCCTTGTCGGGACCCAAAACTACGGTTCGGGACCCTCTGTGTTTAACGCACTAGCTCAGGATCATGCTAGTGCACACAGTGTCAACAAAGATGGCAATCGCTCCATACAAGCGAATAATAACATAAACGGTTAACTTTGATAATCAAATAATGGTTTTCACCTTAAGGTCGAGTTTACAAATATTGAGCCACGCAGGGCTAACATAGGAAATAAACAGCAGCGGAACATAAACGGTAGTAGCACCCCATCGATTCGCCACAGGCAACCGACTGGGATCAAGACCTCACGATCAGGCACCTTCGATGTACTCGTCCTCAAATGCTGGTGAAGACTCCTCCTCTGCTTGATTCGTCAAAACAAGCGTGAGTACACACCGTACTCGCAAGCCACACCACAGAAATGCAAATATATACATATGCTGGCTTTTTACAAAGGTAGGCATTCTGTGGCTCTTTTGCATAAATGCAACTTTTGCAATTGAATACAATTTAATAGATTAAAGACAGGTAAAACAAATAGATAATAATAATTTTAACAAGTTATTTCACAAAGACACACACAGCCTAACAGGTTATTCACATAGCTAGATGATTTATTCACATAGCTCCCTTCCCACACAGCTTTTATGAAAATCTACCCTAGTGTCAAATCCCGAGCATTGTCCATGATCATGACGCTGCTATTCAATAGATTAAGCTACACTCGCAGAGGTTTGTACACTTTACCCACAAGATACAATTAGTGTAGCTAACACTAATCATAACAAAGCATTTCAGATACCTTATCTTACTATGCTAGGCCTGCCTCAAAAGCAGATATGTGGTCGCACAGAGCTCATTCAAAAGAGCACATGGTGAGGTCCTTAATTGACCAAGGCAAGACTTCCACAAGCTATCCAAACCACATAGACACACAGATTATTATAGTTCACATAGTCCACACAGTTCACACAGTCCACCCTTTCACACGCTTCCACCACTTGCCTCGGTTCAAATCCTTTTACCACCCCATTGGTTTTAAGTGCAACACACGCCACAAAGACACATAGTACACAGTTTTTATCACATAGTTGCATATTCACTTAGTCAAATTTATATAGCAATCTACATGACAAATGATTCGTGGCATGGCTAAGCAATCTACTCGTACTAACCAACCCACGTTGGTGCTACAATATTTACCAACTAAATATCAACTAGGGTGACAAAGGATCATGGCATAACAATTACACAAGGAAGGCATAACAATTTGGAATTAACTACTACACCCAAAACATTTAAATAAATATTTGAATTAAGATGCAGTAATTTGAATCAAGATACTTTTATAAAACTGGGAAGCAAAATGGTCAAGGGCATAGCTTGCCTTGAAAAGGATCTAGGAATTGATCTTGGTCTTGGAAAGGTCCTTCTTCTTCAACTCTTCCAAAGAAATAGTCAAGTCTACTCGCAAAACGACACAAACAAACAAACTAAATAAAAACCAGAAGCAAATAACTCCAATAAAATAAATAAAAAGCTCCAATAGATAGATCTGGATTTTAGACGAATTTAGGAATTTGAATGGATGGATTTGGAGTTAGGATTCAAAAGATATGAATTTTACAAGTTTTAACCTAACTCTTGAAATTTAAATGAATTTCTAAATTTAAAAAAATCAAATTTAAATAATTTTGGTTTGATTAGCTAGATCTTAATTTTATATGAATTTAGAAATTTGAAACACCCAATTTGGAGTTTGATGCAAAAGTTATGAATTTTACAAATTTAAACCTAAATCGTTATTTAACAATTTTCCCGAATTGTTTTTCTACAGAAATTCTAATTATTGCGCAAGGTGACGTCGTGAAGGATTTCCGGAATTAAAGAATTAATCGACATGTGGGACCCACATGTCGCTGACCTCGCCACGCGACCAAGTCCACCGAGCCATCGATCTCGATCGCTCGACTACCACGTGGGCACTCACGTGGCGCTGCAAGACGCTGGCGCCGACGCTGGCGCCACTCTGAGCGGACACGCAAGCACGGGCCGAGCCGACGCCGACGTGGACGGCGGCGAGGGCGGGCAAGACGGAACCAAGGGTCCCGTGAACGCGGCTCACGGCGAGAATGGGTGGTACAGGAGATAGAGGGAACACGGGATCTCGAGGGTGTGCTCACTGGTGCGAGAAGACGCGGTGGCGGCCGCGGCGAGGTCGGAGCGAGGAGGTGGTACGGGCTCGACGGCGGCGGCGCTAGAGGGCTCCTCCCATGGCGAGGCGAGCACCACCATGGCGACTGGCGAGTCCAACTGGTGGCGGCGACGACGACGCGGGGGCAACGGAGGCGGCGCAATTCCTCGTCGAGCAAGCGGCGGCGAGATTAGGTCTTCAAGCTTCTACGGCGGCTCAAGGGCTCTGGAGGAGGAGTGAGTTGGGGTTTGGGAAAAGGAGGCGGTGCGATCCGGGGTGCCTTTTATAGGGGCCGGAGCTCGAGGCGGCGGCTACGTGGAGGTCGTGGCGGCGATAGCTATGAACGTGGCGCAACCGCCATGGGATGAGGGGGTTCTTGGGGGTGGCGCTGGTCGTGGAGGTCGTGGCGCACACGCCGAGGGTACGGGAGGTTAGAGGCGATTTAAGGCGACGAAGACGACGACCTGCAGCTGGCCCACCCGTCGAGAGAGAGAGAGAGCCACACATGCAAGTGAGATCTCGACCGCTTGCCGCAGATCCAACAGAGAGGAGAGTTTAATGAGATGAACAGGATGGGCGAAGGAATTCGCCCAATTCTATTTGGAGATTTAAATAGCTTTTTCTTTTTAATAAAATACCGTAAATTCAAATAAGCAATGGAAAATAGCAAAAGACCTTGGAAAAATTCCGAAAATTCTAGAAAATATATCCAAGCTCATAGAATCCAAATAAAATAGTTTTGGCTATTGTTCATGTTGGAATTATTCATTTTAAATTGTTTTGTTACACAAGGTCCAATATTAAGCTTTTAATTTAAATTCAAATAAATCCAAATGGTGAATTTTCTCCTACCAACTATTCAAATGATTTTAAAGCTCAAAATTGGGATGTTACAAACCTCCCCCTTAAAGGAATCTCGACCGAGATTCAAAGCTAATGGAGAAAAGGTCGGGAACTCGGCTTTTAACTCTTCTTCACGCTCCCACGTTGCTTCACCTTCTGAGTGGTGGCTCCACTGCACCTTGCAAAAACGAACTGTCTTGCTTCTGGTCCGACGTTCTGCAACATCCAAAATCTTGACCGGTTGCTCTTTGTAGGTGAGGTCTTCTTTTAGTTCGATTGACTCTAACGGTGCTTGTTCTTCCGGCACACGAAGACACTTCTTCAACTGAGAGACATGAAAGACATCATGGACTCCCGCTAGCGACTGCGGCAGCTCCAAATGATAAGCTACTTCTCCACGGCGATCCAAAATCTTGAACGGACCAACATACCGAGGAGCAAGCTTCCCTTTGGCATGGAACCTTTTCACACCTCTAAGGGGCGTAACTCGGAGATACACAAAATCTTCTGGCTCGAAACTGAGATCACGACGACGATTATCGGTATAACTCTTTTGCCTCGATTGAGCTATCTTTAGCCTCTCTCGATCATGGACACTTGCTCTTTCGCTTCTTGAATAATATCCGACCAAAGATCAGACGTTCATTGTTTCGACTCAGTTCAACGGGGTTCTGCAAGCACGACCATACAAAGCTTCAAACGGTGACATTTGTAAACTGGCTTGATAACTGTTGTTGTACGAGAATTCTGCATATGGTAAACTCTTATCCCAACGGTAGCATTTGCTAGAGCACGTGCTCTCAACATATCTTCCAATATCCGTTAACCCTTTCATCGTCCATCCGTCTGGGGTGATACGCAGATCAAATTTAGGTGAGTCCCTAAGGCTTCGTGCAAACTCTGCCAAAATCGGGAGGTGAACTGAGATCCTCGATCTGACACTATCTTCTTAGGTACACCATGCAAACTGACAATCTTCGACATGTACAGCTCTGCTAGACGATCTCCTGAGTACGTGGTTTTGACTGGTAAGAAATGGGCAACTTTAGTCAAACGATCCACTATTACCCAAATCGAATCGTAACCCGAGTGAGTCTTGGGTAAACCGGTAATGAAATCCATTCCGATTTCTTCCCACTTCCATTCTGGAATCTTCAAGGGTTGCAAATGCACTGCTGGCCTCTCGATGCTCGCTTTAACTTTTGACACACGCCGCACAAGGCGATTTAACTCGCGACGTCTCGCTTTGATTCGCCACCAAAACCTATTCTTAACATCCCGATACATCTTAGTACTACCAGGTGAATCGAATACTTTGAGTCATGGGCCTCCTTCAAAATCACCGTCTCAATCCATCAATATCCGAACGCAGATACGCCCATTGATCCACAAGATATCCTCGGTCATCCACCGTGAAGTCCTTGAACTTCCTTCGTCATCTTCTTCTTAATGTCGGAGAACTCGAGTCTTTTACCGAGCCATGAATCGCTTCTCCAAAGTGGATCGCACTTCCAGATCGCCACAAATCCTTCAGACACTACTTCTAGCTTCACTCGAATTCCTCTTGAAGCTTCAACAAGGCTCTTTCACTTCCAAAGCATTGCAAAGGCTCTTACTACTCAAGGCATCAAGAACGACATTGGCCTTACCAGATGGTAATGTATTCCAAGATTATAATCCTTTATCAATTCTAGCCATCTCTCTCGCCTCATATTCAGATCCGATCGAGTGAAAATATATTTCAAGCTCTTATGATCTGTATACCTCACAGCCGATTCCGATGAGGTAATGACGCCTAAATCTTCAAAGCATGCACCACGGCAGCCTAATTCTAGATCATGGGTAGGGTAATTTTCTTCATGCGGTCTTAATCGCCTTGACGCGAAGCGTTTACGGCTCTTCCTTCTTGCATCAGACACATCATAATCCTTGACGCGAAGCATCACAATAGATATCAAAATCCTTGCGAATATCTCGCGAATCAAGATCGGGTCAAGTCAAACGCTTCTTCAATTCTTGAAAACTTTCTTCACAAGTGGGGTCCGTAAAATTTTTTCTTTCTTCAACAATTGCGTAAGAGGTTTAGCAATTGATGAAAATCCTTCAATGAAACGGCGATAATATCCTCGCTAATCCCAAGAAATCGCGAACTGAAAGTGAGTAGCTGGTTTTTTGTTCCCAATGTAATCTGACTTTTACCTCATGGGGTCAATCACATTCTCGCAAATTGCCATTACATGACCAAGGAAATCCACTTCCTTCTTCCGTAAATCACACTTGCTAAACTTAGCATACAATCGATGCTCCCCGAGCTTCTAGGATTAATCTCGTGTTCAAAGATGTTCTTCTTCCGATTTGGAGTAAACCAAAATATCATCAATGAATACGACTACAAACTTGTCCATATACTCCATGAATACCTTATTCATCATGTTCATGAAATAGGCAGGGCATTGGTCGCACCAAAGGACATGACTAGGAACTCATAATGTCCATACGCGCTGAGAAAGCGGTCTTAGGTATATCCTTGGGATGATCTTCAATCGATGGTAACTCGATCGCAAGTCGATCTTCGAGAACACTCGGCTCCTTCATTTGATCAAACAGATCATCTATCCGAGGCAATGGGTACTTATTCTTAATAGTGACTTCATTGAGAGCCCAGTAGTCGATGCACATTCTCATGCTTCCATCCTTCTTCTTGACAAACAAGACCGGTGCTCCCCATGGCGCATTTAACTAGGCCTCACAAAACCTTTCTCCAAGAGTTCTTCTATTTGCTTCTTCATTTCCACTAACTCATCGGTGGCATCCGATAAGGTCTCTTCGAGATGGGTCTTGTGATTCGCACTAGATCGATGACAAACTCGATGTCACGATCCGTGGCATTCCCGTAACTCTTCCGGGAATACATCCGATACTCCTTGACGACTCGCACATCTTCCAACGCGACGGTCTTCAGGCTATTGACTAACAAATGCCCATTACGCACTGAGGTAGCTAGGAACTCCACTTTGTTTCCTTTGGTATCCTCGATTGTAACGGCTCTTCGGCCACAATCTAGCACGGCTTTGTGCTTGGTTAACCAATCCATGCCAAGGATGACATCTATGGTTTGGGTGTCTAGAATAATTAGGTTAGCTAGAAACTCAACTCCAGCTATGAGTAACTTAGCCCTAAACAACCCACATTAGAACTTAACTCTCCAAAGCATCGACTAACAGAGTACGCTTAAGATGCATAACTTCCAATTTATTATTGGTTGCAAAAACTCGTAAACAAACGAATGCGAAGCTCCGTAATCAAATGTAATCAGGCAGTATTGAATTCACTAGGAACTTACCCAGTACGACGTCTGGTGCTTCCTGGGCTCCTTCCAAAGTGACGTGATTAACACGACCTCTGACAACGGACCGAGGCGCCTCCTCTGGTTGATCGTTCCTCGAGAAACTCCTTGGTTGTTCTGCGTTGGGGTCTTGGCGGTGTTGCTCCAAGGTTGAAGCGATCGGGTGATAGTTCCTTCGAGGACACCGACAGCAAAATGCCCGGCCGACGGCAATTGTAACACACTCTTGGTTCACTCTGCGGTTGTTGTTCCTGGGGTGGGGTTGACTGGTGTAGGGTTACGAGAATTCTGAACAAAAGGACGAGGTGTCAAGGCGGTGTGTGTCCTGAAAGCACTCTGTGGCTGGAAACGATTAAACTGTTGTGGCACTACTCTTGCCCTCTGCTGTTGTGGCTGATGGCTTCCCTGCTGAATCATCCTACGCTTGCGGTGGTCCTCCAATTCCTTGCGTTTGTCTTCCATAACCAATGCCTTGTTAACCAACTCCTGAAAGTCTGGGAAGGTGTGGGCAAGCGATCGACTTGCGACCGAAGTTCAATCCTTCAAGAAGCGACTCTGGCGAGACCTGTCGGAAGCGACATCCTCTGGAGCATAGCGAGCTAGTTGGGAGAACTTCTTGAGATAGTCAACATCGACATGGTCCCTTGCTTGAGAGCTTGGAACTCATCCTTCTTCAGATCCATAATGCCTTCAGTACATGATATCTTGGCGAAAAGTCATGAGAATTCTTCCCAAGTGATATTCTGCGGTGCTCCATGTCTTCTTGTGCAGGTTCTCCCACCACTCGCCAGCCTACGCCCTCCATCCGATGGGTGGCATACAAAACCTTCTCATGATCGCCGCATTGGGTGATCAGCAGCTTCCTCTCAATCACGCTGGCCAATCATCGACCCTCACCGGGCGTGACATGTCCAGAGAAAGTTGGCGGCGGGTCCTCATGAATTCACCAACTTGATGGTCCCCGATGACCATGAGCGATCGGGCTCCTCCCCGACGATTGTTGTTGATGTTGTTGTTGTTGTTCATGGTGCGCATCGGTTCATCATCGTATACATCATCTCGAGTTTGTGCCGCCATGAAGGCTCAAGTTCTGAAGTCCGGAGGGGTGCTTGGGGTGGTCTTGCTCCGTAGGGGTTTGCTCGTTACTGCCGATCCTTGGGCTCCGGATCCACTTGCGGCAGTATGGCTAGTCCGAACCATCCGTGAGGTTCCATGGGTCAGATAAGGTAGAGAGCACAAGATGAGTTAAGGACTAGACAGGGGAAGTAGATTAAACCCAACAAACACAGCTCAAGAAACTTCGAATAAAATAATCTTCATTAATAGCTTAATAGCATGGCTGCAACAAATGCCTAAGGGCTTTTGCAGCTCATACTTGCACACAGGAAAATAAAGCGAACCTAAGCACACAAGCTACCGCCTAAAGGGCGACTCGGAAAAGGGAAACTGGCTAAGCCTGACTAGACTGGAACTTAAACTAACTACTCCTCGAGAAAGCCTCATGCCCACCACAGCGCGCTCCCGCTCGTGTAGACTCAAGTGAGTGGCATCTCGCGAATCGGTTTCGATGCCCCGGATGGTGCAACAGAGCAGTGTGCTGGTGCAGTCTGTGGCTCCTCCGGCCGTCAGGCAGCTCGATCGATCCTCTCGAATCTCCTCCGATCTTCTTCGACTTCTTCCGTTCTTCGATCTTCCTCTTGATCGTCCTCTAGCTCATGCTGACCGTAGAGAGCGTGCTCTAGTACGGCGATCCTTTCCTCGGCTTCTTCCCAGGCCTGATAGGCGCACCTCAGCTCGGTGGCGGCCATCTCCAGCGACTCCTCCGAAAGCGGTGTGAATCGCAAGATGCACCATCGTGGCATTGCCCTCCCGCTTGTAGACGGAAAGTGCGCGGATAGTTCCCTAAAGCAGCTCTGGGATGGTAGCGGAAGACGGTGTTCTGCAGTTCTTCCGCGTAGATGTGGCAGACTCGAAGTATGGCCAAGCGTGATGACTCTTGGATTCCTTGCGTGAAGGTGATCCTCCTGACTGAGATGTCCAAAGGCTGGCTGCCTCTAGTGTTCCTCTGGCGAGACCGTCAGCGCGCATCACACCACGATCTCGTCCAGATTGACCATGTACTTGCCGCCACGATACATTGGGCAATGAAGCCTCCAAGTGTCTGCGGCAGCAGCTTCCTGACTCTGCGGCAAGTCCTCGTTGCAATCTCCAAAGGTCGAAGGTAAGGCATCTGTCCAAGACAGATAAGAGGCAAGAACCACGTTAAAACAAAGGGGAGAGGAAAGAAATTCCAGCAATAGATGAGTCAAGAAAGATGTAAGAGGAGTTAAGCAATTCATTTAGTCTTGTAAGTTAATTTTCTTTTAGAAAATAATTTGGACACTCGAACGGACAATCTAACTAAGGTCTAGACCTACAGTCAACCTGGCTCTGATACCACTTTTGTCGGGACCCAAAACTACGGTTCGGGACCCTCAGGTTTAACGACTAGCCTAGGATCATGCTAGTGCACACAAGGTCAACAAAGATGGCAATCGCTCCATACAAGCTTAATAATAACATAAACGGTTAACTTTGATAATCAAATAATGGTTTTGACCTTAAGGTCGAAGTTTACAAATATTGAGCCACGCAGGCTAACATAGGAAATAAACAAAGAATGAACATAAACGGTAGTGGCACCCCATCGATTCGCCACAGCAACCGATCGATCAAGACCTCACGATCAGCACCTTCGATGTACTCGCCCTCAAATCTTTGGTGAAGACTCCTCCCGCTTGATTCGTCAAAACAAGCGTGAGTACACACCGCACTCGCAAGCCACACCACGTAAATGCAAATATATACATATGTGGCTTTTTACAAAGGTAGGCATTCTCAGGGCTCTTTTGCATAAATGCAACTTTTGCAATTGAATACAATTTAATAGATTAAAGACAGTAAAACAAATAGACAATAATAATTTTAACAAGTTATTTCACAAAGACACACCTGACCCTCTAACAGTTATTCACATAGCTAGATGATTTATTCACATAGCTCCCTTCCCACACGCTTTTATGAAAATCTACCCTAGTGTCAAATCCCCGAGCATTGTCCATGATCATGACGCGCTATTCAATAGATTAAGCTACACTCTGCAGAGGTTTGTACACTTTACCCACAAGATACAATTAGTGTAGCTAACACTAATCATAACAAAGCATTTCAGATACCTTATCTTACTATGCTAGGCCCGTCTCAAAACAGACATGTGGTCGACAGAGCTCAGTTCAAAAGAGCACATGGTGAGGTCCTTAATTGACCAAGGCAAGACTTCCACAAGCTATCCAAACCACATAGACACACAGATTATTATAGTTCACATAGTCCACACAGTTCACACATCCACCCTTTCACACGCTTCCACCACTTGCCTCAGCTCAAATCCTTTTACCACCCCATTGGTTTTAAGTGCAACACATGCCACAAAGACACATAGTACACACAGCTTTTTATCACATAGTTGCATATTCACTTAGTCAAATTTATATAGCAATCTACATGACAAATGATTCGTGGCATGGCTAAGCAATCTACTCAGATTAACCAACCCACGTTGGTGCTACAATATTTACCAACTAAATATCAACTAGGGTGACAAAGGATCATGGCATAACAATTACACAAGGAAGGCATAACAATTTGGAATTAACTACTACACCCAAAACATTTAAATAAATACTTGAATTAAGATGCAGTAATTTGAATCAAGATACTTTTATAAAACTGGGAAGCAAAATGGTCAAGGGCATAGCTTGCCTTGAAAAGGATCTAGGAATTGATCTTGGTCTTGGAAAGGTCCTTCTTCTTCAACTCTTCCAAAGAAATAAGTCAAGTCTACTCGCAAAACGACACAAACAAACAAACTAAATAAAAACCAGAAGCAAATAACTCCAATAAAATAAATAAAAAGCTCCAATAGATAGATCTGGATTTTAGACGAATTTAGGAATTTGAATGGATGGATTTGGAGTTAGGATTCAAAAGATATGAATTTTACAAGTTTTAACCTAACTCTTGAAATTTAAATGAATTTCTAAATTTAAACAAAATCAAATTTAAATAATTTTGGTTTGATTAGCTAGATCTTAATTTTATATGAATTTAGAAATTTGAAACACCCAATTTGGAGTTTGGATGCAAAAGTTATGAATTTTACAAATTTAAACCTAAATCTGTTATTTAACAATTTTCCCGAATTGTTTTTCTCAGAAATTCTAATTATTGCGCAAGGTGACGCCAAGGATTTCCGGAATTAAAGAATTAATCGACATGTGGGACCCACATGTCGCTGACCCGCTCACGTGCGACCAAGTCCACCGAGCCATCGATCTCGATCGCTCGACTACCACGCTGGGCACTCACGTGGCGCAGACGCGGCGCCGACGCTGGCGCCACTCGCGGACACGCAAGCACGGGCCGAGCCGACGCCGACGTGGACGGCGGCGAGGGCGGCAAGACGGAACCAAGGGTCCCGTGAACGGCTTCGCCGGCGAGAATGGGTGGTACAGGAGATAGAGGGAACACGGGATCTCGAGGGTGTGCTTCATGGCGCGAGAAGACGACGGCGGTGGCGGCGGCGAGGTCGAGCGGAGGAGGTGGTACGGGCTCGACGGCGACGGCGGCTAGAGGCTCTCCCATGGCGAAGGCGAGGCGAGCACCAGCCGCGGCGACACTGGCGAGTCCAACGGTGGCGGCGATGACGACGCTGGGGCAACGGAGGCGCGCAATTCCTCGTCGAGCAAGCGGCGGCGAGATTAGGTCTTCAAGCTTCTACGGCGGCTCAAGGGCTCGGAGGAGGAGTGAGTTGGGGTTTGGGAAAAGGAGGCGGTGCGATCCCGGGGTGCCTTTTATAGGGGCCGGAGCTCGAGGCGGCTACGTGGAGGTCGTGGCGGCGGCGATTAGGAACGGGCGAACCGCCATGGGATGAGGGGTTGAGGGTGGCGGCTGGTCGTGGAGGTCGTGGCGCACACGCGAGGGTACGGGAGGTTAGGCGCCAGCGTGAAGTTTCGGCGTTGACCGCTCATGGCGGTTGCTCATGATTTAACGCGCAAGACGAAGGCGACGAAGACGACGACCTGCAGCGGGCCCACTTGCGAGAGAGAGAGAGAGGCGGCATGCAAGTGAGATCGACCGCTCGGCGCAGATCCAACGGTAGAGAGAGTTTTTAATGAGATGAACAGGATGGGCGAAGGAATTGGCCCAATTCTATTTGGAGATTTAAATAGCTTTTTCTTTTTAATAAAATACCAGAAATTCAAATAAGCAATGGAAAATAGCAAAAGACCTTGGAAAAATTCCAAAAAATTCTAGAAAATATATCCAAGCTCATAGAATCCAAATAAAATAGTTTTGGCTATTGTTCATGTTGGAATTATTCATTTTAAATTGTTTTGTTACACAAGGTCCAATATTAAGCTTTTAATTTAAATTCAAATAAATCCAAATGGTGAATTTTCTCCCTACCAACTATTCAAATGATTTTTAAAACTCTGAAAATTGGGATGTTACACTCCTGGTCCAAAAGACAAGTTTGATGTCCTACCTTTGGGGAGCTTTCTTTTGTCATGCATGCATCATCACACACTCATGTTGCCTGGCCCCTGAAAAGGTTCTTGCATTTCATGTGCACAGTGCACTGACAGTGACACGAATGACGTCTCTAGCTCTCTCTGTCCAGCTCCCTAGTATATATTGCATGGAGAAGGAATCTGTAGGTTCTCCCTGTTCTCCTTCCTTGCTGTGGGCGTTAAAGAACACCATTGACTGCTCGTGTTTTTTGCACCGGGTGTGGTCGACGACTCGACGATGATTCAGATGAATGCGAATTCTTAAACTAGTCTTTGGGCTCTTTGCATCTTTTGGTGCAACGTAAAGGCAACATGTTTATGTCAGACGACGTCGTAGCATACACGCTAGCCTAGTGAATATAGGCTGCTTTGGTTTGCTTGCCCCCAGCTGAAAATATGCCCTTGCATGTATTTTGCTATTCCCTTGAATTTGATTTCTTGAACCATCTTTTAGCTGTGATAGTTGTTGGAAACGTTGCACAAAATGATTTTTATGAACTTACAAAGTAGTACTCAATTACTGCATATATTGCCCATTGGTAGATATCACCTATATATACTGTATTTATGTTTTTAGAAACTATGCTGTACAGAGATTGATGCGTTGCAACTTTGTGAGAGAAAACATCAAGCAGTAAAAATCCAAGCAAAATCAAACATAAGTGGTTCATCACACAAGACAAGAACATTTGATGCATGACGCTAGCTAGCTATTTTGTTTTAGTTTGACCACATAGCTAAACATAGGGTTGTGAACTAGCCGAGCTCGAGCGAGCAGGCTAGGCTCGAGCGAGATACAAACTCGAGCCAAGCTCGTGCGAGCCTAGGTTGAGGTTCGAGCTTGGCTTGGCCAAAGCTCGAGTGTGCTCGAGCTCTGCTGAGTAAGCTTGGTGAATGCAAAATAACTCAAGAATATTGTGGCAATATTTATGGCCGCCAGCAAGAACTCAGAAACTTCCGTAGTATTTATAGCAAGAGAAATAACCTTGCGCATGTTATTCAACCCCATGAAACAACAAGTATTAGGGGGAGAGAAATCTTCACATCAATAAAAGAGTAGATGAGGTAAATGAATCGACCATACTCGATGGAATTGCAAAGCTGTGAACTTGCTGTTTGAACTGTTGGGGAATTGAGATCTGGGGGAGAATAATGGGAGGAATGACTAATGGGAGGAATGCACCGACGACGTTGTGCAGAATGCAGCGGGGCCGAGGCGTCGCCGTGGTGAGGAACGAGTCTCATGGAGGCTAGGACTTCTGAAGTTCTGATTGGGCATTGGGAATAACATGCTGGGGACCTCGGGGGCTCTTGGCCACTTGGGGTCGGAGACAATTGAAGTTTTCATATGGGCTTTGGGCTATTGGGCTGTAGCACTTAGTACGGCGACCACCAGAAGCAACCAAGGAAGACCAGAGCCTGCAGGACGCACACAAAAGTCACAAAATTCATCAAATAGCTCAGGGTAGGGTCGAGCTCGGCTCGTTTAGCTCGAATCGAGACTGGCGTCGACCGAGCTCGAGAAGCAAACGAGCCCGAGCTTTTTTTATAACTGCTCCTAATTAATAAGCTGACACAAAAAACGACAAAAAAATTCTACACGTCTCTTATGAGACCCTTTTTAGCTATTTTTTTATCTACGAAATTCTTCTGTGAAAGTTTCGAGTTAGCCGGACCATAAAATTAAGGGATTGTCTATTCGTAAGATAACTGAAATTTTTTGAAGTAAAAGTCGTAATTTGTATCCATTAGATCAAAATCTAATCATATAGCACATCAATCTTTGCACTAATCTAACGGGCACAACAATTGACTTAAACTTAAGAAAATTTCAGTTAACTTAGAAATAGCAAATCCGTAAAATTAATTGTGATGTTTGTAGGGAAAACATCGGACTAGCCAGCTTCTTTAATTTATTTGACAACTAGCATTTTGTGAAACTAACTGTGATTCGATTTAACAACATTTGGGTCAGCATAAGATCGACAATTGAGAGGTACAAGAAGGCCTCCGCGAGCACTTCAGGATCAGCTCCGGTGATAGATGTCAATTCTCATGTAAGCATATATTCATTGATTCTCTCCTATACATGCCTTTCATTTGCCAATGTTCATCATTAACTTACCTTGAAAACTTGACAAAATCTCCGGTACATATCAGGCCAAGATATGCTCAGGCAATACCTCCATGCATGTACTTTGTCCTTTCTAAGACACAGTACAGATAGGACTTACACAGCACATGGTTAATAAACTGAAATTAGTTACTGCCTATATATATACGTTTGTCTGACAATGATCACGCGCATTGTCTGTTTATAATCTTTCAATCAATGATTACACAGCCTTAACAAGCTACAGGTAGGAGAAACCTTAACTATCAATTAATACGAAACTATTAATATTGTGGGATTTGTGGTTTCTTCTACATGTAACTTCCACTAGGTTTTTTTTTTTTGAGAAAAGGATAGGCGCTGTTTTTATAGAAAGCAAATAAAAAGATACATCCGAGCTCAACCTAAAAAGCAAACTGGGGATACCAGCGTCCAAAACAAAAAATTCTAAGAGGGGCTCTCCAGCTACCACAACTTCCACTGGGTTTTTCACAGCAATACTTTCAGCAAGCAGCAAAACTGCTCCACCAGATACAGACCTTGCAGAATGCAAACAGATAAGGCCATCTTGCTGGCTTATTATATGTATGGTCACTTAATTACTCGTGTCCAACATACTAATATGTATGTGAGACGTTCCATTGTAAAATCTCAGGCACCTGATGGGTGAATCAATTGGCAATATGACTGCCAAGGAGCTCAAGAGCCTTGAGAACCGGCTTGAAAGGGGCATCGGCCGGATTCGATCAAAGAAGGTGAAGAACATATGATCGATGATATATAATATACCCTCCCGTATAATTTTGAGTTGAGCTATGATCATATGCTAATGGTCGAGCAATAAGCTAGTATATCAGAAAAGATAGTCTAACAAACTCCATGGACGCGTGTTCGATTACATAGAGATTGCTTGTCTAGTATGCTTTGCACAGATTAACTTCAAGTTAGATTTTCCAATAGAACGTTTAATCTTGTGAATTTGATACTATACTTACGGACTCCTTATCCTGAGTCCTGACAGTTTTTTCACTATATTTTGTTTCCCTTATTTGTGTTTAATTTTATCAGCATGAGCTGCTGTTCGCTGAGATCGAATACATGCAGAAAAGGGTATGTTAATTCGCATATATGCAATGCTGTCAAATCTGCATGCTCTTGCTTTTTGCTATAATTAACCTTGTGAAACATGAACATACAATTTCTTGTCCACATTTGGCTGATCATTCATCTTTGAATTGCTTTTGTCCATACACACAGGAAGCAGATCTGCAGAGTGAAAACATGTTCTTGAGAGCCAAGGTATATATTACTGTCAGAAGTCATAACAAACTTAGCTAGCTATGGTCACCATGCACAATTAATAGCTCAGCTCCATTGCTCCAATATGCATGCTACTCTTTTACAGTACACTGCCACTCTACTTACTGTCCTGCACTGCTCAACATTTAGTAGAGTTGTATCAACACATCGCTAGCTCAATGCTAATTGATCTATCCTGCTGTTACTTTACTAATCTGCAACAGGTGGAAGAGACGGAGCGAGCTCAGCAGCAGCAGGCGGCGGAGGATGAGATGGTGCCGGCGGCGGCCGGCGGGACAGAGCTGGGCGCGCTGCCAACGTTCGACTCAAGGGGTTACTACTCGCCGGTGAACATGTTGGCCGCGGCGCCGGCGCAGTACTCCGACCACCATCCCGGGTCCCGGCCAGGAGGCCCAGGACCACCACCAGACCGCTCTCCACCTCGGGTACCACATCAAAGTTTACTCCGCCGCCGGCAAAGGCCTCCTTGTGACGCCCCGTGTCATTACCTTAAGGGTAATCATATTTAAGCATACGGATTACTATTCGTTTGCTCAGTAAAACACTGCTCCAACGAATAGTAAGCCTTTACCAGAGTCACGTATGCAGAACAATAAGATAGAAACTGTACATTTTATTCCAGTAATAGCTACGCAAGGCTAAAGTTCTTAATACAAATATTACACAGTTACCAAAAGGAACTGCTCCGCTTTTCTCGCCAACACTGAAGTCTCGGCCTTCTATTCGTCCCACGAGTTGCATAAGACGTCGCCCTTGCCCTGGCCTTCGTAGTCGGTCCCTTCTCCTCCAGCAGTTGCGTCGGTACCTGCAAGTCCATTATCCCACTCGGGAAAGTTCCCGGCTGGACTAGGATCTACAAAGAAGAATACTAACAAGGTTGAGTACACGAATGTACTCAGCAAGCATTAATAGCAAAGAATTGCACTGGATGATTGGTTCTGGTTGTTATCACATTTTCTAAGTCATCTCATTTTTGAAAATAATTTTAAAACATTTAGATGGCAAATTTTTAATACTGAAAACACTACTTGTCACTCGGAGAGAAGAAAGACCCCTAGCGGTTCCCGTAGACTCCAATCCAGGAGACTGGCATGAATTCATGGTTTGATATAGCATCGCTGCAGCTTTGTACCACTTTACCCACGCTTATTTCGAGCTCTAAATGAGCCAGTCCCCAAAGATTTCCTTAGATGCGGTTCGAGTTCGTATCACGAGAATGTTTTCCATTTTACGTGATTAAGTCTCTACCCATTACCTTCCGTCGGTGCTGATTTAATCATGCTGCTGACCTCGTCATACACCGAGTTCCAAAATGTTGGTTGAGGCGGCCATCGTCCGTGCTCAACACTCCTCCTGGGTGGGCTCTTCCGCACTCCAAACACTCCAATGTGTCCTTGTAGGAGATCATAATTACGTAATAAGGTAGCATTTTCTGCCCGCCTAAACGGGAAAATGGTTGGTACTGAATTTACGGCTTCAGACCGAGCAAGAGTTTCGTTTGTCCTTATATTATAACCATATGTAAAAAGGGGCCCACCTCTTACCTTATCATCATCATCATCGCGTTCCCCTGCCAGGGCCCCCTTTTACCCACCATAATTCATTTTCATTTCTTTCTTCCTTTCTCATTCTCATTTCTTTCATAATCATCTTAATCATTTTCATCTCAGTCATATTCATCTTAATCACATTCATCTTAGTCATATTC
Source organism: Phyllostachys edulis (assembly GCA_036346405.1). Taxonomy (NCBI): domain Eukaryota; kingdom Viridiplantae; phylum Streptophyta; class Magnoliopsida; order Poales; family Poaceae; genus Phyllostachys; species Phyllostachys edulis. The sequence goes on along the minus strand of CM070546.1, from coordinate 13,400,891 downwards.
ATCTTAATCATTTTTATCTTAATCATTTATTTAAATTTTGAGAAAACAATTTTGATGCAATAAACATAATAGTGCAATATACGGTTTACATTTAAATTAACTATGTTTATGGTCAAGAGGATAGCTTGCTCAGAGAGTTGTAGGAAAGATTGGCGCCGATTTAATCTCGATCAATTTCTTCCGCCTCGGCCGGTTCATCCTCTCAGAGCAAACGGTGGTACTAATAGTAATATAAATAAATACATAGTTGATTTTGAGTGATATTATGCATACATAAGTTAGCGACTTCTAGTTTGTTAGCACAATTTTAATTTGATAAATACTTTTCGAGATCTACACTAAGTTAGCACTCCACACAAATAATCGTTCTAACGAAAACGCAAGACTACGATCGACAACCCGTGGTTTACGCTTAACCGAGTAAACTAATGTAATTAAATAGCATAAATTACCGAATAAATGCTCATGAAGCTCAACGTTGCTACACAAGCTAGTTATTTTATTAATAACACAATTAACAATGATTCGCCTGCCTAGCAAATCTTATTTCATGTGTTAATTGCAATTTAGTTTAGTTGACTGTGCTCAAGTTGAATTATTTAGTAGCAATAATATCAACATCTAACCGTTAACTAACTAATAACAACTCATCGTTAAGCACAATAATACAACAATTAAAGTTAAGGGCTACACAAATTCTAATTCCTAATTTCTATCCTCCCTAATTTCTCTCTCTCTCTCTCTCTCTCTCTCTCTCTCTCTCGGTTCCCTCTAACCCCTTTAACACCACACACGCACGCACACACCAAAACACACCCAACACACGCACACATCAACACCCACTGACCTTATCTTCTCCCCCACTTCCCCAAACACTCCTCACTCTCCTCTCAATCTCTCAAATCTCTCTCTCACTTCTCACCAAGCCGCCAGGTGAGTCCTCGGCTCGCCCGCTTAGCCGCCGCTGGCACGGCCGTCGGCCGGCGGATCCAAAGTTGACTCACCAGGTGCACAGACACCGGATCCAAAATCGTGTTCTCTCAGATGTATATATGTATATATCTCGGTGTATAAACATGCTAAAACAAAGGACACCAGAACCAAAACCGAAGGACACCGCAATGACGCCGACCCAGCGCCGAGCGTCATGCGTGGCGGCTTGGCGCGTGGGCAGCTCCCGCCTGAGCCAGAGAGGAGCGAGCAGCGCCAGCGGCCCACCAATGAAAGCGAAGGCGTGGCTCAGAGAGCTCGGCGGCGCGTTGAGTGCAATGCAAGCTGCGCGATGCCAAGATGCCCGTGACATGCGCAGGTCAGCTGGACTTGACATGGTTGCCGAATGCCGAAAAGCGCCGCAGCGTCGGCCTCATTCTTTGTCGAGTTCGCAAATGACTAGACGTTGTCTTTGGCGATCATGCGAAGGCCGTGGGCGTTAGCATCCGGATTTCGCCAAATATACAACGCCATCGATGAATGAACAGATGTCGTGCTTCATCTTCGCTTTAGCACTCCTATTCATCTTTGCAAATCAAAACACTCGTGCTCGCCTTCTGCTGCTTGAGCGGTTGAGCTTTCCGTTTCAAGAAGGAGAAATTGTGTTTTTCAATTGAGCTTTCTCCTTTCGTGATTTTCTAGAGCTTTACGCAAGACAAGACTCGCTTGTTTACTCGTAATTTCTTGCCGGATGTTGTAGATACCGGTAGGATATACTAGAGCGCAATAAAAATTTCTAACATATAAATCAGGAAGCCATATAAGTAAGAGATCATATATCGTTGGAGTTCTCACTATAAGACTCTTAAGAATTTGGTTGATTTGTTCCCAACGGTTGTTAAAGTGCTAGAATATGTGGAACAAGAAGACAAGGATGACAATTAGCGATGACTTCCCGAGAGATAGCCTTATTTGCTATGTGGAGAAATGCAAAATGGGGAAAGTTACCAATGATGCTGTAATTCATCGCTTCCAGAACTTAAGGGAGCGTAGAATGAAATTATAAAATATAATGTACTTATCTTTGTTTCGATAAATTCATGATTCTTTTACTTAAAATTTTACTAAGTGATTTCTTCTACTTTTGTAGGCTATCAAGGTCGGATGTTGTTTTTTGCTGATGTCGACCATCTTTTGCCCATGGTTTGGAACTTTATCCATCATTTATTCACTTTGCCACAGTTAACCAAAACTACTACTAGGAGTGTAGGATCTTTTGTTTTGGTAAGCACTTTGATAGCTATTTTTTCATCCGTTATGTTGAATTGTTTAACACATTACTATTCTAATTTCTATACAACATTGATTTTATAATTAGACATGCGTGATATATATAGGACACCCGGTCATTTTCGTTCTGGATCCGCCCCTGCCGTCGGCCCGCTTGATTCGCCCGCTCATTCAAGGCCGGCCTCGTGAACCTCTCGCCCGCCATCGCCCGGCCTTGCCACCACGGCCCGAAGCTGCTGGCTCGCCGCCGCTTAGCTCCTCGGCCGGCCGCCGTCCTGCAAGCCGCCGCCTAACTCGGCCGCGCCGCTCGGTCTACCGCCGCCCCGCGTTATCGCCCGCCCGCTTCGCTGCAGCGCTCCTCCGCGCCGGTTCGATCGCCAAGCTTCGCTCTGCCTCGCTTCTGCCTGCCGCCAACGCTTTCCCGCTTCTCCTCGGCGCTCGGCGCGCCGCTAAGCACGCCGCTTCTCGATCTCCATGTCGAAGGCTGGCTGCCATCATGAAGCTCGGTGCCTCCTCGGTCCAAAGAAGACCACATGGGTTCTCAAGGTCTAAAGCCTTACTCGAATCCTCGCCTAAAATGCTTACCTAGACATGCTCTAATGATTGCCATGATGCATGAATGCAGTCACCGATGGTGGATCGGAGATGATGAGGACTATCGAGCGGCGTTGTTGCTACCAGTGAAAAGCTCATCTATGACCTACAAAGGATTTGCCTTTACCGCCGCTTGGAGGTCGATAAAGTTTTGGGTTGATGTTTTGCGAGGGATTGACGACGATCGAGGAGCGTTGGTGGTGAAGGATCGGCCGTCCGCCGGTGCCGCCGAGATCCTCGCCGCCTGTCGCCTCGTCAGCGAGCCTCCTTACTCCTTGCTTGCTACCGCTAGGAGAAAGCAAAAGGTGAGAAATGGATGATGATAATGGGTTGAGAATGGAATGAGGGAGGAGAAGAATGCTTGTTGTTCTTTGTGGGGATGAACTCATGCATCGAGCTACCGGGGAGATGAATGTGAGGTTATGCTATGCTAGTTGGGGAATGAATGCCGAAATGATTGTTCGGGAGTGAATATATTTGGTTGCGATGGGGGATTAGGGGTGGGGATGGTTCGCTCGGTCCGACCCGGACTAAGCCCGTATGCACCCATAGCTTGTGAAGGGTTTAAGGATCGATCCTTTGATTTTCTTGTTGCCGCTCCATGATCCAAAGGTCAGATGGATCGGTCCATACAATGCATAAGCATCGCGACGGAGTCGCAACACCGCAAGCCAACAAGCCATCTCCATTCTCCAAGCATCGCAAGCCAACAAGCCATCTCCATTCAAGAGTGTAGCGCTAGGTAGTACGCGGTGTCAGGCCAACTCGCGATAGATGGCGGTACGCCTTTGTCCGCACACTTCTTCGGACTCGACGAAGCGCAGATCGTACCGCCATCAGTGAGCGCACGGTGCCTCCCCTCTCAAGGAACGCGGTTGCTGCCCTCGTCACCGCCAGCAGCACGCCGCCTAAGAAGAAGAGGAATCGGCCAGCAATCCAAGTAAGTACCCCAACCCCCTTCTGATTCGATCTCCTTGATTAATTACTAGCTCAATTATGAGCAAGAACCCTAACTCGGTAGTTTCCTTGATTGCTAGATCTCCTTCCAAAAGATATAAGATTTCCTTCTTTTTTATGTGGATCGATCGATTATATGAATGATTGTGGATCTATGTATACCGACTCATTCAGATCCGGATGCTATGAATGACTGGGGAAGAACTTCCATGGACTAGCTCGGTCGAACAGAGGGCAGAAGCAGAGCAAGGGGAAGAACTCAAAGGAGAGTGCGTTGGGGGAAAATCGGGCAGAATGCAGGAATGGCGGTGAGAGAAGGGTCGCTCCATGAGATCCAAAGGAGCAATAGGTTAATGGACCTTTTGCTCCGATTTTTTTATGGGTCGCCCTTAAGCCCATTTGCTAAAAATTTAGGGACAGTTAGGTTATCCAATGGATCAAAGTGAACCATTCCCACCCCTAGGGGGATGTATGTCTTACCGGCATTCTTTGCTTGTGGAGTTGGGGGATGAATTCTTATGTCTTTGCCTAGGGAATGTATTGTTGTGCTTTGCTTTTGGGCTTGTGGCTTGTTGGTGATGGATGGATGAAATGGGGAAGGCAAATGAATGGAAATCTTTATATGGATGGTGGCTTTGGCTATGCATACTCTTGCCCCAAACACAAAGACCCTTTTGCCCTTACTCTTATTCTCATGGCAAGATTCGTTGGGGGCGTTTTGGTCTGTGGTTGGGAAATTACTATGCGCGTGATTTTCTGTGGTTGAGTTCTTTAATATACGTGGGTGTCGGATTAAGGTAAACGCCGGATGATGAGACCTACGAAAGAAAAGAGGTGCTGGTTAACTCTAGTTAGTCTAGGTACCTTGACAAACAAGGGGCTGGCTAACTTGAGTTGATCAGGGAGCCCTAGTGTGCTTTAGAGAAATTTCGACGCCACTTCTAATCTTCTACTTTTTATTTTCTATTATCCATACGGCTTTAACTTACTAATCGCTTAATTTTCTAACGAAGCGACGGAACGGATCGAGCGATGGCTCTATAGACCGGTGCTCAAGGTACAAAGCGGCAAGGATGGCTAAGGCTACAAGGATGCAAGAAGCAGATTGATTTAATTGATTGTTGTTACAAGCATTGCAATTTGGTTGTATAATTACTTTTGAAACAAGCAAAGGATTTGTAATATATTACTTCTTTGTTGTACTAGGATTGATGAAATGTTGTCTTTGATTGCATTGAAAGGTGTAAATATTTCCGAGTTTGTATTAATGATGTATTTATGCCTGCAAAGGATTTATTTTTGTGATTGACTCTTGATTGATAAAGATATAGGAGAAATTGTTTTTATAACCCTCTTGTTGCCAGATGTAGCAATTATGCACTTGATATTAATTCTGATATTACTATTTGTTCTGGGTTTAAAGAATTTTAATTATTGCTAATTACCGATTACTGTTAGTTAGGTTAGATTAATTTTACGGGTTCTCACACTCCTCTAGATCGATCGCGCGAGTTTGGTGCGCGCACTATACGTGCGTACCATTCATGCAATAATTCGGTGTGTTCTTGTCGAGATCATGCATGCTACTTAGTATAGCGTAAGTCGTGTGGTGTCATTGTAATAAGATTTAACGCCTCGATCGTCCCCACGAATCGAATCGTCTTTGTGTGCTAGTACTAGGCTACTACTAGTGTGCTAGCTACTAGTGGACGACGTACGTACGTACGTATGACCATATGTGTGCGCTGTTTGCCTGAGTAAGCCTGAACATTGCTATCTCTAATTAAGTTCATGGTTTGATGTGGTGTATACGAATAATTATAATATGATGTAATTATTCTATGCCCAACCAGCCCACCATGCCGGCGGTCCAGGTGATGCGCGGGCACGAGCAATCCTTCTCCGGGGCAGACCAATAAGAATTGGTATGGGCTCCGGGGCAGACCAATAAGAATGGGTAGGAACCTCTCGCGCCACACACAACACATATCGGAAGTAAAACGATGTGTGTAACAGTAAACAAACATCAATTTTACTATCAGATTACCACGTGGGCGTCTGACCCTTTTTTTTAGTAACTAATAGCAAACGTATGGTAGTAAAACGTGTAAAGGGAGTAAAGTAATTGTGTTTCCCTTTTACCACCGGGCCATACCATGTAGACAAGTTATCGTTTTTGTTGGACCGAAAAGGCGACTAGAGGGGGGTGAATAGGAGCACACTCACTTTTTCACAAAGATCATATTCAACATCAATCTCACTCCAATAGCTATGAAGCTATGAAGATCAATAAACAAGTACAGCGGAAGACTTGTATTGAATCCAATCTACCCTAAAGCAAAAGACTAAAACACAAGGCTCAAACCCTACGGGCGATCGGACCGGCTTGTATTGCGCGGTCGGACCGGCGGGCGGTCTAACCGACGGCAAAATCGAGTCTGAGTGGCGTTGTAGGAGCGGTCTGACCGAACCTGATCATGAACAGCGCAAATCAGCCCGAAAACCAAAACTCAAATCGGTCTAACTTTTGATTCACACGGCCAAACTCCACGAAACTTGAGACACATCTTCTCTGAGATATTAGGAACCTATTCCAATCAAGGATCGTGTAGATACATGCCAAAGTTCCTATCTTTTTCAGTTTGAACGAAGGGTGCTCCAAAACCGAGTCAAAATCGAAATATAATCTAGAGACTTGCTCGTGGGTGAATGATGATCAAGATGATCCTAGATGGGTTCCCACATGTCACAAAAAGTTAGATTAAGGCAAGAAACCAAATAAAAACTCGCGGATCAAAGAAAGACTCAAAATCACCAAATAGAGAGAAAGAAAGCAAATAGACTCATCTTGAGGAAACTTTCCTTGGATTGATTTTGATATGGTATTGGTTTACAGACACTCCATCAAGGAGGACGAAGTCTCAATACATGAGCACGAAATCAAATCCAACTCTCTAGAACCCTAACCTCCAACTATCCTCTCCCTAAGCAAACTAGGGTTTCAAAAAAACAAATGAAAGGGTTGAGGAGGTGCAGCCACCTCCCTCCTCTATTTATAGTGGAGGCTTAGACCTTCTAGAAGTAAAACCCTAATGGGCACCCGTTAGGCCCACACACAAACGGGTCACACACGCACGTATTTTAAAACGTTGTCTTCATCTCCTCTTAACCTAATCCGTTTCACCTTGCGCCATCTTACGCCGCGGGTTGGCAAAAGGTAACCAAGGCGGTATTTGATAAAATTACCAAAATACCCCTTCTCGATCTTTTTTGAAGACCGAGTCCCATCTTCGTGAAGCACTTCCATGCTTCGCCACGTGTAGGTTGATCCAATGGCTCTCATCATGTCGGCAAGTCTCTCCCATCCGGCTCCCATCGAAACCACCATGGCACTTGCACCACCCCCACGCCGCTTGATCCAACCCGTCAGACCGAATCGCCTGTTCGGTCACCTTTTGTCCTCTTGGCGCCATGCTTGACTCCATTGACCTCACCTGTCATCCCCGATCGTTCTGGACCTCAGCTCTCCAAGCTTAGTCCCGATCATCCTCGCTGTTGACCGTCATTGACCTCCAAGCAACCTGCACAACAATAGACAAAGAAATCGATTCCGGGAAGAAGTTCTTCACAACTTGACCCACGTTAGTCAAAACATGCATCATGCAACACATATACCATGAAACCTATGAACTTGACCTAACCCAACACTCGTCGTCACTTTTAGCCGATGAACAGTAGCAAAATCGGTCAGACCACCATACAATGGCCGGTCTCACTGCTAGCCGGTCTGACCACGCTTTGAACGTCGGTCTGACCGCCAGCCGGTCTGACCGTGCCTTGAACGTCGGTCCGACCGCACTCGACGTCACAGCATTCCAAACTTCGACAAAAACGCGTGTTTCAACAAACCGTTAATAACATTGCCAATTGTAACATCATCCTATGATCATGAGCATATCCCCATGATATCCACAATCTCCCCCTTGATGAACACATTGGCAATTTCTAACAAATGCAAATTTTTGAGGTTTGAAAAGTTAAAACTCGACGTTTTCGCACAAAGGCACAACTTGGTCCAAATGCAAGAGAAAGCAAAGGGAATGACCAAGTTGGCTTCATAATAGCATAGGCAAGTGAGATAAGGCAAAACAAAGCGAGAAAGCTTTATTTTCCAGAAAAGAGTCAAAATCTCACTTAAGGTCCAAATGTAAGAACAATTGTTCAATTTGACCTTTGATCATTGCGAGGTTGCAAGAATTGCAATTCAAGTTCAGAAATAGCAAAAAGACCATAAGAATGCAAAGAAAAAAACTCCCCCTCACTATGATCCTCAAATTTTAGAAAATTTCAAATTCTCCGATTTTCTCCCCTTTTTTAACATTTTTATATCTTCTCTCCTTTATACATCTTGGATATATCTTCTCCCCCTTTGACAATGGAGTCATTAAGGAATCACTCCTTCCTCTCGTCTAGAGATGACAAATGAAGAATTAAGGAAAAAGCATAAGAAGGAGCATGTATGAAATGCAATGGAGTGGCTTCATTTTTGTATTTTTTTTAAAATTTTTTGAGTACAAGAAGCTTTGGAGATTACCCAAAAGAACAAGCTAGCATTTCTAATATTGCACAAACAACATATGAAGCATAATAGCGCTAGCAAAATCATGATAAGACATATATATCAAAGCTAAGCTAGAAGGCTCAATGTAAAGCAATGAATTTTTATCAATTTAAGGCAAAGCTTCAAATTTAGCAAGTTCATCAACAGGGATCCTAAAATGATAATGGCCATATCAAAATGTCAATGTGAGATCAAAAAGCTAACAATGACCATATTAAGAGACAAACAAGTCCTGAATTGAATCATTTTGCTCAATTTTCTCAAACGCCCATTTTACAACAGTTTTTCATTTGCAATGAATATTAAAGTTGACTAATGGTCTAAATTAGTGAAGAAGATCCTGGACTAGGAGCCATCCACAAACTCTTCCTAAGCTTCGACCAAAAGTTGATTAAAGGTATATGACGAGGATCTAATAATCCTCATTTTACCTTTTATCTATAATCATTATTATATGGAAATATCATGTAAATCTCTAGGTATACCCCTTAGATTTGCAAGGGAGAAGCCTACCAGGTGGTCGTAAGCTCTTCTACGACCACCCCCATAGTCGTAAGTCTTGCCACGACTACCTTATGGTCGTAAGTTCTTCTACGGCCACTACCTAGTCGTAAGGTATTCTACGACTAGGTCATAGTCGTAAGCTCTTCTACGACCAGGTCAGTCACGATCACCTTATGATCAATTAAACCTACAGACGAGTGGGTCCAATTGATTAAGGAATTCAAGCAGTCATCATACGCTGTTACTCTACGAAGTAATAACACGTAATGATCCATTATCTCTGATATATAGCTGTTAGGCGGCGTGGAGGAGTTAATACGCCGGTGATTACTGCCAATATGCGCCCGTTACAGGAGGTGATGAGGCGCCACTTCACCTGGAGAAACGGCCACTCCTTCACGGACTATATAAAAGCGGCAATCAGAGAAGGAAAGGACAATCGAATCAAGGCGTAGACACACGCGATCAAGAGCTATCAGGGAGACAAGCACTATCATCTGTAATAGTCTTAGTTTTTCTCCTGATTGTTCAGAATACACTCAATACCATACACACACAGGAGTATGGTTGTTATTCTCTCCGGAGAAGGCTTGAACCTGTATAAAAATACCCATGTCAATCTCTCTGCATGATTCTATTCTAGGAGACCCCCCGAATCAAACAATCTTTACGTAAGATCGGTTCTAAAACACCGACAGTTGGCGCCGACCATGGGGATCTTCCGGTAATCTCTTGTCAACTTATTCTCTTTTTCCCTAATCTCATGCACTCATGGCAGGAGAATGGAACGAGGAGAACTGGTTTGACTTGGCAGATTACGCAGACGTCGACATGGATGCCGGTTTCGATTACAAGCCGAGTATTGGCTCATCCGATGGTATTGCAGCCTCCGGGGATCTTCCCGCAGATCCAGGAGACAATGTCGCTGATGGAGTTGAGGAGGGATCCCTATCCCCCACAACAGTACGTCCAAGGGAGGAATCTACCCTCTCAAAGGACAAGGGTCAATCTGACTAGGACTACACCCAGGTGGACTCACAACACGACGAGAGTTTTTCCTCGAAGTGTCCAAGTCCCCCTAAGGTGGTCCGACTTGGTGAGGCAAGTTCGAAGCCACAATTCCAGACTTCACCAAGATCTGGTGATCCTCTCTCCTGATGATGCCGAGAGAGCGGGATCAAGCATGCTTTTCTGCAGAATTCGACCATCTCTCCGCAGATCACACTGCGGACGGAGATCAAGATAACCCGAGTTCCCCACCCGGAGGATTACTCCAAGTTGCCGATGGTGTCTCGACTACTCCTCAAGCGGGAGGCCTCGAGCGCAAGTGAGAATCATCAACGGAGGTCTTCGCCCTTCCTCGGATCAAGATCACTCTCCTAGAGACCGAGCTGGGACGCCCTCAAGATCACGACTACGCCTCGTGGCGTGGCAAGGGCACCACCGATGGCGGACACGACCAACACCTTCATGAACGCGAGGAAATCCTCGACATACTCAAGACTCCATTGAGGCAGCCTCAAGAGTCCGACATGGAAAATCTCGAGGCCATTCGATGAAAGAAGATTGCGCCCGTAAGAATTTGCTGGCGCATCCAATATCAATCAGAGGAAGCTCAAGAACTCCAGCACATCAATGACTTGCTCGAGAATCCAACTTGAGAACTCGCCCGAGTGCCAGGATACGATCTCTTCGTCGAGGAGATCGCGAAAGGCTTCGGTCCACGATGGCAAGATCGAAGCACCTCACGACATCATTCAGAAATCGAGTAATACAACTTTTTCACTACGGTCGATCGAACATATCATCGCGGAGGAATCGACGCAACAGTAAGTCGCATCGATCTCCTACTCGGAGAAATGTCTTTCGAACGACTGATGATCAACAAACCCCTCGGAGAGGTGATCGCTCACCATTCCGATATGGAAATCTACAGCAGCAGATGAACTACGAGGAGTATTCCCCTCGTAGGACCGAGACCTATCATAGGTCGGGTCAACCTGTTACTGGGTATCGTCGAGTACGACCATCTGATGATATCAACCCTTCTTTCCTACAAAGGAGGTGTCAAGAAGTTATTACTGGATGTCGGGCATACTCGTCTGATCTCCGAGCTGTTCGCTGGCCACCTCGCTTTCGACCAGTGAACATGAAAAAAATTGATGGATCCCAAAATCCTATCGAATTCCTTTAAATCTACACAACAGCTGTCCGAGCGGCAGGAGGAGGAGAACATGTGATGGCAAATTACCTCCCAAGCGTTTCAAGGGTGCGCTCGATCGTGGTTACTGAACCAACCACTCGAGTCGATCTATTCTTGGCAACACCTCTGCGACCTTCTACTGGCGAATTTTCAAGGCACTTACAATCGCCTTGGGAAAGAGGACGACTTGCATCGGATGGGACAAAACGACAACGAGACCTTGCGCCAATTCATCAAGCGCTTTAGTCAGGTTCGTAATTCAATTCCAGAAGTTTATGACTCATCTGTCATCAGGGCTTTCAAGCAACGAGTCCGTAGTAGAAGGATAACAGAAGATGTTGCTTTAAATCCTCCTACTACTGTCACTGAACTCTTTGAGATGACTGATCGATATGCGACTGCCTCTGAGGCGGTCGAGTGGAACAACACAATAGATCGAGAAGACAATACCTCTCGAGAGCCAAAGCGACATTGGTAAGAAGAAAGATAAGAAAGCAAAAAGTCCAAGAACAAGGCGAAGGGTCAAAACTCTAAGCCGCGGTTCCAAGGAGGTTTTAGTCAGAATGATAAAGAGCCACGACCTCCAAGTCGCACTCCGATCGAGGCAAAGGTAAGCGCCCGATCGTAAAAATGATCACCTAGGTGGTGTCCTTTCCATAAAAAGGAAGGACATGATCTTCGTGAATCTAGGGTTTTTCAACGAAAGTTTGAAGACTACTACAGCAAGAAGGACCACTTCCCACTCTCGAAAGCGGGTGGGACAAACGAGTGGTCATAAGTCCTCATATGACGAAGAGGAGATGCCGGTTCTAGGATCCACAACACACCGCCGAGCACATCTACGGGATCATCAAGCATATGAATCAGCGGCACTCAAGGTCACGAACGTGAGGTAAACTCCATAGATCCTCCTCTCGTCAATAAATTACCGAAGTGGTCGGAAGTCACCATCTCCTTTGAGAAGGGTGACTGCCCGATTCCTTTGACTCGACCAGGTCGGTATCCGATTGTGGTCGAACCCACCATCAACAATTGTCTGGTCAATCGAGTTTTGGTTGATGGTGGCAGCTCGTTAAATATTTTGTTTACGAGTGCCCTGGACGAGATGCAAGTACCCAGAACCAAGGTAAGACCAGTACGATACTCTTTCCATGGGATCGTACCGGGATCTTCAGCCAAACCAATTGGCCAAGTTTCTCTTACTTTAACATTTGGTTCACCAAGTAATTTCAGGACAGAGAAAATCTCCTTTGATGTGGTCGACTTTATACGGCATATAACGCCATACTCGGACGACCAACTTTGGCAAAATTCCTAATGGCTACTCATTATGGATATCAATGTATTAAGATGCCAGTCCCAAAGGAGTAATCACAATTCATTGTGACAAGAAGATGGCGATACTGCGATAGTCAATCCTCGAGATGGTTGGACAAATACCAACTCGAGAAGAAAGTCACCGACCAGCAAGTCGAAGCCTCAAAGTCGCACCATAGCCGAACGACAAGGTCAAAGAGGTTCCTCTCGATGCGGGAGCCCTCAAGATCGGTCGACGGGATACTTCCGACCCCAAGTAGGAAGACGCCTCATCACCTTCCTCCGAGGTAACGCAGATGTCTTCGTGGCAAGCATCCGACATGCTCGAGTCCCCAGGAGGTGATCGAGCACAAAGCTAGCTTTACTACCGACAAAGTACCGTAAAATAAAAATTACGAAGATTTGCCCTCGATCGACGAGATGCTATCAAATCGAATTGATAAGCTACTTAAAGCGTGCTTTATAAGAGAGGTCAACCACCCTAATGGTTGGCTAATCTGTAATGGTTAGAAAGTCAAACGGCAAATGGCGATAAAGCGAGACTTTTCTGATCTTAATAAAGCTTGTCCAAAAGACGATTTTCCTCTACCTCGCATCGATCAGTTGGTTGATTCTACTGCAGGCTGTGAAATGTTATGTTTTTAAGATGCATATTCTGGATACCACCAGATCAATATGTGTCTAGACGATGAAGAAAAGACCGCATTTATTACACCATTTGGTATATTTTGCTATGTCAAAATGCCATTTGGTCTAAAAATGCCGGCGCTTCTTTTCAACGCTTGATGCAAGCGACTTTTTCATCACAATTAGGCCGAAATCTAAAGGCCTATGTTGATGATCTAGTCGTTAAAAGCATGAAGAGACTTAATCATAAAATTGACCTACAAGAAACATTCGATAACCTCAGAAAACATCGCTTAAAACTCAATCCTGAGAAGTGTGTATTCGGAATCTCTTCAGGAAAATTGCTTGGATTCCTAGTATCTATACGAGGAATCAAGCAAATCCTCAAGAGATAAAGGCCATTCTCCAAATGCGCCTCCAACCACAAGGAAAGAAGTCCGAAACTCACGGGTGCATGGCGGCTTTAAGTCGTTTCATCGCACGACTAGGAGAAAAGGGACTACCTTTCTTTAAGCTTCTAAGGAAACACGAAGGTTTTGAGTGGTCAAAGAGGCAAACATCGCTTTTGAGGATGTCAAGAGGTACCTTACGAGTGCTCCTATTCGGTCTCCAAGGCCGTAAAAACGCTATTAATTTACCTAGCCGCCACGCCACAGCAATAAGCGCGAGATTAGTCGAGAACGTGAAAACGCATAACGACCGCTTTACTACGTAAGTGAAGTTTTACATGGGTTTAAGGAGCGTTACCCTCGGGTCCAAAAGCTTTATATGCCCTCCTCATGTCTTCGAGGAAATCTGCGGCATTATTTTCAGCGCACAAAATAGTCAGGTTGCCCGAGTTTCCTTGGGAGCGATCCTCCGTATTAGGGAAACATGGGGACGATGGCAAATGGTCACGAACTTGGGGAGTTCGACATCCATTTCAGATCCCGAATGGCCATTAAATCCAGATCTTGGCAGACTTTGTCGCCGATGGACAAATCTGAACTGCTCAGATCCCCAAGACGATTCCCACGACCAAAGGATCTATGTACTTTGACGGGTCGCTTACTTTAAGTGGCTCTGGGTGGGGTGGTCTGGTATCCCTACGGAGAGACCTTAAAGTATGCCATACAATTAAACTTTCGTGCCACTAACAACGTGGGCGTATCTGAAGGTTTGCTAGTCGGCATACGAAAGCAAATAAAGCGCCTCGATTCGCTGACTACTCGTGAGAGGAGACTCTCAACTAGTCCTGAATCAAGTCGGGAAAGAGTACCGGTGCTCTAACCCGACAATGTCTCGGTATTTATCGAAGTGCGTAAGCTAGAAAAGCATTTTTAGGTTTCGAGGCACAATTCATCCTCGAAGGATAATTTCTCGCAGACTACCTTGCTCAATAGCTTCTTCTCGATCCAGAGTACCAAAAGAAGTCTTCTTGGAAAAACTCCAGAAGCCATCCCTGGTCGACGAACCAGAGACACCTCCTATTGAGATGGCCTCTCTAGAATACGAGGATACCTGGATGGCGCCCATCTATGAGTATCTTTAGAAGGGTTCCATACCCGAAGACGATCCCGAGGCAGATCACTTATCCCGAAAAGCCAAAATGTATACTTTGGTTGAAGGAGTCCTCTATAAACGAGGTACTCAAGGGGTGCTCATGTGATGCATTCCGCAGAGCGAATGATTAACACTCGTTCACGACATACACGGTGGCATCTGTGGAAATCATGCTTCCTACAGAACGCTGGTCCGTAATGCCTTTCGACAAGATTTTTACTGACCAACAGCCCTTTACGATGCTAAAGAGTTGGTTAAAAAGTATGTCCAATACCAATTTCATAGCAGGCAAATACACCAACCAGCTCAAGTATTACAAACGATACCTCTATCTTGGCCTTTTGCGACCTGGGGTCTCGATATCCTAGGACCGTTCCCCAAAGCTCCAGGAGGTTTCGAGTTCCTTTTTGTGGCTATTGATACGCTCACAAAATAGATTGAAGCCGAACTCGGATCGATAACAACTAAGCGGAAAACGGTTCATGATGAGATGCGTCATCACTCGATTTGGAGTAATCGAGTCGAATAATTACAGATAATAGTAAGCAATTTTGAGCGCAAAATTTCGTGAATTTTATGACGAGTTGGGTACCAAGTTGTGTTATGCTTTTGTGGCCCATCCCCAAAGTAATGGAGCAAAGAGAACGCAAACGGCCAAATAATGAGAGGAATTAAGACCCGAGTCTTGACTCACTCATCAAACGCCGGGGCTTGGGTACAAGAATTACCCTTCGTGTTATGGGCGTTCAGACAACTACTAATCAAGCTGGTGAAACACCTTTTTTCGGTTTTGAGTCGAAGCCATGCTTCCTCCTAACTAAAGATACGGTCGACACAGTCGAAACTTTCAAAGACTCCAACCAGAACAACTTCGAGCAGATGATATTAATCTACTTGAAGAAAGGAGAAACCAGTGCCTTAATCCGCTCAAATAGTCTACCAACATGCCCTGCAAGCAGATACTATGATCGTAAGGTCCAACCTCATGCCTTTGTCAGAGGTGACTTGGTATTGAGGCTCGCCAATCCAAGTCTAATCGAACAAACTTTCTCCCAAGTGGGAAGGTCCTTACACAAAGGGTCGGGTTACTCGGCGTGGTCAAGACGATTGGCAATGGAAGATGGCCGAGTTCTCTCAATTTTAGAACATCGACCGCCACGCAAGTTTTATGTGTAACTAACCAATCGCATAATAAAGACTCAGTTCTTTCTACCTCTATTGTCTTACTTTTGAGTAGTGCTTTCGTAATCTTTCGACTACATTCCAAACGCCCGTTGTTCTTTACACCGGTCGAAAGGAAGGTAACATCACCTTGTCGAAGCCTCTCCTCTCAAGACGTGGTCTTGCCCACTAGAAGGAGCTTCCTAGTGTTGACTCGTTACTCACTTTTGCCATCAATACAAAGAGCTCGGGTTCTTTTTCTCGGTGAAATATTTTTTGAAAGCCAGCTCCTTTCACCTTAGTTTATTTCTTGATTATTTTGAAAAATATTCTAAGCAGAGTGCACTTTTTTAGATTTATTCAACTGCCTTTGGTGTATTCGATTCGTCTCAACTAAGTCGAAAGAAGAAACACATCTAGTCGAAAGAAGAAACACATCTAGTCGAAGTCTCTCCTCTCTGTACGTGGTCCTGCCCACTAGAAGGAACTTCCTAGTATCGTTTAGTTTCCTACTTTTGCTACTAGGACAGACTTATCGAGTCCTCCAAAGAAGGGCGAACGAATTTTTTTGAAGTCCTCTGGATGTTTGTTTAACTCAAGTTGCTTGTTCTCGATTAAATTAATCTAGTCGGAGATGGTAACACAACTAGTTGAAGACTTTCCTCTCTGCACGTGGTCCTGCCCACTAGAAGGAACTTCCTAGTGTCGATTCGTTCCCACTTTTTTCGACCGATTGCATGACAATGTGACCAAAAACTACAAGTTAACCAAATCTCTCTGTTTTCAGAAACCCTTTTTAACACTATTTACTTAATTTGTCTAAACAAACTAAGCAAATAGTCGGGGGCTAGGATAAAGTTATTAATTTGACTTCAATTTTTAGTCTTTTTCTTTCGTTAATTATCTTTTGAGTTACTAACTACTCGACAAGATGATTTGCAGGAAACAAGATGGATTATACATCAACAAAAGCTTGTTTTTTCACAGGTCTTTTACAAATCACTTGGAAGAAGGAGAGCCCAATCGCATTTCCTCCGAGACTTTTTTGCCGACTGGTTGCATTTCTTCAATAAGACGATTTGCTTCTGCTTCAGGGCAGTCGAAGTCGACTTCGATTGGTTGCACATTAAGGCTGGGGTCATGAGCTTTATGTTTTGCCAATGCATAACTTACTGCAGTTTCGACCGCCTCCTTTATCGACTCAGCTTGGTTGGCCTTCAAAGTGGTCAGTAGTTCTTGCAAAGTCCCGACTTGTTCCTCAATAGTACTTATGTGAGCAGCTATCGTATCATCTTGAGGAGCTTTTCCCTCAGTACGTAGCTCACCAAGTACATTGTTCAGGGGCGTGATATTGCCTTGAAGATTAATCTTCATCGCCTCCATCTCTGTTGGAGTACGAGTCGAAGCCTCATGAGTTGTTTGTTTTCACCACTTGCTCAAAAGAATAAGACCGGTCAAGCAAAAGTAAACTCCTAGAGGAAGAGAAAACAAAAATAATCACAAGTAAAAGAATTTCTTACCCACTAGTCGAGAATCCAACTTCTTGATTTCTTCATCATGGGAAGCAATGGTCTCAAAGATGCCTCTTCTCCCATGATTTGATGTCCTCTCGATTTGTCTTAGCAATGCGACGGCCTCAAGATAGATCAAGGTTTTATCCTCGACTTCAGCCGAGCCTTCCTACCAAGGTCTATTTCTAGAAAAGAAATGGGAGTAAGAAAAGGAAAGAACTCAGAAGGACCGCAGTAAAGAATTGCTTACCTGATTGTCGGGATCTTAACTTGGTAATTTCTTGATCTTTATCTTTGGAGATACGAGAAATCTCGTGAATAACCAAAGTTTTATCTTTGACTTCATTCTGGAGCTTTCTCATATCATCTTCTTTTTCTAAAAGAAACAACAATCAGGTAAAGATCAACAACATAAACAGCCTTAAGTTCAAGACTTCATCGTTTATCCTTTCTCGCACTTTTTCGATTGCAGAGTTAGCTTTTTAAGCTTCCTCAAGAGGAATTCTACTTTTTCCCATAACTTTCTCGACTCCTCTTTTTCATAATCAAGTTTAGTCGGCTAAGGTCTTTTCATCACCGCTTAGCTTACAAAGGAGAAAAGTGGACATGAACATTATTAAATTGGTCGAAGTTCTTCTACAACCATTGATCCAACAGAAGTTCTTCTACGACCATGGATCTAGTCAGAAGTTCTCCTACGACAAAGCATCCGTCGTAAGCCTTTTACGACTAGTATCTAGTCGTGAGGTTTTCCACTACAAACCCCGTAAGCACTATATAAGTAGTCAAGTTTAAAGCGACTACTTAATAATAGTGACTTACCATCTCTCTGCCTGTCTGCAGAGTTTCTCTTTTTCTTGTCGTAGCTCTAGAAGTTGTCGGTGATATTCACCAACAACGGCAATTTGTTCTAGAGCTTTCTAGAAAAAGAAAGACAGTAAGAAACAAGAGAAGACCACATGTATAAGTATCCTTAAATACTTACACTCATGGTTGATCGAGCAAATATCAAGTAAACCAGCTCTTGATTCTTCAGCTTGTCCACTCTCTCGACTTGATCCCACCAAACCTTCTCAAGACGCTCGTTGTCAAAAGTTTCCCCTCTATTGGGAATATCTTTGGGATGAGGGACGCGATGGTGAGATCTAAAAGCAGAAGACCCCACTATAGAAGCAGGGCCAAAGAAATCAGAATAGAAGTTGAAGTATTCCTCATCTTCTGATTCTGAAATTGCAGTTTCTCTTTGGGTACCAGGAGGGACGTCTTCAACGACTTCCTTTCCAGCGCGGTGGTCAGACACGTCACCACCCTGGGCAGAGGCTTCTACGGCCGCCTCTGCTGTTTCCACGATCACCTCAGTAGTCGTAGCTACTACCTCGGTAGTCGTAGCTACTACCTCAGTGGTGGTGGTAACCACTTCAGGAGCCACGACTTCCTCCGCTACTCCGGTCAGGGGCGATCCTTCACCACCTCACTGCCATCTCTCCAATTGCCGGAGAGCGGCAATGGGCTTTCGACAGAAGCGTTTTGGGTCAAGGAGTCGGGCTAAAACCAAAGAAAAGGAAAGCAAGTCAAGCTGTGAAAAGCAAAAGGTAAAGGTTGTTCTTACACTTTAGCTTATTTCACATACCTCTGCATCCTAGACCTGACCAGGAACTTAGGAGTTATCTTCCCGACGGAAGATTTCTTCGACTTCTTTTCTACGACCATGTCTGGTCGGAGTTCAAGTTGGAGAATAGGCTCAGCCACGACCACGTCTGGTCGTGGATCTTGAACAGGAACCATCTCTCTGGTCTCCTGACTTTTCGGAGGGCCGAGATCAGTCTCGACCACTCCAAGAGCAGTGCTACCCTCAATGGTAGGCTCGGCTAGATCAGCGTTGTCCTTCACAAAAGACATAAACTCCTTCCAGTTCTCCTTTTCTAGTTGCTTGACAAAACTAGGAGTGGCAGAAACTGTGAAAGTTTTCTTGTCATAATAAAAAGGTATCTTGTCCTTGCGGGCTTTATGTCTAAGAGGTTCTTCGACCTCCTCAGCCTCCTCAGCTGCAGCTGCTTCAGCCTCGGCTTCTACTGCGGCCGTGTCTTTGGTCTTGCGGGCTTTGCGCCGCAGAGGTTCCTCAGCCTCCTCAGCTTCAGTTGTTCCAACCTCAGCTTCTGTTGCAACCGTGCGTGCCGCAGACTTTGCCGAGGACCTGGTCAAAATGAAGGAACTTGAGCTTGGTCCTCCCTTGTCGGCGACTCTTGTGAGTCGACGCTTTTTAGTCGGAGGAGATGAGCTCTTGTCCACTGTCACCCCTGCACCAATGGTTATCAGTTCGACCTCTTCGTCGTCCTGACGATTGTCCATACCTACTTTCTGTAAAGAAAAACAGAAAAAGAAGAATCACTAACCAGTCGTAAGATTTTCTACGACTAGTATCCAGTCGTAAGCTTTTCTACGACATCTCCTTGAATGTAAGATTTTCTACGATCACTACCTAGTCGTAAGTTTTTTCTACGACTATGAAGTCCTAAGGATAAAATCAACTTTTGATTACCTTCAGGCGCACTATCTTTTCCTCTGCAGATAAAACCGCAAGGATTTGAGGAACCGCCATTCCGAGTGGCGGAGGCTTCTCACAAACGAGTTTGACTCGAGCGTCAATCTTTGCCTGTGAAAGATCTGTGTAAAACAGATGAAAATATTCATTAGACAATTTGGAAGAAGACCAAACTGAAAGATAAGTCGAAAAATTACTTACTCTCCTTGTAGTCCCTGGTCGGGTCTTTTGGCTCGTAGTCCCTGGTCGGGTCTTTTGGCCCCGTGTACCTCCACATAGGAGGTACTCGTTTCTTCAAAGGGATAATTTGACGTGTGATGAAATCCTTCACCACATGCCATCCGGTTAATCCCTCTTATTTCAAGTCCTTGATGGCTTGAATATAGGGGGCAATCCGGTTGATATCCTGGGGAATCGAATCCCACGAAGGTTTCTTTTCAGCAGCCTTTCTCTCGAAAGTAAGGCTGTCTTCTGAGGTGACTTTCCAGTAAAACCACCTCTTCCTCCTTCCCGGCCACGAAGATCTGGTAAACATCTGAATATACTCCTTCGACTTTCCGTCATGAAGCTTTAGACTACAACTTCCAGCTATCCCAGCTTGTCGAGCCATTTCGTAGAAGTATTGAAAGAGCTCAAGGTCATTTGGAATTCCTGTGTATGCCTCACATAGATACACAAATACGCTAAGCATTGTGATGGAATTAGGACCGAGATTCACCAATTCCACCCCAAAATGCTCAAGTATAAGTGTGAGAAAAGGGTGAGCAGGCAGTCGAAGGCCACACTCACAATATGCCTCGAAGATGGGGATTTGCTCGGCCTCCCCGACGGCCAATGCCGCCCATACACCGCGAACCACTCCATGAGGGTCTTCTCGAATCTTCCCAGCAAGGACAGTGGCTTGAATCTTCACGTGATCCATCTCCAACTCGCCCATTCGTAAACTCTCCCACCATTTCTCTCGAAGGGGAGATTTTCGATTGAGTTGGTGGCGAGAACACAAGAACTTGATGAACAATGGAGCGATTTGGGGAAAAGTATAAATCTAAGTCTTACCCCAGAAGTATTTATAACCGTGTACCACTGGTCAAGGCGTGTCATTCCAAAGGTTGCCACCGCTTCGGGAATCACCCCAACGGACAGGTTTGTGAGAGTCGTTTGCAATTCTCGAGATTGTCTGTTCAAGAAAATCAGGTTCGTTTTTACACCTCAAGCAAAATTACTTTCTTGGCCAAGTCTTTCTGGTCAAAAGAAATATCAATCGGAAAGGTTTTCTTCCGATCACCTTACTACGACCACCTCATAATTGTAGGAGTTTTCTATGGCTATTTGATAGTCGTAAGCAACCTTCTTGACCATGCACATTTCTGGTCAAAATTAGTGCTCAAATGTCGAAGAGTTTTTCCTTCGACCACCTTTTTGCGACCCTTTTGTAGTCATAAGACCATCTACGAATCCTTCACCAAGTAAGTTACTTTCACTTGAAGCTGGGGGGCTAGATGACGAGGATCTAATAATCCTCATTTTACCTTTTATCTATAATCATTATTATAGGAAATATCATGTAAATCTCTAGGTATACCCCTTAGATTTGCAAGGAGAAGCCTACCAGTGGTCGAAGCTCTTCTACGACCACCCCCATAGTCGTAAGTCTTGCCACGACTACCTTATGGTCGTAAGTTCTTCTCTACCACTACCTAGTCGTAAGGTATTCTACGACTAGGTCATAGTCATAAGCTCTTCTGACCGTGTCACCGATCACCTTATGATCAATTAAACCCTGCATTTGAGTGGGTCCAATTGATTAAGGAATTCAGCGATCATCATCATATTGTTACTCTGCAAGTAATAGCACGTAATGATCCATTATCTCCGATATATAGGCTGCCAGTGGCGTTGAGGAGTTAATCGCGGTGATTACCGCCAACATGCGCGCGTTCATAGGAGGTGATGAGGCGCCACTTCACCGAGAAACGGCCACTCCTTCACGGACTATATAAAAGCGCAATCGAGAAGGAAAGGACAATCGAATCAAGGCGTGACACACGCGATCAAGAGCTATCAGGAGACAAGCACTATCATCGTAATAGTCTTAGTTTTTCTCCGATTGTTCGAATACACTCAATACCATACACACACGGGGAGTAGGGTTGTTATTCTCTCCGGAGAAGGCTTGAACTCGTATAAAAATACCCGTGTCAATCTCTCGCATGATTCTATTCTAGGAGACCCCGAATCAAACAATCTTTACGTAAGATCGGTTCTAAAACACCGGTTGGCGCCGATCGTGGGGATCTTCGGTAATCTCTTGTCAACATACTCTCTTTTTTCCCAAATCTCATGCACTCATGGCGGAGAATGGAACGAGGAGAACCGGTTTGACTTGGCAGACACTGCAGACGTCGACATGGATGCTTGCCGATTACAAGCCGAGTATTGGCTCATCCGATGGTATTGTACCTCCGGGATCTTCATGCAGATCCGGAGACAATGTCGTGATGGAGTTGAGGAGGATCCCTATCCCCACAACAAGACGCCCAAGGGAGGAATCTACCCTCTCAAAGGACAAGGGTCAATCTGACTAGGACTACACCCAGGTGGACTCACAACACGACGAGAGTGGATTGTGCAACAGAAGACTGCTTCCTAGACGACCAAGAGACAAGAGAAGTGCCTAAGAAATGACAAGTGCCTGAGGCACTCTTTCTATTTAGCCGACAACCGGTAAAATCAGAATCAGAAAACCCCCGAATGGACAACGAAGAAGAGCAGGAATACCAAATGCCATACTGGAGGGTAGAGTGAAGGTACCTGAAGATGCGCTTAATGGTTTGGCGATGTG
Organism: Phyllostachys edulis; assembly: GCA_036346405.1. Classification (NCBI taxonomy): domain Eukaryota; kingdom Viridiplantae; phylum Streptophyta; class Magnoliopsida; order Poales; family Poaceae; genus Phyllostachys; species Phyllostachys edulis. Next base: position 13,378,250 of record CM070546.1, on the reverse strand, counting down.
AAGTTCTTGGAGACGCCTGAAACCTCGCACAGAGGCAGACCGCGAAGTGGATGTCCGGTCTTGAGGCCGTCAGGTACAGAAGGAAGCCGATCATGTTGTGGTACTCGCGTAGATTCACAGCTTCTCCTTCCTCATCTGGATCCAAAGCAGTCAAAGTCGCCATGGGAGTGGCGATCGGCTTGCAGTCACCCATCTCGAAGCGCTTGAGCAGATTCTTGGTGTACTTCGTCTGATAGATTAAGGTCTCTTCCTTGCATTGCTTGATTTGAAGCCCCAAAAAGTAGCTGAGCTCTCCCATCATACTCATCTCGAATTCCCTGGACACGGTCTCAGAAAAACTGAAAACAAGAGCATGAGAAGAACCACCAAAGATAATATCATCTACGTAAATCTGAACAAGCAGGAAGTCATTGCCATGCCTAAGAATGAAAAGAGTCTTATCTACCTTTCCCATTTCAAAATCTTCTTAAGCAAAAAGGTCTAAAGTCTATCATACCAGGCTCTAGGGGCTTGCTTAAGACCATACAAGGCTTTGGATAGCTTGAAAACACGACCAGGGTGCTTGGGATCCTCAAAGCCAAGGGGTTGCTTAACATACACTTCCTCCTCTATAAAACCATTCAGAAAGGCACTCTTAACATCCATTTGATGCAACCTAAATCCCTTAGAAGCAGCAAATGCAGGCAGAATACGAATGACTTCTAATCTAGCAACAGGAGCAAATGTCTCATCAAAGTCTAACCCCTCAACTTGGCTAAAACCCTGAGCTACCAACCTAGTCTTGTTTCTAACCACATAACCATCCTCATTTTGTTTATTTTTAAACACCCAGCGGGTTCCTATCACATTATAACCACTAGGAGGTTCTACAAGGTTCCAGACTTTGTTTCTTTCAAAATTCTCTTACTCCTCATGCATGACATTGACCCAGCTAGAATCAGATAAAGCATGTGATATATCGCGGGGTTCAAAAGAAGCTACAAATTCAGAATGAGAGAAGAGACTTGGATCATGATACCTGGAGCGAGTGACTCGCTCATGAAGATTACCAATCATCTGATCTGGAGGGTGTTGCTTCTGAATGTGCAATGGAGCGCCTAGGGGAGATAGCGTCTCCTCAACCTCCGTAGGTATTGCTGATGAAGACGATGCAGCAGGAGCCTCAATTGGAGGTGAAGCAGTCGTAGCAGGTTCTAGAGCTTGGACAGGAGCATCAGCAACAGGTGGAAGAGCAATATCAACTTCATCATCATCTTCTTCTACAAAAATGCTCTCGATCACCTGTGAATCACCTGAAATGTCGAATCTAGCTCCAGGGCTAGTCTCATCAAAAGTGACATTGCATGTCTCTTGGACAATGTTAGTTTCAACATTAAAAACCCGAAAACCCCTCGAATGAGCAGGATAACCTAGAAATAAACCATCACAAGTCCTTAATTCAAATTTATCTAGGTTTCCTGTCTTGAGAATACAACACTTTGATCCAAAGACTCGAAAGTGAGAGACATGGGGTTTTCTACCAAACCGAAGCTCATAAGAAGTCTTGCCCAAAGACGGTCTCAAGAAGACACAGTTTGAAATATAGCAAGCTGTAGCAATAGCTTCGGCCCAAAACCTCCTCGGTGTGCTATACTCATCTAGCATCGTCCTAGCCATCTCGACTAAGGTCATGTTCTTCATTTCCACAACGCCATTTTGTTGAGGGATATGTGGAGAAGAGAACTGATACTCAATACCGCGCTTAGCACAAAAAGAGGCAAAAGAAGCATTCTTAAACTCTGTGCCATTGTCACTGCGGATCGCTCTCAAGGCACCAGCTAGTTCAGAAGTCAAACGAAGAACAAGATCATGATAGTGATCAAAAGCCTCCTCCTTCGAAGCAAGAAAGAATACCCAATAGTATCTCGAAAAATCATCGACTATGACAAGAATATACCATTTGCCACTGACTCCTAGTAGGACCAACAGTATCCATATGAAGCAACTGTCCTGGTCCATCAGTCATGACCATAGTCAATGAAGGGTGTGAGGCGGCAACTTGGTTGCCATGCCTATAGGGCGCACATACAGCATCCTTGACGGCTTTGAGTCTAGGCAAACCTCTCATGAGATCAAGGCTGCTAACTCGCGTCAGATGATCAAAACCAATGTGCCCCAAACGTCGGTGCCAAAGCCAAATATCAGAAGAAGATGCAATTAAACATTTGAGAGATCCAACAAGAGATTCAGAAAAATCAGCTCCAAAAATTCTACCAACTCTAGAAATCCCAAAAACAAGCTCACAGGCAGAATCAAGCACGCGACAGACATTTTTCTTAAAACGAGTTTCGTAGCCATCATCAAGAAGCTGTGAAACAGAAAGCAAGTTGTACCTTAACTTGTCCACAAGAGCAACGTCCTTTATGATGAATCTGTCATTCACCCTGATCGATCCCGTTCCTTCAATTCGCCCTTGTGTATCATCTCCAAAGGTGATGAAGTCATCACCCGTCGATCGCGTGAAGGAAGTGAACCATCTTGAGTCTCCGGTCATGTGGTGTGAACAGCCGGAGTCGATGAGCCACGTGTTCTTCCTCCATCCGCGGCGATCCTGAAAATCAAGGCACAATAGATCGATGTGTCTCAATATTAGGGTTAGTTAAAATTGACTTGGGAACCCAGTACTGGGACACACGTCTGCGAGTAGTATGCAAAGCAGAGGAATATGATGATGAACATGTGAAGTAAATCCTAGTCCAGGTTTCTTATTTTCAAATTGACCATGTCTCATAAAAGCTCTAGGTTGATTAGATGACATTTTAGCAATATTTTTCTTACCGTTCTTCAACCTACGCCAACAAAACTCAACCAAATGTCCACTCTTCTTGCAATAGGTGCAATGGTATTTGGTACCACTGGGAAAAGCACCTTTTGACTCAAAAGAAGGTTGGACAAAACCTACAGATTTGAAGATTGTTTTTTCAGGTTGAGTTGTGAATTCAACTAAGCCATTTTCCAAAACCTGAGTGACATTAGGCTTAGATTTGTCCTGGGCATAGTTGTATCCTAACCCTTACTTCTTATAAGGAGTTTTTGATTGATCAAGAATTATGTTTAACTATTTTTTACCACTAGAGAATCTTTCTAAAGTATTCTTAAGATATGCATTCTCTTTTCCAACATTAACATATGACTCACAATTCTTGACCTTAATGGCTCTAGCAAGTTTCTCCTTAAGAGAAGCAACTTCAAGCTTATAGGCTGCACATGAGGCACAAGGCATAGATTCAATTGTCCTTAAGCTTGGCATATTTAGCTCTAACTGCTTCTAGAATGTCCTTAACTTCTTGTTCACGTTCTAAGCAGAAAGAGCAAAAACTAGATTTAACATTACCAGAAGCATCCAACTTACTATACTCTAAGCATTTTTCATAGGGAGCAGATTTGACATCAATTAGCTCAGTCCTAGCGTTTTCAAGTTGGTGCAAAGCAATATCATGAGCATATTGCAGTTTAGCAAATTCAGAATATAAAGCATGGCAAGATGAACATTCATCAGATTCAAGAGTCTTAGCATTTGCAAGTTCTAACGTCAAATTGACTACTTGTGACTCTAGGTCCTTGTTCCTAGCCATGATAAACTCTAATGTCTTATCCTGACTCATGAGTTGCTCAAACATGTTATCGTATCTAGCAGAAAGAACATCATAGGAGAGAGGTACCTCATCGTTGTCATCGACGGTGTCGGTCATGAAGCACATGCTGGTGAAGTTCTTGGCCTTCTTTTTCTTGTCTTGAGGGAGCTCCTCCTCCTCCTTGTCCTCCTCGCTCCCGGAGTCCATATCGCTCATGGATTGCTCTCTAAAAGAGGCAAGGACTCGGTGAGCAACCTTCATGAGCTTGGAAGCATCATACTTGGGCTTACTCCCCTGAGGCTTCTTCCAGGCAGGCTTCTCATCCTTGCGGTTGCCCTTACCTTTCAGCTTGGGGTAGTTTGCCTGGATGTGATATAGCTCTCCACACTCATAGCATGTCACAGGGCCACCTCTCTTCTTGTTTCTAATATTGTTGTATGCCCATGTGACTTTCTTGACTAAAAGAGCTAAATCAGCCTTAGGAAGACTCTCAAACTCTTCTTCTTGAACAGCAGATAAACACGCAAGAAAAAAACCAGAAGAAGATTCAGAAGAGCCATCAGAAGTTCTTTTCAAAGGATCAGCTACCAAAGCCATGTTATCCTTTTTAGCAAGACTGCCTCTCTTGATCTCATGAGTCTTGAGCTTGCTATAAAGCAGCTCCAAAGTGAGAGTAGAGATATTGACGTTCTCCCCTATGGCAGTAGCATTCATCTCTCACTCCTTGGTGTTGATTGCAGCCAAGAGGTCGGTGGCATTCTCAGATTGAGAGTACGTAATGTCAACCGCTCTCATCTGATTGATCACCTTGTTGAAGCGAGTAAAAACGTCATCGATGCTCTCGCCAGGACGCATCTCAAATTTGTTATACTCTCGCTTGTAGACCGTCTGGCACACTTGCTTGTTCTGGGACGATCCCTCATGGTAAGTTTCGAGGGTGTGCCAAATCTCATGTGCGGTCTCAAGGTTGCAAATCTTATCGTACTCTTGCCTACCAAGCCCAGCATATAGGAGGTTCTTTGCCTTGTTGTTGCTAGCCAAGAGGGCTGCTGAAGCCAACATAGCAACTTCAGGCAAAACGAGCGGGGCTCGAACAACCTCCTATATAGTTTGTCCTTCGCTCTCAAGGAAGACTCGCATGCGGTTCTTCCAATAGGCATAGTAGAGCCCATTGAAGATATGTGGCTTAGTCGAGTACTTATCTATCGCCAAGTTCAGTGACCGGTTAAGATCAAGATTGAACTAACTGGGCTCTGATACCACTTATTGGACCGAAAAAGCGACTAGAAGGGCGGTGAATAGGAGCACGCTCACTTTTTCACAAAGATCAGATTCAACACCAATCTCACTCCAATAGCTATGAAGCTATGAAGATCAATAAACAAGTACAACGGAAGACTTGTATTGAATCCAATCTACCCTAAAGCAAAAGACCAAAACACAAGGCTCAAACCCTACGGGCGGTCGACCGGCGGGCGGTCTAACCAACGGCAAAATCGTGGTTTGACATTGGCCGACCGGCGCTAGGAGCGATCCGACAGACTCGATGATGAATAGCGCAAATCAGCCCGAAAACCAAAACTCAAATCGGTCTAACTTTTGATTCACACGGTCAAACTCCGCGAAACTTGTGACACACCTTCTCTGAGATATTAGGAACCTATTCCAATCAAGGATTTCATAGATCCATGCCCAAGTTCCTATATTTTTCAGTTTGAACAAAGGGTGCTCCAAAACCGAGTCAAAATCGAAATATGATCTAGAGACTTGCTCGTGGGTGAATGATGATCAAGATGATCCTAGATGGGTTTCCACATGTCACAGCAAGTTAGATCAAGGCAAGAAACCAAGCAAAAGCTCACGGATCAAAGAAAGACTCAAAATCACCAAATAGAGAGAAGGAAAGCAAATAGACTCATCTTGAGGAAACTTTCCTTGGATTGATTTTGATATGGTATTGGTTTACAGCCACTCTATCAATGAGGACAAAAACTCAATACATGAGCACGAAATCAAATCCAACTCTCTAGAACCCTAACCTCCAACTATCCTCTCCCTAAGCAAACTAGGGTTTCAAAAAACAAATGAAAAGGTTGAGGGGGTGCAGCCACCTCCCTCCTCTATTTGTAGTGGAGGCTTAGACCTTCTATAAGCAAAACCCTAATGGGCACCCGTTAGGCCCACACACAAACGGGTCTCACACACACGTATTTTAAAGCGTCGTCTTTATCTCCTCTTGACCTAATCCACTTCACCTTGTGCCATCTTGCGCCGTGGGTTGGCAAAAGGTCACTAAGGCGGTATTTGCTAAAATTACCAAAATACCCCTTCTCGATCTTTTTCGAAGACCGAGTCTCATCTTCGTGAAGCACTTCCATGCTTCGTCACGTGTAGGTTGATCCAACGGCTCTCATCATATCGACAAGTCTCTCCCATCTGGCTCCCACCGAAATCACCATGGCACTTGCACCGACCCCCGCACCTCTTGATCCAACCCGTCAGATCAATCGCCTGCTCGGTCACCTTTGTCCTCTTGCACCATGCTTGACTCCATTGACTTCACCCGGCATCCCCGATCGTTTCGGACCTCACTCTCCAAGCTTAGTCCCGATCATCATCGCCGTTGACCGTCATTGACCTCCAAGCAACCTGCACAACAATAGACAAAGAAATCAATTCCGGGAATAAGTTCTTCACAACTTGACCTACGTTAGTCAAAATATGCATCATGCAACACATATGCCATGAAACCCATGAACTTGACCTAACCCAACACTCATCGCCACTTTTAGCCGATGAATAGTAGCAAAATCGGTCGATCGCCATTCAATGGCTACCTAACGGCCGTTGGCCCGATCAATTGAACGCTTTGCCCGCAGTCGACCACCGGCTCGATCACGCGCCTTGAACGTCGGTCCGATCAAGACTCGACCGACAAAGATTCCAAACTTCGACGAAAACGCGTGTTTCGACAAATCGTTGACGACATTGCCAATTGTAACATCATCCTATGATCATGAGCATATCCCCATGATATCCACAATTTTGATAGTAAAAGGTTGTAACAAAAACAGTAAACGGTAGCTATCTATAAGGTAAATGTGTTAGTATTCGTAAGTAAATATGTTTATATTGCAATAAATTGGTTATTCACAGGACAGTAAAAGTGAATGTATTCATAAGTAAAAATGTCTATATTACTTTACCGAGTTAGGGTCTAACACAGTAATTGGGTTTTAGCATGACAATAAAAACGGTTGTGTTTATAAGTAAATATGTTTACAATGTTTTACTGATAGTGTATATATCGAAGGCAGTAAACACAAATATGAGATCTAGTAAAATGTTAGCATCATAAACAGTACAGTGATGTCAAAATCATATATTCATTGTATTTATTTATGGCCAAGTAGCGCAGTCAATCACTTTTTACAAAATATAAAAAAAAACAAGATGGACAGCTAAAAGACGAAGATTCTAGTGGTCGAGGTAGGATCCTATCTCGGTCTTCAAATCTTCGTAAGTGATATCGTCGCCTTCGGACACCCCGAAGGTGCCTCTGCTAGTAAAGGAGGTAGAGAAGACGCCCATAGCCTCGAGTAAAGACAAGGATGCGCATGTGGCTAGCGTTAGCACGTTAAAGGTACATAGTGGGCCATTTGCAGATTTTTGCTACGACACATACAATAATTTTTTGAATACATAGCAGTAAAACAATGTTCCTTTTTTACCGCATGAGCTAGTAAAAGAGGGTGTAATGGACGCCCCCGCAGGCGCCTCTCCCAGTAAAGGAGTCAAAGAAGGCGTCTACCGATGTGAGTAAAGACCCACAGTAGAACTGCTCAAATGCTTGGTCAGGTAAGCTTGAGTTGGGCTTGAAAGCCCTACCAAAATCAAGAGTTCGAGCCTAGCTTGCTTAGGCCCGAAAACTGATTTTTCAGTTTAAAATTATTATTTTAATCATTTTTCGGAATAAAAAAACTAATATTTAATTCATTTCCAGCATTAAATAAATAGATTTTTGTTTTTTTAATTGGTTTTACCGAATTTGGTAGGGCGGGCTTTTGTCATTTGAATTTTCAATCAAGCCCACCCGACAAAGATCGAGCTTCGGGTTGGGCAATGGCCCGTCATTATGAACAGTCTACCCACAGGTAGACCCAACGTGGCAAAGGTATATGTTACATAGCAGTAATTTATCACGCTATATACAGTAAAGACAAAAGAGTACATCAGTAAACACACGAGTCATTTTTTACTGCAGGATGTTGTTGTCACATCAAAGCTCAAAATAAAACTCGCCCCTGCTAGGCAAGCAAAGAAGACAGGCACAATGGTAACCAACAAGGTGGCACCCGTGGAGAAGACAACGGTTGGGAAGAGCGTGGCTCCCTCAGTCCAGAAGGGCACTGGCGAATCCAGTGTATTTGGGAAGAGGCTGACCAAAGCTCCTAGCAAGCTGGTGTCTCCATTCAAAGCATACATAAGGCTCTCGACAGTGCTCATTGCCACGGCCATGGAGGTGAGGGAGGTGATATGCATGGATGAGAACCTCAAAAGGTAAGAGATCTCGCCACATTTACTAATACAACAACGGGGTTTTACTGCTCTTTCAATATACATTTTACCATGTTGCATTATTTTCTTTATCCAACAGTTTTGCCACCCATTTTTACTTCACACCCACGTATGTTTTACTGATAATACGAACGTTATGTACTACAGCGTCTATCTGCTCCAGTCTAGGGACGGAATTATATTGGCCACTAGGAAAGACATGGTGGAGTCGTTCAAGGACAAGCAGATGACCGAAGACATGTTCATCTCACAGTTCATCGAGTGCTTGCTCCGAGACGATGCCAACCTAAGGCTGGATAGCAACAGGTACAAGACGTTCCTCCCCATCGAACTGTCGGTAAGATGTTTTTGCGAAAATGTGTTTACAGTAAATGTTTTTGCACATACCAGTAAAGCATAACGTCTCCCTTAGAAATTTTTAATAACATGAGTTTTGTCCGCTGACAAAAACTGCTATATGTAGAAGAGTGAGTAAAAAAATGGGCAGTACAACAGCGAACATGCTGTGAGCATGCTGAAGGAGCATATCAGGGGTGTGGACGTCATGCGTGTAAAATTGGTAAGTAATTTTCATTCTTCAATCACGCTCTAGTAAATATCGCGTTATGATCCCGTAAATTCCATAGTTCATTCCGGTAAATCTCATACATCATATAACATTTTTTTAGTGGGACATGTATTTACGATTTTGAATTTTTGTAGATCTTCCGCCTCATTCTACACAGCTCGCATGGGTCTGTTTACTGCTTCAACAGGGTGCATAAGCGTGTGGAAGTGCTGGACTCCAACAACTACAAGAAAAAAGGCACAAAAGTGGAAGACCACCGCAATCCAATCAGAGGCAAGATCATTCATCATCTTTTCCCAGCTCTGCAATCCGTGATAGGTGGGAAATTCCCCATCATCGTGAACTAGACGGTGCACAACATGGCGACGCCGAAGCAAGTCCTAGAGAACGACTACGCATTCTTCGTAATGAAGTTCTTGGAATTCTGGGATGGCGAAGGTCAGGTGCTCTGCACATGGATAGAGCCGGTAAGAAGTAATCACCATCGCAACTTGCAATAATTAGATGTATAGTGTGTGACATGCAACATTTTATCATCTGTATGCAGTAGAAGGGGAACGAGTACAGGGCCGAGCTGATATTCTACATGTTGTTTCATAAGGTCAACAACATCAAGCCTACCCTGACGTACTGGAGAAGTATAGGCCACGCAGCAAGTCGAAGTAGTTTTTTTTGTTTACTTGTAAAGATCCATTAAACCTTTTTGTAAAAGATAGTAAAGTTACTTGTATTTTACAGTAAACTTATGATTCCCGAAAAGAAACTGCATATTCGATTTTTCAGTGTATACCGGTAATATCATGTTTAAACAGCAGTAAAACACTACCACACTGACGGTAACTCCCAAAAATAAAATAAAATAAAAAATCAAGTAGAGAAGACAATAGCGGAATGAATACATGGAAAGCAGCAATATTATGCATCATTCACAGTAAAATGATAACTGAATCTACGATATCGTTTACTGGACCAGTAACGCGACGTGCTTTTCGCAGTAAAACCGGCATCCCGAATATTAATGTTTCATCTTTTGAAACGTTTTTTAATGACACGGGTGACGCGCAATCATTTTTACTGTCATTATTTTTCGCCAATTGCATGTGGGAGGTTTTACTGTCAATTTTGAATGATACCAGGCCATTTTACTGCCGCTCGCAACACCCGCGTAGAGGTTTTACTGCTGATCTCGCGTGAGAGGCATGGGGGCCGACGCGTAGAATAAGATATTGAGCACGCAGACGCTGAATAGTGCCACCATATTATATTTATACACCTAGTCACCCAGGTGCCTTACTACCGTGGCGCTATTGGCTTGGAATCAGAGGCGTATCCAGAGCGTAATCGTGGGCCATGTGAACCCGATGACCTTCGACACAATCGATAATAAGTACTATTCATATATAGGTAACGATTCTATGGTTCTAGTGAGATTGGAATAGGGTGAGTCCGGTTGCTGGTTTTCTTGATCCGCCCATGGAATCCATAGGCACGCGCGTACGTATCGGATGCATGGGTAGCTCAGTCCTTCCTGGCAAAGTTGACTACTACGTACGTGACGTCCCGAAGTGTACCTGGCATAAGCACGGCGCGCTGTGCTGGCCGCGTTTTATTTATGGGCAGTGTTAACACGTCCGGCATGGTCTTCCGGCCCATGAGGAAAACCGGCCTGTTGGGTGACTTGTACAGCATCGATCGGACAATCCAAACGTTTTTCTTCTTTTTTACGCGTCATGCATAGACTCGCATGTGGACCGTAAAGTATTTTGACTGGTTTCACCTCTAAAATACGGCCACAATCTCCGGGGAATCAGGACCTTGGCAGGTTCGATTGATCACGATATGCTCGGCACGCATGGTGTACTGACTGACTGCACTGGGTCTGAGACACAGGGAGGAGTATGTACCTATGTGAGCTGGGCCATTCAATGTAATGCTAGCTTTCCCTAAGGTGACCTTAATTGTCTCTTGCCTATTATATCACTCAAAACTAGTTGAAAAAAGGAGGATGTGAAGAGAGAATATATCATCTCTTACATAAGAGATAAATTTGGCACGCAAATCATCTCAATTAGTGATTGTGTAAAGGAATGTGTTATGATGAAAAATAAATGATTTTATAGATAAATTGTTGAAGATGGTGTCCCAAAAATTGCTTATAGATAAGTTAGAGTATTTAGAGACAACCCTAATAAATAAACCAGTGTATATGCCCTAATCTTACGGTGGTAACAATGTGTTTCTTTGAGCCAGATTAATTTGCCTAGCTAGCTAGGTAAGTTCTAACCTTATCAGAGTAGCCTGACATTAATGTAGTAGATCAAGCAAGCGATTGGTAGCAAGTTCTTTCTTAGGGACAAACAGGGCCCCACGGCAAGTGCAACTTGTCAGGGGCTGCATGCGTCCTGCTCCGGCTACGCAGCAACAGCTGCCTAGTTATCTAGACGTAGCATAACCTAATTCCTAAACACTGGTCAAGGTACTAGGCCGTATATATATATATATATATATATATATATATATATATATATATATGTGGATTGGCATGGGTGTAGTTAAATTTCCGAAGATTTAAGTACCGATATCTTTTAAATATTTTAATTGAATACATAAAATTATATATATATATTTGTCTTGTAAAGTACTTTGGAAATATTATAATTTATTCAGTTTTGTAAATATATTACAATATAGATTATTGGTTAAACTTGTGTTTTAGATACCATGTCAATGTCCAAAACAACATACATTTATAACCAGATGGAGTAACTAATTAGGCTGATTTCTAGGGGAGTGATTGAATGAGTACCGGTTGCCGAGCTTTAGGTCATGTACAATAGACTTACATCAGCTGTCTATAACCTCTGTCACGTAGTATTTAAACTGACGTGTATAAAAGATAATAAAGAGAGAGAAATGCGTTGTCTACAATTCTGTAGCCGACTATATCACCAGAACCAAAAAAACATTAAAAGATTGTGTGTTGTATATAATACTATAGCCGACTGTATCACTACAGCCCATTATATGAGCGGTCTTTAGTGTTATCTACAGGTTATATGAAGAGTTGCTATAGACAATAGATGTCTGTACCATTATACATACCCTATAACATTGGTATGTATGTTTGTTTGATTAAATCATTGGCTAGATATTTCAAATAAAGGAGCAATTGAATAAGGCCCTCGATTTAGGGGTGCTTGCAAAGTTTACAAGCGTTTTCTCGAGGGCAAAAGCGGGTTAAATCGTAACGGTTCGTTCCTTCCATGAATTAAAATTGTCAGATCAATGTATTGGAAGAATGGGTTTCTAGCTATTCAAATATGATGTACGAGTAATAAGTACAATGAATGTGATTAATGTTATGAGTACTGGTACATAAGTAACAGAATTGGATTCGTATCTAACCTTAATGGTTGTCACTCAGGGATAAATTAATTGGGCTAATAATTAAGCGTACTGAAAAGATATGTTTCTCTTCAGAAAAAAAAACATTGGATTAGCTAGCCAGTACGGATCCAGGTAATGAGGTAAATGCATTGAAAATAATCATAAAGACACTCCAATAGTTAGAGATAACATTATCTCAAGCATATGCTATATCATCTTTAGAGATAACATCTCCAATAGATAGTCTCTAATATACTATCTAATATTTATATTTTATATTTTTCTTTGAAACGGGCTTACACATTAACTAGAGTAGATTAATGTATCATATCTTGTTTCGCGTGTACGACAGTCTCTTCAGGAAGAGACGACCTATGCTCTCTTCTCTCCCTCTCTCCTCTACATAGAATTTTGTTGACATGACATAGTTAAGAGATGACAATAAATACACTATTGGAGATACCCTTGGGAAGATGGAGAAACCTAGCTTATCTCCAATAGCGCATTTGTTGTTATCTCTTAGCTTTGCCACATCAACAAAATTCTATGTGGAGGAGAGAGAGCACATGTTGTCTCTTCCTAAAGAGACTATCGTGCACGTGAAACAAGACATGATACATTAATATATTCTAATTGATATGTAGGCCCATTTCAAAGAAATATTATAAAATATAAATATTGAAGAGTGTGCTAGAGACCATCTATTGGTGATTTGACGATGTTGTCTCTAAGAATAATATGACATATATTAGATACAAGATTATCTCTAACTATTAACTATTATAGATGCCCTAAAAGATAGGAGAGTACACACGTCGCGTAAGATGAACACGAGTTAATGCTTTAATTGCTTTCCTGCTTTTTCCAGGGCACACAGCTGGACTGGATTTACACAACTAGGAAAGCAACAGAATTAGGATAATTTTAAATGCATAAATCACCCCATCAAATCTGATATCTTTATACCCCGAACAAAATTAATTGTTGCTCGTTTTTACAATTGTCCATATGAAAAGTATTTTGAGGGCAATTAAAGCTTTGTTCGGAAACCCAAATTTTCGGTCCATTCACGGACCGGGAGTTTAGGATTCCTAACAAGCCCTAAATGTATTTCCACGCATCAGCATGATGAATTGGGCATATGTATGTATAGTCTCCTTAAAAATGCTTTAAAGGATATCAATTAATACAGATTTGGAGCAATAGATTTCCTTCTCTTTCCCCTGTTTTATATCTTGCATAATCACGTCCCTATCATCCAATGAAGCTCAGCATCTTCACTACATTATGCTTCAATTCTTGTGATATCCAAACCGACTTGTTTGGTCAGGCTTCAGCTGTGTGCTTAGCTAGCATGATGGAGTATATAGCCCATATATGTAATTAACCCATATATGATTGGTCATGATTCATACAAATCACACATAGCTGTTCAATAAAACCGAGTTAAGCCGCCCCAGGTGCCTAACCGGAACTCATGTTTCTTTGTGGTCGCTGCCCTAACAAGTTCTGCATGTGCCAATATTCTAATGCAAGCGCTGCAATGTCCGATTGTCTCCGGTACTGTATAGGTGTACGTGTACTCCATTTCTTCTTTAATTTTGCAACCGAAATTAACGATGACCAGACCAACTCTTTGACAATAGTACAAACTTTGGCAGCAAACAACCATCGATCGCAAATGTCACAAATGTTTACAAACTTTATCGGTTGTTTAGACCTGATTCCGAGGAAGCGGCGGCCGTACTAAGCTAAGATGAACTGTAATGAAAAGAAAAGAAATGGTCTTGTATAGGTGGTCTCCGTGTTCCAACGATTGAAACAGCCGATTTGACGCGTCTTAAGTTCTATCTCCGTGCTGTAGTAGAATGGTGATATTTTCTCTTTTTTTTTTTATTAAAATAGAAAGACAAAAAAATTCTAAACTAGACAAAAGTAAATCTAATCGAACCATACAAATACAAAAACAAATAGAACTAAAAGTTACATTAAAGCTGTGCTAAAATCGCACATCACTTGATAATATAATTTTAGACTCAATATTGTGTAATTTTAGATGGCCGGAGAATAAGAAAATTCGAGGCAACCGAAAATACGTAAACCCTTTTTTTTTATTATTGAAACAGCCTAAATCAGCTCCCTAAATATCGAAAGCTCAAGCAGGCTAACTTACTTCTATAGGAGTCAACGCCGCCCCAAACGGTCACCAAGATTCCGTTAACTCAGTGAGAAATATTTTTTTCTACCACGGCATGGCTAGGGGTACACGGCTGGCATGTTTTGCCTTGCATTGCACGTGGAGTTAATTAAGTTAACAAAAAAAACCTGATTCATGGAGCCCAGCAATGCCCAAGTTCACAATTTAAATTATAGTCATAGATGAGGAAATTGTAAATAATTTTGTCGGGCTAGTGTTCGAGAAATTAATTTAGTAGCTATTGCTAAGCTCAGCTAGCATAGAGTAAAAAATAAATGTTATAATACATACTCATATTTTGGATGTGATTTTGAAAGTGTTTTTCATTCGCAGAAAAAAGTTATCAGCCAAATGAATGTCACGATAAAGATGGTTAATTCGACATGTTTATTAGTTTGTAGCACAAAATGAATGCCGTGACAGCAAAAACGGTGAAGCAAAAATAAGAATGTAGGGGACATGAATGATCTTAGTATAATTATTAAGACGCGTACATTTTTTGAAAAGTGCATCATTATGTATTTAATTAGGAATAATGTGATCATTTAGTGAGTATATAGATCAGTGGTTATTTGCAGTATTTATGAACCCATAAATACTTGTGTATGATATCTTATTTAAAGTCTAATGGTGAACCTAATATAATTTTCTATCTACACTAGTGATCTGCCTTATTATTTTCGTTTCAAAAAAATCATATGTGTGCACAACCAATAAAACCTCGAATAAAAGATAAAGGCAAAACAAAAAGGGTAGAAATTTACAGGAAACTCCAGAAGCGGAGAGACCTCAATCATCTGGATTTCTTCGACAAATACTGCAGGGAGAGAGAATCCAAAGCCCTCCTTTGAGTTTGTCTCTTCCTCTCTCTCTCTCCTCCTCCCACCCACCCCTTCTCTCCCCTCCTGTGGGTGTGTTGTGGAGAGAACGGAAGGAGAGCAAGAACCAACACCAAGAGCTGCTGCCAACCCTGCACAGCCTGGGCTCTGATCATTGATTGCCCAACTATTACCTTCCTCTTTTGTGATATAGAATCCCATCTATCCCTTTTATATATCTTCTCTTGGTTCTTGGCAATCTCTCCTTTCTTTTAGATTTCCTTGGCTTCAAGATAGGTCTCCACACCATAGCTTGCTAAGTAGTTGCTGTTCTTGGTTTTCTTGATTACCCGGGGTCTTGGATTTTTGGGTTCTTGGGTTTCTTGGTCTTCCCCCAATCTTTCAATCTTGTTGAGTATTTTGAGTTGTTTTTTTCGCTGTTGGGAACCATGGATGAGCGGATTCCACCACCTTCCCTCTTGCAGTACTCATCGTCTCCTGTCCATTCTTCCCCTCATCACCTCAATTCTATGAGGTATTCTACCTCTGAAAGAGATAGGTGGGTTCCTGCTTCGCTATCGTGTTCTCATTTTTTTTCCTGTTATTGTCTGCGATTGCTTCTGTCTGTTTCCGGTCGAGTTTTGTTTAGGTTCTTGATCCAGTTTTTTTGGAAATCTTTCTGAGGAGTACGAGATTTGATACCGGTGGTGGAGATTTCTGCTTAATTCTGACCTTCTGGATGTGATGTTTGGCATTGATCAATGCTGCAATTGTGATGGAGGAGTGATACGTGGAAATAGGGATTTCGGTGATTGCTTGCTGGTAGATTTACAAGAGCTGTTCGCTGATGATGGCTATTAGGAATAAATAGGAGCTATATGTTTGATTTGTTGTCAATGGATGTAATTTTTTGTGTAATAAATTGCTCATTGTTGATAGTCGCATGTAAAAAAAAAAATTCGTGGATCTTGCTGTATAAATCTTATTAAAGGTCTTGTTTTTTTTTTGTGGGTTTGTTGCCTTTTAGTTATTTTAGATGATTCAAATTATGCTTCTACTCTTTGGAAGATTGTTTTATCTCTCATGTGAATAATAAAGTCAGATTGTCTAATGTGATACTGATGAGATTGTTTGTTTGGCAGATATTTGGCTGAGTTGCTTGCCGAGAGGCAGAAATTAGCCCCATTCGTGCAAGTTCTTCCGTTCTGTACCAGGCTCTTGAACCAAGGTTGTTTCTTTTGCTTCCAGACATTACTGTAATGTTGCTTGTTTATAGCCCTTTATCAATTTAGTTGTTATGAGTTGTTAATGATGTAGTACATTCACTATCACCAAAATGATGTAGTACATTCACTTTCACCGATTTCTATGTTTAGTTTACCCTAAGTCTTTTAGGTTATGGACTCTTAGTTATGAGTTGCTGTGACGTTTTGATGACTGCCTCTGCTACATCTTTTCAGGATGTACATGGTCTTCCTGATCAATACTGTTGGTAT
Organism: Phyllostachys edulis; assembly: GCA_036346405.1. Taxonomy (NCBI): domain Eukaryota; kingdom Viridiplantae; phylum Streptophyta; class Magnoliopsida; order Poales; family Poaceae; genus Phyllostachys; species Phyllostachys edulis. The sequence continues at coordinate 13,361,592 of CM070546.1, read as the reverse complement.
TGTATTGTTAGTTGATCAGAACTCAGAAGAGTTAACCAGAGGATGTTTGTTACTACATTTTGTTGTTAATTCATATTATCATATATCCTGTTGTCTAATACTGGTATAATTCGCGGCAAAGTAATGATTTGTCAGTTCTTGGCCATAAATAATAACTTTGTCCATGTAATTGACTTCACACTCTAGAATGGATACTTTTTATATCAACCACAGATTTATATCTTAAGAATGGTCACTGTGCAGCATATGCCTATTCTTTAACTGAGTGGAGTGGTTACTATCTCCTTCCTACCATAATTCGAGGCATTGGACAAATTCGGAAATCTAACGAAGATCGCCTTTTCCCCAATTTAGGGTTGGCACAAATAGTATTATTGTCATTATTATACCATAGCACACCAAATAATGTGTATTATTGTCTCATCATGATCATATTTTGTTTAATGCAGAGATTTTGCGGGCATCTTCTTTGCCACCTAACCATAATTTTGTTGATCATGAGAGAATCGAGCATGGTAGCCCATTAAGGTTACCTGGCCACCCAGTGAATGGTCAGCCAATGGATCTGGAGGGATGGTCAGGAATGCAAACAGAGGTAATGCAGATTCAGGAAAACTTTGATTATCATGGGTTTTCCTGCTTGTCTTGTCATTGCATTTAAATAGTATGTATGCCCTAGTAGAAGAAGGGAGTGCATATGGATTGTGGACCTTGCATTTCCATATTGCTGATTTAGTGGATGTTGTGCATATCCTGTAGTCAATTTTAGGTCAAGGAATTATTGAGGTTTTACCACTATGAATAGATGCATTTGAGGAATTATTGAGGACCAACATGTCAATGAGACATCGAGGAGTAAATCCTCAAATGCATCTATCTCAAAATGGTAAATCATAAAATCCCCCTTTTGTCAAAGGTTGTCACCTATCACTAGTTCTCAGCAATGAGGTAATCGTCGAACATGGGATTAAATAACCTGACTTATGTTAATGAGTGATCGTGAATATTATTTCTCCATATTGGTTTGTCATATTAGCCATTGCATGTATAAATTGTGAAGGGCCCAAATTACTTGTATCCTCTCTTTAATGCTTATATTGTCAACTTCTCTTAGACATATTTATGGTGAAATATTCTTCTTTTTTTCAGCATATGGGGGTTCTACAAGCTTCATCTATGGGCTGGAATGGAGCTCCAGCACTTGCTGGCACCCCTGTTGTCAAGAAAGTTGTGAGGCTAGATGTTCCTGTGGACAAGTATCCTAATGTATGCATGGCTTTCTTTAGTGCTTTCCTTTAACTTTCTTCAATGTGCTTTGCCTGTTTGCCATGTCACAAATGGTTTACACTCTTTTGGCTGTTATTAGTACAACTTTGTTGGCCGGTTATTGGGGCCGCGAGGAAACTCCCTGAAAAGAGTTGAAGCTTCAACTCAATGTAGAGTTTATATACGTGGACTTGGTTCAGTGAAAGATTCTGTTAAGGTAACTAAGCACATTATATTATATATTGTTCTTTAGCTCCCTATTTTAATAATATTATTTGGTTAAAATTGTTGGACACTTTTAGGATGTACTGTGTGTTATTATCATACTTATTATGTGGAATTAAAAACTAAGAGGGTATGTTTCCTCATGGTTAAATTGACTAATATGTTCTATCACTAAAATCATAAACAACCAAACTTTGGGCTGGCCTGATTGATATGCAACCACTGCTCGGTTAATTTCAGATGCACTGCACTATCCAAAGCTTATAGTATGATCTCCAGACTACAATAGTAACACTGGAGGAAGTGTGGAACATGCTAGTTAAGGTTAAATATTATGTTCCATTTTCAATATCAGTTATTTCGAGTTATTCTGTTATCATGAGCTGCAATCTAGGCTACAGTAAGGATGTAATTTCTATTTAGAACTTGTTACTACGTCACCCATGAACATTTCATCATTCAAACTCTCTTGAAGATGTTTACTGTGGTTTGTTTGTTCCAGTTGTTGGTCTAGGTCTAAAGGTTTAGTGGGATGCCGCATGCTATCATTTAAACGTACAGTTTGATTGCAGTTAGTACTTAGTAGGCTAAGTATAAATGTTATTGTTATTGAGGTGTATTTGTTGCTTTATTTCATGAGCACTCTACTTCACCCTTTTTTTCCTTTGACTTTCTGCTTCCACGTGGCCTTTATTGTTTGGATCTTGTTGTTCACTGGATACTGGTGACATCTTAGTTCTATCTATTACCTCTAATAATTCTTTACCACACAAATCCATATTTGGGGTCATGAGCTTCAAGCATAACAAATCGCTCTGATGTTAAACTGCCAAATATAAGCTTTTGAATCTGATATTTGCCATACCCTTGGACACTAAAAGATATCAGTTATAGACTTGATATTGGACTTCTCTACTTTATTTGTCTGTAGCGACTAAGATAATACAGCCATTGCTTTCTTGATACATGTAATGTGTAGTTTCGTTTGTTTGCAAGAGTAACAGGACCAGGTGCATTTCTGTTTTAACAGTTCTGTTTTGTCACACCCCCAATTGATGCAAATGTCCTGAAAATATATTATTATATAGGAAGAGAAGCTGAGAGATAAACCTGGGTATGAGCACCTCAATGATCCACTGCATGTGCTTGTGGAAGCAGAGTTTCCAGCAGATATTGTTGATGCCCGTCTAAACCAAGCTGTGACCATCCTGGAAGATCTTCTGAAACCAATTGTAAACACCCTCATTTCCTCTTTTGCTGCCACTATCATAAGTGTTTTGGTATATGCTGTTAATATGGTGTTATCGGTCTTGCTAACTGGCGCTATCCAGGATGAGTCCATGGACTACTACAAGAAGCAACAACTGAGAGAACTGGCCATTCTAAATGGCACTCTGAGAGAGGAAAGCCCAAGCCCTCACCTTAGCCCTAGTGTGTCCCCCTTCAACTCCACCGGGATGAAACGTGCGAAAACCGGACGGTGATCTCAGTCCCAAAAGCTTCATTCTCCAAAAGTGGCCATGGTTCAATGTCTGATCACAAGCTGCTGTACTGCTGGAGATTATTGGTGATTGCATATGCTGGGATCATCAGTCCTGGCCTATGCCTGTGATGATCTGCGTGCTTTATCAACCGTATGTCCTTGGGTGAATGATCTCTGCGGGCTTGATGTTTGACGCTATTATTATTTATTCTTTGTGCATCTGACTACCTAAGTATTAACATTATTGGTTTGGGCAAGTTAACAAGGCCGGTTGGCCACTCTAGATGTTGGGATCCAAGTGTCGGACAATAATAAGGTTCTGTCGGTGTAGCTGAGATAGTTGTAATATGTTAAAGGGCTGATGCTTTTGTGTGCTAGTACAAGACAACCAGAAAAGTATAGTTGAGAGACAACCTCCATTAATGATTATTTGCATCCATCGTACATGTCTTTTCCTGTCCTCTTCATCTAGCACTCTTGTGTTGCATAGCATATGTGAGTAGTATGATGTGATTTGCTGTGTTGCATCGCGTCTAGGTAATTTCTCCATTCATAAATGGAAGCAGTTAGTAATAGTGTCTCTTTGGGCATAGTTAGTTGCATGGTAAGCTTTTCTTTCCATGTTTGTTGGGCAGCTTGTGGTCGAGATCATGTGCACGGTGGCAGTTTAGGCCATTGAGGTGCCGGCCAGGGCTACTGGTGGGGTGAAAAGTGATCTGGCATGGCCACTAGAGAGAAGAAGCAGCTCTCAAATCATTTGTGCAGGCTTTTCACGCTTTTGTCACGGATCTTTCCCTGGATTACCTGCCCTGTTGACACCTTTTCCTGTGGCCTCATGGGGAAATATCGAATGATGAAGAAATAGTTTTTCAAAGTCTCGTCAATTTTCTTACAATTTGTTCGAAACTGCTTCCAATTTCTCCAGCTCGGTGAAGTGCTACTTTTTGTGATGATATTGGAAGGAGACATGCCTTTTTGAGATTGCACTTACCTTGAAAGAAATGCTCCAATTTGTCCAACTCGGTGAAGTAGTGTACTTCGAATATATTGAAGCGTGAAAAAGTGTTTAGTTCGGTGAAGTTCGAATGATGAAGAATAGTTTTTCAAAGGTAAGCAAGCTTATTAAACAAAAGCGGCACGCTTAAGACGAGATTAAGAACAAGATACAAACAGTCAACGTATGGACGCATAACAAAAGCTAGAAGATTTAAGGCGACGTTCTGCAAGATATTTCAGTACGAAACAGCGTTCTGCAGATGAGCATAGAATATCGACAGCGACGCTCTGCAGGATATTTCAATGCGAAACGGCGTCACAATCACATGATGCTGCATCCTAGCACATGTTTGACAAAGTAGTCCTTCCAGGCCCCAAGAGGGTAGAATATTGACATATTGACAGCAATATCATGAATCCATGAAAATATTCGCCGTAACATCAAACAAGCAAGAGTTCATTTCAGTTCCGCATAGGCACGTGCAGTGCCTTAAGCTTCTAAATATTAAACTATTCATTCCTGTGCTGTATACTCTATATCCGCCTCCACTTATCGATCTCCTTTGATGTTGCTTTGATCATCCTTTTGGTGCTCTCAATCAGCTCATCAAAGAGGACATCAAACTGTTCACTGAGAAGTTTTTAACAGAATAATGTTAAAGATGAGATAACACGTGTAAGTAAATTATACATGTAGGAAGAATGCACTATGCACAGCTTAAAGCCTTAACCACAGATAGTCTTCTAAAAATTTACCCAAGTTCACATAAAATGTTGGCACCACCTTTTGACATTGGATGTAAGCATGTCAAACAATAGGAAATGGAGTCATCTTGCATTAGTACAAAGCATACTTACTCATAAGGCGGGCTCTTGGAACTCTGGTATGATCTCCTGATGTTTGAATGTCTCCCGTTCTCGTCGTATGCGATTCCTTTTCCAAAACCATAACCAAAACCTATTCCTATTCCACATCCAGCACCAGCTCCAAATCCCAACTGTAAACCAGGGAATCCACCTCCAATTCCTGCACCTGTTCAGCCACAAACAAAAAATGAGAAAGGAACATAGTAAGATTACTTCATGTTCCACAACGTCAATGGTCAGCATATGCGAAACTAGATGTGTCTGGTGTTCAGAATCACAGCCTACATAATCTGTTCTTCTCAATGGCATTCTCTCAATACGAACTCTGAAGAATTCAGGAAGCCAACATCATATATTATATCTTTCGTTACAACAACAAAATTGATTACAGTGAGACACAGTTCAGAGCAGGTGCATGGAACAAGACTTGCAGAGCTACAGATTTTTATCTAGGGAGAACAAAATGTACAAGACGCATAGGAATCCAATTCTCAGTCATATAAATGTACAATCAAATATAGTGCAGAGGACCTCAATGTAACATCCCAAAAATTCTGAGCACTTGAAATTGTTTAAAAATGTGGGATTTTTTTTAAAAAAATTGTTTCACTTCGTCGATGTTCGAATTTTTGAGTTATTAATTGAAACCTCAACCCCAAAAACAGAAAACTGAATTCAAACCGAATTTTTAAAAAAAAAGAAAAAGAAAATAAATTGAAACCTCAAAAGTGCGGTCTGAGCCGAAACCACTCGGCCCAACCCGACTTCCTTTTCTTTTTCTCTTTTTCTTTCTTCTTTCTTTTCTCTTTTCCCACCTCTTTCCTTTTCTCCTTTTCCTCCCAGCCCACACACCGGCCCCCCTCCCCTTCCTTCTTCCTTCCTCCCGTCCTCTGTTCTTCCCACACCACCCGCTAGCCACCTGCTCCCGACTGCACCCCATGCCGCGAACGTTGGCGCCAACCATGCCACCCACTCCCATCGCCACGCCAACTGCTCCCATCCTCCCGCCAACGCCCACGCTCGCGCCCACCTGCTCCCATCACCGTCTTCGCCACTTCCGCTCAGTTGCTCCCGTCCTAGACCCCATGCTGCAAGGACGCCGCCCCTCCGCTGTTCCTCGCATCACCGTCATCCTCGCGCCGTCGCAGGGAGGTTAGCCGCCAACTCCCGTCGCTCGGGGCCGCTTCACGTCACTCCACACCACTGCTCCCACGCTGCCGCCACTGCGCCACCCGCCGCGGTCCCGTCTCACGCGACGCCCAGCCACTGGCTCCCCATCCCTCTCCCACCTATATAATATAGCACTAAGCCGCCTCACACCCTCCCTGCCATTTCCCCCTTCTCCACTGAGCGCGAGAGCCCAAGGTGCAGCACCTCCGTTTCAACCGCCGAAGCTGTCCTCACCGCGCTGCCGCCTCGGTGAGCCCCTCCCCTCATCATGTGCGTCACCATGCGTTCCGGGACACGAGGACCCATTCCCCTCCACTGATTTTGCCCTTAGTCCACAGGTGCTCGCCGACAACCTCGTCTTCCTCGCTCACGGCCAACTCCGCCATTTCTGCCGCTACACCTCGCTTGGTGAGCTCCTTTCCGATTGCTCTCGCCTCGAGCACCTCCTCACCTCCCCCAACCATCCCCCACCACTCGCGCCCTCTCTCCCTCCCTGTAGCGCCGTCGCCACGTCGAGCCCGTCGCGCCACCGTCGGCTCCCGCCGCCAGCATGCCCCGACCTCTCCCCGCCGCCATCGACTGCATCGGTGGCTTCTCCTCACCGCTCTAGTCACGCGCGCCCAATGGTTGCCCCTCTCCCATCGGAGCGCCGCACCCCTCTTTCTTCCCCAGGCCCGACCGCCACACACCACCGCCAGCACGCCCCAGCGTCGCCTGAGCTGTGTCGCCACCACCCTCGAGGCCGCCTCACCCGTCCAGTTCCATTTTTGCCACTCACGGCTGCCGTTGTCAACCCCCTCGCCAGCGATGAGCGCCGCCCCCTGGCTCCCCTGCTGTCTTCTCTGTGAGCCTGCTCTCTCATTGCTCTCTCTCTCTCTCTATATGTATGAGTCGATGACAGGTGGCCCCCTTTAATTGGAAGGACAATTAGAATAGTTAGTTAGTAGGGTAATTAGCTAGTGGATATTACGTTTAGCAAATATGTTGTTAATTGAGTTAATTAGTAAGTAGTACGAGGTGACAAGTTAGTAATCAAAGGATAATTAGAAAATAACATATAGCCCCCCAGTGAATAGTTCAAGGTAATTAGAGGTTAATTGAATAGATTAGTGTGCTAACATCAATTAGCATTAAAAGAAAATTCCAATCTCGAAGTATGAAAAATATGAATCCTACTAGCAGTGGGCCCTAGGCTATGGTCATAATAATAATAATAAATAACACACCACGGTTAATGACCAGTCGATCATATCAGTTAGGGTTTAGGACAAATATAAGCTCATGTTTAAAAGTGCCTAGTTAACAAGAAGGTCCTAAACCATTAGTAATTATTTTCAGACTTTTTAGTTAAGATTAATATAGTTATACAGTCTCATAAAATGATAATATGAAAGGTAGATCCCACACAAATGTTATTGGTAGGTTGACCATTTATAACAAGGCCATTTAAAACTGAACAATGTTATATTCATGTTTAGACATATACATGCACACATGATCAAATGACCAGTAGGCCCTAGGCCATTGTCATACAATGATAAATGACAATAATGACAATGCCTCTGAAATGTGCTCCCACTAGTAGAATAGTAATAAAAGCAATACATCGTAGAAACATACACCTACAAGTAGACTCTTATCAAACTATCGCATAGGTAAAGTGAACACTCTGGTTAAACAATTCGCTAGTGATTAAGTTAGGCATAATCATTATACTAGATAAGTTGTGAAGGTTAGCAGTAGCTATGTCGTGACCCCATGCTAGTTCGTCCGAGCCAAAGCCGATAAAGTAATGACTGAATCTTCATCTGAGTTTGGCTTTTCATCCTCAATCGGACGACCAAACGGAGGCAGTCAATAAAGTAATCGCTATGTATTTACGGTGCCTCACAGGTGACCGGCCTCGTCAATGGTTCCAATGGCTACCGTGGGCGGAGTTTTGTTGCAATACTTCCTTCCACACCTTGCTTAAAGCCACGCCATTCAGCGTAGTATATGGGAGGGAGCCGCCCTCTGTGCGGTCTTTCGACCATGGCGGCAGCAAGGTAGCAGTAGTGATGAGGGCATCCCTACTACTGCTACCATATCTCCAAGTGTTCATGAAGCACCAAAAGGTCCAATGACTAGAGCACGGGCCAAGCTTTTAAATAAACAGGTGAATTTGTTTCTTAATGCATTACTTTCTATTGATGAGGACAATATACTACCTTATGCTGGTTTATTGTGTATTCTTAGGTTTGAACATCTCGAAAGCTTTGGAACCGAGAGGGAGGTGTGGGAGGACGGGCCCAAGGCATGGGAGGAGCACAAGCCCAAGGCTGACCGAACCAATGCAATCCACCGGACCGAGTCACAGCCCAAGGTCATGCACATTAATTAGTCAATCATGTGATTAATGGCCCAAGGCCATGCTCATTGGCCCACCAACCGAACATGTAATTAATGGCACGTTAGTCAATCATGTGATTAGGCAAGCAGGTTACTTAGAGGATTTTGTTTCAGAATAGGAGTTAGTTTGGTGGTTGGCCGAGCGCAATTTCTATCGGCCCTAGGTATGCGTACGAGTGTTTGTTTTAGGAACCTTAAATTGGCTGTGAGCCCTGAGGTAAAGGGCAGACCAGATATTTATGAGATTAAACAAAAACAGATTGCTTGTGTTCTTGATGGCCGACGGCATCAATGGGGAAAATTGAGAGTTCTTGCTAATCGAGATCGTTCAACCTTTCCGCTGGAAATTGGAAACGCGGTAAGGCTTCGCTTGGTGGTTGTGAAGTCCGGCGCGTGTGTTCTCGCGAATTAAAGAGCGTTCGTTCTTGCATTGGCAATGGAGGATCACTACGATTCGAGAGGCTACACGTGAATATCTTGATCCTACGTCAAGAAAATCGGGCGACCCCGTATCAAGCAGTGAATCAGTTGCTTTCCTCTCGCAATGAACTTCTCGTGGACATACGTGATCGCCTACTCCAAGCACAGCAGCTCTACAAGAAATACTACGATGAGAAACACCGTGAGTTGGAGTTATAGGTGGGAGATTGGGTGTGGCTCTGACTTTTGCATCGCCATGTGGCATCTCTAGTGGTTCGCCCCAACAATAAGTTGGCACCACGATTTTATGGACCATATAGAGTGTTGAGTCCAATTGGCACAGAGGCATATCGCCTGGAGCTTCCTACGTGTTCTCGTCTTCATGATATCTTCCATGTCAGTCAACTCAAGCCTTTTCGCGGTGATCCACCTTTGACACTGCCCGTTCTTCCAGAGATACAACATGGCCGCATTTGTCCTCGTCTGTCTTCAGTGGTTCGTGCACGTCTTAGCTGTGACAAATAGGAGGTATTGCTGCCATGGGGAGGCCTTCCGGCAACCAAAGCATCTTGGGAGTCGGTGGATGAATTTCGCGATTGTTACCCATCTTTTTAGCTCGAGGACGAGCTTTTTCAAAAGGAAGGGAGAGATGTTGTAACATCCCAAAAATTTTGGTCTGTATTAAAGTTTTAAAAGAAAAATAACCATTTGAATTTTTCTGGTAAAGTTAAAAGCTTAATTGGAATTTTCAGAGTGAAAAACAATTTAATATGAATAATGTCAACATCAACTATTATCAAAACTATTTTATTTGGATTCTATGAGCTTTGATATATTTTCTAGAATTTTCTAGAATTTTTCCGAGTTCATTTGCTATTTCTAAGCTTTATTTGGATTTTCTGCTATTTTCTAAAAAGAAAAGTAATTAAAATCTCATAACAGTATTGGGCTGAAACCCAATTCCTATTCCCATTGGGCCCACTCTGTGTCTGCTTTTCCTGCTTCACCCGTTCATGTGCCCGCTCTCCTCTCTCGCATACAAGACGTGCTCGGCCCCACTGCCGATTCTTGTCGTCGGTCGTTTGCGACGCGGACGCTCCCGAGCCACTTTCGCTGACGCGTGGGCCCCGTCTGCCATGTCAGCTTCTCTCCGACACGGACTCTCCTTTTCATCTTTCCTTCGAGCGCCGCCGCCGTCTCCGTCTCGGACTCCTCGTCCCCGTCCCTATTTAAGGCCCTGAGGGTCCTTGCTTTCGCGACTCATGACGCCGCCGCCGAAACCCTAGCCGCCGCCTTCGCCACAGAAGCGCTTTCGCCGTTCGTCTTCGTCTTCGCCACGCCAAGGGTCTCGTCTCTCGCCGCCTTCTAGTGCCCCTTCGCTTGGACGCCACCACCGGAGTCGTTGTAATGTCCGCGTCTCGAAGCCACTCTCGCCTTCGTCGGGAGATCCTTCTAGCGCCGTCGCCATAGAGCCCGAGCTTCAAGCTCTGCCCAAACCTCATCGCCGGCCGTTTCCGTCATCCCCAAGCACCCGTAAGCCCACCGTTGTGATCCTGCTCGCCTCTACCTCCCTCACCGTACACTGTCATCACGGTGAGCCGTCGTCACGGATTCCTTGGGACCGAAGGCCTTCATTCATTGCCGAGCCACGCAAGCGCCAGGTCACCTCCACATCAGCCCCAACACCGCCGTGTCATCCGTGTGGCAGCCACGTCAGCGTCCACATGGCAGGTTCAGATCCAATCCTAACCCCGGCTCGGTGAATTCAGTCCACCATGGGCCATTACACCGATAAGTGGGTCCCACATGTCAGGCGGATTTATCTTTTCCTTTTTCTTTTCTTTCCGGCGGAAAATCTTCGCTGACGTCAGCCATGCGTCATAATCCGGAATTTCCAATAGGAAAATAATTCAGAGAAATCCATAAATCTGATTTTCATCAATTTATGTGATTTCAATCTTCCAAAGCCCATATCTTTTGCATCCGAACTCCGATTGAGTCCATTCAAATTCCTAAATTCATCTAAATTCAAGATCTATTTATCTAAGATTTTTATTTAATTTTTGGAGTTTGTCTTGTCTCTGTTATTTATCTGTTTGGTTTATTTGCCTTGTTTGCGATTAGACGTTGATACTTCGGTAAGCTTTGAGCAAGGAGGAGTATATCAAGATCAAGATCAATCCTAAGATTTATTCCAAGGCAAGCCGTAGTTCTTTGATCATATTGAACCTATGATTTCAAAAGTATATTGTTTTATACAATTGCATGATATCTTTATATAAATTGTTTCGGGATTAGTTATTACCTATTGTCATTATGCCTCCCTTGATTATTTGATTGTCATGAATCCTTTGTCACCCTAGCATGGATAATTTTTGGTGGACATATTTATATCATCAACATGGGTATCGTACAGATGCTTAGTTCAGCTTAGTTACGCTGGGTTCATCATCACGTGTCATAATGATAAATCTTGACTTAATGAAATATGGAATCGTGGTGGTATGCCACTGTTGTTAAAATTTGTGTACCATGACGGGGTGTGTCATTGGTCTTGGTTAAACAAAATGGTTTTCGCTCAGGCGAGTGGTTGGTGGATAGTGGTGGTGTTTCTACACACTGTGGGTTTGTGGTATTCTCACCTGAGTAGCTTGTTAAGGACTTAATCTTGTGCGCCATTGAACTGGGCCTTCTCGTACGATCACATGCCTGGTATGGGACAGGTCTAACCTAGTAGGTTATGGAGTTTTGGCTTTTGACATCTCAGGTAGTTTGTGGGTGGAGGTGTGTATCCTTTTCTAAGGTCACATCTATGGGCGGCATTTTCACCGTCTCTAGGTCCAACGTTGTATGTCAACCACGATGAGGTTTTGGGTGGCTGTAATTGTTGAGATGAAATTCCTGAAAGGTTTTGTTGGGATCAACTCTGATCCGGTTGATTTCATCTTGTGGGTAAAGTGTACAACCACTGCCGAGTGTCAATTGATTTATTTGAATAGCCGTGTCCTCGGTTATGGATATGTCTGGGGATTTCACACGGGACATAGAGTTTCTTCTAAAATAAGTCGGAGTGTGAATGAAATGTTCACTTGATGAATATAATGTTTGTTGGTGAACAGGGATTTCACTTGGTGGGTTGTGTCGATTGGTGAATAGTGGATTCACTTATCATTGGTTTGGTTGGAAAGTGAATGGGAAGTTCACCGGTCGTTTCAAAGAAATTGTTTAAATTATTTATTGTTTTCAACTACGCCTTGCCATCTATTTATTGTATTTATCGTAAATGCTGCTTTCTGCAAAAGAATCATACAGCTAACCTTGTCAACCGTGCATGAATACTATTTGCATAAATTAACCTACAGCTTGCTGAGTGCTTTATGTAGAAGGTTTTGCGGATTAGGATGCATTCTCCACTCGATTGCCTGTGGGCATATTGATTGGTCTTTTCAAGAGTTTCGTTCCGCTGTAAGAGTTTATTTGTTTCTTTAGCCCTGCGTGGCAAGTTAAGTAAACGTTGACCATAAGGTCCAGTTATTACTATTATTCGCTACTCTGAGATCTTTTTAGTTAAATCGAATAAATGGATGGTATTTTATCATGGTTTCCTGTGTGAGCTAGCTACTGATCTGGGACTTGTTCAGAATACACACAGAGTTCCTGAGACACATTTTCGGGTCCCGACAGAGGTCATGTTGGGTAAGCATTATAGCAAAAGGTCACGCCAGATAGCAGCAGACCAAACCGGTCCAACCGGCGCAGCGGACGGTCCGACCGGTGCGCAACCGGGCCAACCGTAGCAAGCACATCCGGTTATTTTTGGTGCAGCCGAACATCATGTGGATTAATTCCATAAGTTAGCTATTAGAGATAAGGTATCCCTTCAGGATATGACATGTTACTAGATGTGTCCCTTCAGGACAATTAGGAATTAGGGAGAGGTTTGGTATTCGGAAAGGATTGTGTTAAGAGTTCGTGTTAGCTTAAGATGATCCAGCATCCACTATATAAGGATGCTATGTATTCTCATTAAAGGCAATCAAGAAGTTATCTCCAATCCTCTCTCTCAACTGCTCCTCTCTGCCGACCCCTGCTCCTATGCCCTACCCCCTTGCGCATTGCAGTCCCGTGTGCCCTAGCACCTATCCTCGTCACGGCACCTCGCCGGAAACCAGGCCCTAAGCCCCCCACAACTCACGACTATCCGATACGATCTCTAGGTCGTGACAGATGGCTAAATTTTGTGCTATCAAAAGTATGTCCCTTGTACATCTATAGCTTCACACTTTTGGATCGAAGCCCTATGGCTCTTAACAGCAAATTGTCACCAGATACAACTGCCTCTTTAACTAAGCATCAGAATGACATATCAAGTCTACAACAAATATTTTCACGAAGCCTTTTCGCTCGCGAATCTATTCTTTTAGAATGTACCATGCTATTTCGGTATTCCCATGAAGACACTGTAAGTTTTGTAACAAGTCATCCACAGCCAAACTTTTGGACAGTCGCACTGTTATTTGTGAAGGGCAATGAAGTCATTTTCAGTTTTTCACACGAACAAAATCAAACCTGTATGCCCAATTTGGAACGCAAGATTTCCACAGGAATTCCATAGTAAGGGAAACATCCAAATTCCTACATTTCAAACAGGCCTAAATGATCATACATGAACCCTCCAATCTTATTTATTAGGATTAATTCGGCACAGTAACTGACATCATGCACGTTATTAGAAGTCCAGAGATGCTTATATACTTCAACAATTAAAAGAGAGTATTTAATCCAATTATCTGAATTGGCTAGGCTGAACCAGATGGGTCCCAAATCCCCACCAAAAAAATCCAGAATTAAACACCGGTTGTTAGCCTACGTGCCAAACGAACCTAATTAACGGCAAAAAAATGTCTCGTGTCAGCCCCAGTTGAGCATCGGAACCACGCAAAAATAAGCACGCCTTGGCCATTAAAACCCTCGCGAGCGCTCGCTCCAAGTTGCTGGTTATGGTGATTCGTGACCCTTATCGGAGGGGTGGTTTCAATTCGTGGGTGTGGATGGTAAGGTACGTACCGCCGATGAGGCCGACGCCGACGCCGACGCCGCAGCCGGCGCCGATGCCGAAGGAGGGGCCCAGCTTGCCGAGCGCCTCCGACCTAGCCACCGGAAGGCCCCACCGCGACGAACCCCTCCTCCCGCCAAACGCCATCTCTCTCGCTCGCTTCGTGCGTGTGCGCGCGTCCGGTTCAAGAGAGGAGGACAAGTCGGAGAGCCTTCAAGATTCTCCCTCTCAGCGACTCGCGGCTCACGCACGGCACGGGAGGGGAGACGAGAGGGGTCCGTTTGGCCGCACCTCGCCACCCGATCAGCTTCGTGATCCGCGCACGCGCAGAGCTTATCCTTTACGCAACCATGAACCATGGCACGCGTACAGGACCGACGTATCGTGGGCTAAGGCCCATCCTGCACCTCCGCGGGCTGGCAGCCTCTGCATGCATGCATCCCATACCCAAGTAGAGTCCTGTTTCTGTGTACGTGTAGTACGTACGTACATGTAAACTAGATAAGAGAGATTCTGAACCCACCCGACCTCTAGAACCCCTATAATTCAGAATTCCAGATCATCACAAACTTGTACATACGCTACTGGGGAAATGGCACCTGCTTATTGTGTCAGGAAATTAATGATCTTTAGTTTTTTACACCCTTGCCGACAACAATTGAACTGCCCAGTTGGGGCATCAGAAAGAATGGGAAACAATTTACTTAGCAGGAAAGTTGCTCAACGAAAACGCAACTCCTGCTGTTTACATGAATTACAACACATGGCGCTCTAGACCTGCTCGTCAGAACCGGGCAGGAATAAAATAAATCACAGAAAAGTTGGTTAAAAAAAGTGGGTGTGGGTGTGGGTGTGAGGGGGAGACATGTTACATGATATATATGAAGGTGGTCAGATTAATTACATGCTAACAATTCTTGACAGAATGAATGCGTCTTCAAGCTCCCCGGCCAAACCCTCATTTGCTTCCTGCACGTGAAATCAGATTTTAGAGGAAGCCGTGCAAGTTATTTCCCATTTCAGTTTCTAGTGTTCACCTAGAAAGCTGACATATGACCCCGCAACAAACCAAAGATGGAAATAACAAGGAATTAGCTGTTTTTAAAATGTTGAATAACAAGGTGATTCTTCAGTGTTGCTGTAATTTGTCAGACATCAAGTACAATACCAGCGAATTCTTCATGTTAGTTCTTGTTACGTACTGGTCCAATGCACCGTCACCCCGAAGAATTTTAGCCCCACATCCAGGCCTGTCAATAGAACCAATTGCCTCCTCATCCACCACAACGGCGTCTACTCGGTTGTTTCCTGTTTTTTCATCTGGGATCTGCTTAAAAGGAGCGTCAGAATGTACAGCTCAACTTTGCATCATAATTACAGAACAATGCAAGAGGCCTACCTCATACATGGCCTCCAATAGAATGCTTTCCAAGATGGCTCTTAGACCACGTGCACCAGTGTTTCTGGCTATGGCCTTCTTCGCTACCATTCTCAGTGCACCATTAGTGAAGCGCAGCTTAACCTGAAGAACCAAAACCATAATAGAATGTTAGAAATTACTGCATACAAGGAAATCTATTATCATGGCAAGATTTCGTGGGCTCACTTTGTTCAGGCTAAACATTTTCCTGTATTGTCTGGAAAGAGAATTCTTTGGTTCCGTAAGAACCTGAATGCAGATCAAATCACTTGAATTAGCTTTAGTGGGCAAGAAACATGAAAATCCTGTGAGAACTTCTACAGAAGTCGGATAATTAGGTTTCGTCATCATCATAACAGTTTATGTGAGAGAACACATTATGATTCTGAACTAAGGAGTACATCAAAGGCATAGACCAGCAACATTATGTGTATACTCAAGTACGAAAGTCTTCCAATTGAACAAAATTCAAGAAAGAACACATTATATTTTCCCCAAACTACCTGAACAAGCTGATCTTCATTGAGAGCTGCCAAACTAACTAGAATGGGCAAGCGTCCAATGAACTCTGGTATTAGACCGTATCTCGCAAGATCTCCACTCTCAACCTGCCAATGGAGCATGGAATTTAATGTTCATGACCATGTGAAAAGTGTTTTGTAAGATAAAAGGCTGCTCCATAGTATTGATGGGAACAACTAGAACATCGGAGGGGTTTCTACAATTCTATCACTAGGTTTCAAAATGCTTACGGATTCTAACAGAGATGAAGTGACCATTGGATTGGTCACTCCAAAACTTCTCATGTTTGTACGAATGGGTGCCCCAAATCCTATAGATGAATCTTGGCGCCTGCTTCATGTCAGACGTCAGAGTTGAAGTCCACACCACATGGAAATGACTCGTAAATAATTGACACTAAATGTCAATTTACAATCTCTGTAGAATAAGCAATTTCTATACTCATTAAATCTGCAGTACCTTTCAGAAATAGCCTTTTCCAAGTCTACAAAAGCACCACCACATATGAAAAGAATATCTTTTGTGTCTATCTGCATTAGCATGAAATCTGTTACAGGCATGTCATGCTGAAAACAATAAAAAAAAATGAAGAAGGCTTTACAATGCTCATAATGCGCAGTGCAAACAGGGACTGAGAAACAAAATATGTATGACCTTGGACATCTGTACCACAGCCAGTGGATCACTGTTACTATTATAAAAAAACGTACCCATATGAGATAGCCAATAATTGTAGCCAATTCTACTTCAACCAAGTGCATAAGTGGCAGTTTTAGTTGTCAAAATATGCTTTCCAAGTCTCAACTCTTCCTCAGTTCACTATGTACTAAAGTAGAGTATCGTTTCCACCCAAAGAAAATCATTTCAACAAATTTTTTCATTCAACGCAATCAATTTTAAATCCGTATGATACTGAATGTATTCATTAAGGACAATGTAGAGTATGTAACCTGTATATTGTCATTGCGAGAATTCTTTCGAGAACTCTTTTC
Organism: Phyllostachys edulis; assembly: GCA_036346405.1. Lineage (NCBI taxonomy): Eukaryota > Viridiplantae > Streptophyta > Magnoliopsida > Poales > Poaceae > Phyllostachys > Phyllostachys edulis. The sequence goes on along the minus strand of CM070546.1, from coordinate 13,344,787 downwards.
AGGAATGCTGACAACCTGTGTACAAAACATAACTAAGTTAATATAATACTCAACATACCGCAGTATCTCCTTGCAAAAATAAATAAATAAACTAATACCTCGGTATCAGCAAATTTTAGTCATTAATGGTTTCTATCCTGTCAATTACAAGAAGTGAGAATGCGAAGGTCAACAACATCAGGATCAAGTGTCCTCAGTTGTGCAACAGCTGTTATTTTTATATCCAAGATCATGTTGCATAGTATGTATCACAATAAGCCCATCCTTTACCTGACTAATCGAACCCTTGAATTTATTTCATGCATGCATGGACGTAATACATTTTAATTTGTATAGATAGACTGCAGTGTCTTGATGAGAGGTACAAGTTTTTCAAAGATAACTCGTATCAGCTCCAACTAATTGGTCTAGTCATGAGAATTAGAGAAAAAAAGAAGAAGAAGAACCAATAGCATGTGTGATCACTTACAGTTCCTTCTAGGATTTTTAACAATGCTTGTTGAACACCTTCACCAGATACATCTCTACCAACATTTGCACTCTCTGCCTGCAAGATGGTTGTTGTTTAGAAACCTCCCAGTTAAAAAGGCTACTTGGCAAAAGGGGGGAAATATGTACCTTCTTTGTTATTTTATCTACTTCATCTATGTACACTATCCCTTGCTGGGCGGCTTGAACATTATATTCAGCAGCCTGAACATAAATTCAGATCATCGTGAGGTTCATGGAATAGTCTGGAGTTTATTTCTGGATATCTACACGAACAGATGTAATACAATTCAACAACTAAAGGAAAGGCGTTAAACAGCCAGCCAGCTACACATACCACTAGTAACTTCTGCAGTATCGACTCTACATCTTCACCTACATATCCAGCCTGCAAAACGCTGCCAAGTTTAGTTTTGTTTGTTTTTTCCTTTCTGACAATCACTTTCTAACATAACTACATATATCCAGTTTTACCGTATAGAGATTGCCTTCTATCACTGCAATTATGATTGCCACAACATATGAATATGATAAAGTGCAAGAACAAAATCATAGAGAAAAATGCCAGTTCACCACCGTATAGAGATCTACTGCAATACAAATTCATGACCAAAATTAATTTGAAGAGAAGCTCAAAACTTAAATGCTAGGCATATTATAAGATAGTGAAGTATTGGTTGAAATGTGACATCTAGAATAGTGAAAGACTGAAAGCACACAATTAAAGTCTAAGAGCAACAATGTTATGCATTGAGCATTCATAAATAGGTTTAATGCATTTCATTAGGACTCTCCCCTACTGTTTCCCTAAACAATGTGATTGTAAATCAGTGATGAACTTGCCTGTGTTAATGATGTCGCATCAGCTATAACGAATGGTACATTTACGATGCTTGCTAATGTTTTTGCAAGCAATGTTTTTCCTGTCAGCAGATAGCATGAAGAAAGATATCACTGTCAGCTCCAACTTATAATAAATCTAGTTATACGTGTGTATGGTATCCTGCAAAAAAAGTTACTTAGAAGTATGGAATATTTTTTAAAACATTACTGACCTGAGCCAGTTGGACCCATTAGAAGTACATTGCTTTTGTCTATTTCTACATTATTTTGATCATCATTTGCGGTGTCTGGACACCCAGAATTGGCACCAGATCTGGATACAACAGCAGCACATACATGTCATCAAAAGCAAGAACATAGCAATTAGCAACTCATTTTTGACATGCAGCCCTATGAATTTGTTATGAATAGTGCTTGTATTAATCATAAGGCCAGTGGGTCAATATATATACAAGTATAGGTATGATATATATGCAGATAACATCTTATACAACAGGGAAAATACATAGGAAATAATACACATCTAACACCCCCCTCAAACTTATGGTGGATCAACAACATGAAGTTTGGAGAGATAGAAGTTATGCTGGACTCTAGTCTGTGCCTTTGTAAAGAAATATGTCAACTGAAGCTCTAAAGGCATATACTGAAGAGCAACAACCTGATCCTGCATCTGTTACCGCATGTAAGAAGCATCAACACCAATATGCTTTGTAAGCTCATACTTCACCAGATCTTTAGCAATGCTAATAGCACATGTACTGTCAGACAAAAGATGAGTCAAAGCAGAAACAGAAACACCAAAATCCTCAAGTAACCACCGTAGCCAAGTAACCTCCGTAGTCAACAAAGTCATAGCTCACAACTCAGCCTCGGTACTCGAACGAGAAACTGCTGTCTGCTTCTTAGTCTTCCAAGCAATGAGAGAACCACCAAGAAAAACACAATAGGTAGAGAGAGACCGGCGATCAGAGTGGTCACTAGCCCAGGTGGTATCAGAATATACCTGAAGCTGTAAAGAGCTGGAGCGAGAAAAAAAGAGATGGCGAGTGATGGTTCCACAAAGATATTGTAGAACACGAAGAAGATGACTATAGTGGAGCTGAGTGGGAGCAGAGACAAACTGACTCAAGATATGCACATGGTACGAAATATCAGGACGAGTGACACCAAGGTAAACAAGACTCCCAGCAAGGTGACGATAGTGAATAGGATCAGTAAGAGGCTCACCATCTGTGGGCCGAAGACGAACATTAAGCTCCATAAGAGTCTCAACTGTGCGCTGATCAGTAAGAGAAGCACGATCAAAAAGATCCTAGATATACTTTTCTTGGAACAGATAGAAGCCCTCAGGCCTAGAAATAACCTCAATCCTAAGAAAGTATTAAAGAGGACCCATATCAAATATGAGAAACTGCTCACTAAGACGCTCCTTGACAAAAGTGATTACTGAGAATCATCTCCAGTAATGATCATATCATCAACATATAAAAGGAGAAGCGTCCGACCACAAGGCAAAGTGTGAATAAAAAAAGCAGGATCATGAGCACTGGTAGAGAAACCAGCTGCAGTGACAATAGAAGAGAAACGATCAAACCAGGCACGAGGAGCTTGCTTGAGGCCGTAAACAGATCAGCGAAGGCGACAAACCATACCCTCAGGAATAGAATACCCCGGTGGTGGCTACATATAAACCTCCTCACGTAGCTTACCATTGAGAAAGACATTCTTGACATCAAGCTGAGAGATGGACCATACTCGAACAGACGCCACAGCAAGAAAAATGTGAACAGTGGCCATGTGAGCCACAGAAGCAATGGTCTTATCATAATCACGACTATGCTCCTGCTGAAAACCACGTGCCACGAGACGAGCCTTGTAGTGCTCAAGAGAACTATCAGAACAGGTCTTAACCTTATAGACCCACTTGCACGTGATAGGAGTAACACGCGCAGGAAGAGGGACAAGATCCCACGTGCCAGTACGCTCAAGGGCAGCGATCTCCTCGCCATCGATGTCGCCACTCGATGAGCAAGAAGATCACGATAAGAAGTCGGTTCGGCAAGAGCAGTGGCAGCAGAACCAAAACGCACAGGAGGTTGAATAGACTGGCGATCACGAAGAGCATATCGAGGAGGAGAGGCTGAAGAAGATGACCCATCAAAAGAAGATGGCACATCAGAAGAATCCTTAACTTGCGGATGACGAGTGTAGTAGAGAGGATAAGAAGGAGCAAGGTGTAACGCCCCGTGTCATTACACCGAAGGGTAATCACACTTAAGCATACGGATTACTATTCGTCTACCCAGTAGGACACTGCTTCGACGAATAGTAAGCCTCACCAGAGTCAACGCGGCAGAACAATAAGATAGAAACTGTACTTTTTATTCCAGTTAGCCACGCAAGGCTAGGGTTCTTACAATTAGTAATTTACATCTGTAAAAATGGGACCAAGTCCCTTCACTTGCCTTCCTCGTTCCATCAATCTTCTGCTCATCCCATTCGTTGAATAAGTTGTCCATCTCACCCTGGTCCTCGTAGTCAACGCCCTCGCCTCTTGCGGCCTCTTCAGTACCTGCGTGTCTTTCGTTCCACTCAGGATAATTCCTGGACGGACTAGGATCTACAAATGAGAATGCTAACAAGGTTGAGTAAAAAAGTACTCAGCAAGCATTAATAGCAAAGGATGCACTGTATGACTTATCTCTGTTCGTTAACACATTTTCTATATCATCTCTTTTTCTGAAAATAGCAGTTCGTTAAAACATTAAGTGGCAGATTTTAATAATAAAAATACTACTTATCACTCGGAGAGAAGATAGACCCCCAGTGGTTCCCGTAGACTCCAATCCAGGAAACTGGCATGAATTCATGATTTTATTTAGCACTGCGCAGGCTTGTACCACTTTACTCATAGCTACTCTGAACTCTCTTTGAACTGGGTCCACCGCATTTCCATTGATGCGACTTCGAGTTCATAATACAGAACGTTTTCCATGTTATGTCTCAGCCCGGCCCCTTGCTCTCTGGCCCCCTAGCCTGGCTCGCTAGTGCCTCTCCTCTGCCTTCCCTCTCCTTTGTTCGTTGATACTTCAATTTTTAGTGTTTGTTGTTGATTCAAGTCCTAATGCTAGTTGATTTTTAGGTATGTATGTCATGGTTATTGACTGGAGATGGAGGTGGCTACTGGAGATGGGCTACTCAGTGCTAGCTACGGTGGGGTGCCATCATGGTAAAATAATCCTTTCTGCTCTTTCTATCCTATTCCCCCTTGCTCTGTGATGTGATGAACTGAGAGCTTATTGTTGTATGTGTCATGTGGATGATATTGTTGCAATGGTTTGTGAGAGCACTCTTTGTGCAAGGTTAGCTTGGATCTTCTTGGGCTATACTAAAAATGGGCGAGATGAATAGGTGGGTTACCTTGTTGGGTTCGATTGGTTTGGAAATGGAAAGGGTAGTGGGTGTGGCCGTGTGGTGGTCGTGCTCCTCAGTGCTCTCCTTCTGGTCTTCTGGTCTTGACGCTGATCCTGGTGTCCTCGCCGGTTCGAAGCCGTCGTTGACGCTCCCTTAGTCTTTCTCTACTCCCATGCTCCCTTCCTCCTCTACTCCTTTACTGATGTGGGTTGTGGCTATGGTGGTTTGGAGTGCTTAGTTGAGCTTGTTCTTGCTTTGCTTACTGGCTCTCTCTGTGGCTTGGTTCTCTCGGCTGTGAAAGAATGGGGAGAGGCTTGTGTGGTGCTTTGTGGGGATGGAGGCTTATGAGGGGTGGTGCATTTTGGCTAAGGCTTGCCTTCGGCCAGGTTCAGGACCCCTATGCCCCTAGCTTATCCAAATTGCTCTCACAAGCTACTGTTTGGCTATTGCCCAATGGGTAATAAATCACTATACGAGTGATTTTCTGTGGTTGAACTAAGTTGATATCACATGGGTGTGGGTGTCGGATTCGAATAAACACCGGGTGATGAAACCTACGGAAGCGAAAGGTGCCAATTAACTCTAGTTGGTCTAGGTATCTTGATGATCAAGAGGCCAACCGACTGGAGTTGATATGGGAATCCTACTGAGCTTCGGGAAATCTGACGGCAACCTCTTCTTAATCTAATTCATACTTACTGCATTTGGTTTGCTAATTGCTTCCTATGTTTTTGACGAACGATGAACATGTGAATCGAAGGGTGGTTCGATGGTTTGACGATGTATGGACAGATGCCAAGGAGGGCTTCAGCAATATGCATGCAAGAATTTGGGTTGTAATTTAATTTAGTGTTATAAGTTATATTTTGATCTGTTGTAAATCGATCTTGTAATAAATGTCGAGTTTGTAATATTTCTTTGGCTTTGCAAATGATTCTTGTAATAAATTATGAGTTGTATATTTTACTTTTCCTTGTAAAGAATTATGGTTGTAAATAATTTGGAGATTGTAATAATATTGTTTGTCCGCTTGCGATGAATTCTTGCGATTGACTCAGATTTAAATCGATGTTTTATTCTTTTGGGAAATATTTATATTGTACAATGTTGTTGATGAGCTATTGATAACACTATCTTATATGAAATCGTTTGGCGATGTGATTAGTATTAATCTGAAGTTATGCTTTGTTCGTGCTTAGCAAATTTTAATTTACTGCTAATTACCGATTAGCGTTGTTTAGATTGGTTTTAATTTTCCAGGTTCTCACACAAGGCCAGGAGGAACCTCTGGAGAGGGTATCGGTGGTGAAGGAGACGCCGATGGTGAAGTAGACGCCGACGGGGAAGGAGGCACAGGAGAGACCAAAAGCTGTAGTAGAGGTGTGGTGGCTATGGGAGTGGCAGGAAAAATCAGAAAAGAAAGTGTCTTGACAAAAGATACTGCAGTGGTGGAAAGAGAAGGACGAGGGTAAAAAGGACGAGACTCATCAAAAGTGGCGTCCTGAGAAACCTGCATCCGTCGGCCAATAGGATTCCAACAATGATATCCCTTATGCTCAACGCTATAGCCCAAAAAAACATACTCAATGGACTGAGCGGTCAGCTTGGTGCGCTCACGAGGTGCAAGAAGAACATAGCATACACACCCAAAGAGGCGAAGACCAAAATAATCAGGAGTATTGCCACAAAGACACTCAACTGGGATCCCTCCCTGAAGAACAGAAGAAGGCTAAATATTAACAAGGAAAGTGGCAGTAGAAACAACCTCAGCTCAGAAGTGTGGTGGGACAGCAGAAGCAAGCATTAGAGTACGGGCTGCCTCAAGAAGATGACAATGCTTTCGTTTAGCCACACCGTTCTGGGCATTAGCACCGGGGCAAGAAAACTAAGAGAGAGTGCCCTGCTCAGTGAGAAAACTACAAAGAACTCCCGACAAGTATTCCCCAGCAAAATCAGCACGAAAAACACGAATAAGAGAGTCAAACTGAGTACGGATAATGGTGGCAAAATTCTTGTAGATGGATAGAACCTCACTACGAGATGACATAAAGTATATCCATGTGTGTTGAGAAATATCATCAATAAAAATTATATAATATCGATGACCTCCTTTCGAAATGAAGGAGCCGGACCTGATACATCAGAATGAACAAGATCAAAAGGACATTGTGACACTGACTCACTGGAAAGATAGGGAAGTTGAAATTGTTTACCAAGCTTACAACCTTGACAATTTAGAGAAACATCACCGCATTACGCACTCTAAAAGACCACGATTTAACCAAAGAAGATAGACACGACCCGCAAAGATGTCCCAAACGATGATGCCACTGAGCAAAAGACGCAGTGGAGGATGCAGCAGAAGCGGAGGCGGTGGTGGTGGCGACCAGACTAACAGGGGCAGCGGAAGGAAGATGAAGCCAGTTAAGCTCCCAGAGACACCGTGAGTCACGGTGGCGAGGGCCAGTACCAACCAGAGTCCCCGTGCGTCAATCCTGAATAGAACAAGAATCAGAATCGAGAACAACACGACAACTATGATCGGTGAGCTGACCGGCAGATATGAGCTGCATGGTTAGTTTAGGAACATAAGAAACAACAGGAACATGAAAAGAGGAATTCGAAAGAGTATCTCGTCCTGCGACAGAGAGAGAGGCACCATCTGTTATCTGAATAGTATAGAAGCGGCTAAAGGACCAATAGAAGTGAGACTGGTGGAATCAGATGTCATATGAAAGGAAGCACCAGAGTCAAGAATCCAAAGTGATGTACCTGAGGAAGAAGAAGTAGAAGGTGGTCTCTCATTAGAAGATTGTGCAGCAGAACCAGCAAAACCGGACGGTGCAAAAGCAGCCATGCGACGCAGCAATGTGAGAAGCTCCTGAGTATCAGAAGCACCAGAGCTCCTCTCAGAGGAGGAACCGCTAGTGCCCTTTGAAGGACGGCCACCACGACGTAAATCCTTCTTCCTGTAGCAGAACTACTCCACATATCCATCCTTGTTGAAATAGGTGTAGTGAAGTCCCCTACCAATAGCAGCTGTCACTGGTGAAGGAGTAGCTGGAGACGTAGCGAGTGTAGAAGCTAGAGGAGCTACCAGAATTGAAGGAAATGACGGTGACGACAGCAGACCCGCAGCACGAAGGCGAATCTCCTCAGCACGAACAGATACAAGGGCCTCCAACAGAGTCACACAAGGGTGACGCGCTAGCAACTGAGCACAAGTCTGATCATTCTCAGCCCGGAGACGTGTCAAGAAGTCGTAGATGCGATGAAGCTCTAGATCTACAACAAAGCTCCAGGTGAGACTGCTGACGTTGACAGCACTGACAAGTGTGGCAAACATTCGGTCCCAAAGAGTCAATCTGACGCCATACCGCGGGCAACTGGGCATAGAACTCAACCACAGTGGCATTTCTCTGCTGCAATGACTGCTCTTGACGCACAACAGCAAGATACAAGGAATCACCAGACGGCTCGTAACGGTTGCGCTGATGTGCCACATCAACTATGCTGAAGCCAAACCAACCACATCCCCAGTGAGATGCACTTCCATGCTAGCAACCAGAATAGCAGAGGCATGGGCATCCTCATCAATCCATGTCTTGTAAGTAGCATACTGAGTCTGAAAAATCTCCATGGCATCCTCAAAAACATCATATGCCTCTTTACGAGTGTCTTCGGGGGTATCCTTCGGGAGCACGAGCTCAACAGGTGGAACAGGTCGAGACGGACAAGACAATTCGCCAGTGAAAAAATTCCAAAGACGCTGACCACGCATGTGAAGGCGTATGTGCTGAAACCAGTCCCGACCATTGAGACCATTGAAGATCACCGGGCAACGAGGAACATAAACAGTGCCCGAAGAGGACGACATTTTTTTTTACTTAAACCGAAAACTCTTAACCATAAACCACCGACGGTCCTTCTTCGACTCCGACTTGAGAAGAGAGCTCTGCTCACTCCGACGTCGGTGAAGCCGAAGATCCGGAAGAGGCGGTGTCAGGGGACGTCGACGTCGAGCCGGCGGGAACTGGAGGCTCGATCGGGGGCGGCGGCGGCACGAAATCACCAGATCCGAGCGAAGCCGCGCCTGATCTGGCGGAATCCGGGTGAAGCCAAGCGTTGAATCGGAGCCAGCTGTAACGTCCCAGTTTTTCTGAGCTTTTTGAGATTTTCAAAATAAAAATAACCATTTGGTTTTGTTGAAATTCTAAAGCTTAACTTGATACTTTAGAATTTGAAGTGTTTAAAATGACTAAATCCAACTTCAATTAATTCTGATTCGATTTGCTTTGAGTGTGCTGGAGTTCTCGAGTGTTAGACCTCCCTTTCGTTTGGACCTTCCCCTCTGTCCAGACCTCCCTCTCGTTTGGACCTCCCCCTCTGTGCAGACCTCCCTTTCGTTTGGACCTCCCCATCTGTCCAGACCTCCCAACCCGTTGGACCTCCCCCCCTTAGCCCAGACCTCCTGAGTGGTCCTGGGAGACCTCCTGGGTGATCCTGGACGACCAGCCCTTGGGTCACGACCACCCCTTGGGTCACGACCTCCCCTTGGGTCACAAGTCACAACCCCCCTTTTGGTTGGACCACCCTCCTGAGTTTCGACTAGCCTCACCTGTCAGCTCTTCTCACCTTCTTCTTCCTTCTGTCGGCGTCATTGGCCGACGAAAGTCTCACAAGCGCATTAAATCTGTGTTGTGTTGCATTAAATGTTGTAAACCTGTGAGCATTCACTCTTGTCTCCTCCCCTACCTGCCCCATCTCCTTCACCTACCCTTGAATTCGTGCATCTCTGAGTCTCTCAGTGACTCTCCCAGTCTCCCCTGGCTATAAAAGCCTGAGCAGCCCTCTTTCATCTCCTTTTTCCTCTACTCTCTTGCTCTCACCTAGTTTCACCGTGCTTGAAGAAGTCAAGGCCGCCAAGGAGCACGCTGGAGCTCGGCGCCTTCGACCACTCTCTCGCCAAGAGTTTGGGGCCTTGAGCGTTCATAAATCCACTGCTCATCGCCTCTCTCTCTCTCTCTCTCTCTCTCTCTCTCTCTCCTGATAAGTTTCTCCGTGTCCTATTCTTTTCCCTTGTTCCTAAGACCTCGTTGCGTAGTCGTATCCCCTTTTGTATCCCTCGTACGACCACGTTGAGTAGTCGTATCCTTCGGAGGACCTCCTCCTTTGGACCTCCTCTTCTTATTCCAGTGTCTTTCTTTTGGTTTTAGTTTGGTAGTTTTTTTGTTTTATTTGGATTTATTGTATTTATTTGTCTCTTTTCACACGTGTAGATTCCGGCTTCTCTGAAGAGTTCTTGGACCCGACGACCTCTACCAAAAAAACCCAGCTCTTCAACGAAGGCAAGTTGTAGACCTTTGATCATGTCGTACCCAGTTTGCAAAATTACTTTGTTTTATACCAACATGCATGGCTAATTGTATAAAATTGGTTTGGGAAATAGCTAAATACCTACTCGACAGTATGACTCCTTGAACACTTGTGTTTGAAATGTTGACATGTACCCTTGAACACCATAGGTTGGGTAATCTTAGTTGGACCTCTTTGTGAAACCAACATGGGTGCGTGTATTGCTTAGACATGCTTTAGTTATGCGATGTCTCTCGATCACATGTTTCAATGATGATGAATTTGACTTAATGATATATGGAATCGTGGCGCGGCCACTGTTGATTAAAAGATGTTGTGCCATGACTAGGGTGGTCATTTGGCTGGGTTGAACCCAAGATGTTTTATACTCGGGCGAGTGATCGTGCGGTAAAGGGAGTGCAGAAAGCACATTGGGATGTGGATGTCTTGCCTGAGTAGTCTCTAAGGACTTAACCTTTCAAGCCATTGATCTGGGCCATACCGTGCAACCATAAGTTCATTTATTTGGTGGACCTGGCCAACTAATTAGCAATGTTTTAGTTCGGTTCTGTTTTGGTGGAAGTGTGAGACCTGGGTTAGACACTCACACTTGGCGCAAGAGGGGGCCAGGAAGGCGAATCCTTAGCGAGCAGAGTCGAGTCAAAACAAAGCTTTGTAAAGGCCTTGTCACGTGCTCTAGACTGCTTACCTAAGTAAGTGAGCAGGGGTATCGACGGGTGCCCAACCAACTAGAGAGGTTGTGACTTGTGGGTCAAGTTGTACAACCTCTGCAGAGTGTAAAACTATTCGAATAGCCATGTCCCCGGTTATAGACAGTGCCTGGTGATTCCACGCAAGGGGTAGATTTTCTCAAAAATGTGGTCGTGATTGGTTCCGAGTGGTCTGGGTCGTGAATAGGGTGTTCACGAGTGGTCTGAGAAGTGAACAAGGTGTTCACATGTTGTTTCAAAGAAAACTTAATTACTTGCGTATTAATCTTTCAACTTATGCTTTGCAATCTACTTATTTTATTTTCAGTAAATGCTGCTTTCTGCAAAGTAACCATAAAGCTATCCTTATCAAGCCTGGCATGAATACTATTTGCATACATTTCTCTATGACTTGCTGAGTACATTCAATGTAATCACGGCTTTATGCTCTCTGGTTGATCAGCAGCTAAAGAGGACCCAGGGAGCTCCGAGCTCTTTGAAGAGGAGGACTTCGAAGACCTCTCGTGCTAGGAGACGTCCTCCACTCGATTGCCCGTGGGCATGTCGCATGGCTTCCACGTGTTATTTTGTTTTTCCGCTGCTAGCTCTCTTGTTGTAAGCCCTGCGAGACAACTCTGTAAAAACCTTGACCATAAAAGAAGAGTCGATCCGAAGGAGGCGGCGTCGAGGGAGCGTCAGCAAGCTTGGGTGCGCTCCGGGCAACGAGAAGCAACCCGAGCTCCGGGCAACGCGAAGCAAAATTGCAAGGCAGCAGGGCTCGGGTGGCGCCAGCGTGAGGAAGCGCGATCCGTGACGGGCGGGCGGATCCGTGAATACCGATCCGACGACGGAAGATCGGCGAGGCACGGTTAATGTGAAAGCCGACGCAGAGCTCGTGACGAGTGGGCAAGAACATGCAGAGAAAAAAACAGAGGACAGGTAGGCGGAATGCAACAAGATAAAACCCTAACCCTAGTCTTGCTCTGATACCATGTTATGAATAGCGCTTGTATTAATCATGAGGCCAATAGGCCAATATATATACAGGTACATGTATGACATATATGCAGATAACCCCTTAAACAATAAGGAAAATACACATGAAATAATACACATCTAACAGAATTGATACATTACAAATGTGTAAATGCTTCAGCATTTGTTATCATGATTTGATATTGTGGAGATATGTTAAAAAGGCTAAACTAATGCAGGTAGGTTACAGGACAGAGACTAACCCTTTCTGTACATTTGCGTTATATATTCTCTTGTAGTGGTTGTATACAGCTACTGATAGTACCTGCAATTAAAAAACAGTTAGGATAAGTGTGTGGAAATTATATTCTCACAGAAAAGAATCACAATGTATTACTTATTGCATTTATCTCCTTTCAATTAGTGGAAAGGATGCTGTCATGTGCTAGGATTAGATGACCCTGAACCCAAGCAGCGCGATCATGCCGAAGAGTGGCAGCCGCACCACAAAGCAGGGATAGAGGAGATACTAGGAACTCTTGATATATTTCTTCGTTGATTCAAGAAGATACAATGTTATCCCTAATATAGGGATGGCTTGACTTACACTTAACAAACTAATCCCTAAATAAAAGGAAACAATCCGATCTAATCTAATCTAATATTTATCTTAAGGAAAGTAATCCCTAACCAATCTTATCTAATCTTTATTTGCCATGCGCTTGATCTCCTACCCTTATTGGGAATGCCCATGACAGATGCATAGTTCAGTAAACCTGCTGCAATTAGATGTGTCACATCACCTGTTACTTTCTTCCAAGTCCCAACCCAAAAGTACCACATCAGATGTGTACAGATTTTATAAATAGCACCAGCAACTCCTGTCTAATTTAGTTCATGACATATCTGTACACTGATACACCAACTAGTAGCATAGTATCATTCAAATCAAGCAATCATCCGCATAATTTGGCAATCTCATACAGGCTATTAATCTGTCAGCTGCATTGATGGCAATTTACCAAGCAATTGCTGCATTTATTCAGCCATCATTTCACCAAACTCTAATAGGAACACCTGCCATCCTTACCAAACCACCCAAAATTCACAAATCAGGATGTGAAGCTACTATATGACCCAGACACTGAGAAAACAGAGCCGCGACACACAGCTTTTGTTGTTGTTGTTGATGTGTGTCTCTGTGTGTGGGGGCAACACAAAGTTAATGTACCATGATAAGATGAAGAAACTGCAGTGATTGCCTCAGTGATACCTTTGTACAGTTGAATCATCAAAAGCTCACATCCTAACGAATCTAGACCAAGCAATTGGAATTTCGTATGTTGGAAACATATGTATTCTCTGTTCTAGCTGCATGCCAAGGGAACATTTCCTCGGTTTGAAGCTACTGAAGCAGGAAATGCAAAAACATTGCCTCATTTCCATGACGAATTAACAAAATTTCATCCAACTATCTTTGCACCAGACCAAAAACTCAGAATTGGAGGCCACCAATTGAGAACCATTGAGGAAGCAACCACAAAAACAAGCGGTGACTTTTAAGCTAAGGCACGAACAGCCAGTAACAAAACCCAGTGCATTTCTGCATTGCCCCAGCCATACATGATTTCACTCAATTATGTCAAGCGCCCGGACAGATTCGCACTAACAACCCAAAATTCACCTACTCGAAGCCAAGCTACCCTCACTGAACTGTACAACCTGTCGCGCTGCATCACGCAAGACTGCATTCGCACCAAATCACAAGGATCTTACACCAATTCGGACCAAACAACCCATAAATGGGGACAAATGGGGTACCTTCTTAGCCCTGCCCTGCCCGATGACGAACTCGTCAAGCCTCCGGCACATCTCCCGCGGCGTCGGCAGCTCCCCTAGGCTCCCCCCTCCCCACCACTCCCTCTTCGGCGCAGCGCTCGTACTCTCCCCTCCCGAGGAGTCCCCGCCGTTACCGCTACCGCCGCCGCCTCCTTCTTCCCTCCCTCTCCTCCTCCCCGGTTTCCGTCGCGGCGGAGGCGGCGGTATCGGAGGCCACTCCTCCGGCGGGCGCTCCGATAGCATCCTCCTGATCCGACCGGCGAACCCTTCCCTCTCCGCGTCCTCATCCTCACCCCCGACACCGCCGGGGATCTCGAGGAACGCGCCACGCAGAGGCTCGATCCGGTGGGCGCGGAACAGGAAAGCCGCGCGGCACGCCGGACATACGCTCGCACTGTCGTGGTGGTGGTACTGGGCGCCATCGATGCCACAGGCAGTAGTCGGCGGGAACGTCGGGAGGGGCTGTAGGGAGAATTGGACCGACATGTGGGCCGCGCAGCGCGGACAATTGGCCTCGGCGCGGATCCGGCTTCCGCCGGAGCATCGCCGGACGGCGGCGGCGGTGAGCGGCGCCGCCGCCTCCCGAAGCTTCGAGAAGGTTCGGAACATGGCGAGGTGGGGGAGGAGGAGGTGAAGGAGATAGGGGGAAGTGGGAAGTGGGTTAAGGTTCCGGTTTTTATACTGGCGGAGGTAGTGGGAGACCGAGATTTGATTGGAGAAATCCGGACTGTTGGATGGGGGAGTAGCGGCTGACGTGGATGTGACTTCCGGCGTTGGTTCCTGAGCAACTGTCTTGCGGCCCGGAGCGGTTAACGGCCGGACTGATAGGGAGGGTGTCGCGGTGGATAGGGAGGCCGACCCGTGGGCCACCGGTTCTGGTGGTGGGGTCTCTGCCATGTGGGGCACGTGGGGTCGGCCTTCAGCCGCTCGCACCAGACGCGCGGAGGAACCTTATCTGACTTTATCTGACCGGATGACTTACGTGCCTTTTGTGATGGTTGCGACTTGCCCGCTACCAGGCCATACTTGTTGATAGTCGATCCTCGATACTATTTCGGAAATTATACCGGTTTGCTTTTAGAATGGTATGCTTTGGTATTAGTCTATATCGATGTACCGTCTCAAAGTTTAATACAAGGATAATACTTTAGCTCGTACATACGTTAGGATCAGACGCTAACGCTTTATAAATGCATGGCCCATGAGCCTCTTTGGCGATCATCACCGAGCTTAAAAGTGCAGCATGTACATGCATGTACATTGTGGTGTGCTCGCTACGTGTGATAGCGTGCTTGCCTGATAAAAGATGGCAAGAGCTACCTTTTCTTTCTTTAACCTGTTTTGATCAAGAACGCGCGTACGAACATGCGGCCGGCGGCATGCATGTGTGCTCTGTCTTAATAATAATTGGTTCCGGCTCGTCCCCAAATCCATGGGAAACAACGTCGACCAACACGTGCCATCCTTGCTACATGCGCTCCAATAAGCTGCATGAGTATATGATGAGCAGCTCAGATCGGATCCTCGATACATGCTACTTTCACAGCATTGGGTTGCCTTGCTGGCCAGCTTGCTCACTTGATTTCACCATTGTCTTGGGATGTTGCAACTGTTGTCCGGAGATGTTGCAACCGTTGTCCGGGATGTTACAACCGTTGACCGGGGATGTTGCAACCGTTGTCCGAAGATGTTGCAACCCTTGTCCTAGGATGTTGCACCGTTGTCCAGGGCCTTTGGTGACTTCCAACACACCCAATTCAATCCATAATCTAAACTAACTAATTACTCTTGATCCACACCATCCGACCAAATTCAATTTTGATGGGAGCATTATGTACATATTGATGAAACTATTGTACGAGCTAGAAAACAATCTTTCGACCACGGTTTTAATTAGCTTGTAATAGACCCGTGTATATATAAACTAATGATCCTGATGTCTAGATGCTTGGTGGCACCCCCTAACTAGTTATACAAATTGGCATTGATACATGTTGCGGCCTGGGGAAAACAATATTGCATACTACTCTTTGGAATGTTGCATCTGTAGAAAAAAAAAAGTGTTGCATCTGTAGAAAAAAAATGTTGCATCTGTAGAAAAAAATATTGCATATTGTTCACGGCGATGTTGTAATTTTTTCTAACGCGTTTTTTTCAGATGCTTTGTTTTTTGATTTGCGATGTTGCAACCGTTGTCCGGGGATGTTGCAAGCGTTGCATCTATAGAAAAAAATGTTGCATACTGTTCACGACGATATTGTAATTTTTTCCAACACCCACCACGCCATGGAGCCTTTTATCTCCACACAAGCAACCAGAAAATAAATATGTACATGCATACGACTCTTAGTTGTACATGCATACGATTCCTATTCGTGCCCTTAGTTGGCACGTACAGATTAACAACACATATGTGTAACATATTTTCCTTCAAAGGATAGGAGCAACAGCAATTATATGGCCAGGTCACAGGGCATCAATCACATCGGATCGCACGGCCTCTCGGATCTACGCGAGCAGCGCCACCGCGCCCAGCATCAATCGTTGATACATACAAAACCAGGACAATGCATACAGGATAAAACACATGAATGCATGCACTACGCCCCGGGCCCCGGCCCCGGCCCCGGCGTCATTGTCTAGTCTAGAAGCATAGCGTCCGATTTGAGGTTACAAATCGGACGTACGACCCTTAGTACTGTCCTTAATATAATAATATATATTTATAAGTATATATATGTTTAATTGTATGTATACTAAATTCCACTTATAATATTACTTTAAATACACAGTAGTATGATTAAATATAACATATACTTCAATGAATTCAATAAACGATATTTTCACTTCCACCGGTATAACTGGCATTGTCTGGTGTCGAAGTCGGTATAACCAGTATCGAGTTGGTATGGTTGGTATTGATCAGTATTGAGGTCAGTATGGAAAGCATGGCTACTTTATACCGTTTTATGTGATAAAATAATATATACTGGTCATACTGTTCGATACCGGAATGGTATCGATAAGTTTGCTTTGGAGACGTGCCTGGAAAGAATAGCCATGCTCTTTATGTTTTTTTTAGGGAGCTGTAACTTAAGGTCACAAGAACTAACCTTAATTCAATAGCGAAAGTAGCTAGTAACCGGCGACAAGAGAGCACACATATAAGGTAAAAACGTGATACATGGGAAAAACAACTATCATAAGATTTTCCTGAACCGTGTGAGAGACATTTTATAAAGACAGATGAGGCAGTCGCCGAGGCCACCCATGTTATTTCGTCACTTGCCCCAAAACCATTTTTTCCATTGCTTACGCCGAACCTTGATACGATTAATTCTCACCCGTGCATTGTAAGATTTAGAGAATGGCTTGGTGGCAGAGTTCAACAAAGGGTGTTGAAGTGCAGAACAGGGGCGAATTTTTTTTTTCAAATAATTCATTTTTTATTATTAATTATAATATTATACCTGCGATAATATTTTTTACAGAAATATACTCCTATCGCTCAACCGTTGGTATGGACGATCGGCCGAGCGATCGTCGATAGCTCAACCGCTGAGCGATCGGGACACTTGTCGCTCAACGGTTGGTCCTAATATGCACTTCACTTATCTAGCGGGCATGCATTGTGCCCGTTAAGTCTCGATCGCCCAACCATTGAGTTATTGGGACCGATCGCAATGATCGGGTCCAATACCAACCACCGAGCGATTGTGAGTATATTTTCAGTAAAAATATTATCGCAGTATAATATTGTAATTAATAATAAAAAATGGATTATTTAGAAAAAAAAATTCGAACAGGGGCGGTACTCGCAGGTAATGGTGGGAAAAAAAACTTGATAATGGAGTTCGATAGCTCGGTTTAAAATTGATCTAATTACACTCGTTAATTGGTTAAACATTAAAATGAGTTAGTTTCAAATAAAATTGAGTTTTGCTCTGACTCAACTCGGCTCGTTAGTTCTGTTCTAAAAATACTTCTAAACTATTAACAAAATAATATTAAACTAAACTATGTTAACTACAAAAAAAGAGCTCTATTTGATAAACATCTGTCGTTTTTTTGGCCCCGTGGTGTCACCCTAAATGCAAAAATATCCCCCTTACCTCTCAGTATTTGTAAACTAGCCCTCCCGAGCGGAATCACGGGAGTCGACGTGGCGCATCTCGCGTCCGGGCGCGAAACCAAAGTAGCGGCAAGCAGAGAGGCAAGGCGCAGGAGCTTGCGGCTAGGCGTGGAATGTGGTGGGCTTGGCCGCTTCCGCACTACCGGAGCGCATGAGGTGGTCGACAACATCCTGCGCCACCCGAGCGCATGAAGCTAGCATTAATTACATTCTTTGCACTGCTTTGCATTAGCATTAATTATGAGCATTAGCATTTTGCACGCTTCATGCGTTCCGAGACCGCGAAATGTAGCCGTAACCTCACGCGCTCTACTGGTGCGGAAAGCGGCTAGGTCTACCACCTTCTGTGCCTCGCCGCAAGCTCCTACGCTACTCGCCTCGTTTCCATGCCCCCAGACCGTAGAATGCACCACGCGTTAGCTCCCGGTGATTCCGCACTCGTCAGGGGGGCTAGTTTCGCAAATACGGTGGCAGGGGTTATTTTTGCATTTAGGGTGGCACCACGGGGCCAAATAAAAAATCGAATTTTTTTATTTGGCCCCCTCACGCCACGTTAATTGCAAAAATGGCCACCGTGGCATCGTATTTGTAAATCTAGCCCCCTCTCGAGTGTGGGAGCACGGGATGTCAACACGTGTCGCATCCTATGGGCGGGGAGCGCGAGAAGCGAGCGGCGATCATGGGAATGTGGGCCAGCGCGAGAGCAAGGCGACCAACGCGGAAGGTGGCAAGCTCGGCCACTTTCCGAGGTGCTGGAGCACATGAGGTGGCCACCACCTCCTATGGTCGCGGAGCGCAGGAGGCCAGCGAGTTCCTGTGGTTCCCAAGCGCAGCAACCGGCCGCCCCCACGCACGGGCGCCACGTGCTCGCCCGACTGCTCCCTTCCCGTGGTGCATGAGCGTAGGAGGCCGGTGGCTTCCTGCAGTAGCCGAGCGCATGAGGTAGGGGATTAGAGTTCGACCGGTCCGATTAGGGTTTCCTTCGGTCCGATTAGGGTTTCTCTGATTACAAAATTTTTTCACCCATTCCGATTAGGTTTTCACCGATTAGGGTTTCAGCGACCAAGGAGGAATATAGGCACTGAGATTTGTAAAAAAAAAAAATATTCATTGCAAAATATGGGCACTGAGGTTTGTAAATTAGGGTTTCCTTTTCTCCAAAATGAGGGTTTCGTCGCGATTTCAGCATTGTTTGTAGTAGTTTTAAAATATAGCAAATGAGTTCAAAAAATAACAAAACTTTTTGTGGTGCCTCCCGACGTAGTGTACTTGCTTCTGAAATTTTTCTATTATTTTATTTGTTCTGATTTTTTCTCGCATTTTCATATAAGTGTACTATTTGTAGTATTTTTTAGATGTAGAAAATGAGCTTGAAAAATTATGAATTTTGTTTTGAAGGCTCCTCACGCAGTGGACTTGATTGTGTAATATTTCAATAATTTTATATATGTTCTGTAATTGTCTCGGAGATTAAGCATTTATCTCTCGAAAATTTGGATTATATCTCTCTAAAATTATGTGGCGCCTAGTCCTCGAACTCTTTGAAGCACCTTGTTTAATTCTTTATTATAAGTAGAATAACTCATCTTTTAGATGAGTTGAAAGTAAATAGTTTAAGCTTTTGGATGAGTTGATTGATGAATCAAATATGGTGTACGAGGACTCAAGAAAAAATAATGAATGTTTTAAGTCTCACCACCAGTCCCTCCAAATATCACAATTAATGTTTTTCTCTAAAATACGGATGTCCAAAGCTTCGCGCCTCTGGGCTGCCCACATTTCCTCAACAGCTTAAGCATTTTGATTAGCCAAACTTATGTTGATTTTCTTTTGGTTCACAAAAAATAAATCATTGCATTTTTTTTCCTCAGCAATCAACCCAAAAGGATATTAACATCAAGGTTCCTGATCACATTACCTCACTATGGTGGAGTTAAAGCAGAGTACCTTATGGAGCTTCTACAGAATGCAATTGAAGGGGCTGAGAACGCTCATTGTGATTATGAAGATGCCCTAAAACGTTAGCGGTCCAGAGAAGGTTGTGGGATATTCCAAATATGCTATACTTTTCCCTACTTCTCGAAAACGATCTTTGGCCGATGAGATGGCCATTGGGGATTTTGACAGCGACATGTACTAGGTCTCGAGAAACTGAAAGGTCAGTTGAGTACTAATCAATCGAAGGTAAAGTGCGAGGCACAGAACCAGAACTATATTAGAGTCTGCAGACAAAAGCCCGTTACACGTGGTCACATGGCATGATGGTTCGGCTAATTGCTTTAGTCATCGCTACTACTACGGTACACTGCGACACAAGCATCCGAACCATATAAGTATACATGACTTTAGGGGATAGTAAAAAATATGGTGGGTAGGATGGGGGACTACTACGGAATGGCCCGACCTACTGCGTGGACCGGGGCCATTTGCCCCTCCTTGCGAGCTCGGCGTTGTACTCCTCGTCGGCCTCCTTGGCCTTGGCTGCCATTTTCCTCTTTTTCTCGCGCTCCCTGTCGTGAGCCACGTGCTCTCTGCGTCTGCACGCCTCGAGATGAGCTTTCGTCTCCCGACGGATACGCTCATTTTGCTCTTCGTTGCGGCGCTCCTCCTCCCTGATCTCACGGGCCCTTTTGGCATTCCACTTGTCGTAGTCGATTTGCCACTGGTCGTGTGGGCGGATCTCTTGGTCGATCCACTTGCGGTAGCCACATAGCAGATCCGAGGACTACGGGTAGACAGGAGAGGTTGTTATTGCGTACTTTGAAAGAGAAAAGCTCGAGGAACATACAGTCTACGTGGCACTGGAGTGGTTTTTTTAGAATTTCCTTTTAAAAATTAAATCGGCTGAAACTCATAATCCCCCGCTGACGTCAGCTGACGCAATAAAGTGATTTTCCTCTAGAAAAACACTTCCAGAAATCCTGATTTTCTTCATTTTATATGTTTTCAAACTTCCAGGAGCCTGTTCTCCCTCGTTCGAACTTCGATTCGAGTGATTCAAATTTCTAAATTCATCTAAATTCAGTACCTTTCATTTGGTTCTAGTTTGGTAATTTTTGGATTTTATTTGAAATTATTTTATTTATTTGGCTCTTTTCGCACGTATAGATTCCGGCGTTTCGGAAGAATTCTTGGACCCGACGACCGAAGCATCTTAACTCTTTAACGAAAGTAAGTCATAGACCTTTGATCATTTCATACCCAATTTATAAAATTATATTGTTTGATATAAACGTGCGTAGCTAGTTGTATAGAAATGGTTTCGGGAATAGTTAATTAACTAATTGCCATTATGCCTCATTGATAAATTGAAAATGACATGGACCCTTGGACACCATAGGTTGGGTTAATTTTAGCTGGACTTATTTTAGCACCAACTTGGCTATCGTTTATGCTTAGCCATGCTTTAGCTATACAATGGAATTCATGATCACGTGCTTTGAGTGTTTAAACTTGACTTAACGAAATATGGAATTGTGGCACGATCACTGTTAATAAAAGTTGTTGTGGCAAGGCAAGGGTTGTCATTTGGTCGGGTTGAACCAAAAATGATTTATACTCGGGCGAGTGATCGTGTAGTAAGGGGGATGATTTTGGGATGTGGTTGCCTTGCCTGAGTAGTTACTAAGAACTTAACTTTATGCTCCATTGATCTGGGCTATACCGTGCAACCACAAGTCCATTTATAGGGTGGACCAGGCCAACTAATTAGCAATGCTTTGAGTCGGTTCTGTTTGGGTTGATAAGTGGCGTAAGAGGGGGTTGGGACAGCGAATCCTTAGCGAGTAGAACCAAGTTAAAATGGAGCTTTATAAAAGCCTTGTAATAATCACTTAGTCGCACGCCTTTGGAAGTGTGTCATGTCTGACATTATAAGATGATTATCTCTTGTGGGTCAAGTTGTACAATCTCTGCAGAGTATAAAACTATTCAAATAGCCGTATCATTGGTTATGGACAATGTCTGGTGATTTCACACGAGGGGTAGACTTTCTCAAAAATGTTGGAATGGTTTGGATGGATCTTAGTAGTTGGTTTTGGTTGATGGTTGGGAAGTGAATGAGGTGTTCACTAGTTGATTGAAAGAAACTTGATTACTTATGTATTAATCTTTTAAAATGTGTTTTACAATCTACTTACTGTATTTACTATCAATATTACTTTCTGCAAAATAGCCATAAAGTTATCCTTGTCAAGCCTTGCATAAATAGTATTTGCATATATTTCCCTACGACTTGCTGAGTACTTTAAGTACTCATGGCTTTGTGCCATTTGTTGATCAGTCAACGAAGAAGAACCGGGGAACACCGAATTCTACAAGGAAGACTACTTTAAAGATTATGCGAACTAGGTTGCGTCCTCCGCTCGATTATTGGTGGGCATGTTGGATGGCTACCACGAGATGTTGGGTTTCCGCTGCAAGTTTATCTTTTGTTGTTAAACCCTACATGGCAACTCTATAAGACTTGACCATAAGGTCCTTTTGCCACTAAGTAATATTAATTTGTATGCTTCCTCATTATTTTTGTTGTATGTATATGATTGTCATCAAGGATGTCACTGTGTGAGCTAGCTACTGATCTGGGACTAGTTCAGAATACACAGCGGGCTCGAATTCAGTGATCCGGGGTCCCGGTAGAGATAATATCAGAGCCATATCGACTGTAGGACGCAACCATAGTTAGCATGGTCGTTTAGTCAAAAACTTCAAAATTTTATTTTATAAATCGAACCAACATATTAACATGAATAGTTATTCTTCTCTCATCTTATTCCATTCTTTTCTCATCTATTATAATCTTTTCCCATCGTATTCTTAGATTACTACATCTTATCTTTTCTGGAACTTTGTTTTCGAATTTAGATTGATCCTTCTCACCTCAGTAATCTCTATAGGATCGAGTCTTATTTCAGATCGACCGCCCATATGAGTTAGATTGGAAGTGCTTTAGTAAAGCTTTCCTTCTTAGCTTTGGTATCGTGTAGTCCGTATAATAGGACCTTCGGCCTGAGTTTAGTTGCCTCTTATTAGCTTTCCGCCTCTTCGTTCTTTGGATTAAACCAACTTTCCCCAGTTAAGTTGTTCTATCTTTCTTTCTTGTTCTCGCTCGTCTTCGTGCTTTTCCCTCTCACCTATTATGCTTTCTTCTTCTCATCTATTAAACCTGGGAAGATTTGTGCAGATGGTTCAGACCCGCAACACTGCAAGTCAAGTTGACCTCGTGGATCTCAATACACCGCCGCAACCACCTCCTCCGGCAACCATAGTAGATCAAGGTTTGGGTCAGTTCATGGTAGCCCAGACACAGTTGATGAATGCAATGATGCAGAATATGAACCAAATGATGACTCAAAAAAACCAGACCGCTGCTACTCTAGTCGCAATGCTAAATTAGAATAATCAAGAAGCTACCATGCCACTGCCACCGCCACCAGCTTTTCCTCAGTAAAGGCTGACATAGTTCATGAGAACCCATCCACCAACTTTTTCGAACTCCTCCGAGCCATTGGACACAGAACACTGGCTGCGCTCTACTGAAAAGAAGCTCGCCATCACCCGGTGTGACGACCGCGACAAGGTTCTGCATGTCACGCACCAGCTTGAAGGCATTGCCGCAGAATGGTGGAAAAATTACTACGACGCCCATGAAAACCACCAGAACATCACTTGAGCTGAATTTTCAGAAGCTTTCCGCCACTCTCATATTCCTGATGGAAAGATGGAAATGAAGAAGAATGAGTTTCGTGAGCTGCAACAAGGAAGCATGTTAGTGAGTGAATACCTCAATAAGTTCACTCAACTCTCTCGTTATGCTCAAGAGGATGTTGTCACAGATGATTCGCGTCGAAAGCGTTTCAAGCGGGGACTCAACCCTAGCTTGAATGTTTAAGTCGTTGGCAATGACTATGTGGATTTCCAGCATCTAGTAAACAAGGCTATGCTCATAGAAGAGTCTCATCGTGAGCTTGAAGAATCTTGTAAGAGGAATATGATGCGTCATGGTGCTCATCATGGTTATCCGCAGAGAGCCAGAATGAATGTGCAGCACCCTGCCCGTTTTGCTCCTCCTGTTGCATTCAGGACCCATGCGACAGCACCTCGCCCAGCTACTCTAGGATTCCGCAGCTTCAACAATAACAACAACACCAACAACCAGCAGCCAAGAAGCAACAATCATGTCGCAAGAATCACCTGTTTCAACTGTCAGCAATTGGGACACTACACCAGTAACTGTCCGTAAAAGCAAGGCCCAATGCCTATTAGATTCAACTTGGGAGCTACTCCGACCAGAATCCCCATGCCAGGAGCTAGACGTGGAACACCTCAGACTCCATTTGCACCAGCTAAGACCCCTCAGCTTTTTGGGAGAGACCGTGTGAACCATGCCACAGTGAAGGAAGTCCAGACAGCCCTAGACGTCGTGCTGGGTAAGTTCCTAGTAAATTTAGCACCTGCTACTATTTTGTTTGATTCTGGAGCTTTGCATTCATTTATTTCTTAGAGTTTTGCTGCAAAGCATCAGTTAGAGGTTTTGACTCTTAAAAATGCTTTATTGGTTCAATTGCCCGATTCAGACTTTAGTACGAACCAAGGTTGCCCAAAAGTTAAAGTAACCATAGAAGGGGTAGAATTTCTAACCAACCTCATAATCATTGACAACAAGTCCTTAGATATGATTTTGGGTATGAATTGGCTTGCTAATCACCAAGCAATTTTGGATTGTGGTGGTAGAAGCATTACTTTGGTCAGTACGGTTGGGACTAATGTAAAATTTGAAGCCTCCACGAAAAAGCGTGATGGAGCGCTAGTCTATAGTGTCGATATTGTATCGTTGGAAGATGTGCTAGTGGTCAGAGATTTTTTTAGATGTCTTTCCGGATGAATTACCTAGAATGTCACCAGATAGGGACCTAGAATTCGTCATCAACCTAGTTCCTAGAACTGCACCAATTTCCAAGAGACCCTATCATCTGCTTGTTGACGACTTAGTCGAGCCGAAGAAGCAGATCGAGGAGATGCAAGATAAATATTTTGTCTGACCAAGTTCTTCGCCTTGGGGAGCTCGGTGATCTTTGTTGCAAAGAAGGATGGAACTCAACGGATGTGTGTGGATTATCGCTCACTCAACGAAGTCACCATCAAGAACAAGTATCCTCTGCCCAAGATTGATTATTTATTTGACCAGTTGAGTGGAGACAGAGTGTTCTCCAAGATAGATTTGAGGTTAGGATACCATCAGTTGAAGATTCGCCAAGAGAATATTCTCAAGACAGCTTTCTCAACCTGATATAGATTGTATGAGTTCACGGTCATGTCCTTTGGATTAACCAACACTCCTGCTTACTTTATGAACTTAATGAGTAAAGTATTCATGGAGTATTTGGATAAGTTCATCATTGTCTTTATTGAAGATATTCTAGTATACTCCAGGAGTGAGAAAGAACATGAAGAGCACCTTCGCTTGATCCTGAATAAGCTTAGAGATCATCAACTTTATGCTAAATTTGACAAGTGTGAGTTTTGGATGAAGAAAGTTACCTTTTTGGGACACATCATGTCTGCAGAAGGAATCGCCGTCAACCCTAGCAAAGTCAAGGATGTTCTCAACTGGGAGTCACCCAAGACAGTACCTCAGATCAGAAGTTTCCTTGGTATGGCAGGATACCACTGCTGGTTTATAGAAGGATTCTACAGAATAGCAATACCTCTCACTCAGCTGCTAAAGAAGAAAACGAAATTTGTTTGGACGCCAGAATGTGAGCAGAGTTTTCAAGAATTAAAGAAGCGTTTGACCACCACTCCAGTGTTGATCTTACCTGATGTTCAAAAAGATTTTGAGATTTTCTGTGATGCCTCACGACAAGGTCTCGGTTGTATCGTGATGCAAGAAAGGAAGGTAGTAGCATATGCTTCACGTTAGTTGAGGCCTCATGAAGCAAACTACCCCACTCATGACTTAGAGTTAGCTGTCGTAATGCATGCTTTGAAGATATGGTGTCATTACCTTATTGGTAATCGTTGTGAAGTTTACACTGACCATAAGAGCTTGAAGTATACTTTCACTCAAGCTGATCTTAATATGAGGCAAAGAAGATGGTTGAAATTGATCAAAGATTACAACATGGGAATCCATTATCATCCAGACAAAGCTAATGTAGTAGTAGATGCTTTAAATAGAAAGGTCTATTGCAATACTCTGATGATCAAGGAAAGTCAGCTAGTACTGCATGAAGAATTTGAGAGGCTCAAGCGTGAATTGGTTGAAGAAGGTTACTTAGCTGCTCTGGAAGTGCAACCAAATCTTCGAGATCAGATCAAGAAAGCTCAGGTAGAAGATACAGATATCAAGATCAAGAGTAACATGAAGAAGGGTAAATCCCTAAGATTTTCAGAAGATGAGAAAAGAACCATTTGGTTTGATAAACATATTTGTGTACCAAACCAGAAAGAGCTTAAGAAGTTGATACTCAAGGAAGCTTATGAAACCTTGTATTCCATTCACCCTGGAAGCGCGAAGATGTATCAAGATCTCAAGGAGTTTTATTGGTGGCTTAGCATGAAGCGTGAGATTACAAAATATGTAGCTAGTGTGATGTCTTCTAGTGAGTTAAAGTCGAGCGTCAGAGACCTGCTGGACTCTTGCAAGCTTTAAGCGTACTTGAATGGAAATGGGAAGAAATTGGCGTAGACTTTATCATCGGTCTGCCGAGAACCAAAGATGGCTACGATTCTATCTGGATAATTGTAGATCGCCTAATAAAAATTGCTCACTTCATCCCAGTCAAGACCACCTACTCAAGAGATAGACTTGCAGAATTGTACATGGCAAAGATGGTATGTCAGCATCGTGTACCGAAGAATATCGTGTCAGATCAAGGATCCCAGTTCACCTCAAGATTCTGGCAAAAGCTGCATAGAGTTTTGGGTACGAACTTGAATTTTAGCACAGCTTACCATCCGTAGACAGATGGCCAAACAGAAAGAGTAAATCAAATCATAGAAGATATGTTGAGAGCATTTTCTCTAGCAAACATGATCAGTTGGGATCAAAACTTGCCCTATGCAGAGTTTTTTACAACAACAGTCATCAATAAAGTCTTCAGATGTCCTCATTTGAAGCTCTTTATGGAAGGAAGTGTAGAACACCTTTGTATTGGACTGAAATAGGCGAAGGGCAAGTGCTTAGACCGGAAATCCTGAAGGAGGCCAAAGATCAAGTTTGGTCAATTAGAGAAAAGTTGAGAATCGTTCAGACCAGGCAAAAAAGTTATGCTGATAACCGTCGTCGAGACTTAGCTTTTGCACCTAGAGATCATGTGTACTTGAAGGTTTCACCTCTCAAAAGGAATGTGTCGCTTCAGAGTAAGCGGGAAGCTTGCACCACGATACATCGGACCCTTTCCAATCCTTGTCAGAAGAGAAGTTGTATACAAATTGGAGCTCCCACCTTAGCTGTCAAATGTGTCTGATGTCCTCCATGTGTCTCAATTGAAGAAGTGTCTGCATGTGCTGAAAGAGCAGATGCCATTGGAAACAGTTGATCTGCAGGAAGATCTCACCTACAAGGAGCAACCCATCAATATTTCGGAAGTAGCAGAGCGCGTGATGAGGAGCAAGATCATTCAATTTTGTAAAGTTCAGTGGAGCAATCACACCGAAGAGGAAGCCACCTGGAGTGAGAAGAGGACCTGAAAGCCGAGTTTTCGCACCTGTTCTCTAGTCAGCCCAAATCTCGGGGTCGAGATTCCCTTTAAGTGGGGTAGGTTTATAGCATCCCAATTTTTTAGGTTTTTTTTTTGAAAATTTGCAAAATAAAAATAACCATTTGGTTTTGTTGAATTGCTAAAGCTTACGCTCGTTTTGCTCTTTGTTGCGACGCTCCTCCTCCCAGATCTCACTGACACTTTTGGCATCCCACTCGTCGTAGTCGATTTGCCTCTGGTCGTGTAGGTGGATCTCTTGGTCGATCCACTTGCGGTAGCCACATAGCAGATCCGGGGACTACTGGTAGACAGGAGAGGTTATTAGTGCGTACTTTGAAAGAGAAAAGCTCAGGAACATACAGTCCATGTGGCACTGACGTGGTTTTTTCTGAATTTCCTTTTAAAAATTAAATTGGCCAAAAATCAAAATCCCCCGCTGACATCAGCTAACGCAATAAAGTGATTTTCCTTTAAAAAATAATTCCAAAAATCCTGATTTTCTTCATTTTATGTGTTTTTAAACTTCCGAGAGCCCGTTCTCCCTCGTTCAAACTCCGATTCGAGTGATTCAAATTTCTAAATTTAGTACCTTTCATTTGGTTTTAGTTTGATAATTTTTGTATTTTATTTAGAATTGTTTTATTCATTTGTCTCTTTTCGCACGTATAGATTCTAGCGTTTCGAAAGAATTCTTGGACCCGACGACCGAAGCATCTCAACTCTTCAATGAAGACAAGTCGTAGACCTTTAATAATGTCATACCTAATTTATAAAATTATATTGTTTGATATAAACATGCATGGCTAGTTGTATACAAATGGTTTCGGGAATAGTTAATTACCTAATTGTCATTATGCCTCCTTGATAAATTGAGAATGACATGAACCCTTGGACACCATAGGTTTGGTTAATTTTAGCTGGACATATTTTAGTACCAACTTGGGTATCGTTTATGCTTAGCCATGCTTTAGCTATACGATGGAATTCATGATCACGTGCTCTGATCATTTCGAACTTGACTTAACGAAATATGGAATTATGGCATGGCCACTGTTAATAAAAGTTATTGTGCCATGGCAGGGATTGCTATTTGGTTGGGTTGAACCAAAAATGATTTATACTTAGACGAGTGATCGTGCAGTAAAGGGGATGATTTTGGGATGTGGTTGCCTTACCTGAGTAGTCACTAATGACTTAACTTTGTGCGCCATTGATCTGGGCCATACGTGCAACCACAAGTCCATTTATGGGGTGGACTGGGTCAACTAATTAGCAATGCTTTGAGTTGGTTCTGTTTGGGTTGATAAGTGGCCCAAGAGGGGGACCGGGACGACGAATCCTTAGTGAGCAGAACTAAGTCAAAATGGAGCTTTGTAAAAGCCCTATGATAATCACCTAGTCGCACGCCTTCGGAAGCGTGTCATGTCTGACATTATAAGATGATTATCTCTTGTGGGTCAAGCTGTACAACCTCTGCAGAGTGTAAAACTATTCGAATAGCTGTGTCCCCGGTTATGGACAATGCCTGGTGATTTCACACGAGGGGTAGATTTTCTCAAAAATATGGAATGGTTTGGATGGATCTGAGTAGTTGATTTTGGTTGATGGTTGGAAAGTGAACGGGGTGTTCACTAGTTGCTTCAAAGAAACACGATTACTTATGTATTAATCTTTTAAATTGTGCTTTACAATCTACCTACTATATTTACTGTCAATATTGCTTTCTGCAAAATAGCCATAAAGCTATCCTTGTCAAGCCTTGCATGAATACTACTTGCATACATTTCCCTACGACATGTTGAGTACTTTGAGTACTCACGACTTTGCGTTATTTGTTGATCAGTCACCAAAGAAGACCCAGGGAACACCGAATTCTACGAGGAAGACTACTTCGAAGATTATGCCAACTATGTCGCGTCCTGCACTCCATTGTCGGTGAGCATGTCGAATGGCTACCACGAGATGTTGGGTTTCTGCTGTAAATTTATCTTTTGTTGTTAAGCCATACGTGGCAACTCTGTAAGACTTGACCATAAGGTCTTTTTGCCACTAAGTAATATTAATTTGTCTACTTCCTCATTATTTTGTTGTGTGGATATGATTGTCATCGATGATGTCACTATGTAAGCTAGATACTGATCTGGGACTAGTTCAGAATACACAGAGGGCTCGGATTCAGTGATCCGGGGTCCCGACACTGTCCTCCCACGTTGTAGACCATCAGCAACGTCGTTGTTGATACGCCGAAGGCAGTCATACTGCAAGCAAACCGAGATCGGACACTCTTCAGGACACCGTTGTACACCTCGGACATGTTGGTTGTCATGATTCTATACCGTGCACCACCGGTGTTGTGTAGCAGTGACCATTTCTCCAAGTCTGATGCGTGCGAGTTTACCCACTATGTGAACTCTCCAACTCTGGTGGAGCCTCCTGCCGCTGCCCCTGCCTCGATGTCCCAGGAATTCCTGACATGCTTGCTGATCTCCTTGTCCAGTTGTCTCCACACGACGTCAAATTTTTGCCTTTGGTTCTGTATGCATAGCTTCTTGAAGGTTTTCATCGGGTATTTGCTTTGAAACCTTGTGTGGAAGTTCGCCGTGAGATGCCTCATGCACCATCGGTTCATCAGGTCATTCCACTAGAAGGGGGGTTGTGTCCTGTTTTGCATCGTCCTCAACGCGGACAACAACCCTGTATTGCAGTCTGAGATGGCGCACACACCTGGGCAGTCTTGAACCACCGCCTACTTCACGTTTGCAAGGAACCACATCCAACTATCTGTGTTCTCGCTCTCAACAATCGCGAAGGCCACGGTTAACTTGTCGTTCGTGTCGGCTGCAACCACGGTGAGGATGGTGCTCTTGTACTTCCCAGTGAGGAAGGTGTCATCCATCGACTGCACGGGACGACAATACCTGAACCCTTCGCTCGCCTAGGGGAAGGCCCAGAATACTCTGTCAAGGACAAAAGAATT
This sequence comes from Phyllostachys edulis, assembly GCA_036346405.1. NCBI lineage: Eukaryota > Viridiplantae > Streptophyta > Magnoliopsida > Poales > Poaceae > Phyllostachys > Phyllostachys edulis. The sequence goes on along the minus strand of CM070546.1, from coordinate 13,314,346 downwards.
CGGCCCCTTCGTAGGTTGCACTCGCTCCAGCTTGTTAATGTATGTCCCGGGATTTGATTATGCAACCTGATGAAGCATTCTTGGGACAAAGTCGTAGGCCTCTTCATATGTGTCGAACATACGCTCTCGGACGTTTCGTTTCACCCACCACACCTATTTGTAGCCAACCGGGAAGCCCACCATATTGACAACATCTGCCAAAAGAAGCTTCGGCGAGATAGATACATCACCTACGACGAGGTGACTTATCAGCTCCGCAACATATGACGAGGTCAGGTTGCGGTGCCTATGAAGTGGCTCTGCAAGCTCGCATGTGTGATCCTTGAGCACCGTTATGCGGAAGTCCATGGTTGCGCCACTAAACCGCTGCGCACGAACCTTGCCAGGGCAAGATCCATGCAAACACCTCACGATGTAGGTGTCAGGGTTGGACCTGTGGACCCGATACATCCAGCTAATGTTGACGGCGTATCTGGCAATGGCATGTTGGGCAGCGCTCTTATTAGGGAAGCGCTGCCCTAAGAGTATAGTGTCTTCATTGAATCCCCACTCCGCCTCCTCTGCCTGTGGTAGAACCAGGGATGTTGCTGCGATGTCATCCAATCTAGGTGGGACATACGCAACATCGGTGGTCACAACACCACCAAATACACCTCCCGTACCGGCTTCTCCATCAGGCTCCTCCCCAGAACTAGCACTACTACCAAAAGGCTAATACTAGACGCCTCATCACAGACAGTTGATCAAAGCCGTCTGTATTAAATACAATCACAGATGGTTTTGGTTAGCGACCGTTTGTGTTAATTTCTTTGCTAAAAACTGTCTGTGAAGAGGTAAAATCACATATGGTTCATTTTGAAAACCGTCTGTGATACTTCACAAACGGTTATCACACGCAGTATTAACATGAACCGTCTGACTTCCCGCTCTCTTCACAGACAGTTTGTATTAAAAACCATCTGTGATAATTTCATTTATTACAGACCTGACCCTCACAAATCAATCTGTCTTAAATTCCTGCTCTGTTCTCACTGTTGCTGCTGGAGGTGGGGCTTTGAGGCAATTTGGTAGAAGGAGACCGCGCGGATTTGGTAATTTGTTCTTGACTATCAATAGTTAGTACGTAATTAAATTATTCCGTGCATTATATTCTAAATCTAGCTTGGGAAAGAGAGAATTGAAGATGGTTTAGATCTAGTTTTTTTGTGTTGTTTTGCAAGTGTTGCATGGCTTCTTGCCATCTGAAGTTGGGCGTGGGCTATCTATAATGTGTTTGTGATGAACAACCTGCCCCTAGGGTGCATTGGTGTTTTTTAGTTTATTAGAAATACATATTTCAAATGACATATCAAAAGTTGCATCTATAATATTCTAATTAATTAATTCAATATTTAACACCAAATTGTTATATGCGTCGCGTAGATGGACCGAAACTGGATGTACGCTGGCAACCGTGTGAGCGAAGAGTACATTAATGGCGTGTCTGCTTTTACAAGAGCTGCCGAGGAGGATATGTTGAATAAGGGGGTGGAATATATGTACTGTCAATGCATTGACTGCAAGAATCGGAAGATGTTTAACAATAGAGCGTAGATCGAAGCACACTTGATTCGAAGGGGTTTCAAAAAGGGCTATACATGTTAGACCAATTATGGTGAAGAGCAGATTATACAGGAAGGTAGTAATAACGACATCGCCAACGAAGTCAACGATATGCCGCCGGATGATGTCGATTATGGTTCCAATTTGGATAGGCTGCACGATGACAATCTAGATCAGATGCTTCGTAATGCAGAAGAGAATTGTGATGAGAGGGAGTATGTTGAATTCCAGGACTTGACGGAGGACTTGGAGAAACCTTTGTTCCCAGGCTGCAAGCCGGAATACACAATGTTGGCATCCGTGCTTGAACTGCTGAAATTGAAGGTAAGCAACGGTTGGTTGATGCAAAGTTGCTGCATTGGCACTCGGAGGAGCGTAAGAATGACAGAAAGCTAAGACACCCTGCTGATTCCGCCCAGTGGAGAAACATTGATAGGAGGTTTGCAGACTTCGGTGCGGAACCGAGGAATATAAGGTTTGGATTGAGTAAAGATGGAATGAATCCTTTCGGTAACATGACCAGCTGACATAGCACTTGGCTCGTGACTCTCTGTATCTACAACTTTCCTACTTGGTTGTGTATGAAACGAGAGTATATTTTACTATCGATACTGATCCAGGGGCCGAAGCAACCTAGAAATGATATTGATGTGTACCTAGCACCATTGCTGGAAGATCTAAGAATACTGTGGATTGAAGGGGTACAAGTACGGGATGCGTACAAATGAGAGAACTTCACATTACGCTCCTTGTTGTTCTACGTCATAAATGATTATCTTGCCCTTGCCAACCTATCCGGCCAGAGTACAAAAGGGGCCAAAGCATGTACTCACTACTTAGATGATACCGAGAGTGTGTGGTTGAAGCACTCGCGTAAAATCGTGTACATGCGTCACCGTAGGTTCCTTCGGATGGCTCACCCATACCGCAGGATGATGAAACAATTTGACGGAGAGAAGGAGGACAGTTTAGCTCCAAGGCATTTAAGCGAAAAAGAGGTCTATGATATGATTAAAGATTTAGATGTTGTGCTTAGAAAGGGACGTAAATCGAGGACCCGTGAGAAGAACATCTAGAAGAAGAGATCAATATTTTAGGACTTATCTTATTGGGAGCATCTAGAAGTTCGCCACTGCATCGACGTCATGCATGTAGAGAAGAATATATGTGACAACTTGATTGGTCTCTTACTGAACATTCGTGACAAAACAAAGGATGGTGTCAACGCATGGCTTGACTTGGTTGATATGGATATCAGACCTGAGTTAGCACCAATAAAGACCGATAAAGGACAAACGTATCTTCCCCCTACTTGTTACACTCTGTCTAAGGCCGAGAGAACTGAACTGTGCTAGTGCTTGCATGGTGTGAAAGTTCCGTCAAGTTACCCCGCCAACATGAAGAAACTTGTTTCGATGGAAGATTTGAAGTTAATTGGCATAAAGTCTCATGATTGTCATGTGCTGATGACACAAATGTTTCCTGTTGCAATTAGAAGTATTTTGCCAATCAAGGTCCAAGAGACAATCATGAGGTTGTGTTATTTCTTTAACACAATTGCTCAAAAGACCATCAATCCTGAAGGACTAGATGCTCTGCAGGACGAGGTGGTGACGACTCTATGTGATCTTAAGATGTATTTTCCTCCATCATTTTTTTATATCATGGTCCATCTCATTATTCACATTGTGAGGGAGATAAAGATGTGCAGGCCCGTGTTCCTACATAGCACGTACCGGTTTGAGAGGTTCATGGGAATTCTCAAGTCATATGTACGAAATCGATCTCGGCCAGAGGGTAGCATCGTCGAAGGTTATGCAACCGAAGATGTCATTGAGTTCTGCGTCGATTACATGACTCAGGTCGAACCGATAGGTGTGCCTCGATCTCGCCATGAGGGGAGGCTCAATGGTATTGGTACCATCGAAAGGAAAGCAATCACTCCAGATATGGATGCATATGCTCAAGCCCATTTCACGGTCTTGCAACACATGACTGAAGTGTCCCCGTATATCGACCAGCACAAGGACGTGCTTCGACAACAGAATCTGAAGCGACCAGATGTTTGGATCACGAGACAACACAATAGTCGGTTCAACCAATGGTTGAAGGAGTGACTCGTCAGGAGCTCGTCAAGTGATATGCTAACATGGTTGGCAAAAGGGCCAACATTTACAGTTATGACATAGCGAGGATACGACATAAATAGGTACACATTCTATACACAGGCTTAGGATATAAAGAGAACTAACCAGAATAGCGGTGTCCGCATAGATACGTTCAGTACCAATGGGCCGAGGAGCTCCTACTATGGGCTCATAGAGGAGATATGGGAGCTCGACTACATGCTTTTCAAGATCCCCCTGTTTCGGTGCCGTTGGGTTTATTTCCCACAGGTGAAGGTCGACTAGTACGGCGTCACTACTGTGGACCTCGAACATGTCAGATACAAAGGTGAACCATTCGAACTCACTAACCAAGTTGTTCAAGTCTTCTGTATAACCGACCAGGCAAATAAAAAGCTCCACGTAGTTCTTCATGGAAAAAAGGAGGATTGTCAGAGTTGAGAATGTAGTGGACGAGAAAGAATACAATCAATTTGATGAGTTGCCTCATTTTGGAAATGGTATAAGGGTCGAGGAAGAACAACATGACGAAACTAGCTACATACGCGTCGATCATCATGAAGGGCTAATTTTTAAAGATTGAACAGTGTGTGTATATGTGTTCTGAATGGGTAATTTTAGTTCATTTGAGTTAATTGATTTGTACTGTGAAATGGATGTGCTTGTTTCTAAAATGAATGTGAATTGGATATATACATGTACTCGTTGTGTTTCTGCTTGTTTCAGAGGGCATGGCTAGCACTTTTTGAGGCTAGCCAATAAACAGAACTAGATTTACCAATACAAAAGAATATCACAGCCGGTTTTATCTACAAACTGTCTGTGATAATATATTACAGACGATTTCATCTACAAACTGTCTATGATACACAATCTATCACAGACGGTTATTTATTAGAACCGTCTATGATATTATCAGCCATCACATATGGTTCTATTTTAAAACTATCTGTGATATTATTTATCACATACGGTTTTACTTTAGAACCGCCTGTGATATCCAACCCTATTTATATTCTGATTCTAGGGTTTGCCCGCTTCCCCCACTCAAACAATTAAGTTTATCAACTCTCCGTCCTCCCCCGAGCCCGTCGCCGTCGTCCTCAACGCTGCCTCTTCCCCCAAGCCTGCCGCCTCCTCCCCGAGCATGAGCACGTGTTGCCTCCTCCTGCCCTGAGCTCGCCGCCTCCTCCCCGAGCATGACCACACGTTGCCTCCTCCTCCCCCGAGCCCGCCGCCTCCTCCCCGAGCACGCCGCCTCCTCCCCGAGCACGTGTCGCCTCCTCCTCCCAGGGCAGTGGTGGCCTCCCCTTCGACAACGCCTCGCCTTTGCTCAGTCTTGCTCCTGCTCGTCCTTCTCCTCAATGCCCAAAGGTAACCGATGTCGAGTTGCCGACCCCGACACCCCTTTCCCTCACTCTTTCTATCAATAATATGTCATGCTGTCGTGGTCCTCATGGACTCATGATAATTGCGCCGGTATCTAGTTCAGACACTGAGTAGTATGAGGTGTTGTACTTGTTTTAGGAATTTGTATTTGTTCTAATTAGTGATTCATATGGCATTTGTTTTGATACTGCTACGTACTGGAATATATTGCAATGTGGTGGGCTTGAGATGAATGCTATATGATGATAATAGTCTTGTGCTAAAATTGTTTTGATAATCGGGTTTGAACTTGAGCTCTAATTAGAATGCTTACTCTACCTCTGAGAGCAATATCAAAATATTAAATCTTAGCTTTATGCTGATTTGATTTGTTCACAAGATGTTTGTGTTGAGCATATTATTCCTTTTAAATGACTTGGAGGATTTACATGTTAATTAGTCATTGTATTGGTCCTAATTTCTTCCCTGCACATCCCAATTATTTATTAATTGGTGTGTATACCCATACACATAGAGATCGAATCTTATGATAATATGTTCATGCGTGTCAAAACTTCTATGTCTTGTGAAGATGTCTTCCGTTCATTCTTCGTCATAAATGCGCCTCATGTGTACGATCGTAGTCCTCTAGAATATCCAAGCGCGGTAGAGGAATATTAAGAAGGCCCAGAGGGCGATTTACCATCACGAGAGGTTGATGAGTGCAGGACCCTATCAATCCTCATTGAGCAGCGTCGCGTGCGGAGAACGGTCGAAATAGTTGCACGGGAACGGGTCAACATCACATACGGTTCGTGAAAGGAGTTGACCAAAGTTCAGAAAGGTGAGCTGCTGACGGATATTTTCAAATCGTTTGAGATCCCGAAACAACACCTGGACTCCATGCGATGACACGCGTTGCTACAGGCGTGCAAAGCGTGGAAGAACTTTAAGAGCACGCTTGTCAAGAACTACGTGGAGAAGGATTTGAGGTCTTTCCATAAGTATCCGTTCTTAGAAGAGTATTGGGAAGACTTTGTGGCGAAGAAGACGACAGATGATCTTAGGAGTGAAAATACGGCGCACAGGGCCCTCCAGGCAAAAAAATACGCACTCCCACAAACTCGGCACCGCTGGGTATGCGCGTAAAATCTCGCAATGAAGGGATCAGGACCAACATGCAAACCTTTCGAATGCCTCCCCACCATTTGTCGAGATCATTGATAAGCGCGCCCGAAACTGGCTAAGAGCGAGGTTAGCTGTCGTGTCTTCGGGGTCCATCTCCTTTCCAAATCTCGCAGGCGAGGAAGTGTCTCAGTGCCTAGTAAGATATCAAACCACCTAGTTTGTAATTACTCCATAACTTCATAGGAAGTGAAATGACATATCGAGCTATTGCAGGGAATGCTGAGTGCACAATCTTCCCAAGACTCATTCCAGGCAGTTAGAGAGAGAGATATGCTCTCCGAAGCCCTGGGAAACACGATGGATTCCCACAGGACTCCGGGCGCGTACCGGAATAGGAAGAGAGCCAAAATCGAGCATGATGCAAAGCTACGAGAGGAGATTTGTGAATCCCTCAGAGATGAGATCACTGAATCCATCATAGATGAGATCGATGATCGCGTCAAAGCTGAGACGTGAAGGTAGATGGAGAGCCTTGAGGAAAGGTTTAGGAAAAATCAGTTACAAGCCCTTGCCCCTACTATGCTAGCTACCCCCCCAAACTTCCGAGTAGCTGCGTGTCCAACCCTAACCCTTCCCCAAAAGGTGACGACATATTTCCTATCGATGACATCCTAGTAATAATTATTATCTCTGGAATGCTCGATCCATTGATAAGCCTATTGGAGTAGCTAATTTTGTATCGTTATGTTGGTGGCGATGAAGTGCAAGCTCCAAGTGAGACATGCCTCTGTTGCCCTAGATGCTGCTTGGGGCCAGGTGTATCCATACGATGTCGGGGTTTTGGTGCACGTGTAAATCCAATGCCAGGTTTCGCAAAAGTGAATGTGGATGGTGTTTATGCCAATTTCGTGATCGTCCCATTGCAGATTCCCCCAGACGACGAGGTCATGACTCTAGGGCAAGCCATTGGAACATTCATCCAGTGGCCCAAGAGGGACATCTGCCTAGAGCTACCTGCTCTAGTGTCAATTTCATGGGAATGTCTTGCAACGGTGTCAAGTCCCCGTGAGCTACCTGCACTAGAGCTAGCTGCACCGAAGCGGCAAGGGCACGGTGCATCACATGCATCTACACCTCGTGCTAGGTCGACTCTCGTGAAGTCGACATCTAAAACACGAGGCAGCAAGGGCAAATCGAAGATGGTCGACTCTTGTTCTGATATCCCATTCTTACCATTGGCCCAGAAATTCGTGCTAAGTAAGCCGTTGGTCAAGAATATAGAGTGCCACCCTACCCTAGGAATGGCTTGCGCGAGATTGCATATATGGTACATGGAACAGGCCAACAAGACGGATGAACAACGGCGCATGGGTATCACCGTCAAGTTCAAGAAGGATCATCTTAAGCATGATCGTCAAGACTGTGTCTTGACAGTGACCTTCGATGACTTGTTCTTTCTCTTCAACCTCAGCGCCCTCAACGTCTCACTCATGCGATGCTGTACACTGTAAATGTGTACAATCATGGTCAACGTTCGTGTAATACCGATAAATGTTATATATAAGTCCTTACTTTTGTGTGTGTGTATATATATATGATTTCTAAAGCCGAAGTAAGGAATTCACCGGTAGGTTTCCTCGACCCACACTTGGTCTCCTGGCAAACCATCATGGAGAATGTAAAATTCGTCGAGGATTACATAACAGAGTCAATGCTGGCTCACTACGATAAGGAATTTATACTTTTGCCCTACAACCAGGAGTAAGTGCTGCACTAGTGGCTATACTTGTTGATTTTTACTTTATAAGCAACATGAACTTAGGTTTAATGACCATGGAGACATACCTGTGTAGGTTCCACTGGATTCTAATTGTAATTATACCAAAACGGAACAAGGTAATATACCTAGATTCCCTAAAGAGGGCCACACACGACTTCACAATTCTCAGACAATTAATTGATGGGTAAACACATTTCCTCCACAGATAACTCTATCGTGCAGTCTTTCCTTCCTTTGTAATGGCTAATGCTAAGTTCTTGGAATCACGTAGGTCGTTCAAGACGTACTTTGCAAAAGGAGGTATATGCAAGGGAGGGATCCCGCGATACAATCTAAAATTCCCGGTATTCGCTAGTACACAATAATCCTATATAACACTTCGTAGTAATGCCTCTCGAACTAACCAATTCTATTTTTGCAGTGCCATGAGCAGCCGCCAGTCTGCAACCTCTATGGATACTATGTTTGCCACAACATGGAACTACTCGTCAGTTTTGCGATAACCAATGATCCTCAGGTTTGTCAATCTTACAATAAGTATGTCATACTTACCAATTTATATAAGAACAAATTTAATCTTCCTAACGACAGGTTGCGAGCATCGCTACTACTGCATTGGAACAGGGCCAGCTCATAAATATTCGAGGACAGTTTGTGTCTGTCGGTGTTTTAGAACCGATCTTACGTAAAGATTGTATGATTCAGAGGGTCTCCAAGAATGAAATCACATAGAGAAATTGACACGAGGATTTTTATACAGGTTCAGGCCTTCTCCAGAGAGAATAACAACCCTACTCCTATGTGTGTATGGTATTGAGCGTATTTTCTACAATCAGGAGAAAGATAAAGACTATTACAGAGGATAGTGTCTATCTTCTCGATTGCCTTCTGTCTAGATCTCTGTTGTCTCCTCCATTCCTCTCTGACCGCCACCTTTATATAGTCGGTGAAGGAGTGACCGTTTCTCCAGGTGAAGTGGCGCCTCATCAGTTCCTATAACGGGCGCATGTTTGCAGTAATCACCGGGGTATTAACATCGTGCCGTCTGGCAGTTACTTGTCAGAGATAATGGAGTTTATATGCTGTTACTCTATAGAATAATAGCGTATATTGACTGCTTGAATTCCCCAATCAATTGGACTCACTCGTGCAGTGAGGTTACATTGATCATAGGGTGGTCGTGGTGACCTAGTCGTAGAAGAGCTTCACGACCATAAAGTAGTCATAGAATAACTTCTGTTGGATAGTGATCGTAGAAGAACTTACGACCATGAGGTAGTCGTAGTAGGACTTCGACTATGGGGGTGGTCGTAGAAGAACTTACGACCACGGTTGGCTTCTCCTTGTAAATATCTGGGGTATACTCGGGGACCATATGATGTCATATTTACCCATAATAAAATTATAGATAAATGATAAAATGAGGATTATTAGATCCTCGTCATCTAGCCCGATTTCAAGTGAGCGTAACTTACTTGGGAAAGAAATCGTAGATGGTCTTATGACCACGAGAGGGTTATAGAACAATGGTCGAAGGAAAAACTCTTTGACACTTGTACATCATTTTGACCAGAAGTAAAACCTTTCCGATTGATATTTCATTTGACCAGAAAGCCTTGGTCAAGAAAGTAATTTTGCTTGAGGTGCAAAGACAAACCTGATTTTTTCGAACAGACAAACTAGAGAATCGTGTCGACTCTCACGAGCACATCTGTTGGAGGCGGTTCAGCGGTGGTAACCCTTGGATTGCCCGTCTTTTACTCGAACGCGGTTATAAATACTTACCGAGGTGAGATTCGGGTTTTCGTACTATCCTTGTTCTTGCAGAGAGCTCTGGAACAAATTGCTACTGTTGGTGAATATCATCGACAACTTGTAGAGCTGCGACAGGAGAAAGCGAAACTCTGTGAACAGGCAGAGAGGTGGTAAGTCACTGTTACTCGTAGTCGTTTTTGGTTTGACTACTTATACAATGCTTATGGGATTTGTCGTGGAAAAACTCACGACTAGGTGCTGGTCGTAGAAAAATTTACGACCAATAGTTTGTCATAGAAGAACTTACGACTAGATCAATGGTCGTAGAAGAACTTACGACCACCTGGTTAGTGCTCATGTCCATTCTTAACCTTTATAGGTTAAAAAGTGATGAAAAGACCACTGGTGACTCGCTCGATTATGAAAAAGCGAGGCGAAAAAGCTAAGGGAAGAAAAAAGACCTCTTGAAGAAACTCCGGAGACCAACTCTGCTGACTCAAAACTTGTAGGAAGTGATAAGCGATGAAGTCTTGAACTTAAGACCGCTTATGTTGTTGATCTTTACCTTTTTAACTCTTGCTTCTTTTCGAGAAAAAGAAGGCGAAATGAGAAGGCTTCAAATTGAAGTCAAAGATAAAACTTTAGTTGTTCACGAGATTTCTCGCATTGCCGATGATAAAGATCAAGAGATTGAGAGATTAAGATCTCGTGACGGAGTAAGCAATTCTTTACTGTAGTCATTCTGAGTTCTTTTCCTTTTCTAACTCTCATTTCTTTTTAGAAATTGAGCTCGGCCAGGAAGGCTCGAAACTAAGGATCAAGAAAAAACCATGATCCTTACTTGAGACCATCGCATTGCTTAAGAAAACACAAAGGATATTAGATTATGGGAGGAGAGGTATGAAAAGACCATTGCTTCCCATAATGATGAAATCGAGAAATTAGATTCTCGACTGGTAGGTAAGGACTTCTTTATCTGTGATCAAGTTCTTCCCTCTTTTAGGAGTTATTTTTGCTTGACCAGTCTTACCCTTTTTCAGAGCAAGTAGCCGAAAATAAACAACTCATGAGGCTTGACTCGTAACCAAGAGGATATGAAGTCGACGAAGATTAATCTTCAAGACAACATCTTGCTCCTGAACAATATACTTGGTGAGCTACGTGGTGAGGGAAAAACTCCTCAAGAAGACACGATAGCTGCTCATATAGGTACTATTGGAGAACAAGTTGGGACTTTGCGAGAGCTGGTGACTACTTTGAAGGCCAACCAAGCTGACTCAATAAAGGAGGCGGGCGAAGGTGTAATAAGTTATGCTTTGGCAAAACTTAAAACTCATGACTCCAGCCTTAATGTGCAACCAATCGAAGTTGATTTCGACTGCCCTGAGGCAGAAGCAAGTCGTTTAATTGAAGAAATGCAGCCAGTCGGCAGGAAGATCTCGGAGGAGATGCAACTGGGATCTCCTTCTTCAGAGTAGCTTATAATGAAAACCTGTGAAAACAAGCTTTTGTTGATGTAATATATATAATCCATCCTGTTTCCTGCAAATCATCTTGTCGAGTAGTTAGAAACTCAAAAGATAATTGACGAAAGAAAGACTAAGAATCAAAGTCAAATTAATAACTTTATCTTAGCCCCCGTCTATTTGCTTAGTTTGTTTAGATAAACTAAGTAAATAGTGTGAAGAGGGTTTTGAAAACAGAGAGGTTTGGTTAACTTGTAGTTTTTTATCACAAATGTCATGCACTGGTCGAAAGAGTAGGAACGAATCGACACTAGGAAGTTCCTTCTAGTGGGCAGGACCACGTGCAGAGAGGAAAGACTTCGACTAGGAGATGTTACCAACTCCGACCAGATTAATCAAATCGAGAACGGCAACTTGAGTTAGAAAAACGTCTAGAGGACTTTTAAAAATTCGTTCGACCTTTTTCGGTGGACTCGATAGGTCTGTCCTGGTAGCAAGAGTAGAAAACTAAACAACGCTAGGAAGTTTCTTCTAGTGGGCAGGACTACATGCAGACAGGAAAGACTTCGACTAGATGTGTTTCTTCCTCTAACCAGATGGAACGGACCAAGTACACTAAAAGCAGCTAAATAAATCTCAAAAAGTGCACTCTGCTTAGAGTATTTTTCAGAGTAAGTGAAGAAATAAACTAAAGTGAAAAAGAGTGGCTTTGAAAATATTTCGACCATATTTTATTGAACCCAAGCTCTTTGTATTGGCGACAAAAGTGAGTGCAGTCGACACTAGGAAGTTCCTTCTAGTGGGCATAACCACGTCTTGAAGAGGAAAGGCTTTGACTAGTTGATGTCACTTTCTTTGGACCGTGTAAAAAAAAGCGGGTGTTTGAAATGTAGTCGAAAGATTATGAAAGCGCTACTCAAAAATAAGACAATAGAGTAAGAGGAACACGAGGCTTTATTATGCGAATGGTTTATTACACATAAAACTTGCATAAGCGGCGATGTTCGGGAACTCGAGAGAACACAGCCGTCTTCCATTACCAATCGTCTGAAGCCACGGCCGTGTAATTTAGACCACTATATAAGGACCTTCCCACTTGGGAGAAATTTTATTCGATTAGACTTGGATTGGCGGGCGTCAATACCAAGTCACCTCTGACAAAAATTGCGAGGTTGGACCTTACAATCGTAGTATTTTGCGAGGGCTTTTGGTAGGCTATTTGAGCAATTAAGGCTGGTTTCTCTTTTCTTGAGTAGGTTGATGTCATCTGCTCGAAGCTGTTCCTAGTTGGAGTCGTTGAAAGCTTCGACTCGTGTTGACCGTATCTTTAGTTCCGGAGGAAGCATAACTTCGGCTCTAAAGACTAGGAAAAAAGGTGTTTCACCTGTAGCCCGGCTAGCAGTTGTACGAACAACCCATAATACAAAGGGTAATTCTTGTACCCAAGCCCCCGAGCGCTTGACAAGTTGGTCGAAGACTCGGGTTTTGATCCCCTGCATTATTTAGCCGTTTGCACATTCGACTGCCCCATTGCTTTGGGGATGGGCAACAGAAGCGTAACATAGCTTAGTAACCAACTCGTCACAAAATTCCTTTAAAATTTTTGTGCTCAAAAAATGTTTACCATTATCTGTGATTATTCGACTTGGAACTCCAAATCGAGTAATTACGCGTCTCATCATGAATCGTTTCTTTGCTTCCGTTGTTATCGATCCTGAGTTAGCCTTGATCCATTTTGTGAGCGTATCAATAGCCACAAAAGGAACTTCGAAACCTCCACGGAGCTTTGGGGAACAGTCCTAGGATATCGAGACCCCAAGTCGCAAAAGGGAAAGATAGAGGTATCGTTTGTAATGCCTGAGCTGATTGGTGTATTTGCTTGCTATAAAACTGGCATTGGACACACTTTTTAACCAACTCTTTGGCATCGTACAAGGCTATTGGCCAGTAGAAACCTTGTCGAAAGGCCTTACCGATCAATGTTCTGTAGGAAGCATGAGTTCCACAGATGCCTCCGTGTATGTCTTGAAGGAGTGTTAACCCTTCGCTCTACGAAATGCATCGCATGAGCACCCCTTGAGTGCCTCGTTTATAGAGGACTCCTTCGACCAAAGTATACATTTTGGCTTTTCGGGATAAGCGATCTGCCTCGGGATCGTCTTCGGGTACGGAACCCTTCTGAAGATACTTGTAGATGGGAGCCATCCAGGTATCCTCGTATTCTAGAGAGGCTGTCTCAATAGGAGGTGTCTCTGGTTCTTCGACCAGGGACGGCCTCTGGAGTTTTTCCAAGAAGACTCCTTTTGGTACTATAAATCGGGAAGAAGCTATTCGAGCAAGCTGGTCTGCGAGGAAATTATCCTTTCGAGGGATGAATTGTGCCTTAAAACCGAAAAAATGCTTTTCTAGCTTACACACTTCCGATAAGTACCGAGACATTGTCGGATTAGAGCACTGGTACTCTTTTCCGACTTGATTCACGACTAGTTGAGAGTCTCCTCTCACGAGTAGTCGGCGAATCGAGAGTGCTTTCGCAGCTCGTATGTCAGCTAGCAAACCTCGTGATACGCCACGTTGTTAGTGGCACGAAAGTTTAATTGTATGGCATATTTTAAGGTCTCTCCGGTAGGAGATACCAGGACCACCCCAGCCCCCGAGCCACTTAAAGTAAGTGATCCGTCAAAGTACATCGTCCACTTGTTGTGGGAATCATACTAGGGATCCTGAACAGGTTCAGGATTTGTCCATTCGGTGACAAAGTCTGCCAAGATCTGGGATTTAATGCCCATTCGGGACATGAAATGGAGGTCGAACTCTCCAAGTTTGACTGACTATTTTGCCATGCGTTCCACTGTTTCCCTATTCTGGAGGATCGCTCTCAAGGGAAACTCAGATGGTACAACTATTTTGTGCACCTAAAAATAATGCCGCAGTTTCCTCGAAGACATGAGGAGGGCATATAGAAGTTTTTGGACCTGAGGGTAATGCTCCTTAGGCGTGTAAACTTCACTTACGTAATAAAGCTGAGTCGTTATGCGTTTTCACATTCGACCGATCTTTGCGCTCCTTGCACAATGGCGTGGCAGCTAGGTAAATTAAGAGTGTCTCTTCTGGCCTCAGAGAAACCAGAATAGGAGCACTTGTAAGATACCTCTTAACATCCTCAAAGGCAGCGTTTGCCTCTTTCGACCACTTAAAACCCTCTTGCTTCCTTAGAAGTTTGAAGAAGGGTAGTCCTTTTTCTCCCAGCCGCGCGATGAAACGACTTAAAGCCACCATGCACCCTGTGAGTTTCTGGACTTCTTTCTTCGTGGTCGGAAGGCGCATTTGGACAATGGCCTGTATCTTTTCAGGATTTGCTTCGATTCCTTGGATAGATACTAGGAATCCAAGCAATTTTCCTGAAGAGACTTCGAACACACACTTCTCAGGATTGAGTTTCAAGCAGTGTTTTCTAAGGTTGTCAAATGTTTCTTGTAGGTCAGTGATATGATTAAGTCTCTTGATATTTTTAATGACTAGATCATCAACATAGCCTTCCAGGTTTCGACCTAGTTGAGATGAAAAAGTCGATTGCATGAAGCGTTGAAAAGAAGCGCCGGTATTTTTTAGACCAAATGGCATTTTGACATAGCAAAATATACCAAATGGTGTAATGATTGCGGTCTTTTCTTCATCGTCTAGACACATATTGATCTGGTGGTAACTAGAATATGCATCTAGAAAACTTAACACTTCACAACAAGCAGTAGAATCAACCAACTGATCGATACGAGGTAAAGGGAAATCATCTTTTGGACAAGCTTTATTTAGATCGATGAAGTCTCGATATATCGCCATTTGGATTCGACTTCCTAACCATTACTGGGGTTAGCCAACCACTACGGGTGGTCAACTTCTCTTATAAAGCCTGCTTTAAGTAGCTTGTCTAATTCTGATTTGATAGCATCTCGTCGATCAGGGGGAAATCCGTAATTTTTATTTTATGGGTACTTTATCAGGCCGTAAAGCTAGCCTGTGCCCGATCACCTCCCTGGGGACTCCGGGCATGTCGGATGCTTGCCACGCGAAGACATCTGTGTTAACTCGGAGGAAGGTGATGAGGGCGTCTTCCTACTTGGGGTCGAAAGTATCCCCTGATGCGAACAGTCTTCGAGGGCTCCCCTGCGTCGAGAGGAACCTCTTTGACTTGGTCGTTCGGCTTTGGTGCAGCTTTAGCCTTCGACTTGCTAGTCGAAGGCTGACTTTCTTCTCGAGTTGGTATTTGACCAACCATCTTGATGGATCAACGGTCGTAGGTATGCGCCATCTTCTTGTCACAATGGATTGTGATTACTTCTTTGAGACCTGACATCTTAAAACATTGATACCCGTAATGAGTAGCCATTAACAATTTTGCCAAAGTTGGTCGTCCGAGTATGGTGTTATATGCCGTATCGAAATCGACCACATCAAAGGAAATCTTCTCTGTCCTGAAATTACTTAGTGAACCAAATGTTAAAGGAAGGGAAACTTGGCCAATAGGTTTGGCTGAAGACCCCAGTACGATCCCATGAAAGGAGTATCCTATTGGTCTTACCTTAGTCCTAGGTACTTGCATTTCGTCCAGGGCACTCGTAAACATGATGTTTAACGAGCTGCCACCATCAACTAAAACTCGATTGACTCGACAATTGTTGATGGTGGGTTCGATTACGATCGAATATCGACCTGGTCGAGTCGAAGGGATCGGGTAGTCACCCTTCTCGAAGGAGATGGTGACTTCTGACCACTTCGGTAAATTATTGACGATAGGAGGATCTATGGAGTTTACCTCGCGTTCGACAGCTTTAAGCTGTCGCTTTGATTCATATGCCGATGATCCCCCATAGATATGCTCGACGGTATGTTGCGGATCTTGAAACGACATCTCCTCATCGTCATCCGACAACTTACGACCACTCCTTTGCCCTACCTGCTCAAGAGTGGGAAGTGGTCCTTTGCCGTTGTAGTAGTCCTCGAGTTTTCGTTGGAAAACTCGGCAGTTGCGAAGATCATGTCCTTCCTTTTTATGGAAAGGACACCACCTAGACTTGTCATTCTTCCGATCGGGGCGCTTACCTTTGCCTCGGTCGAAGTATGGTTTGGAACTTCGTGGCTCCTTGTCGTTTACAGCCAAGACCTCCTTAGAACCGCTGGCTTAAGGTTTTTGGCCCTTCGCCGTGTTCTTGGACTTTTTCGGTTTCTTATCCTTCTTTTTGCCACCTTCTCCTATCTCTCGAGAGGTATTGTCTTCCCGATCGATTTTGTTGTTCCATTCGACTGCCTCAAAAGTAGTCGCATACCGATCGGCCATCTCAAGGAGTTCGGCGACGGTAGCGGGAGGATTCAAAGCGATATCCTCTATTATTCTTCTACTGCGGACTCCCTACTTGAAAGCTCTGATGATAGATGAGTCAGAAACCTCTGGAATTGAATTACAAACCTGACTAAAGCGTCTGATGAATTGGCGCAAGGTCTCGTGGTCGTTTTGACTCATCCGGTGCAAGTCGTCCTTCTTTCCAGGGCGATTGTAGGTGCCTTAGAAGTTTGCTAGTAGAAGGTCGTAGAGGTGTTGCCACGAATAGATCGACTCGAGTGGTTGGTTTAGTAGCCACGATCGGCGGACCCTTGAAATCTGAGTTGGAAGGTAATTCGCCATTACATGCTCTCCTCCTCCTGTTGCTCGGACAACTGTTGTGTAAATTTGGATGAATTCGATGGGATTCTGAGATCCATCAAACTTCTCCATATTCCGGTCGAAAGCACGTGACGGTGAATAAGCTCGAGAGGTCGGTGAGAAGGCCCGACATCCGAAAATAACTTCTTGATGCCTCCTTTGCAGGAAAGAAGGGTTGATATCACCAGGTGATCGTATTCGACGATACCCGGTGACAGGTGTAAGATCGAGGAGGCCGACTAGAGGGGGGTGAATACTCGATTCTAAAAATTTCTAAGGCTAAAACTGATTTCTAATGCGGAAGCTAAATATCAATTCGGTTTACCCTAAATCAACTAGGTTCACTAAGTGCACCAATAACAAGTCTAATGAAGAATAACAATTAAGCAAGACTTGTAAGCTAATCAATTTTAGCAATGTAAATTGCACAAAGCAAGGCAAGCATTCATACACAATGAATGTAGATGCAACAGTAAGGCACAAGGATGCAAACCACAATTGACACGTCGATGTTTTACCGTGGTGTTCGGAGACTTACCGGTCTCCCCTAATCCACGTTGAGGCAAGCCCAAACCAATTGGACCGGCTCCACGAATTGAGCACCCGCCTCGAGGTAAGCCTAAACCAATTGGATTTGGTTCCAAACCGAACCAACACCTCGCTCCCTCTGGTTGCTCCTTCCTCCACTCAGGAGATGGCGAGCACCACACCACTCACAAAGCAGCCGGGTCTTCTCACAATCTTCTTTGAGAAGCTCACCGCCATATAGCGCCACCACGCCATCTAGGTGCCGGTAAACACTAAGAGTAACAAGTCTCCAACTTTCACTTGAACCAATCAAGTGTCTAAGCTTAAGTGGATACTAAATCCACCACTTAAGGTAACACATGCACTTAGGGTTTCTTCTCCAACCTCACTGAGTGCAATACATGCACAAATGAGTGTGAGAAGACTTGCTCTTAGCTCAAAGGAATGAATAAGGCACTAGCAACACATGCTATGACCTTAACAACAACACTGACTACCTCCCACACACGGCCAAGGTGGGTATTTATAATACGCACAAGAACTAGCCGTTGGGGAGAAGAACTAACCGTTAGGCGAAGTCTGCTTTGAAAACTTCGAAATCGGAACTCGCCATTATATGGCGGTACTACCGCCCTCGATCCAGCAGTCGGATTCGATCATAACACATGCCTTGAACTAGCCGTTAATCGGTAGCGAAACTACCGCCATGTAACACGCGATCGTTCATAAAACCGTAGTACCGCACTTCAAAGAGAGCAACACATGCTCAAAATCATGACTAAGGACCAAAATGCATCATACGGAAATTACGTATCGCCAACATATGATCGGTACTTAGAGATCTTGGTCGTCTTTGCTCACCTGAGCGGTACTACCGCACCATCAAAAACAAGCAATGGTCGAAAACACACATCTTGAAAAAAAGCATACCGCTCCACAAATGGTCTTATGAAGTGCGGTAGTACCCCGCGCCTGCCACGGTACTACCATTCCATCGTGACCGATCTAGTTCGGCACAAAGCGAAAGCAACGGCGTGGGAATTTGAGACTCAAATGGTCGTTCGGACCGCGTGTCTAAGCCATTAGATCTGAGCGCTGTTCGGAGGTCCGAATGTTCACACTACTCTGGGCCGATTTCAATCGGACGTCACACGCTTGGTGGTCCGAAAGTGAACCGGTAGTACCGCCATACAAGGCCCAGTACTACCGCACAAGCTCACACAGAGCAGCACATTTGGACCGTCCGATTCAAATCGGATGACTCACATTCGGAGGTCCGAACGTCACCTGGTAGTTTCGCTATACAAGGCCAGTACTACCTCTACACGGTAGTTCCGCTTAGCACTTGCCGGTACTACCGTTTCTCAACAGAAAGCACAGTTTGCATTCGCTTTAACTCAATCTGCAAAACACATTTGCCAAATTGATGCGTGATGCAAACACAGATCAAAAGCAAGATTCTCAATAAGTTGTAAAACATATTTGCTAACTTTTAGAATCAATGCCATAAGGAATAAGGTACATGGACTTCAAACATTTGCAAAACACATTCGCAAACTAAGTCACATGCTACAAGGAATATACATGAGCCACAACTATTTGCAAAACACATTTGCAAATATTTGCAACATGTTAACAGGGATTAAGCAAAGGCTTCAACTATTTGCAAAACACATTCGCAAATAGCAACAACCCAAAGAGAGCTAGAGTAAGTACAATGAACTATCAACACATGACTAACTCAAGCTACTAGTCAAGACCCCTCTTAATAGTACGGCAACATATACTAGCAATCCTGTCTCCCAACCAAACACCGAGACCGATAAAAGACTAGGAACACATCCTTAGCCCTAGCTAGCCATACCTTTGCCTTGCACAACCACTTGAAACTTGATGACGAACATCTTTCCTTCAAGTTCGGGTTCTTGACTTGAATATGCATCAACACATGATGCACTCTTCACTTGACCTCCATCAACACATGATGGGTCTTCACTTGACTTGATGATCAACTCATGATCATCTCCTCTTCTTAAACTTGATGCGCATCAACACATGATGCATCCTTTACTTCAAGCTCTACACTTCGGGATCTTGACTCGAACATCATCAACACATGATGATTTCCTTTATCCCGAATGTTGACTTGATGACAATCAACACATGATGTCATCCAAAGTCTCCAACCATGGAACCTAACATGCTTATCCAACTCATGGAAAAAGTTAGTTCCACAATATGATTATCATTAATTACCACAACATACCATTAACTCATAATGGTTGGGACAAGATACCACAGTCTTTCCCTCTTTGGTAATTGATGATAAACATTTCAATTTGCACATAATTGAATATTAAGATATACGACCATATATGAACTACACAGGTCTTGTATGCTCAAGTGAATATATTAACTACACAAGTTAAATATATTCAAGGATATGTTTCAAAGTAAAGATCCTTAATATATGTGGAAAAGGAATATGGATCAATACTTATAAAACCTCAAAATATAGAGTGAACTCCCCCTAAATATGTGCATACGCAAATGTATAATGGAAACATATGCACATATCCAAGTTAACCTTTTGGTGGAGTTCAACCTATATTTTGGATCCGAGGAATGCAACAAGATATATAAGAAATGATGTCGAATGCATACCTCTTTGATTTTCACCTTCTATATCCAAATGAGACTAAACAATATGTATAACAATAAAAATGTTAGTCTCATAATTAGATTTGTCATTAATCACCAAAACTCCATTAACACATAATGGTGGGTCTAGATTCTTCAACAGGTTGACCTGACCTGTAGTAGGTCTCGGTCTTACGAGAAAAATACTCCTCGTATTCCATCTGTTGCTGCAAATTTCCATGTCGGAATGGTGAGCAACCACCTCTCCGAGTGGCTTGTTGATCATCTGACGTTCGAAGGACATTTCTCTGGGTAGGAGATCGATGCGACTTGTCGTTCGCCGATCTTTACATGGTGGTGTTGAGCGGTAGTAGTTGAAAGCGTATTACTCGACTTCACGAATGATGTTGGCGAGTGCTTCGATCCACGCCATCGTGCTCTGAAAGCCTTTGTGCGATCTCTTCGACGAAGAGGTTGTAGACTGGCGCTCGGGCAAGCTGTCGAGTCGGGTTCTCGAGGAGATCGTTGATGTGTTGGAGTTCTTGAGCTTCCTCTGACTGATACTAGATGCGTCCAGGCAGATTTTTCTGGGTTACAATTTTCTTCCGTCGAATTGCTTCAAGATCTTCCGCATCAGATCCTTAAAACTGCCTCAATGGAGTGCGAGTATGTCGAGGATTTCCCTCACACTCATCAGAGTGTTGGTTACATCCATCCTTGGTGGTTCCCTTGCCATTATTCGAGGGCGCCCTTGATCAGGGAAGGGCGAAGACCTCCGTTGATGATTCTCACTTGCGCTTGAGGCCTCCCGCGAGGTAGTCGAGACACCATCTAGCGACTTGGAGTAATCCCCTCCAGGAAGGGGAACTCTGGGTTATAACCGTCTCCGTCCGTAGGTGTGACCTGCGGAGAGATGGTCGAATTTGCAGGAAAAGCATGCTTGATCCGATTCTCTGTTGCTTTAACCGGAGAGAGAGAGGGGACCACTAGATGCTAGCGAAGCTCTGGAATTGTGGCTTCCAGAACTTGTCTTGCCAAGTCGGACCGCCTTAGGGAGACTTGGACACTCGGAGGGAAAACTCTCGTCGTGTTGTGAGTCCGCCTAGGTGTAGTCCTGATTATGGTCGGATTGACCCTCGTCCTTTGAGGAAATCAATTCCTCTGTTGGACGTACTGTTGTGGGGGATAAGAATCCCTCCTCAGCCCCATTGGTGGCATGGTCTCCTGGATCTGCAGAAAGATCTCCGGAGGCAGCAATGCCATCGAATGAGACGATACTCGGCTCTTAGTCGAAACCGGCATCCATGTCGACGTCTGCGTAATCTACCAAGTCGAACCAGTTCTCCTCGTTCCATTCTCCTGCCATGAGTGCATGAGGATTGGAAAAAGAGAGTATGTTAACAAGAGATTACCGGAAGATCCCCACGGTCGGCGCCAACTATCGGTGTTTTAGAACTGATCTTACGTAAAGATTGTTTGATTCGGGGGGTCTCCAAGAATGAAATCACACGGAGAAATTGACACGGGGATTTTTATACAGGTTCAGGCCTTCTCCGGAGAGAATAACAACCCTACTCCTGCGTGTGTATGGTATTGAGTGTATTTTTTACAATCAGGAGAAAGACAAAGACTATTATAGAGGATAGTGCCTATCTTCTCGATTTCCTTCTGTCTCGTTCTTTGTTGTCCCCTCCATTCCTCTCTGACCGCCACCTTTATATAGTCGGTGAAGGAGTGACCGTTTCTCCAGGTGAAGTGGTGCCTCATCAGTTCCTATAACGGGCGCATGTTTGCAGTAATCACCGGGGTATTAACTCCTCCGTGCCGTCTAGAAGTTACTTGTCAGAGATAATGGAGTATGATGTGTTGTTACTCTGTAGAATAACAGCGTATATTATTTGCTTGAATTCCCCAATCAATTGGACCCACTAAATGCATGGGTTACATTGATCATAGGTGGTTATGGTGACACAGTGCGTAGAAGAGCTTACGACCATAAGGTAGTCATAGAATAACTTACGACTGGATAGTGATCGTAGAAGAACTTATGACCATGAGGTAGTCGTAGTAGAGCTTACAACTATGGGGGTGGTCGTAGAAGAACTTACGACCACCTGGTTGGCTTCTCCCTTGTAAATATACGGGGTATACTCAGGGACCATATGACGTCATATTTACCCATAATAAGGATTATAGATAAATGATAAAACGAGGATTATTAGATCCTCGTCAGTGTCATTCTTGAACTGTGAGGTCATAAATCCAGATGGGAAGTTCCACAATGTAGATTGAACTTGATTGAGATAAGATTGAACATAATGGTACATGCGTGTAAACGTACATGAATGGTTAATTTTAGTTAATTGATTTGTGAATTGGATGTGCTTGTTTCTGAAATGAATATGAATTGGATGTGCTTGTTTCTGAAATGAATGTGAATTGGATGTATACATTTACTACTTGTGTTTCAGCTTGTTTCAGAGGGCATGGCAAGCATTTCCTGAGACTAGCCAATAAACAGAAATTGATTTAGCAATACAAAATAATATCACAGACAGTTTGTAGATAAACTGTCTGTGATAGCTGACTATCATAGATAATTTTGAGTTAATAGCAAATGCATGATAGTGCACGTATCACGAGCAGTTCAAAAATAAATGCGTGATGACATCATGTCATTACTGACCCATGAACTCAGACGGCTCACAAAACTGTCTGTGATGACGTTTTTGAACCGTCTGTGAAGACCTTTTCTGTAGTAATGTAGTTGTATCCACAGCCTCCTCCTCGCTTTCCACTACATCTAATCGGCAAGGTATTCGTGGCAGTCAATACGGGTTGCCCACCACCTCTCCACGCCTTCATTCGGCTCGAAAACCTTCGCACGCCTCCTCAAGTCTCCGTCACCCACTTCCTCACCCAACTCTCCGCCGACACCAGCGTCTGCATCAGCACCGAAGACCAACCAAGACACTTCATCTCCAGCAACTCCACCAGAACCACCAATGGCAAATGATTTCGTCCTCTCCACAAATTGGACATACACCTTCGGCCTGGCATATATCGCAGCGACAGGGTTGCCCACAACCTCCATGTAGTTGGCCCACGAAGCGTCACTGCTCACCTTCATAAGTTGCCAAAAGGTCTCTCCTGCACCACCCGCCGCCGAGGCATACAATGCCTCGATGCATAGCTTCTTCCTTCCGGTGTCCCGATCGAACGCGGAATGCACACACCTCCTTAACTTGCATAGGCTCATGTCCTTCAGGTCCGGTGCCCGGATCTGGGTCCGATCACAATTTAACAGGTCCGCCCCGTACGGCCCATTGCGTACGAGACCATCACCATAGAACACGAACAAGTCTTCAATTAACGTGTTCAAGGAAGACTTGCTTTCTGTGGCTGGGTCTCTTCTTGTTGGTCGAGAAGATTTTCGACGGCGTTTGGTTCTACGCGCAAAATGAGAAAAACAAATAAATACATAAATAAAAATAAAATCACAAAAGTATAAAATAAATACTGAAAGGAAGATTAGGATTTTAGACGAATTTAGAAACTTGAATCACAGTATTCGGAGTTCGGACGGTGGAGAACGAGCGATCGGTAGATCGATTGCAAATAAAACGCGGGAAATTGCAAAACATAGGAATATTATAGGGAATCTTCTTTTCGGGCTGGTTTAGCATTTCCTAATGTACAAGCCGAATAGTCAGCATACTTCCATCTAATAATGTTTCGGATTTCCAAAAATTTCTGACTAACGGGGATATGTAAAAATTAACACCCTACACATTGCGTAGTACTTTTTTTGTCCTAACGCACTAAGTATTTTAATTTCGTAATGTATATGACAAATAGTCTATGTACGAGCGAAATAATGTTTTGGATTCTCGAAATTTCTGACTAATGGGGGCATGTAAAAATTAACACCTTATACATTGCATAGTATTTTTTTCCTAACACACTAACTATTTCAATTTCGCAATGTATATGGCGAATAGTCTCCGTACGAGCGAAATAATGTTTCGGATTCCCGAAATTTATGACTAATGGGGGCATGTAAAAATTAACACCCTATACATTGCGTAGTATTTTTTCCTAATGCACTAACTATTTCAATTTCGTAATGTATATGACGAATAGTCTGCATACGAGCGAAATAATATTTCGGATTCCCGAAATTTCCGAGTAATGGGGGCATGTATAAATTAACACCCTACACATTGCGTACTATTCTTTTCCCGAACGCACTAAGTATTGTAATTTCGTAATGGACATGATGAATAGTCTGCGTATGAGATTTATATGGTTTCAAAATTGAGATTTTTACTGCATAAAGGATTACTATATTAATCCCTATGTGCTAATTAACTAACAATGTCGTCCACATGAACTAATTATTTACGTCAACTAACCATAGTCACCTAACACATTCTACATAATCAACACATCGTTACAGTAATAACAAACTAACTACGTTACTTGCATGTATACTTACGGGACCACTAAGCTAATTACATGCTAATCAACTAGTTAAAAATATAGTCGCATGTGGATGAAAAATTACATTTTCTTGACACTCGCAAGCCGACCTACAACTTATGCAATTGCGCAACCTCCAAACTCGGATTGCAAACCACCAAAAATCAACTAAAACCACCTTCTCTTCCTCACTCTCGGTCTCGTTGGCTCGGAAGAAATGCAAATGGCCGTGCGTCCGAAACGGCGGCAATATTACATTGAAGGGACGAGGTGCTACTGGGGAGGTCAGGCGGCGATCACGTGCAGTATAATGGGCCAGGCGTCTTCTTGTGAGAAGGTGGCCGACGCTGTGGTAGTGCATGCCAGCGGTGGCGGCGAGCGTGGCGCCTGTGTGCATTCTTGAGGTCAGGCGGGCCGCGTGGCAGGCTCGGCCGGTTCCTACGCTCGGGAACCGCAGGAGCTCACCGGCCTCCTGTGCTCCACGACCGCGGGAAGGTGGCGGCCACCTCCTGCGCTCCGGCATCGCGGAAAGTGGCCGGGCCCGCCACCTTCCACACTGGTCATCTTGCTTAGGGATGGAAACGGATCGAATAGTCCCGAATACGAATACGAATCTATATTTTTAAAACGAATACTAATTCGAACATTCTTGAATACGAATACGAATCGAATGTCATAACGAATACGAATTCGAATCGAATATGTACTCAATTCGGTCGAATACGAATATCCTAAAACTTTTGTGACAAATCTCGGTAGAACAAATAGTATTCGTATCTGGGAAAAAACGGATAGTATTTGTATTCGTTTTGTCCGGATAGTATTTGTTTTTTCGGATACTATCCGGGTTTTTTCCCGGATACGAATAACACCGAATACAGATACAAATACTATCCATTTTTTCGGATACGAATAACACCGAATACGGATATGAATACTATTCGAATGCGGATTTTACTTACCACATTTGTGTTTCCTCGGATACAAATATCGAATAAAACAGATTACCTTTTACCATTTTTTTATCTCTAATCTTGCTCCCGCTGGTCCGTGTTCCCGCGGTCGCCACTGGCTTGTTGCGCTTCCCGACCGTAAGATACGACACGGGAGGACCAATTTTACGATTCACAAGACGTCAGGGCCAGATAAAAAAAAATCGATGGAGCATCGGGTACGTACTGAAAGTAAGTACTACTGTCGCAGCTAAAATTTAATGCCTAACTTCGAACTCATATCGTATGCAATATGTCAACGTCGAAGAGCAGTACTAGTAACGCGAAGTTTGCGCCTTTCCAAGGAATGAGTACGAGCCAAGGAGCATATCCCCTGCAGAATGATCATTAAACAAGTAGGGTGGACATGTGACCCGTATTATCTTCATATTTTTTGCATTTTCTGTGACGTGCGTGCACATGACGTGAGAACTGGGTCGATCCTCTAGGCTCCAGGTTTGGTCTATCGAGAATTTTTTACTGTTGTAGCTCTTTAGCGATAATTTATTTTGAAAATAGCTTTAACTCGTCATAATTAGCAAAAATAGTCTCAAAGCTTGAGTTTCGTCTGCATGCGGCTAATGGCGTGGCGAGGACTACCGGCGGTAGCAGCCCCCAGCGTCTTGGCGCATTTCTTTCTCCTTTCCTTTTTTTTCTCCTCGCTTCGCCGCCGCTTTGCACGAAGAAGAAATTTGGAAGCATGCGATTTTTCTGTTCACTTTTCTTTACATCGCATCATTGTCTTTCATTATGCGCTTGTGGCGTATATAAACCAACGCGAGGTAAACCGAGGAAATCATAAGTCGTGTGTAGCGTTCGATTAGTGAGGTTTAGTTAGTGTTTAATTTTTTGCTTATTGCATTTTGTCTTAGATTAAGTGCGTGCTTAGATTTTGCTAGCTGTTAGTTTTGTCTATTTGCGGCAATGGCACGTGCTCTACCACCCCTACTTGAAGCGGCATGAGAAGGCAAGCATCATTTATCACGCTTGGATTGATGGCGATGGGCCACCAACTCTGGTGACACGGGACCGAGGAGGCTGGCGCTCGACAGCGGTATGTTTGAGCCGTCAATCGGTGATTGCGTTACGCGCATCTTTGAACATAAGGCGAACTTCCTAATTGATGCCTCTCTTCTTTCGCCTTGGTTGATCGTTGGCGGCGGAGACCCTACGTTCCACTTAGGTGGGGAGATAGCGGTGACAACGCAAGATGTCGGCTTCATTACCGCCTTCCGATTCTTGGCCGTCGATTGTTCCTCCCGAGTCGCCGGACTAGAAAGCGCGTCTCCATCATCGTTTGGCGGCCTATCCCGAGAGGTCAAAGGGCATTCCACACGGTTGGTGCGGCGATTCATGCATTGCCCAATTGGCGAAGCGGAGGAGGTGGTTTGATGCCACTTTATTGCATATTTGTTGTTTATATTGGGTGGATCATGTTCCCTAGCACGCGAGGGACATGGTGTGCAGTTATATTCACCTGCGGAGTCTATCGTGGCGCCGAGCGATGAGGTCGTGCGCATGATCTGATTGGGGTTCAATTTGTCTTGTCTTGTGACATCTGCATGACTTTGTCTGACGCTTCCTTGTGTCGCCGAGGAACAAAGCCCGTGCTCTCGGGTTGCCACACGCTATTACAAGCGTA
Organism: Phyllostachys edulis; assembly: GCA_036346405.1. Classification (NCBI taxonomy): domain Eukaryota; kingdom Viridiplantae; phylum Streptophyta; class Magnoliopsida; order Poales; family Poaceae; genus Phyllostachys; species Phyllostachys edulis. The sequence continues at coordinate 13,287,139 of CM070546.1, read as the reverse complement.
GTCGTGGGAGCACTTGCGATCGAGACGGCCGTACTTCGCGCTTGATCCATCCTTACCCGCACACACAACATTTCTATGGTGAGGCGGACGAGGAGGATCCGTGGAAGGCCGACCATGGGATCCCGATGGGTAATAGCGATCTTGGGTGGTCTAGGGAGAGGTCGCCGCATATACCCCGAGTTCCACAATGAATTCGAGACCTGCATGAAAACGACATAGTATGGGCTCCTTGGGCGGATGCTTACGTGCGAGTGGCCTGGCCCCAAGCAGCTTGAGCTCGCTATGCCACCGAGGATCGGCGTCTTGGAGGACAACTTGTCATCTGGTGTTCTCCCACACGGTTGAGCCGTACAACCCTAGCGGGTGATGAGGCGATTCGACTGCACTAGGAGACCCCCCTGCTCTAGGGCGACGCTTGCGGCGTAGTCACTTGTAAGTACATTGCATTGCTTAATAATATTGTAGATCCTTTAGTCATATGTTATATCGGTACCATAATTTGTTTATTGTGTTGGACCTTGAGCGGACAAAGAAGGGCATAGGCGATGGCCCTTCAGCCGCGGCGGTAGTGGGTAGATGCATGGCGAGCGACCCGCGATTCGGTTCGGGGAGGCCTGGCCGTGCGATCTAGGGACTTCGACACGTGCTTGGGTGAATGCGTCTGGAACACGCGGACAAGATTGGTGGCGCCCCGGCCGACATGCGAGATCCTAGTCACGTCGAGCGCTTGGACTTGGGGATGGACCCGACCGTGCGACGCAATAGCGATTGATGCGTTGAGTGCGTAGTAGATTAACCACCCTCCGAAATAGGGTTAACTAACAAAATTTTGTTTGTTACGTAACCATGCGGTGGATCGTTTGGAGATCGCTATCGGCGGCCGTCGGGAACTCGGCGGTACAAACAACAACGATGGGACGACCTTTTTCGGTCTTGAAAGGCGGTTATTGATGATGTCAAGCATGTCGTTAAGTAACATGACTGCGGAAGGCCAGCGATGTCGACTCGAGGCATCGGATAGGCGTAATCGCGTACTCTCGCCCCTCCATCTTCCGTCCGGCGAGTCGACCAGGTGGCGGCGGCGGCATGGGAGGCCGAGAGTCGCGCAATTGCCGCGAGAGAGACTCTCGTTGATGCCATCCTCATCTCGGAGGGACCCTACTGCGATGCCGTCCTTGTCTCGGAGGGACCCTACACGGTCGCGTCGTAAATCCGAGAGCGAAGAGGACATTCCGGAGAAACGCGGACGTGCAACCCGAACCATGGCGGATGTTATCGAGATTCTCCTTGCAGCCCTGCTTGTTGGACAATTTCCAATGGGCGTCTGGCGCCATGGTATGAGTCGGGTACACAATGTACCCTCCGTTCAACATAAAGGCGAACCGTACCACGAGCAATTCACCGATCCATCCATAACTGAGCGAGTTGGTGCCTCCACGGATCCTACTACGGATCCTAATGCTTGGGTCACAGACTTGTTCTCAACGCCCGATTCTCGGTGATGCCCTCCTATCCCGGCAAGACGGCGGTTGAAAACCTCGGTATGACTGCGGCAAAACCCACGGTCACTGATAGGTTAGCGTTTCCACGAAACAGTTCGTCGAGAGACCTTTGGGAGGAACACGGCGGAAGGCGGTCTGAGGTACTATTCGACGCGGCGATGAGGCGGCGTGGCGATAGTAGCATTAGTACTCTATTGTATGTTGTAAGTTGTGCTTCATTAAGTGATTTGTAATCAAGCGAGTGTGCTAATTGGAATGTAATTGAACTCTTGTACTGCCGTTATCTATGTCAGTAGAACAATTTTATTCTCATTCATCAAGAATTGCGATGCATAGATAACGAGTGGACATTACAATCGACGTTCTACTTGGCAAGAACAAGATACAAAAGAAGAAAGACCGCAAAAGTAACTAACTTAAGTAACTTGTGAAGCGGCTTCTCAACTCTTTCCATCTGTCATGCGGTGTTTGAAGCCTTTTCTCTTCACTTTGCATGGGTTGATCGAGCCTTCGAGGCATTGCAGTGCGGTAACACCATGGGAGTCTTGCATTGGTTCATCGGACGCTCGAGGCTTTTGCAGTGCAGCAACACCACGGGAGTCTTCTTGCAAAGCGACAATTTGCATTGCAATATCTCGAAGCTCTTGGGGCGGCCGTCGACCCATTGCCAAAATCGACATGTTGTGTTCTACAAAAGAATTGAAGTTTCAAATGAAAGTAAGAAAACCCGATATGTACAACGCAATTCATTACGTCTTTGAGTTTGCGAAGTCACCGAAAGATTTGAACACTTCATGAAAACTTCGGGACGGATTCGTTGGCGTATGAGAGGTAAACACATGCTTAGGATCCACAGCGAGGGCAAAGCAACTATTGTCGTAGTGATTGTAATTCTCTGCTCACTCGAATGTTCGATGAGGCGAAGACATCTTCTTTTACTGCTGAGGAAAGGAGAAGAGGAAGAAGAAGAGTGAGGTCAATGGCGATCAAAGCATCCATATATAGCGTTAGAACACGAAGGGGCCACTCTGCGGAAGCGAGGGCGTGACCTGCGGTGTGGAAGCGTGAAGTGAGCACTATCTGGAAAGGTGGGCGTGACCACTCTCTGGAAAAGGAAGTGACAACTCTCTGGAAAGGCATGCGTGACCACTCTCTGGAAAGGCTGGGCGTGACCACTCTCTGAAAAAGCTGGAAGTGACAACTCTCGGAAGCGGGCGCGACTACTTTACGTAAGCAGCGTAACCCAAGCGAAGCGGTAATAATAACTTCAAGCGGTACAGGTTACAAGGCAAATCATTACGACACTCACATCACTACAACGACATGACTCAAATACCTTTGGATAGCTTACGGATACTAAGTGGCCTTGGGAGAAGAAGGTCTACTCGGGCGGTTCTGAATGAGTGCCCACAAGTCTTACATAGCCTACACCTTATTGGTGTTGGCGATCTCACGTTGGCTCGCATCCATGTCGTTGCGGATGCGCCTTATTCGACGCCTCCCGGCACAGATGCCGATGCTTCATTCGGTGACCACTTCCTTGCTCCGGCCATAGGTCCTGTGGTGGCTTTCCACACCGTAGAGTTGAACTCCCGTTCAAGTATCATCTGGTGTCGTATGTCGTAGTACTCCGACATGTACATGCTAGAAGATTGGTGAAATCTGACATGCGGCATATACGTGGGAGCAAGGCTTGTCTGTGATTGAGGCTTGTTGCGGTGCAAGCGCCACATCGCCTATGGTACAAACATGCTTAGGTCACCTCTCATGTGGCATGACGTGCTGTCCATAAGCGGATCTCGAACTTTCTTCTCACACCATCCATTGTGATAGCTACATGGGATCGGGCCTTGGTAATTTTCTTCTCCATGTAGGCAAGGGTAACCTCAAGTCTTGCTTCCCTTCGTCCAAATCTTTGTAGCCATCATTGCCCGATTCTGAAATGTAACCGGCCGTCACGGTTCCATGTCTAAATCTACAACTTGCGGTGATGGGGAGGGCACGGACCCCTTTCAACACCGTTGTAGACCTCGGACATGTTGGTTGTCATGATGCGTCTTGAGCACCATAGGTGTCGTGAAGAAGGACCATTTCTCGTAGTCGGGGCATGCTCGCTCATCCGCTCGGCGAACTCGCTTTGCGGTGCGCTGGGCGAACCTCCACTTGCGCTGGGTTTCGACCTCAAGTTCCGCCACACGCATCGAACTTGCGCTTACGGTTCGTGGCGAGCTTCTTGAACTTCTTCATGAGGTCTTTGCTCCGGAAGCGTGTGTGGAAGTTGGCGACTAGATCGCATGCACCAGCGTGTGCGCATGTCGTTCCATTGGGCGGTGCCCTAATCCGATGCGCATAGTGCGCCAGCGGACAACAACCCGGCATAATGATCGGTTATGACACACACATTGGTAGATCCTTACAACATGTTGCTTTATGTTGGCTAGAAACCATAGCCAACTAGCGGTGTTCTCATTCTCCACAATTGCAAAACAGCTGAGGAGCAATTGGTGCGTTGCCATCGGCGACAATAGCGGTGAAATGGTGCCCTTGTATTTCCATAAAGAAAGTACCGTCCATACTCGGGGCGGGGCGATAGTGGTGGAAGCCACTGGGCTGCCGGGCAAAAGCCCGAAGACTTCGATCAAGGATTAGGGAATTTGGGTTGTTCGACTGTCGGACCTATCGTCCCTATTGGCGCATGTCCCGGATTAGCATCCGCAATTTGCTTGACGTGCGGGGACTAGGTAAATGCGCCTCCTTGTAGGTACCGTACAACCCTTTAAGGACCTTCGCCGCTCGCGGACCTTCTTGTAACTAACGGCATACCCTATTGTATTCGCTACATTAGCCATCAGAACCTTAGGCGAAATGGTCAAATCGGCGATAACTGCATGGCTTACAATGCTCGCGATGTAGGCGAGGTTACATTCTTATGCATTGCAATGGCTCTGAAGCTCACATGTGTGATCCGTCCACGTTGTGATGCGGAAGGCCGTTCCGCCCGAGGAATCTCTGCGCCGACGGACTTTGCGGGGCAAGAGGTAGAACGCACTCAACTATGTAAGTGTCGAGATTAGACACGCACATAACAGGCGACATATATTAGTTAGTACAACCTCTCGTAGATGGTTGAAGATACATCAAACAAAGTTCAAACTCACTGCACACACTCGGTAAGTCCATTTGGTCTTCACCGCATGAAACTCACGATAGCTTGCTGGCCTTGACCTTGTGTGGGAAATGTTGCCCCACAAGCAAGGTGTCGCATCGAAGGCCCTGACGACTCGTGCTCTGGGCGAGAACAAGGGAAGAGGCAGCAGCAATCAAGCGACTTGGAACATAGTCGTGTCGGTCGAAACAATGACAAGCGATCCGCCCTCATCGTAAACCGTCCTCATTTGGATTGCGAGTCAAAGTCCTCCTCATCTTGGTGGCGGTGCCCTCGGACATGCCATCGATAATCTCGTGACAATCAACACGAGCATCCGCCATCTATCCACACCTTCATTGGGTTGGAAAGTACGAGAATCTCCATCAAGCGGAGCATCTGCGTAACGGCGTCTGGCGCTCTCGAGACCTCTCCCATCGTCAATAAACCAAAGAGGGGGCAAGAGCGTCGTTGGCTCCTTGAGCGGCGCCCCGGAGGATTGGCGGGATAAACAAAATGGGCGTACACCATGGGTGCGTCCATAGATCGGAGCGTGAGGATTGCTAACGATCTCTATGTACTCTGCCCACATGCCCTCTCTTGGTCACCTTCACGGGCCCACAACATCTGCGCCGTGTGGTGGGACCATGGTGGCGATGACCACCTTTAATACTATCTTGTTCCTAGCGGCGTGCCTATCAAACAAGCTGCGAATGCACCCTCGTAGCTCTAGCAAATCGGCGCGTGCGGGTTGGGAAGCGTTTACCAAAGCGTGGCGGTGGACAAATCAACTCCGTCTGGCCGACACGCGCGTTACCATGGAACACGTCTGGTGTCTCCATTTACGACAAAAAATAAGACAATATTTCAACCAACACACAACATAAGAACCATCGTGCGTTCTTTGAAATGAACTTACCGTTCTGACGTTACCAACTCTTAACCGCGAGACACGGAAGGCGCAAATTCAAACATGCATCGCATTAGTAACGACCGCGAATTCAAACAAAGGACAAAGAAAAATGCTAGGTGCGGAGAGGAGGCACCTCACAAGAGGAGAGATTCACGAGAGGAGCGATCGGCGAGTGTGTGGTGGCGTTTAAATAGCCGAAACCAGGAGGCATAGCGTGGCGTGAGGGCGAGTCGTCTGCGCGCGCTGGCGAAGCGACTGGCGTGATGATAAGACCAAAAGGAGCGACTTTGCTTGCGATGACAAGACCACGCGGGCGGCTTTGCGCGATGATAAGACCAAAAAGAGACTGACTTTGCTTGTGATGACAAGACCACGGGCAAGCTTTGCGCGATGATAAGACTAAAGGAGCGACTTTTTGCGCGATGATAAGACCAAAGGAGCGACTTTGCGCCGACAAGACCACGCAGGCGACTTTGCGCGATGATAAGACCAAAGGAGACGACTTTGCGTGGTGACAAGACCACACGGGCAAGCTTTGCGCGATGATAAGACCAAAAGAGCGACTTTCGTAGTGATAAGACCAAAGGAGCGACTTTGCGCTGACAAGACCACAGGGGCAGCTTTGCGTAGTGATAAGACCAAAAAGAGACGACTTCCGCGATGATAAGACCAAAGAGACATCTTTCTTGCGATGACAAGACCACAGGCGGCTTTGCCCGATGATAAGACCAGCGGAACAAAAGAGCAGGTTTTGCGCGATGACAAGACCAAAAAGAGCGACTTTCGCGGATGATAAGCCCAAAGAGACATCTTTCTTGCGATGACAAGACCACAGGCGGCTTTGCCCGATGATAAGACCAAAGGAGACAAAGGAGCGACTTTGGCGATAACAAGACCACACGGGCGACTTTGCGCGATGATAAAAATTAACCACACCATGTCAACCATGGGGCTTATAAAGGGGTTGAACCAAACCCAACACTACACAATAGATACCCGACTATGGACTCTTGACAAACTTCTCACGCGAGGATGTTGAAGAAGCAAAATTAACTAGCGAGAAGAAGCGGCTACAATACCGGATAAATCAATGAAAGATGCTCGGTACCACCACGTTTTCAGATCCGCAATGTGTGTGTGGCGAACGGCGAGATCATTGATCCACACACCCGGCCACGCGGCAAGGCGTACTACGTCACGGGCACCACCTCGTAAGCATTTCTTTAGCGCGCATTCATTTTCGTCGCGTTGACTTCCTTAAAGTTTTAACGTCATCCCCCGAAATGGCGGCCAGAGATCGTTGCCACTTCTTCTAGTGGATCGATGGCGGAGATGTCTGACGGGGCATTCATCAAGCCAGATATATCTTTGAACTACTCGGTGCGGGCGAGAACTTCGTCGCGGTGGAAACCTTACGTCTGGGACCTGTTGAGGGCGCGCAAAGAAGCCCGATGATCGCCGGGCGTAATCCATATCGGCGGCGTGAGTTGTGAAGAATTTACATCCTTTTTCGTTTTCCGCTTACATCATACAATCACGGGACATGGGCGACTTGACATACCCATTGCGTGGGCGATCTGCGACAAGGGCAAAGAAAGGCTCATGTGGTGAGCGACCGCCCACCAGCGTTCCGATCGCCGGGCGTCTCCGTATCCACGACGTGAGTTCTGAAGAATTTACATCATTCTTCGATTTTCACTATCTGACGCACTAACATCATGGAATCGCGAGGACATGGGCGACTTGACATACCGGCCCGGCGTGGGCGATCCGCGACAAGGGCAAGGAAAGGCTCATCTTGGTGAGCAAGCCAAGCCTGATGTATCCGATCGTCCGGCGTATCCGTATCAACGGCGTGAGTTATGAAGAATTTACATCATTCTTCCGATTTCCACTATCGATGAACTTACATCGTAAAATCGCGGAGACATGGGCGACTTTGACATACCGGCCGGCGTGGACACTCCGCGACAAGGGAAGGGAAGGCGGCGAGGAGTTCAATGCCGAGCTAGCAAGGAAGGAAAATGGCCCGGTCCCTTGATGAGTCGGTCATTACGTAGTAGTCCCGTCCTACCCCATGTATTTTACTATCCCTAAAGGCATGTGTACTTATATGGTGGGATGCTTGTGTCGCATGATGTATCGTAGTAGTAGCGAGGATGACTAAAGCAATTAGCGGGACCATCATGTCATGTCACTCGTGTAGCGATGCTACTGTCGCATACTCTAATGTAGTTCTTGTTAAGTGTCTCCGCTAAGCCTATATTGCAAGTATGTCTTCATCGAGGAGAGACTCCGTATTTTCGGACACCTTCATCATCACAACGACCGTTCCCAACCCTCCAATCACATTACGTATAAGCTTCATAAAGTACCTCATCATTTGCTTTGTCTATATCTGGCGTATCGCTCGAGACGATTTCATCACAGAGACACTCAATAGTCACGATACTTTTTATATATATGCACTCAAAGCGTAGCGAAACCACGATTTGGATAAAAAACCCTACTCCTTGCCTTTATTTCTTAATGAATTTTTTTATAAATCTCGGTCTTGATATTCATTTTCAATCAAATATAAGGAAATTTCGTTTTTTTACAAAATATAATGAAATAATATTTCAGCGAGGAGAAAAAAAACAAAATCTTGCGCGCTGGCATGTGGCACCTTGGCGGGCGCAGTGCGCTTGCGCCGGTGAAGCGGAGTCCTGCCGCGCCATGCTTCTGATCTGAAACCTTGTTTGAGGCTATTTTTCTAATTATGACGAGTTAAGGCTATTTTCGAAATAAATTGTCGCTACTGGGACTACAACAGTAAAAAATTCGTCGATCGATTGTCCAATCGCACGCGGTAAAGTTAAACCGTAAAAGGCCTTTTTACCGCTTTGTAGAGAGGCCCAGTTGCGATCATCTGAACTTCTGAGGTACAATTTCAGGCCCAACTCCACCCGAAGTGGGAACATCGGTTCTCGTGGACGAGCAAGGCCCAGCCAGATTCTGGAGAGACAAGGCTATCTGTCTGTCCATCATTCTAGCGAGATATTCACTCTGGACACACACAAAAATTGTTTAGTGTATATGCATTCAAACTTTCTAAAAGTTGAATATCGATATATTTTTCAATATTTAGATTGAAAAAATGAAAATGGGTATGTATAGATTTGTTTTGAAAGAACTTTCATAAAAGTATAATTTTATTAGGTTTTATAAATTTACTACAATAGCAATTAGTGGTCAAAGCTACATTTTGGGTAGGGGTGTCAATGGATACGAATTATCCATTTTATTCGGCTACCGTATTCGATAGGATATGAATATGATTTAGGTTTTTTCATCCGATTAACAATTTCTCCCCTATTAGTATTCGTATTCACTTAAAAATATATGGATACGAATGTTGTATAGACTTTTGTCATCCGAAATATTATTTTATCCACACTATTCGTATTCTTATTTGAATTCGATAAAACAATATACATATTTTTGGCGGTATGAATAATTAATTGGATGAGTATTTTTAGTGTAACATGAATTCATGTTTTTAGGTGAAATAGATAAACTAGAATGATTATGTGTGTTATATATGAGGATAAAGTATCATAAATATACTATCATTAGTAAGTTATGAAGATATCCGAATCCGACCGAATTGAGTAGGTATTTGATTCGTATTCATTACAGCACTCGATTCGTATTTGACAATATTCGAACCCGTATCTGTACTCGTTTAGAAAATATGAATATGAATACAGAAAGGCCACCATTCGATTTGTATTCGATTTGTTGATACCTCTAGCTTTTGGGATCTTGCCGATATCCAAAACGACGTTGACGGGATGGAACAGTACCAGAGTACAAATGCGAGTCGAAGTTGCTAATCGCGTCGCTACGAGCCTCTCAAAGCTTCGGAGCAAGAGAATTTGTGAGACAGCACAGCAGCACTTAGCATTGTTCTTTGCGCTTTCTTTTTCTTTCTTTCCTTTGAAATGCGATTCTTTCCACCCAGCCGAACAGATGTCGTCGAGTCTGGTCTACACTTCTTTCGGCCCGGAACAAAAAAGGGGAAGGAAAGACTCCTTACGGAGTCTCTGCATCCATTTCCAACGCGTTCATTGCTTCCATGTTTTGCACGCAGGAGAAGAAAAATCTCATTTCATTTTTAGATTCACTTGGTTCAAAGCATTCAGAAGTCGTCAGTAGAATTTAGAATCATTGGCTGCTGGGTGGGTGGGTCCGGCCTCTTCCCTGCCATGTTAGCGTCCGTGGGCGGTCCAGCCCAACCGACTGACTGTACAGTACAGCACTCACCAGAAGACGATAAGTAAAGCCAAAATGGAAATCTTTCTCCGAAATTCGTCCGTGCTGAAATTCTCCGGCGACGACTCGGCCGGGATGGAGACGAATGGATGTCGAAATTAACCTCGGTCACTAGTTTGGTTTCGTTTTCTCTGTGTGGATTCTGAAGACAATCACTGTATGACGGTTGCATTGCATATTTGCATGTGACCTCATGCATTGACATGCACATGGTTAATCGCTTATTAAGCACCCATCCATCCATCTCTAGTTGTCTACTGTTTCAAGTAGAGCTGGATACATGCATAGAACACTCCTCGAATTTTGAACAATGTAAATCATTATAAAGGTGCATGTGTATGGTCGTTCTTTGTCAAAAAGGAAGAAGAAGAAAAGAGAAAAAGAAAAAGAAAGAAAAGCTGTGCAATGATGCACAACAGCACAAGTAACAGAGGAAGTCTCGGGAGCGCAAGCTCATCTGGTCGCTAATGTTGACACGTTCATTCATGCAGGGAAGCATTTGGCCAATTGGCCAGCTACTCCAAGAATCTGACCAACACCGGCCTAGCTGTCTGAACGATGCTTGGTCTCTGTTTGTTAAATCCAAGCCTTTCTGCTCGTCAAGAAATGCCGGTTTTCTCCTGCATCTGCGTGAAGCGTTTGGCACGCGTAAAGAGACTGCAAAAAAGGGTTAAACAGAGTGAAAATTGAAGTGATGCGTTTGGATTCTGGACTCTGGAAATCGGAGGTGCCAAACGGTGTGTGCGGCAAGCCGCATGTATGCGTACGGTCCCAGCTCCCAGCTGCATGCGTCAACATGTACATCCGGCCGAACCGTGGCTTGCACTTCGCTGGACTGTTTCAGACGCTGGCAGCTACGTCCGGCGGCCATGCCGTTCGTCTGGCTTGACTTCGTTGATCTGTCTTTTGGCAGTGCGCCGCAGAACTGAATTGACCACGGAAGAAAAAAAAAGGAGTAAGAGATTGTTGCATATGGGATTCTCATCTCTGTTACTTTCCCCTGAATGTAATTAGTTGGGTGGCATATTTCTACAGCTGATGATGATTACTAGTACAATTCAACGGTGACGGCACATATGTTAAAGTAGGCTTTGTTCAGTCGCTGAGAATTACTAGATGGAAACCAAGTAAAGTAGCTTCTTTAGTGGAGCATCATACAACACCACGTCAGGAAATGCTAGATTAATACGGTAGGCTAATCTGTCACTTGCATTGTATGCGTCGCTTAACTCAAGGAACCTTGGACAAGGCGTGCACGCAGTGGAAAAACTTAGACGATTTGTCATGAAGCTAGGCTCCAATGATCCTTTCTTAAAAAAAGACTCCAATTATCCTAATTAAATGTGGGGTGCGTCTATACAACATTCGACTGATTTTTTCTTGGAAATCAGTCACTTTTTGAGCCATCGGATGGAGATCCAATCTGAGATATCACCCCTCTATATCCCCAATCAATCTCACTTCCCACCCTCTCCTCTCTCTCACCAATCACAAAGCGCATCGGACGGACTCTCTCTCTCTCACCAATCACAAAGCGCATCCAACGGCCTAAAATTGGTGATTTAAAAAAATTTGGTCGACAGATTTCTAGCAATTCCCTTAAATGTGTCGTCAAGCTCTTCTGGTGTATGCAATGAGGTAACGCTTTCCTTGTGACCCAAGGGAAGAAACAAAAGAGGTTTTGTTATGATGACTCAATGACTAGTCATCACCCACGAAACAAATGTGTTCCACCTGTGATCTTGATCAGATGAACCGCAAGCCACAGTCAGTAGCATCAGAGAGCGCCAAACTAGAGGTCACACCAAAAGTGCCAGAAAAAAGCTTTGACCATGCCACTCAAAAACAAGCAACTTCCTGTACCTGAGCGGGTGTGTGAGTTCGAAAACTTCATCCAAGTTCGTCCGAACGGAACTGAAATAGCTACAAAACTTTTAACTGGTTTTTGTGCAAGTCAAAGCTACGAAAACTGTGCTACCATGCAACGCAACTGCGCAAGGTCGACTCAAAGATCAGCGTAAAACGAACCGAAATTTGAGCCAAAATGGCCAGAAGAGGAGGAAACTTCATGAGCGGCCAACTACCAACGGCGACCGAACCGGCACGGCACGAGAGCGACTACTCTCGAGTCCTGATGGGCAGCAACCGGCCAGGCCGCGCCGCCGCGCTGTGACGACGGGAAGAGGAGGGGAAATATCCGCGTCCACCACATGCGAAAACAAAAGGCGCCACTTGGGTGGCGCGCGCGGCTCGACAGTGCCGCCTCCGTCGTGGGGCCACACATGGCGCGTGCGAAACCAGCAGCGCGGCCAGTTTGCCACCTATGCTGCCGTGCAACCGTCCGTTCGCTGCGCCTCAACTCGCGAGTGTGTCTCCACATGCGGCTGTCTGGCAGCATGGCACCCACCAAATTCGGCCAGGGTACACAGTCTCTATGGCGCGCGCGCGGGCGCGGTGATAAAAACGAAAGTGATGCGACGATGGGTCCAACGTTAGAAACTTTAGAATGGGCAGAATTTCGTGGAATGGATTTATGGTTGGCTTACACACAGTACATACCCAAAATCTTGACTCTACGAGTCGCTCCCACGGGCGACCTGCCCCCCGCCCTCCCCCCTCTCTCTCGCCAGTCCTAGCCTCAAAAGAAGTGTGCGTCGAGGCAGGGAGACGCCCCCCAGTTGCCTCCACGGTCCACGGGCGCCCCGATCTGGTGGAACCTGTCACGGTTTGCCAGCGCCGCCCCTTCGTGGTTTGTCCTAGATCTAGATCTGGAACCCACTGCGTTGCCGAAGCTCCCCGCTCGCTCGATGGTTGGCCGCCGCGTCTGTCGCGCCAGCGGGGCTAGGAGGCGCCGCCGCCGAGGGAGTCTTGCGGGGCGTGGAATTGCTGGTCAGCCTCCCCTTACTGCCGCTGGTGTTGTGCTTGTGGGAGGCACCCCGCCGAGGAAGCCTCACGGGCATTGTGGAGCCACCGATCGGGAGCGCGTTGGGAGGAGCCACGTCGGGGAAGTCGCCTTCGTCGTCGACAGCAACCATTGCCGGGAGTCACCACGACCGGCGAACACATCAAGTCAGCGACACTGTGCACAAGGGGCATGCCCGATCAACTACCACGATTGGGCCGGACACGTCTAGTAGTCACCAAACGTGCCATCGGTGCCAAGACCAACAGGCCGCAGCAGTCCGCCATAACAGAGAACCCTCACCCCCAGACCTGGAGCCTCCGTCTTCCCTCCACAACCCTCGTCGCTATACGAGCCGTCGGTTTCCAAATGCTGGTGTGGCTGTGGAGAGAAACCAATCCTGCTACTTATCGAGGGTGCTCCAAGTGTAGACTGGTGACCTGAGGAGTAGCAGGTTGCCCGGTGAAAGAGGCCCAAGAGTCGGGTTATTGCCGTTGAAGTGTCGCCGAGATGCACAAGAGACGCAAGATGATCGTCCCGGAGGCCCCGTTTTGTAGCAGCTGGTCCAGGACTCTATGGACGAGCCTGTGGGAGGAGGTGGCAAGGAGTCGAAGTTGGTGAGTGCTGTGTTTCTGTCGTCCACCGTCGTCGCCAAAGGGAGGATCCACTTTCTCATCCAATTCATTTGAAGTGCCTTGTCGGTTGTCTTGTAAGCCACTTTCTCTCTCAAGCTTGTGCCTAGTGATCCTCTAAACTACCTAGTTTAGCCAGTTCCAGAGCTTCTGTGCGTTGGGTGGGGAGGCTTGCCCTTCCCTTAGCCATGATATGTTATGTGTAAGGTAGAGCAGTTGGAGTTGTGGTGTTTGCTAGTTGGTTCTCGCCTCTTACCGCCGGTGTGGTTGTTTTGGGTGTTGCGAGGTGCGTCTAGTTGCGGTTTCTCTCCCACATGGGGGTTCCCCGTCGGTGCATCGTTGTATTCCATTTTATTTTAATTTTCTCTTGCTTTATCAATATAAATGGTAGCCCTCCCGCTCTTCAATTAAAAAAAAGAATTCAAGGTTGGTTTCGTTCGCGTGCACTTACATATGTATACATGTTCACTTTGTTGCCAAAACTCGTGAAATGATTCAAGGCTGGTTTTTATTCATGTTTACTAGTAGCCCTGTGCGTGCCTTGGCGCGCCGAGGTAATGTTACAACGGGCATTGTTTTTTGAGCAATGGTAGCAAGCATGAGTGTTATGAAGATATGAAAAAGTAATGTAGATACGAAGACAACATCTTTACATAACTACACATCACAAAAGTTGTAAGACTGTTCAAATGTCTGAAGATGACAAGATGGATGACGCAATGTCTAGTAGAGAGCACTGATCTGGCATATTAGTGTGCAGTACAATAGTAGGGCTCATCTATCTGTAGCATACAGAAGGTAACAAAATGCAAAGCACTCGATATTAGTAGGCATACTGTAAAGAGGTAATATGGCAATCGATTGATGACAGTACTAGTCTAGGCAAGATCACAAAGTACAGAAGTTTTTAGAGTACAACTGTACAGGGACGTAAGCACCACATAACAGAAAGAAAATATATAAACCAGCCACTATCGTATGTACTGATAGGCAATGACTGACATAGGCACCTAGAATGGAGCAAAAAGCAAAGCTATACGATAGCAGCAGATTTCGTAGAAGTTACTGCAGTAAGAAGAGGGTATAGTTGAGTTAATGGGTGAACTACATGAGGGAATAGTGAGGGTTTGTAAATCTCATGTTAAATCTGAAATGTGCAGGAATGAGTGAATTTGGTACCACAAATAACGTACCTAGGTTTAGGTGGTGCTCGTTTTTGGCTGAATGGCCTTTTTTCGTAGAGGTAGAAGGAGCAGTGTCAGCGGGCAGCAAACAGTTTTACCTGCAAGATGTTATGTAATCTGTAAGTACGATTTATAGGTAGGCTAAATCAGACATGTGAAAATTTCAGGACCAGCAGGTAAATGATGGTGGGGAACAACAAAATCTAATAACAATCAAGTTATTTTTACCTGGAAGTAACTATTTAGTTCTCTAAAGTGTGCAGACGCTGCTAAAGTGGTGTTGACAAAAGCATAGTAGGAAACATAAGGTCAGGGAAAAAATATATGGCAAAATATTTCCTTCCACTAAACCACGTAAGCCATTCACTAATCCAATGAAAACTTGCCCTAAATCGGTAGATAAGGTGGCATGCTGTAGCGTCGACTAAGCATACTATTTGAAATAATTGGAAATCAACATCCACATAAATGCTTCCAATCTGGTATATATAATTATATATACAATCCGAAAAAATACAGAGAAAGGTTCTAAGCAATCAAGGAATCAACAGGTAATCATCAATTAGCTACTCACAACTGTTGAGCCCCTCCTTTGCTTCCTTCCATACACAAATTCGATGTAATAAAACAAAAAATGCTAAGCTCTTCCTCTGGCTGTCTAGTTGACCTAGGCGAGACTACTACGAACCCCGAAAACCAGACCAACTTACCACTCGCCCAAGTATAAATATTTGTTATTTTCTATTTGCGAACCAAAACAACTCGGAGGAACCTTGTGTCTAAAACATATAGTAAAGTTGGGAAAAATTATCCATTTTAAAAATATGTAAGTTCGTTACATATGACAGCATGTCCTCATATTAACATTCAACAACCCAAAATACTAAAGGCAAAATTTTGTCCTATTTTTTAGCAACTGTTATGGCCAATAAGCATGCAGAAACCATGTTTAGCAAGTAGATTGTGTTGAAGAACCAATGTAATTTGGAGTTAAAAAGAGGCACCTGAAAACTCCGTTATGTGTTCTCTCAACCTCTCTGGCAATGCACTGCAATAAGATTATCAAGCGGAAATGTGTCATGCTAAAAATAAAACAAAGGGCAAGAAAAGAGCAAGAGAATGATAGGAGAGCATACATAGTCGTTGCAGTCTGGGATCGGTCCACATCTGATCCCTTGCCAAAGCCCGTCTTTTCTTTGTTTGCAGCTTTCTGGAAGAAAGAGATCAGAGGAGCATATGATCATTATAGTGAAAAAAATAATGTACCAAATCAATAAACAATTATAATTGATTAGCTATGAGCACTTCTGATGTATTAGTAAAAAATGACTCAAGAAGAGTGCAAATTAGCGCATATATTTAGTCAGTTGCTCTACTTTTGATTTTGGCAGTCGTGCAACCTTTCGCACTTCATTGACATCTTTCCCCACCCGCTTTTTTATCTCTGTAAACTGGAAAGAAAACCCACATTAATGATGGAAAACTGGAGCTAAGACAAAAAAAAATGACTATGTTGTCTTATTTGAAGGAAAAAACCCAAATTCCATATGGTACCTTTCATATCTGCTGCTTTGGTGACAGCCTCTGACTCCTCATTTGAGTCCTACATAAAAAAACCGAGACTTGTTTAGAGATGAAGCTAATATTGTTTAGTCAGAAACTCAATAAAACAAATTCGGGGCAGATTGACCTTTTTTCAAAAATCATCTTTAATACGTATACTATACTGGCATATGTCATGATAGATAAACAGATAGCTAGCTGCCTAAGTACTGTTGAGGTTTGATAGCCCCAACTCTGAAGGCTCGAAGAGGGACCAGAAACATTCCAACCCTGAAGTGCCATGAAGACACTAATTCCACGAAGTATTGGACCAGACCGTGAATTCCTAAACATCTTAGAAAATTTTCCTAAGAAAATAACTCATCTTAAAAAACTAATCCCAGGTCTAACAATCAATCACGAGCAGATCATGCATGTATAAACATCTCAAAAAAATCCCCACTAAATAAAAACATCTCAAGAAATTCATCCCAGGTCCAACGATCAATCATCACCTTTGCAAAAGAGACAAGGAGTGGAATAATATGCGAGAGGAAAATATAACTTCTGAGGAGGTAGGATTGGATCAAAGGCTCCATCAGGATAATAAACAGATCATGCTGTTTCCCATAGTATGAGGACCACATAATCCTGAAACTACAACCCACATCTATAATCTCGTTCGAGCCATATCAAATTGAAAATATCTTATTTTGAATTAAAGCCTTGGGGACAATAAGATAATATAGGTTTTTTTATCGTTCCCCGGCAAAAATGTTTTTTTTGGTTACAACTACAATTCTAAAACCATAAGACTATCAGTTAAATGAGCATTCCGAACCTACAATGCCAGGAAGATTATAAGAACACAAGTAGACGAGAAGGAGAAAGAATGGAGAGAAAACAAAGGGGCAACGAAGAACGCAGCGAACCATAGGAAAAACAACAGAAAGGTAAAATCAGATAACATCACACCAGGCAAAGAGCACGAAAACAGGAAGGAGGAGACCCCAGGGAGACTGAAACACGCGCAAATCTAGGGGGAACCACCTCCTCCCCACAATTAAGAAACCATCAAACATCAAAAGAAGGAAAGAGATAGCAATGAACAAGAGAAGCGGTGATAAAGACGAAATCACAGCGGCTGAAGAAGACCAAAACAACAAGTCAACAAGAAGGAAACCCCAGGAAGACTAAAACATGGGCAGATCTATGGGGAACCACCTCCTCCCCACAAATAAGAAACAAATAGATGAAAAAAGAAGGGAAGAGAGAGCGATGGACAAGAGAAGCGTTAATGAAGGGGAAGAGAACCGAACCAACAAAAGGAACCAAGGACCAACGGCGCAATCCCGAACGAAAAACACAGCCGGGTGAAGATAACAACAAAGGAGAAAGACAAAGGCAAGATGAGGAAGAAAGAAAGAACCAAAAAAATCCTACTTGGTAAATAAAAGAGACAAGTGGGCGAAAGCAGCATGAATGGACAGGAAAATGGCTGAACGGACGTGCAGAAGTAACAACAAACGACGTAAATCTAAACGAAGAACAGAGGCAACCGACAAGAAAGATCAAGAACCGAGAGAGAACAAATGGGGGACGAAGAATGCAGCGAACCACAAGAAAAACAACGAAAACGGGAAAAACAGACAACATCGTCATGACCAAAGAAGATCGAGGGAAGAAAGATGAGACCCCGAGGAGAGTAAAACACGAGTAAATCCACAAAGAACCACCTCCTGCCCAGAAACAAGAAACGAGTAAACAAAAAATGAACAAAGGGGCCGAGGAAGAAGAATCCAACTAACCACATGGAAAACAGCAGAAACGGAGAAAGCAGACAACATCACAACATGCGAAGAATATCGAGACAGGAAGGACGTGACCCTAAGGAGACAAAAAGACGCAGAGATCCAGTAAGAACCAGGGAAACACATGCAGGTCCACAAAGAAACAGGGGAACACGTGCAGATCTACAAAGAACCAGGGAAACATGTGCAGGTCGACGAAGAACCAGGGAAACACGCATAGATCCATGAAGAAACACCTCCTCCCCAGAAACAAGAAGTGAGGAAAGCAAAAACGGTAAAAAGAGAGGGAGCGGTCGCAAAACGAGGCGTCAACAAAGCAGAACAAAACCGAGGTGACGGATGGAGGCAATGATCAATGGCACAACCCCAGACAAAGAACACAGCCAGGCGAAAAGAAGAAGAAAAGACGGAGAGAGAAGAGAAGATGAGGAGAAGGGACCAAAAACGCGATAAGCACAACCCTGGACGAAGAACACAACCGGGCGAAGAGAAGAAGAAAAGACGGAGAGCGAAGAGAATATGAGGAGAAGGAACTAGAGGGTGCATAGCGGAGGAGAAAACAAGGGAGGCCTACATGGGAAACGAGGCAGCATCCCACATGGGTCGACGGTGTGAAAAACACTATAAGCATCGAACGTCACAACGAAGACGCGGAGGTGCAGAGACAACGACAGTGCCGATCAAACAGCGAGAAGAAACGCGGTGCAACATCTAACGGATGTGAAAAAAGGTGACGTGGCCTAGCTCTCGTTGCCCCAATCCTGTCGCCGTTTGGACAACGAGAAGAAACGCAGTGCAGCATCGAACGGGCGCCAAAAAAAAAGGCAGCGTAATCCAACTCTCCTCGCCCCAAACCTGGCTCCATTTAACCGGTAGGATACTCACTTGCTTGGCAAAAAAACTCATGAAATGGATTCCTAGTTCCGCGTGCAGTTCGCATGTGTTTATACCCACTTTGTTTGTAAAAGTTGATTATGATGTAATATATGATAAACACATGTACTGAGAAGTGGTCCTTAACTTTTTTTTGCAAGGTTGCGGTTGGTTGACGAATTTACCATTTAATGCCAAAAAAAACTCCTTTCAGTCACAAATGCATATCATTTTGGACATCGATACGATCCCCAAATGCAACTTTGACAACGAATTTATATTTTAATATATTTATAAAACCCAATAAAAATATTTTTTTGAGAGAAATCTATACATATAATTTTCATGCATTCAATCTAAATATTTAAAAAAGATATCGATAATTAAAGTTTGACTACACACATCTTAAAATGACTTGTATTTTTGCGACTGAAGGAAGTATAAATAAATCATCTTAAAACAACATGTATTTACCACCAAAGGGAGTATAAATAAACTAACTCAACATGTAATTGTGCGGTATAAATTATGACCATCAACCAAAATACGGACATGACATGTTGAACACCACCAATGATTTTGACCACAATGCAAAATCCTGCTACTACAGTACGAAACCTACGTTCAGGCTGGGAGATCTTTCACTTCGATGGCGCGCTCACCTCGTACTTAACGCTTGCACGGGGGAAGAGGCTATGAATTCCCTGGCCCACGGGTAGGGGGTGGATATCGAGCCAGGTAGTCGTCTTACCGAGCTTTTCTCGAAATTGACATAGTTTAATTTAATATCATTTTGTTTATATTTTGAAAGTATTTTTATGACTGAGCTAACGAGCCGAGCCGAGCCAAAGTGAAATCCAATTTCATTCAAAATTGACTCATTTCAATATTTGACCAAATAACGAGTCTATTTGGAGCAATTTTGAATCGAACCAACGAGTCACACTAACGAGTTTTTTTTCCAGGCCACAGGCACGGCGCAAAGCGTAGGAAGCCTACACGCCCTAAAAATATCATACTCCATGGACCGACCCCCACCCCCAATTCCACTCACGGTCTAGCTGCTGCTTGCCCACCCCCACCTAGTCGCCTCCTCCCCGTACCCTACCCCACCCCACCCCACGCGAAAACATCTCCAATGATACGTGCCTTGGTGGCACATGCCACTAAATACGGGCTAGCTTGCCTGGGTCCACCACTCCCGATGTGTGGCCCAGATCCGCGTACGCCGCCGCCGCCGCACGCCTGACACTAAACAAAGCGGCACAACTGCAACAACCGGGCAACTAGGGTTTTTATCCCTAGCACGCCCAGTACATCCGCTTGAGCGAACTTGTGGGCCACTGGCGACCCACACCGATGTCAATGGCTCGAATGACCCATTACAAAATTTGGCCTTGTGGATATCATGGGGATATGCTCACGATCTTAGGATGATGATACAATTGTCAATGACGTTAAAGGTTTATCGAAACACTCGTTTTCGATGAAGTTCAGATGCTGTCAAGCAATGGGCGATCAGACCGGCTAGGGAGGCGGTCAGACCAGCCTGTGTGGCGGTCAGACCGGCTACAATTGACGATCAGACCGGCCAAGCCTCGGGTCTAGTGGTGGCGATCAAAGCGGCCAATGGGCGTGATGCTGGTAGCCATAAAGGAGTTCGAGTTTGGAGCTGAGCCAAAAATAGAGGGTGTAGACAAGAGAGGAGATTTTTCTACACTTGGTCTCATATTTTTTGGAGCTTCGAGTCAAAAGTTCTATTTGTTTGAAATTTTCAGAGATGTTTCGGATTTCCAGGGAGAAAATTTGGCTAAGTCCCTTGTTGGGCGGTCAGACCGGCCATGGGTGGCGGTCTTACCGATTTTGACTTGTTCGCCGGCCAATTTGGTAGCGATGTTTGTTGGTTAGGTCAAGTTCATGGGTTTCGGTGTATATGTGTTGCATGATGCATGTTTTGACTAACGTAGGTCAAGTTGCAAAGAACTTATTCCCGGAATCGATTTCTTTGTCTATTGTTGTGCAAGAAGCTTGGAGGTCAATGACGGTCAATGGCGAGGATGATCGGGACTAGGCTTGGAAAGCTGAGGTTCAGAACGATTGAGGATGTCGGGTGAAGTTAGTGGACTCAAGCATAGCGCAAAATGGACAAGGATGACCGAACGAGAAGTTCGGTGTGACGGGTTGTATCAAGCGGCGCGGGGGTCGGTGCAAGTGCCATGGTGGTTTTGGTGGGAGCCGGATGGGAGAGACTTATCGACACGAAGAGAGCCGTTAATCAACCTACACGTGGCGAAGTATGGGATTGCTTCATGAAGATTTGGACTCGGTCTTTGGAGAAGGGTCGAGAAGGGGTATTTTAATTTATTTTTATTACTAACCCCCTGTGAACTTTATTTTCAAATCTGACCATTTTGGCCACGCCACACCCGTGGCGTGGCAACACAACACTGCCACATCATAGGGTAAGTCTAGCTAAATATCACTTCGTGTCACGCCACTGGTGGTGGTATGATCTAATAACACTATCACACCACTGGTAGTGGAGTGACAGGATTTGGCCACGCCATGGTGCTGACGTGATAATGCTGTTTTGCCACGTCACGAGTGGCGGCGTGGCCAAAAGGGTCAAAATTAGAAATAAAGTTGACGATGGATTAATAATAAAAATAAATTAAAAATGGGTTAATTAACGAAAAAAGTTCCAACTTAGCGTGCACTATGTACTTTTTTCTCCATTCCTTTTTTTTTTCCATTAAGTTTTTGGAAGGAATTTTTAACGAGGCATATACGTGGTGTGGTGTTTGCAAGGGGGAATGTTATGAATTCTGGGGTTTCCGTTTGTGGGCAATTATCGAAATTACCCTTGGTAGGTTTAATCTATAAATAGAACTTATTATTTTATGATAAAATTCATAATATCTGTTGAATAACTATATAATTTACAACATGTTATTTATTGTGAGGCGATATATAAGACTCAGAACCACATGTCAATGATACAACATTGAGGTAAAATGAACATATAAAATTGTTGAGTGCTATAAAATGAATGATACCATATTTCCTTATTTTAAAGAGTTGAGTTGCCGAAGAATAAAAAGTGTCACGACACGACAACCGAAATTTCAACATACTATAAATCTCTCCCTCTCTCTAACTACTGCCTCGCCTCGGTGTCCTCTGCGCCCGTCGCGACCACTCGGCGAGTAATTTTTGTTTCGCCCACCTGACTAGGCCTTGCCCTCCCCTCCGCGCAGCCATGGCGCCGACGGTAGGGATGAAGCGGACGGCCACGCAGACCATCACGCTGCCGCCACCCGACGCGCGGTTCGCGGTGCGCGAGGCCGTGCGCTCCACGATCGCCTCGCCGCCCGTCGAGGCCCCGGCGAGGGTCACGGGGCCGGCGCCCGCGGTGGAGGGGTTCCTGTGCCTGGAGGAGGTGGACGGGAGGAGGTGGAGCTACGTGGTGGATGGAGGTGCGGCTAAAGGGAGGGGTAGTGGCGGGGCCGCGGCCGCCGTCCCCGTGGGGGTCTCCGTCAGGGCCGTGCCGCTCCAGTCGCCGCTGCCGCCGGCCGAGGTGAGCAGTTTGGTGGAATTGTGACGTGCAGTAATGTTTGGTGTTGGTTTCGTTTTTGGTGTGATGGCTCTGCGCTGAGTTTCGAGGGTCTGATTTGGGAGAATTGGTTGCGGATTTTGGGCGATTTGATAGTTGCAAGCGGATTCTATGTATGGGAGGCGTAGCAATCTGCGGATTTGATTTTGGGTCTCGATCCAATCGGGATTCATGATGTGTTTTCCCCCTCAGGATGTGCGCAATAGATGAGTTTTCCCCCTCAGGATGTGCGCTTGCTAATTCTGGCCTAGGTGACTTTACGAGTGTACCGACTCGATATTTTCGAGGTAATTTGAGGTGAATTTGGGATAAATTAGATTGTATGGTACTTCCGGGACTATGAATTTGTTTGTGGAGAAGTAATTTTAGTCCATATGATTTGTTTTCACCTTCAATTTATAGCTGGGTCGAAGGAAATTCGTAGAAAATTTGGCATTTTGGTGGATTACACGCGAAATTAAGTGGATTGCTGACTAAAAGGGAATTGATATTTTTTTACCTGTGGAAGAGTCTATTCTCTATGACTTTTTAGAGCAAAATCCCGGATTAGTTGAATTGATTTTTGGAGTTAAGTTGTGTGCCAGTTTTCAAATATTGAATAGAGGATTATCCATTATTATGGGAAGAATCTGTTTAGTGTTGTGTGAAAAGTTGGGATCATTCCTTCCAAATGATTATAGTTAAGGGGTAAGGCATCTATTAATACTCACTATAGTGACCATACAGCTTTAAGAAATAACCACACTAAGTTCTCAAAAAAGAAATAACCACACTACATGCTTTGGCTGCAGGAAATAATGGCATTCATAAGATCATATGTCGTGCCTGAAGGGTTTCCAGACAGTGTTACTCCTTCATACGTCCCATATATGACCTGGAGAGCTCTGAAGGTATATTTTAGAACTTGTGCTTACTGTCTTGGTTCAAATATATCAATCTAAATTTCACTATTTTTTTCACTGCTCAGCATTTCTTTGGTGGAGCGATGGGTGTGTTTACAACAAGAACCTTGCTGAGCTCCGTTGGAGTCTCTCAAAGCAAGGTAACCCCAGGTGCCATTGCTATCAACTGGATCCTGAAGGTAAATAAATCATGTCTATTGAAGAAGCTTTTTTTTTTTCTGGCCACCATGCTTGTCTGTGTAATTTATTCAATTGATCAAATCATTTGAAGACGAGCGCAAATTCATGTAAAAAGAGTTTAGTACTTCAGTCAAACCACTAGCATGGGCACAACATAAGTGGGCAAAAGGAAATTACTGGTGTCGGATAAAAATCACGTCTTTGATTTACTAACTTCTTTTCAGAAGGTGGCTCTTGTCATAGAACAGCCTCATAAACCCCATATGTTAACCTGGAGAGCGGAGAGTTTTATCCTTCTACAGTTATTGGCAATCTGATGTGCACAAGATAGTAGCAATATCTTTTGTTTTGCTGATGTACTTGTGTTTACTCCTTATCCTTATTAATCAAGTAGGTATCATTATCTTCCTTGTAATATAATATAGTTGTGATTGCACTTCTGCTTCAGGATGGTGCTGGGCGTGTTGGAAAAATGCTTTTTGCGCGTCAAGGAAAGAAGTTTGACAATGACCTAAAGCAGGTAAAACATGTGAAATCATGTGCTCATTTTTTGCAGTATCTACGTTATTTCCAATTTCTTGGTCCCATGTGCACGACTAATTGATACCAAATTCTTCTGCAGCTCCGCTTTTCTAGTGATCTCTTGCTGGAGATAGGAGCTGGGATAGAGTTAGCTATTGCAGCCTTCCCTCAATTTTTCTTGCCCATGGCTTGCGTAGCAAATGTTGTAAAGGTCTGTCCTCACGAGCTGTTGTAAGTTGCAACTATTGGACTTAAGATATATGTACTCACTACTCTGTTTCAAAAGTCTGATGAAGAACCTTCTTTTTCTCATGCAACATTTTAGAATGTCGCTGCTGTTACATCAACATCAACTCGCACTCCAATCTATAAGGCCTATGCAAGAGGAGAAAACATTGGAGATGTTACTGCTAAAGGCGAATCTGTTGGGAACATTGCAGATCTGGTAATTATTAACATGTTGCGTTTACAGCGCCTTTTCACTTAGTGGCACCTTAATTGGACATGCAGCTGAAATTTGCTGTAGTGGCACATTAATTGGACATGCAGCTGAAATTTGCTGTTTTGCTAGCACAAGTTGATGGTGTGGGACTATATTTTATTTGGTGTGTCACTGTGTGGCAAAAATTTCAGCATGATAAGAGCTTTTGCTTGCTTACGAATGCCACTGATCTCATCTGTTCACTTAATTTAGCAGCAATTCTGACTTCACTTTGTTAATTTTACATGAAGCTGGGCACTGGTTTGGGCATCTTTATCTCAAAACGGAATCCATCATTGGCGACTTCATTTGCCTTCCTGTCATGTGGATATCTCCTGAGCTCATACCATGAGGTTCACTTCAATTCTTTTAGTTTATCACTTTATACTTTTCTTACACTGTGTAAGTCATATGTTAATGCTGTTTCTCTCACCAGGTGAGGTCTGTTGTGCTGAATACCTTAAACAGGGCAAGATTTACCGTTGCAGTGGATTCCTTCATTAAGACTGGTATGTAACAAATATCTGTTTGAATTGTTCTGGAAGGTGCAAGAAATAATTCTAGAATTACTTAGATGGCTGCAGCATTGATCTTTATTCAATTGTTTATTGGATTTGTGAAGCAGTACGTCTCTGTGAACTAATCCAAAAGACGAAGACAAATGATATTAATATAATATTACCACACAGCAAAGTAGAGAAGTTCAAAAAGCTTAGAAAGGAATTTACTGGCACCAAGTTCCTTTTCAGCAATGTAGAAGCATGTCGCCAACGTAACTTCTTCTGTGTTTGTGGTGGCACAATGTTTTGGATGCACTAGAAAGCTGTATATTGGAATCAAATTCAAAAGATTCTCATATGCACCAATGTTATTAAGTCGTAAAGTCAAGTCGAGTCGTAAGAGGGGCGACTTGTCGACTTGGCCGACTAGTCGACCGACTAGTCGCGACTAGCCACGATTAGTCCACAAACTAGAAAGTATTTAAACAGGGCATGTAATATACCAAGTTGTATAATAATTAAACACATATACATATTGTAAATCATGAAATAAAGAGAAGAACAACATAATCACGATGATGAGTTGATGACTTAATCGTTTTGATCGTAACAAATCTTTCTTGATGAGTGACTTTCTTTGAAATTGAAGTCGGGCGGCTAGCAAATCTCGATTAGTCGCGACTAGTCGGCAAGTCGGGCGACTAGCCCTCCTAGTCGAGTCGATGACTTTAGTCGGAGGTTGTGTACCGACTTGTCGACTAATCGTCGACTAGTCGCGCGACTTAATAACAGTGATATGCACTTCTTTTTTCATTTAGACAATGTATGCACAATTAAGTTTTAAAATGCTGAGCTCGAAACTGAAATTTGGACCTTTTAGAATCTGCAAAAGTTTAAAATTGAAATCCTATGTATGTGCTTCTGCTGGCTTGATTGTGATTCTGTCTAAAACTCGAATCTCCAATTTTGTATTGTACAGGGCATGTCCCCTCATTGAAGGAAGGAAACTCACAGGAGACAATATTTAATCCACCTTGGCGGCATGAGCCAGTTGCAATAGGTTTGTACAAGTGTTCTTCTGATTGTGGTCTTTTCTTGATATCTGTGGAATGTCATTTCATAGTCTATACCAACTTTCTTTCAGGATCACGATTTGGAGATGCATTTCAAGAACCTGCTTCATTTGTTGCCATAAGACCTTTGTTTGAGGTACATCCCTCAGCTCCCTTGCCACCACCACCAAAAAACACTCATTATTTTCCTTCTTTTGGTATGACCAATACTTTCCATCTTAATAATAGGATGAGAGATACATGGTAACATATAACCCAGCGAAGGATAAGGTATATGCTTTGCTCAAGGACCAAGCAAAGTCGGATGACATTCTCAAAGCCTCTTTCCATGTAAGCGTTAGTTTCTCGTTGCATGGCCATTGTTAGGGGTGTTTGTCCTATATTCTGACATGGTGTTCTGTCGTACAGGCTCATGTATTATTGCATTTTATTAATGCATCACATGCACGGAAGCAGATGAACTCCAACCGGTCAGATCACTATGGAAACCTGTACCCACGAAGCATGGATTTCCTGGCACACATTGCAGAATCTTGCAAAATTGTCTCTTCATCTTATGGAACGTTCAAGAAGAAAGCAAGGGAACAGGTAACACTCCTTGTTGTCGTGATAAATGTGCTATCTCTAGCATTCCAACTATTAGATATAATTGTGACAAGCAAGCCACCTGAATGAAACACTTGCAACATGACTAACCACACCCTTTTTTGTATGTCAGGGTTGGGTAATGTCAGAATCACTGCTTAACCCTGGGAAGGCTCGATTATGTGGAGCAAGACCGCAGTGATTCTACCGTTTCTGTTTACCATCAACTTGATGATACCATCTTGCTGTCAGACTAACTTTTCTAACGAGACAGGATGTTCAGCCGTTAGTAGCTGAACTAACATATGTTGGAGCCCAGCACTAGGTGTGAATCAGTGAACCTATCATCTCATGCAACCTCATTTTGGTAGGATTACAAGCTACCAAAATCCAGAGAAGCCAAGAAGATGTAACTTGTAAGTTCTTGTTCTGTTGACTTGTAGGCTCCTTATACCAAACAGTCAGTTTGACCGATCGTTGTCTGCTTGAAACTTTTGCCATCTGCAGGAATGCCAGAACGGCGAAATAACGTATGCGTAACCAGGAGCGCTGATTCTACCGATGACGAGGGACCTCCAACTATTAACTGCACAGAGTAGAGGGGCGTATATTTATGTTTGCTGCTGTATAATGGATTTGGCTATCCATCCTACTGTAACCGGTTTTGTATGCTTTTGGGCTGCGGATTTTGTTTCGGAGTCTTGTTGGGGCTGTTCCTCCCCCCTAGAATCGAGATGTTCCCTGTCCACCTTTCTTAGGGCCGTTTGTAAATTCCACTTTTCCTCAATGGAGAGTTATGTCGATAGACGGTACCGATCTTGTACATGCGTGCTTCCGGTAACAATTGGAAGCGTTTTTTAGTTATTTCTATTTTTGCTGTGTTGGTTTTCGACAAGTCTTGTGTGATGGGTGGGCTGCGAAGTGCGAACTGGCTGTGAGCCTGTGACTCAGCTGCTCGTCCTGTGTCTGCTATTTGGTGTTGAGTGAGAGGAGTAAGTAGGGGTGGGAATGGATAGGGGTGGTTTGATTCGAACTTGACCCAGGTGTCCATACACTTTTTTGAGGGGCATGGACCGGTCTATTTGAGAGGGTCAAGACAACTCTCATGAACCGTTGGATATTAAGGATTGGCCCTCTTTTGGGATGACAGATTGTTTTCCTCTCATTTACAACAAAATCCTCTCATGAGAACCAGATGCTGGAAGGTCACGCCGGAGCAAGCGCCTGCGTCGTCCTCCCCCAAACCCATGCTCGTCGCCGGTGACCTCCGTTGCCGCGTCCCCATGGGCTTCGTGCACGGCCGCGCCGCCTCCTCCTCCCACCGTCGGAAAGCCCCCGCTACTCCCGTCTCCTAGCCGCGATGGGATGGGGTTTACGCCCTTGGGAGGCGGCGGTGAACAGTGACCAATGGAGGCGGGGAGAGGGTGGAGGAGAGACGCGCCTCCTCAGCGTCGAAGCATCGCCATCGCAAGGCTGGGAAGCGGCGGGGGACCGCGTCGCCATGGAGGCTGCCAGGGAGGGGGTGGAGAGGAGGATGCCCTCCGGCGCCCGACGTCTTGAACAACCGGCATAGCCCCCACGAGCCTGCTGACAAAAGCATCACGAAACCCGATCGAATCAAATCAAATCCACCGATATATTCGTCGGTAAATCCAAGAAAGCAGTTCTTGAATCCTCGAGTCAAGGTCGACTGGTCCTGACGGTCGATGGCTGTTCTCGCGCCGGTCGAAGTCGATGGGGAGGCCGTCGGTGGGAGGTGGGCGCCTTGTCGCCGAGTCGGCGATGTCCTTTAGGAAGCTCCAGATGGGAAGCGTGAGCCGAGGCTGGCGCAGAACTCGTCGGTGAGGTCGGAGAACTTGGTGGCAAGTGAAGCGCGGAGGGTCGAGGCAGTGGCGAGGTGGAAGCGAGGAAGTCTGGAGGATAGAGGGGGAAGTCTGGAGGATAGAGGGGGATTGGAGGAGAAGGCTTAGGTTTATCTGCTCGATCCAGCGGGGCATTTGGTTACCGGCCCATTTGGCGTTGATTTTGTTTTGGATCAAACCTCTGGCCCACTTGGCTGAATTTTTTGGGACGGATCGGTGATCCATTGGACCGGCCTAGTCCATTCCCACCCCTAGGAGTAAGGAGTAAACACCGCTGTAGCAAGCACGAGGAGCGAAACGAATCGTTTCCCACACTTCTCCGGTTTGATCTTGGGTGCGTTCGGCGCTGCTTCTCCTGTTTTGCCTTCTGACCAAGGTTACTAGGTTGTAAAGTCAAGTCGAGTTGTAAGAGGGCGACTAGTCGTGACTAGCCACGACTAAACCCCAAACTAGAAAGTATTTAAACATAACATGTAATATACCAAATTGTAGCAACAATTAAACACATATATACATTGTACATCATGAAATAAAGAGAAGAACAACATAAGCATGATGATGAGTTGATGACTTACTTGTTTTGATCTTAATATATCTTTCTTTGAAATTGAGAAGCAACACAGTGGAAGTTGAAGGAAAAATCGGTAAATTGTAATGAACAAAATATTGATAATATGATAGCAAATAAATAACATAAATAGCAAGTTAAAAAAAACAGCAAATTGCAATGCTACTGTTAGTAGTCTACTGCTGCTGCTACTACTATTAGTGGTATACCACTACTGTTGCTGCTACTACTAGTAGCAGAGCACAGAGAAAAAACAGAACATCTATGCTTGGAGTAGAGCAATGGAGAAGCGGAAGTGCATAGCAAAGCAGAGCATGGCAAAACCGCACTAGCACGGAGCAAAATAGAGCAGGACAGGTGTAGAGCAAAACAGAGCACGAGAGGAAGGATAGGAGAGCAGAGCATCAGATGTAAATCGCAAATTCGCAATGCAGATGACTAAGGGCCTGTTTGGTAAGGTTCTAGATTCTCAACCAGAGCAACTGGAGTCCAGTCAAACAACACAACTCCTTTTTTAGAATTAGGATCATCCTAGAATCGGAGTTGTATCGTAGTAGAAAATTGGGAGTGACCTTGTGCCAACTCCCCGCAAGAATCAGCTTGTAGGACCGAAAATGCGACTAAAGGAGGTGAATAGGAGCACGATCACTTTTTCTCCTAACTTGGATTCAACACTAATTCCACTCCAATAGCTATGAAAGCTATGAAGATCAATATGCAAGCACAGAGGAAGACTTGTGTTGAATTCAATTAACACCCCAAAGCAAAACCATCAAAACCTTACTGCATACAGAGTTGAGCGGTCGGCCGGCGATATACAGGCGATCGGCCATTGGAGTCGAAACGACAAAAAATAGCCCAACGCCAAGAACACAATTTGGTATAATTTTTGATCTACGATTCCAAACTTGACCAAACTTGACATACACCTTTCTAAGGATATCAGGAACCTATTCCAAGCAGCGATCGTCAAGATCTTTGCCAAAGTTCTGACCTTTTTCCGTTTGAGTGAAGATGACTCCAAAACCAGGCAAAAACAAAAACTAGATCCAAACACTTGCTCGTGGGTGATTGATGATCAAGATGATCTTAGATGTATTCCCACATGTCACAGCAAGCTAGATAGGGGCAAGAAACCAACAGAAAATCAAAGGATCAAAGAAAGCCCCAAAATCACAAAATAGATAGCAAGAACACGAAGAGACTCATCTTTGAAGAATCTTGCATAGATTGAAATGAGATTGTTAAGGGTTTACAGCCACTCCACCATGGAGGACAAAACTCAACACTTGAGTACTCAAATCAATCCATCTCTCTAGAACCCTAAACCTCCATTTTCCTCTCGAAGCCCCTAAAACCAAAACTAGGGTTTTACTTAACCAAAGGATTGAGGGGGTGCAGTCACCACCCTCCTCTATTTATAGTGGAGGCTAAACCTTCTAGAAGAGTATTCCTATTGGGCACCCGTTAAGCCCACACACAAACGGGTTTAACTCACGCACGCATTTTAAAGCGTCGTCTTCATCTCCTCTTGACCTAATCCG
Source organism: Phyllostachys edulis (assembly GCA_036346405.1). Taxonomy (NCBI): domain Eukaryota; kingdom Viridiplantae; phylum Streptophyta; class Magnoliopsida; order Poales; family Poaceae; genus Phyllostachys; species Phyllostachys edulis. The sequence continues at coordinate 13,256,488 of CM070546.1, read as the reverse complement.
CTTCTCCTTGCTCCGTCTTGTGCTGCGGGTTAGCAAAAGGTCACCAAGGTGGTATTTAGGTGAAATTACCAAAATACCCCTTCTTGATCATTTTCCAAAGACCGAGTCCAATCTTCATGAAGCACTCCTCATGCTTCGCCACGTGTAGGTTGATCAACGACTCTTATCATGTCGGCAAGTCTCTCCCGTCCGACTTCCACCGAAACCTCCATGGCACTTGCACCGACCCCGCGCCGCTTGATCCAACCCGTTGCACCGAACTGCCCGTTTGGTCATTTTTGTCCATTCTGCGCCATGCTTGAGTCCATTGACCTCACCCGACATCCTCGATCATTCTGAACCTCATCTCTCCAAGCTTAGTCCCGATTATCCTCGCCGTTGAACGTCGTTGACCTCCAAGCAACCTGCACAACAATAGACCAAGAGATCGTTTCCGGGAACAAGTTCTTCGCAACTTGACCCACGTAAATCAAAACATGCATCATGCAACACATAGCACTGAAACCCATGAATATGACCTAACCAAACAATCATTGCCACTGAGTTGGCCGATAAACAAGTGAAAACGGTCAGACCGCCACTTTGGCCGGTCTGACCGCCCCCTGGCCGGTCTAATCGCCACCTGTTGGCCGGTCTGACCGCCAGCTGGGACTTAGCCAATTTTCCTCCCTGGAAATCCGAAACCTTCTGAAAATTTCAAACGAATAGAACTTTTGACTCAAAGCTCCAAAAATTATGAGACCAAGTGTAGGAAAATCCCCTCTCTTGCCTACACCCTCTATTTTTGGCCCAGCTCCAAAATCAAAAATATATTTTGACTGGTCAGACCGCCAGCCAATTGCCGGTTTGACCGCCAGCCACTTAGCCTGAGCTTGAGTTGAGGCCTGGCCGGTCTGACCGCCAATGTGGCCGGTCTGACCGCCTGAGACCTGACAACAATTTAAACTTCGCTGAAAACGCGTGTTTCGACAAACCTTCAACGCCATTGCCAATTGTATCAACATCCTAAGATTGTGAGCATATCCCCATGATATCAACACAGCCTCTCGGTTACCAAAATACCCCTCAAGTTGAGGGTTATTTATCCACCTTTTACGACTGCATATAAACTCAGTTTTTTTTCTCATTTCCCCTCATTTCCCAATACCATCGCCTTGCTCTCCTCGCCCTTGGCTCTCGACCCCCTCGCCACTGCGCCTCCTGCAATCCCGGTCGTTGCTATCGCGCCTCCCGCCGGTCCCGTCCTCGCTGCACTCGAGTGTCACTGTTAGATGTATTATTATTTGTGTATTTCTCCTATTGTATAAAGGGTTATTTGCATATATATCATACATGTACATGTATATATATTGGCCTATTGGCCTCATGATGAATACAAGCGATTTTCATAACATGGTATTAGAGCTAACCTAGGGTTTGTTTTGTCAAGCCGCCGCTTCGCTTGTTGTTTGGTTTCGTCGCGCCTTGTGTTGGGCTGTTGGCGTCACCTCAACCACCGTTGCCTCGTCCTCATCGGTGTCGTCTTCCTTAGCGTCGTATGACGTCGCACCTCGTCTTCCGTCTGACTTCCTCGCCCAACAGTGTCGCCCCGACGCCTGGACTGCACCGTCCGTTAGAGCTCAAGCCCGAGTCGCACCCGCGCCTCCGCTCGAGCTTGGTCGCCGCCGAGAGTCGCTCGCCGCCCGAGCTCTATCGCCCCGATGATTGGACCGTGTCGCCCGTCGCTCGCTCGCTTAAGCCCGAGTCGCACTCGCCGCCTCCGCCTGAGTCGTGTCGGGGAGCTGCCGCTGCCACCAAGGGGAAACCCTAGCCCGTACGATTTTTTTGGCTCTGCTGGTTAGCAGGTTGAAGGCCTTTTTAACCGGCTTGGCAAGGAAAAAAAGAAATACAAAAAATAGCTTCGGGCACTGTTTTCGTTCCTCGCTGCCCAATGATTTTCGATGGTCTCAATTATCGGGACTGGTTTCAGCACATACGTCTCCACATGCATGGTCAGCGTCTTTGAGAGTTTTTTACCGACGAGTTGTCTTGCTCTTCAGTATGTGCTTTCAGAAATTCAGTTGACAGACTTCTTCACAAAGGCACAGACCAGAGCCCAACACAACTTCTATATCTTCAAACTTCATGCAGTTAATCCACCATAGGTTTAAGGGGGACTATTAGATGTATTATTATCTGTGTATTTTCTCTATTGTATAAGGGGTTATTTGTATATATATCATACATGTACATGTATATATATTGACCTATTGGCCTCGTAATGAATACATGGGCTGTTTGGTTTGCATCCACAAGTTGCCAAACCAAAATTTGGTATTACCAAAGGAATTTGGCTAGCGTTTGGTTTGCTACCAAACTTTGGTACTGCCCGCAAAATTTTGGCAGTACTACGGTTTTCCTAGCCAAAACCCGGGCTTTGCACGCGTGGCCAAATCCGGCGCCAAAATTTTGGTAAGGCAGCTAGCTGCACCACTTTGACAGATGGCATCTCCTGGCTCGCTTGTGGCAATTCATTAATTGTATGTGTGGTTTAATTCAAGGCATTAAAATGATCATATTTTCTAAACCTAGTATCTGATTTGTGATCCGTTTGAACCATTGTGTTCCTTGTCATTTTATCAACAAAACAAGATCACTGTTGGCATATTTTGAGGCAAAAAAGGTTATATGCCATGCGGGACCCACATATTATACTAACATTTTTAGTAAAATTTGGCATGGTTACAATCCAAACACATCAATTTTAGCATTGTCTGTGAATTGGTATGGCTACGATCCAAACAACCTTTTTTGGTTAGATTTTGGTATTTCCTAGGTTTTAACATTACTAAAATTTTGATACAGCCATCTGGGTCATAAACCAAACAGGCCTACAGTCCCCACAGCTGTCCCGGAGCTCCTTGCCGCCCCCCTTTCACGCCGGCCTCCGGGTCGACGAATTGAAGAGCCTCGACGGGATCTTCCCCGGCAGCGAGCTCCGGTGGTTGAACAGCTCCGACATCTGCGGTCAAGATTTGGACTCTTTTTTTTTGTCATAATCGTGTTCTTGGATCTTTGGTTGAATAATTTTCAGTAAGAATAATTGCTTCGTTACAGTTCTATTTCTTGACTTGGTCAAGACAAGACTGTAATTCATCATGCTGCTCTGATTATTTTGATCAGAAAATTTGACTAGGATGCAGAGATGAATAGGATTGTGAGTCAGAAAGATGAATAGGATTGTGAGGAAATTGGGTCAGAAAATTTGACTAGGATGCAGAGATGAATAGGATTGAGATACGCCGAGCTGTCTTAGTGTATTTCACAGATGAAATATGGATATGGAACACTTCCAAGTAATTTTAGATGCACCTGCGCATTGCCTTGCTTCTTGAGAAGGCAATCCTCTGAATTTCCGGTAGTTGGTTGTTTTCCGCTGGACTTGTTGCGTGAATCATAACATCTCTCACACAGCCTTCGTATAATTGAGAATATGCATGCATGCATGTATTAGCTCGACTAATTAATCATCCACAGCGAGGTTGTTTCCCAAAACAGAAGTGAGATGTCCTTCAGATTCTCCTTGTCTCAGCTCATTAAAACAGTGGAGCAGGAGCAGGACAGTGTCAGTGAGCACGATCCGAGAAATATCAGGAGTTAAACACGCCTGCCTTTTATATGTGACAAATAGTACATCCGAGAGAGAAGAACGAGCAAATCAAACAGTCGATGCTGTTCACCCAACTCAACTTGCCCATCAGTCAGTCCATCACTCTCCATGGCCAAGTGTTGCAGCTCTTCTGGTACAAGTGCAACTCCCTCTGAACAATGGACAGTGCTCTGATACTTAATGTGCCAAATAAAATGAGGAAAATGCAAGGACATGAATAGACATCTCTGAAGACGGGCAAGTTTGGAGTTTGGGAGAGAAGGAAGGGGATGGGGGAAGGAAGGTGAGTTGCCAATCTGCCACGGCCGAGCCTACCAGCTTTGATCCGCGGTTGGCTCCGCCTCACGTCCTTTTTATGGTTGGTAGGTTGCTTTCTTTCTCACCACTGATCAACTTATGTGCCGAGATTGCGACGTGTGTCTCCTCCCCCACGGTTTATAGTGGGCAGCGCCTAGGGTGTTAGCAATAGAACTTTGATCCGTCTGCATCAATCTGTAATGTCCAAGTAGAACATGGCGTAGCAATCTACAAATGGCTGAATGTCCAATGGAATTTCTACGTCGCATTCTATTATTGTTGTTTGGATCACGATGTGTACATATACTAATATATTGCAGTGTCACATTCTAAATTTAGAAAGCTTGCTCTAGATTGTAATTCAATTGGTCCGTAAGTTGGAACTCGGTTCCTCGCGGAGTAGCGATAAACTTCAAAATATGTATATGTTATAATTCGTATTTGAAATCACAAGTAAAAAATAACAACATTGACCCTGCAATTCAGAGCCCAAATATAAAAGAAAGGGAAATACGAAATAACAAAACAGAAACCAGATCATCTATAGAGACACAAAAACGAAAGGAAACCCTCCGAGCCCACGATGGACCGGTTCCACCTCTCGTGAACGAAAACACAATGACGAAGGCGAGGCCAGCGAGGTTGCCTCCGCCCTTCGTATCGAACACCAACACAGGCACGGATCAAATAAACCGGGTGTAAATACTCGCGGAAACGCCCACACACTCCCAGGTCGCCCTTCTCCCTCGCTTTCTCCCATTCCCACCACCGCCTCGTCGTCGTCGCCCCCGAGTCCTTGCCCGCCCGAACCCTAGCCGCCATTGCCCGCGCCCCGATGGACGGCGGCGGCGGTGGGGCGGCGTACGCCTTGCGCACGGCTGAGGAGGTCTTCCGCGACCTCCGCGGCCGCCGCGCCGGCATGATCAAGGCCCTCACCCACGGTACGCTCGCTCGCCTCCGCTCCCTTCTGATTCGGTTCCCGATTCTCGCGCGGCTGCGTGGATTCGTGTGATTGAGCGGTTGTTTCCTTTTGCTGTGCAGATGTGGAGAAGTTTTACAAGCTCTGCGACCCCGGTGAGTGCGCTCGATCTCTTCGGGTTTCTCGTCCGGGTTGGGGATTGGGAGCGGAGAAGCTTTTCGTGTTTTTGCTGCTTGGGTTTGGTTGCTTTGGTGGGAGATTGGAAGCTAAATTTGGATCATTTTTATTTTTTTCCCTCACCTGATGCTCGGAGTTGGAATAATTGTTTTTTTTTTGCTTTCGCTTTCAGCAATGCTGGGTTGCTTCTGTTAAATTTTGGGGAGAGATTGGGACTCGGGGTGATAGTTTTCTGGGAAAAAAGTTTTTTTTTTTTTGGAGTTGATTGGAACTGTGGAATCAGTGCTAGCTCTTCGTTTTCTATTGGGTTGTTAGACTGTGTCTGTGGCCATCAGACCGATATTGGTAGCCTAAGTGGACAATTTTACTGAAAATTGCATAATATCTTTAGGCCAATTGGTGCCATGGGATTGTTGACTAGTTGATTTTGGTGTGTCTGGGTGTCTATGTGAGTGTGCATGCTTGTGTATGCGTTGGTTTGTTAGATTCATTGGTGTTGCCACAGTCAATTCAGTGGAATCGTGACATAACGCGGGGACTGTCTAGTAGAATTAGCAATGCTTCCTCATTGCATTGATAGCACTGTGCGTCTGGTTGTACTACGTGGTTGCTTGCCCTATTCATGTAATTAATGTGAGGTTTTGGTTGCTCTTCATTATTACATATTATTATGACTTGGTCCGCACTAATACCTGCTTGAGCCTTGCACTCCGGTGAGCAACTGTTCATAGTAGTAGAGCGGCTTCTAGGCTGTAAAAACTGTAGTTCTGGGCATGATTACTCAGACAGATGCTGTATAGGATCTTTTTATGGCTACTAATTCCATTGGTTTTGAACAGAAAAGGAGAACTTGTGCCTTTATGGATATCCTAATGAGACATGGGAGGTGACCTTGCCAGCTGAGGAAGTACCCCCAGAGATCCCTGAACCAGCATTAGGAATCAACTTTGCGAGGGATGGCATGAATGAGAAGGACTGGTTGGCTCTAGTTGCAGTTCACAGTGATTCCTGGTTACTATCCGTTGCATTCTACTTTGGAGCCCGGTTTGGGTTTGACAAAGAAGCTAGGTAATTATTCTGCATTTCTATTATGATTGAACTATGCAGTTTCCTTAGTTGACAATATATGATTCTATGACTCCAGGGTTCCTTTCCCCATGTTCTCGTTTTCTTTTGTTATTTGATTGCATTGTGAGCAATCGACCTGAAGGTTCATGTTTAAGGATTAGTTACTGGAATTCCTGGCTGCCAGCTTGTGATTCCTTTTGTACCCTAACGGAGTGCAGCTATTTCAAGTAAAATGAGTTCAAACTAGAAGTTGCCATGATTATATCAAAGTGGTGAAACTTGTGTATTCTTTGCCCCCATTTTAATCACAATTGCTCAAATATTCGCTCAATTTTTTTTGGCACAGCACAAAAGTACTACTGCACCTTAATTTACAGGTGCATTAAGTAACCGTTTTTTAGTCCACCTTTTATTTCGATCAATGTGGGGGGGGGGGGGATTCCACCTAAGTTCGGGAGGAAGACCTTTGTACTCAAGATTTGTATAGTTCATCATTCCTCCCATTCACTATATTTATACTGAATAACAGCAACAATGTATTTCGTCTAATGTTGGGGCTGTAATATGGAATATGTCCTGTCATATTTTCTTACTGCAGAACATGTAAACAAAATGGGATGGTGAATTGGCAAGTTAAGCTAGTGAGAAATATCGCACCTAAATCAGTTTTGTTTTGTTTTATTATTATTATTATTATTAAAAAACAGGACCAATTGTTCTTATCATCCTTTTGGTATTGTTGTTCTATTTGATGTTCAGTTTATATTCCCCTTTACAATTATGAGTTCCCAGTCCCTCTGTTGTAATACAAACAGGAGGCTATGAGGTTTTGGGTATAATATTTCACTTTTAAGGTGCACTTTTGTATTTTCTCTAACGTATACTCTGGGTTTTGATGTGCAGTTATTCCACCTTCTTTTCTTAGATAGTGAATAGGGCACTAGAACCATGTTTTAGTAGAATTGTTGTAGGTTGTTTTCATATCAATGATTTATAAAGGTTATATAGTATTATTTACCTTCCCAATTCTTAAACCGGTTGTTTTCATATCAATGATTTATAAAGGTTATATAGTATTATTTACCTTCCCAATTCTTAAACCGGTTGTTTTCATATCAATGATTTATAAAGGTTATATAGTATTATTTACCTTCCCAATTCTTAAACCTATATCTGGTTCTGTCTTTTCATGTATGCTACGAGGTAATCTATATTTAAAAGGCTGAATACATTTATTAGTGAGAACCGCGCAGATTTTGCACTTGATTTTCCTTCCTCATGTCACAGAAATCAGTAAATCACATATCAACTTATTCTTTTTGTTCTTCTACTTTGGGCCTGAAGAAGGTTTGAAGTTTAGAACGTTGCTTATTGCTTCATTAGCGCATCAAGTATCTAACCTTTATTTAATGGGCATCAAGAAGACAACATTACATGTGAATGTCTGTTTGCTGCGTGGACAAATGATGCTAATGTTGATTCACATTCTATTACCACTGCTTATATTTTTAGTCTGCTACTTTGGAATCAGCTTTAGGTGAAGTTCTATGATTGCCTCCTTTCATTCTCATCTTACCTTGCTGCCTTTCATTCTCATCTTCCATTGTCATATCATACTGGAGTTGCCTAAACTTTTGCACAATTGATTCGACATTCATTATGTTCTGTTGAGCCAAGATTAGACATACACCTTCATATGGCTGTTCAAAAGATGGATTTACTTCAAAAAAATTGGAATTGTTACTATTCAGAGTAGTTACTATAGTTAATTATGATCGATTTGTTACTTTTGTAACATAACGTACATCTTGATGCAACATGGTGTACATCAGTACATCTAATGCTACTCAGATATAATTTGCAAAACTAGATTGTGGAAAATGTCACTAGACACATTAGTTGTGGGAGGGTGTGCATCGATTTGTTACAAATGGACTTACTGTAGTAAGTGACCACTTGTGTCTAGTAATAATTTTAATTTTTAGAAACGTTGTGATTTTAATGATTGTGAAATCAAAGGATCATAACTTTAAATTTTTATATTTGAAACTAAGAGCTACGTAAGATGTTTACAATTTGGTGGCTCAGGCACAATTTACTGACAAATAGAATGAATCTTATATGGGAATCTGGATGTTTTTTTGTGTGTTCTGTGTTTAGTCTGCTCTTTTTACAGAGTTTTGATTGTCTAAGTGGTTAATGCCATAGAGGCTGTTCTCTCTGGTGAACAATTAAGACGTAAAATTTTAAAATGGTTTTGGAAGTTTTTGGGGGATTAACCAAGGGTATTTCTGTACCAATGAGTTATTGAAAGACCTTCAGACTAATATTTTACTCTAGATTATTCAATACAACTCTACACTTCTACTATATAATGGCACCTATAATTTATCACTTATTATCCATAGGCATCTGTGTTCTTTTCCTCCCTTGTGTATGTGTCTTTTTCTTTTTGCTCTGAGTTATTCATGATATATTATATAATTCACCATTCAATGAATTAAAAGACCTTCATACTAATATTTTATTTGAATTATGAGTGAACCAATGAACACTGTTTTACCTTTTTTCCCCTGTGGCTGTGAGTAATGAACGTTACCATTCATTTTACTCCATTTGTTCTGTGGTCTTTCTTTATAAAATGCTCACTAATGTACTATTTTCCTTGTCTTACCATCTCCTTCAGCTTTGCTTCCTCCTGTGTTTTTCTGTGAAAATCTATTAAACAGTGACCAGTATCTGATTGTATCCAAGTAACAAACAGTGCCGAGTGTCGATTGATATGAGGATAACACCATTAGTTGAGTCAAGACAACCTCTAACCCTAAGAGAACAAGAGAGGGGTTTCCTAGTCGTGTCAAAAATCACTTTTAAGCTTATGAGGGAGAATAGTCAGTCTTACAGTGTGATTTGAACATGGGTTATGCATGACAATTTGCTAGAGTATGCTGGAAATACAAATATACTAGATTATATTCACTCCCAAGGGAGTATTGCCAAAACAAATTTTTTTATTGAATATGTGTTTAGATTTTTATCTGTTTGTTATAAATCATCCACCTTTAGTCACTGATTATTTTATTCTTGGTCAGGCTTGTCTACCTGCCAAAGCTGCATTTTTCATGCCACTTTATTTTCTTATGCAGGAGGCGACTCTTTAACATGATAAACAACTTGCCTACGATATTTGAGGTAGTGACAGGAGCCGCCAAGAAACAGGTGAAGGAGAAGACACCCAACAGTAGTAGCAAGAGCAACAAGCCTAGTTCAAAAGTGGTAAGTTTATATGCCGTATCGATGCCATGCAACCTGAATTCCTGCTGATCGCACTTTCTGTCTGCAGCAGTCAAGAGCTGAGTCTCGTTCAAAGGCTAAGCTGACAGCTCCCAAGGATGAAGAAGGGAGTGGTGATGACGAAGGAGATGAAGAGCGTGAAGAACATGAAGAGCATGACAACACTCTGTGTGGAACTTGTGGAACCAATGATGGCAAGGACGAGTTTTGGATCTGTTGTGATAACTGCGAGAAGTGGTATCATGGGAAGTGTGTGAAGATCACACCCGCTCGAGCTGAGCATATCAAGCAGTACAAGTGCCCAGATTGCAGCAACAAGAGGGCCAGGGCATGAGTAACAAGCATTGGAGAAAACTGTTAGAAGGAAACCATCTCCAGGTGTCAAGATCTCTAGATATTATTATGGCTTAGTTTTCTTATTTGAATTATAACTGTTGATTAGTTGTTTGACCAAATTGTGTTTAAAACTCAACATCTTTCGTGTGTTGACATCGGCCTCTCTAGTTTGTGAACGTTGTCAGCTGAAGATACTGCTCTACTGATCATTTCTTTGTTATTTGTGTTCTAGGTATTTTGTGACTCTACCCGGCATCCGCACAATTTGCAGAGTTTGAATTTAACCTACACAACACTGCTTACCCTTGGTTTGCTGGTCGAGGGTACGCATGGGCGCGCACGGCAAAGGAACGGGCCCGGCCGTGGCACAAACAGGGCGTGTATCCAACGATTGCATGCTGCGGCTGGGGCCGTACGTGCGGAGAGGGCGGCGCTGGCGCGGGCGCGGCGGGTCGGGCCACTCAAATGCTTTGCAACCTCCTGCGGTCTCGGTGCTTCAGCGTCGTCCCTTCCGGCTGCCCGCGCAGACTCGCACTGACCAAACGACCACTCCATGACTCCACCGCTTCGGACCCGGAACAGCGGTCCGTGCGGTTGGTCCGCTTGTAAATCAACCGGCAAGGAGCGCAACGCAGCCACACCCGATCGATCGATCCATCCAGAGAAGGAAGAAGATGAACTAGTAATGAAGGGAGGCGCGGCGACGGAGTGGCTGATGGGGGTTTCTGGAGCGCGACCGGCTGCGAAAGCTGAAGCTAGAGCCGGTCGGAACCAAGCTCAAGCAACCGGAGCAGAAGCCTCTCCCTCGCCCGCCGTGCCGACCGATCAGGAAAGGAACGAGACGCTCCAGAGAGTCGTGAAGAACGCAGAGGAGACCATCCGGGACCTCGACGAGGCCATGGAACTGGAACTCTGGAAGGCCACAGCGATGAGCACCAGTGGTGCACACTAGTCACCACAGGAGACCCGACTCGTCGATGGAGAACCACCTCCTTGGGCAACAAAAGGGAAGACTGGCTAGGTGCACGCTAGAATTCTAGAATGCGAAAATATTGTAGGGTCTTCACACACCTTAGTCCAAATAGGGATGCAATTCATTACATTTCATAGTATAAAACATTATCATGATAATATAATTATTTTAGCAGACTCTGCTAGCTACTCACAAGTCTGCAACTTTTCAACCAACTGCAAGTCTGCAACCGAGACCAAAACAAAAACAGAAAAAATGACTTGGACAACTACCTGAGCAGTAGGATTTGTTTTATTCTTCGCTTCCTCCGTGAGCCGGCGCTCCTCCTCCAGCTTCTTACTCTTCCCCCCCTTCCCCTTCCTCTCCTCCTCCTTGTCTCTTGACCCAGCGAGCACATGAGAACCAGAAATCAGAAAAAAAAAAGCGAACACAATTTGAAGCCAAGAACGCAAATTTTTGGCTGACATGACGCTCTTGCTGGGCGTAATAACAAGTTTAGTCCCCTCCCAGCCGTAATGTCAAAAATAACACCATAGAGCTGCCGGCGGTCGACACCTAGCCAAGTCTAGTCCCCAGGGGGCCGGACTCCCCTCCCCCTCCACCGTGCCCCAGGGGGCCGAACTACCCCCGTGCGCCACGTGTTAAATTTGAACTCTAGCAAACTACGTATGTGCATTGCAGTCATCTCCGGAACCGATGTACTCCTACAATACACACATAATGTATACAAATATAGTACAACATAAACGCACAACATTCTGAATACACACACACACATAATGTATACAATGTAATTACACGCGGGCTACAATATGGCTCACTCGTCTGAGCCACTCTCTGCTCGCTGCGTCTACGTGCGCGTCCTGGTATTGCGTTGAGCATGTCCCATAGGATACGTGAACTGGTTTAGAGAGTTTGGAGGGCGTACGGAAACCATTGAGTGGGCGGAGGTGCTTCAACAAGATCACTCTGGTCCAGCTGAGTCTGTCCAATATCAATGTCATCTAGCTGAGTCATGCCAAACTAGCTACCACCTGCCATCATATCCGTAATGAACAAATCAAGAAATTCGCCCCAGGAGGCAGGGCCCCCAAGTACGATGTATGAACGGCCCATGGTGCGGAGGAGCTCTGTCCTTGACCGTACGATGCATTAGTGACCCCGGGTGAGACGGAGCTCTGGCCTTGGTATGGTACTTCGTACTAGTCAAGGTTCTGCTGAGCGTAGACTTGGGGTGGGTGCCCTGGGTGATATGCTACAAATCCTGGCGCCATGTACTCCTCCCTAACAGTAGCTGGGATGGCCCCCTCCTCATCGGTTGATTCGTCGTCACCCTAGGCTCAACTGAAAGCTACAAGATGGAATGATATTAGGCAAAATAAACAATCAGGACCTAAGCTAAACATTAGGTACCTCCCCGATGTGCAATGCGGATGACCGACGAGGAGCACTTGGACAGCCGCCGGTCTGAGTATGTCGTGCGGACGTTGATCGCAGAAGTGATGCATCCCGATGGACGTGCAGCTGGAAGACAGCATGCTGTCAACACAACCTAAGACATAATAAATAATCAGGATGTAAAAAAATGAACATAACTTACCTCCCCGATCTGCTGTGCAGATGACCGACGGGGAGCGCTAAGACGCATGCCAGTCTCATTAGGCCACGCCGACCTAGCAGGTGAGCATGGTCGGCCCACTCAGTGTGCAGCCTGAAGGACATCGTCTCTCTACTGACCACAACTCATGTTCTTGATTATTTGTTTGGACTCCATCAAGATGGACTTGAGAGTATTGAGAAGCTTCGGAACAATGTGATTTGGGCTGTGGATGGCAGAATTCGATTCGCGTGAGATCCGCTGGATCTAGTCGAACTAAAGTTACATACAGCAGTTGTTCGGTACCAAACAATAAAAATATCATGAATAAAGCGAGTATAGGTTGTGAGTGTTTTACAGTGTTGTCATGCCGCGAAGTGCTGTGTCGATTGAAAGAGTGATGAAGCCTCTCCTCGTGCGTGACATGCTCCAGACGCTTTGGTGGAGGACGGGTGAGTCTGGTGCGCGATCGTGGTATGTACTACTCGATGTACTCACGGTAAGTCCCAACGTCGTACTCCCACTGCTCATGTAGAACCTCAATGTGCGCCAACTCTGTCCAAGCCATGGTCCATTGATGTTGGACTGCCTACCAGTCCTCAGAATGTCGGCCCATCCTCGATTGCCTACATTGGAGAAGGATTTATGTGAGAAGAGAGGATATAGGTATGAACTGTAAACATTACTTGAATGGAGTTGCACTCACAAGTGGACAGCTCGCTCGAGCATCCTCCCGGTGGGAGGGGGCACAACCTGGTAAAGATCAAACTGTTGCATTACATGCTGCGGCACATAAGGCTCCACCATATAAGAAAACACAAGGTGACATGTCGTCGCCCATAATCTGGCGTCTTACGTGCATTGCACGGACAGTTTGTGTGGCACTACCGTGTTCACAACATGTGGGATCCATGGAGACCATATGATGCTGTACTAGTGGAACGGCTCGAACTTGTTGTGGAACACGAGGTAGCGCCTCATCGGTCTGTCTCTAGCCTAGCGTAACTTGGCAGCAGTCCATCGGGTGCCCATAGTGGGTCCGTCTACGGGGTCGTGGAACTCGGCGTACGGGTGCGCTACATTCCAGAAGGCGGGCCGCCCAACAGGGAAGTCCATACCAGGGAAAAAATTCCCGACCGGTAACGGCCGGGGTCCGGGATCCAAAATCCCGACCGGTTTTCTTGGGTTTTGCAAGTTCAAATTTCAATTTTCAAAATTCGGCTGTTTTTAATCAAATTCAAGCGATTTTTATCCGGGATATTTCCGATTTGAACGGTAACCGGCTGGTACCGTTCCCGGCCAGCCAGCGGGAAGTGGTCGGGTACCGGTTCTGTGATCCTTGGTCCAGACAACCAGTTGTGTACGAGCTCAAGGTAGCGGCCTAATGTCCGGTACCATTCTCGGCCAGCTAGCGGGAAGTGGTCCGGTACCGGTTCTATGATCCTTGGTCCAGACATCCAGTTGTGTACGAGCTCAAGGTAGCGGCCTAATGTCTCAATAGGGATTTATCTTGATCAGCGTGCATTTAGCTATGATTACGGAAGTACTAATAACTAAGTGGTGTTATAGATGCTTCAACTCTTATCTTCAGTTTTTTCATGTCAGTATGCAACACTTTGACCATTCATAGCTTAATTTTACCTCAGTTAGGAAGCCGATAAACCTTGAGGACTACACTCCTCCAGTTGAGCTTCTTCAGATATTACCCCTGAAGTCTACCATCCGTGGAAAGGATGTTGGTCCCCAAATTGGTCCAAACAACCCAAAATTTTCTCCAGTATGCTTCTCTTTTTACCTTAATGTGCGACACACATTTCATTTAGTGTCCTCAATATTGAAAATTTGAATGTCCCCTTTTGCATTTTCTCTTCCTGTGGGCAGGGAATGCAAGCTTTATTAGATCTTCTATTTGCTGTTGAAGGTTCTGTGTCAGAGGCAGCAAAAATTGTAGGGTAATGCATGACTTTTCATATTCTATCTTTGAATTGTGCCAAAATTTTCTAGTTTATTCCATTCTATGCAGGCATGCAACATGTTTATTTCATTCTAGTTTTACAATGAAACCACCTGATGTATTCTGTTGAACTATGTAACGTATTGCAGCCTAAGCACTGGTGCGTTGTCAAGGTTGATTCTATCAGATGATTCTCTTCGAACTGCTGCAAATGAACTGCGAGCTTCCAAGGTAACCCTGCTGCAAATAAGAGAATAGCACACAGCACATTCCACGGTCCAAACATCGGGCTTCCAGAGTCCCAGCAATAACCGATGATGTCACCCATAGTACCCGAGACAAGTTTTACTATGAGCTCAATGTCTAAACTCTAAACGACTGCTGATCCATTACATGATTTCCTAGTTTACAATATTCTTTAAAAATAGAATCTTATTTGAGAACTTAGCTACTATGTTAGCTGAATCATGTACCAATTTGCGTAATTTATTGCTCAGCACGTCCTAAGTTTTGAGTATTGACCAAGCTTTGAAGCCAATTCATTTCATTCCGAAGTTATTTAATTTGCTGCATGCTTTGCTACTCTAATGAAGAAACATCACCGTAACTGTCTCTGTGTGTGTGTGTGTGTGTGTGTGTGTGCAGGGACTGAAGCCACTAAAATGATATCCTGCGTGATGTTCTGATCGTCAAGTCTCAAAAAAACAAAAACAAAAACACAACTGCGTCATAGGTGCCAAGTGGCTCAGAACTCTCATGGTTTCTAGGCATACCTTGGGGGATTATCCCAATTCCCTTCGTGCAAGGAATGGGCATATACCTAGGATTGCATTATACAGGGCCAATATGCCAGCTTGTGGCAGAACTCTGTGACCTCGTTCTGTCTTACATAGGCAAGAATGTTATCCAACACTCCAGTACCATCTTTTTCAGAGGAATCTACCTGTCTAACTTGCCACCCAAAGGGTAAAACGGTTGTGTTCATTGTATTGGATGTAATTACTGCATGAACATACAATTATAATTTCATGTATTGCCATGGATCGATGCTGCCTTAAACAAATTGGAGCTATTCAATTTAAATATGAAATATGTTTATGTTTAAATTACCTTTTTCCATTGCATGAAAGTTCCGACGGTAAACAAAGCTCCATTTGTTGTGCCAAGTATGAACTCAATGTTGTAGCCGGCTTTGACTACGTAGATTGTATGGGTGTAGCACTGGAGATCGAGACCTTCTGTGTCTACGAGAAGGCACCGTTGTTGCAGAAGCAGGGTAGCGGAGGAAGGCAGAGAAGTTCAATAGACAGGAAAATAGCAACCGGAAGATAAAAGTCTATTTCTTGCTTAGTTATGAATTACAGACTAGATGTTCTTTAAAGAGTACATCTCCTAATCCGACTCATATGCGAACTCTACTTGGATACAGACTCGGTACTTATATTCAGAAACTACCGATTTACCTGGTATTGTCGTATTGCTACAGGAACGCTATTACTAGTCAGGACCTCGGACTCCTGTAGGAATTTCTATTGCGTGTGGACTCCGATCTTCACGAGTCCTGGATCGTCGCTGGTAGTGCTTGTCCCAATACGAGTCCACAACATTTCTCCCCGTGGACAAACAGCTCGTCGTCGAGCTGAAATTTTGGATACATGTGCTGAAATTTCTCCAGCGATTCCCAGGTTGCGTCTGCTTCGGCCATACCCTGCCACTGAACTAATAACTCCCACTGATCACATCGTAGACGAGTCTAGACAATCTTTGTTGGCGTTGGAACTGCCCAACCATGCAAGATAGGAGGTAAGACTGGAATGGCTGTGGGAGGATCACCATGAAAATGCTTGAGCAGCCCAATGTGAAATACATCATGAATTCGAGATCCTGGCGGTAGTTTTAGTCGGTAAGCCACATTACCAATCCGTTCCACAATCTGGAACGGCCCATAGTAGCGCGGAGCTCGCTTCGAAAACTTGCAGACAGTAAGAGAAAGTGCTTGGCGATGTTGTAAACGCAACCACCCCCAATCGTTAACTTGAAATGTCATGTCCCGATGATGAGTGTCATGTTGTTCTTTCATGGTCTGCTGGGCAAGTTTTAAGCGGTCCTGTATCTCAAGCGAGAATTCATCACGATCTATCAAAGACTGATCCACTACTACAACCTTTGCTAGTCTTGGTCCATAAGATTTGAGTGTAGGAGGCTCCCTACCATACACTACTTGTAAAGGACTAGTTTTGAGAATCCGCTGAAAACTGGTGTTGTAACAATATTCTACCCATGACAACCATTTTATCCAATATTTTGGTCGATCACCCACCGAACATCGAAGATACATGACAATAATCCGATTAATTACTTCGGTCTGACCATTGGTTTGCGGAAGAAAAGTGGAACTGAAATTCAGTTGAACTCATGAAAACCGAAACAACTCTTTCCAAAAGTTACTTGTAAAAGTAGGGTCTCGATCACTGACAATGGAGGACGGCAATCCATGAAAACGTACTAATTCCGAAAAAATAGATGAACAACCGAACTGGTTGTATAAGGATGAGATAAAGCTATGAAATGAGCATATTTTGAGAATCGATCCACAATCGATAAAACCATAGATTTACCGCCAATTTTTGGAAGTCCTACAATGAAATCCATCGAAATATCCAACCAAATTTGACTGGGAATCTCCAGAGGTCGCAGAAGCCCGACCAAATGCAAAAGCTCAGTTTTATTTCATTGACAAGTTGCACAGCTACGAACCCAATCCACAACCAATTTGCGATCACCCGAAACACTGAAATCAGCCCTGAGATGGTGAAGTGTCTTTTGTGTGCCCTCATGACCCATGCCATGGGCAAGCTCAAGAATTTTCTGGACAAAAGCAGAAGAAGCCAGAATGTAAATTCGACCAGCTTTGGTGATCAATCCTTCGACAATGGCCCACGGGGATCCCAACACACCTGTACTAATCTGTTGATGTAGGAGCTTCAATTGATCGTCAGTTTGTGACTCCTGACGAAGATCATCAAGTAATTGAAATTGAAGGCCCGAAATTGCCGACAAAGCGATCGTGTCTGCTTCTCACTGTGATAACGCATCCGCAACTCGGTTTTGTCGCCCCGGCCGATACTCCACAATAAAATCAAAACCAAACAGTTCACTTACCCATTGATGCTATGGGATAGTAGAGAGGCGTTGGCCAAGAAGGAATTTCAAACTATAATGATCGGTGCGAATTACAAATTGTCGTCCCCAAAGATAAGGTCTCCAATGTCGCACCACTTTTACCAGTCCAATTAGCTCTCGCTCATAAGCCGCTAACTTCGAATGCTGTTGAGCAACTGGCCTACTAAAGAATGCAATTGGTCGCTCTCCTTGATGTAGTACTGCACCAAAACCCGTGCCCGACTCGTCACAATCCACCATAAACGGTTGTGAAAAATCCGGTAATTATAAAATTGGCCCAAGCGCAAGTGCCTGCTTTGAAAGCCTCCGCCGACCATGAGAGTGCTTGTTTCTTCAAAAGACAAGTCAAGGGTGCTGCAATGAGACCATAATCTTGGATGAAACTTTGCTGGCATCCATGGCGACTCCCTCTGCTGATATGACATGCCCCAAATATGAGATGGATGCTTGTCCGAAGAAACATTTGGACTGCTTGCGATATAGTTTGTTGTCTTGTGACAAACTTAGAACCGTTCGCACATGTTTTAGATGCTTGGACCACGACCTACTGTAAATCAATATGTCGTCAAAGAACACAAGCACAAATTTACGTAGATAAAGTTGAAGAACATCATTCATCAAGGCCTGGAAGGTGGCCGGAGCATTTGTCAATCCGAAGGGCATTACTAAGAACTAAAAAAGACCCTCGTGTGTACGAAAAGTTGTCTTGTCGACATCAGCCAAATGCATACGAACTTGGTGATAGCCGGAACGAAGATCCAGTTTAAAGAAAAAAAATGGGCCCCTTAAGCTCATCGAGTAATTCATCAATTACTGGAATAGCAAACTTATCTTTAATGGTCTTAGAATTTAGTGCACGATAATCCACACAGAACCTCCATGAATTATCTTGTTTCTTTACCAATAACACTGGTGAGGAATAGGTTGAATTGCTATGGTGGATGATCCCCTGTGCGAGCATTGCTTGACATTGTCGCTCAAGTTCTTCCTTCTGCATCATTGGGTAGCGGTAAGGTCGTATTATGACCGGAGGTGTACCAGGTAGCAAGTGAATCCGATGATCACAAGAACATGAAGGCGGCAGTCCCTACGGCTCGACAAAAAGATCAGTGAATTCCGTGAGCAAGGTCGCCATCAAATCCTGCCCCTCACAGCTCTGTACTTGCATCCTCAGCTTTGTCCCGGGAACCCCTTGCCATAAGACTCGATGATCGTCATGCTAAAAGGACATTATGAGTATATCAAAATCCCAAACGATCGGACCGAGACCACGTAATCACTGGATGCCTAGTACCATGTCAAAACCATCCAACGGAAGATCATAAAAATCAGCGTAAAATTTCTCATTGTTGATCTCAATTGGTAGCCCACGAATCATCCATTTGCTGAAAATCCGTTCCCCATTGGCAACCGTGACTTTCAAATCACGTCGAGGTTGTAACACAATTCCCAGTTGATCGGCCACTTTATATTGTAAGAAATTGTGAGTGGATCCAGAGTCAATCAGGGCCAGCAGTTCGGTTTCTTCGATGCGAACCCTCACCTGCATAGTCTGGCCTGCGCAAATCTCGGTAAGAGCATGCAACGAGACATGAGGATTCTCCCCATCGTTTATTTCCTCTGAAGAGTCCTCTTCATCATTGTGCACCACCTCGAGGCAGTACACACAACGATAGCCTTGTATGAATTTCTCATCACAATTGAAACACAGCCCCTTTTCGCGACATTCGGCCATCTCTGTTGCTGTTAGACGGCGAAATTGTCTTCCGCCAACACTCGCTGCGGCCAGACCTCCTCCTGCAGGCGATGTTAAAGGTGGTGCTCCTCTTCCTGCCGAGTTGGCTCCTTTGAACGGTTGATTCCCGCGTTGCCACGGTGGCTGATTTGGTGACGCTGCAATCAATGCCCGTTGTTCATACGCCCTTGCGAATGTCGAGAGCCGCCGGGCGATTTAACTTGTAATGCTTAACCTTCCATCACAAATTAATTTCCCCCGCTCTCGGTGTATTATATACCTCCCA
Organism: Phyllostachys edulis; assembly: GCA_036346405.1. NCBI lineage: Eukaryota > Viridiplantae > Streptophyta > Magnoliopsida > Poales > Poaceae > Phyllostachys > Phyllostachys edulis. The sequence continues at coordinate 13,237,020 of CM070546.1, read as the reverse complement.
GGAGCGGTACACATACACCCTCACAAAATAAAACATTAATGCCATACAAGCTATTGCAATACCAGTAACAACATAGTTTACAACACAAAAGACATGCAAGATTAGAGTTATTACATAGGGCCAACCGGCCAAATATCACAACAAAGTAAAGAGTTCGTAGCGGAAAAGTAAGCCATAAGATGGCAAAAAACAAAAGCCAACCGGCTGCCCTTACCCACAAGGCAACCGACTGGAAATGTCGAGCTAGTCGTCCTGCTCGTAGTCGGTCTCACAATGGCCAATCCCTTGGGGATCAACCTCCTCTGAACAAGTGGACAATCCAGTTAAGTACAAAGTTGTACTCGCATGTCTTACAAACAACAGAATAATTAGATGCATTCACCCTAGAAGTGACTACCCAGCAACCACCACAACATAGCATGAATTAACCATTCGTACCACCCGATTTCAAGTTTTATCGAAAAGTTACAGTCGAACTCTCACACAACCTAACCAAGCATGTCCATAACCAAGGACTTGGCTATTCGAATAGATTAATCCCTGTAGGGGTGTACAACTTTACCCACATGCTAGACCTCTCCTTTGCCACGCGATAAAGCACACTTCCGAAAGTATGTTGGCAGAGCTAAGTCCTACGAGACGTTTTCCAATGGTATGTATTAACTAAGAGTTGCACGTAGGGTTAACCCTCCGCGAACCGTCCATCTTGGGCTCCAACGGAGGACCCATACGTTGTGTCGGAGTCATCGGCCCAGCCTCAGCAACTGCCGATGCTCCTTAGGTGAGGGAACCTTCCCGGAACCCACCCCACACAATCCTAACAACAACAGAACAACAGAACATTTTTCTCCTAACATCTACCACCTGCGACTCATTAATTAACACACCCCAAAATACTAAGTCAAGAGGGGTTCCCAATACCCTCATGCGGATGCACACAAAAGTGCTTGGATTAGTGACGCGAGATGTTCGGTCCTTGTTGACTTAGGCACCAACCACACACCAATCAACCATGTGCCCAAGTCTAAATATTTTTGTTTTCAGTTTTAGTTTTTCCATATACAATACATACATAAGTACCATGACCAAAGTATTTAAAGTGTTGATATAATGACCATCGCCAAAGCGATGATCCCCAAACTACCGTTCTAAGTATTACTAAATGACATCAACTTATATACTATATATATAATTGATCAGAGCCCATCCATCGGGCGCTAAATCACTAGCAAGAATATAACTTAGGCACAGCGGCGATGGGAAATATTCACCTACAGCTCATGCATCTATTCGGATTAACCACCACTAATCGAGAAATTAATCATCAACATGGCATGCATACATACATTTACAAACAAGATAACTGTATCAAACATGTTAGGAGCAATATGATCAGGGGGCTGCTTGCCTTGATGGAGATAGTCCACTTGCTACTGAGGATCACTCTCATAGATAATCGAATCTTCGAAACCTACCGAAAGAACGAAAAGAACCAATAAGAACGAATAGCGTCGAATAAAACCCAAAAATTCAACTTCATCCAAAATGCACAAAATTTACACATGCGGTAGAGTATGATTTTATATGAATTTAGAAATAAAAATAATTTGATTTGGAGTTTGTATGTGAAAGTTATAGTCTTTGCAAAATCAAAAGGGAAGAAAAACCATGGAAAACAAGGTTTTGTCACTATTCATCCGAAAATTATCTATTTCGTGAAAATTTCCAAAAAGGTGGTGAAAATAAAATTTTTATGGCAGACATAGCATGACAAGTTATGAATAACAAAAATTGTTTCACTTCATTTGGAGTTAAAATGATTTTTTATGCATTTCCAAAGTTATGCCATTAGTGTGCAAATAATTTGAATAACAATATTTTCTGAGACAATAACAAACTTCAAACCTAATCCACATTATAGGACAATAAAAAATGGAGACTAACAAAATTTAATTCACTCAATTTGGGGTTATAATGAAATAGTTATGAATTTTTGAAGTTTAATGAATTTTTAGTGTAACAATAACTCATTCCAGTAATTAATTCAACTTTGAAATTTTCTGGGACAGTAACAGGTTTCAAAACCATTCTTAAGTTAAAGTACATTAAAAATGGAAACCAACACAATTGGTTTCACCCAAATTGGAGTTGAAATGAATTAGTTATGCATTTTTTAAGTTTAACTTATTTCCAATGCAAAAGTAATTCATTTCAGAATTCATAAAGGCACTTAATACTTTTTATAACCGAGCTGAGCTAGCCTCTATCATGGACAGTGGGCCCTATGTAACAGTGTTCCTTTTCTTTTAATTTTCGAAATTAAATCGCTGATGACAAACGGGTCCCACGTGTCATACTCATGGCTCACCCAATAGTGCATGGACCTTTGGTCCACCACACAGTGCATTGGTCCACAGACCACGGTGCGGTTTACTGTGCACACCGAGCCCACTTGCCAGCGAATTTACTCTAAACTCAACGCATTAACTCAACTATTTCTGTGCGCGGGGCCTGCAAATAGTGAGACCACTCAATCATTAATGTAGTCATTTAAACACAGTAATCATTATTTAGCCCTAAAGACATAGATTACATTTTAATCATGCACTACAGTGGTTGTCCGAAGTTGCCACGTAGAGGAGCTCCCAGCCGCGAGCTTCTCCGGCTAATCGCCGGCGGTAGAGGGCATGGCGAAGCGGGCTAAGAGCAAAAATGGGATCCCTAAAGCTAGGCGGTCCTAAGGGCGGCTGGAGCATCGTTGGAGGTGGACCAGAGCAGTCGCGTAGCGAGGACGCTATCTTGCAACCCGGCGGTGCTTCGTGCTAATTAGCACACGCACGGGCACTAGAAGGGGTCAAGGACCTTACGTGAAGCACGAGGGTGGTCGGAAACTGTCGAAGCTAGGCTGGCGGCGTAGACTAGTGGTAGCGATGGAGCTTCACCGAGGGGAGGTCACCCTGGCCAAAGAGGAAAGGAAAGGGAGGTAGGGGAAGTATCAATGAGGTTATGAGATGGTGCTCGAGCGAGGAATTTGGTTATGGACTTACCGCGCTGGAGCTAGGCACGAAGATGAAGCTTTCAACCAAAGGTGAATAAAAATCAAATTCCAATGATCCCTCTGCATGCAAAGCAAAAATGGGTTAGGGTAATAGAAGGTGGTGCTCCGGAACGCAAAGATAAAGGGGAGAGCTCCACGGTTGCGGCGAGGACATGGCGGCGGTGCCACGGTCGTGAACAACTAGAGCTCGAGCTCCAAATGCACTCGGGCTCGATGGAGGAAATGAGAGGGTGGGAGGTTGTCTGGGGTGGCGAAAAGGGAGAAGAGGAGAAGCTCTAGGGATTTTATAGACAATGGCAGAGAAAACCCGAGAAGGTGCCGCTCATGGGCGATGGTGCGCTCGGTGCACGGGCGCATGGGCGCACGAGCGACGCTGTGCAGACAGCGAAAGGACGTGGATAGGTGAGGGGTGTTGACGACGCGGGCGAGGTGACGAAACAGTGGGCGCGTGTCGCAAACTGGGGGCAGAGCTGTTGGGGCTAGCGCGGGCGCGATGGCCGCATGGAGACGAAGAATAGGCAGGTGGGGTCCACCGGTCAGCCGCAGGAGGTAAGGTGGTGTGGTCGATTTGGCTCGGTCGAGTCGTACCGAGTCAACTCGATCGGTTTGACCGAGTTGAAATAAAAAGGCCGAGAGGGTTAGGAATTTTTAGACAGCGTTTCTTAGCTCCAAAAATTACAAAAATTTTATGGGAGGTTCTTAACCCTAAGTATAACATTGTGAAATTTTTCTAGGGTTTTTCATATGGTGCTTATTTCTCGAGAAATGTTTCAAGTTTCTGTTTTAAGGGTTTGACCTTCAAAACTCAAGTTTGACTGGCTGTTTTAAAATAGCAAATAAATTCTATAAATTATGAAATTTTTCAGGTGAGTCACTCAGGTTTTCCAGAACCTAGGAAAAATATTCTTAGGCACTATTCACAAGATTTGTTTTGAGCATCCTTTTAGGGTTATGTTTTAGTAGTTGTTGCTTTATGTATTCAAAATGTACAAAACCTTTGAATGAAAATCGAGAGAATTCAAATAACAACAAGATGCATCAAAAGTTTTAATTTTTTTACACTTTTATACATTTGAAACACAAACCCATAATTGGGATGTTACAGCGAAACTCATTGCCACATGCAAATCTGGTAAGTTTTGTAATTCGACATCAATGCGTAAGAGATCAGTCAATCCCGGCGTGAATAATTGTACTTGTTGCTCGCCTGACAACGGTCCTGCACGGCAAAGCAAGGCCAAGAATTTTTCTTGATAATCAGCAACTGTGCTAGTCATCCGCAACCGTGCTAACTCCCCAAGAGGATTAGAACGGATCGGTGGACCAAAACGGAGGTGGTAGCGATCCTTGAAACGAGTCCACGTCGGTGTTCCTTCGTCTCGTTCCAATTAGATATACCATTGTTGCGCAATTTCCACCATATGGTTTGCTGTAAGCCAGACTTTGTATCCCTCATCGGTGTGTTGTCCCTAAAAGAACTGCTCACAGCGATTGATCCACCCAAGAGGATCTTCCTTGTCGTCGTATGTTGGGAAATCAAGTTTGTGATACCGAGGAACTCCTGCTGTGTCTGCGAGGTGAGGAACTGTCATTGCGATCTGTGGAACGGCCGCCCTCGGTGGAAACTGTTGGGGCATGAAAGGCAAGGGCGCCGAACCTATTGGCAGTGATTTCACAATTGGTGTTGTGCTAGCAGTTGGAAAGGTCAGAGCCTTTGGGAACAAACCCATTGGAAAAGATGCCGAATGGATGGTCTCCGTGGTTGGCAAGTTCCGTGGTTCCAATTTTGTCTCGACAGCCACTTGTGGTTGAAAACTCCCCAAGATGCCGGAGTACCATGGTTGATCTTCCAATCTCTGAATGCGCTTGTCCAAATTGGACGGACGTTCTTCTAGGGCAATCATCCGGACTTCAAGGGAGGAAAAACTATCTATGATTTGTTTGCTCAGTTCAAGTTTCAGTTCGGCGATCGCTGCCATCACCTCTGACGACTTGCCGTTCTTTTCCGCATCGGAATACATGGTGGTCGACTCTGATACCAAATGTTGTAGCCGGCTTCGACTACGCAGATTGTAGCACTGGAGATCGAGGCCTTCTGTATCTATGAGAAGACGCCGTTGTTGTAGAAGCAGGGTAGCGGAGGAAGGCAGAGAAGTTCAGAAGACAAGAAAATAGCAACCGGAAGATAGAAGTCTATTTCTTGCTTATTTCTGAATTACACACTCGATGTTCTTTTAAAGAGTACATCTCCTAATCCGACTCACATGCGAACTCTACTTGGATACAGACTCGATACTTATATTCGGAAACTACCGATTTACATGGTATTGTCGTATTGCTACAGGAACACTATTACTCGTCAGGACCTTGGATTCATGTAGGAATTTCTATTGCGTGTGGACTCCGATCATCATGAGTCCTAGATCATCGCTGGTAGTGCTTTCCCCAATACGAGTCCACAACAGAACTCAACAGAAAACATTACCGTATTTTCATCGGTATAGAAAGAATGTGACATACAGGTCGGCTGTCTCATGTAATGCTACGTGATTATTTTATGGTTTTCAAAACTGCAGAAGTGTAGAGGAATGCTGTACTGGCAAGTTCATTCAGTGATACAGGTGCCTCTAAAATCAAGCAGATAAGTTTTGCCTGTCGGCTCTATTTCTCATTCATCAGGCGCTCAGCCAGGAGCAAGTCATCAGGAGTTGTCACCTGCAATAAGTTCGCATTTTGACAGTCAATCTCTTCAACAGTTCAGGATATCATAGTCAAATGATTAAATCACTAATTTGGAATACCTTAATATTTGTGTAAGAGCCCTCAGTGATATAAACAGGATGCTTTAGGTATTCTACAATGGAGACATCATCAGTGACTTCAAGGCTATCCCTGCGAATGCAAAGTTTAATCAACAACGAGAATTGAGAACCAGCATATCAATGAAATGGATTGCCGTGAGCTAAGAAAAGAAAGGTAACCGTTTAACAAGCTCAAAACCATCTCTGAGTAAATTGGGCTTCATCACCTACAATCAGAAAACACTTTATTGTCATATCTGTTTTTGTTCCTCACAAATTTTTTTTAAAAAAAGTGTTTTTGTCTATGTGAACAGGAAAGTTAAAAACATGAAACATATTCTTATTACCAAGGCATTAGTGTTATTACCTGTGGAGTTTGCATTTCCCAAAGAGTTTTCCTATCAAGGGTTTTTACAACAAAAGAATCGCTATCGGCCTGTAGGAAAAGGAGGGAAAAGAATATTACACTCCCTTCCGGAATGATATTAAGGCCTTAGTGGATAATAACTGCACAGCAAGAAGTTCGCTGGAGATTAATTAAGAAATATTGGATAATTGTTGGACAGCAAGAAATTGGCCAAAAATCTTTGGAACCTCATTGTATTGATGATGATCATCTGGATGGTATACACCCACCTGCTTTATGGTAGCTTTCACAGGCACGCCAAGAACAGCTGCTCCATGCACTGCAGCATCTTCTAAGACCTAGTCAATGAAATCAAAATAAATATTATTCCTTGCGCAAACCGCAAAGTTTTTGGAGCTATTTTTTCTCTCTTTACAAAGCTACCTGCTCACCAGACAAAAAAAGAACACTTGTTCTAGAATACCAAAGCACCAGAATTAAATATTCTTCAATAAGGCAGCACAAAAAAAGTTCAAAGCTGGATAATTTGTTTAGCAATTTATCCCAAGCAGTCACGCATGCAGTTCATCTACACGAAATATCAGTTGCAACTTGCAAGGGAAGGTTTTCTGTTGATTGATGGCTGTGAAAGTTGTTTTGATCGATACTGAGCATACTAAAGAAATATCTCAGTACATGTGCTATGATGCGTAAGTGCGTAACTCATGCTGGATCATAGGACCTGACCTTTTTGGCATCTTCAGGGGAAACTAAGGGCCTTGCAGAATCATGGACACAAACAAGTTCTGAACCTCCATCAATTTCCTGCCAACAAAATAATACAAAAGTAAAGAAAAATGGAAAAAGGTATCTACAATATTTATGCACAAAAGCAACATAAGCAGCAGTATAGAAGTAGGTTACCACTAACCTGAAGTCCATTATAAACAGAGTCTTGTCTCTCTTTTCCCGGGGGTGCAAATTTAATAGGTATTTGCAAGTTCTCAATAGAATCTGTGGAAATGGAAGATGTAATTCATTGACCGTTAACTTCTTTAGTCATATAATTCAACTTCAATAAAGTTTAGATGCTAAGTAGATAAAATCATAGTGAAGACACTGAAAAAAAGGATGAGTCCAGACAACTTTGGAACCTTCAAATACATCGTTGTAGTCTGGATCACACACCACCACAACTTCTTTGACTTCCCTCAGCTGACAGAACGTCTTTAAACTGCCGGATACGATGTAGGATTCCATGTCTATATCACATTGTAGAATGAAGGAATTCCAAAACAAAAAATATGTTGAAGCAATGAACCTGTGTAGTGCAATTGGTACTCCCAATAATGGTAGATACTGTTTTGGCATACTTGCCTGTTACAAAAGTTGGACAAAATTTAGACAGAGCAATCATCCACTCGAAGGATGTGCTAAGTTTACTACCAATGGACACAATTATTTTGACCGTGTTAACTAGCACAATTCATTGCACACATCTACATTGATAGCGGCAAGAGTGACTGCAGTCTGTTCCCTTTGTTTAACTCCATTCTTAATGTTCAATAGAGTGAATAATCTTGATGCATTGCATTTATTCTAATTTCTAAAGTGACTGGGGCATAAAGGCTTTAACAGAAGGAATGATAAAAAAAAAAATCAAAATGGAGTTCCTATGTTGAGCTAAAACTTTTATTTCCCAAAAAATATCAAACTAATTAACTCAAACAGCAGCTACTAAAGGCAGGTTTGAAGCAGAAAAGAGAAATACCCCCATTCTCTTTCCCTGCCCTCCAGACAGGAGGATCACCGAGACGCTCCTCTCCTTCACAGCCACACCCTGGTGAAACAAAAGCTCGCGTCAGTACTCACTCCTCTTAGTCAAAACACACACACACACACACACACACACACACACACACACACACACACTAGCGCACGCGGCACCGCACCTGCGCGCTGTCGGCTTTGGCAGCGCAGATAGCCGAATCCGAATGCCTCGTGCGCCGCCCAAGAGCAACCCCGTAGCTCCCACCTGACCACAAATGCCGGGAAAAAAAAACGAATGTCTCAGCACAGCAGCTACGAACAATCCAATCAGAATTCTCACACCGAAGGTAGAGCGTGGGTGGCATTTGTATTGGGCAGCGCAAGCGCGAGAGGCGCCTAAGCAAAAGGAGAAGTGGCGATTATTGGCCTGGAGCAACCAAGCAATCCTTACCAATTCGAAGGCGGAGCCCGCGGCGGGACGCTGGGAGCAGTGCGAGAGTGGGGGAAGACCGCGGCGGGGGCGGCGACTGTGGCGTCGGGGCGGAAGGGAGCCGCGCGTGGAGGTGAAGGCAGAGGCGGAGCTCCATCCCGGAGGCGCTGGGAGTGGTAGGTCGCCAATAGGAGGAAGAGGGATGGTGCTGGCGGCGGCGGCGGCGGCGATGGGCGGCACAGAGGCGACAAAGAGTGCGAGGCTGGAAGGGAAGTCTTGCCTGTGTTGAACATTCCGGTCAATCTCTGCCGTCCACATGTTCTATTTTTTTCCATCACATGTACCATTTAAATCACACATTGTAGACTTCGCCAATCATTTGACTGCTGAAGTTATATACTCTCATTCGTTGAGAAATGTACGAAGTTTTAGAGTGGAGTCAAACTACTCTAACTTTAACAAATAATATATCAAATAAACTATTTAGATTGGTTATGAGAGAATAGTATCACTAAATTTGTCATGATAAATATTTTCATAACATAATAATTCTATAATTTTTTACTAATATAATCATATGTAAAATAATGTTCAAAGTAAAATGTTAGAGATAGTGCCTACGTCCAAAACATCATTCATTTTTGAATAGAATGAGTATACATAACGTCCGACCCAGGGTCACCCGGGGAGGTCCCTTAAGACCACCCAGAGGTCCTTCAAGATCTCTCGAAAGGTTCTTCAAGATCACCCGGATGTCCCCAAGGTAGACTCGAGACAGCCACGAGATAACCCCAAGTGCCACGACCCGACCTAAGGGTGGTCGAGAGACCAAACCCGAGGAGGTCGTGGAACCAGAGGTGACCCAAAGACCTCCCACGACCAGGCCCGAGGATGGTCGTGGAGGGCTGGGATCACCCTAAAAACCTCCCACGACCAGACTCGAGGGTGGTCGTGGGGAGCGGGGATCGCCTCATGATTCTCTGTGTGAACCGAGCTAGTCCCAAGGATCAATAGCTAGCTCATCACCGTATACAAAAGTGGTAACATACATCAAATGCAAGCTTTATTAATAACAAAGGAGTTGATTACAAGAGGGTTTATAAGCCTACAAACAAAATACAGCGGAAGGTAAAAGAGTAGACCACCCGATACACTACAAGCAATCGGCTGGAGGGCGCATCCTAATCGGCCATGACCTCTAGGTCCACTGCGAAGACCTCCTCAAGCTTTCTTTTCCTGCTCAATAAGAATATCAAGCAAGAGTGAGCACAGCAACCGTGCTCGCAAGTTACACCCGTCAAATAACAGAATGACATCCATAAATGGATATCTCAAAGGAAGGCTTAATATGGTTAATTTGCATAAAGCCAAGTTTCATTTAAATACAGCTACTAAGTTCTAAGGCAGTTAACAACAATTAAAATTCATTTTCTAAGTCTCAGTTTTCAGTTGGATAACATTCATCAACAAGTGGTGAAGGATACCCTCCTGTCACAAGGCTCCCTGATCGAAATCCATTGGATAGAAATCTAAAACCAATTTTATCAAGTCCTTTTGAAAACAAAACCAACATCTAACTGTGAGAGGCTTTGCCAGCACGTCCATGACCGTGGACACGGCTATTCGAATAGTTTTACACTCTGCAGAGGTTGTACACTTTACCCACATGACATGATTTCTCTAGTTTGTCTGGCAACTGTCGATGCCACCACTCACTTCCGAGGGTAAGTGGTCTAGAGCTCATGATAAGGCCTTTACAATGCACCATTCCACCGCAGTCCATCCTCGCTAAGGTTTCGCCCACCCTACGGATAGAAACCCGCAGAGGTCAAGGCCCCCTCTTGCACCAGGTGGGAAAAACCAAGTTATAAAAGACAGGCCATGAAAGACCTCCCGCCACATCCATAGGATCGACCACGATGGTAACTTTGCAAATTAGTCAGCCAGGTCCCTTACCCATACTCAGGACATGTGGTTGCATGGTGAGGCATAGCCCATTATAGGCATAGCAAAGTAACGCTCGCAGACCGGTCCTTAACTGACTTGGGCGACAACCTCAACCCTGGGGAATTGGATAACACGACCCTCGTGCATAGACATACACCAATCAAACAACCAAATTCGCCCAAGTCCAAATCATTTTCCTTTTCTTTTAATTTTTGAAAATATTTACAAGCTATCATGACAACCCAATGTCATGGATTAAAACATTAGACATTATTGGTCTTTTGGCAGTAAAACTCTCAAAACAAGATTTTGGTCTAAGCATGACTAAGCATACATTTTTCAAGAGATCCTGGTTCACACTATTACATCAACCAGATTTTAACTAGGGTGACAACAGCATAGAATCAATGTCAACATGGGCCATACAAAAGATTCGGCATAGCTATGAATTTAAAACAGGTATTGAAATACTTAGCATAAATAAGCATGCAATAATTTTGAAACAGAACTTAAATAATTTGAGATACCGGGCGCAATCAAGAGTGTAACTTGCCTGGATTGAAAGCTTTGAGGAACTAATTGGGAGAACTCAGGCTCCCCGAAGAGTCGCAATCTACACGAGACAAAGCAAAGCAAAATCAAATAACAGCCAATAAGATCCAAATGAACTCCAAACAAACCCAAATAGCAAAGAACAGAACAAGATGAACTAAGAAAGGACTCTCAGGAGGGGGTCCAAGAGGTTGAAGGGAGGCCCAACGAGTTAGGGGAAGTCCTCAGGAGAGGGTGGTCTTTGCAAAATACTAAAAGGGCGGCAAAGACCAAGAAGGTGGTCTTTGCAAAAAGGAAGGTCCTGAGAAGGTCCCGAGAGAGCAAAAGGAGGTCTCAGAGGAGGAGGTCCAGAGGAGGACCCAAGAGGATGGTCTCTGCAAAAAGACCGAGAGGGTCGTCTTTGCAAGAAGGCCAGCAAAGACCGAGAGGGTGGTCTTTGCGAAGGGAGGTCTTGAGGAGCTCAAGGGACGTCCTGGAGAGGATGTCCCGAGGAGGTCAAGGAGGTCTTTCAGGAGGTCCTAAGAAGGTCGTCTCTGCAAGAAGACCAAGAAGGTCATCTTTGCAAAAAAAAGGGCCCTCAGGAGCTCCAAAGGAGGAGGTTCAACAAAGGACACAACTATGCTGCGTGGTCGTAAGACAAATATGACTACGCAACATAGTCATGCAAGGAATGCAAAAAGGATACGGAGGTACTCACTAAGGCCGAGAGGGATATAGAAGAGGAGAGGGAGGAGGTCGAGGGCTCGGCAATGACGGTTGAAGGTGACGCTGGCGCTCCAGCGAACCCCTACGGCGGCGAAGTGGCGACGCCAACTCTGGTGATCTCCTTGTTGATGAGGAGGTGACGGCACCGCCTCAACGGACTTCTTGGTGACGCTTTAAGCACAGAGCAAGAAGGAAAAGAGCTGGAGAGCTAAGTGACCAAAGGTGAGGAAAGGAGGGCTGCTCAGGCTATTTATAGCCAAGGAAGAAGGAAATAGAGTCACTGAGAGACTTAGTGACCCACAAGTCAAAGGCAGGTGAAAGACATGACAAGGTATGGCCTGAAAAGAAGGAAAAGATAGAGCAGGTAAAGGAAAAGACAGAAAGGGGAACACACGGTACCACAACAGTGACCGCATTCAATGCGCACAGACTTCTGTGGTCGGGAGAAGGAGGAAATGAGCTGAGCTGATAGGTGGGACCAGTCAACTACACGGGTGAGGTGGTCAAACCAGTAGGGTGGTCATGACCGAAGGAGGTCATGGCAAAATGACAAAAGAGGAGGAGGTCGCGGCCTCAAGGGAGGTCATGACTAAGCGACAAAGAGGAGGCATGCCTCAAGGGAGGCCGCGGCTAAAGGACAAAAGAGAGGAGGCCGCGGCCTTAAGGGGAGGTCGTGGCTAAAGGACAAAAGAGAGGAGGTCGCGGCCTCAAGGGGAGGTTGCGGCCAAGAGGGAGGTCCTGACCACAAGGGGTGGTCATGACCAGGAGGGTGGTCTTCACAAAAAGACCACAAGGGTGGTCTTTGCAAAAAGACTAAAGGTCGGGAGGACAAAGAAGTCTTGAGGAAATCTCACAAAGGTGGTCTTTACAAATAGACCACGAGGTCCTGAAGAGAAGGAGGTCAAAAGGGCAAGGGAAAGGCACAGTGAAGTAGAGCCGTCTGATTCAGATCGGGTGGCTCAAAAAGGATGAGACGTTCGGACTGGCCGAACGCGCCACAAGATAGAGCCGTTCGATAAAGATCGGACGGTTCCAAATGAAGGCGTGGCACTGGGCCGCGCGGGGAGGTCTGGGCCCTCAGATCCCAATGAAGGGAGGTCTGGACCCTTATATCCAAACAAAGAAGGTCTGGACCCTTAGATCCAAACAAAGGAGGTCTGGACCCTTAGATCCAAACAAAAGAGGTTTGGACCCTTAGAGGGAGGTCCTGATGGAGAGGATTTTAAAGGAAAAAGGATCCAATGGAGAAGATCCACGGAAAATGGTCCAAAGGAGGTCCTAACGGCCAAGATGAAAGGCAGAGGAGGTCTTGATGGTCAGGACAACTCAAAGGAGATCCTGACGGTCAAGAGGAGATCAAAGGAGGTCTTGACGATCAGGATGAATCGGAGGGAGGTCCTGACGGTCAAGATGGAACAAGGGGAGATCTCGACGACCAAGATGAACCCGAGGGAGGTCCTGTCGGTCAAGATGGAATCAAAGGAGATTTCGACGGTCAAGACCAACACAGGGGAGGTCTCAACGGTCAAGACGGAGCCAAAGGAAATCTTGACAGTCAAGACCAACACGGGGAAGGTCTCAACGGTCAAGATGGAGCTAAAGGAGATCTTGACGGTCAAGACCAACACGGGGGAGGTCTCAATGGTTAAGATGCAACAAGGGGAGGTGGAGCAACTAAGAGGAAAGGCGCGAAGGAGCAGGAGCTGCCAGATTACGATTGGGCGGAGCAAAGCGATGAGGATGTTCGGACCAGCCGAAAGTGCCAAGAAGATTGGGCCGTCCAATACGGATCAGACGGTTCGCAAGAGATGAAGGTCTGGAACGAGCGGGAGGTCCGAACGGACACGAGGGAGGTTCAAAAGAGGTTTAGATGGACACGGAGAGGTCCAAATGAACACGGGGAGGTTCAAACGAAGGAGGAATTCAACCCAAATTTGAATCTCGGATTTCAAAGGGCATTTGAAACACAAACCCAAGCTTGGAACACCTCGGGGGTGGTCGTGACCCAAAGGAGAGGTCAAAACCAAGGGAAGATTCAAACAGAGAAGGAGGTCTAGACCACAAGGAGGTCTAAACAGATAAGGTGGTTTAGATCAAGAGGAGGCTTAAAACCCGAAAAGAGGTTCAAACCAACAAAAAGGTCTGGATTGAAGGAAATCCAAACAAAAGACACAAGGGGAGGTCTGAATCACAAAGAGATTCAAACCAACAAAGAGAAGATCTGATCCACAAAGAGATTCAAACCAACAAAGAGGTCAAAATACAAGGGTTGTCTAGACACAAAAGAGGTCTAGACACACAAGAGAGTTCTAGACATAAGAAGACCAGGACTTCAAGAGATGGCCAAACAAGAGGGAGGTCTGGGCATAAAGGAATGCCCAAACAAGAGAGAGGTCTGGACATAGGAGAATGTCCAGACAAACAAGAAGGGGGTGGGGGGGGGTCCGGTTACAAAGGAAGTCTAGACACAAGGAGAGGTCCAAACTCAAGGTGGTCTGGACAAAAAGAGCAGGGCCAAGAGGAGAGCAGAACCAGCAGAGAAAGGGAGAGACTACTCCAGAGCTCGAACAACACCAAATAAATCAAGCTTTAGGATTAGTTGAAGTTTGATTTAGTTATTTTAAATACCCAAATTCTGAAAATATCAGATTAAGCTTTTAGGACTACAACAAAACCAAATAGTTCTTTTTATTTTGAAAACTTTCAAAAAGCTCAGAAAAACTAGGGTGTTACAGTATATACGAGTATGTAATTTTGCTTCTTTTATTTCTTAGCTGTAATTGTGATTTATCTGAGTTGTTTACGCATAACTTAGTCATACTATTTAGTAATTTTACCACGTGCCCTAGCTTAATATAGTAAAACAAAACCATATGGTAGGCAACAGCAAGTAGTTCCACTCTTCACTTCTTCAGCAGCCGAGAGCACTCCTTGAAAACATCAAACGTTTTTAAGCTCCATTTTCTTCTCACGTGTGAGAGAATTCAGAGGAGTCCATACTGGCGGGCTAAGGTGGTAATGTAGAGGATGAACAGTCCATTGCATTAGAAGTGTCTCTCAATCATTCGATCAAAATCCAATGATTTAGATCAAGTGCTACAATATAAAATTTTCCCTACAGCAAATCAAGTATTGTGCTACAGTGAATATGATACAGTATGTACACCATAAACTGTAGTGAACCCATACTACTGTGCGCGTAGTATCCCTCTGCAGTGCTACAGCCAATCTGGATCCTGCTAAGGTGGGTTAGGAGCATTGTTATTAAGTCATCGACTAATCGTAGATTAATCGACAAATCGCGACATAGCTCCTGATTAGAGCTATGACTCGACTAGGAGGGCTAGTCACCTAACTTACCGACTAATCGGCAGCTAGTCTCTACTAATAGGTTGATTCAGTGATGTATTATATGAGTGTTATCTACTGATCCAGAGAATAACACCGTGTTTTCACAAAGAATTTAGATTTATAAAATCCGGATCCGACAGTATGGCAGCTAACGAGCTTAACAAGCCGAATGAGCTAGCTCGAGTTTTTTTAAACGAGTTGAGCCGAGCAGCCTTTTTACCTCTTTTGCTTAACGAGCTTAGCCGCACTACCGAGCCTAATGATGCACTGTGCGTGTACCTTCTCCTCTGATTGTGTCCTATCAGACGAAATTCCAGAAATACAAAATGTAAAGGAAAAGGGAAGCCGCGCACGGACTCGGAGCATGTTGGACGGTCAGGGGCAATGAGTTCATATGGCTATAGGCGCAAAATTACGACGCTTGATTGGATAAAATGAAATAGGTCAAGGGCTGCCCTTGTCTATTTGCACGTACATTAAGTATGGGAGATTATCAGAGAGGCAAGAGCTAGTTGGCGATGGAGACTAAGTGACAGAGGATGATGGTTGTGACTAGTAGTGAGCTACTTGGGCACTGCCGCTGCGGCTTAGATGGGCATTAGGGCAAGTTCAACTGGATGAATAGGTTGTAGGTCTGCACTTTCCTTTCTCTCGGATGTTGAACTTCGTATCTTTCTCGGAACTTTCACGATTCACACAAATTCAGAGGAAGCAACGAAGCAGAACATTGCCTTCAGATAAGCATGACAGTGCACATACCACAGGTGCAGCTTAATTAACTCATGGTTTATACTTCGAATCTTCCAATTTCATCTGTAAAATTCAAGTACAATACCAAACAGAACCTCAAAGGATTCCTGACACCAAGCAAACAATGACACAAGTACTCGATAGGTCGTATCATATCTCTATGATGCGTTATTTTGTTACTGCTCCGGCCGGCCCCTGTTTCAACTTTCACGTCATGGGCTTCTCAAGAAGAGCCGAAATGTACCACTCGTCGGCCTTGGCCCCCTTGTCGAGCTTCCGCCCGGTTTTCCAGCGAAGCTTCCGGAACCCGACCGTCTCGATGATCGGCACGTACACGTCGGTCAGCTCTTTCCCGGTGCAGAAGAAGTGGTCCAGCCAGAACAGGCCTCCCGGCCGGAGCACGCGGTATATGTCGTACAGCTCGGCGTCGAGCACCGCGCCAGGGATCCACCGGCTGAGCAAGTGCATCGAGTGGACGATGTCGAGCGTGCCGTCGAAGAACGGAAGCCGCCCGGCGATGGCGCCGAGGTGCAGCGGCACAAGCCCCCGGGACGCGACAAACGCGCCGAACGGCGCGCCGAGGTCGAGGGTCGTGGTCACCACGGTCACCCCGCGCTCGGCCATGCGCGCCGCGAACGTGCCCGTGCCGCCGCCGATGTCCAGCCCGATGCGCACCGTGCCACGGGGCTTTGAGGCGAGCACGGTGTCGATGTCGTAGTCGAGGTCCCCGCCCTGCCCGACCCACCGGCGCTGCTCCCGGCCGGCGAGGTCGAAACAGCCCTTGCAGTCGTGGCTCCCGGGGCGGCGAGCGCGGTTCACGAGGCACGAGTAGTTCTTGCATGTGTACGGGTCCCACAGGACGGACTTGTCCGGTGGGACGGACCACAGGCTCTGAGGCAACGGCGTCGGGTCCGGGAACTGGGCGGGGCCGCGCGCTCGGCACCGGCGCCTTGGCAGCGGCTCGCAACCCTGAAGCATGAGCCGCTCGGCGAACGCCTCGTCGGACGGGCAGTCACCGGCTATGCTGTACTTCATGTACGTCTTGAGCTCGTTGCGGTGGCGGTGGCACACGGCGCCGATCGCCGGATACAGCTTGTCGGAGTCGAGGTTCGGGGTGTAGCCGAACGGGAGCGTGTGCGGGCCGAGCGCGAGCGTGAGCTCTTCCTCCGGTGTAAGCTTCGGTGGCGGCTGGGTCCGCCGCAGCTTGCCAGAGTTGGCTATGAGCCTTTTGATGACAACGTCTGTGGCGTCGACGCGGCGGTGGAGGTTCACGGCTAGGCTTTGGCTGGAGGCGAGGACTTTGAGCGCGACGTCGAGAGCGGAGTCGCCGCCGATGTTGGAGAAGGAGACGGCCAGAAGGATGGAGACAGAGTTTGTGACGACGAAGAGGAGAAGAATCTTGGTGCGGTCGGAGTAGCGCCTCCTCTTGGCCGTGGCGTGGTGAGGCGCCGGCGGTGCATGGCTAGTGCTGCTTGCGCCGGCAGGGGCGTCCATTTGAGGCTGGTGCTGGGTATTTGGCTTTCTTGGGTAGCCTTCCATGATGCCCATCTGCAATTCATGCAAGAATGTGTTTGTTGGCTTCTATCTTTTGCTATAGATACCATAATTTCTAGCTGGTCTGTTATTTCTTTAAGTACTTCGAGACTCGAGGGAATTTAGTATTCAAGAATGCATGTTAGCATTGCCTAAGCATTACTCATGGTCAGTTCTGGCAAAAAGACGAGAGACGCTCTCGTTCGTTTGATTGGAGGATAGTTTTATATAGGGGTGAAAACGGGGCAGATAATTTCTGCTCGATCCGATGTCATATTTGGAAAAAATCCACCCGAAATACCATTTTTAGTTCCGATCCGCATCCTATATTATCCGTATCCGAAAAACCTCATGGAATATGAGTTAGGATATGAGAAGACCAATATCCGATCTGTATCAGTATTTTATAGGATATCGGATAAATCAACAAAATGGATATCCGATAAACATCAATATACTTTAATATCATCTATGATTTTCTAGTCATTGACTAATATATAATATGAATTTACATTTGATTATGTTTATGTTGTTAAGTAGGATAAATAATTCTCTAATGTGTAGTATAATTTGAAACTTTTGTTGGTGAAATTATGTTTTTTTTTAATGTGTATACTATCCGTCAAATTATCTGTAACTGAAAAATATGAGTTAAAATTCGGGAAGAGCAATATCTACCCGTATTTGAACCGTTTTCACCCCTAGTTTTATTCGTTTGGTTCGGGGTATTAAATAGTCAGTGAACAAAAGGGAAAAGATGCGGGGGGCAAGCTTGAAGTGCAAGGGTGAGGAACCAAACTCCTTTGCTTGTTTCCTCAGGTATTCACGTAGACTTCGCAGTTAACAGAGCACTTAGTTAGTTACTTATCTCCCATTTGCGCCGATTTGCGCTGTATTTTGGGCCCTCTTGCACCACCGTCGGGCGGTACCTGTGATCAGCCATGCAGGAGCGTGTAACGTTGTATACACATTATACACGTATACTATTGTTTAATGGTCAATTTTCTCAACAGATTTACTAGTTTAAAAAACAGATTAAGTACCAAACGAGCCTATTGGACGAGGTCAACAATAAGCCATGGGTCAAATTTCGCATATTTTTCCGTTTTCTAAAAAAGATCAGTGACACTTGGTTCCATACTTCTATCGCAGTAATTTTTCCGCGTGCACGAATTACGGGCGTAAGTATAGCAAATTGGCACTCATACTGGCATACATATCCCCAACGTACGCGAACACACATTTGAACGGATTGATCGCCATCCGTTTGCTACGGCGCCGTGATGCTCCCTCGCGCACCGCCGGCTGCAGGCGCCGTACTGCCGTGCACGGTGCACCGGGCCACTTCCCGTGCAACGCGCTCCATATCCCAGCTCACGCGGCCCATATTATTTGTAGCTTCCTCTGACCACGCCCAACATTCAAGCCTCTGCATGCTAGTGTTGCCTAAACTAAGCATTTTTTTTTGAATGCCGGGGTTTTACCCCATCCGGTCCGCGTTAAAGAAGAACATACCCTAATCTTGCGAGGCACCACGAGAACCAGCGCTCAAACCGTGGTGGGCTGAGAGCCTGTAGCTCTCTTCATTTTTGCCAACTGAGCCCCAGCTCAGTCCTCAAACAACCTCTTCACCCACACACAACCCCCCCCCACACACACACACTCACCCACGCATGCACACACACACACACACCCGGTGAGGCACCCAGTCGAGTTTCACACTCGAACATGGGTGGGTGACTTGGCCCCAGCCAAAGCACACCAAGTGAGCTAAGCTCACTTCTCCTAAACTAAGCATTAATCCTACTAATTTATGGTCCGTTCCAACGGGATGACAAGAAAACCTCACGGTGATTTGATCTGAGGATAACTGTGTGCGTTTTGGTTATTAATTAGTCGAAAAAACAATCGAGTGTTCAGACTTCAGAGGTGAGGAAAATGTTCGGAGATTTTTTAGACGGAAATACTCAAGAGTCTGAGTGTCACAGGCGCTGTGTTGCTGTAACGACCCACCTCTAGGGCACCCGAGAGGTCCTCCAAGACCTTCTGGAAAGTCCATCAGGATCTCCCAGGAGGTCCCTAAAGGACCTCTCGGCCAGTCCACCCAGAGCCTCCCAGGAGATCCAGCAGGACTTCCTGGAGGTCTAGGGGGACATGACCCGAGAGGGAGTCTTGGAGCCAGGGAGCACCCACGGCCTGTCACGACCAAGCTAGGGAAAAACAAGGAGGTCGTGGAGGTCCAAGACCACCCAGAACCTCACGTGTTCCCTCACTGGAGCGGACATGAAGGTCCGTGCTTACGCCATGGTTCCCTGTGAAACCCGAGCTAGTCCCAAGGATCATGGCTAGCTCCTCACAGCACAATTACAACAGTGTGACATCCAGAACACATCTTTATTTAAACAAAATATTAACAAAGTTGTTTACAAGGTGGCCTTGGGCCCAACATAGATACATAAAAGCAAAAGAGGCAAAGGTCCATCAACACGCCACAGGCGGTGATGGAGGGCACAATCTATTCGCTTTGATCTTCTTCATCGTGATATCTTCTCTGGCAAAGATTGTAATGAGCAAGAGTGAGCACAACAACCGTGTGCTCGAAGTTACACCGTGGGTTAGCAACATGACATGCATATATGGATAATCAAAGGATAGCATAATATGGTTATTTTGCACAAAGCCAATTTTCTTGCAAATACCATTACTAAGTTCCAAAGCAGGTCTTTAATAGCTAAAATTCATTTAGCAAAGCAGTTTTTCAGTTGAGTAGCATTCATCAATAAATTGGTGAAGGATACCCTCCTGACATTAGGCTCCCTGCCCAAACCCATGGGATGAAATCCCAAAAACAGATTTGATAAACCTTTCTGAAAACCCCAAATCCAACATCTAACTTCAAGTGGCCTTTGCCAGCACGTCCATGACCGTGGACACGGCTATTCGAATAGATTTATCTCTGCAGAGGTTGTACACTTTACCCACATGACATGATTTCTCTAGTTTATCCGGCATCCGTCAATGCCACCTCTCACTACCAAAGGTAAGAGGTCTAGAGCTCATGACAAGGCCTTTACAATGCATTGCTCCACCACAGCTTTTCCTTGCTAAGGTTTCACCCCCCCTATGGACAACAATCCAATGAAGCCCCTCTTGCACCAATGGGAGCGATGGGTCATAAAGAACCATCAGTCTTACAAGACCTCCCACACCTCCAATGGAGCAGCATATGATGGAGTTTTGCAAATTACTCAGCCAGGTCCCACGCCCCATTCTGGAGACATGTGGTTGCACGATTGTGGCATAGCCCATTATAGGCTTGGCATTGGTCGCTCAAAGACCGGTCCTCACATGACTAGGGCGACTTCCACAAACCCAAGGGCATCGATCTACCATAAAGGCACGATCCCGTGCATGAACTTGTACCAACCAAACCAACCAATTCGCCCCAGTCCCAATCCATTTTCATTTTCCTTGCTTCCCCAGCAACATTTTCATCCTTCCATGACAACCCAATGTCATGGTAAAAATATTTTAAGCAATATTTGGTTATGTTGGTAAAGATTTCCCCAAATCAATATTTTTGGTCTAAGCTTAACTAAGCACCAGTTTTTCAAATGGTTTTGGTTCACACTATTGCATGACCCAAGTTTGATCTAAAGGTGACAATGAGTTCAGTCCAAAGTCAACAGTGGCCATATCAAGGAAATAGGTATAACTATGAATTTTAAACAAGCATTGAAATAACTGGGTAAAGATAGGCATGCATTAAACTTTGAAATTGAACATAAATAGATTGAATTATTGGGTGCAATATGATCAAGAGTGCAACTTGCCTTGCTCATCATCCTGCGAATCCTCCTCTTGATACCTCGAGACTCACGAGTCTTCACGATCTACACGTATGAAAGAGCAAATTCAAAGAAGGTTCAAATAAAGATCCAATTAAGAACAGTAAGAAAACCAAAAGGACCCCAGAGAAAGTCCAACACGCAACCAACAGAGAGGTCTAAATTCAGATTAGGTTCTTAGGGAGGAGGTCTAAACTCACCAGAGGAGGGTGGTCTTTAGCAAAGGACCCCAAAGGTGTGATGTAAGCGATGAAGCGAGGAGGTCTGAGAGCGACCCCTTGCATAAAAGCCGTGGAGGGTCTTCTTACAAAGGCCACGAAGTCCAAAAGAAATCCACGAGAGGAGGTCTGTGAAGGACATGACCATCACAATATAGTGGTAAAAACAAGAGTGGAGCAGATCACCCAAAGACTTACCAGGGAAAAGAAGAAACAATGGATGGAGGGAAAGTCGGGAGCAGCAAGGCTTTCCCTGGGAGCCACTGATCGAGAGCCAGGATAATAGAGGGTGGAGAAAAGTGATGTGGTAGAATTTCTTAGTCTAATTGTAATCAAAACGGTGAAGAAGACTAGAAATATACGTGTCAAGGATAAGTATAGAAATGGGTCAAAGGTAGGTAGTGGCGAGGCGGGTGTCACTACAATTCTGGGCAAAAGGTACGAGGAAGGACAATGTATGTTGCTATGGGAAGGAACAAAGAAAAATGTCGTGCGGTTAAGTGACCCAATTCAAAGTAATTACCACGTATGTGGATGCATTTAATGTGACAAGACATGCATTAAATGCCCAAGATATTTTCGTGGCGGAGGAAATGAGAATGATTAAGACTGGCAGGTGGGGCCAGTCAATTTAGAAACAGTCGGGTCAAAGGGAGGTCTTGCCCGCAGAGGAGGCCCTTGAGGAGGTCAGAAGGCTAGGAGGTCTGATATACACCAAGGAGGTCGAGCGTGGGGAGGTCTGACGGTCGGGATCAACAAAGGAGATCTGACGGTTAGGATCTCATCAAAGGAGGTCTGGCGAGGAAGTCCAGGCCAAGTTAAAAGGCCACGGAGAGGTCTTGGACAAGAGGTCCAAAGAATTACAACAAGGTCTGCGGTTGAGATTAAGGGCAAGTTGAGGTCAGGCGGTTGGATCTCCAAGAGGAGGTCCAACACCAAGATCAACGAAGGGGAGGTCCCAGAGAGAAAAGATGCACAGGAGGTGCGGGCCTTTAGATTCAAAATGAGGGAGGTCCACGAAGAGACATAATGCATGGAAGGTCTGGACCCTTGGATTGGAAATGGGAGGAGGTGCGGACCGCCAGATCAAGTACAAGGGAGGTCCTAGGGGAGAAATTCACGATGTGTGGTCCACAGGAGTTCACAAAGGTCGAGCAACCCTAGGGAGGTCCTTTCGGCCAAGAAGGAATGTCAAGGGGTTCATATGAACTCGGGAGGTCGAAGGCATACAAGAAGTTCACTGGAACACAGGAGGTCCCGACCCAAAGAGGTCTGGACATATGAATGTGCCCGAGCAACAAAGGGTTTAGACTTAAGAGAAGTGCGAGCAGAAAAGAGGTCGATTGCAAAGAGATTGAACCAACAAAGAGGTCTAAAGTGTCCAAACTCGGAAGGAAAGGCCGGACGTAAGAATACGTCCGGTGAGAAAAGGTTCAAGCCTCAAGGAGGCCTACCCTCACGTGCCTTCGGGGAGGTCTAGACCACAGAGGAGGTCTAAACTGCACAACCAAAGAAGATATGCTAAAGGGAGGTCTACTGGGCATACCAAAAGGAGGTCTCAGCAACTCAAACCTCTCCAACCGAACCAAACTTGTAATTCTCATTAAAATAAAATAGCTTTAATTTATTTTACACATTTTAAAAAGGATTTAGAAAATCAGAATGTTACAAACCTACCCCCCTTAAAGGAATCTCGACCAGAGATTCAAATAGAATCGACAAAGAGGTAGGGGTAGTTAGTCTTGAGGTCTTCTTCTTTTTCCCACATAGCTTCACTTTCTGGATGATGGCTCCACTTGTACCTTGTATGACTTGATAATTACGCTCACAGTAACTCGCTCGGCAACATCCGAATTTTAATTGGTTGCTCCACATAGGTGAGGTCTTCTGTAAGTCTATGTCCTCCACTAATGTGTGATCTTGAGAAACATGAGCACTTCCTTAATTGTGATACATGAAAGATGTTGTGCACTGCCGACAAGGACTCTGGAAGTTCTAGTTTATAAGCCACTTCGCCTTGTCTTGCTAAAATCTTATATGGTCCTACATATCTTGGAGCTAGCTTTCCTCTAATCCGAAATCTTCTAACTCCTCGAATTGGTGTTACTCTGAGGTAGACAAAGTCACCAACCTCAAAGGATAGATCTCTGCGTCGAGTGTCAGCATAGCTCTTTTGTCGGGACTGGGCCACTCTCAGTCGCTCCTTTATCAATTTGACCTTGCTTTCGTCATCTTTGATCAGGTCCGGCCCATAGAGTTGATGCTCTCCAACTTCATCCCAGAGAAGAGGTGTTCTACAAGGTCTACCATACAAAGCTTCAAATGGGGACATTTGTAGGCTAGCTTGATAGCTATTATTATAGGAGAATTGGCATAGGGTAAGTTCTTATCGGCTTCTCCCAAAATCCAGGCACATGCCCCGAGCATATCTTCAAGATTTGGTTTACTCTCTCGGTTTGCCCATCCGTTTGAGGATGATAAGCATACTAAAGTTGAGTTTAGTACCTAAGGCTTCATGCAAGCTTTGCCAAAACCTTGAGGTAAACCGAGATCCTCTATCGACACTATTCTTTTGGGCACTCCATGTAGACAAACAATTACGGCCATGTCTGAGATCTGCCAAGACATTACTAGCATAGGTGGTCTTGGTGGTATGAAATGTGCTACTTTAGTTAACCTATCAACCACCACCCATATGGAGTCATACCAGGTGGGTCCTAGGCAATCGATAATAAAATCCATGCCCACTTGTTCCCATTTCCATTCGTGTATTGGCAAGGGTTGTAACAAACCGGCTGGTTTTTGGTGTAGGGCTTTAACTCTCATACACACATCACATTGGGCTACATACTTAGCCACATCTTGCTTCATGCTGGTCCACCAGTACCTCTCCTTAAGATCTTGGTACATTTTGGTGCTGCCTGGGTGGATAGAATATGGTGATCCGTGTGCTTCCACCAAAATGAGCTGCTTAATCTCTTGGTTGTTTGGCACACAAACTCGGCTACCAAACCATACCACTCCTTGTTCATCCTCAGAGAAACCTGGGGCTTTACCCCTTCTCATATTTTTCCTAATTTCTTGAATGTCTTTATCTCCTTCTTGTTGTTCCTTAATTTGATCCAGAACAGTTGGATGTACCTCCAAGGTGTTCACATATCCTTGCTCCACTATCTCTAAGTTGAGGTACTTCAATTCTTCATAAAGTGTTGGTTGTTGTTCTTGAACCAACAAATTACTGCAATAACCTCTTCGGCTTAAAGCATCTGCCACTATGTTGGCTTTGCCTGGGTGATAGTGTATTCCAAGGTCATAGTCTTTAATTAATTCTAACCATCTCCTTTGTCTCAAGTTAAGCTCTGGTTGTGTGAAAATGTATTTAGGGCTTTTATGGTGCATGTATATCTCTAGCAGTTGCCAATAAGATAGTGTCGCCAAATTTTTAAAGCATGCACAATGGCTGCCAATTCAAGATCATGTGTTGGGTAGTTCTCCTCATGAGGTCTCAACTGTCTAGAGGCATATACCACTACCCTTCTATCTTGCATTAGCACACATCCCAGACCTTGATGGGATGCATCACAAAATACTTCAAAGTCTTTTTGGATGTGCAGGAGGATCATCTGAGAGCTGTGATAAGTTTTTCCTTCAATTTGAAAACTTTGTTCACTGAGTTTGATCCATTCAAATTTCTTCTCCTTTTTCAAGAAATTTGGGTGAGAGGTTTAGCAATTTTGGAGAAACCTTCAATAAATCTCTGTAATAGCCACTAGACCAAGAAAACTTCTTACCTCGATCCATTGTCTTAGGAGGTCTCAGGTCTAGGACGACTTCAACCTTTGAGGGGTCTCTGACCACTCCTTTGGCGAAATAAT
Source organism: Phyllostachys edulis (assembly GCA_036346405.1). NCBI lineage: Eukaryota > Viridiplantae > Streptophyta > Magnoliopsida > Poales > Poaceae > Phyllostachys > Phyllostachys edulis. The sequence continues at coordinate 13,211,836 of CM070546.1, read as the reverse complement.
ATGACCAAGGAAGGCTACTTGACTTAGCCAAAACTCACATTTACTAAACTTGGCATAGAGTCTGCTGCTCTCTAAGTCTTCCCAACACCATTCTAAGGTGGTCTTCATGTTACCTTCACTTTTAGAATAGATGAGAATATCATCAATAAACACCACCACAAATTTGTCAAGGAAGTCCATGAATACTTTGTTCATCATGCTCATGAAATAAGTGGGGCATTTGTCAATCCAAATGACATCACAGTGAACTCATATAGACCATACCTTGTGGTAAAAGCGGTTTTGGGGATGTCCTCTGGTCTTATTTTCAATCGATGATAACCGGACCTTAGGTCTATTTTGGAGAACACACTTGCCCCCTTTAGTTGATCAAAGAGGTCATCTATCCTTGGCAATGGATATTTGTTCTTAATGGTGACCTCATTGAGTGATCTATAATCTACACACATTCTCAGGCTATTGTCCTTCTTTTTGACAAATAGCACAGTGCTCCCCATGGTGAAGAGCTTGGTCTAATAAATCCTTTCTCCTTGGTTCTTGGATCCGCTTCTTTAATTCCACCAATTCATTTCTGAGGCATCTGTAAGGTCTCTTTGATATGGGTGCAGTCCGGGGACCAAGTCAATTAGAAAGGAGATGTCCCTATCGGGTGGCATACCAGGGAGCTCCTCAGGGAACACATCCAAGTATTCACTGACCACTGGGAGGTCTTCCAACTTCACCACTTCCTTTATATTGGTTAGACAAGGTCCTGGCTTAAGGGAGGTCTTTGGCTTGAACTCCACTCTACTTCCTTGTTCATTGATAAGGGTTATGGACTTAGTGGCACGATCAATTTGTCCTTTATTCTTAGCCAACCAATCCATTCAAGGATTACATCCGGTCCTTGAGTTGGCAAGACTATGAGGTGCATGAAATAGAACTCCGAGATCTCTAAGGTGATATTTGGGCAGAGGGTATTAGTCCTCATATCTATGCCCGGGACATGTATTAGCATAGGGTTAACCAAAGGGACTATTGATAACCCACACTTCCCCACAAATTTGCTTGAAACAAAAGAATGGGAAGCCCCGAGTCAAATAAAAGCTGAAGTGTACAGAATTCACAGAAGCGTCGAGGACAACATCAGGTGCATCATCGCCTCTTTAGCCGTGACGTGTGACACGACCTTTGACAACTTTAGTTCTTGGCTTCACACTTGAAGCACTACCTTGGGCCGACACCCCTTGATCAGATCGGACTGGAGCAGAGACTTGTTGCTTCTTTGGGCACTTATTAGCATAGTGCCCAATCTCGTTCTAAAAAAAGCAGGCCACTCCGGTAGAGGAGGTCATGGAGGTTTCTTTGAAATTGACTCGAGAAGAGGTCCTATGATAACTTGATTTGCTTGTGCTTGTTGCTCGACCCGATGCCCTTGAGGAGGAGGTCCGCGAGACTTGTCCGAGAGGTGCAGGGACTGGGAGGTCCTAGACTTAGGGAATCCTCGAGGTTAAACCTCTGTGACTTTCTTCCTCTTCGGCCCTCCATCTTTTGGAGTTTGTCCTCTGCCGAATAGCCTTGCTCACAAGTTCTTTGGAAGTCGGTATGTTCTGGGAAACAAGGTGAAGCTGAAATATTATCATTCAACCCTTCCAAAAAGTGTTCTTGCTTGCTTTCATCGGTAGCAACATCCCGTGAGCATATCTTGCTAATTGGTTAAACTTGTGCATATATTCATGACAAAGGTCTGTTGCCTTACTTCAAGGTCTGAAACTCTGTCCTCTTTAATGACATCATTCGGTGGGAGATGAGCACAATGAAAAGCTCGTTTGAACTCATCCCATGTGATGGCACGAGGATCAGCATGAGATTAGCTAAAATTGTCCCACCACTCGGAGGTCGCCCATCGAAATGGTGTGAAGCAAAAAGCACCCTTTCATGGTGCATACATCGCACCATGTCCAATTTTCGGCCCATTGCTCTTAACCAATCATCAGCTTCCATAGGTTCAGCACTGCTTGAAAATGTTGGAGGGCGTAGCCTCATAAATTCCGCAATGCTAGACCTTGGAAGAGGTGGAACTTGGGCTTGAGGTTGAGCTGCAGCGATGGCTTGCAAAAGGCGAGTGTTGGCCACGGAATGTGAGAGCAAGTGTATCAAATGAGCTTGATTTGCCATAATTTGAGTCCAAGTAGGGCCTTCAAGCTGGAGGTGGGGGGGGCTGTGAAGTCGGTTGTCCTTGCTCACCCTCAACCCCCTATTACGATTGGTCCACAAGGTGGGTTCTCTGCCTCTTCCTCGGACAGCGGTTGTGATGGCTTGAGCGCCACTTGCCGTTTCGGAGGTGGCCATAGTGTCCAAGTACTGAGTGAAAAGAGAAGAGAAAGGCTAAGGAAACACTAGCCAAAACCATCCATTCGAAAAGGAAACCCGATGCAAAAGAAAACGGCAATAAGCAACTTTTCCAAAGTTCATAATAACCAAAATTCGTTCTACGTGTCTTACCATTTGGAGGGAGGTCCTAAGCACCAGTCTACACTAAAAGACCTCTAACAAAATGTTGCTAGGGTAAGGAGATCCAATTAATGTTGTAAACAGGTGAGTAGGAAGAAACAAGATAAGGTGAGGTTAAGGTAAGGAAAAGCACCAGAAGAAAGGTAAGAGTGAAAAGATGACCCAGGTAAGAAAGAACATTTTATTCTTCTTTTGTTATAAATTAGATTTTGAAATTCTACAACCATGCTACTAGGTTGCGTCCTACAGTCAGGATGCTCTGATACCACTTTTGTAACGACCCACCTCTAGGGCACCCGAGAGGTCCTCCAAGACCATCTGGAAAGTCCATCAGGACCTCCCAGGAGGTCCCCAAAGGACCTCTCGGCCAGTCCACCCAGAGCCTCCCAGGAGATCCAGCAGGACTTCCTGGAGGTCCAGGGGGACATGACCCGAGAGAGAGTCTTGGAGCCAGGGAGCACCCACGGCCTGTCACGACCAAGCCAGGGAAAAACAAGGAGGTCGTGGAGGTCCAAGACCACCCAGAACCTCACGTGTTCCCTCCTTGGAGCGGACATGAAGGTCCGTGCTTGCGCCATGGTTCCCTGTGAAACCCGAGTTAGTCCCAAGGATCATGGCTAGCTCCTCACAGCACAATTACAACAGTGTGACATCCAGAACACATCTTTATTGAAACAAAATATTAACAAAGTTGTTTACAAGGTGGCCTTGGGCCCAACATAGATACATAAAAGCAAAAGAGGCAAAAGGTCCATCAACACGCCACAGGCAGCTGACTGGAGGGCACAACCTATTCGCTTTGATCTTCTTCACTGACAGTATCTTCTCCTGGCAAAGATTGTAATGAGCAAGAGTGAGCACAACAACCGTGCTCGCAAGTTACACCCGTGGGTTAGTAACATGACATGCATATATGGATAATCAAAGGATAGCATAATATGGTTATTTTGCACAAAGCCAATTTTCTTTCAAATACCATTACTAAGTTCCAAAGCAGGTCTTTAATAGCTAAAATTCATTTAGCAAAGCAGTTTTTCAGTTGAGTAGCATTCATCAATAAATTGGTGAAGGATACCCTCCTGACATTAGGCTCCCTGCCCAAACCCATGGGATGAAATCCCAAAAACAGATTTGATAAACCTTTCTAAAAACCCCAAATTCAACATCTAACTTCAAGTGGCCTTTGCCAGCACGTCCATGACCGTGGACACGGCTATTCGAATAGATTTATCTCTGCAGAGGTTGTACACTTTACCCACATGACATGATTTATCTAGTTTATCCGGCATCCGTCAATGCCACCTCTCACTACCAAAGGTAAGAGGTCTAGAGCTCATGACAAGGCCTTTACAATGCATTGCTCCACCACAGCTTTTCCTTGCTAAGGTTTCACCCCCTATGGACAACAATCCGGTGAAGCCCCTCTTGCACCAATGGGAGCGATGGGTCATAAGGACCATCGGTCTTACAAGACCTCCCACACCTCCAATGGGCGACATATGATGGAGTTTTGCAAATTACTCAGCCAGGTCCTACGCCCCATTCTGGAGACATGTGGTTGCACGATTGTGGCATAGCCCATTATAGGCTTGGCATTGGTCGCTCAAAGACCGGTCCTCACATGACTAGGGCGACTTCCACAAACCCAAGGGCATCGATCTACCATAAAGGCACGATCCCGTGCATGAACTTGCACCAACCAAGCCAACCAATTCGCCCCAGTCCCAATCCATTTGCATTTTCCTTGCTTCCCCAGCAACATTTTCATCCTTGCATGACAACCCAATGTCATGGTAAAAATATTTTAAGCAATATTTGGTTATGTTGGTAAAGATTTCCCCAAATCAATATTTTTGGTCTAAGCTTAACTAAGCACCAGTTTTTCAAATGGTTTTGGTTCACACTATTGCATGACCCAAGTTTGATCTAAAGGTGACAATGAGTTAGGTCCAAAGTCAACGATGGCCATATCAAGGAAGTAGGTATAACTATGAATTTAAAAGCAGGCATTGAAATAAGCGGGTAAAGATAGGCATGCATTAAACTTTGAAATTGAACATAAATAGATTGAATTATTGGGTGCAATATGATCAAGAGTGCAACTTGCCTTGCTCATCGTCCTGCGAATCCTCCTCTTGATACCTCGAGACTCACAGAGTCTTCACGATCTACGTATGAAAGAGCAAATTCAAAGAAGGTTCAAATAAAGATCCAATTAAGAACGGTAAGAAAACCAAAAGGACCCTAGAGGAAGTCCAACACGCAACCAACAGAGAGGTCTAAATTCAGATTAGGTTCTTAGGGAGGAGGTCTAAACTCACGGAGGAGGGTGGTCTTTAGCAAAGGACCCCAAAGGTGTGATGTAAGCGATGAAGCGAGGGAGGTCTGAGGAATAGCCCTTCGCATAAAAAGCCAAGGAGGGTCTTCTTACAAAGGCCACGAAGTCCAAAAGAAATCCACGAGAGGAGGTCTGTGAAGGACATGACCATCACAATATAGTGGTAAAAACAAAGTGGAGCAGATCACCCAAGGACTTACCAGGAAAAGAAGAAACAATGGATGGAGGGAAAGTCGGGAGCAAAGAAGGCTTTCCACGGGAGCCATGTGATCGAGAGCGAGGATAATAGAGGGTGGAGAAAAGTGATGTGGTAGAATTTCTTAGTCTAATTGTAATCAAAGCGGTGAAGAAGACTAGAAATATCGTGTCAAGGATAAGTATAGAAATGGGTCAAAAGGTAGGTAGTGGCGGGCGGTGTCACTACAATTCGGGCAAAAGGTGCGAGGAAGGACAATGTATGTTGCTATGGGAAGGAACAAAGAAAAATGTCGAATGCGGTTAAGTGACCCAATTCAAAGTAATTACCACGTATGTGGATGCATTTAATGTGACAAGACATGCATTAAATGCCCAAGATATTTTCGTGGCGGAGAAATGAGAATGATTAAGGCTGGCGGTGGGGCGATCAATTTAAAACAATCGGGTCAAAGGGAGGTCTTGCCCATGAGAGGAGGCCCTTGAGGAGGTCAGAAGGCTAGGAGGTCTGATATACACCAAGGAGGTCCGAGCGTGGGGAGGTCTGACGGTCGGGATCAACAAAGGAGATCTGACGGTTAGGATCTCATCAAAGGAGGTCTGGCGAGGAAGTCCAGGGCCAAGTTAAAAGGCCACAGAGAGGTCTTGGACAAGAGGTCCAAAGAATTACAACAAGGTCTGCGGTTGAGATTAAGGGCAAGTTGAGGTCAGGCGGTTGGATCTCCAAGAGGGAGGTCCAACACCAAGATCAACGTGAAGGGGAGGTCCCAGAGAGAAAAGATGCACAGGGAGGTTTGGGCCTTTAGATTCAAAATGAGGGGAGGTCCACGAAGGGACATAATGCATGGAAGGTATGGACCCTTGGATTGGAAATGGGAGGAGGTGCGGACCGCCAGATCAAGTACAAGGGAGGTCCTAGGGAGAAATTCACGAATGTGGTCCACGAGGAGTTCACAAAGGTCGAGCAACCCTAGGGAGGTCCTTCGGCCAAGAAGGAATGTCAAGGGGTTCATATGAACTCGGGGAGGTCGAAGGCATACAAAAGTTCAACTGGAACACAGGAGGTCCCGACCCAAAGAGGTCTCGACATATGAATGTGCCCGAGCAACAAAGGGTTTAGACTTAAGAGAAGTGCGAGCAGAAAAGAGGTCGATTGCAAAGAGATTGAACCAACAAAGAGGTCTAAAGTGTCCAAACTCGAGAAGGAAAGGCAGGACGTAAGAATACGTCCGGTGAGAAAAGGTTCAAGCCTCAAGGAGGCCTACCCTCACGTGCCCTTTGGGAGGTCTAGACCACAGAGGAGGTCTAAACCTGCACAACCAAAGAAGATATGCTAAAGGGAGGTCTACTGGGCATACCAAAAGGAGGTCTCAGCAACTCAAACCTCTCCAACCGAACCAAACTTGTAATTCTCATTAAAATAAAATAGCTTTAATTTATTTTACACATTTTAAAAAGGATTTAGAAAATCAGAATGTTACGATTCTTTGGAGTCGTCTAGGCGAGCTCTGGTAAACTAAAAGAGCCAGGAAGCCAAGCGTGCGGTTTTCTTCAGAGGAATGGGTGATGTGAGTTGTGGGCTTTCTAGGCGTGAGTTGTAATTGGCCCATCGATGCATGAAATCTTTGGAACCATATATATCTAGGAGAGAACAGGGTTGAACGCAAGTAATGACAATACACTGAAAAGTAACATTCCAGTTCCCCTCCTGTTCTTCGCTGTTCTTCCCAGTTCTCCCCTCTTCTCTGCTATCTCGTCCAATTCTTCACTAATTTCCGCTGATCCTAGTAGCCGACCGACTCGGAACGTAACATTTGGTATCAGAGCAAGGTCACGAAGCCCTGGATACTCCGCGGTACCAGACCCGAGCGTAGGTTCGCGTGGAAGAAATGGATCTGCAACTGGCTGAGCTAACCAAAGCTATTCAGAAACTGCAGGTTCAGAACGACGCGATTCATGCGTCCGTAGAAGAGATCAAGCCAGCAGTGTTGGAGCTGCAGAAATGGAAGCCCGATATGGAGCAAACGGTGGAGGGACTATGATCTAAGGTTGGAGACTTGAGGGCGTAGGTGGTCCAGTTAGGCCGCAATCCGGTCCTAACCATCCGGCCTGAGGAACTACCGCCGATCTTGCCCACGTCGGAGCTAAAAGCAGATGGTGTATCGGTGTGGGATTTCGCACCACCCGACAGGGAAGATAACCGAAGAGCCAGCGATGAACGAGGGATCGTTTTGATCGGCCGTCGGGAGAACTTTGCACAAAGAGGAAGGGCAAGTGGAGAAAATTTTTCTTCGCCACCACTTGCGGGCACAGGAATGAACAACTGTGTCAAATTCTCCACATCTCTGAACGATGTGGCGGCCTTATCTTGGAGACCACCGGGCCAGCAGTATCACCATCATTCACCTCCTCGTTTGGATTTTCCTTTGTTCGATGGGGAGAATCCGAAGGTGTGGCAACTCAAATGCGAGAACTACTTCAGAATCTGCTCAATACAACCAGATGTCATGATTGGGTTAGCGACCATGTAATTTATAGGGGGTGCTTTGCTTTGGTTACAGGCGTCCAGAGCTCATTTGCGTTTTGAGAATTGGGAATCCTTTGCAGACGCCGTTTGTATTCGCTTTGGTCGGGAGGAGTTTCAACATCTGGTTCGACAATTCAACAGACTGTGGCAAACCAACTCGGTAGCAGAATATGCCGAAAAGTTCAATGAACTTATGCACAACATGTTAGCTCATCATTCCTCCTGGAATCCAGTATTCTTCGTTACACAATTTGTGGATGGTTTGCGTGGGGAGGTTTGAGCCGCAATGGTTTTGCATCGGCCATAGAACTTGGAAACAGCAGTCGCTCTGGCGTGTTTGCAAGAAGAAGTGCTTGATGTGTCCAGATGAGACCCGAGACGCATGGACGTGCAGACCGGAACAAGGTCATCACCCAGAACAGGGTTGTCAGCGTTTTCTTCATCTAGCAAGCCGGCGTCAATGGGAGGCATGTGAACTGAGGATCGCAAGGGCCCAGAAGGGGCCAAGGGGACTTCATTTGATGAAAAACTTGTCGCCCTTCGTGCCTATCGTCGTGCAAAAGGACTTTGTCACACCTGCGGGGAACGATGGTCGCGAGAGCACCGGTGCTCTTCCACGGTGCAGCTACATGTTGTGGAAGAGCTGTGGTCCATGTTGAGTTCTACTGAGGAGGAATCCCATAGTACCGAGGAAGAGGAATTGCTGATAGAAGGAGAAGTGTTAGCAATCTCACAAGAGGCCTGGAAGGGAGCAGAATCTGCTCGTACCATGAGATTGCACGGCATGGTTCAGGGTCACGAAGTCATTATGCTGATTGATTCGGGTAGTTCCCATTGCTTCATCAGTCAAGAATGTGCTGGTTTGTTATTAGGAGATCAACCGGCGTCAAAACCCCTCCGAGTGCGAATTGCTAATGGTGGAGTGTTGTCTTGTGTCAGAGAGTTACCTCAGTGCCAATGGAGTAGTCAAGGCATCACGTTTTACAATAACTTCAAAATTTTACCCTTGGGCTGCTATGATATCATTTTGGGAATAGATTGGCTCGAGCAAAACAGTCCGATGAACATTCATTGGCTAAAAAAGAGTGTGTCATTCTTGATCAATGGTAAACGTGTTTGTCTCCAAGGCATAAAGAACAGCACGCCACAATGTTGCATGATATGGCCTCAATCTCTGCAGGAAGTTCCAATGGATCAGATGCATGCTCTGGAGGAAGTAGCAGCTGGCCTGCCCCAATCCATCAGATCCTTGTTAGAGGAGTTTGAGCAATTATTTGAGGAACCTCAAGGACTTCCACCACAAAGGAAATTTGACCATTCTATTCCTTTGTTGCTGGGTGCCAAACCAGTGAACTTGCGGCCTTATTGATACAATCCAGCTCAAAAAGACGAAATTGAAAAACAAGTATCCGAAATGTTAGCACAAGGTATCATTCGACCCAGTTCGAGTCCGTTTTCATCTCCGTCTTTGTTAGTGCGTAAAAAGGATTGACATGGCGTTTTGTGTGGATTCTTGGTACCTAAATGCATCCTGAGTTAAGAATCGTTACCCTTTGACCATCATTGATGAGTTATTAGATGAATTGGCCGGTTCTCAATGGTTTTTGAGTCTTGATTTACGGGAAGGTTACCATCAAATACGGGTGATGCCAGAGGACGAGTACAAGACGGCTTTCAAGACCCATCACGGTCATTTTGAATTCCGAGTGATGTCATTTGGTCTCACGGGTGCCCCAGCGACATTCCAGAATTTAATGAACACGATTCTCTCGCCATTGCTTAGGAAGGGAGTGTTGGTATTTCTAGATGATATCCTGATTTACTCTCGGTCATTGTCTGAACATGTGACTATGCTGCTACAAGTACTGGAAATTTTGGAGATACATCAGTTGAAGATTCGCAGATCGAAGTGTTCCTTCACGCAGCAGCAACTCACTTATTTAGGCCATATTGTCAGTAAAGAAGGGGTTCATACCGACACTAAGAACATTGAGGCAGTAAATAGTTGGCCGTCACCGACCAACATCAAGCAAGTGCATGGATTTTTGGGGTTAGCCGGCTACTATAGGAAGTTCGTCCATGACTTTGGACTATTGAGTCGGCCTCTTACTGACATGCTCAAGAAAAATGCCGTGTTTGTTTGGACATCCGACAAAGAAGCAGCGTTTCAGGCATTGAAACAAGCCCTTATCACCACTCCCGTTTTGGCCCTCCCCGATTTCCAGAAGACGTTTAAAATTGAAACCGATGCTTCGGACAAGGGGATTGGTGCGGTCTTGATGCAAGATGGGCATCCCATATCCTATCTCAGTAAGGCACTAGGTCCTCGCACTCAAGGTCTGTCCACATATGAAAAAGAGAGCTTAGCGATCATTTTGGCAGTTGACCACTAGCGTTCATATCTTCAGCATGCAGCCTTTCTGATTCGGACCGATCAAAGGAGTATTGTGCATCTGGAAGATCAACGCTTATCAACCCCTTAGCAGCAGAAGGCTATGACTAAGCTATTGGGCCTGCTGTACCGTTTGGTGTATAAGAAAAGGAAGCGATAACCGAGCTGCCGATGCTTTATCACGCCGAAATGATCCTTCTCTGGGAGAATTAGCTGCTGTGTCTACTTGTGTACCCACTTGGTTGTCTGAGGTCACGGCAGGCTATGAAAATGATCCTCAGTCTAAACGACTGCTAGCTGAATTAAGTATTGAAGGTGTTCAACACTCTCAGTTCAAACTGCAGGATGGTATTCTACGTCAGCACGACAGGATTTGGGTGGGTAACAATCTTCCAGTACAACAAAAAATCATTCACTCCATGCATGCGAGTGCTATAGGTGGGCATTCAGGTTTCCAGGTGACATACTGTAGGGTGCGCAAGTTGTTTGCTTGGATGGGCATGAAAAAAGATATCAGGGAGTTTGTTGATTCTTGCTCAGTATGCAAACAGGCAAAGGTGGAGCATGTGAAATATCCAGGTTTATTGCAGCCCTTACCTGTTCCTGATCATGCCTGGCAAATGGTGTCATTGGACTTTATCGAGGGGCTGCCCAGGTCGTCATCCTATAACAGTATTATGGTTGTGGTGGACAAGTTCTCTCGCTATGCTCATTTCGTACCTCTGTCGCATCCTTTTTCAGCCTTCCAGGTGGCTCAAGCATATTTGGCCAATGTCTTCAAGTTGCATGAGCTTCCTCAGTCCTTGATCTCGGACAGGGATCGGATCTTCACAAGCACTTTGTGGCGGGAGTTATTTCAGTTGGTTCAAACTCAATTGCATATGAGTTCATCTTACCATCCGCAGAGTGACGGTCAAACTGAGCGGGTCAATCAATGTTTGGAGACCTATTTGCGCTATTTTGTTCATTCTTGCCTAAGTAAGTGGTCAGGCCGGTTGTCGCTCGCTGAATTTTGGTACAACACATCTTATCATTCAACATTGGGAAAGACTCCATTTGAAGTCCTATATGGTCATGGACCAAGGCATTTCGGCATTGTGGACTCAGCATCTTGCGCGTCTCCTGAATTGACTAACTGGCTGAAGGACCAGGAGCTCATGACACAATTGCTTCGTCAGCACTTGAACCGGGCACGACAGCGCATGAAGGTCTAGGCGGACACCAAGAGATCTGAGCGCAGTTTTGCTGTTGGTGATTGGGTATACCTGAAGCTTCAACCATACGTGCAGTCTTCAGTGGCAGCTCGGGTGAATCACAAACTTTCCTTCCGTTACTTCGGGCCGTTTCAGGTGGAGCGTCTGGTGGGAGCGGTGGCGTATAAATTGAAATTGCCGACTACCTGCAGTATACATCCTGTCATACACATTTCTCAATTGAAGAAAGCCTTGCCTCTGGAGGAAGTGGCTCAACCTTGTTTGCCTGCTCTTGGAGATAGCAGAATACCTGTTCGGATTTTGGGGCATCGTTTTCATCGTTCTGGAATGGCATCCGGCACCCAGATACAAGTCTAGTGGTCAGGTGAGTCCCCTGACAGCGCTACTTGGGAAGATTTTGAAGATCTTCAGAGGTGGTTTCCAAATCTACCGGCTTGGGGGCAAGCCGGAGCTGAAGGGAAGGGGAATGTCACAGGCGCTGTGTTGTCGGGTCGTCCAGACGAGCTACAGGCCGACAAAAGAGCCAGGAAGCCAAGCACGTGGTTTTCTTCAGAGGAATGGGTGATGTGACTTGTGGGCTTTTTGGGCGTGAGTTGTAATTGGCCCATCGGTCTGTAAGTACTGGAACCATATATATACTGGCGAGAACCGGGGTTGAACGCAAGTAATGACAATACACTAAAAAGTAACATTCCAGTTCCCCTCCTGTTCTTCGCTGTTCTTCCCAGTTCTCCCCTCTTCTCTGCTATCTCGTCCGATTCTTCACCGATTTTCGCTGATCCTAGTAGCCGACCGACTCAGAACGTAAAACTGAGTAGCAGATCAAGTGTTGAATGCCAACAAGGCAATGTCACATTGCGCCTGCGGATATATGTTCAGGTCTGCCTCGGTTACCTGCAACGTCGACGAGTAGCCGGACCGGCACCATTCCTGGCCGCGAGTAGAAAAATTTGGGCCATCAAGATTAGCTCGTTGCCTCATTTATCTGTTTGGGTGGGAGTGTTCCTTCACAACGACGAGCTAATTTGTTACATAATATAAGTGCATTTCGCTTCGGATTCATATACGCGTGTGGTTCATTTTCGCTTTGGATCCGGAAGTGGGAGCTAGGGAAGGGTGCCAGCCACGCATCACACGACACAACCACGCTCGATCCATCCATCCACAGATGGAGGAAAGGGAGAACTCGAAAGAAGAGGGATTCGTCATTCGTCAATGAAGGAAGAGGCGGCGATGGAACTGCTCATGGGGTTTCTGTAGCGCAGCTGGCTGCGGAAGCTCAAGCTGGAGCCAGTGGGAACCAAGCGCAAGCAACCGGAGGAGGAGCGGATCGCCTGATGAGCAATCAGGAAAGGACGGGGAGGGCGGAGGCAGCCCTGAGTAGGGGTGAAAATGGATCGGATAATAGCTCTGCAATATTTGTTTTCATTTTTTTTCTTCTGAATTCGGATACGAATAATATCAAATACGAATACGGAGCGAATACGAATTGAAACGAATACGGTCGCGGATATTTTTTGGAATATGAAAACCCCTTAAATTGTATGCCAGAAATTAACGAAAAGATATAACTAGTTTATTTGATGCAAACGTTCATGAATTGTTCATATTTTCAAAAAACACATATAACATTGGTACTAGCAAGCTGCTCTAACTAGTTCATCACAAACATAACACTTAGTTTACCATATTTAGCTCATAAATCATAACTCACAAAGTCACAAATCACCACACATTCACACTTAGTTCATCGCATACATAAAACTTAGTTCACACTAACATCGATCAGGCTGGATGGTTAATCTATACGAAATGATTGTAACATCGAGTATGTTACCAAAAATAATATTAATAAAGTTATTATTTTATTGGATATTATGAGATTTAAAAGAGTTTTCTTAGTTAAAAATAAAGTCAATTATTTAATTTCCTAGTTTTAATGTCAAAGATAAAATTTATTGAGTTTTCTGGGATTTTATTGGATTTAAAGTGAATTTTTAAAAATTTATTTCTTGAATTTTCGGATTTTAAAAGGTTTTTCCTATTTTTCAAAATTTAAAATAATTTATATACAAAAATAAAAACCAACTTTAAGTTGGAATTAATTTTATCAAGTCAAAAATAATTCAAGGATTTTTTTGATTGTTTCTAGAAATTTTTGAACTCTATTTGCTATTTTCTAAAAGGCTATTTGATATGTTGTATTTTCTGAAATTCAGAAATCAATTAAAATATCCTTTTCTCTTTTGGGCTGAAATCCGGATATTTGGCCTTCGTATTGTCCAGATAATCCGTATTCGACGGATAACATGGCTATTGTATTCGTATTTGTTTCTGACAAAAAAAAAATTCGTATTCGTTCGGATCGATTGGAAACTATCAGATCCGTTTTCACCCCTAGCCCTGAGGAATGCAGAGGAGGGATCTCGGTGAGATCCTAGAAGGCCTGCAGCAGGATGACGAAGACCACTGCGATGTGCACCAGGACATCGTCATGCAACAAGCTTGACAAAACCTGCGGAACGAACAAATAGTCCAACGGATTATGGTGGCCTGGCCGGACTAGAAATTTATCGTTAGCGTTCATGTATTGCGCATTATACTGACATAATGATTCTTGTTGTTTTTGATCTGCTGGTAACAATTCTCCCTAGCTTTTTCTTGGTCCTCTCTCTCTCTCTCTGTTTCCTTATCGTCTTTTCCAATTCGAGTTTCAGTTGTTACTGCGATTTTATTAGGTTGCCCACCTTCGTCCTAAAAAGGCCCATGTAATGGTGTTACCACGAGATTAATTTGATGATGTAGCAATGATGCTACCGTGAGACATTTTTTTTAAAGGCGTGGCAGCAAAACTGTCAACACTGTATTAAAGGTGGAAAGAAAGACCAAGATTCAATTTACAAAGGCACACAAAGAAAGAAGAAGGGAATGAGAACAAAAAGACTCAAAACGAGTACATCACAACGTAAACGAAGGCCCAAAAACAACAAAACAAAAAACACAACACCCACACAAAAAAAAATCGAATATCCCTTAAACCCCCTAAACTGAACTCTCCTTGTCTCCTTCGCCCCTCGCTGAGTGGATGCCTTGAGAGATGTTCAAGCCCATGTTTTCCGGTGCTTACTTGCCCCAGCGCCTGCGTACTGATCCCAGGGTTATGTAAGCGCCGCATCGCCCGAGGGAAGATATGCCGCTAGGCTCCAAGCCCTGGCTTCTTTAACTATCGCTACCAGCCCAGTTACCTCGTTCTTTTGAGCTTGGAAAATTCTCGTGTTCCTTTCTTTCCAGAGTTGCCAAAAGGTTAGCTTGATTAAAGAGCTTTGACCCTTTCTGCTCGATGCTACTTCCTTTTCCGAGGTTTCCACCCACCAATGCAAGACTGATTCATCAGTGCGACCTTGCATTGGTAAAATGCTATTATGATGTGACCATGATGCTATAGCATTCCACACCCTCTTTGTATAGGCGCAGTTGAGTAGAAGGTGTCTTGCTGTTTCTGGGTTTACTGTACAGAGAGGGCACCGAAAATCATTTTGCATATGCCTTGTTGCTAGTATATCAGCCATTGGTATCCGCTCCTGCACTACGAGCCATGCAAAAATTTTACACTTTTGCGGCGTCCAAGAATTCCAAAAGAGACTAACGTAGGGCCTTTCAATTGATCCTACGAACCGCGCCTCATATGCCGACCTGGTGGTATATGTGCCTGTCGAGGTCCATTTCTAGGTGATGTCATCCGGTATTTCTGGAGTAAGTGCCACTCGCGTGACCCTGCCATATAGGTGCACAAATTCCGGAATGTGATGCTCTGTAATCCTTCGCCTGAGATCAGCGATCCAAGAATTCCCCTCTAGTGCCTCTCTCATCGTCCTGTTTTTTCTGGCCACAATACAAAAGAGGTTGGGGGCCACTTCTTTCAGGGCAGTGTTCTCCATCCACACATCCTTCTAGAACTTTGCCTTACCGCGAGACATTATGGAAAGATCAAATACATAGTGCATGCTACAATTCAACACAGCCTACCTCCTAGCCATGTTGTATGGGGTTTTTTAGGGGGGATGTTGTACGGTTTAGAGTGCATTGCTTGCTCAATTTGCAACTCCTTTTCTTCCTTTCTTTTATAGAAACTCACCGATGGCCCACTTGGAAATTGAATCGCTCAAGATTGAAACGTCCTGCAAGCAGGGGCCCAGCCGCCCAGTACACAGAGAGAGGCTGTATAGATATGTTCCGTTTACTACGAGATAGGAGTATACTATCTATATTTTGCGCAAGTTGGCAATTAACTGGGATTTGCACGTCGGCCTCTAGACGTGTGCGCAGCGCAGCTTTTGCAATTCGATTATTCGGTGATCGAAAGATCGACTCTTTTTTATCCCTGCAAACTTTTTTGCAGTAGACGCGACGCGGGCAGCCCACTCGCTGGAGCGAGTCCGCGTGAGTGCTTAACAATTTGTGCGCGCGGCCCAGTCCAGTCCAGTCGGGTCGCGTCCCGTTTCCACCCCGACATGGCGTGGCGTGGCGGGATCGACTCGATCGGATGATTGTTGCGACGACCCGGGACAGAAGCTGGAGCCTGACAGCACCAACCGGAAACCGGCACAGCAGATTCCCCTGCAGTTGTCCAACAATCGGCCGCCCCCAACCAACGCCCCCTGATTCGGCGCGGCGCATGTGCCCAGCAGCACTTTTAGGCCGTCTGTTTACATGGGCTAGATATCGTCTCGCGGTCATCCACAACTAGACCTAGGCATTGGGCTAGGACTTTTCGGACCGGCTCATGGCATGACCTGGCCAGCCTAGCACGGTAGACACACAGCACGGTATGAAACCTAGGGCTATGCCGGGCTTGCCTCCTAGGCACGACGGGCGGTACGCCGCCGTAGGCCGTGCTTAGGCCGGCACGACATGTTCGGGCCCGATGGGTACGGAGCCAGCACGGCACGCGGCAGGGCGCGCTGCCGCATCCAGCACCCACCGGCCACCACCTCGCCAAGTCTCCGCCGCCGCCCATCTCACCACTCTAATCCCAAAAAAAAATAAAATCAAACAACGCAAACATCACCGGTCAGAGGGGAGACCGTAGGACGGTTGGAGTCTTGGAGAGGGGAGGCCAACCGTTGGAGAGGGTGATGGAGAGAGGAGGCCGACTGTTGGAGAGGGGAGACTATTGGAGAGGGAGATGGAGAGGGGAGGCGTCGGGGAGTGGACTGGGGAGGGGAGATGGAGAGGGGTGTTTATGAATATTGTGTATGTATTGAAGAGGCTCAATAGAAAATATATATAGGGTATAAAGGGATATACCCTATATAGATAAGAAAATACAAAAGACAGATAAGGAATACAAAAGAGTTCCTATTTTACTCTAATATCTTAATCTAACAGCCCCTCATATATAAGACGTATGCAATAGCATTGCATTTGGAAATGGTTGACACTAAACTAGGGAGAATTTAAAGTCTGAGTCTTGATAATATCGTCGTAGCATGCAGCTTTTAGACAATATGTCGACAAAAGATCTCCTTCCATCCGATGTCGTGTAACAGCCCATAAAGCACAAGGTGCGGGAGCAAAGTCAACCATGGCAATACGACGAAGAAGATGATGAAACCAACAAAAACAGAGAAAGCTGTCAAATCAAACCGAAGAGGAATAGATAGAAGCATAGCGGCGTAGATCGAAGCCCAAGACAGCGGCGACGCAGTGCACAAGAAACACAACTGGGGCGCAGTGCGGAAGAAGCACGGCTGCCTTAGAAGCTTGGGGCAGCGGCTAAGAGAGAAGCGACGACATCATAAAGATTT
Source organism: Phyllostachys edulis (assembly GCA_036346405.1). NCBI lineage: Eukaryota > Viridiplantae > Streptophyta > Magnoliopsida > Poales > Poaceae > Phyllostachys > Phyllostachys edulis. The sequence goes on along the minus strand of CM070546.1, from coordinate 13,194,870 downwards.
ATACGATCTGCAGCGGCTCGGAAAAAAGAGCGACGGCTGTTGCCATATAAAAAGAATTCCTATGCTTCTATGACTGACAATAAACTTGTGGACTTGCATGGCTTAGACAAAACTAAAAGATTGAGTGATACAGACTTGGATGGACGCAACGGAAGAAAACGACACAAAGAAAGAAAAGCCTAAGGATAACTAGTAGAGAGTGAGCGGGAGCGAGAATAGCGGCCTAGCATAACTAGCAAAGAAGAATGACTCAAGCATAACTAGCAGCAGCAAAGCAATCGCACTATCCTCCAACAGTAGCAAACTAGACCAGATCAGCAGCCATATCGCTCATCACATAGCCCAGATAGCAAGCACAACCGAGCCATCCCAATAAGAAGACGCGCATCTTCCTCGAGATGTAGATGCAGTCAAGATGGCAAGCACAACCAGACATCACAATAGCCATCCCAATTGGGCCAATAGACGCACACTCCTTCCTTCGTCTCTTGCCCACTTCCTGATCCTCCCAACCGAACAAAGCACCAAAATCCTCACTCCAAAAACTAAGAAAAACCAACACATCATGCCACGCCTCAGATGCAGCTGCGCTCCAAGAAGAAAAGGATGGACTTGGCGGTGCTCCAAGAAAGGAGGGCGGCGACATCACTTCAAGGAAAAACAAAGCGTAGGCGAGCTGGCGATGTGCAAGCAATGAAGCAAAGCCATTTGATGCAATTCACCACAAGGATGATTCCACCGAGCAGAGGTGGCACGGATCCAGGCGACGTGGGCTCCGAAGTAGGTGATCCAAGAAAGGATCTGATGTAGCAGCTGTGGGGTGAGCTCGGGCGGAGGACGTGACTTGATCCAGAGCGGCGGCGTGGATCTAGAGTGAGCGGCGGGGCGAGCTCGAGTAGAGGAGTGAGCGGAGGCACAAAATCGGGCGGTGACGGCTTGGAGAGCTCGAGTGCTGGGACGTCGGGGATGAAGAAGAGCCAGGCACTGGGGCCGAAGAGCGTGTCGCCGAGTAGAGGGCGATGGGAGCAGAGGAGGCCCAGGGCGCTGGATCCTCTAGGGTGAGGAAGTTGTTCCCTCCTTGTAGATCCCTTAACAGACGTAGGACAGTGGCGGTGTGGCCAGGGGCGATTGCGGGTGGAGCAGCCAGAATTGGGCGGAGCAGGCGAAGTAGGGGAGTCCATCGACGTCAGATCCGGGTAGAGACGACAGGAGCAGAGCGGGGACATCGCGGCCCCAACCCAACCAGATCCAGATGGATCTCGCTGGCTCTAAAGAGCTCCGTCGCGGGAGAGGATCGGGCGGCAGATCCGAACTCTCTAGAGGCGAAGTAGAGCACCAGCAGCAGGATTTGAAGAGCCGACAACCGCTCCATCGAGCAGAGCAGAGACAAGCAGCGGCGGTGGTCCAAGAAGAAGACAGTGGCGGCGGCGGTGAGAGGTCGCCCCTGGGAGTGGAGATGCTCCTCCCAGGGGTGTCGGGCAGCAGAAACGATGAAAGCTAGGTTGTAGGCTATGGTTTAGAATCTTGGGTCTAATACCATGTTATAAATATTGTGTATGTATTGAAGAGGGCCAATGGGCAATATATATAGAGTACGAAGGAATATACCCTATACAAATAAGGAAATACAAAAGGCAGATAAGGAATACAGAAGAGTTCCTATTCTATTCTAATACCCTATTCTAACAAGGGGAGGCGTGGCCGCGTGGGGAGATGGAGAGGGGAGGCGCTAGGGAGTGGACTGGGGAGGGGAGAGGGAGAGGGAGAGGGAGAGGGAGACAACCGTTGGAGAGGGAGGCGTGGCCGCGTGAGGAGATAGCGAGGGGAGGCATCGGGGAGTGGACTGGGGAGGGGAGAGGGAGAGGGAGAGGGAGCCGTTGGGGGAGATGGCCGTTGTGGGGGGCGATGGAGACCAGAGAGGGAGGAGAGGACGAGAGACGTTGGGAATGGGTAGTGCCGCAGTGTGGGCAGTGTGTGCCAGTTTCTTTTGGCGTGATAAGATGTAGCATGGAATTGCAGGACGAGAGCCGTTGTGTTCTTGGGGATACGAGAGTTCACATCTTCTTTCTGCGGCCCTACCTATAAATTCTCTCGCCCTCCTCATTTGTTCACCGCATAATTTGCTCTGTCTTTGCTCTCCCTCTGCTCTCTCTTTGCTCCCTCTTTGCTCTCTATTTTGCTGTCTATTTGGCTCTCTAAATTTCAGTCTTCCAATATGTTTGGTAAGAAGAAGTTAAGAGGGGGGAGCAGGAGAGCACGCCCTCACACTCCTAGTCCTCCTTCCCAAAAAGAAATGCAAGAGCAAGAGATCGATCCTCGCCAACTCTCCCTAGGCATGGGATACTATGGTATGGATGACCGTCATATGGACGGAATGGAGGGCTTCGAGGATGCCCACATCTTCACCCTAGACGCCGAAGCCGGTGCATCGATGCCTGTAACAAGTGGAAGCTTCGGCGGCCCGGGTGCCGGAGTCGGTGCAACAGTACATGCAATGGGTGGAAGCTCTAGCAGCCGACGTGTATAGTGTTGGCTACATATGGAGCACGACATAGAAATGGAGGACGGACGTTAGGTACCTTATACCACATGTAAATATTGTCGTACTAAATTGGATGCACGCTCAGGTGGAGGAACAAGTTATCTCAAACGACACGCGCATGCGTGTTTGAAGAAGATAGCGGCTGGGCAGACGCAAGGAGGGAACGTCCAGACCCAGCTTAACTTTGGGGCCGATGGTTCGATAAGTACATGGATGTACAACCCTTAGGTAGCTAGAGACGAAATTGCTAGATATATAGTTACTGAGGATCTTCCGATTAGGATGGACGAAAGCTCTAGTTTCGAAAGAATGATCCAATGTGGTTTTTGCCCGCAATATCAACACGTAAGTAGTAGAACAACTGTGCTTGACATAGTAGAATTGTACCAACGTAAACTGTCATGTTTGAAAGAAAACTTCCTGAAAGTTACCTTTTCTTTTGCTTTAATCTCAGATATATGGACTTCATCCCACCAAGGGGGGGGGGCTATCTTACTGTCGTTGCACATTACTTAGATGATGATTATAACATGAACAAGTGAGTCATAGGGATCCTCTAATACACGTTGTGCGATGGCCTCTCCGGTGTGTGCCTTAGGATTTTAAAATAGAGAACAAAATTACTACCATCACTCTTGGTAATGCCTCAGCTAACACAACGGCCATGGAGTTCCTCGCACCGCATCTGGAGTCCTACATTGGTGGTTTCTGAAGGGATACGAATATCCTACACTAGCTGGCAATTCAAAATTCTACCATGTAAACCAGGAAGCCATGCAAGTCGAAGACCATAGATAGTTACCACTAGACGCGCAGTGCAGCGGAAAAAGAGTTGGAGCAGCCTGATCTAACGAAGTGCGCGTGGATGTAATGGTCGTAGTCGATCGTCCAGCATCCTCACGAGTCGATCGTCTCCTCCAGCAACCTCCATAGTTCCTTATGAAGATCGCAGATCATCCTCAAACGCAACAGCAACTGCAGTAGTGCTTTTACGATATCCACACATCCAAGGAAGGAACACCGTATGCCGGTGTGTTAGCACTAACTCGCATGGTATGGCTCTCTTGAGAAGATGGCGGCTAGGGTTTTGGTGGAGCAACTCACGTTTATCGCATGTCTCCCAATAGCCTCAAGCATTTCCTTATATAGTACCCATGATGTATCCTATCCGAACACGTTTGTTCCAACCCATTAAGTGTGTGACCCGTTAGGTTAATGCGTAATCGGTTGTGACTCGGAAACTCCTTTCCAATCATGAGTAAATAGCGGCTCTTAACAGGACATAACGATTCCCGAATACACACGAAATATATCGGACGAACCTTAATGCAATATGATCTACGACCAGGTCTTTATCACTAACGACTAGCTCGTATCTCCATACGAGTAGTCTGTATCTAATCGAACTGAAAGACCTGCTCATGTATTCTTCCTTTGCCTCACGATATCTGGTTGAACTCCAGGTGAGATTTATGTCATCCATGGACTGTTCAATACTTTCTCAAGCATGTGTCGGATAACTTCACGTGGTCGAACACTTCGACCACTAGTGGCATGGCCATGTACTTTCTTTATCTGACCATATCGAGGGGCCTAGAGATATCTCTCCTGTTATGTTAGGAGGGAAAAATCCCATATCTGACCAGTCACATTCCTCCGCATGTTTCATAGCATACCCGAAAGTTACCTTTATAACTACCCAGTTACAGCGTAGCGTTTGGCAACCCATAAGTGCACTATTACACATGTAGAAAACCATGCTGATCTCAGGTCTAAGGATTATACATCATCATTACTTGAGACCAACTGATGACACATGAAATCATAACAATATCAACAGTGTCTTAAGATGGGTCAATCCAACCCCATGTTCTCCAACATGTGTTCACATTATTGATTCGATATCCCTATATCCATGACTGGTGAAACATAGTCATCAATCAATACATGTGCTGGTCGATAAGTCACTAGTGTTCCGACGAGTGACATCCGACTAGGGATACTTTTAGAACGACATCATATAAGTCAAAAGAGCTTCACCAATAAGTCACATACTTATTCAATAACTCATAAACATAGATGTGATACAATCATTTCTATGATCGCCTCTAGGGCATATCACCAACAGTCTCCCACTTGCACTAGAGTCAATCATATATGTATCGAATACCCATAGCTGTTGTGTGTACCTCATGCTCAGGCTACGGGAGAGGCATTATCAACGGATTTGCAATATTCAAATCTGTGTGCACTTTGTATATCTTCACATCACCTCTGTCAACGATCTCATGAATGATGTGATATCGTCGAAGTATGTGCTTAGATTTTTTATGCGATCTAGGCTCCTTAGCTTGTGCAATGTCTCCACTATTATCACAATAGCGATCCATTGGACTGGAAGCACTAGAAACAACACCTAGTTCACAAATGAACTTCCTTATCCATACGACATCTCTTGCAGCTTCCGAAGCAGCAAGGTACTCAGCCTCTGTTGTAGAATTAGCAATCGTTCCTTGCTTGGAACTTTTCTAGCTCGCTGCTCCTCCATTAGGACAAAACACAAATCCAGATTGCGATCTGAAATCATCCTTGTTGGTTTGGAAGCTAGCATCGGTGTAACCATTTACGACCAGCTTTTCCTCACCTCCATAAACAAGGAATGCATCTTTAGTCATTCTCAAGTACTTAAGGATATTCTTGATTGCTATCTAGTGACCTTCACCTGGATCCGATTGATATCTGCTCGTAACACTTAGAGCACACGACACGTCTGATCGTGTACATAGCATGGCATACATGATAGATCCTATAGCCGAAGCATATGATATTATACCCATTTTGTCTCGTTCATCAGTGGTCGTAGGACACTGACTCTTGCTAAGATTAATGTTATGTGCCATGGGCAAGAAACCTTTCTTGGAATCTTACATGTTGAACCGTTTCAACACATTGTCTATGTACATATCCTGGCTTAATCCAATTAGCCTTTTAGATCTATCTCTATAGATCTTTATGCCAAGAATATATGATGCGTCTCCTAAATCTTTCACTGAGAAACTATTTCTTAATGAAGTTTTAATAGATTCAGGCATTGGAATATTATTTCCGACTAATAGTATGTCATCCACATACATGATCAGAAACACAAGCTTGCTCCCACTAATGTTCTTGTAAACACATGGTTCTTCTTTGTTTTTGATGAAGTCAAACCCTTTGACCACTTCATCAAAACTAATGTTCCAACTCTGAGATGCTTACTTTAGTCCATAGATGGATTTTTGAAGCTTGCACACCTTTCTAGCTTCCTTTGGATCGACAAAACCTTCAGGCTGTGTTATATACACATCCTCACTTATGTTTCTATTTAGGAAAGCTGTTTTGACATCCATTTGCCATATCTCATAATCGAATATGCATCAATAGCTAGAATGATCCGGATAGACTTAAGCATCGCGACAGGTGAGAAGGTTTCATCATAATCAACTCCTTGAATTTGTCTGAAACCCTTCACAACTAGTCGTGCCTTATGAATGTGAAGATTTCCATCCATATCTATCTCTCTCTTAAAAATCCAATTGCACTAAATGGTTTTAACACCATCAAGTGCATCAACCAAGTTCCAAACTTGATTATCATGCAAGGACTTTATTTTAGATCTCATGGCTTCATGCCATGACTCAGAGTCTAGGTCCAACATCGCTTCCGCATAAGTTTTAGGCTCATCATTATTCAATAATAAAAGTCATGCCCATACCTTATAGGCAATTGATGTGGCCTTTTTGATCTACGTGGGGCTGATGCCTTATCTATAGGTTCAACAATATTTTGTTTATCCTGTAGAGGTTCAGTAGGAATTGAAACATTTTCAAATCGTTCCCAAATTTCTTTGAGTTGCACCTTGCTCCCACCGACTCCTTTGGAAAGAAGCTCTTTCTTCAAGAAGACACCATTACGGGTAACAAACACTTTGTTTTCAACCCAATTATAAAAATAATATCCTTTAGTTTTCTTAGGATACCCCCACAAAGAAACACTTATCGGACTGGGGTGTGAGTTTATCAGATGTCAAACATTCGACATATGCCTCACAACCCCATATCATGAGAAAAGACAATCCAGAACTCTTCCCGGTCCATATCTCATATGGTGTCTTCTCTACAGTTTTTGATGGAACCCTATTTAAAGTGAAAGCCGTTGTTTCTAGAGCGTATCCCTAGAATTGCAATGAAAGATCAGATTGGCTCATCATTGACCAAACCATGTCCAACAATGTTCGGTTCCGCCATTCAGACACCCTATTCCATTGAGGAGTTCTCGACGGAGTGAGTTGTGGAAAAATTCTACATTTCTTTAGATGATCACCAAACTCATGGATCAAATATTCATCTCCACGATCAGATCGTAGACATTTGATTGTCTTGCCAAGTTGATTCTACTTCATTCTGAAATTCTTTGAACTTTTCAAAGGATTCCGACTTTTGCCTCATTAAATAGACATAGCCATATCTACTGAAGTCATCAGTAAAAGTCATGAAGTACTAAAAACCACTTCTGGTCGGAGTGCTCATTGGTCCACATATATCCAAATGTATTACAACCAATAGATCACTCGCCCTCTCACCTCTGGTCGTGAAGGGCGCCTTTGTTATCTTGTTAAGTAAACAAGATTCACATGTTTCAAATGATTCGAAATAAAATGAGTTTAGAAGACCATCTTTATGAAGCTTCATCATGCGCTTCTCATTTATATGACCTAGACGACAATGCCAAATAAAAGTAGGATTCATATCATTAGGTCGAAGTCTTTTAGCATTTATGTTATAAACAGACATATCCTCAAGATTCAAAACATACAATACATTCACCAATGGAGCATGGCCATAAAGCATATCTTCAAAATAAATTAAACAACAATTGTTCTTTATTCTGAACTCATAACTTTCTGCTCCTAAACAAGAAGCAGAAATAATATTTTTGCTTAAGGCTGGAACATAATAACAATTATTTACTTCTATAACTAATCCTGAGGGTAAAGCTAATGGTAAAGTGCCAATAGCTAATGCAACAACTCTTGCTCCATTGCCTACACGAAGATCAACATCTCCTCTTGCTATGCTTCTACTCCTTATCAGTCCCTGCATCAAATTGCAAATATAAGCAACCAATTCGGTATCAAATACCCAAGAACTGGTCAGAGAGGTGGCAAGATTAATTTCTATAACATTTATACCTGAACCGGAAGTCTTACTTCCCTTGTTCTTTTTCATTTCTGCTAAGCACTTCTTGCAGTTTCTCTTCCAATACCCAGTCTCATGACAATGGTAACATTCTGTGTCAGGCTTAGGACCCAGATTGAGCTTCTTAAGCTTAGCCTTGAGACTCTCGGTCTCATCTTGAGTCTTTCCTTTGCCCTTTCCCTTTCCCGACTTACCCTTTTTCTTGAAGCTGGTAGTCTTCTGAACCATCATCACACGATTGGAACTTTTCTTGATGCTCTCCTCAGCACCTTTAAGCATGCCATGTAACTCGGTCATTGACTTCTCCATGCTGTTCATATGGAAATTCAATATGACAGGCTCAAAGCTCGCAGGGAGCGATTGGAGAATCACATCAGTAGCCAACTCTTGGCTAAGGGGAAAACCAAGATTTTCCAAGCTCTTAATGTGACCAATCATTTTGATTACATGAGGACTGACCGGGTTGCCCTCCGATAGCCTACAAGAAAATAATGCATTGGAGGTATTGAACCTCTCTGCCCTTGTTTGATCCTGAAACATACCTTTTAGACCTACAATCATATTGTAAGCGTCTGTGGTCACATATTGCTTCTGAAGCTCAGAGTTCATGGTTGCAAGCATAAGGCAGTGCACATCGACTGCATCATTGCAATGCTTCTCATAAGCATTCTTTTCAGTTCGAGTAGCATCAGCATTCGGTTCCTCGGGATAATGACTCTCTAGAACATATTCCTTCTTTTTTTGTTTGAGAACAATTCTCAAATTACGAAACCAGTCAATAAAGTTGGTTCCATTCAGCTTTTCTTTCTCAAGAATAGATCGTAAATTAAAGGTAGGTGTAGAAGAAGTAGTAGGTGCCATGATCTACAACAGAAATATATGCACAAATTCAACATTATGTTTATATAAGATCTTCTATTAGACACTCATGTTGGTGGTTATGTTCGACCAGTCTACGACCAGCTCGTATCACCATACGACTAGTCTGAACCTGGTTGTATCACTATACGACCAGTCCATACCTTGTCGAACTTAATCATCAACAATCAATAAAAGATACTCCCACTATATGTTCTAAACCATGTTTGCCTCAAACATCATATAGTGAGTTCAAGATCCAAAAATCATTAAGTCCTAGTGAGCTTTGGCATCACTACTAGAAACCTAGTGATTTTAGATAGGCAACCTCTTGACAATCATATCACATATGACTATTGTTTGTTGGGTGGCATATCTATGCCTCGACGACCTACTCTTGTGGTGGAAGAACCACCAGCGTATTTATCCCGTGCTGTCACATTTTACACGAGATGTACTTGTGGTTCTGGTGTCGACTGTCTCATCGGAAGCCACTTTCAGTACGGCGGAGAGGATCATCGAGCCAAGGAGGTCGTCTCTCACACCTGAGATGGTTGAGACACTCACATGCCTCAAAGACTGGGAGAGTTCATATAAACAGACGCAACATCAGCTCGAGGATCCGGAGATCTTGGAGGTGATAGCTGACCTAGAGAATCTCAACGTCAACTAGTCTATCTATGTGTATATAGTTGCTGCACTCTTTTCCTTACTAGGGGTACCCCACACTAGGGTAAGGTTTTTAACGAGGCAGCAAACTTTGTATTTTTACTGTATCGAACAATGAATAAATTTTAGTTATTCCCCTGAATATTTATAGGTTGCTGCATTATGAACAATTTTTATTTTATTTTTATTTCCTATCGTATTTTTTTTATTTTCCCTACTTTTTCCCTAACACCTTTTCTTTTTTTTCCTCCTCTTTTTTCCCATTCCCTCTCCTATTTCCTTCTCCTTCTTATTTTCTATCCTTAGTCCTTAACTCCTTACAATCCCCGAGACAGCTGAGAGCCCGAGAAGCTTCTCGGTTCTCCCCTTCGGTTCTTCTTCTTCTCCATCGACCTCTCTCCTCCAGTTCCAGTCCTCCTCCTCGGTCCTCTCTCCTCCGGTCCTCCCAATATCTTCCTCCTCCGCCGCCACGTCCCCACCTCTCCTCTCCACGAGGCCGTGGTGATGGGCTGATGGGCAACCTCTCCCGTCCCCGTCCCCCACCTCCTCTCCTCCTCCCCTTGGGCTTGGCCCCGCTTCTCCGCCACTGCCCCTTCAGCTTCCTCGTGTCGCGCGGACCCGGCGCTCTAGCTCCCTCCCTTCGGCTCGCACCTTCCCCCTCCACACCCCTCCGTCGGCCCTTCGTGCGGCGCACAACCCCCCCTTGCTCTGCCCGCGCCTCCGCTGGCCTCTGCGCGCGTCGAGGATAGGGCTGGAGAGGGTTGTCAGCGGAGCGGACGGCTTCAGCTCTGTGGGACGCGGTTGCAAGGAGATCGTGGGCTCATGGTGGTGTTCCACGTCACCCTCAGGTGCGTCAGTGAGTGGAGGTTGACGGCGATGGTGATGACACTCAGGTGAGGTCACATGTCCTCTCCTTCCTTGCTCCTTGGTAGCTCAGTCCCTGACCCTCCCTTGTTTCCACAGTGCGACATGTGACGAGACCGTGCTTGGGTCGGCACGGCTCGGCGGCGGCACGGTTGGCCTCTGGGCCATACTTGGGCTCACCGGAGACAACTCGGGCCGTGCCAGCATGGCATGGCCTGCTCATCGGGTTGGGCCGGCATGGCACGGTCCGGCCCTGTGGCCCATTGTGCCCGTGTCATGCCGACACGACACGGCCCAATGCCCAGGTCTACCCACAACCGGGCATCCAGATGCTCGCAATCGTTGCAGCACCTGCAGGCTGCCGTGGACCAGCAGTTGCTACTACTTGTAAGTACCTCAAGTCTCAAATTAATTATCAATTCCATCTTGAGTAATGTGGTGTTTTTCTTTTTTGCGATCACAAGGAAGACATGAAGATGCACACCTCCACGCATGTAATTCAAGCTGCATTACTTTGACATTATGATATGGACGCAACTAGCACTCGGATGTACGATGGGAAGGTTTCCATGATATGCTCCAGATTCTTCCCGCGCAACATGTATGTTACACGTATACAACAAAAACATTCAACAAATGTAACAAAAGTACCCGGATCTCGAAAAATAGAGAGGGGATCCATATTCTTGACAAATTCACTTAAAAGAATTAAAGATCCCGTTAGCATAGATAGATATACATGAAAAATTAGCATAGAAGTTTGAAAAAACATTAATCGATGATGCTATAACCTCTGTAACATTTTTTGATGACATATATGGAACATTTTAGGGGCACACTTGCAATATATTATTATATAACCCTTGCAAGAAATTTTAGGTATCAGGCATCTCAAGAGGCCCAACATTTGAGGCTAACTTATGAAACATTTTGATTTCATTTGTGCAACAACCAGCAGACAATTGCAACATTCAAAAAATTTCTGAAAAACCCATTTCATTAATTTGTCACTGCAACACTAAAAAATACAGTTCCAACATCTCAAATCACCTGTTGCAATGAGAAAACTGTATAACTGCAGCATTCAAAAATAACAGGAGCAACAACCGACTTACGGACTGCAACAATTTTACAGCGAGCCAGCTTACACCAACGTCTTGTCACCGGAAGGCCCAAATTTGGTGAAGCGTGGCCATCCTAGCACCACCGTCTCGTCCCCTCGAGCGTGCCGCCCTCTACTCGCCATCCACACCCACCCTCCTTTGGCATCAGCCTCGCTCAATCCGGGGATGTAACATCCCAATTTTCAGAGCCTTTTTGAAGTTTAAAAAATAAAAAGGAATCATTTGTAATTTATTAGATTAATTTAAAGCTTAATTTTAAATTTCAGAAAATAAAAACATTTTAAATGGTTAAAATAAACTTCAATTAAATTCAAAATTATTTTATTCAATCTTTTCAGGTTCCACGGATTTTTTTGGATTTTTCTGAAATTTATTTTATTTTAGGATTTTCTTTCTTTTTCTCTCTTTCCCTCCATTCATCTTCTTCTTGTGAACGTCGTTGCTCTATTCTGTTCAACCGAAAAATCAACAGCTGCTCTAGCTTCCTCCTTTGCCGCTCCAACCTCGGCACCACGCCACCTCGGTTGTCCTTGGCCACCGCCTGCACCCCACCTTCCCTTGCCCTCACCGTGCCCCAGCATGTGCTCCAACCGAGCCGACACCAAGCTCCCGCCCACCGCTGGCTGAACGTCGCTCCCAATGCCCATTCGTCGTGCTCGGCACTCTGTTTCCACTTCTGATTGAACCATTATGACCCCACGACCCTCACCCATGATCCCCTACCATTAATTGCATGTTTCCTCCATCAACCACAATCGATTTTACCATTTCTCCCATCGCCATTCATTGCAACCGAAACTGTCCTGTTTTCCCCGAGCGTTCCTCGTTGAATCAAGTGTCGCCTTTGCCATATAAAGGAAGTACCGTGTGTTCCCATCTCTCCTCTTTGATTCTCCTCAAACCCCACCCCTAACTCCCCTCCGTTTTCCCAAAACGCGCGACGCCACCCGTTTTCTTCCCAAAGTCCGGCGATGACATCTTCGCATTTATCTCTTTCTCCAGCGATCCTCTAACAAAACCAATCATGTCACGTCGTGTTCCCGGTATCACTCTACGAATCCCCCACCTCAATTTTGTTTTTTTCCATCGCCGAAGTATGTCGCCACCGTCGCCGCCATTCTTGCACCGCTGGCCGCCTTGGAGCCACCTCCTCGGAGCTCCCCGAGTGGCCCTGCACCATCCCCACACCTAAGCGCAGCCCATGCTCTCACTATTTTCCCCGCAACGCCACCGTAGCGCCGCCGCCCAAGCCATCCTGCCGCCACAGGCGCCCGACCGCCACTAGTCACCGCTACCAAAGACTGGGGTAGGTGATCCCCACGGGGTTCCATTTTTGCTGTTGGCCGGCCACCCCCTCACTCACCTTGTCGGTGCCACCACCATGTCTGAGCCGCTTGTTTTCCTATGTTTTTTTTGCTGTGTTGATGCTTCTGTTGGATCCTTTGAGTCTATGACCTTGGGGTCCCATTAGTCATACAATATTTTCTATCAATTCTTCTCTCTCACTTTCATGTGGGCCATTCATGTCATACACTAAAATTTCTTTGCACGGTAAAAATATCATAACAATATTATTCAGGAATAGTCCATTTTCAATTTTTCATCATTTCATGTGAAAATCAAACTTTCGGATTTTCGTTCTCCTTCATACGAACTTCGATTCCGTCGATTCTTGTTCCAAATTTCATCTAAATTCAATATCTTCTTTCCTGTACTAATTTTATAATTTTTGGATTTTATTTGGATTTATTGTGTTTATTTGTCTCGTTTTGCGTGTATAAAATCCGGTGTTTCCGAAGCCAGCTTGGATCAGTCTGCCGTCTGCAAGAGTATTTCCATCCTTCAACGAAGGCAAGTCGTAGACCTTTGACTATATTGTGTACCCATTTTATAAAATTATATTATTTTAAATTAACATGCATCGCTAATTTTATATTAATTGTTTCCAAGAATAGTTAAATACCTACTTGATAGTATGCCACCTTGAATAATTGTGAATGACACATATCCTGGGACACGATAGGAAGGGAAATTTTAGTTAGACATATTTTAATACCAACATAGGAATCGATGTTATGCTTAGTCATGTTTTAGTTGTACGATGTGTTCCTTCACCATGTTAATCATGAAAATTTGACTTAATGATATATAAAATTATGGCGAGTAGCCACTATTATTAAAATTTGTTGTGTCATGCTAGGGGATGCCATTTTAAAAAAATTGGTTTCATACTCAGGCGAATGATCGTGCAGTAAAGGGGACACAGATAGCACATTTGAATGAGGTTGTTTCGCCTGAGTAGGGACTTAACTTTGTGCGTCGTTGATGTGGGCCATATCGTACAACCGCATGTCTAGGATGGGGTGGACCTAGCTAATTAATTAGTAATATTTTGATCTGGTTCTGTTTGGGTTGTTGAATTAGTGGAAGAGGGGGCCAGATGTAGGTGAAACTTTAGCAAGCAAAACTGAGTCAAAACAGAGTTTTGTAAAAGTCTTGTGATAATCGTTTAGTCGCACACCTTCGAAAGTGTGTCAGACGGACATTATAAACTGATTACCTCTTGTGGGTCAAGTTGCATAACCTCTGCAAAGTGTAAAACTATTCGAATAGTCGTGTCCCCGGTTATGGACAATGTCTGGTGATTTCACACGAGGGGTAGAATTTTCATAAAATGTTCGGATGGTTTGGTTGGGAAGTGAACGAGTGGTTCACCGGTTGTTGATTGGGAAGTGAACGGGCAGTTCACTAGTTGATTCAAAGTACTTGTTTACTTATGTATTTAATCTTTTAAATTGTGCTTTCCAATCTATTTATTATCAATACTGCTGTCTGCAAAATAACCATAAAGCTATCCTTATTCAAGCCTAGCATGAATACTATTTGCATACTTTTTCCTACGAGTTGCTGAGTACTTTATGTACTTACGGCTTTATGCCATTGTTGGTCAATCACCGAGGAAGAACCAGGGAACATGGAGTTTAATGAGGAAGAGCACTTCGAAAACCATGCGAACTAGGATGAGTTCTCCACTCGATTGCTTGTGAGCATGTCGGATGGCTACCACGAGTTGTTTTATTCCGCTGCAAGTTTACTCTTTTGTCTTATGCTCTACGTGGCAAACTCTGTAAATCTTGACCATAAGGTCCGTTGCTACTAAGTAATATTAATTTGTATGTTTCTTAGATATTTTGTTGTATGGATACGATTTCATAAATGATGCCACTGTGTGAATTAGCTACTGATCATGGGACTAGTACTTCAGAGTACATAGAGGGTACAGATTTGCATATTCGGGTGCCGATAGGGGAGCTTTGGCCCCGCGACAGGATCAAATCCGACGAGCTCCCGCCATGGTGGACGGTCTTCCATGAGTGCTTGTAGTGGCGACTAGCAGCCGACAACAAAGCACAGGATGCTGGCAGAGGCGAGCAAGCATGGCCGAAGTGGTAGGGGATGTGAGGCGAGGGATTGGTGTTTGAGGGAAAAATAGAGGGAAGGGAGGTAGAGAAGAGCGAAACTCCGGATGCGAGCTCCGGCCGCTGGCGAGCCACCGAAGGAAAGGGCAAGTGGAGAGGAGATGGACCCTCGATGGAATTTGGGAAGGAGCCGTGGTCACGTGGAATATGACTTAGATATATATAGAGAGAGCTAGGACTGGCCATGGTGGGGGAAGTGAAAAGGCACATGGATAAGGGAGAGCACTGGACTAGAGGTGCCCGATGGTTTTCTCGCATCAGACGTCAGGTACATAGTAATTCCCTTATGGTATCTCTTTTTTCTCTTGTTTTTTTTTCTCTTGGTATACTTGACATGCAGATATTTGTTGTCCTCGCTTTTTTTTTTATATTCGAGAACTTTTACTGTGCCATGAAATGCCGAACGCGCATCCTCTAACATTGCACAACAATCAACAATGTCACGGTGCTACATCGCCGCGTGACATTGCTTCAGAATCGTGGATCGAGCGAATCTTTGAGATCGATTCGCATCAGTAGCAAAGATCGTAGCACAATGTAGCAAAAACACAGTAGCAAAAGTACTGTAGTTATGGTGCTATTTCGATCACTCTAAATCGGACTACTTAGATCATCATAATATCATAATACTATGCTCCTCTGCCAATGGCCCAGGATACGAATCCCGAAATGTCAATGCTCGTGGAGTGGTTGTCCGCACTCTGCACTTCCGCAGTCCGCAGAGCAAGGTGCTACTGCATCTCAGTACTTGCGCTTTGAGACTTGAGATTTGAGAGGGCCCCCCTTCCAGTTGCACGGACAACTACAAAAATATCGAGGCCCAATTTGAACCGACGTCTTCCATGATCATGACACGCACTGACCAACCATGTTCAAAAAGATTTTGGCGCAGTAAGCCAGCAAAGTCTTCGGAACCCTCCGAGTGCCCGCGAATAAACGGATGCAAGGTCTAACCGGAGTCATTTGACATTTTTGGTAGAGGCATGCAGTCTCATAGTCTCATGTCATCAGAGCCTTCTTGCCAAGGGAACTGTTGTTTTCGGAGGGACATATAGAACTTGGAAGAAGAAAGTAGTAGTTTCAGAAGTTTGGAAAGGCTTCATCGCACTTGTGCGTCTGTGCCTTCTTATATTGTCGTTCCATAAACAGTCACGGCAATTGCGGGTCTGAATAACAGAGGAGGCGCAACTCTGGCGCACTTAACGCACATCTAACACCCAACACTTGAGATCCTAATATCTAGGAGTACATGATGCACGTTATACGTAGACAAATACATGTGTACAAGCTCTGAATATTTCAACAGCCTCCCTCAGTCTCGACGGATGAAATCAAGTTGAGATTGGGCCGAAATCCTGAAAAAGCACGGACTGACAGTGCTTTGGTGAAGACATCTGCTAACTGATCTTGCGACGAGATAAACTTGATGTCGAACATCTTGCGTGCAACACGTTCTTTGACGAAGTGAAAGTCAACTTCGATGTGTTTGGTTCTTGCATGAAAGACAGGGTTTGCCGTCAGGTAAGTTGCTCCCAAATTATCACACTAGAGGACTGGTGCTCTCATCTGTGCAATACCCAATTCACCAAGAAGAGATTGAAGCCAAATCAACTCAGCTGTTGCGTTTGCAAGCGCCTTGTATTTAGACTTTGTGCTCGATCTGGAAACAGTAGCTTGTTCACGCGCACTCCAGGATATGAGTCCAAAGAATACAGCGAAGCCTCACGTTGAGCGGTGATCATCTGGATTCATAGCCCAATCTACATCACTGAATGCGCTCAGAAGTACTGAAAAGGACTTCTTGATGGCAAGACCAACTCCATGTGTAAACTTCAGATAGCGCAGGATCCTCTTCACTGCTTCCCAGTGCTCATCTGTGAGTGCTTGTAAGTATTGACAAACTCTGTTCGCTGAAAAAGAGATGTCTGGTCTAGTGATTATCATGTACTGTAAAGCACTAAAGCCCCAATGATGCATCGATACCTGGTAGTTTCTGCAGCAGACAGGAGGCCACCTTGATCTTTAGACAATTTCTCAGAAACTGACATAGGGGGTTGCTACTGGTTTACAATTTAGACCTTGCCCCCTGGCATTTTGGTTACTTCAATATCGAGGAAATAATGCAAATCACCTAGATCTTTGATAGCAAATGCAGTTCCGTTAGACCCGGATTTTGCAAATCCAAATCATCTGTGAAGACACTGTGTTATTCCCTGGATTAGTGTAGCGTCCGTTTTTGGACGGCGCATAGTATCTTCTGTTCTGGTTTTCGTTCTTCGCCGTAATTTAAATTACCAAACTAATTTTGAAAACTTCCTTTCTTTTCTCTCCGGTGTGTGTTTCAAATGTAATGTTCTTAACATTTGAAATTCAAATTCCGGGTTGGAGTTTCCCCTCTCCTTTGACTTCCCGGGCCTTTCTCAAGTTGGGCCTCATTCTTCTTTCAGGCTTAGCCCATTTTCCCTCTGGGCCAAGCCCATCTTGCCTCCAGCCCACCCGGCCCCTTCTTTCCCCTCCAGCCCAAACCCCCCCTGCCGGCCCTTTTCTTTTCTCCCCCCGGCCTTTCTTCTCTGGCCTGATCCGCCCGGCGCTAGCGCCCAGCCCTGGCGTCGTCTTCCTCCTGGCGCCTCCCTCCTCAAAGAAGCGCTAAGCCTCTCTCTCTCTGGGGCTGCAAAGCCACACCAAAGACGCCACCTCCTCCTGCGCCAGACGCTTCATCGCCGCTTGCTTGCATACAAGACGCTGCGCCCGGCCACTTACCGCTCCCTCTGCGCCACTAACTCCCTCGCCGCGGCGACTCGAGCCTCCTCCTCGCCCGTCCTCTCGTAAATGCGCCACCATGGCGTCACGCTGTCTCGCTGCGCCCGATCACTTTGGTCCAAGCACCGCGCCCTCGTCAGCAGCCCCCAAAGTCTTGCTCCCCTCGCTTTGTCTTGTCAGCCGTTCACGTCATCGCCGTCCTCGCTCCTGGACCGAAGTGCCGCAGCTGACGCTGCCTGTAGCAGCGTCAGCGCACACAGGACACTGAAGTCATCGCTCGTCCTCGCTGCGCCTCACCTGCCCCCTCGCCCTGTCCCCTCTGCGTGTAGGCCGCCCACACCGACGCCGTCTCGGGACTGCGCGACTCCAACGACTCCAAAGACCTCCCTCCCGTTGGCCTCCCTTGCTCCTGTGGCCTATAAAGCTCCTCAGCACCCCCTTGAACTCCTCACGCTGCCCCTGAGCTTCGGTAAGTCCACCGAGCATAAGCCGCCCCTTTTCGTTTTTGGCCGCCGCCACCTCCATCGCCGTCTCGCTGCTCCAGCCATCTTCCGGTGCCACCGACCCCGTCACTGTGAGCCCCCGGCCACCAGGAGTCTTTCCCCTCAAACTCCCTCAAGGATTAGCCACCGTCGCCGCCGTATTTGAGCTTCTTCCTCGCCTCCGGCCGTCGCATTCATCACCATGTGCCACCGCCTGCAGACCTCCTCCGGCCTCCCCGTCGAGCCCGTTGGCTTCGCCTCGTCGAGAGCTACCCGGTGCTCATCCTCCCCAGCTCAAGCCGCCACCGGACCGCCTTCTCCACCATCACCGAGCCGCTGCCGCCGCTTAGCACCACCCGCCGCTGGCGACGTCCATCCTTCCGGCGCCACCACCCCGTCACCAGCACCGCCTTCTCGCCAACTTTCCGTTCCCGTGCTCAAGTCACTCCGCCGCGCCCTAGGCCACGGCGGCGACCTTGTCTTGCACGCTGCTGCCAAGGCCGCCAAGAAGCGCCGGCGTGCTCTGCTCAGACCGCCTGTTCCCTCATCATTAGCCTTAATGGCGGTGTTTAATCCCTAATCAATGATTAGCCGGTTAATGTGTCCTAAAACCCCCCTTGTTCTCACTACCCTGCGGGCCCCCGCGCCACAGTAACCGCCAGCTCTCCATTCGCTCTCAGCGGCGCTGGGCCCCTCCGCGCCATCGTGTTATGAACCGGCGCTCATGGCGTGAACTGTGCCCATGACACATCTTTGTGGACCTTCTACTCCCCCCCCTCTCTCTATCAAGTCAATTTAATCTTCGTAAATTCCGTTCTCCTCCACTATAACTCCAAAAATTATGAAATAAATTTCTAAAAATTTGTTAAATCAAGATCTTGCTAATGGCATAGGACTTGATTATTTGAAGTTCATTTGTGTATTCGTGTGTATTTATTTGCTCTCTTTGCCGTTGTGCCTTTTTCCGGTATTTTCGCCCTTTTAGGATTTGAAGACGCCTTAGATCCTCAAGTTGATCAAGATCAAGAGTATCAAGATCCCCTTGCCTTTAACTAAGGCGAGTCAATACTTTGATCATTTTGAGCCTACATTTTATGCAAATTACATTCGTTTAAATTAACAAAAATTGCATACTTTAATTCTTTAATCAAATATATGTTAAAGCTTAAGGTAGTTAAACACCCACTTGTTGATTAATTAATTAATATGCCATCCTTGACAATTTGAATCCATTAATCCTTGTCACCTTAGTAAATATATGGTAATACTAGTTATTGGTTGTACTTAAGTGACATGCTAGTCTTGCTTAAGTACCGGGACATTAAATGTCCCAATCATCATTCTTCAAATATAAAATGATTTGGGCAGTCATTGGTGGTCCATTGACTGAAAGGAATGGTTTAAATTGGTGGACTTTACTCCTCAAAACCCTAATAATTGCTAGTACCACATCTGGACGGATGGAAAGGTGGTGGGTGCTCGGGGAGCACGAGAGTGGTTGGATTGTGGAAAGAACCGCCCGGATAGATTAAGGACTTAATCTTGTCACGACCTCCTGTGTTAAAACAAGTACAACCACAAGTCTGCAAAGTGCAACTTGGCTTAGTAAAGTTATTGAACCCTGAAAGTCATCTCATTGGTGGGGGTCGAGGATGTACAAGTGGCGGAGGTACTCCGGCTTGAAAGGGACACTGAGGTAAGGTGAAGTTGCCAGCTGCGCTAGTCGTTGTGGCCGGGGCCAGCTGCGCTAGTCGTTGTGGTGAACATCTCGTACAACATATGGGCGTAACCCCATATGGGTGAAATGACAGAAGGGGTGAGATATCTAGAAAGGTTACTGTGACGGTCGCCCAACTATATGACTACGAAATCATGTGGGGTAACGGGTATGACTATCTCTTGTGGGTAAAGTGTATAACATCTGCAGAGTCTAAACTGTTTAAACAGTCGTGCCTACGGTCAAAGGCGGACATGGGAATCATAACTTGAGTTAGTTCTATTTCAAAACTTTGTGGGTGGTATGAAAATGGTGGAAGGGCTCACATAGCCCTGTGTTGGATTTTCCCTGAGTCATCGAGATCAGTGGGTGTGGTAATTGGAGGCAGCTCCAATTGAAAAGATGTATGGTGTAGAGTTTCCGATGGATGGAACCTATACTGTTATTAAATATTGCACATTACTTTCTTTATTAAACTGCAATTTGTTAAAATGCTAAGTGATGGGACTTTGGAAGTATGATATTTGAAAATATTGCTTTAGCAAATAAAAGAACCGAGCCATCGTTGTTTAACTGGCATATATATATATATATATATATATATATATATATATATATATATATATATATATATATATATATATATATATATATATATATATATTATTGCATTGTGTGTTGGCTCGTGAGCATGGTAGTAGTGCTCATTCTCGCTCCTCTCCCCAACCCTTGAATCTAAGAGGCTAAGGAGACTACACTTTCTACGAAGGCCCAGAAGATGATGGATAAGGAAATGACGAGGAGTAGTATAGTTATATAGTTTAGGTCTCGCCCAATCTAAGTAGACTCGTTGGTACTCGTGTACAACCGATATTATCCAGCTCTTGGTTAATATCCGTCGTACTCGGGTCACCCCAGTCGCTTGCCTGTGTGAATGAGCCCTACCTCCCCTTTTGCTTCCACTGTAGATATCGTTATCTTCATGTAATGTAATCAAGTTGGCCTTATGCGGCCCCTTTTGTAAAACTCGACCCGATGAGGTCTATGTTACTCTGTGTTGTAATATATTTGTTAGTTCACGACTTGTGTGTTGATTCAACAATGTGCCTGTGAGTGCTATCTACTGATCCAGGGAATAGCACAGTGTTTTCACAGAGGATTTGGATTCTCGGAATCCGGGTCCGACAGAGCTAGTATCAGAGCATACGACTGTAGAATCCCTAGTTAGATTGGTCGATTGTTTAAGGACTTGGATCTTATTTCTAAAAATTAAGAAAAGTGTTGTCAAAATATAGAGTATTTATTGCTTCTACTCATCATTCATAGTTCCATACTTATCCTTAATTTCTTTAAGTGTTACTAATCTTTTCTCCTGTTTCAAAATTTGTAGATGGCTGCCCCGTCTTCCGAAGGACCGTGGGACCATTGCTCCCATGGAGAGCGTGACGGTGGTTTCGCCGACCTCCTTCGCCAGCTGATGCAGTACCTTGGTTTCCCCCATCCTCTGCTCTTCAGTGGCCGGATGAAGAAGATCATGGCTCATGAATCTTGGACGATGGAGGTGTACCTCTACCCCAGGAGAAGCGAGTTCTTGACCCACACCTTCCAGGCCGAGGCAGCTCGCTGTAGTAGTCTCGACGCCATCCAGGATGCAGCCCGTGTCGCCATCACTCGCCTGTGCTGGATACACGAGGACCTCCTGCTCGAGTCACCGTTCTGCTTCTTCCCATACTTCACCAACGGAGCGCGCATCCCATAGGCCTTCGATGCCAGAGTCGACGACCCTCGCCTGACCCACCAGGTGCGGCTGACCCAGGCGATGATCACCTCCACCTACTCCCACACCAACGAGATCCGACAGCTTTGGGTGCTTCTCATCGGCAGCGACGCCTACTCCGACACCCTCCGCGTCAACCTGATGAGGAGTGATCAGGCTCGCGATGCTGCCGTCCAGTAGAGAGATGTTGCCATCACAGAGGTGGCACGTCTCACAACCGCCCTTGCGATCACCGCTCAGCTCGATTCGATTCCTCCTCCGGCCTTCCTCCAAATGACAGACGCCTTTCGACCTCTTCGCCCCGAGGAGCCCAAGACCAGATGACAAAGACGCAAGAGCGTGCGACGCCCCAGTCCACCGCCCTTCGATGACCTTACGATGCCCAGCCGTGGACGTAGTCTCAGCGGTTCCCGCTCCTGCTCCCGCTCGTCGAGCTTCAGCCAGTGTCGTTCCCGCTCCCGTTCCCCAATGGAGTAGTTAGGATAGTCTAGTTTAACTAGCAGTACTTGCTAGGCAGTCTTTTGGGTTGCAAGCACTTTTGTTTCCTTCTTTTGTAGACGATGTGTTTGTATCCTGTGTCATGACTTAGCTTAGCGTATAAGCTTTGTTTGAGAGTCATGTAACACCTAACCCCTTAATATAATGCAGCCATTCTAGGCTTTGTATTGTATTTATTTGATCTTCCTGCTTGGTTTAAGTTCTTCTGTGTGTACCTTAGAGGGCTAGTGAACCCTCATATACTCCTCCCTGGTTCTCTCTAGTTCTAAGTCTCAACCTTTCTTCAGGATGCCGCCAAGAAGAGCCACCGCCCTAACCCGCGGAGCTTATGCAACTGGCCGAGGAAGAGGCCGTGGTCATGGACAAGGATAAGATCTACTTCCCCCATAGCCAGCTCACCCGACAATGGCACAAGTGATGTTTCAGCAGACTCAGATCCTTCAAGCTTTTCTTAGCAATCAGCAGACTGGACCTGCCGGCCGCAACTCCAAACTCGCTGACTTCCTCAGGACGAGACCCCTCATCTTTGCTACAACTAATGAACCTCTTGAAGCTAAAGACTGGCTCAGGGACACTGAGAAAAAGCTTCGACTTGCCCGTTGTTCCAATGAAGATAAGGTGGACTTTGCTACCCACCAACTGAAAGGTGTCGCAGCCGTATGGTGGGAGAATTACCTTGCTGCCAGATGTAATGAAAGTCTAGTGTCAGAAGAAGAGGAGGAGGAAGAAGTAGCAAAGGTTGTGGTTACAACATCTCAGAATCGGAGAACCAAAGAATTTCGACGCTAGAGGTGCCATAAAAGAAGTTGCTGAAACGACGCTAGATGAAGATGAACCAGCATGGTAGTCAATCCCTTGGGCAGAATTCAAAGACGCCTTCAGAACCAACTTTGTACCAGCCGGTACCATGAGGTTGAAGAAAAATGAGTTCAGTGCTCTTAAGCAAGGCCACATGACAGTCAATGAATATGTGACCAAGTTTAACCAACTTGCCCGCTACGCCCCCAACGACGTAGCAAATGAAGAAGAGAAGATAGATTGTTTCGTGGAAGGCATGCGTGAAGACATGCGTGTACAGCTCATCCTCCATGACTTTGCCAACTTTCATCAATTGGTCAACAAAGCCCTAGTGCTAGAGAATGAGAAGAAGACATCAGAAGCTAGTTGCAAAAGGAAGATGCCTTTCCAGAGGCCACAAGGCAAAACTTTCCCCAGAAGTCAACATTCCATGGCAGTTCCTCCTTCAGATCATTTGCCGTTGCCTCACAGAGAAGCTCAACTCCAGCCCCAACCCCCAAGGAAGTGGTTTCCGCGCTCTCCGTCCCGCTGGACAACCTGCCACAGTCAACCCAGCAGCGAATCTCCACTGCTTCACCTGCGGAGAAAAATGACACTTTGCTAAGTAGACTTGTTGGTACTCATGTACAACTGATATCATCCAGCTCTTGGTTAATATCCGTCGTACACGGGTCACCCCAGTCGCTTGCCTGTGTGAGATGAGCCATACCTCCCCTTTTGCTTCCACTGTAGATATCGTTATCTTCATGTAATGTAATCAAGTTGGCCTTGTGCGGCCCCTTTTGTAAAACTCGACTCGATGAGGTCTATGTTACTTTGTGTTGTAATATATTTGTTAGTTCACGACTTGAGTGTTGATTCAATAATGTGCCTGTGAGTGCTATCTATTGATTCAGGGAATAATACAGTGTTTTCATAGAGAATTTGGATTCTCGGAATCCGGGTCTGACAATTAGTAGATAGCACTCACAGATACATCGCTGAATCATTTCATACACAATATAAACTAAACCATTCAATATATTACAAACATCAGAGTGACATAGACCGCGTCGGGTCGAGTTTTATATAAGGGCCAAACAGGACAAATGATTACATTACAAAAGTAGCAGAAACGACAGCGGAAGCAAAAGGGGTAGAGCATATCTCTCCTACAGGCAAGCGACTAGGGCATCTCGTGTACGACCGATATTACCTAAGGAGTTGGATAATATTAGTTGTACGCAAGCACCGACTGAACCAACTAGACTGAGGCGAGGCCTAGAATGGCTGCATTATATTAAGGAGGGTTAGGTGTTACATGGCTCCTGAAACATAGCATATAGGTTAAGCTGAGCCATGACACACGATACAAACACAACGTCTACTAAAGAAGAGAAACAGAAAGTGCTTACAACAAAAAGACTGCCTAGCAAGCACTGGTAGCTAACCTAGACCAGCCTGACTACTCCTCCCTCGGGCGCTGACCAACACAAGTGGTGCAGTTTCGGGGAGGAACGGAACAACATTGCCGGTGTCGAAGTTAGGAAGGAACGATCGAGGCTGTGTCACGGCCGACTCTCAAGGTCGATGTGACCACGGATGGGCGTCGCATGCTCTTATGTGCAGTCATCCTGGTGCGGGCTCCTCTGGGTCGGAGTGGTCGATCAAGCGTCTGGTCGCTGGAGACGATGGCTAGAGGAGGGGGGCTGGAGCGTGTATCGTAGTGGCTGTTGTGATGCGCGCTAACTCTATGACAGTGGCATCTCTATCCCATACTGTAGCAAAGTGGGCTTCATCACTTTTGAATATGTTGTTGCGGAGGGTGTCGAAGTGCTCGTAGCTGCTGGTGAGAACCATCCGAAGCTGCTCAATCTCGGTCATGGCACTGGTGATGGTAGCTGTCATCACCTGCGTGAGCTGCACGTGGTGGGTCAGGTGGGGGTCGTCGTCTTTGGTGTCGAAGATCTCCGGGTTGCGCTGTCCCTCTGGAAGAGACGGTTAGTAGTAGAAGAGTGAGCTCAGCAGAAGATCCTCGTGCAGTTGGCACAAGTGGGTGGAGGCGAAGCGTGCTGCATCCTGAACTTCATCAGAATAGCTGCTCTGGGGGGTCTCGGATATGAAGGTGTGGGAGACGAACTCTCCTTCCCTCGCATAGAGGAACACTTGCATAGACCAAGACTCGCGAACCAGAATCTGAGTCATCCGGCGCCTAAAGATAGGTGGGCGACGGTAACCCAGGTACTGCATGAGCTGGCGGAGAATGTCCACAAACTTGCCTTTGATCTCCCCGGGAGAGAAAAAGTCCCACGGGCCATCAGACGACGGTGCAGCCATCTACAATTTGAAACAAGAGAGGTCAGTAAAAACTTAACGAAAGTAGAGGTAAGTATAGAACTAAGAGTGATGAACAAGAGCAGTAAATACGCTATGCTTTTGCCAAAGTTTTTCTTAGTTTTTGAAAATAAGACACAAGTCCTAAGACAATGAACGATCTAACTAAGGATCCTACAGTCGTATGCTCTGATACCAGCTCTGTCAGACCCGGATTTCGTAAATCGAAATCCTCTGTGAAAACACTGTGCTATTCCCTAAATCAGTAGATAGCACTCACAGATACATCGCTGAATCATTTCATACATGACATAAACAAAACCATTCAATATATTACAAACATCAGAGTGACGCAGACCGCGTTGGGTCGAGTTTTACATAAGGGCCAAACAGGGAGGATTACATTACAAAAGTAGCGGAAACGACAACGAAAGTAAAAGGAGTAGAGTACATCTCTCCTATAGGCAAGCGACTGGGGCACCTTGTGTACCACCGATATTACCCAAGGAGTTGGATAATATTGATTGTACGCAAGCACCGACTGAGATAGCCAGACTGAGGCGAGACTTAGACTACTAGAACTAGACTACTCTTTGTCGTTGCCTTGACCATTGACATCTGGGTCCTCGTAGTATGCATAGTCTCCATGATCCGCGGGTTTTGAGGGATTGGGGGAAAGAGCGAGAATGAGCACAACTTCTGTGCTCGCGAGCCAACACACAAGATGCAGTAGTAATACATGCAAGGTTTAACAAGGATTGGTTTGGGTTCTTTTATTTGCTAAAGCAATGTTTTCAATTATCATAAGTAGTAATTCCTAACACTTAGCATTTTTACGAAATTGCATTTTGTTAAAGAGAATAATTGTGCAATATTAAATACAACAAATGTTACCTCCACCTATGCTTAATTTTACTTGTGGTTACATCCACCTATTAACAACACTGGGTACGACCACCCAGAAAAAAAAAATCCAAAATCAAGGTTACATCTGCCTGACACGTTTTTATTCCACCCACAAAGGTTTTTGAAATAGAACTAACTCTAGTAAGTTTCTATGTCCACCTTTGACCGTAGGCATGACTGTTTAAATAGTTTATACTCTGCAGAGGTTGTATACTGTACCCACAAGAGACAATCAGCTCGTTGCTCCACATGATTCCTTAGTCATGTAGTTGAGGGACCATCACAATAACCTTTCAAAATATCTCACCCCTTCTGTCATCTCACCCATATAGGTTACTCCCACACGCGGCGGGCTCCATAAGTTGTGCAGGATGTTCACCACAACGACTAGCGCAGCTAGTCTACACCATAATGACTAGCGCAGCTGGCAACTTCACCATACATCGGTGTCCCATTCAAGCCGGAGCGTAACCGGTGCTTGCACTACCTCATTACCCCTCTAGCGAGATGACTTTCAGGATTCAATAAATTTACTAAGCCAAGTTGTATTTTACATACTTGTGGTTGTACTTGTTTTATAATAGAAGGTCATGACAAGATTAAATCCTTAAGTCATCTGGGCAGTTCATACCACATTCCACATATTCTCGTGCTACGTTAGCACCCACCATCATACCATCCGCCCAGATGTGGTAATAGCAGTTTAATAGGGTTTTTGAGGAGTAAAACCAAATTATCTCAAATACTCCAGTCATGTACCTCCAATGACTGCCAAAAACTATTTTTATGATTTAAGAGATGATGATTAGGGCATTTAATGCTTAAGTACAACCTATACTAGTAATTTACCACATAGCTACTAGGGTGACATGAAATAATGGATTCAATTTCCAAAGTATGGTATAGTAATTAATTAATCATCAAATGAGTATTTAACTACCTTAAGATTTAACATACATTTGCTTCAAGAATTAAAGTATGCAATTTTGGTAATTTAAAGGAATATAATTTGCATAAAATGTAGGCTCAAAATGACCAAAGTATTTACTCGCCTGGGTTAAAGACAAGAGAGTCTTGATAGTCTTGTGCTTAATCAAACTGGAGATCTCCTGCTTCTCCGAACTCTACTCGGATGAACGTGCCGGAAAAAGAGCAAACAAGCAAAGAGAACAAATAAATACACAAGAAATAGTAAATAAACTCCAAAATAAATAAGACCACTTCCATTAGCAAGATCTTTAATTTAGACAAATTTAGAAACAAATTTAATAATTTTTGGAGTTAAAACGAAGGAGAACGGAGCTTCCGAAGATTGGATTTGAATTAAACCGGGAAAAAGAAAAGGAGAGAGAGAAATTGTCTCAATGACAACCGGGTCCCACTGAACAGCGGCATGGCTCACGTGTACAGTGCATGGACCGGAGGTCAACATGCACTGTGCATATGGTCCACGGGTTCACGGGTCTACACTGTGCATGGGGCCCACTGCCAGCCGAAGAAAGGGGGAAACCGGGAATTAAAAGCCTCATTACTATTTCCTGGGCCCACGCGGAAGTGAAAGAAAGAGGCACTTAAGACAGCAATTAATTAAGCAAATGATTGCTTTGCTCTAATCCCCACAGTGATTCGGTGGATTAATGGGGCTATAGTGCTGGTCTGGTCCCGGCCGCACAGGGGAGCTTCAGGGGCGATGTGGCTTGGGCTCGCCGCCGGTGAGGGCGGCCATGGAGACGACCGGCAAGGACCAAAAGGGGTTGCTCTCCGTGAGGCGAAGCCGATGACGGTGGTGGCGCGGCCAGAGGATCGCCGGAGCGGCAGCGCGGTAGTTGAAGGCGGCGGCGGCTCCATAGGCTCACGATGAACCGGAGGTGGGGCGGCGCTAGGGAAAAGAGGGGGAGCATGGGCAAGAGCACACCATGGCGAACTCATTGGGACCAAGAAGAGAGCAAGGGGTGGACGGTGGAGGGAGATCAAAGGAGGGGAAGCTCACGGACGGAGTTGGAGGAGGAGGCCGATTGTGGGTGCTTCGGTGGACCAAACCCGATTGGCTTGGGTAGGATGGGTTCCTCGGCTCCTGGGGCGTGGGGTGACGACGGTGGCGCGGCGGTTGCATCGCCGGAATAGCAAAACACCGGTGGGGACGGCGCGGCCAAACAAGGGGAGCTCGGGGTTTTCAGGAGAGGCTTACCAGGAGAGGGGGAGGGTGAAGTAGGGGAAAGCACAAGAAGGGCTCGGGCTCTCTTATAGCCAAAGGTGGCGGAGGAAGGAGCCGTTGGGCGCTGAGGCGCATGTTTCCGATGCAAGTGAGGGCAAGGGAGGGTTGCTCGGTGATGGGACAAGGCGATGGCAGGTGGCGCTGCAGGCGCGGTGACGCTGATGTGGCGGGGCACGCTGGTGACGGGACACGACGAGGAAGAGGGCACCGAAGTCAAGGGGAGTAGGTGCGGTGCAGGCAGAGCACGGGGAAGGGGTGTGGTCAGAGCGCGTCCTGGCACAGCCAGAGAAGAAAAGGGCCAGGGGGAGGGAGCTGGGCCAGCTAGGCCGAAAAGGGGAGGCTGGGCCGGGCCAAGGGAGGAGAGGAGAGGTGGGCTGAGCCCAGGTGGAATAGGGCCAAGCCCAAAAGAGGAGAAATGGGCCGAACCTACAGGGGAGGTTTGGAAATTGAAATGAGAACCTACAGGGGAGGTTTGGAAATTGAAATGAGATTCAAAATCAAATTCGAATCCATTTTTTTTAAATGAGGTTGAAGGCTAGAGAATTTTGCAAATACACACTAATTGAATTAGGTTTTGAAAACCAAAGCGACAAATGGAGAAATACTATTTACAATCCAAAAACAGACTGTTACCTGTTACAAGTTCTGAGCTTATCAAGCAGTTCATCTATAGCTCTCAGGGCAAGAACTAGCTATCAAAATGTCATCCACATAAATGAGGAAGTAGATCACTGTATTGCCATCATTATTGAGTATTGACAAAGAGTGACAAGTCTGACCTTGATGGACTGAAACCAAGTTCCTGCAACTTGCTGCTCAGTTTTGAAAACCAAGCTCGTGGTGCTTGTTTGAGGCCATAAAGACCTTTGTCCAGTCTGCATATATGATGTGGATGGTGTGGGTCTTCATAACCTGGTGGTTGCACCATGTAAACAACCTCTTGAAGATCACCATGGAGGAACGAGTCTTGAACATCAACTTGCCGAAGGTTCCATCCTCTTGAGACAGCAGTTGAGATAACCAATCGAACAGTAGCTGGTTTGATCACTAGGCTGAAAGTGTCCTCGTAATCAATACCGTGTTGCTGCTTCAACCCCTTTGCAACCAACCTAGATTTATATCTCTCTATCGTCCCATCCGACTTCCTCTTGATTTTGTACACCCATTTACAACCAATTAGATTAATGCCAGATCACGGTGGAACTAGGTGCCAAGTGTTGTTTTTGATGAGTGCTGAGTACTCAATGTCCATTGCCTCCCTCCACCGTTCATCTTGAATAGCATCTACATGTGAGACAGGTTCAGTGATAGTGGCAATGAAGGCCTTGCGCCTGGTCAATGGATAGTGAACAATTCCACCACAAAATTGTTTTCGCATGTGGATGTTGTCACGTAGCCGAGTGCGCATACCATGCTGTGGCTATTCTGAGGCTGGTGTTCCTGCAACATTTTCAGTAGAGACACTTGTACCAGGATTAGAAACAAACAAAGTGCTATCATTAGTGTCCTGCCCTACACGGTCACTCTCTGGTCGAGAAGATGGTATGGTGGTCGGTGATAGAGAAGGAGGAATGGAAGGAAGTGGCATGGGACTGCTTGTGGAGGGTGGATCGGGGGCGCAATGCGTTGATCTTGTGCAAAAGGAAAAAGCTTCTCGTCAAAAATCATATCATGAGAAATGTAAACACGGCCGGTGGCACGGTTCAAACACTTGTATCCTTTGTGTAAGTCACTGTACCCAACAAAAACACATTGAGAAGAACGGAATTGAAGCTTCGTGGTATTGTAGGGTCGTAGGTTGGGCTAACAGGCGCAACCAAATGCCTTAAGAAAAGAGTAGGCATGTTTTACATGGAAGAGTTTTTCAAGGGGAGTGGAGTAGTTTGTGACACGGCTTGGTAAGCAATTTATAAGAAAAGTGGCGGTTTTGAAAGCTTCATCCCAGAACTTTATAGATAAGGATGATTGAGCGAGTAAAGCTAGACCTACTTCGATGATGTGTCTATGTTTGTGTTCAACGGATCCATTTTTGTTGGTGTGTGTGTGTGTGGATAGGATACTAGATGTTTGATGCCGACTTTTTGAAAAAACGAATGAGGTTTTTGATACTCTCCACCCCAATCCGATTGAACACAAATAATTTTCTCATTCAACACACGTTCAACATGCCTTTCAAAATTAAGGAACAATGGAAAACATCTGATTTGCTCTTCAAGGGATAAATCCATCTGTAGTTAAGGAAATCATTGAGAAAACTAACATAATATATGAACCCACCAACTGAGGTGAGAGCAGGGCCCCACACATCAGTAAAAACAAGATTCAAAGGAGAATTAGAAGTGCTTGTGGATAAAGGAAAAGGAAGCTACTGACTTTTTGCTAACTGACATGCATTACACACATCGATGTCACTTTTATTATCCGAAACAGAAATGTTGTTGGACTGAAGAACATGCTGAACGATCAAAGAGGAGGGATGCCCAAGGCGAAAATGCTACAAATCCTTTGTGATCCTTGCACCGCTGAAGGCATGTTTATTCGAAGCACGACAGCAGTGGATACAATGCACCCTCATATCTGTCGTGAAGAAGGGGGCTCTTCGTGGTTCAATCTTTTTCACAGAAAAATTAGGGTGAAACTCAAAATAAACATCATTGTCGGTAGTGAAAAGATGAACATAAAGTAAGTTTCTGGTTATTTTAGGAGCA
This sequence comes from Phyllostachys edulis, assembly GCA_036346405.1. Lineage (NCBI taxonomy): Eukaryota > Viridiplantae > Streptophyta > Magnoliopsida > Poales > Poaceae > Phyllostachys > Phyllostachys edulis. The sequence continues at coordinate 13,163,923 of CM070546.1, read as the reverse complement.
TGGAGAATATTGTTTAGAGAGAGAGAGAGAGTGAAGGACCATGTGAGAGGGTCCTGGATAATGTTGTGATCAGGGTTCACAAAACCGTTCCCGGGAAGTTTCCGCTCCTGGCGTCTGCGTGTAATCGGCGGTTACCGATCCGACACGGTCAAATCGGGTTTTATTCGGACGAAATTCACTCAAATTTGACAAACCCGGCAGGGATTTGGGATCCCGCCACCCCACCGGTAACCGATTATCGGCCGGGTTTTCATTCCCTAGTTGTGATGAACCATTGCAATTTATGAAGGTCAGAAAATTGATTTGCAAATTTATCAGAGTTTACAGGTTGCATGAGACATGTTACTGCTAACGTAGATCAAGTTGTGAAGAACTTGTGCCCGAAAACGATTTCTTTGTCTTTGGATGTGCATGGTCGCCTGGAGTCAACCACGGTCAATGGCAAGGATCGAGGCTAAGTTCATGGAGGAGCTGAGGCCTAGAACGATCGTGGATGCTGGGTGAGGTGGTGATCTCAAGCATGGCACGAGAAAGGAGGAAAATGTTGAAGGGAAGTTCGAACGGCAGGATTGCACTATGTGGCTTGGTCGGTCCAAGTGAGGCGTGGTCCGGTGGAACTGGAACGGGAGAGATTTGCCGATGCGTTGCAAGCCAGTGGTGCATCTACACGTGGCAAGCATGGCAATTGCTTGCAATGGATGGAGAAGACCGGGTCAAGGAAGGGTATTTTGGTAGTTTGACCAAAATACCGGAAACTGCTTCGAAAGAAAACCGCGGTGCTTGAGCGGCGTTTGGAAAGGAGGTTTAGGTCATGGAGAAGATGGTATGATCAAGTTGGATCAAGGCTAAGGACTTAGCAGATTCGGGCTTATGCGCTTTGAATAGCGTGCATAAGAGTAGAGTGCGAGTTAAAACCCATGTGTGGGGGGTTATTGGGTTTCCCCCATTGTGCTAAGTGGATAGTATCCACTAAGAGTTGGATGTGGCTGGTTTGCCCATCTATTTAAGTGGTTGGGATGGAGACTTGTGGTTATCCATCCAACCATCCTCTCTTGAGACATAGGGTTCATGAGTTCTATGGTTAGGGTTTGAGAAAAGTTGAGAGCTATGGTGTGCTCTCTTGTCCTCCAAGTGGAGTGGCTGTAAAACCCTCATCCTCAAGTAGCAATGCATCAATATTTGTTCATCTCCATGAATCTCTTTTGTGTTGATTGATTTGCTCTTGATTTGGTTGGTTTTTCCCCATCTCTCTTAACTTATTGATCTTGTTGTGCCAAGGACGTGTAAGAGATGGAGATAAAGTCTGGAAATCAATCTTCACCCATCTAGGCACTTTCATGGCAAGATTCATGAAGAAACCCGATTTTTGCTCTTCTTGGCCTCTCCGAGTGATTTCTTGATTCAACTATTTTTGCCTTTATTTCTTTGGTATTCTTGCTTGCTGTGATATGTGGAAACATATCTAGAGCCATCTTGGCCTTTATCCATCCACGAGCAAGTCATATTCGTCATCTTCGGTTTTTGCCTCGTTTTTGTGCAACTTTCCCTCAAACAGGAAAATGTCATAACTTTGGCAACGATTTTCTCGATTGTTGAGTGGAATAGGTTCCTGGCATCCTAGAGAGGGTGCACACCAAATTTCAAGTCATTTGGAGCTTTGGTTTGAGAGTTAGCTCAATTTTTGGTTTTGACCCGATTTTGGTGCAGCAGAGCTTCATGAACCAAAAGATCCAAATTCTCTCAAGTTCTTTCAGATTTTTCTGTTGGGATAGGTTCCTAAGATCATGATCTAGCCTTGGTTCAAGTTTCAAGCCTTTTGGATCTACGAATCAAAAGTTACATGGATTTTCGGATTTGAAATAGTGCTGGTTTGTACTGTTCATGATCTGAAATTACTGTAGCGATTTGATTTTTTGACTTTTGATCTTCATAGCTTCTCATAGCTATTGGAGTGAAGAGTAGGTGAATACTTGGGGGAAAATTTGAAGGCACCATTCACCCCCCCCTCTGTTGCCATACCGGTCCTACAGAGAGAGAGAGAGAGAGAGAGAGAGAGAGAGAGAGAGAGAGAGAGACTAGAACTAGGAATTGAAGAGTGACCAGTGTGAGAGATGGACAAACCTGAGCCATTTGCAACTTGCACTTGTTCTTTTCCATGGTACCTCTCTCGTGCTGAATATGGTATGTGGCTCCTGCGTCAGAATACCAATTGGTATCAACATGGTAGGATGGAGTGGTGACGAAGGCAACATTGTGACCATCTTCAGCTTTGTAGGCTCGATCAAACTGGTGCTAACACTTCAAGGCAGAATGACCAAGTTTACCAGTTGCCACAGACTTGGCACAGTGGTCGGTTTGATCCCTGAGAGGAGTTGTAGTTCCCAGCATTATTATTTCTCCCACGCCCACGATCACCTTTGCGTGGACTTGATTTGTTGCCTCCACGGCCTCCCCAGATGACATTGTTGGTAGAGGAGTCACCAATCTGCACCACACTGTTCTGCTGCTCTTTGCGCATTTCATAACTCAACATATGTGCATAAAGGTCAGTCAATGAAACGGCTTCAGATCTACTAGTCTCCGTGATAGTGTGATGTAGTTCAATTTGCTTGTTGAATTACTAATGCAGTTGCATTTTGGATATGTAGTATAGTTGATTGATCTTTATATGTGCGACATATGTGCTTTCTGTTTTTGTGCAATCCGACTAAATATTCGTGACCGAGACAATCCGTATTCAGTTCAGCATGTATTCGCTCCATATTCATGATCGAGACTATCTGCATTCGTATTCGTATCCGGTACTATCCGTATCCGACTCTGATTCCAAAAAAAAAAAGAATACGATACGAGATGAACGATATCCGTCTGTATTCGCTCTGATTGCACTTCTATTGCCTCCCTACAGCTAGAAACGTAAGCTGAAGGAACGGAGGTGGCCTGAGCCTGACCTGACCGCTGGGTGCTGGCTTCAGTTCTAGCCTCTTAGCTAGCTATTAGCCTATTACTGCCTGAATTATGCACTACCTTGAGAATCAGGGACGCCGGTTGATCTGTAGGCGCCCCCACTAGCTAGGCACTATAGCTAGTACACCGGCCATGCATGACGACTCAATACAACTTGGTAGTGAGAGCTACCTCACCGCAAGAATTGAATGCTCTCTCCTCCCAAGCCAATCTTGCCCGCTGAACCAATGAATGCCCCCTTCTTTTTTACTTCAAGGGAAACGAATATGTCCTGTTAACTCTGAAGGTCCTGAGAATTTTTCAACAAGCAAGTTCTTGTGAGTTAGGCTTAACTGTGTGCATGCATGCAAGCTAATATAATGTGAAGAATTTATCGGCTGTTGATCTTTGGTTGCTGGCAATCTCGGTTGCTTCCACTAATTTTTGCGCCAAATGAAACCATTCTAGTTTGCCATCGAGGATTCAGTACAAACTGAAGTACTAGATTACTAGTAGTAACTGTGGATTCAGTTAAAGTAACGGTGGTACACTACAAATCTACAATTAATTGTACTGAATACAAGTGACAATATGCTAGCTGCATATTCCTTGGATTTTATTTCATAATAATTTTTTTAATTTCTGATTGTTAGATTTATCTGAAGTCACTTCTGTCTGCATTATTGGCACCCTCAATTTTTTCTATACTCAGTGGATAATTATGTGCTGACGAGGAAGATTTGCTCGTCACGATTCTCTTATTATGTGTGTGTCAGTGTGAGGGACGAATCTAGTATAGGGATATGGGTGTACAGATGTACATCCAGTTTTTTTTTTTTTTGGAAAAAACCAGTATTTATTAGGTATATTAGGTATATATAGTAGTAAGTATAATTAAAATACGTATTTGAACTGTGCGGCGACTCCATCCCGAATTCCCGATCGCGATTCGCGCAGCCCACTCGCCAAGTCGCCTCACGCCCCACCAGTAAAGCCCACAATGACCCAAGCGCCTCACGCGATCACGGCAGCCCCAAGCCCCCAACCCAAGCGGCAAGCATCGAGACGACCTAACCCCATCCGGCCATCCCCTTCGTGGCTTCGTGAAATCGTTTCCTCCCCTTTCTCTTCTCAGCTTCTCGCTCTATGGCTGCGGCGGCGGCGCAACCGCGCAAGGACACGCGGCGAAGCGACGAGCGGTGGGGCAGGGGTGAGCCGTGAGCACCGAGCCGCCGATGTCGGAGCCAAGGATGGAGGGTGCCTCGTGCGGCAAGCAGGACCAGCCACCGGCACCGGCGCAAGGAGCGACGGCGCCACACGGCGATGTCAAGGTGAGCTCCTCCTCCTCGGTTGGTTTCTTTCCTCATCTCGTCTTGCGGCCGCCGCCTCCTACTTGGGTCGGCTCCAGTCCTCAGGGGCCAGGTCGGCAGCGCTAGCCTCCCGCGGTCGCTCCTCCTTCGCCGCCTCACCGGCTCGCCAACCAAACCACCGAATGATCGAAACCGAGCCACAGGGGAAGTAGGCACGCAGATGGGGAGGTGGCGCCTTAGAGCCGGGGCCGAGCGGGCGTGCCGCGCGGGAGGAGCCGGACACGGCTCGAACACTGGGAGGCGAGGGCACGGGAGGTCGGAGGCGGCGTCGGGCCGGAGGAGCCAAGAGGAAGCACCCAGGGCCAGGGGAGCTTCATGAGTTCGTGTGGATCAGTGAGGGGAGAGAAGAAGCAAAGAGGAAAGTGAGGGGAGACCGGGAGAGAAGAAGCAAAGAGGATAGAGGTAGACTTGTAGAGTTGAGTTAGTCTGAACTTCTGATAAGTCATAAGTGGATGTTGACATGTCATGTGGATCAGTGGACACTGGAGTACTGAACAGTGGATGTGCAATTGTGCATTGTATAGCTGTATAGTTCAATAGTTGTAATGTTGTTTGTATATATCTATGAATCATATATTCATATTGGCATTGAATCACTGATCAATATTTGTTAGCTTCATAGCTTGTATAGTTCAATTATTATGTCCAAATGTCCAATTATTTTATAGCTTGTGTAGCTTTAGTTGTTAGATAAAATAGAAGATTATTCTCTATAGTTCAATAGCTTGTGTAGCTTCAGTTGTTAGACAAAAGTGAAGATTATGTTGTCTTAAATGTCCAATTATTTATGTGAAGTTTTTGTTTTCATGTAGACCGCAGAGCATTCAAAAATGAAGAGGAAGTTTGTGTGAAGCATGGCATCAAAGTTGCTAAAAGGGATGATTTCTATATGCCAGTTGCAAGATCCAAAAGGTTCTTCAAAAAAGTCAAGAATCTCCATCGCTTCCATGTTGACATGTTTTTAAGTGTCATTGACAGACAACTTCAAGAGCTTAATGATAGGTTTGATGAGGTAAACACGGATTTGCTTCTTTGTATGTCTTCATTTAATTCGGTTGATTCATTCGCTACTTATGACAAGGACAACTTGGTTAGGCTTGCTCAGTTTTATCATAAGGATTTCTCAAGCACAGAATTGATGCATCTTCCATTTCAATGTACACACTTCATTGCTGATATGCATAAAGATGAAATGTTTAAAGAAGTAAAAGAACTTTCCGAGCTTTCCATTATGCTTGTTCAAACAAAGAAGAACCTCCATTATAAAATTATTTACAAGCTTCTCAAATTGATGTTGATTCTTCTAGTAGCATCTGTTAGTGTTGAGAGGGTATTCTCTTCAATGAATTATGTGAAGAATAAGCTAAGGGATAGGATGAGGGAACAATACTTGAATGATTGCTTAGTTACATTTCTTGAGCGTGAATTTTTTGTGCAAGTTAAGGATGGTGACATCATATCTCGTTTCCAAGCCATGAAGGAACGCCGAGTTAGATTGTAATTTCCTTTATTATTTTAAAATTTCTCTAAATTATTTGACATGTTGTCTCTAGTAAGAACAATTTGTACTTTGTTTTTTTAATGTTATGAACATTTATGTTTTACATTGTACACCATGTTTGTAACTTTGAACACCTATTCTGAAAATCCTGAATCCGCTACTGATCAGTGTGTGGACCAAACATATCGAATTATCGATCAAGCGGCGGGTTTCAGAATAAGGGAATTACTGTTCCGTTTCGAGAACCTACTCATTGTGATTAAAAAAATTTGATTTAATGACGAAAACGATTGATTAATTGAACGATAGTTTCTGGGTGATTCTTTCATATATTGACGGAATGGTTAGCTCTGTCTGCAGGTTTGACTAAAAATCTGGTTAACTAGTATTAGTGATCATGTTCGAATGAACTTCGTGAGGTAAATTTTTTAATTAAATAGTTACTCATCAATTCCTTCTAAAAAAGAATTCTCCAAAATCTACATGTAAGAATGTATGTACTTCTCATGTTTACCCACAACACTAATGCAGTACCACCCGCTTATTAATATTTGTGTATGCTGAATCTGATCATGTATTATAATTGCCAGAAGATTTTACAATAAAATTCCATCTACCAGGCGGCTAATTTCTACTCTTCCGCTTGCTCGTATATAGAGGTTACATAAGTTAGGTTTCTTCTACTAGCAAGATCAGCATATAACTAACAACGCTGGGACTGGGAGAAACAAAAGTCAAACTGATAAGCCAGCTTCCAGTGTCTGCAAGTAACTTCTCATCACACGTCTGATCGAAAAGATAACTACTCATTCATGCACTCCCACTGCACGCATGCCATGATCAAAGTACCCAAGAAAACAAAAACAAAAACCCTCTTGTGAACGCGTCCATGCACGAGCTGCTTGATTTGGAGCGGAGCGCTGCATTATGCATTGACCTGTCAGGAACATCACGTCCATCCAGAAGAACCGTACATACCGAGCCGTATAATTCCAACACTGCTACGATTGACTTTCCTGTACATACGCGTATACGCACAATTGTACATACAGGACGTATGTGTTGTGGCAACGAAGCCAAATGGTAGGTATAGAATACTCCTTTTTCATTGGGATCATAGAAATGGATGAGATAAAGAATAGGGCACTGTTAAGAGTCGGCGGATGGAGCTTTTCACCCGTACGATCCGAAAAATATAGAGAGCAACTTAAAGCAGCGCTAGCTAGCTAGCTATCTCCAGCTTTAATCAACTGTTTCGGCACGCAACTTCTTCCATCGTGGAATCAATGACCATTGCCGCAAGTAGGGCCATGCATGAGCACACAATCTTGCGTCGTCCAATCGATGGATTAAGGGAGCAACTTACAAATTGCAACATTGTTGTGAACAGTATATAACATTTTTTTTTACAGATGCAATATTTTTTTCTACAGATGCAACACTTGCAACATCTCCGGACAACGGTTACAACATCTCCGGACAACGGTTGCAACATCCCCGGACAATGGTTGCAACATCCTAGGACAATGGTTGCAACATCCCCGGACAACGGTTGCAACATCCCCGGACAACAGTTACAACATCCTAGGACAATGGTTGCAACATCTCCGGACAATGGTTGCAACATCCTAGGTATCCCCGGACAACGGTTGCAATATCCCATGACAAGGGTTGCAACATCCCCAGACAAGGGTTGCAACATCCCCGGACAACGGTTGTAACATCCTAGGACAATGGTTGCAACATCTCCGGACAATGGTTGCAACATTCTAGGACAATGGTTGCAACATCCCCGGACAACGGTTGCAACATCTCCGGACAACGGTTGCAACATCTTAGGACAATGGTTGCAAATCCCTGGGCAACGGTTGCAACATCATAGGACCATGGTTGCAACATCCCTGGACAATGGTTGCAACATCCCCGGACAACGGTTGCAATATCCTATGACCAGGGTTGCAATATCCCCGAACAACAGTTGCAATATCCATAGACAACGGTTGCAACATCCTTAGTGGGAACACCTGGAAGTACACCAACCTTTCCCTAAGAAAAAAAAGGAATTAACCAAGGAGATATTGCTGTGGTGTGGGTGTGGCAGCACCTAGAAGAGGATTGGCGCCGGTGCAATCGTATTTGTTAGATTTGAAATTAGCTCAAATCATCTGGTGATCAGATGGAGATGTTGACGACCCATGTGTCACAAGAGAATTTCATCAAGAGCATTTCATCATCACTCAAGTCATTTATTGGGGTGAGAGAGCCTCGAACTCTCGACCTTAGGATTACTCACGTTTAGCTATGAGACCTACGTGCTAGCCATTGTTTGTTAATAGCCTCGTCTTCTCTTTCCATTGTTTGTTTGCCCGTATGAGTGGAGCGTCCGATATAAATTGTGCCGATCGGACGTCTGCCTCATAACGTTTCCCTAAAGAATATTAGCCACTTGAGAGAAAGTAGTCCAAATAAGTGAGATCCGGATCTCATATGCCCTCTTGGGTTCTTTATATATAGTTGGGGGATGAATATTCCTTATCTTACCCTCTAATAATTACAAAATAGTAAGGGTAAATTAGTATATTCCCCTATGTGTACAATGTTTCATTCATAGGCTAACCTGAAGGCCTATCATGTATGTTTGGCAGCCCAATGGATAGAATACCCCATTCCATGGGCTTGTGCTAAGGCCTCTTAGGCCATCCTAACAGCCCAAGGGGTTGGGCACCACACAACAGTACTCCCTCCTGAGGGGCGAGCAGACAAAGCAGGTAGTTGCCCTAGCCCTTTAGGAGTCGAGATGCCCAAGGTCCTCGGAGAATAACAGAGCGGTAGCAGCCCCGCAACCCAAGGTAGTCCGGGTAGGCCGCCCTGCCGAGGTGATGCCCTCGAGGCTGGTAGTGTTTCTCATGGCAAAGCCGTCGTTGTCAAGCTGCCCTGTCGAGAGGGTTCCTTCGAGGCAGGCAACGTGTGGAGCCGAAGCAGCCGAGGTAGGCCGCCCTACTGAGGCGGTGGCCCTTGAAGCAGGCGGCGCCTCTTGTGGCAAAGCCATTGTTGTTGGGCAGCCCTGTCGAGGTGGTGCCTTCGAGGCAGACAGTGTGTGGAGGCAGACTCGTCAAGGTAGGCTGCCCTACCAAGGAGGTATCCACGACGCAAGCGACACCTTTGGTGGCAAAGTTGTCATCATTGGGCTGCCCTGCTGGGGTGGTGCTTTTGAGGCAGGTGGCATGTGGAGGCGAAGCCATCGAGGTAGGCCGACCTGCCGGGGAGGTGTCCTCAAGGCAGGCGACGCCTCTTGTAGCGGATCCGCCGTTGTCAGGCCGCCCTTCGAGATAGGCGACGTGTGGAGGTAGAGTCGCCGAGCCTCCCTACCGAGGGAGTGCCTTCGAGGTTGGCAGCGTGTGGAGATGAAGCCGTCAACATAGGTTGCCCCTATCGAGGTTAATGCCCTCGTGACAGGCGGTGCCTCTCGCGGTGGAGCCGTCGTTGTCGAGCTACCCTGCCGAGGCGGTGCCTTCGAGGCAAGCGGTGCGAACAAGCTCACGCTGCTACGTGCTAGTGTTGGTGATATGCCCTAAGAGGCAATCATGGAGATGATTGTATCACATCTATATTTATGAGTTATATAGTAAATGTTATTATGTTCCTTAGATGAATTATCATTTATAAAGATTAACAAGTATACGACTTGTTGGTGAATCTCTTTAATAGTTGTATGACGTCATTCTAAAGTATCTTTGGTCGGATGTCACTGGTCGGGATGTTAATGACTTACTGACCAACACATGTATCGATTGATGATTATATTTCACCGGTCATAGATATAGTGTAACATCCCAAAGTTTTGTTACCAAAAATAAAAGTAATTAAGTTATTATTTTATTAGATTTAGTGAAAATTTTAAAAGCGTTTTGTTGAATTTCCTATATTTTAAAGTTAGAATGAAAATTATTAATTTCCTTGAATTTTCTAGAATTTTAAAAAGGTTTTTTTTTATATTTTCCAAAAATTTAAAATAATTTATGTGCAAAAATAAAAAGCCAAATTTCAGTTGGAAATATTTTATTTAAGTTCAAAATAATTCAGGGAATTTCTGTGAATGTTTCCAGAATTTTTGAACTTTATTTGCTATTTTCTAAAAGTCCCTTTAATTTATTGTAATTTCTGAATTTCGGAAAAACTTTAAAAATCCAGATTTCGCTTTTGGCCGAAATCCTCTTTCTCGGGCCCATTTACCCTTTCTCGCGCCTGGCCCACGCCTCCTGCGCCAGCCCACCTCTCCCCTACTCCCTCTCACTGCCAGTGGGGTCCACCCGTCAACCACCCCTCCCCTTCTTCCTCCTCTCGTCGACCGCCATGAATGCCCTCGGAGCTCTTCAATGCAAGTTTTTCTCCTTGTTTTCTCTCACAATCAAGTGCATTGACATCCCACTCTCCACCGCATCTCATTCCGATCATCACCACCTGCGCCGGCGAGAAACCGCCGCACACGATCTCCCTCCTCTGGCCTCCCCTTGCCCTATAAAAGGGAGCACTGGGTGCCCCTCCTCCTCATCCTTGACCACAAAGCTCAGCCCCTCTCCTCTCCTCTCCTCGCCGCAATCGTCGTTTCTTTGCTGCCGACCACCGAGCGCCTCCGCCACCGATTCCGCCGCCATCCGTGAAGCCCCTTTTTCTTTAGGAAAATAATTAGGCCAAAAAATCAAATATTTTTCACTGACGTCATGCTGACACAAATAAATTGTTTTTCTTCAAAAAAAAAAGTATTCCACAAATTCCAGAACATCTATTTCTATCATTTCATATGAATTTGAATCTTTCGAGAGCCCATTCTCCTTCATTCGAGCTCCGATTCAAGTGATTCAAATTTCTAAATTCATATAAATTCAATATCTATATCCCAGAACCTAAATTATTTAATTTGGGGGTTCATTTGATTTTTTTATTTTGGCTTATTTTTGCGTATAGATTTCGATGACTTCGGAGAACCAGATTTCCATGCCGTTTCAGAACAACAATTATTTGAGCAAGGCAAGTTACATCATTTGATCATATTTGATAACAATATTTCAAATTATTTAAATTCTATTTTAAATTATTACTACATGCTTATTTGTATTCAATTTAATTTAAATTCTTGTTTTAAAATTATAGTTATTCCCATTACCATTTTATAGCCAACTTTGACATTAAATCAAACATACATTTTAGATGAAAATCTAGTTTATGCAATAGAATGAACTAGAACACTTTGGAAAAAAATATGCCTAGTCATGCTTAGATAAAAAATATTCAATTTGGGGAATTTTAGCCAAAGATTCAACTATGGTTTTAAAATGAGTCTATGTTATTATTATGCCATAGAAATTTACAAATGATTTGAAAAGTAAAATAAATACTAGTTTGGACTTGGGCAAAAATGGATAGTTGGTGGGTGCAAGTTTATGCACGGGCTCGTCTCAGTGAATGGTCGAGGTCCGGGGGTTACTTTTGGAAGCCGCCCAGTAAGTTAAGGACCGATCTGTGAGGTGCGGATTGTAAAGCCCATCTGTACTACCATAAATCTGGAATGGTACAGACCTGGCTAACTAATTTGCAACGTTTTACTATGGTTGTGCCATCCGGTTGTGTGGGTGTCAGAATGACCTACTTTTTATTATCCCACATGGCGTAAGAGGGGGCTTACATTTGGCATGAAACCTTATGGCATCGAAACCTTAGCGGATATGACTACTTTGGGATGTTGCATTGTAAAGGCCTTGTCATAATCACTTAGTCGCACACCAATGGAAGTGTGTGAAGCGGTCATCGATCCTGGGTAATGGATACTTGTTCTTGATTGTGACTTCATTGAGTGATCTGTAATCCACACACATCCTCATACTATTGTCCTTTTTCTTGACAAATAGTACCGGTGCTCCCTAAGGTGATAAGCTTGGTTGAATGTACCCCTTACTTTGCAATTCTTCGATCTGTTTGTTCAGTTCTACTAACTCATTAGCAGGCATTTTGTAGGGTCTCTTTGAAATTAGAGCAGTCCCTGGGACTAAGTCGATTAGGAACATAATGTCCTTGTCTGGTGGCATACCGGGTAAATTTTCAGCAGATACATTCGTGTATTCTTGTACCACTGGGATTTCTTCTAATTTAGCTTCCTTAAGACTATTAAGGATTGAGTTCTCTCCGGTAGGAATCTTTGGTTTGAATTCCACTTTGATCCCTTGGTCATTTGTAAGGGTGATAGACCTGTTGGCACAATCTATCTGACCTTGATTGTTGGCTAACCAATCTATTCTAAGGATCACATCTAAACCTTGGAAGTGCAAGACTATCAAGTCTGCCAAGAATGCTACTACTGCTATTTCCAAGATAAGATTCGGGCAAAAGAAAATAGTCCTCATTTCCGAGCCCGACGAGTGGATTATCATAGGGTTGACTAAGAAAGAGGTAGATAGCCTATAATTTCCCACAAACTTATTTGAAACAAAGGAATGTGAAGCTCTTGAATCAAATAAAACTGATTCTGGTACTGAATTGACAAGAAACGTACCAAGTACCACATATGGTGTAGTCTGAGCTTCTTTGGCCGTGACATGATTCACTCGGCCCTTCACAAATTGAGTTGGCTTCTTAACCATAGGAGTGTTGCTGGCAGCCAGGACTCCTGCCGTTGGCTTGGCTGGTACAGTAGGAAGATGTCTTTTAGGACACTTGTTGGTGAAGTGTCTCGTCTCCTAACAGTGATAACATGTGATGCCTGCTGCAAAAGAAGCATCCCTCCGAACTTGGCCTCCTTGAGAAGGGTTGTGAAAACCGGAGTTGTTGGAGCGTTGTACTGGCACATGCGTCCTTGATGATGATGATGAAGATTGGAACCTGCCACGCTGTGGCTGTTGAAAAGGTGTGGGGCGAGGCTTGAAATATCCTCCTGAATTGAACTTCTAAGCCACCATCCTTCTCTTGTGGTTCTCTATCTCTAGGTGCTTACCTTCCTGGCCAATATCCTTGTTCACCAACTGCTGAAAGTCAGTGTAGTGCTGAGCGATTAGGCAAATAGAGAGATCGTCATTGAGTCCTTCCAAGAAGCGCTCTTGCTTTGTCTCATCGGTGGCCATGTCTTCCAGAGCATTACGTGTCAGTTGATTGAACTTGTGGAGGTACTCATTGACGGTGTTGTTGCCTTGGCGCAAAGTGCGAAACTACTTCTTTAGGGCCACCATGCCCGAAGGAACGTGTGCACGACAGAAAGCCTGCACAAACTCATTCGAGGTGATGGCCTGGGTATCAACGTGAGACTGAGTGAAGTTTTCCCACTATTCTGAAGCTGGTCCGTTCAACTAGTGAGAGGCAAACAGAAACCTCTCACGGTCACTACATTAGGCAATGTCCAATTTCTTGCCAATTGCCCGGAGCCAATCGCCAGCATCCATTGGCTCAGTGCTACTAGAGAATGTTGGAGGGTGCATTATCATGAATTCTGATAGGTTGACCCTCTGAGGTGGTGGAGTTGGTGCATGGGCTACTCCTGCTTACATGTTCTGAGTGATATTGAGTGATTGAGCAAGCAAGTCTATCAGGTGGGACTGGTTGGCCATCATCTGACATCAGTCAAGTCCATCAGCTAGGGGTGGTGGTGGTATCGGGTTGTTCTGATAATCGGCATTCTCGTTGCCTCGTCCACTTGTGCTGCCACTTCCTGATCTGTGAGTGTTCACCATCTGCCAAAACTCGAAGACTTAGAAAAGATAAGAGAAGGGAAAACTAAGGGGGATAGACTTAAAACAACACCAAGAACCAAGAACAATCACAAAAGAGCAACTTTTTCTGAAATAACTTTTTTTTTATTTGATTATGACTTCCACAACAAGAAACGACAGCTCACAATTTTTGTCTAAACGGAAATAAAAACTAAGCATAAGGCTAGGATCTAAGACCGAGGGTCTAAGCTGTAGAAGTCTGTCCACAGAACTGGCTAATGTACTCCTTCTTGTTGCTAGTCCTGCGCCTCTTCAGAGCAGGTGCCGAAGACTCTCCCTGAACAGAGGAAGAAGCTTCACCTGCCTTAAGCAAGGCTAACTCCTCCTCTGCCTCCTGCAGCCTCTGGTGGGTGTCACACAGCTCGTCTAAGGTGGTCTGGTAGGTGTAGTCCATCGCGACGGTCAACTCCACCTATTTGGTCAGGTCAGGGAAATCTTCGTCCCTGGTGGAACGGAAAGAGTTGTGCTAACTGGTAGGGTAGTGGAGCGGGTAGAAGTGGAAGCTGGAGTGGTTAAGCTCAAAATCGTAGATGTGTCGCAGCCTGCGGATAGCCTCCCGTGCAACATCCTGAATGCCGGTGAAGGTGTCGCGGAGTACTAGAGTGTCGAAGATATGAAGTGGTGCGTCATCATGGGACTTGGTGTAGAGTAGCACCTCTACTCTCCACTACTTTTGAGTCCCCACCGTGTACGTATATCCCTGGTAGATGGGTCTCTCTTCGAACTGCAACTGTTGTATCATCTTCCATAGTGATGATGCCTAGTGTCCTGTGTATACGCCGCGAGAAAGGGCTCTGGGTACTTCGGTCATCTACAATTTTGAAAAGACAAGAGTTAGTAACCATTTTAAAGAGAAAAGTTAAGTAAGGACACCAGAACGACATGTAAAATATTTTTAGTTTTTGAAAATAAGTCCTTAGAGTTTGTCCGTTCTAGCTAAGGTTGCGACCTGCAATCGATATGGCTCTTATACCATATTTGTCGAACTTGGGAGTAGAAGGATCCCGGATTCTCTGTGTTTACCACACTAGTCTAGGAACAGCTAGTACACACAGTTCAACAAAAATGATAACAAGTCCATATCACACATTTTATTCATATAATCAGAATTTTATTACAAAAGGGCTCGAAACCAAAAGAAAAGTACAGCGGAAACATAGAGTAGTAGTAGGCCACATGATACGCCATATGCAATCGTCTAGGGGGTAGCCTAGCCGTCCAAATCCTCTCCATCCACGTAGTACTCCTCCTCTGAGAAACAATTTATTAAGCAATGTGAGTACTAAACGTACTCCGCAAGTTACACCCAAATAACGGATCATAATGCATGAGGGTATAACAAAGGATGGCTTATATGGCTAAGTTTGTATGAAGCGATATTTTGTTTTAAATATCTTTACTAAGTTTCAAGGCAATTATACTATATCTAGAAATTGATTTTAAATTTTATTTTATCATTTGAGGGTAGGATAAACCGCCTATAAGATTGGTGAAGGAATAACCTCCTTAACACCGGCTGTATGCCCAATTTTCCCCAATTTGGATAAACTATCCAAGAACATTTAGTTAAATTATTTTAAAAATCAAAATCCAAAATCTATCTTTGAGTGGCTTTGCTTAGGATGTCCATGACCGTGGACACGGCTATTCGAATAGTTTGTACTCTGCAGAGTTTTTATAGCTTTACCTACCAGAGATAGTCTGTTTAATATGTTGGCCAAGACACGCTTCCGTAGGCGTGCGACTAAGTGACTATCATAAAGCCTTTACCCTACACTATCCCAACATAGTTGTGCCCGCTAAGGTTTCATTACCGAAGGTTTCACGCCAAACGATAACCCCCTCTTGCGCTATATGGGTACTAAAAGTAGGTCTTCATGACACCTACACCTCAAAATGACACAACCATGGTGAAACACTGTAGTTTAGTTGGCTAGGTCTGTCCCAATCTAGACTTGTGGTAGTACAATGGAGCTTAGCAAAATACGGCTCTCACACCGGTCCTTAATTAACTAGGCAACTTCTAACTTATCCCCTAGGCATCAACCATTCGCTGAATTGATCCCATGCATAAACTTGCATCATCCATCTATCCAATTTGCCCAGTCAAACTTAGTTTTTAATTTATTTTTGTTTCACAAATCGTTTGCAAAAATTCTATGACAAAATAATGCCAGACTTATTTTCAAACTAAGTTGAATATTTGGCTAAATTCCTAAATTAAACGTTTTTGGTCTAAGCATGTCTATGTGTAATATTTTTCAAATGGTTTCTAGTTCATACTATTGTATCAACTAGGTTTTTCATCTAAAGTGACAAGGTATACTATTTCAATGACAAGGTTTGGCCATACAAAGGAATTAGGAATAACTATAACAATTGAAAACATGGATTTAAATTAAATTGAATACAAATAAGAAATACGATAATAATTTTAAAAAATAATTTAAATTATTGGGATTCAAATATGATCAAAGATGTAACTTGCCTTGCTCAAAGTTTTGGTCGTCGAACAATTCTTGCTCTCCGGAGTCGTCGAAGTCTATACATGAAAATAAACCAAATTCAAATTAACTCAAAATTAAATAATTTTAGTTTAGATAGCTATATTATAATTATATATGAATTTAGGAATTTGAATCACACTATAATCGGAGCTCGTATGAAGGAGAACAAGTCCTCAGAAGTTTGAATTCTAAAGAAATTAACCTAAATTCAATTTCTAGAATTAATGAATTATTTTTATAAAGGAAAATCTATATATTGTGCGTGCAAGCATGCCGTCAGTGGTTGATTTTCATTTTTAATTGAAATATTTTTCTACGGGAAAACCTAATCAGTCACTGACATATGGGCCCATGGTCCATGAACCAGGTCCACGAAAGTCAAAAGTCCACGATGGACTTGGTTCATGAAACAATATGGGTTTTACACATACGCTGACACAAGCGCCACGTTGGCACTAACGCGGATGTTGACTGGATCAATGGGGCTGATGTGGCGCACATGTGGCTACCAGGTGGTGCCACGTGGCTTGCCATGTCACATCGACGAGTGGTGGTGCACGGGTTCCTAAGGTCGCCGATGCTACGCGCCACGGCGATGAGTGTGCGTGGTACCAAAAGAAAGAGGGAGTCGTGGGCAACCTAATGCGCACCAAAACGACGGCGAGGCATGAAGGGTTCGCCAGCGACGAAGAAGAAGGCGGCGAAAGTGTTCGGGTTCTAACGACGATGGAGCGCCAGTGTTGCTCTGGCGGAGTGAGCGTGCGCACGAGGTAGAACACGGGATGGCAAAGCTTTTGGTGTAGACGAAGACAACGAAGCTTCAACGGCAGCGGCGCAATTGACGACGGCGAAGCTAGGGCACCGTGGCGAACATCTTTGAATTCCGGTGACGTGAGAGGAGTAGGGGAGCTAGGGCTTCGGGGAATGTAATGAGTGGAGAATTGGGAAGATGATGCCCCCCTTTTATATGGTGAGGGTGGCACTGAGGTGGCGAGGACGTGGGTGGAGTTTTAAGCTGACACGGCGGCGATGAAATTGCGTGTTAAAGGAGGATTTTCGAATTACAAAAATTGAGAAAAATTCAAATAGGCTTTTAGAAAATAGCAAATAGAGTTCAAAAATTCTGTAAAAATTCACAAAAATTCCCTGAATTATTTTTAACTTAAATAAAATATTTCTAACTCAAAATTGGTATTTAGATTAGCAGATAATTTATTTTGGCATAAAATAAATAGAGAAAAACTTTTAAAAAGTCTAGAAATTTAAGGAAATTATTATTTTTTGATAGAAATGAAATTTTGGGATATTACAGACACCAATGAAGCGGGTGAAGCCCTCGCCAGCGGTTGAAGAGTTAGACTTCCTGGTGAGATGCGCGCCAGAGTGTGTAAGGCTTAACTCGTCGAAGCATTGCCTCTAGGTGGCGAGCTAAATTGCCCATTGAGGCTGAAGCCACCGAAGCGGCCGAATTCCTTATCAGGGACGTCACCAAAGCATCGGACTCCCAGGTGGGATACGCGCTAGAGCGTGTGATGCCAAACTTGTCGAGGCATTGCCTCTAGACAGAGAGCTATGTCATACGGAGGAAAACGTCGTCGACGCATCCTTACGCCTGGTGAGGCTGGAGCAAAGCGAAGCGGGCAAAGTCCTCATCGAGTACGTCATTGAAGTGTTGGACTCTCTGGAGGGACGCATGTCGGAGCGCGTGGTGCTCAACTTGTCAAGGCATTGCCTCTAGGTAGAGAGCTATGTCATGCGGAGGAAAACATTGTCAATGCATGCTTATGCCCGCCAAGGACGGAGCCAGTGAAGCAGGTGAAGTCCTCACTAAGGACGTCGCTGAAGCGTTGGACTTCGTGGTGGGACACGTGCCAGAGTGGGTGATGCTCAACGTGACGAGGCATTGCCTATAGGTGTAGATCTATGTCATGCAGAGTCAAATGCTATCGATGCATGCTAATGTTTGTCGAGGCCAGAGCTAGTGAAGCGGGTGAAGTCCTCACTAGGGATGTCGCCAAAGTGTCAGAGTCCCTGGTGGGACGCATGTCGGAGCGTAGGATGCTCAACATCGTCGACGCATACTTAGGCCCGTCGAGGCCGGAGCCAGCGGAGTGGGTGAAGTCCTCACCGAGGACGTCACCAAAGTGTCGGACTCCCTGGTGGGACGCGCGCCAGAGCGCATGATACTCGACTCGCCGAGGCATTGCCAGTAACAGAGAGCTATGTCATGCGGAGGCAAACACCGTCGATGCATGCTTACACCCGCCGAGGCCAGAGCCAGTGAAGTCGGTGAACTCCTCACTAGGGACATCGACGAAGTGTTAAACTCTCTGGTGAGACGCACGCCGGAGTGTGGGATGCTCAACTCATCGAGGCATACCCTATAGGTGGAGAGCTATGTCATGCAGAGGAAAACACCGTCGACGCATGCTTATGTCCGCCGAGGCCAGAGCCAATGGAGTGGGTGAAGTCCTCACCGAGGACATTACCGAAGCGTTAGACTCCCTAGTGGGACGCGTGTCGAAGCGCGTGATGCTCAACTCACCGAGGCATTGCCTTTAGGTGGAGACTGATGTCATGCAAAGGAAAACACCATTGATGCATGCTTATGCCCGTCGAGGCCGAAGCCAGTGAAGTCCTCATAGGGACATCACCGAAGCGTTGAACTCCCTGGTGAGACGCACCCCGGAGAGTGTGATGCTCAACTTACCGAGGCATTGCCTGTGGGCGGATATCTATGTCATGTGGAGGCAAATGCCTTCAACGCATGCTTAGGGCGGCCAAGGCTAGAGCTACCAAAGCGGGTGAAGTCCTTATTGATGATGTGGTTGAAATGTCGGACTCCCTGGTGGAATGCGCACTGGAGCATGTGATGCTCAACTAGCTGAGGCATTGCCTCTAGACGGAGAGTTATGTCATGCGGAGGCAAGCATCGTCGACACATGCTTATGCCTGCCTAGGCTGGAGCCAGCAAAGTGGGTGAAGTCCTCACGGGGATGTCGCCATAGAGCTGGACTCCTTGGTTGGACATGCGCCGGAGCACGTGATGCTCAACTCACCGAGGCATTGCCGGTAGGCGGGGAGCTATGTCATGCAAACACAAACACCGTCGACGCAAGATTAGGCCTACTGGGCTGGAACCAACAGAGCGGGTGAAGTCCTCACCGAGGACGTGTCCGAAGCAACGAAGTCCCTGGTGGGACGCACTCTGGAGCGTGTGATGCTCAACTCGCCGAGGCATTGCCTCTAGGCTTATAGCTATGCCATGTGGAGGCAAACACCATCGACACATGCTTACACCTGCCGAGGCCGGAGCTAGCGAAGCAGGTGAAGTCCTCATCGGGGACATCGCTGAACAATCGCACTCCCTAGCGGGACGTTTACCGGAGCACGTGATGCTCGACTCACCAAGGAATTGACTCTAGGTGGAGATCTATGCCACCAGGGATGTCACTGATGCATCGGACTACCTTGTGGGATGGGCGCTGGAGCGCATGATGCTCAACTCACCGAGGCATTGCCTCTTGGTGTAGGGCTATATCATGCGCAGGCAAACACTGTCGATGCATGCTTACGCCCTCCGAGGCCAGAGCCAGTGAAGCGGGTGAAGTCCTCTCTAGGGACGTCACCGAAGTGCCAGACTCCCTAGTGCAACATGCGTCGGAACACGTGATGCTTGGCTCACTAAGGCATTGCTTGTAGGCAGAGAGCTATGTCATGCGGAGGCAAATGTCGTCAACACATGCTTACGCCCGCCAAGGTCAGAGCTAGTGGAGCTAGTGAAGTCCTCACCGGGGACGTCACCAAAGCATCGAACTCCCTGGTGGGACGCGCACTGGAGCGTGTGATACTCAACTCACTAAGGCATTGCCTGTAATGGAGAGCTATGTCATGCGGAGTCAAACATTGTCGATGCATGATCACACACACCGAGGCTAGAGCTAGCAAAGCAGGTTTAATCCTCACTGGGGACATCGCCAAAGCGCCGGACTCCCTAGTGGGATGCGCGTTGGACCCCATGATGCTCAACTTGCCAAGGCATTGCCTCTAGGCGGAGAGATATGTCATGCGAAAGCAAACATCGTCGACGCATGCCTACGCCTGTCGAGGCTGGAGCAAGCGAATTGGGTGAAGTCCTTATCGGGGATGTCGCCAATGCGTAGGACTACCTGGTGGGATGCACGCTGGAGCACGTGATTCTCGACTCACCGAGGCCTTGCCTCTAGGTATAGGGATATGTCATGTGGAAGCAAACACTATCGATGCATGCTTACGTATGCCGAGGCCAGAGCCAGCGAAGAGGGTGAAGTTCTCACAAGGGACGTCGTAATATTGGTGGACTCCTTGGTGGGACGTGTGCCAAAGCGCGTGATGCTTGACTCGCCGAGGCATTGCCCGGAAGCGGAGATCTATGTCATACGGAGGAAAATGCCGTCGATGCATGCTTATGCCTGCCGAGGCCGGAGGGAGAGAAGCGGGTGAAGTCTGCACCGGGGACATTGCCAATGCGTCGAACTTCCTGGTGGGACACGCACCGGAGTGCATGATGCTCAACTCACCGAGGCATTGCCTCTTGGCGTAGGGCTATGTCAGGCGGAGGCAAACGCCGTTCGCGCATGCTTACGACCGCCTGGAGCCAGCAAAGCAGATGAAGTCCTCACCTGGGATGTCGCCGAAGCATCAGACAAGGCAGCCAGGTTTATTCAACAACAATTGCTTAACGCAGGTACTCAGTCATCCGACATTAATTTTTTTGCACAATTTTTGGGGCAGAAAAGGCAATAAATAAGCTCATTGACATGCTTACACATGCCCAAATCAACATGCAACATGGCTAGGTCGAGCAAGTAAGGTGTCGGACCCTAGGCGTTGAATACCCGAAATCCTCGTGTGTGGTACATCAGTAACTAGTACACACATCCACAATATTGACATCCATTCCATACACAATTACACGAAACATGAAACAAATATGTTACAACAACTTAGATGATTACATAGTTTACAATACAAGGGCCGACCAACCAAATTAAAGTTCAAGTATCAGAAGTAGTAGCAGAAATTTAGTAGATTGAAAGGAAAAGTCCAGCGGCATGTCCATCCAAACCCTCAGGCAACCGACAAGGAGTAACCCTAGAAATACCTGTCCCCGTACCTCCTGGTACTGGGACCGAAGAAGGCGTCGTCCAGCATATGGTCGTCCTCATCATCTGAACAACAATTTAAGCAAGATCGAGTACATTGCGTACTCAGCAAGACTTGTAGTGTATCGCAAAATTTATATATATGCATGGCTAGCAAGGGAGGAGGCTCAATGCTACAAGTTGTTTTCAGCATTAAGCAAATTTTATTTGCAATATCAATACATATTATTTTGCAATGGAAGTTTGAAGAGCAGTTAAATAGATAAAGAACAATAAGTAAGTAATTTGATAAATAAAAAATCACAACCCTCCTTGGCTGCGATCAACATATTATTTGCAGCCATACCATGACACTCAATTCAAATATCACCAAAAATATCCATCCCAACATTTCCCAATAAGACTGTTTTTGCAAAAGTAGATATTATACTCGATGTGCTGCACTAAGCACGCTCATGACTGCGAGCATGGATATTTAAATAGATTTACACTCTGTAGATGTGTACAACTTTACCCACAGTATACGAATTGTCTAGTTTATTAGACATCCGTCGATACCGCCGCTCACAATCTTTTAGTAAGCAGTCTAGAGCACGTAACAAAGCCTTTACATCACCTAGTCCTAGCCTTACAATAGCCCGACAATGACAACCCTCACTTCGATCCGAGGTAACTCTTGTCAAAGTGAGGCATTGACCGTTGTATCAGCAAGCTTCGTTCCCGACACCATGGTGAAGGGAGCCCCTTCGAGCATGCCTACCCAGCCATGCTCGCACTACTGTGGCCTACCAATATGCAAGGCTAGTCTTTGATGACTTAATTAGCTAAATCCATCCCATACCGGCACATGTGATTGTACTCTTAGGCTTAGATTGGTGGCATCGGCGTTCGGTCAATTGACCTGGGCGAGGATCTCCCCTTATCTACTTGTGAGATACACCTCTTACACTCCTCATATTATAATATACCTCGTTCGCATCACAAACTAACAGAGGTAAACCCCTCTGGACCATCAATTCAAAATATCCCAAATTCATATTCAACATTTCATCTATTTTCCAAATTTAGTAAATCTAGAGCCCGGCTAAACATTTGTGCGATATTCGCAATCGAAATACCCAAATCAACATCATATATTGCCTAAACCATAACCTATTTGATACAATAGTAAGGATACCAATATTTCAAGGCGTATCATGCATTGAATAGAAATATAACTACTGTTATCCCCATATATAGCAATTTTAAGTAAACATACACGCATGCATAATAGATTTTGCAAAAATAAGTACAATAATTGAAATAATATTATCAACATGGTTAAAGGGGATGCTTTCCTTGCTGTGGTATCTCAGAGTATGAGAATGGGGGGATCGTCGTAAATTTTGTTTGAAGTATCGATGTCTATTCAAAAAGAGCCGATAGCAGATTAATTATAGAAATAGCATGATTTTATATGAATTTGGAAAAAAAGATTAATTCAATTTGGAGTTCTTGTGCAAAAGTTATTAACGTTTTAATTTGCTTTGGTTTGAAAATTCTAGAAAATAAGAAAAGGATGATGTCAAAAGCATATTTTCTGAGATTTACACTTCTAACAGAGAAAGCGTATTTTCCTCTAAGTTCTTTTGAGATTTACGCTTTCTGATAGGGAAAGCAGATTTTTCACTGAACTAAAAGCGGTTTTTCCTATTTTTTCTATTTTTTGAATTTTATTAACTTACATATGGGTCCTACTTGTCAGTGACTCATAGTTTTATTTTCTTGATTTTTATTTATAAACCAGTGGCGTTCCCACATGTCATAGACTCATTACTTACTTAACTAAATGATTAATTTCTGATTTGATTTAGTCCACTAACAACTGAGGTCCACATGCCAGCCTCTCGGGTTTTAAAACGTGTTTTAAAATCGAGAATAGTATGTGGTCCTACATGTCAGTGACACATACTCCAAATACGATTTGAATTAGATTTCTGTTTATCTTTTCACCCGGTCCCACTTGTCATCGACTCAGTATCTTTAAGCTCTACTAATTAGTGCTAATCACCTCCTAATCACATGGGCCCCACTATCGGTGAGAGAGAGGAGAGAAGTAGGGCACACGCAGCCGAGGGGAAAGGCGAGCTCGCCGACAGCGAGGCAGGATTGGAAAAGCTCGGGGGAGCCCAGGAATGGAAAGGTGGTGTCTTGGTGATGCTACGGGAGATGAAAATGACCGGAGAGATGGATGGAGTTGGCGGCATGACAGCGAGAGGTGTCGGGAAGCTTCGGGTCCGCGACGGCTTTGGCGAAGGAGAGGTCCCTAAGGCTAAAGGAGAAGCGCACTGGACTCAACGAGTCCAGGCGATGCTAACAGAGTAGGTGCGAGGACCTAGGGTCACTGAAGGCGAGCCGACGACATGCAACCGTGGGGGCGCCATGGGTAGCTAAGGGCCGAGGAATGGATGTTAGCGACTCGCCCTTGGCAAAATGATGTGCGCATGAGGATCAGTGTCCGCGCAAAGTGGGCCTCCGTCTTCGCAGCACATCCACGTGAAGTGGGGCTCCGAGATGCAAAGCATGTCCGCACGCGAGGTGAAGCCCATCAGCACGCAGGGTGGGCCTCCGAGCCGTGAAGTCCGTCCATGTGACGTGGGCCTTCAAGCTACGGAGTTTGTCCGCATGCAAGGCGAAGCCTGCCAGCACGCGAAGTGGGCCTCTAAGCTGTGGAGGGCCTTCAGATTCAGGCAACCTAGCTTCCTCCGAGCTGAGCTGAACGAAGCCATACGCCGAGAGCATCGAAGTGTCCCGGAAGCTCTAGGCTCTCAATGAAGCCAAAGCTCGGAGCGAAGCCCATTATGGTGATTCCAGCTCGTCTTCCTTGCGCAACTTTTTGCACGGTCCCCACGAACGGTGCCAACTATTTTGGCAACGAAGCCAAACAGTTGGTATATAATATTCTATCCTTTGGAGACATAGAAATGGAGGAGCTAAAGAATGGCAATCACTTGAGAGAGAGAGAGAGAAGTCCAAATGAGTGAGATCTGGATCTCATATGCCCAAGGGCGGAGCTGGGCCTCGGGCCTCTCGGGCCATGGCCCGAGGCCCAGCAAAAAATACTAGGTAAAAATCAAAAATGAAAACGTAAAATGCAAGCTGCAATGTTAATTTGGGCTGAAATGTACTGGGCCGGCCCGAGGCTAGGGCGTGCGCTGGCTCCGCCCCTGCATATGCCCTCTTGGGCTCTTGATATACAGTTAAGGGATGACTATTACCTATCTTATCCTCTAATAATTACAAAATAGTGAGGGTAAATTGATACATTCTCATATGTACAATATTATGTTCGTGGGCTAACCCTAAGACCCATCATACATGCTTGACAACCCAAGAGATAGTATACCCCATTCTATGGACTTATGCTAAGGCCTCTTAGACCATCCTGATAGCCAAGGGGTTGGGCACCCCACACCATTATGCGCATGCATGCTTGCGTGGTCCAGTCCAACAATGCATGTACATACCCCGCGTGCATCTTAGTCCGCAGCTACGTACGTACGTACGCAGAGAAGGAACAGCATATGTGCTGGGCAATAGTACGTACTACCTCCATTCAACTGTGTCGACAGTGACGTAATATCAGCGGTATATATATGTCCGAACGAAACAAGCTCACGTGACGAACTGTCCCAATGATCGATCGATATCGTTATGTACGTACATGTGTGTCCGACTTGGTCACTTGGATCAGATCTGAGTGTGAGGTCCAGATGAACACATGCATGCATGCATGATCATTCTGCACTTCTGCTGGATATTTCGTTTGATTGAAGCAGCTAGTGTACACAAGTACATGTTTTAATTGATTGCTTACTACTTCTTCAGTGATCGATATGCATGCTCAGAGAACTACTGTTGATCAGAGCATCAGATTTGTCCATCTTGTTTCTTGTTTCACGAGGAGCTAGTAGCAGCATAATTGAAATTGAGGCCCCCCTTACCGTACGTGTATGCAGACAGTCGGGCTATTAGGGAATCTTCCAGGTAGGGTTCCGGTTTGTGACATGGCGCACATAGCTAGGAGGCTTCTTTAAATGCGTGAACCCTGCAGAATTTGTCATCATATGAATGATTTATGTATACTAGGAAGATCACCCGTGCCCGGCTGGCGCGGACATGTAAGCAGGTGGGCCGCGCTTACATGGGCCACCGGGCGTGCATCGCGGCGTGCTAGCGAAGTCGTGCAGGGATGCGAGGAGCCGGGGCCCACTGGACGAGTGGAGGCGCGAGCGAGGCACATGCCCATGAAACACACCGGATGGAAATCGGGCGGGCACGAGCAAAGGCGCGGAGCGATCGGAGGGCTGGCGTCTTTTGGGCAACGTGGCCCTGACGAGGAGGCGCCGATTCCTCCACCTATTAAATTAGGTAATATGTCTGCTGTTGGAGATGGCATTGGCTGATAATGAAGCTAGCTAGAATTCAGGTGCTCAACAAGTGGAAATGCTATGACGCATATATAAATCAGTTTGCTGATCGTATAGCAAGGATGCAAAAGAATCTCTCTCAATGGAAAGCTTGCACTACACATGCCTAGGTTAAATAATTTACTGTTTGAAAATTGAAACATTCAAATGCATGGAGGCATGCAGTGACAAAAGTCAGAAAATGCATGTTCTGGACTTCATCTACAAACGCATTTTGTGTGTGTGTGTGTGTGTGTATATATATATATATATATATATATATATATATATATATATATATATATATATATATATATATATATATATATATATAGGAAGAAGTCCATTCTACCCCTCAAGTATCGATGTGCGGACACCTAACCCCGAAAAAAAACCCGGCCCTTTGACCCTCCTAAGTTGCAAAACCGGATAACGTGCCCCCTCCGGCTGTTTCATACGGTGGTTTTGCTAACGTGGCGTTCGGTCGGGCCGGTTTCGCCACGTCGGCCGCTGCGTGGGCGAGTGTGGGCAAGCTGAGGTGGCAGGGTGAGTGTGGGCAAGCTGGAGATCATGGAGGTGGTAGTTCGATGTCCTCGAGGAGCAGGAGGCATAAGAGTTGCCATTGTGGTCGGTCGCGCAACCATCTTCCCCCCGCCGTGAGGTCCGCCGCCGCTCCCGGAGCTTCGCCGTCGCATGTCTTGTCGCCTGCCGCCCAAGAACCGCTCACTCTCTCGCTCCTACTCCGCCATCGCTGCTTCCTCTTGTGGTTTCGACCGCTTCGCTCCGGCGTCCTCCCTGGCGAGGGCCTCGACACGGCGGGTCTCGCCCGCAATCGCACTCGCCAGAACGGCGGTCGAGAACGGTGGCGGCTCCGGTGAGCACGGCCCAGCGCGCAAGCGGTGGGGCTTTTCACTCACGGTGGTCGGGCCGATTCTTGCCGCTCGATTTTCGAAGCGGTGAGCGATGGTGTCGTGGCGGAAGCGGTGGGGTTTCTTCACTCGCCGGTGGTCGGGCCGATTGCCACCGCCGATCTCCCCGAAGCGTGATTTGCCGGGCGGAGGCGTCGAATGCGGCGGCAACTGACGTCCTTGGCGCCGGCGAGGCAAGACGCGGAGAACACCATGAGGTCGTGGACGGCCTCCTCCGATCGATCCGAGGATGACGATGGCCCCTTACGATTTCGCTGAAGCTCCGTCCCGCTCTTGGACCTGTGAGTACTGCGGTGGTGCCCACCGCCATTCTCGCCGACGCCGCCACCTTCCCGACGACGACGAAGCTGGCCGAGCCGGCCAGATTGGATCAGATCGCGCCCACTTCTTCCTTGGTGCAGCTCGAGGTCCGTGACCGCACCTCGCCACAACGACGGGCTTCACCTCCTTCTTCCGGCCGCCTCTTCACCCGCTCCTCCTCCTAATCGCCGCTCGCCGCCGCCGCGTTACCACGGCAGCCGCCATCAGCAGCCTTGACGATTTAACACTGTCCTCGTGTTCGGCCGCCGGCCGCCCGCTTGGGTGGAGCCTTCTTGGACGAAGACGAGAGCACGGGAGGAGGACGATGTGACGGGACGAGGCAGAGGGCTATAGTGGATGAGTATGTCGGTGGCAAGGGCCTTGGTGGGGCGATCGGTGAGGGCAAAGATGCGCCAGAGGTGGGGGTCACGAGGATGAGGACGCGTTGGAGGGGTCTGGGCGAGGAAGGGGGTGAGGAGGTAGGAGAGCGGAGGGAGAAGAGGAGACCCTCGGGAGCTGGAGCACGACATGGGCGGCGGAGGAGCGGATCACGGTGGGCGGTCTTGGGAGCTCGAAGTTGTATCGCGGCGGGAGGAGGAGGCGGCGGGGCGAGGGTGGGGTCGTTGAGGATGGAGCGGGATCGGTGTGTGGACGGCGCTTGGGTGGGTTGGCCGCCTTCTTCTTGGGGAGCGCGAGAGAGGTGGAGGGTCATGGCGCCCATGGCGGCTGCCGCCAAGCCGACACGACGCAGAAGATGGGGGTAGAAAGTGGCGTCTGGGAGAGAGACCGAGGAAGAAAGAGGGTAGGAGCCGAGTATCGCCACATTGCAATCCAATAATGACCGACGTATAAACCGTCCGACCGGACGCTTACGCCAAGAAACCATCGCACTAAACAAATTGGAGGGTACGTTGTCCGGTTTTGCAACTTCTGTATGTTTACTAAAAAAGATTTATTGCATCGTTAAAAGAGATTTATTACCACATTCATATGACTTTACTGCCATCCTTGCCAACTAGTACAAATAAGTAGACAACCAACTAGGAAATAATCAGTACCTTGTTTTGTACGTGAATGTGTCTTTATCTTGTTTTAGTAATAAATTTTGATTGAAAGCTTCGATTCACGAACAATTTTCACCGGTAGCTTGGTGACGACGAGGGTAACATAATGATATAAGTTTCACAAATAAAAACATCTCTATGCATTTACTAAAATATATTTACTATATCGCTAAAAGAGATTTACTACCGCCTTCACGTGACTATACTGCTCTGTTACAAAAAAGATTTACTGCAACCTCCACATGATTTTATTGCTCTGTTACAAAAAAAAGATTTACTAAAACCTCCATGTGATTTTACTACTCTGTTACAAAAAGATTTACTAAAACATTCACATGACTTTATTGCCATCTTAGTCAACTAGTATAGACAAGTAGACAACCAATAAGTAAACAATCGGTTACTTGTTTTTGTACATGAATGTTTATTTTCTTATTTTCGCAACAACTTTTGATTGGAATCTCTGATTCACGAACGGTTTTCACCGGTAGCTTGGTACGACGAGGATAACAAAATAATATAAATCTCGCACATAAAAAATCTCTCTGTGCGTTTACTAAAAAAGATTTACTGCATCGCTAAAAGAGATTTACTACAACCTCTACATGACTTTACTGCCACATTAGCCAACTACTACAAACAAGTAGACAACCAACTAGCAAACAATCAGTTCCTTGTTTTGTACATGAATGTTTCTTTTCTTGTTTTCACCAATAACTTTTGATTGGAAGCTTCGATTCATGAACAGTTTATACCAGTAGCTTGGTGACGACGAGGGTAACATAATGATATAAGTCTCGCAAATAAAACCTCTCTGTATGTTTACTTAAAAAGATTTACTGCGTCGCTAAAAGAGATTTACTATCGTCTCCACACGACTTTACTGCCATGTTTGCCAACTAGTACAGACAAGTAGACAACCAACTAGGAAACAGCCGGTTCCTTATTTTGTACGTGAATATGTCTTTTTCTTGTTTTAGTAATAACTTTTGATTGGAAGCTCCGATTCACAAACAGTTTTCACCGGTACCTTGGTAACGATAAGGGTAATAGAATGATATAAGTATCGCAAATAAAAACCTCTCTGTGTGTTTACTAAAAAAGATTTACTTTATCGCTAAAAGAGATTTACTACCGCCTCCACATGAATTTACTGCTCTGTTACAAAAAGATTTACTACAATCTCCACATGACTTTGCTGCTTTGTTACAAAAAAGATTTACTAAAACCTTCGTGCAACTTTACTGCTTTGTTACAAAAAGATTTACTAAAATCTCCACATGACTTTATTGCCATCTTAGCCAACTAGTATAGATAAGTAGACAACCAACTATCAAACAATCGGTTACTTGTTTTGTACACGAATATTTCTTTGCTTGTTTTCGCAATAACTTTTGATTGAAAGCTCCGATTCACGAACGGTTTTACCGGTAGCTTGGTGACGATGAGGGTAACAAAATGATACAAGTCTCGCAAATAAGAACATCTATGTACGTTTACTAAAAAATATTTACTGCATCGTTAGAAAAGATTTACTACAACCTCCACATGACTTTACTGCTACCTTAGCCAACTAGTACGGGCAAGTAGACAACTAACTAGCAAACAATCAATTCCTTGTTTTCTACATGAAAGTTGCTCTTCTTGTTTTTGCAAACAACTTTAGATGGAAGCCCTGATTCACAAACGGTTTTTACCGGTAGTTTGGTGACAACAGGGGTGACAGAATAATATAAATGTTGCAAATAAAAACCTCTCTTTGTGTTTACTAAAAACGATTTACTATATCGCTAAAAGAGATTTACCGCCGCCTCCACATGACTTTACTACTATGTTACAAAAAAGATTTAGTGCAACCTTTACTTGACTTTACTACTCTGTTACAAAAAAGATTTACTAAAACCTCCACGTGACTTTACTGCTCTGTTACAAAAAATATTTACTACAACCTCCACTTGACTTTATTGCCATCTAAGCCAACTAGTACAGACAAGTAGACAACCAACTAGCAAACAATTGGTTACTTGTTTTGTACACGAATGTTTCTTTTCTTGTTTTCGCAAGAACTTTTGATTGGAAGCTCCGATTCACGAATGATTTTCTCCGGTAGCTTGGTGACGACGAGGGTAACAGAATGATATAAGCCTCGTAAATAAAAAACTCTCTGAGCATTTACTAAAAATATTTACTGGACTCCACTTGTAGTTTACTGGCACATCCAGCCATGCGCATATGAAACAATCGTAAAAAAAAATAAATACGATGATACGTAAGCGAGTAAAATTGCTATCACAATTACTTTCAACCTCGTTATAGCGCACAATAAATGCGTGACGTCACGCGTGGGAGATTGTGGGTTAGTGGGCCAAAATGGCCTATTCGGTGCTCCGTAAGGGCGGCTCGATCGGTGCGCGGTGGGCTGGCCTGAGCGTAGAATAACTAATTCTACGCTCAGGTGCAAATTATTATAATATATACATACACACATACTAGAATACTTGAATTAGTTGAGATTGGTTGAATTCCATATGTGGAGATATTGATCTAAAAAAGTGGCCGAGAATTGGAAATATATGAGAAGTCTGTATGCAAAGCTCGGCAAGGTCGGCGGTTGTCTCCATCGAATATACTACGACTTGTTATTATGCTACTATCTAGAGTGTTTTCTCCACAATTAGTTTTTTTCAACAGAAAAAAATGAAAAATGAGTAAATAACAAATTTAGCACAATCTCCATGTTACAGTCTGATACCCCTTCTTATGCATAACAACCCTTTGATCGAATCAGAGTTGCGTGATATGGCACGAGCGTGCACGGTATCAAGAACAAGGTAGATGAATCTGTAGAGAACCAAATAACGACGACGAAATAACCACGATCAGAGATATTTGTCAAAGCCGTCCGCAAATTTCTTAAGCATAACCTCAAAAGAGTACAAGGGATTGCGCTCTCTCACAACTCTCCCGAACCTTTTAGGACCCTCGGATCCTTGCTCTATACAAGAATCTAGTGCTAAAGAATAACTTAGCCTCTAATTCTCTCATGCACCCCTTGCTTTGAATAAGTTGGTTTGCGGCTTGTCTTCTCTATGATCACCCCTCATGGCTTTATATAGTGCCCTCAGTTCTCCTCCTAAAGGAAGTAGAAATTCTTTTAACACACTTCTCTAAATCCTAGTTGATTAGGATATGAGTCACCAATACTTAACAATTTTCACCTTAACTCTTATACGTTGAAGTCACTGTACTCCCCCAAGAACTCGCCCCTAGTTGGCTCCACCTTTTTTTTTCCTTTTTTCCTCCAACCTTTGGGAGTGCCCCTGCAACAGGGGCTCATGCACATCACCGCAATGTGCATGTCTGTAGCGTCCCGTTTTCGGATGATAAATAGTAATTGCTATTCTGGTTTTCCGTTCATCGCCATAATTCAAATTAGCAGTTATTTTCAAAAACTTCTAACTTCCGCTAAGCTTGGGTTTGTGTTTCAAACCTTGTAGCAATTCCTGAATTCAAAATTGGATTTGAATTCCTCTTTTCAGATTTGAGCCTCTTCTCAAATTTGCTTCTGCTCAAACTTCAATTCAAAATTCAAATTTGAACGCCGCTTTTGTATTTTTTCCCTTTTGGGCTCGCCCACTTTCCCCGGCTCCGCCCCACCTCCTTTTTCCTTTGGGCCCGACCCATTTCCCTGTTTCTCCTGGCCCAAGCCACCCAGTGACCTCCTTGGCCCAAATTTCCCTTTGCCTCTTCTTCCTCCCCAGCCAAGGCTACAAGACGCCACCCACACTTTGTGCCACTTCATCGCTGCTGCTGTGTGCTCCGCCGCCACCACGCTCCTCTCTGCCTCGCTCGACCGGCTCCACGACCTCCGCAGACAACCGCGACCACAGCCCCCCACCGCCTCACCTCGTCCTTTCCACCGACAACAAGACTGCCACAAGACGCCGCCAGTCCCCCGCACAGACTTCGTCATCGGCCAAGCCTGTCTCCTTCGCTTTGTCTTGTCGCCAAGACGCCTTGGCCCCGCCGCCGCTTTGCCACCTCGGAGCGCCAGCGCCAAGACGCTGTCGCCGTCCTCTTGTCGGCCCGAAGTCAAGCACAAGACGCGAAGCCGCGCCTGCACCCTCGTGCCAAAGCTTTCCCGCTGCCTTTATAAGTTGCCCCTGCCCTTGCTTCCCTACGTCGCTCCCTTGCTCCTAGTAAGTCCTCCCCGCTGAGAAGAGCTGAAGCAAGCCGAGTCCGCCGCGACTCGCTGATTCGCGCCACGCCGCCACCGCCTCACCGCCCGGTGGGCCTCCCCTCGCCGATCAGCGTCACTGCGTGCCCTGCAACCCAAGGATCCCTTCCCCCACCACTCTTCTCCCTCTCTGCCACCGTGGACCTCCATCGCCGCCGCCCCCTACTCTTTCGCCTCGGCCGCCGCCGTCGAACCAACTCGGTCTTCCCTGAGCCGCCCCGACCACCCTTTCGGCTTCCCCACGCCACCGTGCAGGGGTCTGTGGCGCACCGCCGCCTCCGCGCCACTCCACCGCCGTCCGCCATCGTCGTGGAGCCATTGCCGCCCTCTAGCTGCAAGGCCGCCATCGCGCCAGCCCTCTCCTGTCACTTGCCTTCACCCCGGTCGCCGTCCCTGCAAGCGGTTTTGAGCACTCACCCGCCACCATGACCTCGCTCACGGCCGCCACCAGCCTTGAGCCACCGCTGCACCTTCCTCTGCTTTCCCCTTTCTTTTCCTCTGTGAACCGAGGAAGCCCGTGGGAATGAATGGCCAAAGGCCCGCCATCGATGGCCTTGACTCCCATCCTTTGGTCGCTTTGTGGGCGCCTGGTGGTCGGTGCACCACGCGCCTAAGCGCGCCTCAAGACGTGGACGTGGTCCATGCGGTCGCCCCTTAAACCACGCCACTGCGCCGTGGGCCCCTCCCGTCAACCTTTTAGCCCTTTTTCCTGATTTTCTTTAGGGTTTTAATTCCTTCCAACTTCAGAATCCTGCTCTCCTCGTCAGAACCCCAAAAATTATGAAATAAATTTCTAAAAATTTGTTAAATCAAGATCTTGCTAATGGCATAGGACTTGATTAATATGGAGTTCATTTATGTACTCTTGTGTATTTATTTGCTCTTTTTGCCGTTGTGCCTTTTTCCGGTATTGTCGCCCGATTAGGATTTGAAGACGCCAGAGATCCTCAAGTTGATCAAGACCAAGAGTACCAAGAACCCCTTGCCTTTAACCAAGGCGAGTCAATACTTTGACCATATTGATCCTACATTTTATGCAAATTATATTCGTTTAAATTAGCAAAATTGCATGCTTTATTTCTTTATCAACTGTATGTTAAAGCTTAAGGTAGTTAAAAACCCACTTGTTGATTAATTAATTTAATATGCCATCCTTGATAAATTGAATCCATTAATCCTTGTCACCCTAGTAACTATAGGGTAATACTAGTTATAGGTTGTACTTAAGCAACATGCTAGTCTTGCTTAAGTACCGGGGTATTAAATACCCCAATCATCATTTCCTCAAACATAATAATGATTTGGGCAGTCATTGGTGGTCCATTGACGGAAAGGAATGGTTTAAATTGGTTTTACTCCCCAAAAACCCTAATTGCTAGTTCCATCGGGGCGGATGGTGAGGCGGTGGGTGCTCGGGGAGCACGAGGATGGTTGGTTTGTGGAATGAACCGTCTAGATAACCCTAAGGACTTAATCTTGTCACGACCTCCCGTGTTAAACAAGTACAACCACAAGTCTGCAAAGTGCAACTTGGCTTAGTAAAGTTAATGAACCCTGAAAGTCATCTCAATGGAGGGGGTCGAAGATGTACAAGTGGCGGAGATACTCCGGCTTGGAAGGGACACCAAAAAGGTGAAGTTACCAGCGACATGCTAGGCTTAGAAGGGACACGTGTGCCTTTGCTCTTTCCCTTCTTCTTCCTGTGAATTTTACTTTTGCAAGCAATACCTATGGCAACAAATGCTTGATCACCCAAGGATGAAGAATCCGATGGTTTCTTCAAGGACATTGCCTCCAATATATATGTCACTGCCTTGTTGAAGTTGAGAGTATTTTTACCGATGAGAATGATGTCAATATGATGACCATGTCGTTCTCCTCAATTTTCTCATCAACACTAGTCAGCTGTGTGATAAACTTGTCGAAGACATTGAGATGGTCAATGAACCAAGTGTCATCCTCTATGTGCAACCTAAACAGTTGTCACTTTAGCACCCACCGGTTTGTCAACGACTTTGCCATATACTATTCTTCTAAGTTACTCCATAATTTCTTTGACGAATTTTCCTTAATCACCGAGTACTTTACCTCATAGATGGATTGTACTAACAGTCTTCTGCTCCATCACCTTCCATTCTTCATCGGATATCTTTTTCGGTTTGTCCCCTTCAAGATCATCGATTAACCCTTGCTAGACGAGGACATCCTTCACACACATTTTCATACGCAGAAATTTCCTCCGCCATCAAATTTCTCCACTTGATTCTACATCGTAGACATCAATCTTGATTTTGTGTCACCTGACACTTTGCCAACCTTCTCTCATATCGGATTAATCTGGTCTTGGCTCTAATACCACTTGTTACAGTCTGATACACCTTCTTATGCACAATAGCCCCTAGATCGGATCAGAGTTGCGAGATACGGCACGAGCGTGCATGGTATCAAGTACGAAGTAGATGAATCTCGTAGAGAGAATCAAATAATTAACGACGATGAGAGAGAAAGATTTGGCGAAGCCGACGGTAAATTCCTTAAGTACAACCTCAAAAGAGTAGAAGGGATTGTCGCTCTCTCACAACCCTCTCGAACCTTTTAGGACCCTTGAATCCTTACCTTATACAAGAATTTAGTGCTAAAAAATAATCTATCCTCTAATCATCTCGTACACCTTGCTTTGGATGAGTTGGTTTGTGGTTTGTCTTCTCAATGATCACCCCTCGTGACTTTATATAGTCCCCTTAGTTCTCATCCAAAAGGAAATAGAAATTCTAATCCTATTAGAATTCATATAGAAACCCTTATAGCACACTTCTCCATATCCGGTTGATTAGGATAAGAGTAATTGTACTTAACATTTCATTAAATAATTGAGAAAAAACAACGCAAAAGGAAGAAATACCAGAACAATCATCTGATTGTTGACGTGCACATAAAAGCTAGATGAATCAAAAGTAATAATAATGTCACGAAAGAGACTAATCGCGGGCCTACTAGAAAGGCCTCGTGTCTAATCTCATGGCCTTCTAGCTATAGCGCCATCTTTTCATGTGGATGTTTCTTGTTTCTTTGTTTAGTTAAAACAAATCAAGTCATTTTCATTTGGAAAAGTAGCCCAATGATGCCGAAGTGTTGTTTTTCCAGCAGTAAATTTCTACATGTAGAGGAGACTCATACATTGTCTCATCGTAGTAAATTTCTACATGTACAGGAGACTCATACATTGTCTCATCGTGGTCTTCCTCTGGTAATTTCTTCCTGGTAGCTCCTTGTCAGTTCACACAAGCAACTTCAACTTAATTCTTCGGGAATAATTCTTATAATGCCACCTGTCAACTTTCATATGAGGAATTTTTCTGTGTTACAAAAATCGCAAAGAAATAAGCACTTGTTTTAAAGTTATCTTCTACTCAACTATTTACAATCAATATATATGCATGGTTAAGATCAGATGTGCTTTCAGATTGTTGAAACAAATGGAAGTAAATATAGATCTGCAGGGACAACTAATTCCAGGTCTAAGTAGAGAGCATATATACAACCGGAGACAGCTTCTTTGCCGAGTGCCTCAGGCACTCGGCACAGGCCGATATACACTCGGCAAAGGCTTTGCCGAGTGCTACACTCGACAAAAGGCGCTCGATAAGCAGTTTATCGGCAAAGACCCTTTGCCGAAAGTGCACTATCGGGCACTTTCGGCAAAGGCTTTGCCAGTGCTAATCTAACACTCGGCAAAGAAAAGTCGCCGTGACGGCGGCGCGCCACGTGGCGACATCTTTGCCGAGTGTCAAGGTCAAGCACTCGGCAAGGTCTCGCTTTGCCGAGTGCCATTGAATCAAACACTCGGCAAGGTGGCGTCGTGCCGAAAGTGCCACCGGAGGACACTCGGCAAGCAGGCCATCTTTGCCGAGTGCGGCCCGTGGCACTCGGCAAATCTGTGATGTTTGCGAGTGCAATGGCCTTTGCACTCGGCAAAGCATGGTCACTTTGCCGAGTGTCATGGCCATTGCACTCGGCAAAGTGACTGAAAACAGCCCTTTTTAGTTGTTTTTACATCCCATCCAAACAAACAGAAGATATATATATATATATATAACAAACATCATCAACATCACATATATATCATCAACAGCACATATATATCACCAACACCACATATATATCACAAACGTCACATGTCTCACAATATATCACAAATAACTTCACAAGTAATCCAAGTGCTCCATCATCTACAACCATAATTGCAAATAGAAGTACCATTAACAACCACAAGTAGTATCACCAAGATGGCCAATGAGGACCGATTTGGTGAAGGATTCACTGAAGCATGAGGATCGTTCGATCCCGCCGATTGATTCTGCACAAAGGAGAAGAGATTGCATGTGTGAGACAAGATAAATATATACCATACATGAATAAAACTTTCATACTCCACTAGGTTTGACCGTAAGCATGAACATACAAACTAAAACATTTATACTCACAGGAGTAGAATAGTGAGGAGGTGGAGGTGGAGCGAATAGCGAAGGTGGCGGAGCTACACCCGTGTGGCGCCAAGACTTTGCATGTCTTGAAGAATCTCCGCCATCCTCATTGCTCGGCCTCCCGCTCGGCCTCCACCCTCTCCATCTTCGCTTTGCATCTGCTCCGTATCCTCCTCTCTTGTTCGGTGGGCCTACAATATATTCACCCCAATGTTACAATAATGCAAAGGAAAGGTATGAAAAAAACCAATGAGCGATGAATAAACCGGGAATAACCTCGAGTGCCTCCACCGGTGGTGTGAAGTGTCCGCTTAGGAGTCGTATGGCGGGCTCGTGCTCGTCTTTGCTTGCTCGAATCTGGGAGGCCGGGAGTAGCGGCCGAGTCGATTGCCGTCGCCAATCTGATGTCGCCCATGCTTCTTGCCTCCTCCACCCTCATGGCGACTTCTCCATCAAGGTCCTCGGTGCTCGGATCGTACTCGGCCCATGGACCTCCTTGCCATCGATGTGTACTCACTAAAGGCGGTTGTGGGCGGTCGCATTCTTTGTGCGCCTCGGGCCCGTCCTCCGGGTTGTAGTCGGCGTCGGACGTCGCCTTGCCCTTGTGGGCCATAGCAAATGCCTTGAAGATGGAGCAAAGTGGCCACCATGTGGCGCCCATTGCGAGAAAAACGACAAGATGATTAGAAATCATGCGAAATTGGCGTTAGAATAAATAAATGAATTCGCGTACCCATGTTTACTGCGTATCCGCCGAGGTTGCGGCTACCTTGATGGTGTGCTACACGGCATCATCAAGCGCCGCTCGGCACAAGTTGTGCGTCTCCTCCACTCGCGTGAGCACCACTTGTGCACCATCTGTTCAAAGCCTTTGGGGATCTTGGCGCACCAATAAGGAATCATCTCTGAGCCATCAAGTACATGACATATCGGAAGATGAAATTAAGCCTACTTAATCTCAAAAGGAATCGATATTAATGTTACGTATTTACACAGAGTCTTGGTCGGTCGATGTCATGGTTCTTGCGTCCCTTTTGGTGACCTTCGTTCCAAGGGCGGTCCGTGGTAAGTTCTGACGGCTGGATCGGCGCCTCGTAATGCATGTCCACGACGAGTTTTTGCGACATTTGGTAGCCACCGCATCATACTGGCCTCATGTCGATCACGGCATCTAAAGAAATCCGCATACAAACACGATGTATCCATTCATTATTTCAAGAATGTCCAATGAATCGATGTATTGAGCAATGTAGTGCGAGGAAGACTTACCTGACTCTCTTGCTTCACCGCTCCGCCTTGTTGTTGAATACCTGCGGGCCGATCTGCTGACATCGGGCGGGCGTAGTGGTCAAGCGAGTAGGCGGCCCGTCACTCCGGCGTACTCAACCAGCCAGGAAGTGCTCCTTGCACTGAAGACCGAGGATGCCATTGACTTGGCGTGTGTGAGCACCTCCACTCGCCCAATCGTCGATTCTGCCCAAGTGATTAAGAAAAATTATTAAATTCTATTTTGATTTTCAACATATCATATAAAGTAGTGATAACATCTAAAGTTACTTACTTTTCCCCCTCGGGTCGAATCAGCGGGCGTCTCTCACGAGGTATCGGTCGCTGAGGGAGGCTCGCGGGACCTCGCAAGTAGACACTCGACGAACTAGAGGAAGCGGAACCCCCTGCTGTCGCCTCCTCCTCGGCGTCCTCCTGCGCCTCCTCGTCGTCCTCCTGCGCATCCTCCTACGCCTCCTCATCGTCCTTCTGTGCGTCCTCCTGCGCCTCCTCGGCGTCCTCTTGGGGCACCTGCTCCTCCTCCTCCTCCTCCACGCTTGGCAGGCGGCGGCGGCGACTCCCTCCTGCTGTTGCTCCTCCTCCTACTCTCCCCGGTTCAGCGGTCCTTGTCCTTCGGTACAAGGGCGTTAGCTTCCTCATCCCACCACCCACCATCTTTGTTCAATCACGCAATTAAAAAGAGTAAACCAATAAGCACGAGATAAACAAGAAGTACTTAGAAAGAGATGCAAAATAAACAAAAGCGTAATTACAAAATAACATAGTATTACATGTATTAGAAATAATCTTCATGATCGGGATTAAATTTGGATCATAAGTCTCATCATCACTATCAATCATGTCGAAATAATCAACACTATCCGAATGAGCAATGTTGCCATTGTCATTGTCTAAATATGTCGCTCAAGCATTTGAAAGTCCTTCACATTTTGCACCTCATCTCCGGCGTCCTCTTCAATAACCGTTTCATTGTCTACTTCCATTCCGATCGCTTCGGTTAAGTCTATCTCAAACCTCCTTCTAGTCCCTCTTCTTGAAAGAACTCTCCGTCATATGTGTTTTGGTCTAAGTTGTAATCTTCATCGTTTGGGACGGGCACTTTCCGTGTGGCGATACCACATGCACAATATCCCAACCCTTAAGATGCCTTATGGTTTGACACGCATATGGGAGATAATAAACTTGTGTGGCTGTTGGGCCACAATATAGGCTATCGTCTCTGGTAAGACGGAATCTGTCAATTTCGACTAGCCCAAGATTAGAATATGTCCGTCTCGTTACTTGAGGATCAAACCAATGGCATTTGAATATGGCGGGATTAAAAGGTTTGGAACCATGAAACTTGAGTTAGTATATTTCTTCAATTCTTCCATAATACTCGACCTCATCAGCAGGCGTAAAAACTCGGAACTTGTGGTTCTTGATTGGGCGACTACGCTCGTAGCTTGTTGTGCGAAAAGCGATATCCATTCACGTCATAACGAGAAAATGACTGACCCTATAGGCAAAGCTATCGGCAACTTTGTCTCAACTCGGCACACATAGGCGCATCCCTCACGGCCTGCAAGCTCAAGCGAGATACATCGTTATATTATTCGCGCGTCACGAGTAACTTGGAATGTCAAACTAAGTCTGAGCTAAATTAGACAGTACCTTCCGTTTGAACCAAGAAATGAAATCGGGCATTCCATTTCCGCACACATCTAAGAAGGGTATCTACTGCTGTGGGGTAGGATCCTTGATTGGCCTTGAAATTCATGAAGAAATTCCTGTACCAGCGAGAAACAAGGGGTTGGATGCGAGAATAGTGGCGGTGTATTTAACAAGTTCGTTGAGAACTTCTTGCATGTCTGGTGCCACTTCGTCAAGGTTGGTCAACACGTATAGCATGATATGGTGCCACTCTTCATGATTCAAGGTCTTTGGGAATTCGATGCACTTGCGCTTCGAGTTGCCCTCGGAAAAGTGAGGTTCGATTCATTTTCGCGACATTATAGCGAGGGGTGGATTATGCACGCTAGGGAGGTTGTTACCATAGTATGTTGTTGTGAAGTTCGCCACCTCCTCCAGAATGTATGCCTCTGCAATGGAAGCCTCGATTTTGCATTTATTTCTACATTTCTTTCGAAGAACCTTTAGACATCTCTCGATTGGATAGCACCAACGGCCCTGCACGGGCCCCCCCATTCGTGCCTCGTACGGGAGGTGCAAAATCAAATGCTGCATCGGATTGAAGAAGCGGGTGGAAAGATCTTCTCCAACTTCTGAGCAACACGGTGCCATTCTTTCCAAGTCGGCAATCACGGTCAGAGATAACTCCTTGGCACAAAAGTGGCGAAAGAAATAGCTCAACTCTGCGGCACTAGCCGGACATGCTCGGGGACATAGCCTCGAACCATCGTAGGAAGAAGCCACTCAATCCATATGTGGTAGTCATGACTCTTCATCCCTAAGACTCGCATAGTAGATAAGTTCACTCCCCTCCTCGGATTAATTGCATACCCATCGAGGGAACATTAACGTCTGGATCCATTCTAGTACTTCCCTCCTTTGGGGCTTGCTCAAGACAAAATCGGCCTTAGGCCTTCTCCATGTCTTCTTGCGACTAGGAGGCTTCATATGTTGGTTTGGTCTATCGCATATCGTTGCGGATCCACTCTAGCCTTAACGTTGTCCTTTGACTTGTCATTAATGTCCATGATTGTTGCCCAAAGTGCCTCGGCAACATTCTTTTCGATGTGCATTACATCAATGTTGTGTGGAAGGAGAAGGTCATCAAAATAGGGGCCGAGTCAAGCCCGACTTATGAGTCCACATATGTTGCTCACCATATCCCACAAAACCACCTTCGGATTGACCACAAGACCATCTATCATTCACGAACCGCGGCACCGGTCATTATCGGTGGTGCGAGTGCATCCTCGACACCTTTCGTAAAGTTCTTGATGTCTCGTCGAATGCATGGTCAAGAGGAGGAATTGCCGATGTTTGTCGAGCGATGAATACTTGCCACCCATACGCAACCAAATGAACCTCAGACCTTCCTTGCATCTTGGGCATGGGAACTTCAAGTGAACACACGGTATGAGAATATCCCACTCCCGAGGAAGTCATGCGAGGAGTAGTGGTACCAAACATGCATTTTGAAGTTTTTCTTTGTAGCTCGATCGTATGTCCATACCCTTCCTCCCAAGCACGGACCAATTCATCAATCACAGGCTCCATGAACACACCCATATTATTCCCGGGTGTCCGGGAATTATCAGCGACAAGAATCGTTACGTCGTTGAAAGCATCTGTGGGGGAGATTGAGGGGATAACGAACACGGGCCAACATGTGTATGGGGCAGCCATCATTCCATAAGTTGAACCCATCTGTTGCCGGTATAACCACGTACATTCTGAGCCTCTTTAGCTTTCTCATGATGAATGCCATCAAAGTGGGTCCATGCTTCACCATCGGATGCATGTACCATCTGTCGAGATTGTATCGTTTGCCATTTTTGTGCCATGTCATACATTTAGCGGATTCCTCGGTCATGTATAGCCGTTGTATCCTCGGTATGAGCGGAAGGTCTTAGTAGGATTGTCACGGGAATGTCAAAGCGCCTCTTTGGCCATCACCGAATCTACCTCCGAGAACCTAGATGATTTACACTTTGGGCCGTACTTTGCT
The DNA here is from genome assembly GCA_036346405.1 of Phyllostachys edulis. NCBI lineage: Eukaryota > Viridiplantae > Streptophyta > Magnoliopsida > Poales > Poaceae > Phyllostachys > Phyllostachys edulis. Next base: position 13,122,276 of record CM070546.1, on the reverse strand, counting down.
TCCACGTATTCGTTCCTAAATAGGGCGCACCCGCCGGGCAAGCATGTATCTGCTCATACGGCATCTTAAGTGCGAAGGAGTTTACGTGACTCGTGCATGCTCTTTGGCGAAGGTGACCCTCCGAGCGGTACGCCAATAGCGTCAACATACCATCGAAGGCGTCTCGACTCGAGCTATCTTTGGGACTTTAACGCCATTATCGTCCAATGGCATCGGTTGAGAAACCTTTATGCGGCGTGAAGGGGTTTACGTCGCGGCAAACATGTAAATAAACGCCTTTGCGGTTGCCTCGGCTCCTCCTCCGTCGTCCTTGATGACGTGCCTCGTGATAGTCATTTAACATATACGCTACCGGCATCGACATCATAATCCTCGTAGCGTGGTCTCACCACCTCCTCTCTCATCTGATCGGCTTCACCATGGTAGACCCACGGGTATAGTCTGCCAGTAAATCCATTCTTCAAAGATGTTCCCCATGACCTTCTTCGTTTGTCTTTTCTGTTTGCACATTTCTTTGCGGGGAATGACAAATTTTACTCGCTCCTTTAGCGGCCACGCCAAATGCCCGTTCAAGAAAGCATCGGTCTTGTCGATCCATTCATTGGTGACTGACCACGACTTGCGCGGCGTGTACATCCACTCACGGTCCTCCATCCTCTAACATATATAGCGGCGAGTAATATAAACATCAATTGCATCTACGGCGTTCCTACTATCTAATAGGTGAGGATAGGTCCTAATCCTGCGAGGATCCGTAGATGAGGTTAGTTTCCATGCTCTACTCCTATTGAGGCAAATTTCAGCGGCACCTCCCATTTGTTCTCCAAATACCGTCTGCCGAGGAGAGTGTGTATCGAAGAACAACGAGGAGATGATGCGAAACTGTCTCGGATCGAGCGAACCATGAAACTAACCCCCATCCGCTGGCTGTCAAAAAGCGTGGACAATTGAAGCAGAATCACGGTTTTAGATATGGAAATATCGCATATTTCCAACCGTATCTCTTCGAGCGGGAGAACGCCTAAGCGGGATTCGTGATCTCGACCATGATACGGAAGAGGGTTATACCTAGGGTGGCGGTGGAGTCGGGCTAAGCGGGGCCGTGGCGGTCGGTCTTGATGGCGAGACCACGGTGCGAGCGGAACCAGCGGCGAGGAAAGCGTCGGGGTCGCCGAGGTACTCGGCGCCGCTCCGTGGCTCTTCTCTGCAAAAAAAACATAAAGCTGTCAATACAAAATTTGGCGACACCTCCCTGCGGTGAGGTTTCCAAAACTGCAAGAAAACCAGCGGCACGATGGCCGACATGCACATATATATGAGCGCACGATGGCCGACATGCACAAGATTATATCCAACCACATATATATAACAATGTCACAACCACTCCTCGACTACTTAGACTACCACCTTTGCTACTCTACCACTACTACTACCGCAACTATTAGTAATACTCGGCGGCAGCAGTATGGCATACCTAGTGGGCGTCGTGAGGCGGCGGTGGTGAAGGGCAGGCGCCGGTGGACAAAGCGGCGGTTGAAGCGTCGGGGGCGTGCAGCTGGTGGCCAGGCGCCTCCTCCTCCTCCTCCTCCTTCTTCCTCCTTCCTCCTTCTTCCTCCTCCTCCTTCCCTTCCTCCTTCTTCCTCTCTCCTCCTCCTCCTCTCTTTCTCCTCCTCCTCTGGGTGTGTTGCCTTGGCCTTGGCCTTGGCCAGAGCGTCTGTGTGCCTGTGTGTGTGTGTGTGGAAGTGTGTGTGGAATTTGCCAGCAGTGTGTGTGTGTGTGTGTGCAGTGTGCGTGTGTGTGTGTGTGTGTGGGCAGTGGCATGCAGGGTTATCCCCCTTCTTAAAGTGCCCCGTCGGGCTCGGCAAGAAATTTTTAAAAATTTAAAATTCTTTGCAGTGTCTTCTCATGACACTTTCGGCAAAACTCCTTCTTGAGTGTCTTCTCGACACTTTCGGCAAAAACTTCCTTCTTAGAGTGTCATTTTTGACACTCGGCAAACCATAACCACTTTTTACCTCAAACTTTTTGCGGTCCTCATACAATACCTAGTACTCCATGTTCCAATGTGGCACATTTCTCGGACTTGTTCTATATTTCTTTAATTTATTTCAATTGATTGAATTTTCTTGGATAATTCAAATTATAACTGCTAGTCATTCGAATAATGAAAAAAAATGAATGGAAAAATGATATTCATGTTATTTAGTATAATGTGAGGCCGTAACGAGGAGCAGACCACCAATTTGAACATCATGTTCACAAAACATGACCACGAACTTCTTGATCGAGTTGTTTTTAAATTGTATAAAAAGCAAGCGAAGTCAGAAAATCATGAAACTTGTCAAGATGTCATGATATCATATGTGGAGGCTGTGATAAAAATTTGAGAAGGTTTTGTGCAAGTTGTCACGTCTGATGCTTGCAAGCAGAAGAATCTCAGAAGAAGTTGTCACGTATCATTTTTTTTCATTATTTGACAAGCGCTATAATTTGAATTATCCAAGAAAATTCTATTAATTGAAATAAATTAAAGAAATATAGAAAAAGTCCGAGAAATGTGCCACATTGAACATGGAGTACAAGGTATTGTAATCAGAAAAAAGTTTGAGGTCAAAAGTGAAAAAAATATGGTTTCTTAGAGTGTCAAAAATGACACTTTAAGAAAGGAGCTCTTTGCCGAAAGTGTCAGAGAAGACACTCTACAAAGGGTTAACGGCAGTGCGGCCGATTATGAGTGGTGCCCTTTGTGAGTGTTACGGTTTGTCAGGTGCGGGCACTCGGCAAACTGATCTTCTTAGAGTGTAATTTTTTTGAAAGTGCGGCAGACTCGACAAACTATCTCTTTCCGAGTGCGGATGTTTGCCGAGTTCTTTCTATCGGCACTCGGCAAATAGCCTATTCTTAGAGTGCCGATAAAAAGCACTCGGCAAAGTCTGGGACACTCGGCAAAGAAGCCGTCTCTGGTAGTATTGATATGTACAACTGAAGCTAGCAAATTGCTAAATGAAATAGCTAGGCGTGTGTCCGTATGTGCGAATGGTAACAGAGAGAGAGAGAGAGAGAGAGAGAGAGAGGAGATCGATACGGAGCGTGGGCCTAGAACTAGAAGAGATTTAATTTGAGGTTGGATTGGTGCAACATGTACGTGTCGACTCTGCTTGCACCCCAACTTGTTTGTCATGGATCGCCCGTAATTAATGTAAAAAAGGTCCTGCTGAGACACACATTGTGTGAGCTAGATATCGCTAGTGGTCTCGATCAAAGGATCCATCTTAACGAGAGAGATCCAAACAAAATGGAGGTTTTTTTTTTTGCAAAATAGGAACTCATGCATAGGGATGGCAATGGCCTCATTACCCGTTCCCCGATGGGGAATTCATCCATTAGGGGTCAAGGTTGGGGGGTATTTCTTCCCCCACGGAGATGCTAATATGTCAATACAATTCCCCATCGGGTGAAGCGGGGCCAGGGCCATTCACCAACTCCCCATCCCCACTACCCGCATGGCCCCCCGATAACCCTATGACATGTGTGAGTGTTTGCATGTTTATTTGATTGGGAGTTGGGACATCATCTTTAAGAATATTGTTGGAATTCTTTATTTGGAATACTGATACGCACTGTTTAAATCATTTAGAACACTGATTATGTCGTCTCTATGTGTGTCTGTGTAGGAGAGATTGATGATCCAATTTTCGGGTCTGGGTCCCTGTGGGGCCCCGATAACCCGACGGGGACGGGGAATGGGGATTTTTCCTTCTCGGGGACGGGGATGTTCCACTACTCCCCGCTGGGGAATGGCCCTATTGCCATCCCTACTCACGCATATGGATCGAGGGATTGGGATCCTCTGCATTGAAGTGCAAGGCCTTATGAGCAATGTCTACCGTTTGATCATGAAGGACCATGTGAGAGGGTCCTGGATTATGTTGTGATGAACCATTGCAATTTGGGAAGGTCGAAAAATTGATTTGCAAATTTATCAGAGTTTATAGGTTGCATGAGACATGTTGCTGCTAACGTAGATCAAGTTGTAAAGAACTTGTGCCCGGAAATGATTTCTTTGTCTTTGGATGTGCAGGGTCGCTTGGAGTCAACCACGGTCAACGGCAAGAATCGAGGCTAAGCTAATGGAGGAGTTGAGGCCCAGAATGATCGAGGATGCCGGGTGAGGTGGCACTCCTACAAAAAGGCTAATACTGGACGCCTCATCACAGACGGTTGACCAAAACCGTTTGTATTACATGCAATCGCAGATGGTTTTGGTTTAGAGACCGTCTGTGTTACTGGCTGTGCTAAAAACCGTCTGTGAAGAGGTAATATCACAGACGGTTCATAGCTAAAACCGTCTGTGATAATACTACATATCACAGATGGTTTCAACAAAGAACCGTCTGTGAAACATCACAGACGGTTCTTAACAATAACCGTCGTGATATTACCACATATCACGAGCGGTTTTATTATAACCATACGTGATAATATCGCTCTGACTCCACGGTGAGTTTCTTAAATCGCCGTCGTCTGTTCGCCGCCATCCGCCGGCTCCCGATCGTCTCTTTGTCGCATCGATCCGCTTTAGCTCCCGATCGTCTCTTCGTCTCACCTCGAATTTATTCCTTGTTTTATAAAAAGGATCATCCGTCATCCAAGATGATTATCCCCACATATTTATAAATAAAAAACGAAATGGTTTGCCTCTTCCTTATCGCGGCATTGATGGCCTTCTGGCCGCACTATACAAGCACCTCTCTCGGTGTCGTTGAACCGTCTTTGCGGAAGAACACCATTTGATCAGCAGTGTCTTCACTCCTCTGCCGGCGGAGAATTTGCGGGCGGTGGGCCACCTTCCGCCGATCCTCCTCCGCCGTGTCTTAGGGTGATCTCCACTTCGGCGAGTTTACAGCGTCATCGGCGTAGTCCTCCAAAACGGCGTTGCCGTCTCCAAGAAGCGTCTTGTCACTTGGGCTAGCATGTCGGAAGCGGCGCCAAAGTCGACGGGCGAGACCCCTCAAGCAAGGGAAGAGAGCCTATGGGCTCAATTCTTCTTAGTTCAACGATTCGAGGTCTTGAGAGACACTTCAACGAAGTCGTCGTGGTGGGCGCATTTTCGAGCTTCATTTGTTGATGATCAAGAACCGTCCGATGCCGGACGCTATCGCCTATGAAGTATTGAAGATGGAGATAGCACCTACCTCCGCCACTAGAAAAACTTTGTTTATTTATAGGTTTCTACTTTTTTTAATCTTTTTGTAGCGGTAGCCACATTTGTTTGGCCATATATATGAAAATTCCAAAATGAAAAAAAAAAAAGTTTGGAGGTGAAGTTACTATATTAATTATATGTTGAATTATTGCTATATATATATATCGAGAGGCGGTTTTGTCGAAAAACAAAATCTAGTTTGGAGGTGAAGTTACAATTAATATTAATTATATCGAGAGATGGTTTAGTGGAACAAATTAATTATATATATATATATATATATATATATATATATTAAAGCAAATTTTCAGCGATATTTAAATGACAAAATTGACATATAAACATGTAATTTCTTCATGTCATGTAAGTGTATATACAAGATAAATATACTTGAGAAAAAACCATATCATAAGCGGTTCCATAATGGAACCGTGGGTGATATCTCTATATCACCGGCGGTTCCATTATGGAACCGTGCGTGATAATATCACTAACGGTTCCATAATAGAACCGTCTATGATAAATCTCTTTATTAGTACCACCGGCCGCTAGGGTTTGCGCTTCGCCCTAACTCTCGTCACTCCCGGCTCGCTTAGGGTTTGCGCCGCCCTAACTTCGTCCTTGCCCGGCTCATTTACTCCATTCCCTTCCCACCTCGGCGCCCTGCTCGACCTCGTCGCCGTCGCCGCGGTTGCGACACCGCTCTGCTGCTGAAACACTCGACGATAGTAGTGTCTTACAGTAATGTCGGTCGTGCCACAACTACGGTGGCGCCGCCACCCAAGCTTGGGCTTGGCCGCGTGTCGCTGCGTCGCCATGGCTTGGTTCTCTGCTTGGCCTCCTGGCGCTCGGGCCTGGCGGTCTTTGCTTTCCCCATCCTCCTCTATTCTCCTCTAGATCTGTTAGCTTAATGTCTTGTGTTGAGTTTGATTTTTATGCTTGAGCCTTAAGTTGTGTCTGATGTTTGTGTGATTTATGCAAGGTGAAGGAGATGGATGAGGGTTGTCTTTGGTGGTGGGGTCGCATGCCGTGGTTGCGCTATCTTGAGGTATCACCCTACCTTACTCCTCTCTGTCTCTACCCCTTGCTCTGTGATGAAAATGGCTAGTGCTTTCTGCTGCTGAGGGCTACTCTTGGTGTGGTGGCGAGTTTGGACACCCTTGGTCTTCTTGTCTTCTTTGTTGAAGCGCTCAATGATGTTAATAGTCTTATGCTAAAATTGAATTGATAATTAGTTCATATTAATAGTCCCTTTCTCTGTGATGTAATGATGTTAATAGTCTTATCTGAAATTGAAGTGATAATTAGTTCATATTAATAGTCCCTTGCTCTGTGATGTAATGATGTTAATAGTCTTATCTTTGAAATTGAATTGATAATTAGTTCATATTAATAGTCCCCTTGCTCGTGATATAAAGCGAGGGCTATTGGTGTATGTGCATTCTATGCATCTTGCTTAGTTCATCTTTGTGGGTTCGGATGGGGCTTGATATGTTATGACTTATTGGGTTGTTGATATGTATCATTTGTTGATATGTTATATTGTTATGAGTTATGACTTATTCGAAGTGTCAAGTGTTATGCGCTATTGATAGTGGGAACTTGCTTGGTGAACCATGAATACATTGATATGTATGATTGATGATTTACAAAAATAGATGTATAAAATGTGTGATATGTATGTTATGACTTATTTGTCGATTTGTCATTTTGTCAAGATGTCATCTGTTGCTTCTCGCCATTCATTTCATATTTATGCGTATGCTTGTGTTCATGCGAGTCAAGTTCTCCTATCTTGCGTCCTAGATGCGTCGTCCTACCATTCTATTCCTAATCTCTTCTCTATAAAGTCTCCAGCGGTGGTGCTTGTGCCTTTAAAACGGCATTATATATATATATATATATATATATATATATATATATATATATATATATATATATATATATATATATATATATATATATATATATATATATGTATTGTTACGAGTCCTCGGCCACTTTAGAAGTCGTGTCCACATGACATGAGGAAGAGGCATCATGACAACGATTAGCAACCTCATTGAGCCCTGACAAATTTAAAAAATCATTGATTTGAAGCGTCGGGACATCTAATTACTTGGTTGTTAATACATGATGCCACTTCGATCATGATACCTACAGCGTTAAGAAAGTGGCGTGGGGACTAGGTACAATAGAAAATAGGAATATATATATATATATATATATATATGATGCCGGTTTAAAGGCACAAACAAATAACGCTGGTGGTTTTATAGAGAAGAGTCATCACAGCGGTTTGTGGTCAAACCGCTCTGTGATATATAGTCATCACTGAGGCGGTTTGTGGCTAAAACCGTCATGATATATAGTCATCATGCAGAGCGATTTGTGCATTGAAACCGTTTGTGGTAGTATGCATCACGAGCGGTTTGAAAACCGCTGCGATGACCTCATGCATCACTGACCCATAAACTCAGACGACTCAAGAAACCGTCTGTGGTGACGTTTTTGAACCGTCTGTGAAGGCCTTTTCTGTGGTAGTGTGGTGATCTCAAGGATAGCATGAGAAAGACGGGAAATGTTGAAGGGAAGTTCGAACGGCGGGATTGCACCATGTGACTTGGTCGGTCCAAGTGAGGCATGGTCCGATGGAACCAGAACAGGAGAGACTTGCCGACGCGCGGCAAGCCAATGGTGCATCTACACGTGGCAAGCATGGCGATTGCTTGCAATGGATGGAGAAGACCGGGTCAAGGAATGGTATTTTGGTAGTTTGACTAAAATACCGAAAACTGTTTCGGTAGAAAACCACGACGCTTGAGCGGCCTTTGGAAAGGCGGTTTAGGTTATGGAGAAGCTGGTATGTAAAACCCTTATCCTCAAGTAGCAATACATCAACATTTGTTCATCTCTATGAATATCTTTTGTGTTGATTGATTTGCTCTTGATTTGGTTGGTTTTTCCCTATCTCTCTTCCCTTCTTGATCTTGCTGTGCTAAGGATGTATAAGAGATGGAGATAACATCTGAAAATCAATCTCCACCCATCTAGGCACTTTCATGGCAAGTTCATGAAGAAACCTGGTTTTTGCTCTCTTTGGTCTCTCCGAGTGATTTCTTGATTCAGCTATTTTTGCCTCGATTTCTTTGGTGTTCTTGCTTTATGTGATATGTGGGAACATATCTAGAGCTATCTTGGCCATCATCCATCCACGAGCAAGTCATATTCACTATTTTCGATTTTTGCCCCGTTTTTGTGCAACTTTCACTCAAACAGGAAAATATCATAACTTTGGGAATGATTTTCTTAATTGATAATTAGAATAGGTTCCTGACATCCTAGAGAGGGTGCATACCAAATTTCAAGTGATTTGGAGCTTTGTATTGAGAGTTAGCTCATTTTTAAGTTTTGACCCAGTTTTGGTGCAACAGAGCTTCATGAACCGAAAGATCCTATTTATCTTAAGTTCTTTCAATATGTTTGGTTGGGATAGGTTCTTAAGGTCATGACCCAGCCTTGGTTCAAGTTTCAAGTCTTTTGGATCTATGAATCAAAAGTTACATGGATTTTCGGATTTGAAATAGTGCTGCTTTTGCATTGTTCACGATCTGAAATTACTGTAGCAAATTGATGTTCAGATTTTTTTATTTTTGATCTTCATAGCTATTGGAGTGAAGAGTAGGTGAATATTTGGGGGAAATTTGAAGCCACTATTCACCGAACCCCTCTGTTGCCATACCAGCCGTCCTACAGATCAAAAATAAAGAGCAATAGAATAACTACAGTGTTTTACGCCGTGCCAAAATTACTATATAAAATATTTCGCTGTTGCTACAGTATTCACGTGCAGCCACATGGTGCAACTCTTGTCCTCGAAAAACATTGTTTGTACTGTTGCTCTGCGGTATGCGTACGGCAGAGGGTCCGGATCATGGATCGAGAGGTCACGGGCTCACTTGACTCCGCCAGTCACGTCCGTGGCTTCCTGCACGCGCAGCTAGCATCACAAACTAGCCCTGTTAAGATGCATCTTTTTGTTCTAGTTTGTGCCTAGCTAGCTATAGTTTGTTCTTCTCACTTTGTGAGCTAGCTAGTAAGTAGAGTTCAGAGTTCAGAGAACATGACAGGAAGAAGAAGAAGAAGAAGAAGAAGAAGAAAGATGCAACACAGCGAGCCCTACGTGCCTCTCTTTTTGAGATCAAAGTTCAAACGGTGCGTCTTATGCTCTGTCACGAGGGATAGCTTCTTCTTAGGCTCTTGGTCTAGGCATACGCATGAGCTTGTAAGAAACTACTACGGGCCTGGTGCAGTCCGAGAGAGGGGCAGATGGCTTCCATGGATTGGGAGCACATTAGAGATGTAAATTTTGTCATTTCGAACGTAAAGAAAGCTACGTTTGCTATTTTATATCAAAAAGATATTAAATGAGCAAAAAAACTCCATATGTGAGTAGGTTAAAAACTACCCAACCATCTCATCCGTGCTTAAAGCTGGCTTTGGTAGGTCCGACTTATGTACGCGGCCAATGACATCATATGTCGCTTTTTGTCGAATTCCTGCAACTTGCTAATCTGCCATTTCTACTTTCTACCATGAACAGTCCCTGTGTTGGACGCTTCGATCAATTCAGAAGTGTAAAGTAAATTTGTCTACTTTACACCAGTTGCAAAAGGGTACCTATCATCCTATCATGTATGCAATGTGATGATCTATTCTAACAAGACTAACATCGTACGCACGTACTGATGACGTACATTCTTTTATGATCCATGCTGTATCATTTCCTAGGCACAAGGCATATCCATAGATCAATCGAAGCATCTGGTCATCTCCACTTCACTTTGCTGATCAACATCACAGCATGATTCATCAGGGATATACAGTGTCAGAAAAATTAGGCCAGGTATACAGTTGTACAGTTTTAGTTCCTGCAGGACTAAATCCTGACCATGCTTTGCGCTTTCCCTTTTCTGCGTTGCCTGTAGGTCCTTTCTGGCAAATGTGGCAGTGGAAAGGAATGTCACAGAAGCATCGCACTGCCATCTCCAGACACCAAACAGTGTGCCTTCATGCATCCATATGTAGTACCCACGCCGGCCGCCACAAGCATGCAGATTAAAGGAGGAATCCAAGAGAAACACACAGAGATCTGTACGTATCACCAAGTTAGCAAACACAAAGAAAAGATGTCCCCCTGTCACATGAAAGAAGAACAAAAGCTGAACACGTATACATTGCCTTTAATTTCTTCTATCTTCTTTTTAGTTTCTTTCATGTCATATATATATATATAAACATCTGGAAACCAAAGCTATAGCTATTAGTACTTACTCCATATGACAAAGACTACAAGCCAGGAGATCAAGATCACTGAAGACCACATTAATGAAAAAGAATGGAAATGCAGTCCGTCCATCACTCGGATGCACACAACACACAGAGATGCAAGCTAGCTAGCGGCAACCGCCCATAGCTGGACTCTTCCTGAGGCGTCCCTTTCCCCTATTTAACTCAGCTCCTCGATCGCTTTCATCTTCTACCGCCCGTAGGCCCCTCCCCTCCTCGCTCCGCCTGCGATTCATAATTTCTTATCTTATGCACCTCCCGTGTGTTGTGTGACGTGGTGTGTGGCTGTGTGCTACATGCGTGGTGCCGTGGTGGCGTCACGCTTGCTCATCACATTGCGCTGCGTCTCGACTGTGCGTATGTAGAGCGTAGACTAGTAGTTAGGAAGACGAGTAGCAATCGCTCGGTTAATACACACACTAGCTAAACGATCGATTAATGCTTTGCTTTTTGATCGATATATATTGTCCCAAACACTAACCACTTATCCTTTCCTCCTCTCCCACTTGCAGAGCTCCTTTCCGAGAGGAAGCAGCCACTTAACTTGCTCGTGCTACTTACCTAGCTAGAGCCTTCCCTAGCAAGCTATGCGGAGGAGGAACGGCGAAGACGAAGCAGGCATGAGCAGATGCGAGAACGGCCATGGCGCCGCTGTGGCAGCAGCAGCAGGAGGAGGAGTTGGGGCAGGAGGCAATAAGGCGGGGGACGGCGGCGGCGACGCTCACGAGGACGACCTGGTGATGCCGGGGTTCCGGTTCCACCCGACGGAGGAGGAGCTCATCGAGTTCTACCTCCGGCGGAAGGTGGAGGGCAAGCGCTTCAACGTCGAGCTCATCACCTTCCTCGACCTCTACCGCTACGACCCCTGGGACCTCCCAGGTCCGTCTCAAGAACTGCTAGCTCTCTCTCTCTCTCTCTCTCTCTAAGATTCCCTTCTTAATTTTCTTTTCTCTGCAGCAGTGAGTGGTATCTTTGTGTTTGTAGCTTTAATTTCTTGTGTACATACAGCAATGGCCGCGATTGGGGAGAAGGAGTGGTTCTTCTATGTGCCGAGGGACCGCAAGTACCGGAACGGGGACCGGCCGAACCGGGTGACCGCGTCGGGGTACTGGAAGGCGACGGGTGCCGACCGGATGATCCGTGCGGAGAACCACCGGCCGATAGGGCTTAAGAAGACGCTCGTCTTCTACTCCGGCAAGGCGCCCAAGGGCGTCCGCAGAAGCTGGATCATGAACGAGTACCGCCTCCCGACCGCAGACACCGACCGCTACCACAAGGTATACATATTCTATCACACTCTGATCCTTCAATTTGCACAAGCAACAAGCTAATTCGCAGGTAATTATGAATCGAAGAATTAGGGTTTGTGGGTTTGCTTGGAGCCTGTTCGTAGTTATTTGTTGTCGGGTTTTGATTTTACTCAATTTAATTTTGCTTTTGTGCTTTTGATTGGCCTCATGGTTTTTTCATGAACGGTGCATGCGCCTTTTCAGATCTACAAGTTAATTAGCTAGGGTTTCTTTTTTTTCTTTTGCTCCTTGGTATTATTCCTGCCATGAATATGGCTAGAACCTAATACCTATCTACACTCGATCGATTAGCTGATAGCTCTCCCTATGTACTATCTTGAACATATGAGCCTAGAATCCTAGATTATGCAATCTTTTTTACCGGAATTGTCGCTTTGCTTATGCAATTAGTCAGATCTGAACTAAATTTCTGGGGAGACGAATCCCCCAATTCTTCGTATGTCATGTTTGCTTTCTTGATTGCCATCAATAAATCTGATTAAACAGCGATGCATCTCCTCACGTCCATGAATTTGCAGACCGAAATCTCTCTCTGCCGCGTCTACAAGCGCTCCGGCATCGACGACGGCCACGGCCATCTCTCCTCGGCCCGTTTGACCCCCTCCCGCGGCGCCGCGGCACCGCAGGACAACAAACAAGCGTCGTCGTCTTCCACGCCCACGCCGCCCCCGACTCCGTCCAAGCTCCACCAACTTCTCCAGGGCGAGTGCACGTCGCCGCCCGCCATCACAGATCACTCCCAGGGACACAAGGCGGCGCCGCAACGGCAGCTAGCAGCCGCAAAGCCGTGCGGCGGCTACCTGCAGTCCGCGGCGAGCTCCGCCGCGGCGGCCGGCGATCAGCAAGAGGGAGCCGCGACATTATTGTACCAGCAGTACACCAAGAACACGAACGCCTTCACCTCCACGTACTCGCTCCTCAACCTGGTGAACGCGGCCTCCATGGGCAGCTCCGCCGCGGCCTTTGACGAGTTGAGCACACTGGTGGGCCACGGCTCCCAGCAGTCCTACCTTAGCCCGGCCGGCAGCCACGGCCACTTCCTTCCCCTGCCAACGCCGTCGTTGCAACCAACGGCGCTCGGGACGGTACCGATGTCACTGGCCGCCATCTCCGACAAGATCTGGGACTGGAACCCGGTCCCCGACTCGGCGGGTAGGGATTACAGTAGCGCTGGATTCAAGTGACGGTTGAAGCAAGCGTCCACAGTGCATGGGCGCGTGCATGGCTGTGCACATTCTGATCCCAATCCCAATGGTACCACCATGTAGCTCTCTCTCTCTCTCTCTCTCTCCCTCTGTGTTGGTTCACAGATGATTCTGAGCAAACGATGAATGTAGACCACTATACCCTTCTTAATTAGTCCATAGATCATACCTTCTTAACAGTATGATCAAGAATTCAAAATAGGTAATTTCTAATTCCTAATGAGTTGCATATAATTACCTCCCCTTAATTGATGTGACAGCCAATTACTTTACTCCATTCAGTTCTTTTCATCAGGATATGATAGTAATGCAGTACAGGTTGTGCACGTACTTGTTTGTCTAGTCAAAAGTGCTTCTTTTTTAACTGTCTGACTTCTGACACTGCACTGCACATAAAATAATGCTGCTTGCATGATTGGGAGATGACCATGTCAGAGATTGCTTCTTTGGAATGATTGGGAGAGAGGACTTGCAGGGGGTTGATGTCGGGGTGTATGCATGTATTCGCAGCACAGGATTGTGCCAGAGAGGTGAGGATTATAGTCTGGGGCAATCATGTGAGGGCAGCATTTGTCTTTTCTCTCTGCTTGTATAGTGTGTTCTTGTCATGGACTAGCCACCAAATTAAATGGTCATTCCTCTTTGTCTGCTCGTGCTGGCTGTAAAAGATCGATGAACTCATGAACTTGTCAGCGTGTGTCATGGACTCAGCAATGGTTAGAGTTTTGTCTGTTCGAGCTTTGCAAATGTGTGGGGATGGAAATTAAGGAAGGTGAAATACATGGGTGAGGATAAGATACCTTCTGTCTAGCTAGCTACATGCCATGCCCATGAGAGGATCTTTCGATCGATTGGACATGACAGTCTATTGGGAGGCACTAAGCTAGTTAATCTGTTATGTTTCCTGAATCCTGATACAGTATATATGTAGGTTTAGGTACTTTTGATTCTCTTCTTCTTGTTACCTCATTTGTAAGTCCAAATTAATCTTGTTATGTTAGCTGTGCTATGTAGATACCAAGTCGTAGAGATCTATCTACCTGGCATGATTCCATGCATTTTTTTTGAATGAAACCGGCAGGAGAGCTGCCCGTTATATTAATAAAGAAAGGGCGGGACGAAAGCCGCAAAGTACAGATTAAAATTAAAAGAGGGCCTTAATCACAGAGGATTGAAAAGCTCCAGACACTTGCCCCCCGCTAGGAACCAAGCTCTACTCTCTTACTTGATGTTCACTAGGAGTTCCAACGGTGCGGTGGCTTTGTTGTTGAAGATTCTTGCGTTTCGTTCCTTTCAGATCTCCCAAATAATTAGGATCAGGGTCGTGGTCGTGGCTTTCCTGGGAGAGCCTTTCATCTCCGCTACGTTAGACCACCAATCCAAGATATTCGTGCTAGGAGACCATAGGGATGGCTAAAGACTATTGGTTCCTAGCCAGCCCGCCATGTGCTTCCAAATTCTTACAGAGAAGCGATACTGGGCGAAAAGATGTATGACTGATTCCAGAGTGTGTCTGCATAGAGGGCAAAAACGTTGGTTTGGCCACCCCCTAGCTTCCAGTCTGTCTGAGGTCCATATATAGCTTGTTTTGGATTCCATGCATTTGTACTCTTCAGCATTGGTACTACAATCTATTTAAGAAAAATCTAGTTGAATTACAACCATATTAGTGCTTCCCCCTCCCCCAAAAGTCTATGTACATGGAGCAAATTAAATTGGCAATGGATCAAGTTAACTGCGGCCGCACAGGTTAACTGCCATCAAATGTATATGGCAGTGCGTCGGCGAAGAACTTAATTGGTATGGTCAGCGAGTTGAAGGGTGAGTGACTACGGTGAGTACGTCCGCGCAGTTAATTAATTAAGAAGCTTGGCGATACTAGCTCTCGATGATTGAAGTAATAGAGAGGTGGCACGAGCAAATGTGTAGGGTCAAGGGCAATGTGGTTAATTTTGACTAAAGAGTAATTAATATAGTTTTGTGGTAGGCTAATTAAAAGTTGTGTAATTAAAAAAAGGCCTATCTTAAGAGAATATTGCACTAGAAGTCCTTAACCATGTTCCGCACTGCAGGTATCTGAATTTGAAAAATAGCTTGTTGGCAAGTCTCTGAACTTGCAAAATATTCTGTGTCAGTTAGGTCCCTATACTTGCAATTTTGTGTCAGTTACGTCACCGTAACCTTTGAATTTGCAAATAAAATAAAAAATTGTGGGACACCTGGAGGAACTATGTATCAATTCAATTATGAAGAAATGGGCACTCAAATCCAAACCGAAGATGACTCAAACCTGAGTGGTTGGGGTATGTGTACACCTACACCTCCCACCAATTAAGCTATATGATCAACTTCTTAACCTTTGGATTCACTAATGTGATAATGGAAAAGGGATGATCCACACGTAGAAGTTTGGAAGTGCTGTGATTAAATTAGCTTAAAGTGCTGAGGAGGCAATTGGATGGAGGTGCAAAATTGATGCAAATCTCTTCGGGAAATAATGAAGGTTTTAGTTTTGGATCACATAACGATTCACATTGTATAACGTTTATTAATTTCACCATCAAATCGACATATTTAGTTGATTTTAAGTCAAAGCAGAAGTGACTTAAGTGGCACGAATTTGCAAGTTTAAGGACCTGCCAATCTAATCTTCAAGTTACAGGGACCTAAGTGACACTTTGGTAGAAGTTTAGGGATGTCTAGTACAATTTTCTCTTAGATTAAAATAGGAATGAACATAATAATCAGCTCCCCTAGGAAACTCTATTGTTTTTATTTTCTAAATTTCTAGGAACGCTGATTGTGTTGAAGATGACACTTGTGATTATGTCCCTGCAATTTAACAAACGTAATTTTTTTTATTCTCACACGATGGGACGGCTCAAGTAAGTGCTCGCATTATCAAATTTCACCGAAGTCAAATGTCTCATCTAAGTGCGTGTGTTAGCTGAGATTTTAACACTATTATTCTAACTATATATATTAAGACAACCGGGTACCTTACCAGTTGGCTAATTGCGCAAAATATTGAAAAGGTTATTTCCAATATATGTTATTTCTTTTAATAATACACTGGCAAATTTCCGCAAAGAAATCAACAGGTGGGCGCGTCTATATGTAAAAAGTACCGGCAAGGCTAGATGGCAAAAAGAAGCGGGAATCACAATATCCATATCTTGGCTACAAAGATGCCACGTGGGTTGATGCCCAAAAGCGGATCGATATAGGAAGCACTCGACATCTTAACGTTGAGCACTCGATCGATATAGGTAGATATGAAACTCACCGCACGGCCGGGGTCAGGTCGATCGTACCTTTCATGCGCAAAGGAGCTCAAAATCCCCATCACAAATTCCTAACGAACACGAATTCATAGATAGCACTAACTCGATAGACCGAGCAAATGTATGTATCGATCGATCTTCTTGCACTCACGGGAGGAGGCGGTGTTGGGGTTAAGGCTCCAGCCCTACCTTCGGCCGCTGGACACATGAGCACTACCTCTATTTTCACCGTGTATATACAGTTGTGGTCGAATTGCGGGGAGCTAGCGCGCGTACGTACGTACGTTGCTTTTCTCCCCCAATTGAGTTGCACGGTATGGTCCTGCGCGCATTATTGACGAACGGACGGTGAGGAAGCAGGCGATCGGAGCAAATCGCTGCTTTTATACACGCGCGCGTGCTAGCTAGCTTATGCAACACCGATGAATGCCGCGCGCACCGCACGATTAACGTCGCCGCGGGCCCGTGCGTGCGTTCGAGTTGGCACCCATCGGCGAGCTAGAGGCAGCGCCATGATGATGAGCACCACAACCTCCGTCGCATTTCAGATCCGCCTTACTTGCTGGCCCGATCGCTTTTGGCCCACACAAATGGCCGCGATCTCTCTCCGGCCGCTCTCCTCCTAAACCTGCGTCTGCGTGCACATGTGTCGAACCGGCCGGCTCAACTGTTGATGATTAACTACGCGCAAGTTTAGGGGGGGGAAGCGCGCTTTTCGAGGTGATAAAGGATAAGCTTTTGCGCACGCGCGATTACACGGTTACTGCTCTGCCCTTCATGGGACATGATTGAATCGTTGAAACGACTGTGTACTACGCATCGATCGATCCCATGAGGGGCAAAAGGTTAACTTTTCTGGTGATATGTGTCACCAGTTGTAGCACTTCTGCTGTATTGTGTTTGTGGTCGTCCAGGGACCATGGTGATTTGGCAATGACGGCTAAACTTGGGGGGAGAAAATGAACTGAGCGAACGACGTACGAGCGTACAGAGGAAAGCGTGATCTCAGTCCTCAGAGATGCATGCCAGCCAGGTGACATACGCAGCACGCGCGACTTTTTGGCAACGCCCTCCGCGCGAGCGCGCGCGTTCGTGGGAAGAAACGTCTCGATCCGCCACCATGCGCGCGTGCGGGGCAAAAGAAACGTCTCGACCCGCCACAGCATTTGATGGCTAGCTTCGCCGCGCGCGGCGTTACCTCGGCACGGTGCGGCCGAGCGGTGCGCGGTGGTGGTGGAACCGTGGAAGTGGCAGATTTTGGTGTGGCGGGTTGGGGGCGGATCCGAAGTAAAAGTATTGAGACCCCCCAATGACTTCTTACTAATCTTATTAAGACTATGTAGAAATAACACATGACACTTTATAAATAAATAGTTACTCTGATATTTCAGTAAGAGTGATCCTAATAATATTAATTCCTGGATCTGCCCAGGGGCGGATCCCCCATGTAACTATTGGGGTCAAATGACCTCAATGACTTTTTACTAAGTCTAATATAAATTCTATTTGAAGATAATAAATAACACTTATAAACAAGCAATGACACCATTATGCTAGGAACATTCAGAGTTCTGGTGATAGGTGCTGGGATTTTTAATTGAACTCTACGAACAGGAGGCACACAGGGGAGCGCGAAGAAGAACACGGCGGCTTTGGCACCGAAGGAGACCACCGGACAGGACGCCGACCACCGCCCCGTCGAGCGCCGGCGACCGCAAGGATATTGAACCCATCGGCTAAATTTCCTGGTTCGCCCCTGGATCTGCCTCTGCGCGCGCAGCCACTGCGGTCGCTCCGAGTCGTAGAAACCATCGGGTTTGCACTTTGTTGCCTCACGTCGTAAAATTTCTCCGCACGGCGCGGCGTTTCTGATCAGTTTTCTCGTAGTGCTTGTCGAGTGATGATTCCATGCTTTCCGGACCAAACCCTGCACAGATTCTGCACTAGCTTGTGAAATATTAGCAGCATGCATGAGAAAGCACTTCAGGCTCGATCGTCCTATCATCTATAGATCCTAGGAAAGCTAGACTACAACCTCAGCACGCTCTTTCACCCTGCCAGTAAATTGAACAGTTGCAAACACACTGTTACCTTACACTCAATCCCACCAGTATTGGATACAGGTAACAGTACTTTGAAGGGAAAATAGACAGGGAGATGTAAGAGTTTGAGAAGGGATGAACAGGAGAAGGGGAAAGTTCAGAGGGATAGTGTTCGGTTTTTTACATCAGATACCCTCTCAAAAGCAAAACAAACTCCTTAAGTATCGCTCCTTCTCCCAGCGACTGGGTCCACCGACGAAAACAGCTTCTACGAAGTCCAATCTGCCCTTGGATATCTATCGGATGGCTTACGGCTGCGCTTGCTCGCTAGCCCTCCCGGTCGACAACCGCTTGCTTCCTGTACCTCGTCATCTCCCAAGCCAGGCTGTGTAACAATCCCCTCCCCTTCAAATCCGGCTTGTCCCCAAGCCGGTGCTTGAGGAAATCTCGTTTGCAGGTCTTGTAGGTTTTCCCAAGTGGCACTAGCAGGTGATGATCTCGTCCACTGCACTAGGACCTGTGTGCCCGAAGTTGCTGCAGCCCTGTGAAGCCGACGTTTCAGCACTCTGTAAGGTTCGCTTGTGTCCTGCTTTTCCGGCAATTTCGCTTGCGCTTCCTCACCCGGTGTGAGAGCTTTCTTGAGTTGTGACACATGAATAACCGGATGAATGCTGGAGGTTGATGGCAACATCAATTTGTACGCAACAGCACCAACTCTGCGCTCCACCTGAAATGGACCGAAATATCGAAAGGCTAGTTTATGGTTAGAGCGAAGAGCAACCGAAGATTGTACATACGGCTGTAGCTTTAGATACGGCCAATCATTAGCCTCAAAGCTTCGCTCAGATCT
This sequence comes from Phyllostachys edulis, assembly GCA_036346405.1. Classification (NCBI taxonomy): domain Eukaryota; kingdom Viridiplantae; phylum Streptophyta; class Magnoliopsida; order Poales; family Poaceae; genus Phyllostachys; species Phyllostachys edulis. The sequence goes on along the minus strand of CM070546.1, from coordinate 13,103,030 downwards.
GTCCATATCGGCTTGTGCCTTCATACGCTGATTTGCTCGGTTCAAATGTTGTCTCAACAATTGTGTCATCAACTGCCGATTCTGCAGCCACTCTGAAAGATCAGCGGAAGCACAAGAAGATGAGTCGATGACTCCAAAATGCCTCGGACTGTGCCCATATAAAACTTCAAAAGGGGACTTCTTCAAAGTAGTGTGATAGGAGGTATTGTACCAAAATTCAGCAAGAGCTAACCAATCGAACCACTTTGTCGGACAAGCATGAACGAAACAACGAAGATATGTTTCCAAACATTGATTCACTCGTTCCGTTTGTCCGTCCGTTTTGTGGATGATAAGCGGAACTCATCCTCAATTGAGTGCGAGCCAATCGAAATAATTCTCTCCACAATGTGCTTGTAAAAATGCGATCTCGATCGGAAATAATGGATTGGGGCAGACCATGCAACTTGAAAACATTACTTATGAAGGACTGGGCAACTTGTAGAGCTGTGAATGGATGAGCTAAGGGTATAAAATGTGCATACTTGGAGAACTTATCCACCACCACCATTATACTGTTGTACGAGGCTGATCTAGGTAATCCCTCGATAAAATCCATAGAGATTATCTGCCAAGAATGTTCCGGCACTGGTAATGGCTGTAAAAGACCGGGATATTTGATATGTTCCACTTTGGCTTGTTTACAAATTGAGCAATTGTCGACAAAAGCTTGAATATGCTTCCTCATTCCCGGCCATGCAAATAATTTCTTTGTCTTGTTGTATGTTACTTCAATTCCAGAGTGCCCACCAAGTGCACTAGCATGCATCGATTGTAATATTTTCTGCTGTATGTTGGTGTTATAGCCCACCCAAATGCGTCCTGAATACCGGAGGATCCCTTCTTGCAGCTGAAATTTGGGATGTGTAGAGCTTCCCACACTCAATTCCGACAACACTCTGCTGGTATAAGAATCCTCTTTGTACCCTGCAATTAGCTCTATCAGCCAAAGAGGTAAGCAAGTTGAGACTGCTAATAATATACCATCCTGTGCAGAAACTTTCCTTGACAATGCATCCGCTGCCCTATTGTCCACTCCTTTTTTATAAACCAACCGATATTGCAATCCCAATAATTTGGTCATGGCTTTTTGCTGCCACGGAGTGGTTAATCTTTGATCTTCTAAGTGCACCAAGCTGCGTTGGTCAGTTCGGATAATGAATTCAGCATTCTGAAGATATTGTCTCCAGTGCTCCACAGCTAGCAATATGGCAAGACTTTCTTTCTCATATGTTGACAACTCTTGAGTCCTAGGCCCGAGGGACTTACTAAGGTATGCAATAGGATGTCCCTCTTGAAGCAACACTGCCCCTATGCCTTTCTCCGATGCATCAGTTTCCAGGATGAAAGTTTTCTTAAAATCTGGTAAAGCCAGAACAGGGGCAGTAATAAGAGCAGCCTTTAATGCTTGGAAAGAAGCTTCTTTCTCTGATGTCCACATAAACACCACATGTTTCTTCAACAAATCAGTGAGTGGCCTGCTGATCAAACCAAAATTGCGAACAAATTTACGGTAATACCCCGCAAGACCTAAGAATCCCTGAACTTCTCTGATGTTTGTTGGGCTAGGCCAGTTCTTAACTGCCTCGATGTTCTTCTGATCTGTTGCTACCCCCTGTTTGCTGATGACATGACCTAAGTAAGTCAGTTGTCGTTGAGCAAAAGAGCATTTGGACCTTTTTATCTTGAGCTGATGGTTGTGCAGAATCTCACAAACTTGCTTAAGAGTTCTCTCATGGCTTGGCAAATCGGCATTGTATAGCAAGATGTCATCTATGAATACTAAGACTCCTTTGCGCAATAAGGGAGATAAAATGGTGTTCATTAAGCCTTGAAACGTTGCCGGAGCGCTTGTCAAACCATATGGCATAACTCTAAATTCAAAATGACCGTGGTGGGTTTTGAACGCCGTTTTATGCTCATCCTCCGGTCTCATCCGAATTTGATGATATCCTGCACGGAGGTCCAAACTAGTAAACCATTCAGCACCCGCAAGTTCATCTAATAATTCATCAATGATAGGCAAGGGATAACGGTTCTTCACTGTCGCTGCATTTAAATGTCGATAATCCACACACAACCTCCACGTTCTGTCCTTCTTTTGGACTAACAAGACTGGTGATGAGAATGGGCTGTTGCTTGGTTGGATAATACCTTGCGCTAACATTTCGGCCACTTGTTGTTCGATCTCATCCTTTTGTGCTGGATTATACCGGTAAGGTCTAAGATTAACTGGTTTACTCCCGGACAATAAGGGTATGGCATGATCAAATGTTCTCTGCTGTGGCAATCCTTGTGGTTCATCGAACAAATGATTATATTCCTTTAACACTTGCAAGATAGTTGGAGGTATTTCCACATCAGTTTCTGTTCCTGAACCCAGAGTAAACAATGTGTCTTCGGTCTGATTTTTGACTGAGCTTACTTGCTGCGACTGCCAAATGAGACAGCATTGATTCTGACTAGCCTGTATCCCTTGCAAACATATGCTTCTCCCACGGTACTGGAAAGACAACAACTTTTTTAACCAGTGAACTGTCATTGGACTAAATTGCTCCAACCAATTCATGCCTAATATAACATCATAACAACTCAGTGGCAATATTTTGAATGTCGTGTAAAATTGCTGGTTCTGAATCTCCCATGGACAAAGAGGAATTTCCTGCTCACATTTCATTAGCCCCACGTTTGCTACACGCACTTGTAATGGCTTAATGGCTCTTTGAGTCCCACTCAACCGACCAGCTAGTGTTTCACTGACAAAGCAATGCGAACTTCCCGAATCAACTAGCATTATTACCTCTTGTTCCTGTATTACACCCCGGAGTCGAAGTGTTTTAGAGTCATTCCCTCCGAGTACAGCTTCCCCTGAAATTGACATCAACTGAGTGTCTGGTTGTGACCCGTCTTCTTCTTCCTTAGGTGCATCACTGATAACCTTCTGTGACATGTTATCCTTCTCTGTTGTCATTTCCCACAACTCTTCAACGACATGTAATTGAACAGTTGGAGCACACTTATGATCACGAGACCATCTTTCTCCGCATGTATGACAAAGTCCCTTCGCACGGCGATAAGCTCTAAGAGCTATAAGCTTATCGTCCATAGGAGCAGCTCTCGCTCCTTCCAAGCCTCTTCTGTCATCTGGTCGGCCTCCTGTCGTTGGAATTCCTCTTCCCGGGGGTGATGGCAGAGGTAATGCTGTGCGCATTGCAGCACGCGTGTTGTGCGTGTACTCCGAGCGATGAGAATCTCTTCTGGCCGTCTCAACCACTTCTTCCTGCAAGCAGGCTAAAGCCACTGCTGTGTCCAAATCTTGTGGGCGGTGTAACACTACAGCAGCTCTCACTTCGTTACGCAATCCATCCACAAACTGGGTGACAAAAATACTGGATTCCAAGAAGAATGATGCGCTAACATATTATGCATTATCTCGTTGAACCTTCCCGCATACTCCACCACTGTACCGGTTTGTCTCAATCGGTTTAATTGCCTCACCACATTTTGAAATTCTTCTCTGCCGAACTTGTTGCACACCGCCTCCACAAAGGATTCCCAAGAATCACACCTGGTATGAGCCTTTGACGTTTGCAGCCATAATAATGCCCCTCCAATGAAATACATGGTAGCCACATTGATCTGGTACTCAGGTCTGACGGAACACACTTTGAAATAGTTCTCACATTTCAATTGCCAAGCTCTCGGATTTTCCCCATCAAACGACGGAAAATCCAATTTGGGAGGATAATGGTAAGGATGAGAGTTGATATTGTGCCTGCCGGATTCAACAAAAGGGGTGCTCAATTCAAAACGTTCAGACACACCCATACCCGTCGGTAACCCAGATGGCAGTGATTCCCCAAAAATCCTTCCGCGATCCTCTGAGTCCTCCTGGCGACTCGATGATCCAAGACCATATTCCTTGCGCGTGCGGGATGCTCCTTCCGGATCCCATCGGCCGTACACCACATCTGCTTCGAAGCCCTTCTTGATCTCCGGCCGTGGAAGGATAGGCGGCAAATCGGCCGGTCTTATCGCCAACACCGGATTACGAGTGATTTGTCCCACCTGCGATTTCAATTCCCCCATCTCCGCACGCATCTCTTCTACGGCGGATTCCATCTCCGGTTTCCATTTCTGCAAATCAAAGACCGCAGGCTTGATCTCTTCGATGGTGGCCTGGATCACCTCGGTCCTGTCCTGAAGAGTCTTGATAGACTCGCTTTGCGCCAAGATCAACCTAGTTAACTCTGCAAGTTGTTGTTCCATCTCCTGAGATTGAACTTGCGCGCGAGTCTGGTATCGTGGACGATCCAGGTTGTCGGAAGGAGGCTCTGATACCAATTGTTACCTTACACTCAATCCCACCAAGATTGGATACTGTAGTGCTTGATGCTTTGAAGGAAAATAGACGAGGGAGATGTAAGAGTGCGAGAAGGGATGAACAGGAGAAGGGAAAGTTCAGAGGATAGTGTTCGGTTTTTACATCGATACCCTCTCAAAAGCAAAACAAACTCCTTAAGTATCGCTCCTTCTCCCAGCGATCGGGTCCACCGACGAAAACAGCTTCTACGAAGTCCAATCTGCCCTTGGATATCTATCGGATGGCTTACGGCTGCGCTTGCTCGCTAGCCCTCCCGGTCGACAACCGCTTGCTTCCTGTACCTCGTCATCTCCCAAGCCAGGCTGTGTAACACACACTAACACTAGCCGGTTTCAGCAGCTTAGTCTCGACCAAAACAAGTACGAAAAAATGCATCAAACTGAACGAACTACTACCTACTAGTACAGTTTATTGTAACTTGTACTAATTCATAGGGCACCGATAAGAGGCAGAGAGACATCATTCAATTCCTGCGGTGAGATTCTAGTCAGCCGTGCAGTAGGAAATCACGCTCAAATCAGTACTGCATGCCTCATATAAATGCCAGTTATTATAAGCAGTGGCCAAGCTGGGTCCAGCCACCGCCCTTTCTTTAAGACAGGAACGCGCTATTTTGATCATCCATTCATCTGTAACTGGCCGCCAAGCTCTGATGATGGGCTTTCTCCAGCTTGCTGTCACGGCCATCCAGCAATCCACGTGCAAAACTCGGTGTTCTGTGATTCTGTCCTTTCGAAGTGCAGAAAAAGCTTGCCAGAACTCTGCACCAAGCCCTACCAATTCCAGGAGAACAATACTCCATGATGTTACTAGCACAACACACAATCTACTCCAAATCAATGATCACAATGCATACATGTGTATGTCATGAGTATTAATATTGGAACATGGTTATAAAAGAAAGATGATATGTATTATTGTACAATTGAATAACAGCACAGGAGGCATGCGTTCAGTTCAGCTAGTAAAAGCAGGATTATTCGCAGAGCAGCACTGCAGGGCACTGTCTAAAACACTAGTACTAGCCAACTCGGATTCCAAGTTCCCTCTCCAATGGGGAAAAATAAGGGATTCCACGTTTCCAATCAAACACCAAAACAGAGGGGTGTAAGCAAGAATCATATATATCTGCTTCCAAATTTTTTCAGAGAACCTCTCAATCATCAGTGCGGAGTATATTGCACCAAGAAACAAATGCTCTCCCATGCATACATATCCAAATGATCGATAGCAGAAAAACATCAGTACAAATGCTCCAAGCTTCTATGCATCATCTGGCTATAAATTAGGTCCCTGTATATTGCAGAATAGGACTAGTCAGTAAATTGGTTTCATGTCACTATGTCAGTACTGCATGAGTAGAACATTGCACATCACTGGCAACCATGCATAGTAGTTTTTTTTCTTCTTTAAATTGGAACAGAACAATGTGCTAGAACATGAAAGATACAGGATATCCGATATCTGTTAACACATCAGGAAAACACATCAGAAGTCGAGATTCAGGAACATATGACACCCTTAAAAGCAAGGTAAATCATTGAGCGTATCATTTACAGAAGACTGGAGTTTGGGATATAGAGCAGTGGGTTGTTTCGATTAGCTCGCAGCTGGCTAGGGGTATACTAAAAAGAAACTGAACCAGCAAAGAAAAAATGTACACATGAAAAGTGAATTCGAGGTGCCACGAACAAAAGTAGAAAGCACTGTATGTCTGATATACCTGCACTATGAACACCATTCTCAAGCATTCTGGAACATGCGTAGCCAAGGGCTGGGGCCACTCTTCTCAACCTGCCATTCCTTGGGATACCATGGATATTGCCACATCATGAAGCAACGCTCTGGGTGGCATCATAGCTAGGTGCCTTCCATCAGGGGAGCAAAGGGTCGCAATGCCAAGTGAACCATTGGGATTGAAGGGATAGACCTCAGTAATGTTATTATAGTCATCACAATATCGCACAGGAGCCAGATTAGACTTGACAACACTAGCTAGAACGTTCTCATATGGGAAGAGAGCTCTTCCCTCGCCGTGAGCACTCCAAATCCCCAAGGTAGAACCTTCCATCCCTTTGAACATGATAGCAGGAGAATCCCCTATTAACACACTGGTAAACCGGCACCCGAAACGACCAGATTCATTGTGAATAAACCTCGGCTGGGACATGTCTCCACCTGTACCAAGAGAACCTCCAAAATCTGATCCTGGCACCCAGCCAAGAAGAGCCATGAGCTGACAACCGTTGCACACTCCAAGGCTGAATGTGTTTTGCCTATTATAGAAATCCTGGAACTGCTAATTGATGCAGCCCAACCTTTCACTGAATCCAGCACATCTGCATAGTTAAAACCACCAACAAACGCAATCCCACAGAACTCCGCTAGAGAAGACTTCCCTGCCAACAGGTCTGCCATTGTGATATCCCATGGTTCAAATCCAGCAGCATAGAATGCAGCAGCCATTTCCCTGTCCCTTGCTCCCTTCTTCACGAATGATGGCGACCTTTGGTTTTGAGGATGCAGTCAATAGTTTCTCATCTGTGAATTCGGGAGTGAAAGACAAAGACCATGATGGTGAATTGGTGATGTTCTTCTTTTTAACCCTTCTTTCTCAAGTTTGACACAAGATTTCAGGCGTTGTAGCTCCTCAAGCTGGAAGCTCGTCTCCTCCCAGAGATCCCTGAGATCCGAGGTTTTTTCCTTGAGACGCAGCTTGCCTCAGCAACCAGCTCTATTTCTGGTGATGCAATAACTTGTAGGACCGAAAAGACGACTAGAGGGGGTGAATAGGAGCTCAATCAATTTTTCTTTTAAGATTGGATTCAACACATATTTCATTCCAATAGCTATGAGAGCTATGAAGATCAATAGATAATCACAGTGGATGACTTATGTTGAATCCACTCCAAACCCCCAAATGAAACGACAAAAAACATGAAAAACGTGCTGATGAACAGTACCAGTTGTACCGGATAAACAGTGCCGATCATACCGCAATTCGGAACAACCGGATGAATAGTGCCGGTGTACTGCAGTGAACAGTAAAAACAGACGAATGAATAGTAAACAGCCTGAAAACGAAATCAGAAATTGACGTAACTTTTGATCCACAACTCCAAACTTCATGAAACTTGAAACATAACTTCGCTAGGAGGTTACGAACCTATTCCAATCAAAGATTGAGAAGATCCACGTCAAAGTTTCAACATTTTTCCATTTGAACGAAGATAGGTTCAAAACCGAGTCAAAAAGCAAAACATGATCCAAATCTTGCTCGTGGGTAAAAAATGATCAAGATGGTCTTAGATGCACTCCCATATGTCACAGCAAGCCAGATCACAACAAAAACTTGAGGAAAAACCAACAAGACATCAAAAACACAAAATCATCAAAGAGAGGGTGAGAAAAAACATGAACAAACTCATCTTTGGGAAACTTGCTTGGATTAATTTGAGATAGATGGATGTTTATAGCCACTCTAACCTGGAGGACAAAGCTCAACCAAGTAGCACACAATCAATCCACTCCCTAGAACCCTAACCTCTCATCTTTCTCTCTAAAACCCTAAAAACACCAACTAGGGTTCACAATGTAAGGGTTAAGGGCTACTGGACAGCACCCTCTCCTATTTATACTAGAGGCTAGCATCTAGAGAATATTCCAATTTGGACACCCGTTAAGCCCACACACAAACGAGTTTAACTCACGCACGCATCCTAAAGCGTCGTCTTCATCTTCTCTTGACCTAAACCGCTTCTCCTTACGTCGTCTTGCGCCGCGGTTTAGCCAAAGGTCACCAAGGCGGTATTTAGGTGAAATTACCAAAATACCCCTTTTCGATCCTTCTCCGAAGACCGAGTCCAATCTTGGTAAAGCAATCGCCTGCTTCGCCACGTGTAGGTTGATTCACAGCTCTCATCATGTCGGCAAGTTTCTCCCGTTCGGCTCCCGCCGAAACCACCATGGCACTTGCACCGACCCCCGCGCCGTTTGATTCAACCCGTCATATCGAACTGCCCGTTCGGTCATCCTTTTCCATTCTGCGCCATGCTTGAGTCCATTGACCTCACCCGGCATCCTCGATCGTTCTGAACCTCAGCTCTCCAAGCTTAGTCCCGATCATCCTCGCCGTTGACTGTCGTTGACCTCCAAGCAACCTGCACAGCAATAGACCAAGAAATCGATTCCGGGAACAAGTTCTTCACAACTTAACCCACGTTAGTCAAAACATGCATCATGCAACACATATGCATAGAAGCCCATGAACTTGACCTAACCCAAAACCAATTCTCCAAAAAGGTCGATATTCACAACACAGTCGGTACAACCGCCGTGTTACCAGCGGTACTACCGCACTGCGGTCGTACCACTCCAATAATGTCGGTCGTACCACTTCTCAATGAAGACCAGAACTCCACAAAACATCTTCTCTAGAATGTACCTACCGCCATGCATCAAACGGTATTACCGCCCTGCGGTACTACCGCACCTTCAATGCCGGTACAACCGATTTTCCTGACACTTTGCTGAAAACAACACTTTCGACAAAACTTCAAAGATATTGCCAATTGTCTCATCATCCTAAGATCATGAGAATATCCCCATGATATCCACAATCTCCTCCTTGATGAACACATTGACAATTTTCCAAAAATATAAGTTTTAAGGTTTGAGAAAGAAAAACTCAACGTTGTCGCGTAAAAGCACAACTTGGTCCAAATGCAAGAGAAATCAATGAAAATGACCAAATTGGCTTCAGAATAGTAACGGCAAGTGAGATAAGGCAGAAGAAGACTAGAAAGCTTCAATATCCAAAGAAGAGTAAAAAATCTCACTTAAAGTCTATATGAAAGAACAATTGTTTGATTTGACCTTTGATCATTGTGAGGAACCAAGAAATGCAAATGAGATGCTCCCCCTCACTATGATTATCCTGAAAATTTTATTTTCTTCCTATTTCTTCATTTTTACCATTTCTCCCCATTTGACAATGGATTCATCAAGGTGCATAAAAGAAGATAGAGCATGAATGACATTGAATGGCTGTAATTTATTCATTTTTAGCAAAGGGAGCCATGAAAATTATTCAAGAGGACTCTACAAGTATTACACCAAGCCATATTATGTGAAGAAGCTATTGTAAATCATGGCAAATCATATATAGCAAAGCGAAAGCCAGATGAACAATAATCTGAGATTAAATGATCGTTTAGTATGACTAGGTGTTCAAGATCATAGTTTAGCCAAAGGCATCCAAAATGAGTCAAGTCATGTCAATAAAGTAAATGGAACTAAGAAGCTATAAAAGAGTCAATTTAGAGCGCTATGACTTCAATGTTGAATCAATTTGTTCAAACACTTTGAAATTTAGCATATTTAGCACTTGCTGAAAAAATATTTTTGGTTTCATCTTAGCAAAGCAAGTCATGGACTAGGAGCCATCCACAACTGCCTCCTAAGCTTCAACCATCTTTCACAATTTGTTTTGTTTTTAGCCAAGTGCTAGATCTCAAACCTTGCCACGACCATCCCAAGCAAGAAGTTTAAAAGAGTGGTCTAGGTCATCCAAATTCCCTCTGAGTTCATGCCTAGTGCAATGGCAAGCCGTCTCATGAGAAAGAATTGGTGAGATCAGTTTTTTCGCACAGAAGAACTCATTTTTCATTTTCTTAACTTAGGAACTAGCATAGCTCAATTTAAAACTCAAATTAGATTCAAGACTCAACTTAGCCTATTTGACATGACATGAATCATGAGAGGATCACTATGGCAAAACTAGTCACAAGATCCAACAAGTCATGTTTTAATTTAAGTTTTTCACATTTAAAAGAGCTAGCATGGCAAAAGCTAAGCTACACATGAAAAGTCATGATAAATCTAGCAAACTAGCACAAGACATGGTAAGGTATAAAGCATGAAAGCATGTCACACAAGGATGATAATCAAGGCTCCGTGAAATTATATTACAATGCAAGTTGCTGATTTAAAATTCAATATGGTACAATGAATGCAAAAGAGCCAACTCCCCCTCAAAACAGGCCAAGAGGACTAATAACCCCTAACTCTCCCCATAAAGAAGAAAAACGAGAAGAATCAAGAATCTTAGTGAAAATATCTGCAACCTGATGCTCGGACTCTACAAAGTGAAGCACAACATCACCCTTCTCTACATGGTCTCTAAGGAAATGATACCGAATATCAATGTGCTTGGTCCTAGAGTGTTGCACTGGGTTTTTGGCAATGTTATGGCACTAGTGTTGTCATAGAAAATACGAACACAATCCAAGAACATCTCATAGTCCCGCAGAGTACATAAGAACCAGAGAATCTGAGAGCAACTACTGGCTGCAGCTACATACTCAGCCTCCGCGGTGGACCGTGCAACAGATGACTGCTTCCTAGATGACCAAAAGATAAGAGATGTATCTAAGAAATGACAAGTGCCAGAAGTACTGCTTGAGATGCAGCTTGCCTCAGCAACCAGCTCTATTTCTGGTGATGCAGTAACTTCACCAATTACATTTGTGGATATGCCTGCTGCTTCAAGCTTTTGCTTCACAACATTGAGATCTCTCGAGTGCACTTCAATAACAAGGCCAAGCTCCTCAGCAAAGAGTGCTTGAAGAAGGTCACTATCTTCCAAGCCTATGTCCAGTTTAACACCACAGTTGCCACCAAATGCCATCTCAAGAACGCTCACAATAAGACCACCATCACTTATGTCATGGCCGGCTGAAATAAGATGTTGACTGAGCAATTCCTGAATGGCCTCAAATACTTTCTTCAAGTAGGGAATGTCATCCATATCCGGGCAGTCATTTCCAATTTGATCAAATGCCTGTGCTAGAGCAGAACCACCAAGCCGGTGCTGTCCTTTGGCCAGGTCAATGTGCAGCAGAACTCCATCATTACCAAACTTCAAATCAGGAGTTACTGTCAATGTTATATCAGCACATGTCACGTAAGCACTGATGATCAGATTTGACAACCTCACCATCACATTGAGCTGCCATGGAAAGACTGTCCTTTCCCCCATCTATTGCAATACCAAGTTCAGTCATGCAGTCAGCCAATGCAACAGCAGCAGCATACATATCTGCACCTTCTCCGTCAAGCTTTGCAGCATACATCCAGTTTCCACTTGCTTTGACATCAGCAAGGGATGTAACTTTAGCCCAAACTAGATTAGTCAATGCCTCCCCAACAGCAAGTCTTGCCATGGCCTTGGGATTAAGCAAACCCTTTATTGGTTGTTCTCCAATGGCGCAAGAACCACCTGTTGGGTCCGTGTATGTCTGTGCAATCACAGCCACATTAGCAAGTGGAGGTTGGAGTGGCCCAACTGTCTGCTGTTGTGCAACTAGACCTGTCACACACCTGTCAACCTTTGTGGTCAAGAAACGTTTTGAACATACGGAAGGGAGCCTCAATACTCGCTTCGGAGCATCCATTAATGTGACCTCGGGTGTGATGTCTGAGGGCTCACTCAATTGAGAAACTCGCTTGAATTCAAAGGTCTTCTGAGGCATATCTCCTAGAACTTTTTCAAGCTCAAGTTCTTCAACAGGGTTGGAGGAAGGCCATTCAACATGGCATGCTCCACAGCAGCACTGTCAATCAAAACAATCTTCACACAACCATCAATTTTCCCAATGACAGCCATCGAAACCCTTTCCCTCTCACAAAGTGACTCCAACAGGCTTCTGCTCTCAGGCTTTACCAATAGTGCATCCTGTTCCTGGTACTCAGGACCCCAGATCTCCCAAGACAGACAATGTATGATCACCAACAATAATTGAGCGGGTGTCAATTTCAGCACCCTTAGGATAGATTATTTCCTTCACTACATTGCAATTTCCTCCAGCTCCCTGGTCATGAATGCTGATGATGGGGTTTCTCTCTCCCATTTCTGCACATGCCCTGATCACACGATACAGTTTCTGTGCCATCTCAGCGTCTCCATGTTGCACTGCATTGAAATAAAGCTCTGCATCATTCTGGCCACTAACCATGATTGAGGCAGCACCATATCAGGAGATGAGCGCTAGGAGCGGATTCAGAAGGGAAGAATCAATTCAGAAGGATGAGGATTGCGTTGGGATGCCATGGTGGGCGGTGGCCAGGAGGAACCCTAGCCGCCAGCAGCGACGGCGTGGATGAATAGTACACGCGGGCAGGGATGGCGCAAAGGGGATTGGGTAACTCCCAATCCTTTGCTGATTTTCATTAATGCATATGCTGCATATATAAAGGGTACAAACTAACTTGGAAGGTATTATCCTTCCTATTGCAAACTTCCCTAATAAGATTTTCCTAATAGACTTTTACCAAATGAAACCTGCCTAATAAACTCTTACCAAATTAAACCTTCCTAATAAGATTCTACCTAAATGAACCTTTCCTAGACTTGACATCTTAATCCGGTAGGGCCGGCTCATCCCTGCAACGCCGGCTATAATGCCTGCCCCACATGACATCTCTCCCTCCCTCAAGCTAAAAAGAGGGATAAGACGTCTTGAACTCCTGGACATCTTCCCATGAAGCATCAGATGCAGATGAATCATGTCATTGAATTAACATCTACCACTTGTCGTGATCAAGCCTGGCACGCAGCGCTTTCAGAAGTGCTGGGATCACCCACCCATGGAGGAGTGGAGGCATTAGGGTTGGTGACGCCGGGGGCACCTCGCTGAACTTTTTTAGAAAACCCACATGGAAGACATCATGTATATGGGCAGTCTTGGGAAGGTCCAGCTAGTATGCCATGTCATTGATCTTGGCGAATCCATTGATGTTGAGGAGATTCACATGAAAGACATCACGTAAACGTGCAGACGCGAGCAAGTCCCATTGGTACGTAGCCCCATTGATCTTGGAGAGAACGCGATACGGGCCATAGTCGACGCAGAAACGCCAAGATGTGCCCTTCTTTGTGACCAGGAGCACGGGCACTGAACAGGTCGAGCTGCTGTACCGAATGATGCCCTGCTCCACATTGTAGTGCATTGGCGCTCCAGCTCGTCCTTTTGAGTAGCCGGGTATCGGTATGGCTGAACCACCACCGTACTGGTGCCGGGGAGGTGGATGTAGTGGTCACGGCCACGTGGAGGTGGAAGGCCGCGAGGCGCGTCAAAAACCGACACGAATTTCGCGATTAGCTTCTCCATGAGATCGCCCATGGCCGAGGTGGAGGGGAGATGCAGTGCTGATCGGGATGGGGCCACGCCGCGCTAGATGATCTCCCGGTCCTGGTGTTGGAAGCGCATCGTCGGGAGGTTGAAATCCCAGACAATCGGTCCCAAGGAGCGGAGCCACTGGACCCCAAGGACGATGTTGATGCCGCCTAGTGGTATGGTGCGCAAGTCGAGGATGAAGTGTTCCTGGTCGATGGAGAGTGGTATCGCGTAGCACACCCCGCTGCTCGCCACCTTGTCGCGGTTGGCCACGGCCACGGAGAGGCCCGTGCGTGGCGCCAGCGTCAGCCCAACCTAATCGACGAGCTCCACGGCGATGAAGTTGTGGGTGGAGCTGGAGTCGATCAGGACCATCAATTGGACGCCGTGGATCATCACCGGAAGCTGCATCGTTTGGGACTTGTGAATCCCGGGGAGGGCGAAGAGGGAGATGGTGGCGTCCACATTTGCCGCCTCGAGGTCGTCATCGTCCGGCTCAACCTGCAACATAAAGAGGTGTTGACAGAAACACTGGTGGCTTGGCACGACCTTCTCGTTGCAGTTGTAGCAAAGTCCCTTGCCACGACGTTCCTCCATCTCGATTGGCGTGAGGCGCTTGAACGGCTTGGCCGAGCCTGACGCCCCCATGGTCATCGCCGATGGTGTCGTTGAGCCAGCCTCTGACGCACCTGATGCGGCAGGCCGCGGTTGGAAAGGTCGAGAGCTCGTCGTCTTGGAGATTGGCGGGGATGCCGCCGGCTCCTGGGGTAGCAAGGCTAGACGTTCGTAGGCCCTGGCGAGGTCCATGGCGACCTCCAGGTTGGTCGGCCGCTGGAGCTCGACGTTCGTCTGCAGGGGCTCACCAAGTCCAGCCGTGAAGAGCATCACCTGTTGTTCCTCGTCCAAGTGGCCGCAACGAGCGAGGAGGGTTAGAAAATTTTCGGTGAAGTCGACCACCGATGATGTACGTCGGAGGCTCGTCAATGCGCCTAGCGGATTGTGGCATGTGGGCATGCCGAACCGACGATGGACGAGGTCGGTAAAGTGCCGTCAGTTAGGCATACCATCCATGCGCTCCACTCACATGTACCACAGATGTGCCACACCGGTCATGTGGTACGTAGTGAGCCACACCCTATCTTCCATGGGTGTTTGCTGTGCGCGAAAAAATTGCTCACAGCGATTGATCCAGGGTAGTGGATCCTTCTCGCCATCGAAGGATGGAAAATTGAGTTTGATGTAGCGTGGCGGATTTCGAGGGCCTCCTGCCTGGCCGAAATCACCCCGGGGTGGAGGCTAGTATGGCCAGGGCGGAAGTCCCCAAGCCCCTTCCTGACTGCGCACGTGCACGGCCGCGGCCTCGGTGGCAATGGCGGTGACAATCGCCTGGGCTTCTGCATCAGTAGCAGCGGCGGCCGCAGAGGCTGCGACGTCTCGTTCGTCCTGATCAACGGTGCCTTCTTCACTACCAGGCTGGCCCTCCATGCGTGCCAACCGTTGGTCATGGTGGTGAAGATGGTTCCCGCTTGCTGCAAGCTGGCCGACATGAGTGTCGAGCCGATCCAAAACTTCGGGCAGTAGCTTGAGATGGTTGCCGGTGTTCTCCATAAACTTCATCATCATCTCCTTGAAGTTGTCGTCAAAACCCCCGCCGTTATCCATGGAGGAAGGAACAGCGGTTAGCTCTGATACCAAGTTGTTAGGAGATGAGCGCTGGGAGCGGAGGCGGAAGGGAAGAATCAATTCAGGAGGATGAGGATTGCATCGGGACGCCGTGGTGGGTGGCGGCTAGGAGGAACCCTAGCCGCCGGCAACGAACAGGGAGGAAATTCAGGAGGATGAGGATTGCATCGGGACGCCGTGGTGGGCGGCGGCCAAGAGGAACCCTAGCCACCAGCAACGAACAGGGAGGAAAGGCAGCGCGATGAACAGTGCGCGCGAACAGGCGATGGTGCAAAGGGGATTGGGTAACTCCCAATCCTTTGCTGATTTTCATTGATGCATATGCTGCGTATATAAAGGATACAAATTGACTTGGGAGGTATTATCCTTTTTAATGCAAGCTTCCCTAATAAGACTTTCCTAATAGACTCTTACCAAATGAAACCTTCCTAATAGACTCTTACCAAATGAAACCTTTCTAATAGGATTCTTCCTAAATGAACCTTTCCTAGACTTGACATCTTAAGCCGGTAGGGCCGGCTCATCCCTACAGCGCCGGCTATAATGCCGGCCCCACATGACACATCTCCACCCATACCAATTCTGTATGCTGGACCACCGATCTTCACAACTAGCATGCCAATTTCTGGATCCCCCTTCGATATGTGTGCATGGTCAATTTGCCCAATGGCTCCACTGAACATTATTGGCTTCAGCCACTCACGCCGTTCCCCATTTAGCAACCTCAACCCAAAATTTCTGGTAAATCCCTGAATTACATACTCACCAAATTTGTTCCCGTAGTCAAAGCACCATCACTAGCATCAATAAGAATTTGCAAAGGAGAGGCTAAATTCGATGGGTATGAAAAAGATGGATCCTCCCAGGGCATATCTGAATCGTCAATTCGAAGATTACCTACACAATAACCGACAGTGGAAGCAACAGCAAAAGAACCTTTTCCAGTGGCATGTGTGTCTCTTATGCGACCACCTGCACCTGTCTCAGCTCCTGGGTAAGGTGCTACATCACATGGAAAATTATGGGTTTCTGCTGTAAATAAAATGTGAAGCTCACGCATCATAACAGATAATGATGAAGTGGAACCCAGAATTGCTGGGCGTAGCTGGTTTACTGGGTATCCTTTTATTGCACTTGAGTTATCCATGAATCCAATAACAGAGTTTTTGGGGTTGGCCTTCAGGGGACTCTTCACTAACTGAAACAAAGTTCTACAAAGTTCTAGGCAT
Organism: Phyllostachys edulis; assembly: GCA_036346405.1. Lineage (NCBI taxonomy): Eukaryota > Viridiplantae > Streptophyta > Magnoliopsida > Poales > Poaceae > Phyllostachys > Phyllostachys edulis. The sequence goes on along the minus strand of CM070546.1, from coordinate 13,086,519 downwards.
GGTCTCTCCATCTATCCAATGTCTACTGTGTTCACTATTGGATTGAGCGATATCAAAAAGTTACACAGTAGTTGGATTGCGTTTGATGTCATCTCTGAAGAGGTGGGTACAGTAGTTGATATCTTGTTCATCAAGAGCAAGCCCCATCTTCACATTTATTTCTTCCAATGCTTCCCTCCCCCTTTCAATGACTGGAACAACACTTGACAGGCTCAGGAACTACATCTGACTGAAATAATGTGAGCTTGTTAGGATAAACACACACTGTCATTATATCATGAACCAAAGCAGCAAAGTCACCAAACTGGCTTTTGTCAAGTGGGCCACTGCCAGGCTCAAGGCACAAAAGGTATCTTCTTGACCTCTCCAGGCGATTTACTTCCGTCACTGAGAGAGATTTACAAATCAAGACAACGCTGGTTGAGAAAGCTGTTGAAAACGTCATCCGTGGACCAACCTCAACAACTACACTATAAGGGCTTCTAGAGACTTCCCCCTCCAAAAAAGCTCCCTGTTTGTAACTTATCAGGTTCATAAGTTTCCGCTAAGAGCCACTGAAGTGTTGCAAACTTCTCAGGAGTTAGTGCACCATCCAATTGAATGTTGAAGCACTGTTCAGTCTTTATATCAACAATATTAGCAGAAACCTTTGCCTGCACTTTCCTGAGTAGCTCAGTGATCTCACTCTCTTGAAGAAATGGTTTACAGTATAAGTGAATAACTCCAACTTCCACTGCAGCATCAGGTTTCTCAACCAATGGACTATCAACACCCCCCTGGATACCACGGCACCGGGAGCTGGCAGAAATCGGATATTAGGAACTGTCGCTCTTTGAACACGTGTCCAACAAAGATGATGTTGGTGAAAGCAATGTTGAACCATTCGCAACCTTCTCAATCCAGGACTTCTTGCAGTGATGAAACCATATCTTCTTCCCTATGTAAAGAATTGATACATAAGAACACAGTAACAGCAAAAATATTTCATAACTGTGAGTATTTCATAGATTCCTTACCGTATTACTAGGAAGGCCTTGGAGGCGTAACAGATTGCTTACTGACATTTCACCAGGCGATGCCATATTTCAATAAATCCTAGGTTTTCTTTATCTAAAAGGAAATCTGCAACACATGGATCATGAATCAGATGTTGATTCTACAGTGTATTTAAAAAGTAACGCGAGGTATAAATGTACACGGGATTGAGCATGGTGATGCAAAGAAGAAAAGAAAATAACAAATGATGAAAGAGACTATTCTTTGTTAACATTTCATTTACAAGAGTTGAACTCAAGAATAGACTTCAGCCCATTGTATTTTATTTCTGAGCTCAAAGGCTGAGAAGGTTACATTCTTTCAAATGTAAACAAGAAAGTAGTGCTACCAACAAAACTATGAAAAAAGAAGATTTCTTGAGTAAAACAGAGGTACAAACTCTGCCTACATGATCAAAATAAACTCGTTTGGTTCTAAAATAAACTCGTTCTCCAAGCTCATTGTATTTTATAGCTATGCTCAAAGACTACGATGGATGCTGTATTTCTTGCAAATCAAAACACTAAATAACAAGTACTACCAATACAACTGTGTCAAATTGATTTCTCCTGCAAGATAGAGGTAACAAACTCTACCTATTTAATCGAAATAAGCTTGTTCCAATTTATGTGATTTTTCTACTTGCCTCCTTTTCTTGTTCTTTTTGAAAAGCTGCTTCTACTTGCAAATTATTTAACACATACAGTTGCTCAACTAAAACTCTGTTAACTCCACAACCGAATTTACCATCCATAGTTCCACAAAACACAAGCTTTACCAATAGCTGAATTACAGTTTATGGTTTTGTTCATCGAGATATAAAGTACAGCTAACTAGCAGAAGAGAACACAAGTGACGGAGTGTTGACCGCACGAGACAGCGACACATAGTTCAAAATATCTATCTTGCAGCTAACCGAACCAGTGGACAGTCACATGCACATCCATACTTTTATCACTCCCAAGTTGCTTGGATTAGTCTTGCGGGTGTGGACCTTATGTTGGATGCGGTTTAACAAGGTGAATCAAGCATGCTAATGTGACCATTGGTTCAATGACTCCAGATAAAATCTCACCTCCACACTCTGACTCACAAACTATACAGATTTAACCAGTACGCCCACGCTGCGAACCAGCAAGTTACGAGCCGAGAAGTTTCAGGTCACTACAGAGGAATCTGCAGTTGCTATGAGGCAAAACAGAATAGAAGAAAACATCCGCACACAGAGATTGATAAGTTCATACTGATACAGTAAGAAGGGGATGGTCAAGATTCAAGAAAACCGAGTGAAAGCAACACAGGGGGGGGGGGGGGGGAGCAAATACCAGGGTCCAAGGGTACATAGAAGCGATGATGAAACGAGACGAGGCGACGGCCGACGGCAAGCCGGAGCTAGACCGTAGGGCGGCGCGGTGGACAGGACGTCTATATGCGAGGGGAGGGCGGCGGCGCGTACGATACGACACGACGGGTGTCCTCTTTAATTGACGGCTCCTATTACACACTTTTTACTAAAAGCTCTTGTTGCTCCGCCGCTAATTACATTCCAAAAATTGCATGTTAATCCAGTTGAAAAGAAAATTTGCATGCTAATCTCCATTTACATCGAGAATTCGAGCCAAACCACCTTTTTTTTTCTCTGAGAAGGTTCGAGCCAAACCAACTTTTTTTAAGAACAAGTAAGGGCTTTCCTTCATTCGTTGGCATCAATGTCTATCAATATCTAGGATGTTTAGCTAGCAAATGAGTCTTCATATTACACTAGAAGGGACCCGTGCTAATTGGCGCGGGCGGCGAATAAGAAATAATCTAATGACGCTGCAATTTTAGTATAATAGATGCTATCCGCGCTAAACGGCGTAGCTACGGCCGCTAATATATTCAAAGAGTAGGTGTATTGTTGGCGTTTGTTGTCTGGTGTTAATCCGATAATATTAGGCAATATGGTAAAACCCCAAGGCACATAAGCAGGCGACGAAACAATAAAACGTGGCGTAAGTAGTGAACACGTATAAATATTGGAGCCACCCTGGAGGTCTTCAGGACCACCCTGAAGGTCTTCCAAGACCACCCCAAAGGTCTTCAGGACCTCCCTCCAGGACCTCCTCATGACCTCTTCGGGACCTTCCTAGGACTTTCCTAGGAAGCGGTTATCCACGGGGTCCACGACCAGTTGGTCTACGATCACTCCCAGTTGGTCTACGACCACGACCATGTGCCTTACGACCACCCCTAGTTGGTCTACGACCACGACCAGGTGGTCTACGACTAAGTCCAGATGGTCCACGTCCACGTCTTCGACCAGGTGTTCCAAAACCAATATGGCAAGTGAAGAAGATGGAAAGATCGGAAGCCAGAGATGGTCCAGGAACAGAAGAACATACGGTTTCGTCAATCAGATGCATCCGGATTGGTTCCATACCAATTCAAATCAGTTTATTAGGAAAGTAAGAGTCTGTTTTGGATATTTAGTTTGTTTCCTAGGGATAGAGTCCAAGTAGTTCACGTTTGTTAGTTTGTTCGACCTCAGGCCGTGCGTGTGCGTGTTTGGCCGCACCCTTAGGTGCCAATATAAGGCCAAGGCATCGCCCATTGTAAAGGGAGTTGAAAAGTTATGGGTTAAGAAATAGATACCGAAAAATCACCATAGTTTTGGTGGCACACGATTGGTGTGGTCTTGAGATTTCTGAGTCCGGATGCATCTGATCGACGAAACCTTATGTTCTTTTGTTCCTGGACTATCTCTAGCTTCCAATCTTTCCATCTTCTTCACTTGCCATATTGGTTTTGGAACACTTGGTCAAAGACGTGGACGTGGACCATCTAGACTTGGTCGTAGACCACCTGGTCGTGGTCGTAGACCAACTGGGGGTAGTCGTAAGACACATGGTCGTGGTCGTAGACTAACTGGGGGTGGTCGTAGACCAACTGGTCGTGGACCTTGTGGATAACCGCTTCCTAGGAAGGTCCTAGAGGGAGGCCCTGGGGAGGTCCTGAGGAGGTCCTGGAGGGAGGTCCTGAAGACCTCTGGGGTGGTTCTGGAAGACCTCTAGGGTGGTCCTAAAGACCTCCTTGGGGACTACCTGGAAGTGGTCGTGGAGCACCTTGACGAGGATATAACAATCCCCATTTAATTATTTATCTATAATTCATATTATGGATAATAATGACGTCATATAACTCTTGAGTATACCCCTTAATATTCATAAGGGAGAAGCTGGAGGTCGTAAGTTCTCCTACGACCACCCTGTAGTCGTGGGTCTTCCTACGACTGTCCCATAGTCGTAAGCACTTCTACCACTATCCCATGATTGTAAGCTATACTACGATCGATCTGTGGTTGTAGGCTCTTTTACGACCACCACCTGGTCGTAAGCCCTTCTACGACCAGTCCTTAGTCGACAAGACCCACATGCATGTGGGCCTAATCGATCAGAGAATCTTATGTACCGTATCCAAGGATATGAGCAATCAATTACGCTGTTATACCCTGGAATAATAGCACGATTTAACTCCCTGTTATGATGATAATGGTCTGGCGACGTGGGGACGTTATAACCCCTATAATAACCTCCGGTAACAGCTCCACGTAACCTTTATTTCGAAGATCCAACGGTGCACCCCGGAGATGATATAAAAGGCAAGGATCATAAGGACATTGGGGGCGGGGGGGGAACCCGAAGATCATTAGAAGCACAATACTCTAGTCTTTGGTTCCATCTTGTAACCCAGCATACTCAATACATACACACAGGAGTAGGGTTGTTATTCTCCCATGAGAAAGCCCGAACCTATATAAAAATCCCCGTGTCTCTATCTCTATGTGATTTTCAGCCTAGAGGAACCCCCGAATCAAACAATCTTTACATAAGTTCGGTCATAAAACACCGATAGTTGGCGCCAACTGTGGGGATCTTCGAGTCATCAGATTTCCTTCGTCTGTCCACTTCTCATGCTCTCATGGCAGGAGAGTGGAACGAGGAGAACTGGTTCGACTTGGTCGATTATGCAGATATTGACATGGATGTCGGTTTCGACTACGAGCTGAGTGATGCATCCTCCGATGGTGATGTCGCCCCCAGAGATCTTTCTCCAGGAGACTTTACCACCGATGGAGTTGAGGAGGGATCCTTATCCCCCACAACTATACGTCCAGATGGGGAACCAGCTTCCTCCGAGGGCAAGGGTCAATCCGACCATAATGAGGGCTGTCCCAAGGCAGACTCGGGGCACGGTGAGGGTTCCCTCTCCAAACGTCCAAGTCCACCGAGCGATCGACTGGCGCGACAACTCTTGGAAGTCATAATTTCGGATCTTCATCAGCATCTAGTGATTCTCTCTCTCCGGTTAGCCCAGCCAAGGTTGCGATCGAACATGCTCTTCCTGCGAGTTCGATCATCCCAACGCAGGACTCGCTTGCCAACAGAGATGGTTATAACCCGGAATTCCCCTTCCTGGAGGGGTTTGCTCCAAGTCGCGAGATGGTGTCATTCGACGACTCCTCAAGCGAGGAGGCCTCTAGCGCAAGTTGTGACACCCTGATTTTCAGAACCTTTTTGAAAGTTTTCAAAATAAAAAGAAACATTTTGTTTTGATGAGAATTCAAAGTTTAACCTGAAATTTCATAATGGATTTAAGTTGACTAACTCAAACTACAACTAAAGTTCCTTGATTGGTTTGCTGAGATGTTGGAGTTTTGATAGTGTTTCCTTCTCTGTCCATCTTTTACCCTCCTCTGGTCCAGACCTCCTTGGGTCTAGACCTCCCAAACGCTTGGACCTCTCCATGTCCTCTAGGACCTCCCCTTACCTTTATTGGACCTCCCCGTATCCTTCAGGACCTCTCCATGTCCTCTAGGATCTCTCCTTACCTTTATTGGACCTCCCCGTGTCCTTCAGGACCTCTCCATGTCCTCTAAGACCTCCCTTTACCTTTATTGGACCTCCCTGTGTCCTACCGGACCTCCCCGGGTCCTCCAGGACCTCCTCCTTGCCTATTTGCATCTCTGTTGATTGTGAGTCGTCCGATTTGCAATGGATGGCTTGATCCTGGTGAGACGTTCGGATGGTCCGAACGTCCCACCTCCTCTGAGCCCTTAGATCTTCATTGGATGGTCCGATTTGCTGTGGCGTTCAGGCGGTCCGAACGTCCCAACCATTTTGGACCACCCGATTTAGTTCTAAGGCTGAGATCCAGCGCTAGCTCTGTTGGTCCGAACATCCCACCGTCTCTGAGCCTTTGGATCTTTATTGGACGGTCCGATTTGTTGTGGCGTTCGGGCGGTCCGAACGTCCCAACCATTTTGGACGGTCCGATCGAAATCCAACGGCCCAGACCTCCTCCTTGTAAATCTTGACCGTTGGACCTCCCCTTTGGAGATCCAACCATCAGGACCTCCCTTGCAGGTGAGGACCTCCTCCTTGCCCTTGCAGACCTCCTTTGGTGCGCTTAATCTTGACCGTTGAACCTCCCCTTTGGAGATCCAACCGTCAGGACCTCCCTTGCGGGTGAGGACCTCCTCCTTGCCCTTGCGGACCTCCTCTGGTGCGCTTAATCTTGACCGTTGGACCTCCCCTTTGGAGATCCAACCGTCAGGACCTCCCTTGCGGGTGAGGACCTCCTCCTTGCCCTTGCGGACCTCCTGCAGTGCGCTTAATCTTGGCCGTTTGGACCTTCCTTTGGAGATCCAACTGTCGGGACCTCCCTTGCGGGTGAGGACCTCCTCCTTGCCCTTGCGGACCTCCTGCAGTGCGCTTAATCTTGACCATTGGACCTCCCTTTGGAGATCCAACTGTCAGACCTCCCTTGCGGGTGAGGACCTCCTCCTTGCCCTTGCGGACCTCCTCACAGTGCGCTTAATCTTGGCCGTTTGGACCTCTCCTTTGGAGATCCAAGCTGTCGGGACCTCCGGTGGGTGAGGATCTCCTTGTTCCTTGCAAGACCTCCTCAAGGTCCTTGCGGGACCTCCTCTGTGGGTCTTGGCTGCCCCACTTGGCAGTCACACTCCCAGTTTCTTTACCTTTGACTAAGTCCTTGGGCAAGGAAGTCTCCACAGCATTTAATGCATGTTGTATCACATTAAATGCTCCTACCTTTATAGTACTCATGTCATACCGATTGTCACATTCCTTACCTACTCCCATCGTCCTCTTTACCAACTCTTGTTGACCACTATCCTGGGTCATGTACATTGACTCTAGCTATATATAGTTGTGATAGCCCTCTTTTCTCACTTTCTTCTCCATTTCTCCTCTCTGTCTCAACCGAGCACTTCTTGGACCTCCTCCAAACAGTTCTTGGGCATCCTCTCTCAAGCCCCAGGACCGCTCCAGCAAGCTCGTCGGACCTCCTCTTGACCTTCCAACCTCTCTATTGGTTTTATCTTTGAGTTTATTTGGAGTTCTTTAGATCATGCTTGAGCTTCATTTGAATATTTGATTTTTCACGTGTAGATTGTCAAGACTGTGGGGAGCCAGAGTTCAGTGAGGGAGAGGGAGCAGCTCAAGACTTTGAGCAAGGCAAGTTACACTCTTGATCATGTTGCACCCAATACTTCAAATTATTTATGTCGTTTTCAAAGTTGTATGCATGCTTAATTCACTAAGATATTTCAATGCCTACCTTTAAGTCCATAGTTATGCCTACTGCTTGGTATGACCTCTATCCATGTTGAATCAACCCCATTGTCACCCTAGATAAAACCTGGTTCTTGCAATAGTGAGGACCCGTAGCTCTTGAAAAATGAATGCTTAGTAATGCTTAGACCAAAATCTTGATTTGGGAGTTTTGACCAAAACTATCACTTAAACAAATGATTTGAGCCGTGACATTGGTGTGCCATGGAGATTTCGGCCATGACATTGGTGTGTCATGGATGTCTTACTTATGGCCATGGCATTGGTGTGCCATGGAGAATTGAAACGCAAATTAAACAAAAAATGTATTTGACTTGGGCGAAGCTGGTTGTTTGGTTGGTGCATGTCTATGCACAGGGGTCGTGTGATCCGATGCCCCAGAGTTGAGGTTTGTCGCCCAAGTCGGTTGAGGACCGGTCTTTGAGACACCACTTGCTAAGCCTATAATGGGCTACGCCAAAATTGTGCAACCACATGTCTCCAGTATGGGTGTGGGACCTGGCTAACTAATTTGCAAAGCTCCTTCGTGGTTGATCCTGCGGAGGCGGTGGGTTGTCATGTTACGACTGTTGTAGTCCCACCTGGCATAAGAGGGGGCACCCTAATAACCCGGCGGGTTTGTATCCAAAGGGGGGATCTGCGAAACCTTAATGTGGGTGGACTGCGGTGGAGCAATGCATTGTAAAGGCCTTGTCATGTGCTCTAGACCTCTCACCAAAGGAAGTGTGAGATGGTATCGACGGATGCCAAGCAAACTAGAGAATTCATGTCATGTGGGTAAAGTGTACAACCTCTGCAGAGTGTAAATCTATTCGAATAGCCGTGTCCACGGCCATGGACATGCTGGCAATGTCACTCAAAGTTAGCTCTTGGTTTTGGTTTTCAAAAGATTATGAAATTGGTTTTGGTGGTTTAACCAAATTGGGTGTTGGGGCGGGAAGCCTTGTGCAGGAGGGTATCCTTCACCATTTCAATGATGAATGTTATCCAACTGAAAATAGATTTGTAAAAATGAACTTTATCTATTGTAATCTGCCTTGGAAACTCAATACTTGTATTTAAAATAAAATTGGCTTTATGCAAATCAACCCTAATATGTTGTCCTTTGATATATCCCTATGCATGTCATTCTGTTAATTGGCGGGTGTAACTTGCGAGCACGGTTGTTGTGCTCACTCTTGCTTGATTCATGAATTGAGCAGATGAAGACTCCTATGACGATGAAGATGATCAACTCAATTAGGCCACGCCCTCCAGCCAGTCACCTGTGGTGTAATTGGGTGGACCATGTCTTTTGGTTTTCCGCTGCATTTGTGTGCTCTCTATTGCTGGAGCTTGTAAGCAACCCTTGTAATCAAACCTCCTTTTCTTTGTTAATAAAGTGTTGTGGATGTCTATGTTATCACTTGCTTGTCTTTGAGAAGGCGGTCGGCGATCCTTGGGGACGATTTGGATCGCAGATGGATTTCAGGCTCATCCTCAAGCCTCACGACCTCCTCGGGTTGGCTCCTTCGGACCTCCCGAGTAGCGTGGAGTTTGAGGAGGTCTGAGGTCCAACGACCTCCTCAGGGTCGGGACCCCAAACCTCCGAGTGGTTCTATCGGACCTCTCGGGAGGTCTAGAGGTCCATCCGGGATGCCCTCTCAAGACGTCCTGGGAAGTCCTTTACGGACCTCCCAGGAGGTCCTGAGGGACCTCTCGGGACGTCCTGGGGGTTCCTTTTTGGACCTCCTAGGAGGTCCTGAGGGACCTCCCGGGTGTGCCTTGGGCCGGGTCGTGACACAAGTGGAGATCATCAACGGGTGGTCTTTGTCCTTCCCTCAGGTAGCAATAACTCTCCTCGAGACAGGGCTGAGGACGCTCCCCGAAGATCACACCCTACGACCGCTCGTGGCAATGACAAAGACACCTCCGGCGATGACCAGAGTTAATACTCTTATGAGCGTGCGGGAAATTCTCGAGATCATCGCACTTCACTAAGGCAAGCTCAAGGATCAGGTATAGATGATTCTGAAACAAATCGACGGAAACGAGTCACAGCTCAGAGAAAATTATCTGGGCGCACTCAATACCAGTCAGAAGAAGCCCAGGAACTTCAGCATCTCAACGATCTGCTCGATAACCCATCTCGAGAACTTGCCCGAGCACCTGGCTAAGACCTCTTCGCTGAAGAGATCACTCGAAGGTTGCGGAGTACGATGAGCAAGCTCGAACGACCCCGCCGACATCATTCTGGAAGTCGTGGCAGTACGACTCCATCAGCTTCCAGTCGATCGAATAACTCACCGCATGGAGATCACCGCAAGGTGCATCGCTCCCCAATCCGGAAAAGAGTTCCTCGAACGTCTGACGATCATAAAGCTCCTAGGAGAGGTGATCATTCACCGCTTTGACCCAGAGGTCTGCAACAGCAGATAAAATACGAGGAGTATTACCCTCGTAGGATCGAGACTTAATATAAGTCAGATTCACCCATTGCTAGATATCGTTGAGTACGACCACTTGGCGACGTCAACCCTTCTTTTCTACAAAGGAGGTGTTACGACGTGATTACTGGATGTCGGGCATTCTCGCCTGACCTCCGAGCAGTTCACTGACCGCCGCAGTTTCGACCAGGGAACTTGGAGAAATTTGATGGGTCTCCGGGGTGGTCTTGAAGACCTCCAGGGTGGTCCTAAAGCACCTGGGGGTGGTCGTGGAGCACCTGGTTCACTCTTGGCCAAATTAGTAACAATGTTGTTTGGTGCCGTATCAGTGAAGAACACAACGAAAACCGCAGTGATGCAAGGAGGTACCTGGGGGAGGAAGGTTGTCACGCGAGGCGCAGCAGCCATGAGCACAGAGGCGAAGCAACACGACGAAAGGCCAGCGGACGCAAGTGAAAGAACGGACACCGGAAAGGAAGCAGCTCTGGCGATGCAAAAGGTGGCGTCTGCGTCTTGAGGAATAAGTCGAAAAAAGAAATGGTGGCGGCGCGAAAGAGGACCTAGGGAGAACAGTCAGGCGCTTGTGAGGACCTAGGTTCCGCCAGGCGTTCGGTGGGTGACTTTCATGGAGCAGTTGGTTCTGGCCTTCATGGAGCATCAACAGCGGAGGCGTTCGGCGGCGTGGAAGGCTCAGGACCAGGTCAGGCTTGAGCATGGGAGGTAGGGCGGTGGGATCGGCGTCACAGAGGAGAAGCGGCACGACGAAAGGCCAGTGGACGCGAGTGAAAGAACGGACGCTGGAAAGGAAACGGTTGCGGCGACGCAATGCTGGTGTACGCGTGCGAGGGAACAGAGTCCATAAAATAAACGGCGGCGGCGCGGAAGAGGACCTGGGGGAGAACGGGCTGTGCACAAGGGGACCTAGGTTCCACCCGGCCGTTCGGTGGGTGACTTTTCTTTGGAACGGCTTGGCCAAGCAGCTTTCGTGAGCATCCGACGACGGAGGCGTTTCGGGTGACGTGGAAGGCTCGGGACCAGCTCGGGCTCGAGCATGGGAGGCAGGGTGGCAGGATCGACATCATGGAGGGCCGGCGGCGCTCGAGGAAGAAGAATAAATAGAGGCAGCGCAAGACGGTGGTGCAGAAAAGAGTTGGGGGAAGAAGCAAGCTATGCGAGCGTGGCTAAGGCACGGCGCGCTGGACCCAATCGGACGCCGATCTTCGTGTGCACGACCCATTTCACGTGAGAGCAACGCGTGGAGGTCCACGACGTGGAAGGCTCGGGGCCACGCTTTCCCACGAACGCGCAAGCACTGCGGCTTGGATTCAATGGCGCGGAGCGGCTCCAAGGGCGATCCGATGGTTGTTGTATTTCTGCCGATGTAGCTAGCACGAGGAGGCCCCAAAGCTAGGAGCCTTTAATGTTAGTAATTCCCTCTTTTCATGCAAAACCTTCATTGAATCAAAGGACTTAGCCCTCTCCTTAAAGTCTTGAAGGATCATCATGTAGGAGCACCTTGGCATCTCATGGATGTTCTTGACCACATTTTGGCAATCAAAAGCCACCTGCGCATTCCACAACACGCAATCCTCAGCCAAAACAAGGGCTTCTGTGCATGCTAGAGCCTCCAGTGTCTCCGGGTCATCAAACTCGGAGTAAGTCACTGCACTTACTGCAATAAAATGTCCCTATCCATCTCTACAAACAGCAGCCATAGCCCCTATTCTTTCACCTTTCAAAATGGCAGCATCAACATTGATTTTAACAGATCCCCTTTTGGGTGGAAACCACCTGCATCTTCTTTTTTTCTTTGGGCCTTTCTTTGATAGCATTCTCTTGAGTCAAATTGCATACCTCTAGGTCAGCGAGAAGTCTATTCACCACTCCAGCAGTAGCGAGAGGGCTTTGGGAAACCCCTTCATGGATGATCTTCCTTCGTGCCCCCAGATTGCCCAATAGGTAGAAATAATCTTGGTAGAATCTACTGGTTGCATGTTTTGTATAATATAAAAAAAGCCACTATTTCGGGTCCAGCAAATTCAGAGAAGCGATTACCTCCATCAGGTCTTCATCTAGTCAAGCCCAAACACACCTGAACGCTATGCAATGCAGCAAGGCATGATCCCAAGAATCAACATCAGCACCACAGATTGTGCAGGCTCCTGAGATCAAGATATGTCTCCTTGTTTGAACCTTGGTAGTCGGGATGGAGTCCAGAGCAAGTCGCCAAGTAAAGACTCTGATTTTTTAGGGGAGTTTTAGAGCCCACAATGCTTTCCATTCTTTTCTACCAGTTGCACCATTAGAACAATTTGGTCTACCATCGAAGAAATCCAATCTACTCATTTTTGTCTTGACAAGCATTCTGTACGCAAACCGGACTGAAAACAGTCCATTCTTTTCACAATGCCACGCCCAGCAGTCTTCCTGCAACCTTGGACTGAGGGGTATACTCCTAATTGCTTCACAATCCATTTGAATGAATACAAACTCTAGAATATCTTGCTTCCAGATTCTTTGATTAAAATCAATAAGCTCACTTACAAAGATTGGAGGATTTACCACTTTTGCACAAATAGGTCTCAGAATATTTGCTCTAGGCAACCAATTGTGTTCCCAAATGTACTTACTTCGGCCATCACCAATTCTTCTCACTAAACCTTGCTTTAAAATGTCAATTACATCACAAATAGCTCGCCATGTCTTCGAGGGGGTACTTGTGATGCCCCGTGTCATTACCCCGGAGGGTAATCGCACTTAAGCATACGGATTACTATTTGTCTGCCCGGTGGGACAACGCTCCAACGAATAGTAAGCCTTACCAGAGTCAACGCAGCAGAATAATAAGATAAAAACTGTACTTTTTATTCCAGTTAGCCACGCACGGCTATGGTTCTTACAAATAGTAATTTACAACTGCAAAATGGGACTAAGTCCCTTCGCTTGCCTTCCTTGCTCCATCGGTCTTCTATTCGTCCCCTGCGCTGAATATGGTGCCCACCTTGCCCTGCTCCTCGTGGTAAGCACCCTCGTCTCCTGCGGTCTCATCGGTACCTGCATGTCCTTCGTCCCACTTGGGATAGTTCCCGACCGGACTAGGATCTACAAAGGAGAATACTAGCAAGGTTGAGTACAAATGTACTCGGCAAGCATTAATAGCAAAAGATGCATAGAATGACTTATCTCTGTTCGTTATCACATTTTCTATATCATCTCTTTTCTGAAAATAACAACTCATTAAAACATTGAGTGACATATTTTAATACTGAAAACACTACTTGTCACTCGGAGAGAAGATAGACCCCCAGTGGTTCCCATAGACTTCAATCCAGGAGACTGGTATGAATTCATGATTTGATATAGCACTGCGCAGACTTGTACCACTTTACCCATAGCTATTCTGAACTCTCTTTGAACTGGGTCCACCGCATTTCCTTTGATGCTAGTTCGAGATTATAATACAAAACGTTTTTCAAGTTATGTGATTAAGTCTCCACCCATTACTTTCCGTTAGTGCTGGTCTAGTCACAGTGCTGACCGCGTCATCCACCGAGTTCTAGTAATGTTGGTTGGGGCGGCTCTCCTTTGTCGGACCCGGGAGTAACACCCCAAATCCTCTGTGTATTTCTGAACTAGTCCCATGATCAGTATCTAGTTCACACAGTAAACAGATATGGTAACATCCATAAATCGCACAATTATATTAATAATCAACAGAGTTTATTACAAAAGAGGCTTACAAGCCAATAATAAAGAACACAGCAGAAGACGAAGAAGTAGTGGAGTCCAACTGATCTACCACAGGCAATCGACTGGGGTAGCGGCCTAGTTGTCAAGATCCACACCGGTAGCAAAGTCCTTCTCCTCTAAAATTTATTTGCATAAAGCAAGGATGAGCATAACTTCTGTGCTCGCAAGTTACACGCAATAACAGAGTTAATGCATGTATGGATGTAACAAAGGATGGCTTATAGGGTTATTTGTGCAAAAGCAATATTTGACAAATTAAATACAATACTAAGTTTAAAAGCTCAAATTTTTCAATAACTAAAATTGAGTTTTAATTGAATTGATAAAGCTAGTGTAGGCACCAACCTAACACTAACTTAAACACGGGCACCAACCCGGGGCCTCAACCCATAACTTTTCTCATGGACACCCATCCATGTCAAAACTGTTTTATGAAACATTTTGAAAACAAAATCAAAGTCTAACTTTGAGTGGCTTGAGTAGTTTTACACTCTACAGAGGTTGTACACCTTTACCCATATGACACGATTTCTTTAGTTTGTTTAGCATCCGTCGATACCACCGCTCACTACCTTAGGTAAGCAGTCTAGAGCATGTGACAAGGTCTTTACAATGCGCCATTCCACCACAGTCCCCCCTCGCTAAGATTTCGCCTCCTTTGGATAGAAATCTGCAGAGTTCCTAGCCCCCTCTTGCGCTAGGTGGGAATGCATGTACGTAGGTCATAAAAGACCACCCACACAACCGGATGGAACGACCATGGTGAAACATTGCAAATCAGTCAGCCAGGTCCCCTCCCCATTCTCAAGACACGTGATAGTACGATAAGACGTAGCAAGGCACGCTCAAAGGACGGTCCTTAACTGACTTGGGCGACTTTCCATAAAACCCATGGACCTCGATCATAGAAATGACTCGATCCCGTGCATCAACATGCACCATCCAAACAACCATTTTGCCCAAGTACAAACAATCATTATATTTCATTTTTCCAAAGTCATTTATAAACTTCCATAACACACCATTGCTATGGATACAATTTAAACAACATTTAATTTTTGGCTGAAATTCCCCAAATCAAACATTTTTGGGTCTAAGAATCACTAAGCATAATTTTTTCAAATACTCCTAGTTCACACTATCGTATCAACTAGGTTTTATCTAGGGTGATAAGGTAGGTCTATATCAATGTCAAGATTTGGATGTACAAAGGAAATTAGGAATAACTATAATTTAAAAACAGGTATTTAAATTAGACTGAATAGAAATAAGCATGCAATAATAATTTTGAAAATAGATTTTAAATAATTTGAAATAATGGGATCAAATATAATCAAAGGTATAACTTGACTTGCTCAATTAGTTGTTCTCAAACGGCGTCGAAATCTGACTCTCCAAAGTCGTTGAAATCTATACGCGAAAATAAGCCAAATTCAAACAAAATTCAAATAAAGATTCAAATTAAATCCAAATTAAATAATTTGGGTTTAGTTAGCTAGATCTTTAATTTAAACCAATTTAGAAATTTGAATCGCCTAAATCGGAGTTTGGATGCAAAAGATATGAGCTTTGGAAGTTTAAATCTACTAAAAACCCTAAATTTGGATTTAATAGAATTTCCTGATTTATTCTCCTAAAGGAAAAGTGGATTTATGATGTCAGCCCTACTAAATTCGAAAATAAAATAAATTCGAAGAAAAACGACTGAGGCTGACATGTGGGACCCACGTGTCATAGACACGGTCCACATGAACTAAGTCCATGGGGTTTTGGCTCTGGAGGGCTGGGTTGACGTGGCGCCACATCGGATCCACGTCAGATCCGACGCTGAGGTGGCGTCACAGTGGCACGCACGTGGCAGCGCCACGTCGGACCGGCGAGGAATGGCGCTCGGTGACGGGCTCACCGGCGTCTCACGCTGGGGCGAGCCTCGCGGACACGCACAGCAGAGAGAGGGAGCGAGGAGGAGCCTAATGCCCTACCTTGCGACGACGAAGGGCGACGAAGTGCGTGGCATCAGGGTTTTGGCGGCGGCGATGTTCGGTCTCCGGTGAAGGGGGCGTTTCGGTGGCTCTCGGGGCAAATGGTTGCGCGCACGGGGTAGCCCAGGTGGCGGTGATGCCGACGGTGGCGGAGACGAGCACACATGAATCTCGCGGGCGGTTGAGGGCGTCCGTTGGTGAGCTTCGGCTCGGGCAGCAATGGCGGCTGTGAGTGGCTCGGCCGCGCGGGGAAGACAGCGACGAAGAAGAAGCAAGCGGGCCCACATGGCGGTGAGGGAGAGAAAAAGGAAAGGAACAGGGGTGGCGTTGGATCGTTTGATTTTGATGAGACAGTCCACGTTGCTCCGGATGTTCGGACCGTTTCGGTCGTTCAAATCCAATCGGGTTGTTCATCAAAAATCCAACGGCCAAGAGTGGGAGGGGTGAGGCGGGGCGGTGCGGGCTGAATTAGATGGGGATTGGGTCGAATAGGATCGGGCCGAGTTTAGAATTCGGCCCAAAAACTGTTGACCGAATTTCAATTGCTTTTCTATTTAAAGTAAAACTAATAAATCAAAAAGGCTTTAGAAAATAGAAAATAAAATCCAAAAATTCTAGAAAAATTCACAGAAATTCCTAGAGTTATTTTGGACTTAAATAAAATACTTCCAATTTAAAATTGGTAATAGTTTTTGCACATAAATTTATTTTGACTTTAAAATAATTAGGAAAAAGCTTTTTAAAATTCCATAAAATTCTAGAAATTAATTAAAATTTTATTTTTCAATTTAAATCAAATAAAACTTCAATAAATTTTACTTTTTACTTTTAAACCTCAGAAATTCAAATAAAGCAACAAAACTCTTTCAAATTTCAGAAAGTCCATTAAAACAATAACTTTATTTAATTCTATTTTGGTAACAACACTTTGGGATGTTACATCCTCTGTGCCCAACACTCTACCTTGGGGCGGCTCTTTTCCGTGCCCAATACTCAAATGTAACCTATTGTGGAGAACTTAACTATGTAACAAGGTAGCATTTTTTGCCTGCCGAAACGGGAAAATGATTAGCACTGAATTTACGGCCTCTGATCCGGGTGAGAGTTTTGTTGGTCATTATATATTAACCATATGTAAAGGGGTCCCACCTCTTACCTTATCATCATCATCATCGTCGCGTTCCCCCCCTTTACCAACCTAGTAATTCTCTTTCCTCAACTCATTCTCATTTCTTATCTTCCCATTTTCATCTTAATCTCATTTATTTGATTTGATTTTTTGAAATAATTTTGATGCAATACATATATGATACAACAATATACAGTTTACATTTAACATAACTATATTTATGATGAAGAGAATAGCTTGCCTTCAGAAATGGAGAAAAGATCGCCGCCGAGGAAATCTGTATCAACTACTCCTGCCTGCGTCGGTTCATCTGCTACAATTACACGACGGAGCGAATAATAAATAAATAAGTAAATATTTAGTGGCAATTGGGTGCTACTAGGTGTACCATAGTCGGATGATTCTTTTCGTTAGCGGATTTTAATTTAATAACATTTTCGAACCCCTTGCTAAGTTAGCACTCCTCATCTGCAGTCGTTCTACGGTCTACCGGCTTTAGGATTACTAATTGTCAAAACTCGCATTTTAACGCACAAAAAAAAATACTACTCGTACTATCATGCCATTATGTCTATCAAATTTTATTTGCGCAAATGCGCCTACATGATTTTATTTAAGTGTGTATGTGTTTATTTATTTCTCTAACTAAACTCAGGGTTGTATATTCTTATTATTTTATTATGATTAAATTATTTCTAATGTAACAGATTATCTGTCTAGTTTATTGGGTTCTACCGATGATTTATTTGTTTTAAAAAGTCTCGGATTACTATTTTACATCTTTTTCCTATTTTTACTTAACCTCTACTTAATCTTTATTTTCTTTTTCCCTTAATCCTTGCCTTCTCTCTCCTTATCTTCTTGGTTCGGCCGAATGGCCTTGGCTCTCAGGTCTTGGCACCGCCCCTATGGCTCCCCCCGGCGCGCAGCTGCCCCTCGGCCGGCTTGGCCTCCGATCGCCGACGCTACCTCGCCCGGCCCTTGCTTGCTCGTTAGCCCCTACTCCCTCCGTGCCCCTGCGGTTGGCCCTAGCGCCTCCCAGGCTCGTGCCCGCCCGGGCTCGCCTTCGGCTCGGCTGTGCCCGTGTGGCTCTACTCCGATCCCTATGGTGTTGCCGCCTCACGCTCTCGATGTCCTCTCTCCCCTTCTTCCCTCTTTTCTAGTTTGCCTCAGTTTTATAACTTGCTTGATTCAAGTCTTGATGTTAGTTGATTGTTCTTTATTTATGTATGCACATGTTGATGGGGGTGGTGTGAGGCATGGTGGAGATGAGGGCTGCTACTATGATCTACTGATGTATATACTTCCCCCATTCCTCTCTCCTCTCTGATCCCTCCCCTCACTTTGTGATGCACTGACTAGATGATGACATGGTTGTGGGGTGTGGAGGCATGTGTTCTCTAGTCTATGGTATTGATTCGTCTGATGGTGTGACACCCTGATTTTCAGAGTTCTTTTGAAAAATTTTCAAAATAAAAAGAACCATTTTGTTTTGATGAGAATTCAAAGCTTAACCTGAAATTTTATGATGGATTTAAGTTGACTAACTCAAACTTCAACTAAAGTCGCTTGTTGGTTTGCTGAGTTATTGGAGTTTTGCTGGTCTTTCCTTCTCTGCCCATCTTTTACCCATCTCTGGTCTAGACCTCCCTTTGTCTGGGATCTAATGGCCCAGACCTCTCCTTCGTTTGGATCCAAAGGTCCGGACCTCCTTTGTGTTGTTCTCCTCTAGTCCAGACCCCCTTGGGTCCAGACCTCCCAAATGCTTGGACCTCATTCGTTGCTTGTAACCTTGAAACCTTCTCTGGAGGTTCCCTTCAGTACCAGCCCGGTAGTACCATCCGCACCATGCGGTACTACCGCTTCTTCGGACCTCCCTTTACCATTATTGGACCTCTCCGCGTCTTTCAGGACATCTCCATGTCCTCTAGGACCTCCCCTTACCATTATTGGACCTCTCCGCGTCCTTCAGGACCTCTCCATGTCCTCTAGGACCTCCCCTTACCTTTATTGGACCTCTCCGTGTCCTCCAGGACCTCCCTAGGTCCTCTAGGATCTCCTCCCTATATATTTCCACCCCTATCAAATGTGAGTCGTCCGATTTGCATTGGACGGTTTGATCTTGGTCGGACGTTCGGATGGTCCGAACGTCCCACCTTCTCTGAGCCCTTAGATCTTCATTGGATGGTCCGATTTGCTGTGGCGTTCGGGCGGTCCGAACGTCCCAACCATTTTGGACCACCCGATTTAGTTCTAAGGCTGAGATCTAGCGCTAGCTCTGTTGGTCCGAACGTCCCAACCATTTTGGTCAGTCCGATCGAAATCCAGCGGCCCAGACCTCCTCCTTGTGGATCTAGACCGTCAAGACCTCCCCTTTGGAAATCTTGGCCATCCAGACCTCCCCTTTTTGGCAGATCCGATCGTTAAGACCTCCCCTTGGAAATCCTAACCGTTCAGACCTCCCCTGGATTTGATCCTACGGTTCTAGACCTCCCTTGCGGGTGAGGTTCTCCTCTTACCTTTGCAGACCTCCCCGTTTGCGCTTAATCTTGACCGTTGGACCTCCCCTTTGGAGATCCAACCGTCAGGACCTCCCTTGCGGGTGAGGACCTCCTCCTTGCCCTTGCGGACCTCCTCTGGTGCGCTTAATCTTGGCCGTTTGGACCTCCCCTCTGGAGATCCAACCGTCAGGACCTCCCGGTGGGTGAGGACCTCCTTGTTCCTTTGCAAGACCTCCTCAGTGTCATTGCAGGACATCCTCTGCGGGTCTTGGCTGCCCCCACTGGGCAGTCACACCCAGTTTTCTTTACCTTTGACTGAGTCTTTGGGCAGGGAAGTCTTCACCGCATTTAATGCGTGTTGTATCACATTAAATGCTCCCACCTTTGCAGTACTCACGTCATACCGATTGTCACATTCCTTGCCTACTCCCATTGTCCTCTTTACCAACTCTTGTTGACCACTATCCTGGGTCATGTACATTGACTCCAGCTATATATAGTTGGGGTAGCCCTCCTTTCTCACTTTCCTCCCCATTTCTCCTCTTTGTCTCGACCAAGCACTCCTTAGACCTCCTCCAAGCGGTTCTTGGGCATCCTCTCTCAAGCTCCAGGACCTCTCCACCGAGCTCCTTGGATCTCCTCTTGACCTTCCATCCCCTCTGTTGGTTTTGTCTTTAAGTTTATTTGGAGTTCTTTGGATCTTGTTTGAACTTTGTTTGAGTTATTTGGTTTTCACGTGTGGATTGTCAAGACTGTGGGGAGCCCGAGTTCAGTGAGGGAGAGGGAGCAGCTCAAGACTTTGAGTAAGGCAAGTTACACTCTTGATCATGTTGCACCCAATACTTCAAATTACTTATGTCGTTTTCAAAGTTGTATGCATGCTTAATTCACTAAGATATTTCAATGCCTACCTTTAAATTTGTAGTTATGCCTACTGCTTGGTATGACCACTATCCATGTTGATTCAACCCCATTGTCACCCTAGATAAATCTGGTTCTTGCAATAGTGAGGACCCGAAGCTTTTAAAGAAATAAAATGCTTAGTCTCGCTTAGACCAAAATCTTGATTTGGGAGTTTTGACCAAAATATCACTTAATCAAATAATTTGGGCCGTGGCATTGGTGTGCCATGGAGATTTTGGCCATGACATTGGTATGTCATGGATGTCTTACTTATAGCTGTGGCATTGGTATGCCATGGAGAGTTGAAAAGCAAAATAAATGAAAAACGGTTTTGATTTGGGCGAAGCTGGTTGTTTGGTTGGTGCATGTCTATGCATGGGGGTCGTGTGATCCGATGCCCCAGGGTTGAGGTTTGTCACCCAAGTCGGTTAAGGACCGGTCTTTGAGACACCACTTGCTAAGCCTATAATGGGCTATGCTAAAATTGTGCAACCACATGTCTCTAGTGTGGGGCGTGGGATCTGGCTAATTAATTTGCAAAGCTCTATCGTGGTTCATCCTGTTGATGTGGTGGGTTTGTCATGTTATGACTAGTTGTAGTCCCACCTGGCATAAGAGGGGGCACCCCATTAACCCAGCGGGTTTCTATCCAAAGGGGGGATCTGCGAAACCTTAATGGGGGTGGACTGCGGTGGAGCAATGCATTGTAAAGGCCTTGTCATGTGCTCTAGACCTCTCACCAAAGGAAGTGTGAGGTGGTATCGACGGATGCCAAGCAAACTAGAGAATTCATGTCATGTGGGTAAAGTGTACAACCTCTGAGAGTGTAAATCTATTGAATAAATTGTGTCACGGTCATGGACATCTTTGGCGGTGTCACTCAAAGTTAGCTCTTGGTTTTGGTTTTCAAAAGAAATATCAGAATTGGCTTTGGTGGTTTAACCAAATTGGGTTTGGCGGGAAGCCATGTGCAGGAGGGTATCCTTCACCATTTCAATGATGAATGCTATCCAACTGAAAATAGATTTGCAAAAATGAATTTTATCTATTGTATCCTGCCTCGAAACTTAATACTTGTATTTGCAATAAAATTAGCTTTATGCAAATCAACCCTAATATGCTGTCCTTTGATATATCCCTATGCATGTCATTCTG
Organism: Phyllostachys edulis; assembly: GCA_036346405.1. Lineage (NCBI taxonomy): Eukaryota > Viridiplantae > Streptophyta > Magnoliopsida > Poales > Poaceae > Phyllostachys > Phyllostachys edulis. The sequence goes on along the minus strand of CM070546.1, from coordinate 13,065,003 downwards.
TTAATTGACGGGTGTAACTTGCGAGCACAGTTGTTGTGCTCACTCTTGCTTGATTCATGATTTGAGCAGATGAAGACTCCTTTGATGATGAAGTTGACCAACTCAATTAGGCCACGCCCTCCAGCCAATCACCTGTGGTGTACTGGGTGGACTCTGTCTTTTGTTTTTCCGCTGCGTTTGTGTGCTCTCGGTTGCTGGAGTTTGTAAGCAACCCTTGTAATCAAACCTCCTTTTGTTTGTTAATAAAGTGTTGTGGATGTCTTTGTTATCACTTGCTTGTCAGGAGCGGTTGATGATCCTCGGGACCGGTTTGGATCGCAGATGGATGAAGGCTCGTCCTCAAGCCCCACGACCTCCTCGGGTTGGCTCCTCTCGGACCTCCCTCGAGTAGCGCGTGGTGCTTGAGGAGGTCTGAGGTCCAACGACCTCCTCGGGTTGGGACCCCAGACCTCCGTGTGGTCTATCGGACCTCTCGGGAGGTCTGGAGGTCCTCTCGGATGCCCCTCTGACGCGTCGGGGTTCCTTTTGGACCTCCCAGAGGTCCTGAGGACCTCCCGAGTGCACCTGTATCGGGTCGTGATGAGATGGGGTTTTGGTTTGGGCCAAAAAGAGATATGGTGGTAGGGAATGAAGGGGGGTGTTACCTTGTCTAAGTTGGGACTGGGAGTGGCAATGGTTGGCCGCAGTGATGATGTCGATGCCGGCCGTGGAGTGCTGGTGGTAGAGTTGCTCTCCGGTGCTTCTGGTCTTCGTGTTCTTGATGGCTGGGCGGTGTTCGGGTGGTCATCGATAGTTCGAAGCCATCGTCGGTGCTATCCTTGTTCCTCGGGCTTCCCCTTCTCCTCGTGCTCTCCCTTCTGCTGCTCTCTATGGGCTAGTTGGATGGTGAGATGGTGATGGTCGGGCTTGTTCATGCTTGAGTTCTTGCTTTGTTTGGGTTGCTCTCAGTTTGCTACCTTCGGTTGGGGGAAGAAATGGGTTTGGGAGCTCTTGCTTGGTCTTGTGGAGGACAGAGGGCTTATGTGGTTTGCTTTTGCTGAGAGAGGTTATGTGGGGGAGGCTTCGGCTGGTTCATACCCCCTTGCCTTGGCCTGTGGAAGATATTGTTGCCCTTGGCTCTATCCATTTCTCCCTTACTTTTAAATGTTGGGCTAATGTCCATTGGTTTTCTATTGCTCTGCTGGTTGGTGGCGGGCGATGGAAATGTGGATCGAGGAAGGGTTCGATGAGCTGGCGATATATGGTCAAAGAAAGGCTTCGCGACATCCATGAGGATTTTTATTTTATTCTTTTGTAACTTAAACAAAATTGTAATTATATTGTGTGTCTGTGGTAATGCATTCTTGTAATTAATTTCGAGATTATAATATTTTACTTTTGCTTGTACTGAATTATTGTATGTTGATCAGATGCAATGGATTATTGTAATTTATTTGAGAATGTAACTGTGTTGAATTATTACTTTTAAATTCATATTATAATTTCTGGAGATGGATTCTTGTATTATTTTTATGGATAAATGAAATCTTGGAATTGACTTTTAGTTATAATGATGATGGATTATTCTTGCGGCAAAATTTTATAGTGCAAATTCTGTTGTTGAATTCCGAATGTATTATCTTATAGGAATTCGCTTGGCGATGCGTTCAAAGTCAACTATGATTATGATTTGTTCTTGTTTAGAAAATTTTAATTTACTGCTAATTACTGATTAGCGTTGATTAATTTATTTTAATGTTTTTGGGTTCTCACATCCTCCCCCCGAAAAAATTTCGTCCCGAAATTGTATCCTCAGTTGAACAGGTTAGGGTAGTCTTCGCGTAGTCCTTCGTTGTTCTCCCACGTGGCATCACTAACGGAGTGATTTTGCCATTGTACCTTGCACAAATGTGCAATTCAATTCCTTAACCTCTGTTCTTCTGTAGCTAGGATCTTTACTGGGTGTTATGTGTAGGTCAATTCATCTTGTAGTGGTATATCGAGATTGGTTAAGTGATGAGAGGCACCCGTAGGCATTCTCGTAGTTAGGAGACATGGAGGACGTCGAGAATCCTTGATAATTGGCTTAGTAGTTCCAACTGATATGCTAAGGTGCATTTATCCTCTAAAATTCGAAAGGGTCCACATATCGTGGACTTAGTATCCCTTTTAGTCCGAATCGACGCATCCCGTGTATAGGTGATACTTTTAAATATATATAATCCCTGACTTTAAACTGTAGGTCTCGTCGGTGTTTATCTGCGTAGCTCTTTTTGTCTACTTTGAGCAGTCTTAAGACGTTCTTGACTTAAATAGATTTTCTCGTCGTTTTCCCGTACAAGTTCAGGGCCCAATAACGGTCTTTCTCCGACATCATACCAACAGATGGGTGATCTGCACTTCCTTCCGTAGAGGGCTTTGTATGGTGTCATTTGAATACTAGAATGGTAGCTGTTCCCGGAATCAAGTTGGTAGCAAATTCTATCTCCCTGTCTTGGGGCACACCAGGTAATTCCTTAGGGAGTACATCCGAGAAAGCTCTCACTACTAGTGCCGGAAGCCCATCAGGCCCCAGTGCCTTCGGAGGGGACATCTGAAAAAGAGCAGTCTTCACCTCCTTCTCCTCAAAAGGACCAGACAGGTAAGCATTCATGGCCTTTATGACCTTATGTGGCACTTGGTCGAGAACGAGGTTTAAGTTTGCAATCCCCTCTGACTCAAACAACTTCTTATAAAAAAGTTTGATTATGGTGTGGAGCTCACTCAAAGACGAGCACCCTGATCCATCAACTCATTGCAACCACCTTATGTGATTTCTCGCCCGCCTTCTGCTTGCTCTTTGGTGGAAGAACGCAGTGTTACTATCTCCTTCTCGCAACCATGAGATATGCGACCTTTACTGCCACATTAATTCCTCCTAGATATTAAGAGAAACAATTCTATCTACGATTCTTTTCTCTTCTTCTGACACATCCACTCTTGATGGATCACCGCAATGATCCGTTTTCTTCTTCTTCTTCGTCGAGTTCCTTCTGACCGAGCCAAAGCTACTCTCTCCACAGGACTAAAGCTCCTCACCAAGGTGAGTAAGTTTGTCATACAGCTCCTTGACAGTGTTACAATGATCACCATCCCTCTAGACTTGCTGGACTAACGGACTTAGAAGTTTATTTGTCTCCCACATCTTGTCATATCTAAACAGATTGCTGCTCTTGAATTGGTAGTGCCTCTCCTCCAGTGTAGAGGATAGAAGGATCAGATAGTGGTCTAAGTCAGCCACTATTAGATGTCTCAACAGCACTCTTGGGAACGCAGAACACCAGGAAGCAGACGCCAAAGCCCTATCCAACCTTACCCGAGCAAAATGTCCACCGATAGTTCGTTTCTCAAAGGTCCAGTCCAAACCCACATAGCCAATGTCACAGAGTTGACAAACATCAACCTTCTCTGAAGCCTGCCATGAGGTATTCTTCCCACTCATTGGGTCTCAATTGCTCCTCCCTCCTAAGGATCTCATTGAAATCTCCCAAACACACCCAAGAGAGATCCGAGTCACTCATAATGCGCCTCAAGAGCTCCCAAGTGTGATACCTCAAAGGTCTTCTTGGTTCCCCATAAATAAAAGTCATTCTCCATGGGATGCCCCTCCCATCTTTCACTTCCGTATCAATGTGGCTATTCGAAAATTTCAGAACATTAACTAACCCCTCCTTCCAAAAGAGGCCCATACCACCACTTCTGCCCGCACTACTTACAGCAAAATAGGAGTCAAAACCCAAAGTCCAACGGAGATTTTCCACTCGGTCTTTGCAATTTGAGTTTCCATGATGAAAAGAATCGAGGGGGCATGATCCTTCGCGAGATCGTGAAGCTCCTTGACTGTCGCGGGGCTGCCAATCCCACGACAGTTCCAGCATGAGGTCTTCATTGCTCCCAGCGGCCCTCCTCAAGGGAGTCCGCCGATCTCAACACCGAAGTGATTTCCCCCTTCTTCTGCTTAGCCTTACACTGCCTCTTTGGTTCTCTCACTTTACCTTCTGAATTCATTTGCTCACCATCGCTAGCTGGACTGGAAGCTCTATCTGTTGCCGTGAGGGCTACGGGTGCTTCAAACTTGCCCACCAGACCTCCCACTTTCCCAATCACCGGCACCAAAGCCATGGCTAGTGACACCACGCCCAGCTTCTCCGGAGCTTCAAGAGTGAGTTTTTTTCGGGCACCTCTATCCTTTGGTGACAACCACTGGTTCAGAGACTTCTTTGGAGGGCTTAAGGCATCATCCTCCAGATCCCTCTCCACCTGATCCCCAGATGAATTCTTTGGATCTTCCCCTAAAGATCCCACCTTCGGGCTCTCCCTAGAGCTTTTGTGGTGCTGGGAAACCTTCACACCAGATCCCCTCGACTCCCATGGGAACGACTTGCCACTTTTAGATCTCCCCTCCTATCAGGTGAAGCCATCAACCGCACTCCATACAGGAATTCTTTCTGCTCATGCACTCCATCTCCACATTCAATGTCCACATGACCCAAAATGCCATAGACTGCACAAAAATGCGAGAGCTTCTCATACTTCACCTGGAACTTTTCACGACCTCCTCCTCTCTTCTTTGTTGCCACATTAACAACACGCACCAAAGGTTTATCCACCTCAATTTTCACTCTCACCCGGAGATACTGACGCCAGCCACCTCTACCATCATCGAGCTCAACTCGCAGCACCTCCCCAATTCGATTGGCCAGTTGTTTGTTGATGTTTTATTTTTGAAAGACAGTTGGCAGATCATACAGACGAACCCACATGGCTAGATTCTTGAACACCACCAAAGAGGGTTTCGATACTCCATCATACACTTCCAGCATCACCGCATAACCCCTGAAGATCCAGGGTCCCTCATCCATGACCTTCACCCAATCCCCCAAGCAGAAGAACTGGAAAGCAAAGAGATTCTCCCCAATCGCCTTGCAAGACACCTCCTTTGCAAGCCCCAAGCATAACACATATTAGCAAAGAAAGCAACATGGCTAAAACGTTTATCCGAATTTACCTTTGCTAGTGCCACCCACTTGGATTTTGCTTTCAACTCCTTGATATTCTTTTCCAATTTGATTGCAAACTCCTCCTCATCCCTCAAATCTAGATGTTGCAGCAACTCATCCAGATCTCCATCCCTTCCTCCTGCAATCTTTCTAGCATTTGAGGCTGCCATCCTGCACCCGCCCCTGATCCCACCCAGACCTGGCCACTATCTGTTCCCCTCCCCTAGGTGATCAAGGCTGAGAAACAAAACCAAACCCAAAAGTTTGTCCTTTAATCAGCCCGAACCACTCAGGGGGAGAAAAAGAGAGAGCCAACACAGTCCAGGAGGCGGCGGTTGGGGGGCGAGGACTAACGCTCTCGCCGGCGGGAGAAGAAGAGAATCCCAGCAGAGAAAAAAAACAGAGAAGAGAAACGCACTACCGGCAGCAAAGCAGCAGCTTGTGGCGTGGATATGGATGCCCTGGCCGAGGAGATGGCCGGCGGCGGACGGGGAGAGAAACGTCGACGGTAGGCTGGACGCCGATAGCGGAGGAGAGTAAACCTACTTAGCAGCCCAAGTGGACCCGCTTTTCCTCTGCTGTTACTAGTAGTAGTAGTAGTTACGCAACTCGAGCGCTTTGATTTGTGAAGACGACCCAAATGACGACGGAGACGGCAAGGAAGACCGAGAAGAACTTTACCGACGAGGATGCCATGGCCGCCCCGGCCACTGGGGGGAGGCCCATCGCTCACTGCTGGATCCGCGTAGGCCGCCCGCTTCCGAGCCGTCGTGGGCGCTGCCATGGCCTCCACCAACGCGGCCGACGAGATCGAAAACCCTAGCTCCACTATCGTTGGATGCTTTCTTCTTCTGTTACACACACTCATTCAGCCTCGAGCCAAACCAACTAGTATCAATCAATCGGTGCTAGGGCTGGGAGGTTTGGACGTTGTTGCATCGAGCCAGAACTAATGGGCTGAAGTGCCCTTACTAGGCTGAGTATGCATGGCCCACGATAACTTGCGTGTTTTCCTTGCGGTTGTGCGGGTATTGAGGTTTACGGTGCACAGACTGCGCAATTTCATTCATATCTTATCTCTTAACTAATAAAAAAAGTTTACTCCCACGCAGCGAGAGGAATCATCCCAACCCAAGTACCCTTCGAACTATGATGCTTCCACCTTCAAACCCATGTGCGCTGATAGTTGGCCCAACCTGTCAGCTATCGCAACATGCCCACATCTTGCTAGTAGCAACTTCTCCATCGCTCTCCAAACAAACCGTCGCCCTTGTGAGAACCCGAAAAATCAGACTAATCTAAAACAACGCTAATCGTTAATTAGCAGTAAATTAAAATTTTCTAAACACGAACAAAGCATAACTTCATATTAATATTAATCACATCGTCAAACAATTTCACATAAGATAGTATTATCAATAATTCATCAACAACATTTTACAATATAAATTTTGCCGCAAGAATAAATCACTAATATAATCTTAGAGTCATTTGCCAGAATTCATTGCAAGCAGAAATAAAACAAATACAATCTCTAAGATAAATTACATTATGAATGCATCGCAAGCAATTAATCTCATAGCAATTAATAATATTTGGGACTCATTATCAGACTTTGCAATCGGATCTCCAAATCAGTATCTCATCATCAATTTAAACTCAGAGTCAATTACAAAAATCCATTACAATCAAAGGTAAAACATTTAAATACAAACTCGTAATTTAATTACAATAATTATGTACATCGGATCAACATACAAGAATCCATCTCCAGAAATTACAATATTAATTTTAAAAGAATAGTACGACATTGTTACACTCTCAAATTAATTACAAGAATCCGTTACAACAGATCACAATATAAATTACAATCCTGAATACATTACAAAAGAATATTAAAATCTTGCATCGTATGTCGTCGAAGCCTTTCCTTATCCATTTATCGCCAACCAGTCAAACCCTTTCCTCAGCCGATCTGAACCCTAGCCACTTTTCCATCGCTCGCCAAAAACAAAGAGACAAATAGCAGACCAAATGCAATAAATGGAAGTTAGAAATAGAAAAGGAGTTGACGTCATATTTCAGGAGAATCACCGCGGTTCCCAGACCAACCTAGGTTAGTCGGCACTGTCTCACCTCCAGTAAGTTTCATTACCCGGCGTTTATCAGAATCCGACACCCACATATATCAACTTACCTCAACCGCAGAAAATCCCTCACATAATGAATTATTAACCATTGGACAATAAGCAAATAGTGCTATGTGAGAGCATAAGGGATAAGGAAGGGGCAAAAGAGTCATGAACATGGCAAGGGAAGAGAGCACAGTCGAATGCATCACTGCCATAAGCCACCTCCCCCATGAGCCTCTCCCCCAGTCAAAGCCTCCCAAAGCAAGCTCCCTCATGACCAAAGGCAACCAGCCGAGAGAACACCCACCACCAAGCACAAAGAGCAAGCCACCCACTGCCACCATAGAACAAGAAAGCCAACACAACCTCCATCTCCATCCCCCATTCACAAGCACAAGCAAAGCACCGGGAGAAGCACTTCCCCCTCACAACCAAACAAGCAATAACAGCAAAGCCTCCCATTCACAAGCCCACTCTTCCATTCACAAGCAAGCCAAGCCACTGCCACCATTGCTCACCATTGACAACCGAAAGCAAAGCATTGAGCCAAGTGAGTTGCTCAGCCAAGAACAGAGGCAAGCCAAGCATCACCACTGCCACAACCCAAAACCACACACAGAGAGAAGCAAAAGGAGAAGGGGAAGACCGGCGGAGCCAAGATGACAAGAGGTGACCAAGAACCGTCAACGACGACCATTGAGACCAAACCAAGCCGACAAGGCAACAAGGACTAGGAGGGAACAAGGAGCATCATCATCACCACCAACACTGCCATCCCATTCTCGAATCGAACCCGACAAGGTAGCCCACATTCACCCTACTGTCATTTTTGCCCCAAAAAAAGAACCCACAGTATGAACAAGAAATGCACATAGAATGCTCATGCCGCAATAACCAGCAATATCATCATCCACCCACATCACAGAACACTAACCAAGTCCATCACAAGGCATTAAGCCGAACCCACTAATAGGAGCCCACTTCATCATCCATCCCACCACAGAGCAGGAGGTAGAGCGAGAGCGGTGAGTAGAGTAGTAGTTTACCTCGGTGCATAGGCGGCAACACCACCACCGGTAGTAGCACCCCTCCATCACCCCCTCCATTGCATCAGCATGAATCAACCTAAAATCCAAATATGAATCAATCTCAACATAAAAACCAAAATATCTGTAGAAGGGAAGGGGGGACCGAATCCCAGTAAGGAGCAAGCCCAATCCAAGTCCCAGGACCTCCACTCCGGCGGTCTAGCACCATGGCAGAGCCGGAGGTACTGAGACCAAGAGGGTAGGCCGAACCAAACAGGGCGGGCCGAGCCAAGCAACCGCGAGAGGGGAAGCGCAGGCCACCAGAGACATGGGCTAAGAGCGCACAGGCGCGCAGGGAGGCACAGGCGCGAGGCGGCTGTAGGCCGAGCCGAGCGCACGAAGGAACCGAGCCAGGGAGCGGGCGAGCCAGGAGGCTGAAGGCGGTGACGATAGGTGAGCAGGAGATCAGCAGGGCATGACGCTGGGCCGGTGTGGAGCTAGGAAGAGCTTCGGCTAAGTCACCAGAAGTGAGGAATGAAGATAAGAAGCATTGGGGAAGAAGAAGCAAGAAAGCACGAATTTTTTTTAAAATAATATTAATTTAAAACATAATTACAAAAATATATCGTCTCTCCAAAAAATTACAGAATGTGTTCCTATCGCCAGTTGAAATGGCGACAGGGACCTATCGCCATTTCAACTGGCGACAGGGACCCTCTCCCCCTCCTGTCGCCGGTCCAGCCACCTATCGCCAGTTGAAATGGCGATAGGTCCCTGTCGCCATTTGAACTAGCGACAGGTTCCTGTCGCCATTTCAAATGGCGATAGGAAGCAAGCCAAATTTGCCCCTTCTCTAGCTAGGTTTGCTGCCTTTTGATTTTTATACGTTTTTAACGGTGCAAAATCTGTTAGACTCGCAATAACATTTTTTGATTGTTGTATGTTGTTCTAGTGCGATGAATTTCTGAAGAATTTTACGAGAAAGATTGAGATATGAACGATTCGTAAGTAGAAAGGTAAGTGATATTGCGATGCGCCAGTGAATTAATACGCTTGCTCATGTACATGAACTGCATATTATGTAAGGAAACAAATGTGAACTTGCCATTACTATGAAAACTACGATAATTACATAACATTCAAAAAACATCATTCATAGCAAAACATCATAACACTTAATAGCACCGATATTACATAACATTCAAAGAAAACATGATAATACTTAATTAAAATGATAATTCGTAACATTGGCCATAACATGTTACTACCGTCGGGTGCAATAACATAATTGTAACATTGGTAATAACATTGGTCGCAGACCTCAACGCCCCCCTGTGGATCGCTCCTCGAGTTGGGTGACCAGATGAGGTCCCACGCGACGTCCGGAGTGGCGATGTCTCCTTCATCTTGAGGATTTCTCGTGAGACATTTCTTGAAGGTGTGCCCAGACTCCGCAAATAGAGCACTTCTTCGACGACGTCCGGTTCGCGCCGTCCATGTCTTTCCGATGCACCGCACTGCCGCCGCCCAACTTTTCCCTTGAGCCTATCAATGTCCGCAGCCAGCATTAGTTGCTCCTGTGTCGGATGGCGATGAAATGGCCAACCACAACAGAACCATATATCTCCGCGGTCCAGGTTTACATCACCACCTCCTTGGTGAAATAGACAGAGAGGTACTGACCGGGATGTTGCGCCACCGTCGAACATGCGGCTATGACATGGGAGCAGGGCCTATGCAGAAGAAGGGGCTTGTTGCAAGTGCATGTGCAACTAGCGCGGCGTAACGATGCACTCATGGGTAACCCTCTCACGTTCATTCCACGGTGTCCTTTATCCCCGCACATCACCTCGGTTAAGCTCCTTGTGCCCATCTTGAATGCCCGGTCGTCTCACCCTTCTTGCTCTTCTCCTCCATGTCTCGGGTGATCATGATGAGTACAAGATTCATCATTTGCCATGGCGAGCGATGCGTTGTTGCTTCACAACAAAGTACTTCGTCAGCATCATGAGTATTGCCTCCACAATACCCACCAAAGGGAGGCACCTTGCACCGCCAAGATGACCCAGCTTGTACACCTCGGCTAGATTAGTTGTCATGACACCAAATCGAAGCGCCACCTGTCATGGAGCGGCGACCACTTCTCCTTAGGCTCGTGCTCAATCCGGTCGAGAAGCATCTCACCGCGCCCCGCCCTTCTCGCCAATCCGGAGCATCTGTGGGTATCTCTAGCAATGCTTGGGGCACTCGGTCGGCGCTTAGGCGACCCTTCTCGCTGCCTCCCTTCGTGTGTCTTGGTCCGCTCATCTAGAATCTTCCAGTGTTTGAACTTCCGCCGGGTTACGGTTACGTACCGCTGAACATGTTCATCAAGTCTTTGTCGTGGAACCGCTTGTAGAAGTTTGCACCCAAGTGCCTCATGCACCACCCGCTCTGCAGATCCGCCATAGAAGTGGTACGTTCTTCCTTGTTGCAACTGGTTATTGCACGCAGCAGTTCGCATGTCGATCATGTATGAGGCACACGCTGGGACGGTCTTGCACTGTAAATCCTCACGCTCTTCAGAACCACAACCAGCTATCTGTGTTCTCGCTTTCAATGAAAGCGAATGCCACGAGAAGAACTTGATTATTCCCGTCTGTCGCTATTGCAGTCAGTATCTGGCCCTTGTACCTCCCAGTCAAAAATGTGCCATCTACGCACAAGATTGACTGGCAGTGTTGAACGCGTTGATACATGGACCAAACGCGAAGAATACTCGCCGCAATACCCTCTTATTGGTCCACGGGCGCGTATGCCTTCAATATCGATATGGGTGCCAGATTTGCCTTGTATGACTCGGTTGCGCAGGAGGTTGTGGTAGGAATCCTCTAACGTGCCCCACCTTAATTCCAATGCCTTCGCTTTTGCCCTCCAAGCCTTCGTGATAGCCGAGTGTGTATTGGAACCTTGCCTCAATCGCCCGAATGATGCATCGTGGCTCAAAATCTAGATTATCCACGATCTCCTTGCACATAAGGTTGGCGATGAAGCTCGATGTGAGTTCGGTGGGATATGATCGACTTAGAAATGACGCATGTGAGGGACCACTATAGAGCACTTCCAAAGAGGTGTCCCACTTTGGGTGAAATCGTGCACTCGCCAAGGGCATCCTCTATGCCGCACTTCACGTCAGAGAATCTTGGGGTCGACTTGACGACTCGAATGTGCGCCGCGACCGACAAGGCCAGAATTTGACGCGCCCCGCACGGCCTCCTTGCATTTGTACATAGCTCCTAGTCCGACCTCACTCGTCGCAGTGCGTACTCCCCAAGACACGGAGCCTTCGTTGGCATTTAGATTGTCGAATCGGTATGTGTTCGGTCGGATGGAACCGCCGCCGACAACTTTATCCTCGTCGTCGGAACCTTCATCTTGAGACAATGCCATGTAGTCTCGGTCTTCGAGATCCATCCTTTGCACTCGGCTTCAACCTCCTCACCCTCGTCAAGAAGACCAAGAGCTTGCATGGTCAGAGGAGCTACTTCCGCAGGTCTTCATCGACAAAGATCAAGAACTCAGGAGCTTCAAAGAATTGTGTGCGCGCCAGGTGGGGCTGCGAGCCCCGACTTCCTCTTCGCCTCGACACCTCCTTCTTGTTCATTGCGGGTGGAGGAGTGGGTTTGGCATATGCTTGGACGAGAAGGACCAATTTCCACCTGCCTCCCTCGCGATGCGTACATATGACCGCCATGATTTTGGTCCCAGTCGCACTAACTCCCAATATGTCTACAGCTCTCCGTGGGGAAAGGCAACTCAATCTCAGATCGCATACATCACGGTCCACTTGGAATGTATGGAACAACCATCGCATCACGGCGCCCCATGTACGCCTCTCGATCTTGCTAGGGTACGGTTGTCGATTGAAATAACGCAAATCAATCCCCGGGACCCTCTAGAATAGTCCCTTGACCATAGTAAATTTTGAAATTGACAATGTCTGAGTCGGACATATTTGACGACTCGCACCATAAATAACATTTCCACGATTAACCGTGATATCTAAAACTATACTACCCAATCAAAAGTATTATGTAAAACTATCTTGCATTACGAACCGTACATCTAAAACTATGTAATCCATTTGGTTAAAAAATTACCTAAGAGGTTGGCAATCCGACGGACAATAAGCTTAGCTAGCTTCTCTCCTCACCTCTACTCTTCTCTCCTTCTCTTTTTCTCGAATAAGAATGAGTCCTCATGCTGAATTTTGGGTTTTTATAGGATGGGCTTTGTCGCCATTTGAAATGGCGACAGAACTGTCGCCATTTCAATGGCGATAGGTGATCGGACTGCAACAGAGAGGGAGAGGGTCCTGCTCACCAGTTGAAATGGCGATAGGTCCTGTCACCATTTCAATCAAGCATGTGAACACATTTGTAATTTTTGGAGAGACGATATATTTTTGTAATTATGTTTTAAATTAATATTATTTTAAAAAAAATTCAGCAAGCACGAGGAGCATTCAGCTGGAAGAAAAATAGAGGAGAGGGGTGAAATGAATGGCCAGGGGGAATTCGGCTAGTAGATGGGGTGGAGAGAGAAAAGAGGGATTGGGGGAAAGGTGGTTAGGTGAGAGAGATTGGGAAATTAGGAAATTAGGATTTAGGTAAAAAAAAAGGGTAAAGAGGTAATTCCTAGGAGGGATTATTGATAACAGATTTAGCAGTAGAATTAAACGCTAGTAATAATATCTGTTAGCCCTGTGTAATTGTTGAACCTAATGAATTTGTTTAAGTCGCGTACGAATAAATAGTCGTAGACCAAACCGATAAAAAATAAAAGCAGAGAAATATGTAAAATTAATCCGAGACTGTTTAGAGAAATTAATCGCTAATAGAACTCATTAGATTAGATAAATAATCTGACATGTTAGAAGATAAATTAATCACGATAGATTGATTAAATTAAACAACACCGAGTTTATTTAGAAGAGTAAATAAATTCATTTGCACCTAAATAAAATCGATCAGGCATATTTGCATGCGTAAAATTTAATAACCCTAGTTGCATGCGAGTACGTGAAGTAATTTTATTTGTCGTGCGATAAAACGTCAAGATAGGCAACTAGCGATCCTAGCGCCAATAGACCGTAGAACGACCGTAGTTGGGGAGTGCTAACTTAACAAGAGGTCCAAAAATGTTATTAAAAGTAAAATCCGCTAAAAAAATCATTTGACTAATGTACGCCTAATAGCACCCAAATGTCACTAAGTATTTACTTATTTATTTATTATTCGCGCCGTCGTATAATTGTAGCAGACAAACCAACGCAGGCAGGAGTAGTTGATACCGATTTCGTCGACGTCGATCATTTCTACAATTACGAAGGCAAGTTTATCTTTTGAACATCAATATAGTTATATTAAATATAAACTGTATATTATTGTATTATATATATAGATGCATGATAACTATATCTAAAATTCAAATCGAATAAAAAGAGAAAAAGAAAGAAGAGAAAAGAGATGAGATGAGATGAGAAAAGAGTTAATATTAGGGTGGTAAAGGGGACCCTTGGCAGGGAATGAGAAAAGAGAAAAGAGAAGATAAAAAGAGAAGAGAAAAGGGAAGAGGCGGGACCCCTTTAAATATGGATAATATATAAGGACCTACAAAGCACTTACTCAGATAAGATGTCGTATTTAAGTGCCAACTATCTTCCCATTTTGGCAGACGGAAAATGCTACCTTGTTATGTGATTTTCCTCTCTACATTGGGTACATAATATTGCATGGGTTGAGTAGGGATGATGAACTCGGAAGGCCGGTAGGAAAAGTCCAAAGCCGGGGGAATCTGAGGCATTATAGTAGCGCTAAGGGAGGAGTGTTAGGGCGCAGGAGAGAGAGCCGCCCCAACCAATATTACCAGAACTCGGTGGGTGACGAGGTCAGCACCAACAGAAAGTAATGGGTGGAGACTTAATCACGTAACCTGAAAAACGTTCTGTATTCTAAACTCGAACCCGCATAAAAGAAAATGCAGGGGACCTAACTCAGAGAGAGCTCAGAATATCTATGGGTAAAGTGGTACAAAGCCTGCGCAGTGTTATATCTCAAATCATGAATTCATGCATGTCTCCTGGATTGGAGCCTATGGGAACCGCTAGGAGTCTATCTTCTCTCCGAGTGACAAGTAATCTTTTCAGTACTAAAACTTGTCACTTACAGTTTTGACAAGTTGTTTATTTTTAGAAGAAGAGATGAACTAGAAAATATAATAACGAACAGAGATGAGTCATCCAGTGCATTCTTGCTATCAATGCTTCTTGAGTGCACTAGTACTCAACCTTGCTATTATTCTCATTTGTTAGATTCTAGTCCGGCCGGGAACTATCTCGAGTGGGATGAAGAACACGCAGGTACCGAGGAGACCGCAGGAGGCGAGGGCGGCAGGGCGCTGACTGCGTAATCACCAGGTGAAGCCGGCATCCATGTCAATATCTACGTAATTGGCTAAGTCAAACCAGTTCTCCTCATTCCACTCTCCTGCCATGGAAGTATTAGAGTTGGAAAAAATAAATGAAACCTGCTGACAAGAAGATCCCCACGGACGGCGCCAACTGTTGGTGTTTTAGAACTGATCTTATGTAATGATTGTTTGATTTGGGGGGTCTCCAAAACTCAAATCACGCGTAGAGAATGACACATGGATTTTTATACAGATTCAAGCCTTCTCCGGGGAGAATAACAACCCTACTCCTGTGTGGCTATATTGAGTATGCTGGTTGCAGATCAAGAGAAAGACTCAAGTATAATGTCTTGTGCTCCTGATTGCTCCTCTCCTTCCCCTTGCCCTTTTCGTTTGTTGATTCTGCTCTTTATGTAGTGCTCAAAGTGTGCGGCGGTTTCTCCAGTCCAAAGGGCATCTCAACGCTTTAGATGATGAAGCAGTTACTGGTGATTATTGCTGGAGTAGTAATGTCCCCACGTCGCCAGACGGTCGTCATCAAGGTAGAGAGATTAATCGTGCAATTATTCCAGAGAATAACAACGTATACTAACTGTTTGAATGCCCTAATCAATTGTGCCTGCTTGTCTGCAAGCTCAATCAATTATAGGGTGGTTGTAGTTGACCTGGTTGTAGAAGAACTTACGACCATGAGGTAGTCGTAGAAGGACTTCCGACTATGGGGTGGCCGTAGAAGAACTTATGACCATGAGGTAGTCGTAGAAGGTCTTACGACTTCCAGCTTCTCCCTTATGAACATTAAGGGGTATAATCAAGAACTATATGATAGTATTATTATCCATAATAGGAATTACAGATAAATAATTAAATAAGGATTATTAGATCCTCGTCATCTAGCCCCCCAGCTTCAAGTGAAGTAACTTACTGGGAAAAGGAGCCGTAAATGATCTTACAACCAGAAGGTGATCGTAGAATGGTGGTCGAAGGAAAGACTTTTCAACCGGTATTTCATTTGACCAGAAATAAACTTGGTCAAGAAGGTTGTAGTAAATTTTACGACTACAAGGTGGTCATAGAAAATCTTACGACTACAAAGTGGTCGTAGTTTGGTTAATCGGAAGTAAAACCTTTCCGACTGGTATTTCATTTGACCAGAAATAAACTTGGTCAAGAAGGTAATTTCGCTTGAGGTGTAAAGACAAACTCGGTTTTCTCGAACAGACAAATTAAAAAATTTCAATCGACTCTCATAGACCTGTCTGTTGGAGCGGTTCCCGAAGAGGTGGTAACTGTTGGGTTACCACGTCTTTAACTCAACTGTGAGGTTATAAAAACTTACCATGACTTAGACTTAGGGTTTTTTTTACCTTTCCCCAAATCGCTTCAACTGTTCATCAAACTCTTGCATTCTTTGCCGCCAACCAAATCGTACGCTCTCTTGAGACCTTTCCCAATCCAAATCTCCTTTTCCTGAGAGAGATGGTCAGAATCGCTTGCCAGTGGGCCGAATCGAAGATGGATGCGGCCAAGATGAAGGTTTTGGTCGTCGTCGAGAAGATCCCAAACAAAGAGTTTGTGAAGTGGATTGAGGCTGCTGGGCAATATTGGCCGTCAGGGGAGATTAGGTAAATTCCCGTCTTCCAGTCATACTGTGAGTGTGGCCTTCGATTACCTGCTCACCCTTTCTTCACACTCGTACTCGAACACTTCGGGGTGGAGTTGGTGAACCTCGTTCCCAATTCTATCATGATGTTAGGTGTGTTCGTGTACTTGTGTGAGGCCTACCTGGGGACTCCGACCGACTTAAAGCTATTCTAGTATTTCTACGGGATGACCAGAATGGCGAGAATCGCTGGTAGCTGTGGTTTGAAGCTCCACGACGGGAAGTCGAAGGAGTACATTCAAATGTTCACCCGGTTGTCATGGCTAGGATGGAAGAAGAGGTGGTTCTACTGGGAGACGACCAGTAAAGACAACCTCTCTTTCACTGGAAAAGCTACTGAGAAGATTTCTTTCTGGAATTCGACTCCCAAGGATCTTGTCCAAATCGCCCGTTACATTCAAGCCATCAAAGACTCGGAGGAAGAGGGGCTCACTAGATGGCATGTAGTGAAGGATTTCATCACACGCCGTATTAGCCCTCTGAAGAAGAGGGCTTATCCCATGTGGAGGTACTCGGGACCAAATAACCCGACTAGAGATTATGGGAAGGGTAAGTAAATTTTTAACTTAGCTCTCTTTCTGTTGATTTTGAACTTGCCTATTGAAAGTTTATTTACTCCTGTGGATCTCTCACAAGTAGAAATTGATGCTCAACTCAAACTCGTTTGTGACAAATCCCCGCCACCCAATGTGGTGGCTCCTCAAATCCTAGCGGTCTTATCCGCAGAGGATAAGATGGAACGCCTAAAGATAATCAAAGATTGATTTCATCTTTAGGATCTCGTAGTCGTAGAAATTCTTACGACTAGGTACTGATCGTAGAAGAACTTACGATCAGAGGATTATCGTAGAAAAACTTACGACTAGGACTGGTTGTAGGAGGACTTACGACCAGATGATTGTCGTAGAAAAACTTACGACTAAGTACTGGTCATAGAAGAACTTACGACCGTGGGATTGTCGTAGAAAAACTTATGACTAGGTACTGGTCGTAGAAGGACTTACGACCGCTTAGTAATATTTATTTTTCTGACTTCTGCAGAAAGTAAGCGCAGAAGACCGTTAAGACGACAAAGAGGTCGAATTAATGGTCATTGGCACGGAGGCGGAGCAAGTTAAGGCTCATTTGGCCAAAAAAGCATCGACTTGTAAAGACTGTCGACCAAAAAGGGGCAAGCTCGAGTTCGGCTGCTTCGATTCGGCCCTTTGAGAAATTCGCACCAGATATGGCTACTGCAGAGAAAGCCAGGGCGATTGAAGCGACCGAAGCTCTCAAATGCAAATTTCCCAAGGCTAAGGTACCCTTCTACTACGACAACAAGACTTTTGTAGTTTCTGCCTCTCGTGGCTTTGTCAAGCGACGAGAAAAGGAGAACTGGAAGAGTTTTATGTATTTTGTGAAAGAAACCGCTGCGCCGGTAGGGCCTATAGTCGAGGAAAGTGTTGCTCTTGGGGTGGTTGAGACAGGTCTCGGATATCCAGAGAGTCAGGAGGCCCAAGGAGCGGTAATTCTCGCTCAAGTCCCACGACCAGATGTGGTCGTGACTGACCCCATCCCTCAACTCGAATTTTGACCAGATGTGGTCGAAGAGAAGAAGTCGAAGAAATCTTATTTGGGGAAGGTTTGTTTTGGATTTAAAATCAGGTCTAGGAAATGAAGGTATGTAAAAAGACAAAAGTGTAAGAACAGCATTTACCTTTTGCTTTCTACCATTTGACGTGTTTCACTTTTTGTAATCTTAGCCCAACTCCTCCAGCCCTCAAGGACGTTCCTATTGAGGAACCCACTGTTATTTCTCTGACAGTCGAAGGAATGATAGCGGTGGTGGTCGAAGAGTTGTCCACAGTCCATGTGGTGGAAGAAGTCGTTGCTGTCGAAGCGACTGTGACCACGGGAGTGGGAGAAGCTACCATCACCGAATCAGAAGAAGAAGAATATGTCAACTTTTTTTTTGAGTTCTTTGGCCCAGCTTCCGTTGTGGGGTCTTCTGCTTTCAGATCTCGTAATCGAGTTCCCCACCCCAAGGACATTCCTAACAGGGGGAATGTTTTCGATGACGAGCGTTTCGAAAATGTGTGGTGGAATCGAGTTCAAGAGATTGATGAACGGAAGAACCCTATAATAGTATTCTCCTCGTTTGCTCGAACGAGCATTAACGTAAGTACCTGCCGCCCAATATTTACATATGTGTATTTTCTCGCTTCTCACTGTCTTTCTTTATGTAGAAAGCTTTGGAACAAATTGTCACTGTTGCCGAGTACAACCGACAACTTGTTCAGCTACGTCAGGAGAAAGCGGTACACTACGAGCAGACAGAGAGATGGTAAGTTACTGCTACTCATAGTCGTTTATGTTTCGACCACTTGCACAGTGCTTGTGGGGATTATCGTAGAAAAACTTATGACTAGGTACTGGTCGTAGAATGACTTACGACCAGAGGATTGTCGTAGAAAAACTTACGACTAGGTACTAGTCGTAGAAGGACTTACGACCAAAGAATTATCGTAGAAAAACTTACGACTAGGTACTGGTCATAGAAGAACTTACAGCTAGGGAATGGTCGTAGAAAACGACCACTTGTTCTATGCCCATGTCTGCTCTTCACCTCTGTAGGTTCAAGAGCGACGAAAAGACCCTGGCTGATTCACTCGACTACGAGAAAGTCGAAACGAAAAAGCTAAGGGATGAGAAGGAGGCCCTTCTGAAGAAGCTTCACGAGGCAAACTCTACAATTCAAAAGTTGCAGGGACGAATAAATGGAAAGTTCTGAACTTAAATTTGCTTATGATAATGACCTTCTTTTCTTTTTCTAACTCTTATTCTTTTTCAGAAAAAGAGGTCGAAATGCGCAAGCTCGAAATCAAGGACAAAGAAAAGACATTGGTTGTTCACGAGATTTTCCGTGTCGCCAAAGAAAAAGATCAGTTGATCAAGTCTTGGGAAGAGCGATATACAAAGAGCACTACCTCCCATGACGATAAAATCAAGAAGTTAGATTCTCGACTAGCAGGTAAGCAATTCTTTACCGGCGACCAGTTTTTCAGTCCTTCAAGGGTTATTTTGTCTGGCTAGTCTTACTCTTTTCAGAGCAAGCAGTTGAAATAAAACAACTCCGTGAGGCTTCGACTTGTAATCAGGAGGAGATGAAGTCGATGAAGATTAACCTTCAAGACAATATTTCTCTCATGAACAATGTACTTAGTGGGCTACGTGCTGAGGAGGTCACTCCTCGTGAAGACACGATGATTGCTCACACGAGTACTATTGGAGAACAAGTCGGGACTTTGCAGGAGTTGGTGACTACTCTGAAGACCAACCAAGCTGATTCAATAAAAGAGGCAGTCGAAGGCGCAGTAAGTTTTGTTCTGACAAAACTCAAAGCTCATGACCCAAACCTTAATTTGCAGCCAATCGAAGCCGACTTCGACTACTCTGAAGCAGAAGAGGAGCGGTTGATTGAAGATATGCAGTCGGTTAGCAAGGAGGTCACAGAGGAGATGCAAATAGGATCTCTATTGTCAGAGTAGTTTGCAGTAGGGAACTTGTAAAGACAACCTTTTTTGAGTAGGAATATATGAATCTGGTTTTTCCTGCAAATCATCTTGTCAAGTAGTTAGTAACTCATAAGATAATAAATGAAAAAAGAAATTAAGACTAAGAATAGAAGTCATATTAATAACTTTATCCTACCCCCAACTATTTGCTTAGTTTATTTAGATAAACTAAGTAAATAGTGTGAAAAGGGTTTTCTCAAAAAAAAAAAGAGAGAGAGGTTTGGCTACCTTATAGTTTTCGATCACGATTATCATGCACTGGTCGAAAGAGTAGAAACAAGTCGACACTAGGAAGTTCCTTCTAGTGGGCAGGACCACGTGCAGAAAGAAAAGGCTTCGACTAGGTGATGTTACCCTCTCCGACCAGGTTAATCAAATCAAGAACGATAACTTGAGTTGGACAAACGTCTGGAGTACCTTAAAAATTCGTTCGACCTATTTCAGTGCACTCGGTAGGTTTGCTCTGGTAGCAAGCGTTAGAAATAGGAGGACGCTAGGAAGTTCCTTCTAGTGGGCAGGACCACGTGCAAAGAGAAAAGACTTCGACTAGGTGTTGTGTCTTTCTCCGACCAGTTGGAACGAACCGAGTTTAACAAAAGTAGTCGAACAAATTATAAAAGTGTACTCAATTTAGAGTTTTTTTTTCAGAATGAATGAAGAAATAAACTAAGCAGATAAGAGTTGGCTTTAAAATATTTCGAACCCGAGATCATTGTGTTGGTAGCAAAAGTAAGGAACGAGTCGACACTAGAGAGTTCCTTCTAGTGGGCAGGACCACATGCAGAGAGGAAAGAATTCGGCTAGGTGATGTTACTATCCTTTCAACCAATGTAAAGAAAGACTGGGTATTGGTTGTAGAAGGACTTACGACCAGAAAATGGTCAAAAAATTATCAAAGCGCTGCTCAAAGTAAGACAATAAATTTAGAAAGAACCTGATGCTTTATTGTAGGGTTGATTGGTTACACAAAAAATTTGCGTAACTGGTCGATGTTCCAAGAATTCGAGAGAATTCAGCAGTCTTCCATTGCTAGTCATATCGAACCTGGTCAGGTAAATTCGACCTACAGCAAGGCTGTGAGGTTGGACCTTACGATCGTAGTATTTGTGCAAGGCTTATTGGTAGACCGCTGAACAGATTAAGGCTTGATTTCTCTTCTCTTCGAGTAGGTTGATGTCATCTGCTCGAAGTTATGCTTGGGTAGAGTCGCTGAAAGTTTCGACCCTTGTCGACCTGATCTTTAGTTCTGATGATGTGGATATCATGGGGATATGCTTATGATCTTAAGATGATGAAACAATTGGCAATGGTGCTTTTGGTTTGAAGTTTCAAGTGTTTTCGATAAAGTTTCAGATCTGCCGGTCACAAGTGGTCCGACCGCTTTGTCTTTGAATGTTGATATAAGTGGTGAATTGATTTTGGGATAGGTCATATCCATATTTGTTAATGCATATGTGTTGCATATTGCATGTTTTGGCTAACGTGGGTCAAGTTGTGAAGAACTTGTTCCCGGATTCGTGTTTGCTTGTCTATTGTTGTGCAGGTGGCTTGAAGGTCAACGACGATCAACGGTGAGAAGGATCGAGACTAAGCTTGGAGAGCTGAGGTCCAGAACGATCAAGGATGCCGGGTGAGGTCGATGAATTCAAGCATGGCGCAGAATGGACAAGGATGACCGAACGGGCGGTTCGGTGCGGCTGGTTGAATCAAGCGGCGCGGGAGTCGTTGCAAGTGCTCAGTGGTGCCGGTGGGATCCGGACGGGAGAGACTTGACGACATGGAGCCGTTGATCAACCTACACGTGGCGAAGCAGGCGATTGCTTCGACAGGATTGGACTCGGTCTTCGGAAAAGATCGAGAAGGGGTATTTTGGTAATTTTACCAAATATCATCTTGGTGACCTTTTGGCTAAACCACGGCGTGGGACGGCGCAAAGGAAGTGGTTTAAGTCAAGAGAATTGAAGATGGCGCTTTTATATGCGTGCGTGTGTGTTCCGTTGATGTTGGGCTTTAACGGAAGCCTATTAGGGTAAATCTTCTAGAAGGTCTTTAGGGTTAGAGGATGCCCTATCAAAGGAACAGTTGATGGGATTTTTTGCTGCCGCTGGCAAGAAAAGAAAAATCTAGAGTGTGTGTGGCGGCGGCCTGTCTGGGGAGAGAACTAGGAGCCCTTGGCGGCGTGTATCCCAAAAAAATCAGGAACTGAGGCGGCGGCCTCTCTGTCCCGTAGAAAAGCAGAGCTTGCGGTGGCTGTCCGTGTGTAGTTGTTGATTTGTTTCATAATCTGATCTATAGACCGAAGAAACAACACCCAGTTCCACCCGCAAAAACAGGAGTTTTGGCAGCGCCCTCTCTCCCGCAGAGAAATCTGGATTCCCATCGGTTTGTGAAGCATGCATTGAGTTTAGATTTTTTATTGCTTGATGAAGTGACTGATGGATTTGTTTATTAGTTTGGATCTGCCATCTATGATGCAGTACATCCATTGATGCGAGTGTTTTTGGATTTGTTTACTGCTTTTCTATCACTTTCTTGTGATTTGATGAGACTGTAGCGGCGTCTGGTGCTGCTTGCAAAAACAGAAGCCGGGTGGCGCCTTGTCTCCCCAGCAAAGAAATTTGAGTTGAGTCCTACGGCGCTCGTAGAAGCTCCCGCAAATTCAGGCGCCCATGGCGGCGGCCTGTGGCCCAAGAAAAAGCTATGCGCCTGTATGAGCCCGCAGAAACCGGATCTTGGCCGGCGACTGCATAGGCATTGGCGGCCAATTGTGAAGTCTGAATTTGATTGCCGTCCTTTTGGTTTTTGCGTCTGAGTAAAGTGCGTGTTGTTCTTGTGAGTTTTTTTCTAAGTTCTATTGGTTTGCTGTTTAGTTTACTCAATTGCTTTGACTGCTCATGAGGTGTCTAAGGTTCTGGTTGGGTGCTGTGCGTTTTGCTTCTTGCATCTCAGTGCTGTGCAATTTGTTGCTGCACACCTCCTGTGCGTGTAATGCGCCTAGAGAGCACCCGTAGAAGCCGGAAAACCAGAGCCCTGGCGGCGGCTTTGAGCCTCATTGAAAAACAGATTTATCAAGGGTCGACCACTGCTTAATCAAGGGTCACAGGTTCAATAGTTGATTGCTGTCTTGCTTAATGCGTGTTTGTGGTCTCAACACTGTATGATGTGATATTGCATTAAGTAGATCCAGTTTGTTGCTGTTTTAAGATCTTTTTATCTGGCAGTCTTCTTTGGTGTGAGTGAGGTTTTGATTTCATTTCCCTGCAGGTCGCTGTTGCAGTTTGCATTGAATCTATACTTGTTTACTGCTGGTTCTCTGCGGTCAGATCGTGTCTTGTGGATTGCTTTGGTCGTGCTAGGTTGTGCGTGTCAGATATGTGTGGTTTGATCCGTGAGAGGATGCTTTGGATTTTGTGCATGCAGTTGTGAGGTGCTTTCAGTCTTTTGCTTTGGGGTTTGATCGGACTCAACACAGATCATCATTGGCTCAGATATCTGAGATCTTCTTCGCTTTTATAGCTATTGGAGTGAAAGTAGTGTTGAGTTCGATCGAGGTGAAAATAGAGTAAGCGTCTATTCACCCCCCCTCTAGTCGCCTATCCGGTCCTACAATTGGTATCAGAGCCAAGTTTGCTCTTGTGTGATCTTAACCGATCTTTGAGCATGGCGACAGATATGAGGACTTGTGAGCGCTTCCTTGCATCTTGTCATAGTTCTTTTACCAATGGTGTTGGTCGTAACAAGATATTTGAATGTATGATAAATCTAATGGCGATGGAGGAGGAAGTCTCCTGTGATATCTGTGGCAAATCCTTTTGTTTTGATTGTCTTAGTTTCAGGAATGAGTCACTTTTAGAGCCCGAGAAGAAGAAGCCCTGTGGCATATGTGCAGCAGCAATTGAGGATGAGAATGATGAAGAGCATTTCGAGGATGATCATGATGACTCTTCTGAGGACGATCCCCTACTCAAGCTAAGCAAGGTGAGCAAAGAAAAACTCATTGATGGCTTGATTTCATATGAATACAAATTACATGCTCTTAGGAAGAAAATAAAATTGCTAAAAAGAGAAAAGAGTGATTTGTCTCATGAGCTTGCTGAATTGAAAACCTCCATGAATGCTTATGATTCATTGCATGTAGACATAGAGAACCTGAATAATTCTTTTGCTTGCCTAAAATCTGAAAATAAAATTTTGAAGTCAAATGTTTCTATGCCATGTGATTCTTGTATTGCCTTACATCATGAGCTTGATAATGCTAAGTTAGAAATAGACAATCTTAGTTCTATGGCTAGAAATAATTGTGATTCTTGTGTAGGCATGCTTGCTGATTTTGAGAAGCTTAAATTGACTAATTCCTTTCACCTTGAGCAATTAGAGAATGCTAGGGCTGAAATTATTGATATCAAAGCTAGGCCTTGTAGCATGTGCTTAGAATTTAAAAAATTGCTTAAGGATGGTTTAGTCTTTTGCAAGAATTGTGCTCGTTTAGAAATTGAAATTGATGACTTGAACTGCATGCTTATTTCGAAAGCATCATTAATTTCTTGCACATCTTGCATTTCTTTGAAGAGCGAGATTGAGTCTTTGCGTGATGATATGAGCGCCAAATCATGTGACTCTTGTATTTGGCTTCACTCCGAGATTGATGTTTTTAAGATTTCTCTTGCATCTTTGCATTCGGAGTTGGAGTCTTTTTGTGCTAAACGTGAGTCATTTGATGTTGGTTTTTGTGGCATCGCTTTGGATAGCTCTTCTTTGGTGAGTTCGACTCTCACGGACTCTTCTTGTGTTGTCCAACGTATTTCTATAGACAAAGGTGCTTCTCTCTCAAACGGTACTAAATCTTCAAAAGAGAAGTATCATTGCACATTTTGTAAGAAGAATGGACACACTTTTAAGTTTTGCTTTCGCCGTCTGAAATATGAGCGTCGAGTGCGTCGTCGTACCTCTAGAAACAAACATAGTCTTTCTCATGGCATGTGTGTGTCTAGTGTCGATACGAGGACGAGTCATGATGTTAGTTCTTCCAAGACTTCTTCCTTGAGCAACAATGGTGCTTCGTCCTCTCGGACCGTGTCTCTTAGGAGATCTTTACACCATTGCTCATTTTGTGGGAAGAATGGACATCATGTGGATTTCTGCTTTCGACGTGCAAAACATTTGTGTCGAGCTCATGCTTCTAAGTCTCCTAGTGGACATAGTCTCTCTCATGACATGCACACTAAAGAGCCAAGCACGAAGACTCGATTTGTTGATGGCTTCTTTGACACCTTTTCTAGTGGTGTCGGACAGCACCGTGGACATGGTCTGCATAGTTTTGGTTTTCGTCCACGAGCTGCCCTGAGGCAGTATTTCCGCCGTTGTCCAAGAGGTGGACCCCGTTTTGTTCATCGAGGTACTCACCCACGGCGTGGTTGTGTGAGTTCTTTTGATGCTTCTGTTGGTTCTCATCTTGGTGCTTTCAAGCAAGGCCATCGCCGCTTTTCTAGAGATGGACCTCGTTTTCCTCATCGAGCTGTCCACTCGCGGCGTGCCTCCAAGGATGAGATTGGATCTTCTTGCATGGACCATCATTTGCATCGTGCTAACTCACATAATGGTTCGACTACCTCTGGTGGTGGTGTGTCCAAGGTTTGGGTTCCCAAGCATTCGCTCTCTAACCCTTCGGGACCCAAGACTCGGACACCTTGCATTTCTCATGTGTAGGTACCAAGAACACGGGTTGGAGAACATGGACTTAAAGATTCTGATCTTTTGCTTCATCACATGATCGGGACACTTGATGGTTCTCCACCTCAACGATGGCCTCCAAGAGGCATGTGCATTCATAATTGGTGCTTTCACATGTATGGTGAGCTATCCTATACCTTCATGCCTTTATCTTCATGATTATTCATACTTGGCATGTTGTGCTTGTCTTTGTGCTCACCTGTACCATTTTGGCATGTTTTTCTCTTTGATATCTTTTATCATGCCTTTACCTTGCTTATATATCCATGTATCATTTTGTAGTTCTTAATTTCCATGGATGTATAAGCTTGGTTTTGTCTTCAAGAGCTTGTACTAATTTCATACATTTATCATATTGCTCTTGTTGATTTTTGTCTTATGTATCCACTTGTTCACTTGATATCCATGTTAGCATTCTTTATCCATGTCTTGTTCTATAATATGCTTTATGCTTACATGGTTATTGTGCCTTACTGTAAATTGTGAATGCATGAGTCTTGCCATAGCTTTCACTAGCATGCTTTACTTTCAACTGTGTATATGATAGGTGATATGCTATGTGCTTGTTTGCTTGCTCCTATGCCTTATTGTAGATTAAGGATAGTTTGAGCTTTATCATATCTTGGATAGCATATGCTGAAATTGTCTTGTCTATCTCCATGCTCATGTCTTAAATTATTGATTATATGCTTTCATGAGTTTTGGATCATTTGCTGCTATCCTTGCTAGTCATGTGTCTTGGTACTGTTTCCATAGATATTGTTTCACTAACCCAGTACCAAGGCTTAGACTTTTTCTGTCTCTTTGGTGTAGTCTTTCATCTGAGAAGAAGAACATGTGGTCCAACAAGTGTTATCACCTCAAGCTGTTGGTTTTTCTTCATTTGTGCCTTCAATGATGACTATCACTTCTCGGAGACGAAGGAATTTGAGATGAGGATGATGGGTGAGCGCAACTACCTTCTGGAGCTTCAAGAAATGGATCTTCATCTATCATGACTACATCTCACTGCCAAGCAGTGGGACTCAGGTTCGAGCTTCTATACCCTACATTTGTGTATGGTATCCCTAGTCTACCTTGCATTGCATCTGGTTCTTGTCAGGTGTTGGGTTTGTTGGGTTCAGGGTAGATAGGAGGTTCTGTTTTAGCACGTGTCCTTTCTAGACACTCTTCTTATCCCATGTTTTCTAGGATGTACTTCTCTCACAACCTAGGTTGAGCTTGTCTCCCAATCACTAGTGTTAGCAGGTTTTTGAGTTGCCTGTAAGCTTTTTAGTGTTGGTGTTTCGCTCCCTAGCTTTTTGAGTTGCTTTTCCTAGAGATCGTGTGGCGTTTGAGGTCTTTGTGCTAGTTTTTGTGGAGTCCAAGGCCTTTTGGCAGATCTCCCCTCAAAGCTTTTTGACCCAACAAGGTTTGCCACCTTGAGATGCGATTAAGGGATAATTTATCCCTATGGGTTGGTTTAAGGGGGAGTTGGTTCTTTTCGGAACTTTATTAGTTTTTTTTTGAACCTTTTCTGTTCATCTGAACTTTCCTTATTCATTTGAACTTTTGCGGATCTTTTCTGATACCTTATTCAAGTGGTATCTTCTTTGGATCTTTTTGATCCTTGTGATCTTTTTAGGCTTTTAAGTCTTTTGTGCATCTCATTGTATCATATTGCATACATATGAAAAATCCAAAAAGATGCATTGTAATATAAGCTTTACCGCTTCTGTCTTTTAATTTGATGAAGCTTTGCTTATTACCCTCTTGAGCTTTAGTATTTCAATTCTTGCTCAAGATTGTGTCTAGTTCTTTGACTTACTAGAATTATCATGCTTTAACATGTGCAGCAATATCTTTGCTAAATGAGCTAGAACTTTTGAAATAACTTGAACTGAAAATTGTAATTTGTGGATCTTTTAGCTAGTTGCACAATTAGTGATCCTTTTGTGACATTGGCCCTGTCAAAATTGCTTTGTTAGCTCTGGAATCTAGAATTGAACATCTTTGAGCTTTCAGTTCATTAAAGAATCTAAAACATCCTTTGTGCAAAATGAAAAATGATCTCTTTTGTGCGAAAAAACTGATCTCACCAATTCTTTCTCATGAGACGGCTTGCCATTGTACTAGGCATGAACTCAGGGGGAGTTTTGGATGACCTAGACCACTCTTTTAAGCTTTTGTTGCTTGGGATGGTCGCAGTGAGGCTTGAGATCTAGCACATGGCTCAGAAAAACAGATTCTCAAAATTGATTGAAGCTTAGGAAGAGATTGTGGATGGCTCCTAGTCCAGGATCTTCTTTACTAAGATAGACAATTAATCGACTTGAATATTCATTGCAAATGAAAAATAGTTGAGAATTGGGTTTTTGACAAAAACTTGAGCAAAATGATTCATTTCAGGACTTTTGTCTTCTAGATGGTCTTTGCTAGCTTCTTGATCTCACATTGACATTCTGACAAGGCCATTATCACTTTAGGATACCTGTTGTTGAACTTGCTAATTTTGAAGCGTTGCTTAATTTTATACAACAACATATGATATTTTGAGCTCATTAGCCTAGCTTTGCTATATATGTCTTATCATGATCTTGCTAGCTTTGTCAGGCATGTTGTATCTTGAGTATTGGTAGAAATGCTAGCCTGTTCAATTGAGTAATCTCCAAAGCTTCTTTTACCTAAAAATTGAAAAATCAAAACAAAAATGAAGTCACTCCATTGCACTTCATGCATGCTCTTTCTTTTGCTTCTTCCTTGCTTGTGCATTTGTCATCTCTGGATGAGAGGAAGGGATGATTCCTTGATGAATCCATTGTCAAAGGGGGAGAAGATATAGCAAAAATGTAATGTTAATAAAGAGCTTTTTGGTTATGGGGGAGAAGTTTTGTAAGAGGGAGAAATGGAGAAATTAAAATTTCATATTCTCTCTTATAAAATGATGATCATAGTGAGGGGGAGTATTCATATTGCATTCTTTTGGTCTTATTGCCTTTTCTGAATTTGAATTGCAATTCTTGAAAACTCACAATGATCAACGGTCAAATAGAACAATTGTTCTTTCATATGGACCTTAAGTGAGATTTTTGTCGATTCTCTGGAATTGGAAGCTTTCTTGCTTTCTTTTACTGTATCTCACTTGTCCGTGCTATTCTGAAGCCAGCTTGGTCATTTGCATTGTTTTCTCTTGCTAATGGACCAAGTTGTGCCTTTGTGCGAAAATGTCGAGTACTTTTCTTTTCAAACCCCAAACTTACATTTTCTGAGAGATTGCCAATGTGTTCATCAAGGGGGAGATTGTGGATATCATGGGGATATGCTTATGATCTTAGGATGAAGAAACAATTGGCAATGGTGCTTTTGGTTTGAAGTTTCAAGTGTTTTCGACAAAGTTTCAGATCTGTCAGGTCAGCGGCGGTCTGACCGGCTTTTGTGCTGAATGTTGATATAAGTGGTGAATTGATTTTGGGATAGGTCATATCCATATTTGTTAATGCATATGTGTTGCATATTGCATGTTTTGGCTAACATGGGTCAAGTTGTGAAGAACTTGTTCCCGGATTCGTGTTTGCTTGTCTATTGTTGTGCAGGTGGCTTGAAGGTCAACGACGATCAACGGCGAGAAGGATCGGGACTAAGCTTGGAAAGCTGAGGTCCAGAACGATCAAGGATGCCGGGTGAGGTCGATGAATTCAAGCATGGCGCAGAATGGACAAGGATGACCGAACGGGCGGTTCGGTGCGACTGGTTGAATCAAGCGGCGCGGGAGTCGTTGCAAGTGCTCAGTGGTGCCAGTGGGATCCGAACGGGAGAGGCTTGCCGACATGGAGCCGTTGATCAACCTACACGTGGCGAAACAGGCGATTGCTTCGACAGGATTGGACTCGGTCTTCGGAAAAGATCGAGAAGGGGTATTTTTGTAATTTTACCAAATATCATCTTGGTGACCTTTTGGCTAAACCACGGCGCGGGACTGCGCAAAGGAAGTGGTTTAAGTCAAGAGAATTGAAGACGGCGCTTTTATATGCGTGCGTGTATGTTCCGTTGATGTTGGGCCTTAATGGAAGCCCATTAGGGTAAATCTTCTAGAAGGTATTTAGGGTTAGAGGATGCCCTATCAAAGGAACAGTTGATGGGATTTTTTGCTGCCGCTGGCAAGAAAAGAAAAATCTAGAGTGTGTGTGGCGGCGGCCTGTCTAGGGAGAGACTAGGAGCCCTTGGCGGCGTGTATCCCAGAAAAATCAGGAACTGAGGCGGCGGCCTCTCTGTCCCGCAGAAAAGCAAAGCTTGCGGTGGCTGTTCGTGTGTAGTTGTTGATTTGTTTCATACTCTGATCTGTAGACCGAAGAAACAACGCCCAGTTCCACCCGCAAAAACAGGAGTTTTGGCAGCGCCCTCTCTCCCACAGAGAAATCTGGATTCCCATCGGTTTGTGAAGCATGCATTGAGTTTAGATTTTTTATTGCTTGATGAAGTGACTGATGGATTTGTTTATTAGTTTGGATCTGCCATCTATGATGCGGTACATCCATTGATGCGAGTGTTTTTGGATTTGTTTACTGCGTTTCTATCACTTTCTTGTGATTTGATGAGACTGTAGCGGCATCTGGTGCTGCTTGCAAAAACAGAAGCCGGGCGGCGCCGTGTCTCCCCAGCAAAGAAATTTGAGTTGAGTCTGCGGCTCGAGAAGCTCCATAAATTCGGCGCCCATGGCGCGACCTCGCCCAAGAAAAAGCTATCTTTGTATGAGCCCTTGAAACCGGATCTTGGCCGTATTGCGATAGGCATTGGCGGCCAATTGTGAAGTCTGAATTTGATTGCCGTCCTTTTGGTTTTTGCGTCTGAGTAAAGTGTGTGTTGTTCCTGTGAGTTTTTTTTCCAAGTTCTATTGGTTTGCTGTTTAGTTTACTCAATTGCTTTGACTGCTCATGAGGTGTCTAAGGTTCTGGTTGGGTGCTGTGCGTTTTGCTTCTTGCATCTCAGTGCTGTGCAATTTGTTGCTGCACACCTCCTGTGCGTGTGATGCGCCTTGAGAGCACCCGTAGAAGCCGGAAAACCAGAGCCCTGGCGGCGGCTTTGAGCCTCGTTGAAAAACAGATTTATCAAGGGCCGGCCACTGCTTAATCAAGGGTCATAGGTTCAATAGTTGATTGCTGTCTTGCTTAATGCGTGTTTGTGGTCTCAACACTGTATGATGTGATATTGCATTAAGTAGATCCAGTTTGTTGCTGTTTTAAGATCTTTTTATCTGGCAGTCTTCTTTGGTGTGAGTGAGGTTTTGATTTCATTTCCCTGCAGGTCGCTGTTGCAGTTTGCATTGAATCTATACTTGTTTACTGCTGGTTCTCTGCGGTCAGATCGTGTCTTGTGGATTGCTTTGGTCGTGCTAGGTTGTGCGTGTCAGATATGTGTGGTTTGATCCATGAGAGGATGCTTTGGATTTTGTGCATGCAGTTGTGAGGTGCTTTCAGTCTTTTGCTTTGGGGTTTGATCGGACTCAACACAGATCATCCGCTGTGCCTGTATACAGATCTTCTTAGCTTTTATAGCTATTGGAGTGAAAGTAGTGTTGAGTTCGATCGAGGTGAAAAATAGAGAAAACGTCTATTCACCCCCCCCCCTCTAGTCGCCTATCCGGTCCTACAGATGAAAGCATGGCTTCGGCACCGAAAACTAAGAAAAGGGTGTTTCACCTATAGCCCGACTAGCAGTCGTACGAACTGCCCATAATATCGAGGGTAATTCTTGTACTCAAGGCCCGAGCGTTTGACAAGCTGGTCGAAGACTCGAGTTTTGATTCCTTGCATTATTTGGTCATTCGCTCTTTCGACTACCCCATTGCTTTAAGGATGGGCAACAGAAGCGTAACACAATTTGGTACCCAACTCGTCGCAAAATTCTTGGAATTTTGCGCTCGAAAATTGCTTACCATTATCTGTGACTATTCGACTTGGGACCCTAAACCGAGTAATCACGCTTTTCATCATGAACCGTTTTGCTACTTCCGCTGTTATCCCAGTCACAGGTTCGGCTTTAATCCACTTTGTGAACGTATCAATAGCCACAAAAAGGAACTCGAAGCCACCAAAAACTTTTGGAAACAGTCCTAGGATATCGAGACCCCAGGTCGCAAAAGGCTAAGATAGAGGAATTGTTTGTAATGCCTGAGCCAGTTGGTGTATTTGCCTGCTATGAAACTGGCATTGTACACACTTCTTAATCAGCTATTTGGCATCATAGAGGGCTGTTGGCCAGTAGAAACCTTGTCGAAAGGTTTTTCCGACCAGCATTCTGTAGGAAGTATGAGTTCCACAGATGCCCCCGTGTATGTTGTGAAGGAGGTATAATCCTTCTCTCTGTGATATGCATCGCATGAGTACCCCTTGAGTGCCTCGTTTATGGAGAACTCCTTCGACCAAAGTATACATTTTGGTCTTTCGGGATAAGCGATCTGCCTCGAGATCATCATCGGTATTGTACCCGTCTGAAGATACTTATAGATGGGATTCATCTAGGTATCCTCGTATTCTAGAGAGGCTATCTCAATAGGAGTTGTCTCTGGTGTTTCGACCAAGGATGGCTTTTGGAGCAGCTCCAAGAAGACTCCTTTTGATACTTGTGATTAGGAAGAAGCCATTCGAGCAAGCTGATCTGTAAAGAAATTATCCATTCGAGAGATAAATTGCACCTCGAAACCGAAAAAATGCTTTTCAAGCTTTCATACTTCTGATAAGTACCGAGACATGGTCGGGTTAGAGCACTGGTACTCTTTTCCGACCTGATTCACGACTAGTTGAGTCTCCTCTCATGAGTAGTCGTCGAATCACGAGTGCTTTCGCGGCTCATATGCCAGCCAGCAAACGTTCGTATTCTGCCACATTATTAGTGGTAATTGAATGGTATACTTTAAGGTCTCTCCAGTAGGAGATTCCAGGACAACCCCAGCCCCCCGAGCCACTTAAAGTAAGTGACCCATCAAAGTAAATCGTCCACTGGTCGTGGGTATCGTGCTGAGGATCCTGAACACGTTCAGGATTTGTCCATTCGGTGACAAAGTCTGCCAAGATCTGGAATTTAATGGCCGGTCGGGACAGAAATGGAGGTCGAACTCCCCAAGTTCTACTGACCATTTTACCATACGTCCCGCTGCTTCCCTATTCTGGAGGATCACTCCTAAGGGAAACTCAGTCGGCACAATTATCTTATGCGCCTGAAAATAATGCCGCAGTTTTCTCGAAGACATGAGGAGGGCATATAGAAGTTTTTGGACCTGAGGGTAACGCTCCTTAGGCCCCTGCAAAACTTCACTTACGTAGTAAACTAGTCGTTGGACGTTTTCACGTTCTACGACCAGTACTGCGCTCACTACCTGTGACGTGGCAGCTAGATAAATTAAGAGCGTCTCTTCTGGTTTTGGAGAAACCAGAACAGGAGCACTCATAAGATACCTCTTAATATCCTCAAAGGCAGCATTTGCCTATTCTGTCCACTCGAAACCCTTGTGCTTCCTTAGAAGTTTGAAGAAGGGTAGTCCTTTTTCTCTGAGTTGTGCGATGAAACGACTTAAAGCCATCATACACCCTGTGAGTTTCTGGACTTCTTTCTTCGTGGTCGGAGGGCGCATTTGAACGATGGACTTTATCTTTTCAGGATTTGTTTCAATTCCTCGTGCAGAGACAAGGAATCCAAGCAATTTTCCTCAAGAGACTCCAAACACACACTTCTCATGATTGAGTTTCAAGCGGTGTTTTCTGAGGTTGTCAAATGTTTCTTGCAAGCCGGAAACATGATTAAGTCGCTTGATGCTTTTTACGACTAGATCGTCAATATAAGCTTCCAAATTTGGCCTTAGTTGAGGTGAAAAAGTCGATTGCATCAAGCGTTGAAAAGAAGTGTCAGCATTTTTTAGACCAAATAGCATTTTGACATAACAAAAAATTCAAATAGAGTAATAAATGTGGTCTTTTCTTCATGTTCTAGACACATATTAATCTGATGGTAACCAGAATATGCATCTAGGAAACTTAATGTTTCACAACCAGCAATGGAATCAACCAACTAATCGATACGAGGTAAGGGGAAATCATCTTTTGGACAAGCTTTATTGAGATCAGTGAAGTCTACACACATATGCCACTTGCCATTAGACTTTCTAACCATTACAAGGTTGGCCAACCACTCTGAGTGGTCGACTTCTCTTATAAAGCCTACTTTAAGTAGCTTGTCCAATTCTGATCTTATAGCATCTCGTCGATCAGGTGCAAATCTCCGTAAATTTTGTTTTACGGTTATCTAGTTAGGCTGTAAAGGTATTCTGTGCTCGATCACCTCCCTAGGGACTTCGGGCATGTCAGATGTTTGCCACACGAAGACATCTGTGTTAGCTCAGAGGAAAGTGACGGTGACGTCTTTTTATTTGGGGTCGAAAGTATCCCCAATGCGAACAGTCTTTAAGGGCCCCTCTGGATCCAGAGGAACCTCTTTGACCTGGTCATTCGGCTTTAGTACAGCTTTAGGCTTTGACTGCTTGGTCGAAGGCTACTCCTTGCTTTCTGCTCAAGTTGGTATCTGGCCAACCATCTCGAGGGATCGATAGTCACGCGTATGCGCCATCTTTTTATCACGGTGAATTGTGATTACTCCTTTGGGACCTGGCATCTTAAGACATTGATACCCATAATGAGTAGACATTAAGAATTTTGCCAAAGTTGGTCAACTGAGTATGACATTATATGCCGTATCGAAATCGACCACATCACCGGAGGTGTCCTCGCCATCACAACGAGGGGTCGCAGTGTGTGATCGATGGGGAGCGTCCTCAGTCCTATCTCTAGGAGAGTGATCATTATCTAAGGGAATGACGAATACCTACCGTTGATGATCTCCACTTGTGTTTGAGGCCTCCTCGCTTGAGGAGTAGTCGAAAGACACCGTATGGCGACTTGGAGCAAGCTCCTCCGGGAAGGGGAATTCCGAGTTATAACTGTCTCCATCCGCAGGTGAGCTCTGCGATGAGATGGTCGAACCCGCAGGAAAAGCATGCTCGACCCCATCCTCTGTGGGGCTAACCGGAGAGAGATGACCACTAGATATTGATGAAGCTCCAGAATAATGGCTTCCAGGACTTGCCGTGCCAGGTCAGACTGTCTTGGACGGACTCGAACATTTGGTGGGGGAACCCTCGCCATGTTCTGGGTCAGCCTTGGAACAGTCCCGATTGTGGTTGGATGGACCCTTGCCCTCTGAGGAAACTGATCCCTTAGTTGGTCGTAACATTGTGGGGGATAAGGATCCCTCCTCAACTCCATCGGTGGTATGGTCTCCTAGATCTGGTGAATGATTTCTAGAGGAGAAATTACCATCGGATGATACAATACTCGGCTCGTAGTTTAAGCCGACATCCATGTCGATATCTGTGTAATCGGCCAAGTTAAACCATTTCTCCTCGTTCCACTCTCCTACCATGGAAGTATTAGAGTTGGGAAAAATGAAGGAAATCTCTTGACAAGAAGATCCCCACGGACGGCGCCAACTGTCGGTGTTTTAGAACCGATCTTACGTAATGATTGTTTGATTCGGGGGGTCTCCAAGACTCAAATCACGCAGAGAAAATGACATAGGGAATTTTATACAGGTTCAGGCCTTCTCCGGAGATAATAACAACCCTATTCCTGTGTGGCTATCAAGAGAAAGACTCAAGTCTAATGACTTGTGCTCCTGATTGCGCCTCTCCTTCCCCTTGCCCTTGTCGTCTGTTGATTCCGCCATTTATATAGTGCTCAAAGTGGGCGGCGGTTTCTCAAGTCCATAAGTGCACCGTCCCGTTTTTCCAGAGTTTTGAAAAGCTTTTAAAAATAATGTGAACACCATGAGGATATGCTCATGATCCTAGGTGATGATACAATTGGCAATTTGGTTGAAGGTTTGTTGTAATTCATGTTTGTCAGAAAGTTTCAACAAACTGTCAGGATAATCGGTAGTACCGGCGTGTTAACCGCGGTAATACCGCTTTGCGGAACGACCGTTTGTTGTTAAGCGGTATGGAAAAACCAGAACGAATGCAAAATGGTCTTGGATTTCCTTGTGGAGCGGTATGACCGCATCTTGCTTGTCGGTAATACCGCGCCTATGATGACCGTTGTTTTGCGGTATGCAAATTCCAGAGGAGTGGTTTTGGAGAGTTTTGGATTTCTCCAAGTTGCAAAGACGACATATGATTGATTGAGAGGTATCACCTTGAAGGCGATAATACCGATGGATACTAGCGGTAGTACCGCTTTTGGAATGATTTGAGTGAATGTTATTTCAATTTGAGAATTGTTTTGGGTTATGTCATTTCCATGTTTGTTAATGCATATATGTTGCATATTGCATGTTTTGAGCTAACGTGGGTCAAGTTGTGAAGAACTTGTTCCCGGAGACGATTTCTTGGTCTATTGCTGTGGAGTGGCTTGCCGGGTCAACGACGGTCAACGGCGAGGAGGATCGGGACTAAGCTTGGAGAGCTGAGGTCCAGAACGATCATGGATGCCGGGTGAGGTCAGGTGACTCAAGCATGGCACAGAATGGATGAGGTGGATCGAACCGGCAGTTCAATGAGCAGCTAGAGAAGCTACCTGAAGATGATTTAGCCCTCCTATCCACCAAATTCTCAAGAGTTTACAATAAAGTGAGGAACAGGAGGAGAGGTGGCCCTGTCACTTGTTTCGAGTGTGGTGAGCCTAACCACATTCGCTCCAAGTGCCCCAAGTCAAGGGCAAGGAGGAGAAGGACTCTGAGGCGCCATCAAGCCAAAGACAAGAAAGGCAAGAAACCAAACTATCGCAAGTTAAATCGTCACCAAGTCCTTACCGCTCTTGAGAGTGTGAACATGAGCGATGTGGACTCGGAGACGGAGGACTATTTACGATGACTCTCATGGCAAGAAGAAGGCCCAGACTTCACGGTATGTGCTTCATGGCTAGCGGCAGCCATGACGTCGACTCCTCCAACGCAGCGACCTTTTCGGCGATCCCGATAAGGTACGTCCTTCACTTACTAGTATGAAACGTGCTTTAGCCTATGCTGAAAAGAAAATGTATAAGCAAGAAAAAATGATTAGGAAACAGGATGCCATGATTGATGATTTGAACTTAGAAGTTGATAGGCTCAAATCCATTAATCCTGCTGATGATTGTGATTCTTGCTCTAGCTTGCTTAATGAACTAGCAAATCTGAAATCTGCTCATTCCTCTATTGCTAGTCAACTGAAAGATGCTTTTGATGAACTAGAAACTCTCAAGTCTAGTCCTGCTTGCATGAATGCCATTGCTTTAGATGTGACTCTTGTTGATGCTATTCCATTATCTTGCTCAAAGCGTGCTTTGCTTGAATCAAAATTGATAGCGCTATGAAAGAATTGCGAAATTTGATGCTAGTCACATGTGTTCTCATTGTGAGGATAGTAGGATTAAAATGAAGGAAATGAGTGAAATGGTTCTTTACTCTAAAAGCGCTTCATGTGAAAACGTGTTAAACTCACAATTGAGAATGATGCTTTAAACAAGACACTAGAAGAAAAGGCTAAAATTGAACAATCCATGTCCATGATTTGCTTCCAAGAGAGTTGTTGATTCTGATTCTTGTACTCTTTGTATTGAACTTGGGCATAATATAGATAAGATACAAGAAGCTTTTAGAGTTAAGTTCAAAGAGCAGTTGGATAAGATTAGGGATAACTATTGTGTGTCTTGTGAGGCTTTGAAAGCCGATGTAGCTCACTATAAGGAAAAGTCTGATAGGGCTAGCAAGTCAAATAAGTGTGCTTCTTGTTATGAACTAGCCATACAAAATGACTACCTCAAAGGGACCCTTGAGAGATTTGTTGGTGGGAGGAAGAAACTCAACATGATTCTAGACAAATCTAAGGTGAGTGTGAATAATAGTGGCCTAGGTTTTGATTCCTTAAAGCATTCCAAGAATCATCCACCTAAGGTTGTTAGAGCTGTTGAGAGTGGCCTGTTTGAGGTAGAACCCTCTAAGCCATCCAAGATAGTCTTCAAATATGCTGGTTTTGCCCAAACCACTTCTAGCAAGATAGGTGCTTCTACTTCATCAGGTCAGATCCCTCAAAAGGTCAAGTACCATTGCACCTTCTGCAAGAAGAATGGTCACATTGTTGAGTTCTGCTTCCGTAGAGCCAAGATTGAGAGGAAGGAGAGGATGAGTGCTTTGAGGACCATTAGAGGAGTTTCTTCACCTGCTATAGTCTCTAGAGCCAGACAGCCTGTTTTTCCTGCTAGACATAGGCCTAGGTTCGTAGATGACTTCTTTGACTCTTTTGGTGGCTCTAGGCAGCGTTCTGGTTTAGGATTTCGTGAGGAGAGACCGCGAGTAGCATCTAGACAGGGGGAGTACGGACCTTTTGGTAGGTCGATTCGGAGAGGTCTAGGTGGTTCTCGTGTGCGTTCTCATGATTTTGCTCCTAACCATTTTACTGCTGCTTCTACTGCTTTGCCTAAGCATTGTGTGACTCAGTACTGGATTCTCAAGTCTTTTATCACTAACCCTAGTCTTCGAGGCATGAGATGTTTCTGTTAAGTGCCTTATAGGTCCGTCGTGCGAGGAAGGAGGACATATGGCTTGTTGACTCGGGTGTTCTCGACACATGATTGGAGATTCTAGATGGTTCTCTCCTCACACGTGCATCCGCAATGAATTAATCACATTTGGGGGTGCTTTGGGGACCGTGATGTTAAGGACACAAGTCTTGGCGTCAACAACAAGTTCATGCTCAAGGGCGTCGCTTTGGTAAGTAAGCCGAGGTATAATCGCTTTTGTTTCTCAGCTGCTTGATGAAGGTCTAGAGGTGAGATTTAAGAGTGGTGAGTGTAGAGTTCTAGATTCCTCGGGTGAGCTTGTTTTTGAGATCTCTAGGTTTGAGAAGATCTTTTGTGCTAATTTCCGTGTCTCTTCTGCTTCTAGCCCTAGGTGTCTTGTAGCTTCTGACTCCCATGATTTAGTGTTGTGGCATCGTAGGCTTGGTCACATAGGCTTCACCACTTGACTAGAGTCGATGTGTGGATTTGATTAGAGGTTTGCCTAGGTCAAGGTCATTAGAGACCTTGTGTGCACACCACAGAGACATGGTAAGATGGTTTACGCTTCTCATCCACCTCTTACCTTAGTGATGACAGATGGACTCTGGTCAACACGACTTAGACTTTGTTGGTCCTTCTAGAGTTCATCGTGGGTGGGAAATGGTATGTGCTTGTGATTGTGGATGATTACTCCGGTATTCATGGGTTTATTTTCGGTTTCTAAGGACGAGGCATTTGGCTTCTTTAGAGAGTTGGTCCTTAGACTTGTTGTTGAGCTTCTGGGCGTTGAGAGCCATTAGGAGTGACAATGGGACAGAATTCAAGAATTCTTCCTTTGCCACTTTTTGTTCTGATAGGGGGCTTGAGCACCAGTTTTCATCACCTAGAGTTCCCCAGCAGAATGGAATGGTAGAGAGGAAGAACAGGACCTTTGTAGAGATGGCCAGGACCATGCTAGATGAGCATTCCACACCTAGGAGGTTTTGGGCTGAGGCGATCTCTACTGCTTGTTATATTTCCAATAGGGTTTTTTTGAGATCTGTGATTGGTAAGACTTCTTATGAGCTCAGATTTGGTCATAAGCCCAAAGTTTCTCATTTCAAGATTTTTGGTTGCAAATGCTTCATTCTTAAACATGGCAATCTTGATAAATTTGAATCTAGATGTTCTGATGGCATATTTCTTGGATATCCTGCTCATTCCCGTGGCTATCGTGTATTTAATTTTGACACTAACAAAGTTGTTGAGACTTGCGAAGTCACTTTTGATGAGGCTAGTCCTGGTACTAGACCCGATGATGCAGTACACGTGTTTCGAGAGCATCTTAAATCGATGATGACTCTGAGGATGAGGACCCAATCCATCCTCAAGTCCCTTCTGACTTGGTTGGAGAGCCTGCTTCCACCACATCAGCTTCAAATGAGCAGCCTCTTCCTACCTTCACCGACGATCAGAGTGGCTCTGCTCCTACCTCCACAATTCATAAGGTAGAGACCACTACGCACAGTGCTCCTCTTCGCATTCAGCGACAAAGATCCACCGAAAGCA
The DNA here is from genome assembly GCA_036346405.1 of Phyllostachys edulis. Lineage (NCBI taxonomy): Eukaryota > Viridiplantae > Streptophyta > Magnoliopsida > Poales > Poaceae > Phyllostachys > Phyllostachys edulis. The sequence continues at coordinate 13,025,320 of CM070546.1, read as the reverse complement.
GATGATTGGGGATCTTCATGAGCGAGTCACTCGCTCCAGTTCATTCTCCGATTCCCATGCACATTCTCGCTTTTGTTGCTTCTTTTGAACCCCGAGATGTCACCCATGCTCTTTCGATGCCTCTTGGGTCAATGCCATGCATGAAGAACTTGAAAATTTTGAAAGAAACAAAGTCTGGATCTTAGTTGAACCTCCACCTAATCATAATGTAATTGGAACAAAATGGGTTTTCAAAAATAAGCAAAGTGAAGATGGGTTGGTAGTTCGCAATAAGGCTAGACTTGTAGCACAAGGGTATTCCCAGGTAGAGGGCTTAGACTTTGAGGAGACCTTTGCTCCTGTAGCTAGATTAGAAGCCATTCGCATTTTGCTAGTATTTGCGGCATCCAAGGGCTTCAAGCTATTTCAAATGGGTGTCAAAAGTGCTTTCCTAAATGGTTTCATAGAAGAAGAGGTCTTTGTCAAGCAACCACCTGGTTTTGAAAATCCTAAGTTCCCAAACCATGTTTTTAAACTCTCCAAAGCCTTGTATGGATTGAAACAAGCCCCTAGAGCTTGGTATGATAGGCTTAAGAGTTTTCTGTTTAAGAATGATTTCAAAATGGGATTGGTTGATAAAACCTTGTTCACTCTCAGGCATGGTAGTGACTTTTTGTTGGTTCAGATTTATGTGGATGACATTATATTCGGTGGTTCTTCTCATGCTTTGGTGTCTAGATTTTGATTCTATGAGCGGGGAGTTCGAGATGAGCATGATGGGCTTAATTGACCTTCTTCCTTGGTCTTCAAGTCAAGCAAGCTGAAAGAAGGTACCTTCATTCATCAAAGTAAGTATACAAAGGACCTTCTTGGCGCTTTGACATGGGAAGCGAGACCAATGTCTACTCCCATTGCCACGACCACCGTCTTTGGACCCAGATGAGGATGGAGAGCCCGTGGACCGTATGAGTACCGCAAACATGATCGGCTCCCTCCTCTACCTCCTGTGTCGAGGCCGGACATCTGATTTCTTTGTATGTCATGCGGCGCCGATTCGAGCTTCCTCGAGCTTCTCATCGTCAAGCGGTCGTCGCATATTGAGTATCTTGTGACACTCTTGACTTTGGACTTTGGTATTCTTCTTCTTCCGCTCTCTCTATTCGGGCTTTTTCGATCTTGATTTCTTTGGGTGTAGAGTGGATAGGAAGAGTACTTCAGCACTTGTCATTTCTTAGGCACATCTCTTATCTCTTGGTCATCTAGGAAGCAGTCCTCTGTTGCCTGATCGATCCGAGGCCGTAGTATGTAGTCTGCACTAGTAGTTGCTCTCGTGTTCTCTGGATCTTGTCTACTCGAGGACTATGGGTTGTCTTTGGGTAGTGTTCCTCTTTTACGTGACAACACATCGCCATTAACATTGCCAAAACCCGATTGCAACATTCTAGGACTAAGCACATTGATGTTAGATATCATTTCCTTAGAGACCATGTTGAGAAGGGTGACGTTGTGCTTCACTTTGTTGAGTCTCGAGCGGCGGAGTTGCGGATATCTTCACTAAGGCTCTTGATTCTTCTCGTTTTGCTTCTTTGCAGGGAGAGTTGGGGGTTGTTAGTCCTTTTGGCCTGTTTTGAGGGGGAGTTTGCTCTTTTTGCATTCATTTGTATCATAATGCATTTTTCATTTCAGCAACTTGCATTGTAATATAAACTTGTGGAGCTTTGATTATTATCCTTGTATGACTTGATTTTATGCTTTATATCCTGCCATGTCTTGTGCTAGTTTGCTAGACTTCTGTTATGGCTTTTTATGTATAGCTTAGCTTTTGCCATGTTAGCTTTATTATCTGTGAGCAAACTGAATCATAATATGACTTGTTAGATCTTGTGACTAGTTTTGCTATAGTTATCCTCTCATGATTCATGCCATGTCATATAGGCTTAATTGAGTCTTGAACCTATTCTGAGTTTTAAATTGAGCTTTGATAATTATTAAGTCAAGCAAATGAAAAATGAGCTTTTCTGTGCAAAAAAACTGATCTCACCAATTCTTTCTCATGAGACGGCTTGCCATTGCACTAGGCATGAACTCAGGGGGAGTTTTGGATGACCCAGACTATTCTCTTAAGCTTTTGTTGCTTGGGATGGTCGTAGTGAGGCTTGAGATCTAGCACAATGCTAAGAAAACAAATTGGCAATTGGTTGAAGCTTTGGAGGCAGTTGTGGATGGCTCCTAGTCCATGACTTGCTTTACTAAGATAAAACCAATCATTTTCAGCAAAGTGCTCAAAGTGCTAAATTCTAAGTGCTTGAACAAATTGATTCAAAATTGATCTCAAATGCTCAACATTGACTCATTTTCTAGCTTCTGGCTCCATTTTGCTTATAGACATGGCCTGACTCATTTTTGGATACCTTTAGTTAAAACTGTGATCTTGAGCACCTTGTCATGTTGTCGATTCTTTTAATCTCAAATTATTGCTATTTTGATCTTGAGTACCGTTTTTGGAATGATTTGAGCTGAATGTTATTTCAATTTGAGAATTGTTTTGGGTTATGTCATTTCCATGTTTGTTAATGCATATATGTTGCATATTGCATGTTTTGAGCTAACGTGGGTCAAGTTGTGAAGAACTTGTTCCGGAGGCGATTTCTTGGTCTATTGTTGCTTGGTGGCTTGCGGTGTCAACGACGGTCAAGCGGCGAGGAGGATCGGGACTAAGCTTGGAGAGCCGAGGTCGAATCGATCATGGATGCCGGGTGAGGTCGTGACTCAAGCATGGCATGTAATGGACGAGGTGGATCGAACCGCGATTCAATCTGTTGGTTGGATCAAGCGGCGGGTCGGTGCAAGTGCCTTGGAGGTTCGATGGGATTCGGACGGAGAGACTTGCCGAGCATGATGAGAGCCGTTGATCAACCTACACGTGGCGGAGCAAAGCGATTGCTTCGATTGGATTGGACTCGGTCTATGGAGAAGGATCGAGAAGGGTATTTTGGTAATTTCACCAAATACCGCCTTTGTGACTTGTTAGCTAAACCATGGTGGTCGGCGCTGGAGAAGCGGTTTAGGTCAATCGAAGATGAAGACGACGCTTTGAGATGCGTGCGTGTGTTAACCCATTGTGTGTTAGGGTTTAATGGGTGCCCTAATGGAATATTCCTAGATTCCTAGCCTCCACTATATAAGCCTTGTGTGTTGTTCACAGCAGCGAGGGGGAGTCCATTGAGAAAAACCCTATTTGGTCTTAGGGTTTAGAAAAGGAAGATGAGAGCTAGGGTTGAGGGATTGATGCCTTGTATGCTCATGTAATGAGTTGTGCCCTCAAAGATGGAGTGGCTGTAACCATGAATCTTCAATCATCAATCAATCCTTGCAAGTTCTTTGAGATGAGCTCTCTTCGTTCTTTTTCTTGTTCTTGCACCTTACTTTGATGTTTTGAAGATTTTGTTGATCCTTTGGTTTTTGGTTGTTCTTGTGCACTCTTACTCCTTCTTTGTGACATGTGGGAACGTATCTAAGGTCACCTAGATCATCAATCTCCCACGAGCAAGAGTTGGACCAAGTTTTTCGTTTTGCTCGGTTCTATGCCCTTCTTAGGTAAAACTGAAAAAGATCTAAACTTTGACGTAGATCTGGACGATCGCCACTTGGAATAAGTTCCTAATACCCTTAGGAAGGTGTGTTCCAAATTTGGTGGAGTTTGGCCTTACGGTTTAAAAGTTACGTCGATTTTCGATTTCGTTTTCAGTCGTTTCGTTCATCGTCGGGATAAAAGGTAGTACCGCACTTTTGCTCGAGGTAGTACCATGATCTTGGTAGTACCGCACATTTTCCTGTGGTAGTACCGCGATGAGGTAGTACCGCACTTACAATAGTGGTAGTACCTTTGTCCCTGATTTTTCAGGATTTCTTCAGGGAGTTTGCTGCTGTGCTTTGAGGGTTTAGGAGTGGATTCATTACAAGTCTTCCACTGTGCTTAAGCATTCATCTTCATAGCTCTAATAGCTATTGGAGTGATTTGCGATTTAGACCCTTGTGGTCTAGACCTCCTCTTCTTGTGTGTTTAGACCTTTGTGGTCCAGACCTCCTTCTCTGTGTGTTTAGACCCTCGTGGTCTTGACCTCCCTTTTCTGTGTTTAGACTTCTGTTGGCCTCGACCTCCTCTTTGCGCCAAGACCTCCCGATAGGTCTAGATCTCCTTTGGGTTTTGACCCTGGTGGCTTTGGACCTCCCTGATAGCTCTCTGTTGGCTCAGACCTCCCTGTTTGTCCTTGCACCTCCTCCTTGGACCTCCTCGCAGGACCTCCTCCTTGGATCTCCACTTTGGGCCATGCCCTTTGACTGGTCTGTGCACCTTTTAACTGGCTCCTTTGGCAGTCTTAAGTGCATTTGATGTGGGTTGAGTCACATTAAATGCTGCCACCTACCTTTGTACTCTTTTCTACTTTTTGTCACATCCCTTGCTTTTTTATCCCTTTTCGTACCTTGTGGCAGTGTGCCTTTGTACCAATACATTGAATTTGGTCACCTTCTGTTTACGGTGCTTCAATTTCCTTTTTCCTTTAAATAGAGCACCAGGGACACCCACTGCCTCCCTGTTCTTCATTTCGACCTCTGCTCCTAGCTCTTTCGGTTTTGAGGAGCCCTCCAAGCTCCTCTGGTTCGGACCTCTTTGAGTCCGAGCCCTTCACTCGTTGGACCTCCCTCCCATGGGATTCCTTCCTCTCGAACCACCTCCTCCCTGTGGACCTCCTCTTCTCTTTTGGTTTCGAGTAAGTTCTTTTGGTTTTCCTGGAGTTCCTTCTGCTTATTTGGTTTCTTTTGCGAACGTGTAGATTTCGGTTGAATCATTGAGAAGCTCGGGAATCAAGCTCCATTAGCCGAAGCTTTTTTCTTTCTCCAACAGAGGCAAGTCGTGGACCTTGATCATCTTGATCCCTTTTTGCAAAGCTATTTTGATTTACTAAACTTGCATAGCTATCTTTATAGAAACTGGTTTGGGCAGTAGCTATTTTTCCTATTTGACATTATGCCTCCTTTGTGTGCTTGAACTCAACATGTTGACATGAACTCTTTGGACACCTTAGGATGGATACTTTAGTTGGCATCTTTTGCTATAGCCAACATGGGACCGTATTCTTATTGCTTAGCCTTGCTTTTAGAATCGTGGGTCTATGAATCATGCTTCATCAATTAATAATCTTGACTAATGATCTATGGAATCTGTGGTCGGTGCCACTGTTAAGCAGCTATGGCAGGATGCCTAAGTTGTGTTGATTGTGGTGAGAGATCACCCTAATAACTTGTTGTGCTAGGACTGGGTGGTCCAGTGGCCGGGTTGAACCCAAAATGGTTTTGCTTGGGCAAGAAGGCCGGGAGTGAGTAGTGGGTGCTTTGCACATGGGTTTGTGGAAGTCTTGCCTGAGCACAATTAAGGACTTAACTTTGTGTTCTGTTGATCTGGGCCAATCAGTGCAACCACAAGATCATTTTATGGGAATGATCTGGGCTGAATAATTAGCAATGAGATGGCTTGGGGCTGTTGTGGTGGAGCGTGCTGATTCGTTGGCGCAAGAGGGGGCACCCCATAACCTGCGGACTTCTAGACCAAAGGGGAATGTGAAACCTTAGCGGGCAGCTCGAGCCGTTCAAAGCTTTGTAAAGGCCTTTGCTGCTCTCTAGGCTGCTCACCCTCGGAGTGAGCAAGGGTCTTCCGGAACCCGTCCCGCTAGAGAGACCGTGGATTGTGGGTAAAGTTGTACACCTCTGCAGAGTTTTAAATCTATTCGAATAGCCAAGTCCTTGGTTATGGACATGCCCGGTGAAAATGGTGCAAGGGGTAGCTTTGTGAATTTGTGTCCCTGGGCGTTTCTGCGAGAGACTGTGGCTTTGCCTCGAAGAGACCTTGGCCGGCTTTAGAGGGGCCATGGTTGGCTCGAGATGAGGTCCAGGGGCTGGTTGTGGAGCTCTGGAGTGGGTGCTCTAGGGTGGCCATGGGAGAGGTCCTGGTCATGGGTGTGACCAGGCCTTTCACGGTTGGTCTTTGTTAACTCTGGAGTGGGTGCTCCAGAGTGGCTTTGGAGGTGAGTGGGTGCTCACCACCCCTTTGAAATCAAATGTATCTATGTACTAATGTTTTAACTTGAGCTTTTCAATCTACTTATTACTTATTGTCAAATACTGCTTTGTGCAACTAACCATACAGCTCTCTTTTGGCAAGCCTTGCATAATTATTTATTGCATACACTCCCCACGGCTTGCTGAGTACATTCAATGTACTCATGGCTTTTGCCATCTGTTTTGATCAGCAGCTGCAGGAAGTTAGAGGAAGCTCAAAGCTCAGTGAAGTAGAGGTCTTTGGAGACCTTGTGACCTAGGGGACGTCCTCCACTCGATAGGCGGCGGGCTGATCGGTTGGACCTACCGTTGACGTTTTGCTTTCCGCTGTTTTTGCTCTTTTGTTGTAGCCCTTGAGGCAAACCGCTTGTAAGAAGCTTGGCCGGTCTGATCTTTAATATATATATTGTTTTGTCTCTTGCTCCTCTTAGCTTGTGTATGGATTTGATCTCACCATTGTCAGTTTGTGCGAGCCACTTGGGTTTCGGGGCGGCTCATTGCATTAATGGCCAAGACCTCCAGGAGGTTTTGAAGACCTCCTAGGACGTCCTGGTAGACCTCACTCGGGATACACCGAGCGGTACTACCGCTCCTCTGTGCGGTAGTACCGCAGCTCAAAAAAAAATTTTGGGCTGGTTCCTTGTATCCCAAGTGGGTTGTCACAATAAGGTACCTCAACGCTTCAGAAGATAAAGCAGTTGCTGATGATTGTTGCTGGAGTAGTAACGTCCCCACATCGCTAGGCGGTCATCATCAGGGCAAAGAGTTTGATCGTGCAATTATTCCAGAGAATAACAGCGTATACTAACTGTTTAGATGCCCTAATCAATTGTGCCTACTTGTTTGCAAGCTCAATCAATTATAGGGTGGTCATAGCTGACTTGGTCGTAGAACGACTTACGACCATGAGATAGTCGTAGAAGAACTTACGACTATGGAGTGGTCGTAGAAGAACTTACGACCATAAGGTAGTCGTAGAAGGACTTACGACCATAAGTTAGTCGTAGAAGGACTTACGACTATGGAGTGGTCGTAGAAGGACTTACGACTTCCAGCTTCTCCCTTATGAACATTAAGGGGTATACACAAGAACTATATGATAGTATTATTATCCATAATAGGAATTCCATATAAATAAGGGAAAATTAGCTCAGTGACATCGCGTTAGAGTGTAATTGGAGAAATGACACTCCGTTCGTGACGCACTGGAAAATAGTATCGCGAACACAGAAAAATTAGACAAATGACATCGCTGCCAGTTACTTCTGTTTCCAGAATTTTTAAAATATAGAAACTAAGCTCAAAAAATTATCATTTTTTTCTGGAGCCTCCTGATACAATTTAATTGCTTGTGTATTTTTTTCAAAACTTTATACGTTCTGATTTTTCCTCTAAAATTCATTTAAGTATAATGTTTGTAGGAATTTTCTAATATATAAAATGAGGTCTAAACATTATGAAAAATTTGTTTCGGGCTCCTTACATAGTGGACTTGATTGTGTAATTTTTCTAGAATTTTTACAAAATTAATTAATGCAATTTCATAATTGACGAGGATATAACAATCCTCATTTAATCATTTATCTATAATTCATATTATGGATAATAATGACGTCATATAACTCTTGAGTATGCCCCTTAATAGTCATAAGGTAGAAGTTGGAGGTCGTAAGGTCTTCTACGACCACTCCATAGTCGTAAGTCTTCCTACAACTACCACATGGTCGTAAGTCCTTCTACGATCATACCATGATCGTAAGTTCTATTACGATCAGTCTGTGGTCGTAAGCTCTTCCACGACCACCACCTAGTCGTAAGTTCTTCTACGACCAGTCCCTAGTCGATAAGGCTCACAAACATGTGGGCCTAGTCAATCAGGGAATCTTTTGTACCGTATCCAAGGATATGGACAGTCAATTACGCTGTTATTCTCTAAAATAACAGCGCGATTTAACTCCATGTTATGGTGATAATTGCCTGGCAACGTGGGAATGTTACAACTCCCGTAATAACCTCCAGTAACGGCTCCACGATCTGGGGCGTTAAGGTGACCTTTATACTGGAGATCCAACGACGTACTTCGAGGACTGTATAAAAGGCAGGATCATTAGGACAGTAGGGGGGACAGAAGCCAATTAGAAGCACAATGCTCTAGTCTTTGGCTCCATCTTGTAATCCAGTATACTCAATACATACACACAGAAGTAGGGTTGTTATTCTCTGAGGAAGAGGCCTGAACCTGTATAAAAATCCCCGTGTCTCCATCTCTGTGTGATTTTGAGCCTAGAGGACCCCTGAATCAAACAATCTTTACGTAAATTCGGTTCTAAAACACCGACAATAATGTCCTTACATTATGAATATTAGACTCCTCACACAGTGAACATTATTAAATTGCATTACTTAATGTTTTAAAATTATGAAAAAATTACACAATCAAGTCCACTGTGTAAAGAGCCTAAAACGAAATTTTTCATAATGTTTGGATCTCATTTTCTATATTAGAAAATTCCTACAAACATTATATTTAAATGAATTTTAGAGAAAAAATCAGAACGTATAAAGTTTTGAAAAAAAATACACAAGCAATTAATTTGTGTCGGGAGGCTCCACAAAAAAAATTGAGCTCAGTTTCTATATTTAAAAAATTCTGGAAACGAAAGTAGCTGGCGGCGATGTCATTCGTCTATTTTTTCAGTGTTCGCGATGTTATTTTTCAGTGCGTCATGAACGGAGTGTCGTTCCTCTGATTACACTCTAACACGATATCACTGAGCTAATTTCCCCTATAAATAATTAAATAAGGATTATTAGATCCTCGTCACCGGGTACTCACTCTAACAGGATGTCACTGAGCTAATTTCCCCTACAAATAATTAAATAAGGATTATTAGATCCTCGTCACTGGGTACTCTCGGTCGGTGCACAATAACACAAGACATACATGAAGCTACACTTGATAGTAAATCACAGTACAACACTCATCCCGTTCTGTCACTCGGACTCTGCATGCCCTTTGCAGTCGACTTCCTTTCCCAAAAGTTAGCCAAACCTTCACAGTCTCGTCTCCTGTCAGTGAGCAACGGCCGAGGTTCACCGAATCACCGTTCACGTCCGCCCACTTAAACAACAACAACACGTACGTACGTACCCGATAACGATGGACGACTAATGCAAAGGACACCACAAGACCGCGAGTTTCTTCTTGTATTAAACCTGCGCGTTGTGTGTTGGAAATTTTTTTAAATAATATATTTTGTAAGATAATTACAAAAATATATAGTCGCCCCAAAAAATTACAAAAATGAGTCTATCGCCAGTTGAATTGGTGACAGGGACCCTCGGCCCACCGGTCGCCGGTCCAACTACCTAAACTGGCGATAGAAAACTGAACAGTCTTCCTGTCGCCAGTTGAACTGGCGATAGCTTCCTATCGCCAGTTCAACTGGTGACAGTATGCCATCTATAAAATCCCCAAAAAATCCATCAAATCCTCATTTTAATTCCAGAAAAAAAAACAGAAGAGAGGTGAAGAGGAAGAGAAAAAAAGGTAGCAAAGCTCTGCTGGTTTGTCGCGGAGGAGAGAGATTGGCAGAGCAGCAGATCCAGTAGGCCGACTGTGAGAACCCGGGGTATTTAACTTGTAATACTTAACCATTAAGATGATTCAAGCATTACAAATCAAATATCACGACTCTTGGCGTATATGTACTTCCCAGAATGCAGTACACATACCCCATACAAAAATTATGCATCAATTCCATTCAACACAGTAGAATCCAAAACACAACTAAGCGAAATAAAGGACATACAATATAGCTATTACAAAAGGGGCCGATCGACCAAATATAACTAAAGAGTCTTAATTAACAGCGGAAGCAAAGTGCCATAAGATGGTGATAAACAAAAGCCAAGTAGTGTGCCTTAAACCCACAAGGCAACCAACCGGGCCACCAGCCTAGTCGTCGAAGCCACCGCACAACTCGCAAAAGTGCAACCCTAGGGGTTCACCTTCCTCCTCTGCAACAATTTAATTAAAGCATAGCAAATGAGTACAAAAATGTACTCGCAAGACTTACGTGTAGGATAACAGGCCTAAATAAATAGCTACATGCAAGCTTATTTAAGTGGAGCAGGCTCAAGACTCATTTTCAGCATAAAGCAAGTTTTCTTTTGCGATAATGTAATAGATTGAAAGCAATTTTACAATCTGATTTTATTTGATAAAAACAGCGAGATACAAGTATTAATAATAACAAGACATCCTGAAAGTGACTAACCCAATAGCCACCACAACAATAGCATGAATTCCCCATTCATACCACCCACATCAAGTTTTAATTAAATGTTATAGTCTAACTCTTGCAAAACCTAACCAAGCGTGTCCATAACCTAGGACGAGGCTATTCGAATAGTTTGAACCCTGCAGGGGTGTACAACTTTACCCACATGCCAGACCGCCTTTTCGCCACACGATTAAGCACACTTCCTTTGGTATGCCGGTACGGCTAAGTTCTAAGAGACATTTCCAATATTGTGCATTAACTACGAGTCGCCCATATGGGAGGAAGCCCCATATGTTGATGCGGAGTCATCAAAGATGCTCACCTCCTTTTAAAGGACGATGCTCCTTGCAGTGGTTAACCACCACTACTATTCACCCAAACACATACAAGTTTCTTTTTCAACACAACACACACATCCACCATGCGACCCGGAGCTAACACACGCCAAAATACTACGTCAAGAGAGGTCCCATATCCCTCTCATGTGGTTGTACGCAAAAATGTCTGGATAGTGTGACACAAGATGTTCGGTCCTTGTTGACTTATGCATACCACCACATACCCGATAATCACACCATCAACCATATGCCCAAGTCTAAAACATTTCATTTTCAGTTTCATTTTATTTTTGTCTTTACAAAGTAACCAAGCACAAAGTGCTGAGCATAATGATAATAATAATTTTGTGTGATCAAGGTTACCGACTAAGTCGATAACCGCCCAATTCTACCGGTAGTTAAGCATTTTTAAGCATGACACCGCAAAGACAATAAAAGAGCATAATTAAATCACCGGACTCTAATTCACCAGCGATATTAATAACTTATGTTTTGTGGCAGGGGATAACAATTTAAGGGCAACCATGCAATAGGAATAGCTACCTCTAATCGGGAAAATTACTTTGACATAAAAGCATGCATACATACAATTTGTAAACAAAGTATTAGACTTGAAAGTAATAGGACATTTACGATCAAACTGCTTGCCTTGCTGAGGTTGATTATCTTGCTGCAGAGGGTCACTCGCGCAATCAATAATATCGTTGGAACCTAGCGAAAGAATCGAAAGCTTAATAAGAACGAATAACACAAAAAAGACCCAAAAATTCAAAGCCATCCAAAAATTATGAAAAATTCACAGAAGGTAGAGCATGATTTTATATGAATTTAGCAACAAGAATCAATTTATTTGGATGTTCTATGCAAAAGTTATAACAGTTTGAATGCTAGATTTCAGGAAAATCCAATTTTAATGTCACCGGTTACTGTTCATCCTAATTAATTATTTTGGTGAAAATTTCCAGAATAGAGGTGCACTTGAAATTTTTATGGTAGTAAGAGCACCTCATGAGATGAACAATGGAATTTGATTCACCTCATTTGGAGCTAAGATGAATTTTCTATGATTTTTTAAAGTTATGAAAGTAGTACTCAAGTTACATGCAAAATAAGATTTTCAGTAACAGTATCATGCTCACAACCTATTTTACAATAAACTACACTAACAGCGGATTCTAACAAAATTGAGTTCACTCTTTTTGGAGTTACAGAGAAATACTTATGCATTTTTGAAGTTAAAGCAATTTTTAGTGCAACAATAATACTAAACATAAAGTAATTTTGCCAAATGTGTTTTCTGGAACAGTAACATGATTCAAACCATTTTTATAATAAAGTACATTTAAAAATAAAACTAACAAAATTTGAATCATCAATTTTGGAGCTAATATGAATTACTTATGCAATTTTGAAGTTTAACCAATTTTCAGTTCACAAATAAAGCATTTCGGAATTTTATAATAACATACAATACTTTTTATACCCAGCCTACTCTAGCCAAGGTCACTGACCAGTGGGGCCAATGAATAGTGCCATTTTCTATTTTCCAATAGATTTCCGATTAAACCCGACAGGTGGGACCCGCCTGTCATAGACTTGGTCCACATGCATAGTGCATAGACCGAAAGTCATGAGCTGGGTCCAAGGGTTCACAGCAGGATCACTATGCACTAATGGCCTCGGGCCCACATGTAAGCCATACAAGAATCAGCTAATCCTATACTTTCCGACAAAGATCTCTCATTTAAACCTAATCATCGACATTAACGCTAATCAAAGCTGCTACAGTGGCGGTCGGAACGCGCCACGGTGCTCGGCGCAAGGCCACGAAGTTCTCGGTGGCTCGCACGTGGAAGCGCGGGGCGGCGCGAGTGGGTGGTCAAAACGGATGCCCGTGACCTTGCGCGACTGAAGGCACCGGTGGCGAGACGATGGTGGTGGTCGACGCAGCGGCTGCGCGACGCGGCGGCGGCGGTGCTTAAACATGGCGCAACGCGGAAGCGAGACGCCCGCGGCAAACTAGCACGCGCAAAGGCAATAGAGGGGTTCAGTGAACTCACCACGATGACCCGGAGAGGAGGAGATTGCCGGAGCTGGGCCGGCGACGAGAACCGAGGCGGCGGCGATGGCTTCACCGAGCAGGGGTCGACCTGGTGAAGGAGAAAGGGAATGAGTGGTCGGGAGAGCACAAGTGAGGCCCTCAGGTGGTGTGAGAGCAAGGAATCGACAAGAGGCTCACCGTGCCAGAGATGGGGAAGAAGGTGAGCTTTGCGGCCGATAATGGGGAAAAGTGAAATTCCTTGAGCTCCTACGATCGAAACACAAAATTGATTGAGGGGTTCTCCTCCAAAGACCAAAAGGCGCATGGTGACGCACTTAAGGGAGAGGGAAACTCACCGGAGGGGAAGATGGCATGGCGGCGGCCTCGGGTGCGAGCTCTGGAGCAGCGGGGAGCACGCCTCACGTCCGAGAGCTACACAAAGCGACAAAGGCTCAAACCAGCGCCCAAAGGAGCGGTGAAGGAAGGGGAAGAGAGGGAGACCATGCGGAGGAAGCTCACCTTCGAGCAGAGCTCACACTAGCGCCTTCCTCCTCAATCACCGAGAGGAGGAATGGCCTCCAACGGGCGGGAGAGGGGGTATTATCCCCGGGCGACGACGGAAATGGAAGCGGCGTTCTACGGGAAGCACCGGACACGCCGACGCTGGCGGTGGATTGACGCGCTGCCGCGCGGTGTGATTAGCGGCTAAGGCGGCGACGTGGCGCGACCTCTGCCCTTCATGAGCGCGAGGAAGGAGACGAACCTAAACGGCTCGCTGCGGTATGATGACTCAGCCGTGAGTGCGCGATCGCGCGAGAGGAATCGAGATGGGCCGTTGGATCGAGATCCAACGGTCGACAACACGCGGTAGATTTTATAACTGGGCGAAGCGGTACGCGATCGCGGCCGTTGATGCGCGATCGAATGGCTGCATGCAACGCGTGGTTAAGTGACTTGGTCGAGCCAAGTCGGCGTTGGGTTTGAGTCGGGCTCGGGTCTGAGCCCGATGAATAGTGATTTCAGTTTTGTTTTAAAAGGCTGAGAAGATAGGGAAGTTTTGGAGGTAGCTCTGAAGCTCCAAAAATTCTGAAATTTTTATGGAAGCTTTCCGGACCTGAGGAAAACCTTGTGTAATTTTTCCAGAAATTTTTATGCACTGCATTGTTCTCCAGAAAATTCACAAGCAGCTGGGCCAGGGGTTTGACCAGAATTCAAACTGGTTTGACTAGCCCTTTTAAAATAGCAAACAAAATCTAAAAATTATGAGATTTTGCATAGAGGTTTCTAGGATGATGAAGATGATAGAAAAAATATTTTTAGAGGGTGATCATAAGATTAGGTTTGAAAGTTTTTAAGGACAACAACTTCCAACAATAGAAACATAGTTCTTTGGAAATAGGAATTACTAGGGGAAAATTTATAGAAAATTTTAAATGACATCATGAGGCATCGAAAGTTTTAATTTATACTCATTTTATTACATTTGAAACACACACCATTGTTTGGGATGTTACACCGGCCATCTTGCAGGTACATTTTTTTGCAACCTTGTATATTATGTCAAATTATGTAGAATAGCGACATAGAATTAAGTAGGATAGTCAATAGAATCAAGTAGAATAGCGACATACAATTAAGTAGAATAGATAATTGTAGTGAAATTATGTCCTACATTATTCTTTTGCAACCTTGTACATTATGTCAAATTATGTAGAATAGTGACATAGAATTAAGTAGAATGGCGACTAGAATTAAGTAAAATAGTGACATAAAATTAAGTAGAATAGCCAGTAGAATTAAGCAGAATAGCGACATAGAATCAAGTAGAATAGCGATATAGAATCAAGTAGAATAGCGACATAGAATTAAGTAGAATAGCGACATAATGTAGTTCGTACATAGGAAGACAGCTATTAGAAATATCCCATTTGTGCGTGATAATTATGTTGGTAATGTCGAAAATTAAATTTAAAGTACGAAACTAGTTAGTAAAATAGGAAAAACTTCATAAAACATTTTTCGTACTCTTTACAATGTATGCATTTAATTTGTAGATATGGCGGACAGAGGTCAGTATGAGTTGCTTGACCTGGTGATTGACGCACATCCGTCTCAGTACCGTGCTCCCCCAGGAGGGTGAGGCGCCGATTGAGCTTGGCACGTTTCGGTTGTGCCCACCTATCAGGGCATGGAGGCTGCACGCAGCCTGGATTCCGAGGTACGTATAGTTATGACCTTAATATAGTCAATCGCGGTATGACTACTTTGTGTGCAGTCACATTTGCTCTTAATCGTTTCGACGCAGGTTGAGAGCGGCAGACCTCCTTCCACTAGCGAGGATGGTCGAGGCGACGTAGGAGGACGACTAGGACCATGGTTCTGGTCGTACATCTAGGCATTTTCCGTACGACCGGGCGCTGCTGACGGCGCTGGTTGACCGCTGGAGGCCAGAGATGCACATGCTCGTTCCACCTTCCATGCGGGGAGATGGCGCCAACGCTCCAGGACGTGACCTTCCTGACCGGGTTGCCATGCGTAGACTCCCCCTAGCGGCGTACGACTTCTCGGCCACGTGGCGCACAGACCTCCTAGCGAGGTTCCACGATGTCTCGCCACCGGGGCGTGGTACACCTAGTTCAAGGCAAGACGGGCCGACGTTGAGGTGGATCTGCCAGTTCTACGTAAGTATTTGTAACTATTGTCATCTTGCTTAAATTTGTATGTGAACCTTACTGACGTATACGTGTCTTCTTGCAGCCCAACCGTATGGCGCCTAACGCAGGGGATATCGTTGTTAGGAGGCACTTCGAGGCCTACCTGCTATGGTTGTTCGAGTGGGTTATGTTCCTAGGGTCCCATGGCGACAGCGTCGACAAGTACTACGTCCGGTACGCACGTGAGGTGGCCGACTTGCGGTGGCGAGATCCTCCACGCCTAGGGTCCGCCGTCTTGTGCCACATATCACAAGACCGTGGCGACACGTGCCACCGTGCCCAGGACAACTCCATCCTCTCCGGATGCCCACTACTTCTGCAGCTGTGGTCCTTCGAGCGCTTCCAGATTGGACGACCACAGCTGGACTTGTGAGCATACACGATTAGCTTGTACGTTCAGAGCGACGACGTGGACCGACCCACCATGGCACGGTGTGGTGCCGCCGCCGGGTTAGTTTCATGATCATCTGTACTAGTCCCCCATCGAAGGTCGAATCTATTTCCATTTCAAAAAGACGCATATGTATCGTAGGAGTACTTCGGTTTGTTGCATCGTGTATGATGATGTGTCTTATGCATGTAACCAAACCCTATGCATTGTGTTATTCACAACTTCATTATAAAGTGTATTTTAATTCGCAACATCAAATCTCCTCGTCTTTTCGCATTCGATTCTTCCGTGTTATTACCAGCATCGTAATATCACTTACCTTCCTACTTACGAATCATTGATACCTCAGTCGTCCTCGCAAAATTCTACAGAAATTCACCGTACTAGAACAACATACGATGATCACAAAATGCTATTGCGAGACTAATAGATTTTGTACCGTTCAAAATTTATGAAAATCACAAATACGTAAACCAGACTAATCAAATTAGGGTTTGAGGAATCTGTCGCCAGTTCAACTAGCGACAGGAAGACTGTTCAGTTTCCTGTCGCTAGTTGAACTAGCGATAGGTGGTTGGCCCGGTGACAGGCGGGATGAGGGTCCCTGTCGCCTTATTTTTGTAATTTTTGGGACGACTATATATTTTTGTAATTATCTTTTAAAAAAATATTATTAAAAAAATTCTCGTGCGTTGTGTACTAGCACCGAACGGTTGGGCTATGATGGATGGGAATGGCGCCGGCCAGTGACACACGTGGTATACGACACCGACTGGCACGAGCGCATGGGCAGACACCGGACGGACGGCATGAGTGCCTACCAGTTGCCTCTGCCGCTTGCTAAATAGCACGGACGCGGAGCAATCCGCTCACGGCCTCAGCCTAATCGGTGCAGTAATCAATGTTACTTCGAACCGGCGTTGGATTAATTAAATTGCGCGTGAGTTGTGACAAGAAGACGCGTGAGTCGAACAAGACCAAACCCACTACGGACAACTCCACCAGACCACCACCCAGCTGCGGCCTATGCACGCACGGTTACGGCGTTGGCTCGCGAGATCCTCTCTCCGGCCGGCTCCACTGCGATCTACCGCGAGGTCTCTGCACTCTAGCCCGTCTGTTTCTTTAGCTTTGCCATTAGGCCGGAAGTTAAGTGTCGCGCCGGCGGCGGGAGGGGCGTAGATGGGGGATGCCGGTAGGGAGGGGGAGGCGGAGGTGCTGGAGTTCACGCCGACGTGGATCGTCGCGGCGGTCTGCTCCCTCATCGTGCTCATCTCCCTCGCCGCCGAGAGGTGACTCCATTACCTCGGAAAGGTGACCAAAGCAAACCCCCGGGCCCCTCCTCGTTTCTAAACTCTAAACTGAAGGCATTGATTGCTGTTTTCGTTGCTGATCTCTCTTCCATTAATGTGCTTTGGCGTTGTTCGCTGCGAGGGCAGACGCTGAAGAGGAAGAACCAGAAGGCGCTATTCGAGACTCTCCTCAAGGTCAAAGAAGGTACCGCGCGCCGATCCTTAATTCTTTGTAGAGTTTTCTTGCATAGTGGCGATGTTGCGAGATGTGGACATTTATGCGGTTCTTTGAGGGATAAAAACGGGGCTTTCTAGTGCTTTTTTTGTTGTAAAATGTTGCTCTTTTCTCTACTCTTTTTATCCTAGCTTAGATCAAGATACAAATGTGTGTGTGTAATAGAGTTCAACATCATGTGATCCTATCCTAAATCAGATGAGTCTCATGCATAAACATAAGATGTGTTTTTTATTCCTGTTTCTGTTTCGGTGTGATTCAGAGCTGATGCTCCTGGGGTTCATCTCCCTGCTACTGACGGTGTTTCAAGGGATGATCCAGAGGACATGCATTCCTCCCGGGTGGACCAACTACTTGCTGCCATGCCAGAAGATGGAGGGCCAGGCCGATCTGGGCCCCTCGGAGGCGCATTCTGTTGCTGCCGGAGTTTTTGGCCTTGGCGGTCGGTGGCTGCTTCTTGAGGGTGGGGCAGGGGCCGAGCATTGCCAAAAGAAGGTGGAACAGTGCTTCTTGTTTCATTACTTCTTGAGGGTGGGGCACGGATCACAAGTTGGAACAGTGCTTCTTGTTTCATTACTTCTTCATGTCCTATGCAAGTTATGGCAGTCTCCGTTTCAAATCCTTGAAAGAATATCTTAAAATTCGGTAGATTGCATCGTATACAGGGTCTGTTTGGCATGGCTCTGACTTTTTCAAAAACGATTTCCAACCTGGATCAAAGGTCTTTGAGCAGTTGAATTGAAAAGGTTTGGTGTTTAGCTGTCTGGCTTTTAGGTAGGCTGGCCGTAGCTTTCGAGATGGGAAATGACTGAAATGCCTATAAGGACAGTAATAGCTTGTTTGATGTCGTTTAACACAATTAACAATATTTAACGACAACTAATGATAATTGACGATTATTAACGACGACTAACGCAATTGACAACAACTACTGCAATTGACAAGAATTGGCGTAATTAACAACAAGTACCACAATTGATTATAATTAACTATAATTAACGACGATTAACACAATTGACTACAATGAACGATGACTACCGCAATTGATCGTATTCAAAGACGATTAACGACAATATATCGCAATTAGCATATTTAACGACAATTATTACAATAAACATTTATTACTACAAATAATTTTTAAAAATAATTATTACAATGAATAGATATTACAATTAGTAATTATTAAAACAAATATTACAAGTGAATAATTAATACAACAAATAATTAATAAAATAAATAATTATTACAAACCATTAAATTTACAATAGGAAAAAGAAAAGAAAAAAGAGAGGCGACAATGGCTAGGGTTTGAAATTGCTTGCTTGATTGTCACGGGAGAGGGTTGGGCGCGGGGTCGATGGAGGAGGCTTGGTGGCATGGGTAGAGGGAGGAGGAGGGCGGCGGCCGCAGGAGGAGGGAGGTGGAGGAGGGCGCGGCGCGTGAGGAGGAGGTGGGTGGGATCCAGATCTGGATTTGGGCGACGCCAGCCCGGGGGAGGAGGGAAGAGGACGTGTCGGCACGGCGGCATGGGAGGAGGATGCGGCGGGGAAGGAGGAGATGGGCGCCGGGGGAGGAGGTGGGCGGGCGAGGGAGGGGGGCAGCCAGCGCGAGGGTTTGGGGTCTTTCATTTAGTGGCAAATGGAGTGTAATTTACCCCCAACTTTGGGGGTAAATGCAGAATAGGGGCTGCGGGAAACCGCAGAAGCTCCCTGTAAGCGGCTTCCGCACGTTATAACGTGAAGCGGCTTCGAAGAAAAGCAGTTGCAAAAAGCTATATGTTTGGAACAGCTTTTGGCTTTTTCGAGCGAGAAGCCGAAGCCGAAACGTTCCAAACACCCTCTATTGATGTTTACGCTTCATTGGACTTCTACTTCATGTAGTATGCTGCAGGTTGAGAACTTGGGATAACACATGGGTGGTCTTTCTTTGCTGCCTTATTTCGGGGCGACGTGTCTCACGCGAGCACTGGCTCTCTCCACCTCCACTTCAAGCGATCTGGGGCGTCCGCCGAGCAATCCGACGGTCCATCTTTTTCGGGTGATGTAGAGGGTGCGGGAAGCCTCCCTTCCTCTCAGGATTTAAGAGTAGTAATTGCCGTTATGGTGTGTAGACTGTAGAGTGGAGAAAAGGAGGCCATATTCTGGTCTCTCCCTTGTGCGGTTGTATTGGCCACCAAATGAGAATTATAGCAACCATCTGGAATTCTGGATCCTACAGTGTGGAGTAAGAACAGTACATGACTACATGCAGCACGGTAACAATTTAACAAATTAGTCTGTCAATTAGTATCCTGACACAGAAGCACCGTTGACAAACTAGGATGGTTAAGTGTTGTTTTGAAGGTAATGGTGTGGAAGAGCACATGCTCAAATAGATTGAAAAGGTAGTATATTAGTTTAAGTAGCAAATTCATTTGGAAGCACCATTGAAAAATAGCAAAATATGTTTGTCAGGTGCTAACTGCTGGTATCACCTTTCTCATGTTCCATTCGGGTACTAGAGTGTGCTTGCCTTGCTCATTTAAATCTTGGTGCTATGTGACTTAACTCCAATTTTCTTTTAACATCTAAAAAGATGTGAAACTATGGGGCAATATAAATAAATGATCACAGATATTTCTTATGATTTTTTTGTGCTAACTCCAGTGTTTTTCTCAACAGGGATATTAGTTCCCCGCGTGATGGGCTTATACAATCCTCTGGAACTGTAGAGCTAGGAAGGTGACCCATGTGCATCAATTTGAATTATCAGGGAACGTTTTAAGAGTATTGGCAAGGACTCTATAATACCGAGCTGGCTGGTAAGAAATGCATTTCATGTGGTTCAATCGAAAGAGTGTGTATTTGTATGAACTACACTTAAACTTTTATTACTATATACGAGTTATACTTGACTACTACAAAGATTAATTATCAAGTCATCTTTCTGAAATTAACTAATTATTGAGTATCAGTTAAACCTACTTATTAACATTTTTCTTTCAGCATTCTTTTGTTAAGCGGTTTTATGGGTCGATTACTAAATCAGACTACACAACAATGCGACTTGGTTTCATCTGTTAGAATAGGAATTCTTTTGTATTTCCTTATATGTGTATAGCATATTCCCGTGTAATATCCCCCTATACTCCCTATATATATTGCACATTGGGCCTTATGAATATACACACAATATTCATAAAATGGTATTAGAGCTAGGTTCATCTCCCAGCAGAAGTATGTCCAGGATCTTCTTGATCGATCTGGTCTGACTGACGCTCGCATTGCTAAGACTCCTATGGAGTTATCCCTTCAGCTTCGTGCCACTGATGATGATCTTCTTGAGGATCCTACTCGATATCATCATCTTATTGGGAGTCTGGTGTATCTTGTGAGCACTCGTCTTGATATTGCTCATATTGTTCATATCTTGAGTCAATTCATGACTCGTCCTATCCATCTTCGCTACAGTCACATTCTTCGTGTTCTTCGCTACTTGCGTGGGACTATCTCTCATTATTTGTTTTTCCCTAGCTCCACCTCACGACAGCTTCAGGCGTACTCCGATGCGACCTAGGCTAGTGATCCTTCTGATTGTCATTCTCTTTCCACTTACTATGTTTTTCTTGGCTCCTCCCTGATTGCTTGGAAGACAAAGAAGCAGACTGTAGTTTTCCGTTCGAATTCAAGAGGCTGAGTTGAGAGCTATGGTAGCAGTGACAACAAATGTTACTTGGTTGATGTGGTTACTTGTAGATTTTGGAGTGCTTGTGATGGGACATACGGCTCTTTTGTCTGACAGTACATGCACCATCAGTATTGCCCGTGACCTAGTGAAGCATGAGCTCACCAAGCACATTGGTGTAGATGCTTCATACACTCGCTCTCATGTGCAGGCAGAAGTACTTGCTTTACGGTTTGTGCCCTCAGAGTTACAGATTGTTGACTTCCTCACGAAGCCACAGACTAGGGTACGACATTTGTATTTTCTTTTCAAACTCAGTGTGCGTGATCCACCATGAGTTTGAGGGGGAGTGTTAAACTATGAATTATTTTGTATTTCCTTATATGTGTATGACATATTTTCTTGTAATATCTCCTTATACTCTCTCTATATATATATATATATTGTCTATTGGGCCTTATAAATATACACACAATATTCGTAACATCATAAGGTAAGAATAGCTCAACAATACGCCAACATCCTATTCCCTCTTCATTTATAACAGGGAACCTTTTTCATTGCAGACACATTGCCAAGGAAATCCAAAATTTGATTTCCACAGATACATGGTACGCGGGCTTTGGAGGCTGATTTCAAGAATGTGGTTGGCATAAGGTAATACAAACAGGGAAATCATAATTATCTTGTTTTCATAATTTCCAGATCAGTTTTTTACGTGAAAGTTCTTATTTCTGGTTCATTTACTAGCAGTTGTTGATCACAATTGATGAGCCTAATCATTACTATGCTTACTATGTCTTTTCTCATTTAGCTGGTACTTGTGGATATTCGTTGTGATATTCATGTTGCTGAATGTTAGTGGTAAGTTTCAATCACCCTTTCTGAAAGAACATCTCTGTGGTTTCTATTTTCCTTAGTCTTCACTTCTTTACAGAATCAGTTTGCTACTGCTTTACCATCTTCACTGTTTTACAGGTATTTTCAACATCTAAATGTAAATAATCATATACCTCTTGCTAATATGCAGGTTGGCACACATACTTTTGGATCTCCTTCATTCCCCTTCTTGTAAGTGCCTCTGTATACCAGAATACAGATAAAGCTTGAATTGTGTAGGTATTCGAGACTAACAACTTACTGGGCATTGCTTCCTTTTGCTGCTTACAGCTTTTGCTGGCCGTCGGTACCAAGCTAGAGCATGTCATAACTCAGTTGGCCCATGAGGTTGCCGAGAAGCACTCCGCAATCGAGGGTGACTTGGTTGTGAATCCATCAGATGAACACTTCTGGTTTGGACGGCCGAGGGTAGTCTTATACCTGATCCATTTTATTCTCTTCCAGAATGCGTTTGAGATCGCTTCTTCTTCTGGATTCTGGTAAGTGTAATGGAACTCCACAGAGTACAAAAGAACTAAGGCTGAAAGCTAACTACGACGTCTTTTCCTTTTTGTTTGCAAGACTACCTACGGCTTCAACTCCTGCATCATGGACCACGTCCCTTTTATTGTGCCAAGGCTTGTCGTCGGGTATTTCACATTGGTTCTATTTACTTATCACATTTTGAACAAGCAGACAGCAATGTATTTAGTTCAGACTCGTTATCTCAACCTTGCAGGGTCTACAGCACCTTACCTCTGTATGCAATTGCAACCCAGGTGCCAGGTGTGCCAATAATTGTCACAACTGATTGGCTATTGTTATGTCTGTTCATCGACCGTCTTGTTGGCAACAAAAAAAACTAATGGATAGTTTTTGCTTCCCTTCTATATGTGCAAAGATGGGGACCTTCTTCAAGAAAATCTTCGACGAGCACGTCCAGCAAGGCCTCGTGGGGTGGGCGCAGAAGGCCAAGAGGAGGAAATGGCTGAAGGATGGCAGTAGTGGTACGGCCGAATCAACAAACGGGTCGGCGACACGGCCATCTTGCCGGCTAGAAATGCCGAGACGAGCTGCCGCTCGGGAAGAAGGTATAATAGCAGCAATGGTGGTGAAATACAGTGCGATCGAGCGCCAAGGTAGTATCCCAAAGCAGTAGCAAACGCGTGTGCGTGTAGCAGTCAGAAGATGCAGTGTTCCCTTGAGCCGTGAGCGAAGTACCAGCTATATATGCTGGTTGGGAACTTGGGATACCACTTGTTTTGTAGCTGAAGATAGCATGTGTGGAGTTTTTGGCTCACTTGATATCTTTTTGAAACGGAATAGTAAAAATTCGAAATGGTAACACTGTTTATGCAGTTTTTTTAAGCTTTCCACGCATAGGGAGTGCAGCCAACCCTCCGCTGCGCACGGGAAGCGCGGAATGTGGCTTATCGTGGCATTTTCGCTCAATAAGATGTTATTTTTGTCATTTCATTTATAGTGGGCTATTCTTACTATTTCGTTTTAAAAATATATCATTTTAACCGAAAACTCATATAGTGTGATAGGATGTTTTTGTATACTTTTGGTCCAGAGCAGAGATATGTTCTTAAGTTTTTGCGTGTGTCAGAGGGACTTTCTCGTGCACTTGTCCTCCCTAGCTCTATTCGTCCTTCTAGAACCTTATAGAACCTGTATCTTCTTCTTCCCTTTCCCCAATTCCACCTCAACTATAACCAAATACTATTGTGAGTTGTATCGGTACTTGAGGTTTGTGACACGGCAGCAGCTTGAGTGGTCGTGAGCGCAGCCTGGTGCACGTGGACAAAGGACGTCCGGCCTCAAGGCTTGTGGCGGTGACCGCGTCACCGAACGAGACGAGCCGCAAGGCTTGTCGCCGCTTGGCCCGTTGGCCCTTGTGATGCGCGCAGGCGTAGCATTGACGAATGCGAGGTAGCCATGGGGGGTGAGACCTGGCAGTCGAAGGCGCGCTCGTGGAGACGACGTTACTTTTTTTTGAGAGAGAGGAAGTGGAGGCGACGTTACTTTTTTTTAGAGTACACGTCGGATGTACTCGTGCAAACACACTACACGTACGTCCACATATACACACGTGGATGCGTCTTTAACATATGACTAATCTAGAACGATGGTTGAACCCTACGGAATATGAGCACACGCTTTTACCACTGAACGTATGTATGTACTATTTCTAAAGTAATAATAGGTGAGACACGGTGCACCAAGCTAACCGAGTGCAACTCGGTTCTCCGAGGCGACGTTACTTAATTGGTATCGGACAAGGGGCGCCGGCCCAACACCATGTTCGAGGTTAGGCCGCGGCGCGGGGGAGGAACCGCGGAGGCCGAGGCAAGATGTGGGCCGGTGAGCGGGTTCACGAAGCCGCGGGACGCAGCCGCCCGCGCTGGGTCGGAATCCCGGAGACCACTGCGCTACGCGCGCTGCCGCCCGCGCGGGGTCGGAGTCCCGGAGACCCCCGCGCCGGATAGGGTGAGCATGGAGTTGTAGTTTGCACTACTTAGGCTAGGGTGAAAGAATTGACAAATGTGCTTTCACCGCCAAAAGGCAAGAACTTTGACTGAGCTGATGATACAAGATATTACATTGTTTTTCAACAGGTAATCATGGAGAAGCACCACTCGAACGACCAAAATTATGAACAAAAAATACATGCATAATGCTTGGTCTATAACAACTCAGTACCGCACTCTTACAGCCGTAACAAATGTAGGCTCGACCTATCTTAAGATTTTTCCTACTAGAAACGATGCAGATCAACCATCACCATTTGCATGACTGCCTCTGGATTTTGGAATTCATGGTGCCCTTCCCCTTGTCCTTATAAGCATTCCTTGATGACAGAGGCCTTCTCCGCCCATGAGCTACTGCTATTGCCCTTTTCCTTTGCTTGTTCAGTTGTCTTGCGAGCACAGCATCATCCCCATCATCAGGATCCTCCGATGAGCCATCACGTTGCCTCCTGATTCAAGTGATTCCTTACCGTCTCCATTGCAATCAGTGGGTGGATTTCTCAATTTGTTCTGACCACTGTGACTTGTGATTGTTTCATGCTGTGAGGTAAAGCAACGTAAGCAACATCCATTGAAAAGTTTTTCTAGTCACCCAGATGAATATATTACTAACCTCTTCAGAAAAAGTTTCAGGTTCATTTGAATCCCTTGTGGCAAGAGTACAATCAGACACCCCAGCAGAACCCTGAGCAATATCCCCCAAAATATATTTTAAAAAACTGATCACTTGAGAAAACTGAAACTGCTAGATAGTTTGGCAGTGGGCACAGTTCGATGACACATTTAAATTAAAAAATCTTTGCTATGCCGATCAATACCTGGTCTGCTATTTTCAAGGAATTGATTTTAACAGACACAGCATCACCACCTTCAGTATCTCCTTTTGATGTTAAATCATCACCATCATAATCTGAGCTGGAATCGTGTTCTTCAGCATTTTCTTCAATGAACTGTAATCAGGTGGGAAAAAAAAGAGAATGAGACCACTCACAGGGGACCAAAAATCTGATATTTAAAGCCCAATTTAAACAACTGCATACAAGAAGAAATATTCTATGGTTACGTGAATAAATTTTTTAGCTTTCCCGATGTTTGTGATCTCATAACAGTGACATTGCCTTTAGACTGTCCATCATCACAAGACCTTTGTTGGATTCATGTGCCTCATATCAAAATTAATGAGGCAGAGTCCCATATGCAACCACACAATCCAGGCGCAAACCGGTCGTATTAGGTATTTTCTCATGTTTCGAAGAAACATAGATAGTAATACTATCCAAAGTTGAGAAAATATAAAGTAAATGGAAAAATGTTGACTGGGGAAAAAACGGAAGCCAGCTGGTACCGACCAGATCCTGGCTTTACTGGTTGGAAGTTTGGAACCAAGATTTTTACAGGAACCAGTTTTAAGAACCCTGAATGCAATTACTACCCACCAACATTCACACTTGTGGCTTTCCAGCAGAATACTATGAAATCTGCAAAATAAGTATTCATCGATAAGAGATTTGTATCAGCATCTGACCCACCTTTTCCATCTCAGCTTGCTCTTTTCTGGTGAAGCCACTGGCAGCTAGCTCCTTGTCCAAGGAACCAGCAGCCTTTTGAATGGATAGAAAGGATGGCCTGCCACTCTCATCATCATCAGTTTCAGACCCATCTTGTTCTTCACCTTTCTCTGATGAAAGATTAAACCTAAAATAAAGAAAAGATAGCTTAATAACAAAATGAGTTGTAAGGCATCAGAATGAATTCTTGAGATTTCATTGCATAGAAAAAAACCTCTTGTTAAAGAACTTGTAGATACAGTCAACATCTCGATCAAAATACCTGCAAAAGCAAAACTCATGAATAATGAATAGGAAGCACTCTTATGTTCGCTATCAGAATATTATACATACATCTGGGCATTCCGATGTGAAACAGATACCATCTGTGGGAAGTCAATCATCGTAATTTTTTCATCATCGCCAATCTGCACAACATCAATACCGATGAAGAAATATAGATAGGGTAAATTATATATTGACATGTCACATAATAATAGAACTTCATTTTATGCTTGGTCAAGGATTAAAAAATTGGAACCACCATTCTGTCTCAACTCTGCAGCCATCCTTTTTCTTATGGTAATTACAGCACAGCCATAAGTGTTATTAGTAATTACACATGGCAAGCACAAGTCTTGCCGGGGGGTCACCATAAAAAAATGTTATATTTTGCTAGGAAGCCACTCAGATCCATAGTCATAAAGTCATAAAGTCGAGTCGCCATGCTACTGACTTGCCGATTAGTCGTGACTAGTCCCGACTAGTCGTCGACTAGTCTACTTCTACTTGCTTGTTGCTTCTACCACTAGCTGCCTTCTGCCGCTACTACTACTTGTTGCTGCTAGTACTACCTGCTACTACCAGGATTTTGATCTAGAAGAAAGCATCAAAACTGAGTCTGATAGAAGGAAGGAGAGGAAGGAGAGAACATAGCAGCAAAACAGGGAAAAAACTAGGATCAAGATCTGGAACAGAGCAGCAAAACGGAGGAAGATGGGAGACTGTGGGAGGAAGAACAGAGCAGCAAAACGGAGCAGCGCCTGGTTCGTTCTGCTTCTTGCGAGGGGTGATGGAGGTGCACTGCCGGCGGCGACTTCCTCTCCGGGGCTGCGACGGCGAGGTCGGCTGGGCCGCTGGGGGCTGAGGATCACTTCATGCCTCCATGATTCCATCGCTGGTTGAACGAACGCATCTGGTGTGGCGGCTGTACAGGAGAGTGAAAACCAAAAAGCACTTTGAGAGCACCCACTGAGCCAGCAAGGCCCGGACCAGCAGCCAAGTGCATTAGCTGCCTACAAAGAACTTAGGGCAGTGCCACCTCTGCTGCTTCACACACGCCGCCGCCGCAACCACGTCGCCAGCTCCCTCTTCTCCTTCCTCCTCCTCCTCCTCCTCCTCCTCCCCCCCCTCCCTGCGGCCGCCACCTCCTCCTCCTCGTCCTACCCCTCCCCTCATCTCCATGGTGCTAAGTTCACAAGCCAAGTCGCCCGACTAATCATGATTAGTCGTCAACTTTAATTCCAAGTCGCCCGACTAGGCAACTAGTCAAGTCAAGGACCTCCAATCGTGCTACCAGGCCGACTTTGCGACTAATCGTCGATTAATCGCGCGATTTAAAACAATGCTCAGATCAAAGCATATTTGAAAGAGACAGCATTGATGAGAAAACAATGGGTATCATAAGCCTGAATCGGAAACTACTGAATCTCAACAATAAACAATTGCAAAGGCAATACAAGAAAGAGAGAAAAGGAGCGCACACAAGTTGATTCATCTATGTAAGCTTAGAAAATAAAAACATCATGAGAAGGTACAAAAAGCAATACCATGATGTTGAACTCATTAAAATCACAATGTATCAGCCCATGCTCCGCCAAACGAACAACAAGACCAAGAATTGTGTCAAAAATGTCATCTGGATTTTGTAACTCTTTTACTTGAACACTACATAACAGAAAACAACACCTAGATCAGTTTCTGCATAAAGGAACAAATACCCTTGGACTAAGAATTCGTGGGTAGTAATGTCAGTCTTACAGTGGATATCCCTGCACAAGTGACATGATCACACAATGCCGATTGCAGTCCACAGCAGTGGGGACTGGGAATCCATGCTCTCCTAAAGCCTGGAATTTAAAAAAAAAACTCAGTAAACGATTATTAAACAGATAAGCATATAGCTCTAACTAACTACATGAAATGTTTCGGCATGCAAAAACCTTCATAAAAGCAAATTCCTTTAGGGCCGCAAGCCGTGAAAGATACAGCCAATTATAGCTCCTCCGGTGCCCTAAATAGTCACGCTTAGATTTCACAGCCCTAAAAGATGTCCTACCCAACCTATGAAGCTTCATGGCCAACACTGTACCATCCTCAGAGGCAACCTCAAATATATCTGCAGATAATTGAAGCATTAAAATTAAGGGACATGCGCTTGCTACAATCTAAAAATAAAACATGAGCCAAACATCAATAATAACATGTACCTGACTCCTTTCCAACACCGATTTGACGCCCAACCGAAGCAAACACTCCACGATTAACCAAAGTTTTGATGGCGAGGAAGTCATACCCAAGATATGTGAGCCGATACCCATCATCTGTATCCGAAGGGACCAACAAAGCAACTGTGATAATCCAAATTTTCATCTAAAAGAAAAGGAGCAAGATTTAGCATGAAGGACTCACACTTAGCAGCATCATGATGCACCAATTTGTTCTTCAGCAAATTCCGCAGCACTTTATATGTGCCTCCATGCCTACACCCACAAAGAATTAGAACACATTCACCGAAAGAATGGACAAATCTATTTAACCAAACAACATATTCCATGCGCAAACTGGTTAACAAGAAGAACGAGCCTTATCACACAGAAAACTTAAGTTGTTTGAAGCTTCAGTGTCAGACTCCAACTTTTTTCAGCATACAAAGGACATTATATTACTACAATCAAACTTCTAAGTAGTTGATTCCAACTTCGTTTGTATCAACTGCAATGAACAAATATTCATTCCTACGTTAAAAAAAAGTAAAATATTACAAAAAGGACGATTTTTACATTCATACAAGAACAATATTGTGCTGATTGTGATCACAAATTGCAAGGTTACAAAATTTATCCAGAACAAAATATGCACTCTGCAAAGTCCGAAGGCCGTTATTAACCTCCAATAACAATTTAACGAGCTACCACATGAACTCGTCTCGGAGCGCTAATTCCCATCCCCGTACTTAGCAACCAAATTCACCGACCACAGACATCGATTTAGCAACCAAATACAGCAAAATTCCGAACCAAAAGTAGCACACACTTCAATCTGGCGATGCGATCGACGAGCTCCGCAGGAACGATCTCGTGCTGTGAATCCAAAAACCAAAACCAAAACCAAAACGTCAGGCAAGGAAGCTAGAAATTTTACATGATGTTGGGTTAAGGCTGGGTGTAGGGTTTTAGGTCTTACGTTGCGCATACCCATCTCGACGGCGATGAGAACGCGGAAGTCGTCCTTGGAGAGGTAGCGGAGGGCATTCACGTCAAGCTTCATGGTCTCCCCCTCTTCCTCCTCCTCCTCCTCCTCCTCCTCCTCCTGCTACTACTACTACTACAGCTGCTGTTCCGCCGCTGGTGGCCTGGGCCGTGGTCAGCTGCGCAGCGGTGCTGATCGAGAGGGTGGCTGGCGGAACGATGCAAGGGACGGACTGGGACTGGAAGACGGGCAGAAGGCGGCGGCGCTAGGTTACTACAGCTGCTGTTCTGCCGCTGGTGGCCTGGGCCGTGGTTGGCTGCGCAGCGGTGCTGATCGAGAGGGTGGCTGGCGGAACGATGCAAGGGACGGACTGGGACTGGAAGACGGGCAGAAGTCGGCGGCGCTAGGTCAGAGTTGGTACTTGCGACTTGCGAGTGGGAGAGGTGAAGCCTAGGAGACTGGGAGGCGAGAGGAGGCGTCGGTTGCGGTGAGGTGGCCAAATAGGCCGCACGGCCCTATGCCGTTTAGGCCCGACATGTTAAACGGGCTGGAAGTTCGTTTAGCCCATCTTGGCCCAATTTTTTTGGGAAACAGCAATAATTCTTAAAAAAATGTATAGGATTCAAAAATACAAATTTAAATTTAAAAAATGAGTTTTATACCCATAAAAAGATAGAAACATATTGAAAACATAATAATGAGCTTTATTAATGTTTAGATAGTTGTCTCGTTGAGAGCTCTACCAAGTAAAAACTTAACATGAGAAAACACTAGCAAAGAAAAAAGAGTACAACATATAGCTTTGTATACATCGATATTCTAAGTGTCGTTGTCTATGTAAAGATTTTCGAACATGTCCACAAACTATGTATTTTTCACAGAGTGTTGATCTCATGCATCAGTTTGTTCCCAACATTTCATACTTAGAAGTATTTCCACCATCACACTCGTGACTTTTCTTCTCTCCTCCAATATTCTTCTAGAAAGATTGAAAGCAAACTCGAAAGAAACCGTCGAGACACAATAATCATTATAGTAGTTAAGTAGATCTCTTGTTGTTGTATGTCTAGAAACCATATAAAATCTAGAATTATGTGCATTCTGTAACAACCTCAAAATTTGTCCTTTAGCTTAAAACATTTAATTTAATGTTTTCTGAATTTTTAGGTTTTTCTATAATTTTAAAATGTTTCCCTGTTTTTTCGAGCCTAAGTAGATTTTTGTAGGTTTATTAAAACAAATTCAAAGTCTAAAAATATTTTATTTGGATTTGGAATATTCTAAAGTACCTCTGTGAATTTTCTTTGAATTTTTTGAGTTCATTTGTTGTTTTTAAGAGCTCAAAAATTATTTATGGTATTTTATAAAAATAAAAATCTAATCTAAATTTCCTAACACGCTCTAGGCCAAAACAGTACCCACGGCCCATCCCGCCACCGCTTTCGGCCCAACTTTGTCCTCGCCGGGCCGCTTTTGAAAATGCTTCTCTCGAACGTGAAAGTCTATTCCTGTAAGTTTACGCCCCCGCTTAACCTAGGCCACTAGACCCACCCATCAGCCCCTCTCTCTCCCGACGCTCTCTCACTCACTCTCGCTGATGTCGTGACTCCACTCGTCAGGCCGTTGTTTTCCTCTCGCCGACACCATGATAGGCATTGTAGCAGCGTTGCGCGTCTAGCTTTTCTAGCACATCTCCCACCCCGCCTGCTCATCTTTTCTATCTCTGCAACACGCCATGCTCATCTCTCCTCCCTGTCTCCTCTCTTTTCCCTGGGCGTGCCATGTATCCATGGAAGCTTTTCCTGAAGTGACATGCGCCCCCCTCTATCTCCCACGTACCCCCGCCTCGACATGGATCCCTTTTCTTCACCGTAGCGTGCCGCAACCCTCTTTCCTCTATTTTCCTCTTCTTGTCTCTGTCACGTCGGCTCAGTTGAGCCCTACTCTTCATCGATGCGCCTGCATGTCTGCCTTTGCTTCCCTTGAGCTAACGCTTCAACCCAACCTTTGACATAATTCCGTATTGTGCTCTCTCCCAAGTTCACATTGCCGCCTTTTCCCTGTGCCGGTAGCCCCCACATCGCACAATAGTCATGCCGCTCCGCTCCGGCTAAAAACAGCCCTCACCGTGCTGCCGTCCGAACTCGCCCCACTTCGCCTCACATCTTCCTACATAGTAGTTCCTCCTGTAGGGTTCTCCTTCGGCCGAAACGCGGTTGACATCCTCAGCTCTAGTGGAAGCGTTATGTCGAGCTCCGTCGCAAGCTGCCTCTCTTCCCACTCCATCCCATGAGTTTTCCCCTCGTCGAGCTCGTCCTTTTGCGCCACCATGCCCAAGTGTCGTTAATCCTCACTCAATCTTACCTTCCCAGCAGTACGTCGTCGTGTCTACGTCGTCTTCTTCATCTCCGGCCATAATTGCCGCCATCAACGTTGTTGTTGCTACGCTGAGCCCCTACTTTCTCCAACCATGTTTTATCCATCCCCATGATCCCCTTGGTCTTAGGCGTGGCTCCATTTCAGCACTCTATCACCGAGGAGCTGCGTCATCGTGAGCCCTGCCTTCGTTGTTGTCATCGCTCATCGCTCGGGCACCACCATGCTCTGCCGCCCTGTAAAGACCACCCAGTAACTTCCTGGAGCTCACCTAAGACCTTTGCAATAGTAGTAGTCGCCACCGTAGCAGTTTTTCGCCGCTGCATTTCTTCGCCGATGGCCCAACTCTGATGACCCTACATTCCCGTGCTCACTCCTTGTAGCGTCGCAGTAGCCCCTGAAGCCAATCACATGCTCCATTTCTGCTCCTAGTCTCTCCTACGCCGAGTCCCTTGCATGGCCGAGACAACTCCCACTGCTCAATGCCGTCACACACCGCCTCCTTCCACTACCAAGCTGCTCAGCCATGGTCGAAGCCAACCGCCCCTCCTCCCTCTCTGTTCTCTCTCACTAACCAATGGGCCCTACTCGAGTACTATTTGGTTAGGCACTAATTACGTAGTTAAAACTAACTAGTCACTCACATGTGGGCCCAGTTCATTAAGTTAATTAGTTTTGTAATTTAAATCGGTTTAAAATTAATAAAACTCTGATAGGTGGACCCCACCTATGAACCACACAAGGATTTTTTTTCGAGAATTTCCTTCAGAAAATTAAATAAAAACGCTAGTACAATATTTTCTCTCTTTTTTGTTTTATTTTCCCTCCTGGCAAAACTTATGATGATCTGTTCTCCCTCATACGAACTCTAATTGACCTCGTTCTTGTTTCCAACACTTTATAAAATCAAGAGCTTTCTTCCAGTACCAAAATTTTGAATTTTGAGCTTTGTTTGAATTTATTTGGGATTTCTTTGTGTTATTTGGTTTTCTCGACGCCGAGCCAGAACAAGGCTAAGCATTCGACGAGCAAGGAAAGCACCCCTTTTGATCATATTGATCATAGTTTTCAAATGCTATGTTGTTTTCTTTGCAACTTATTTTAAATAATATTGGCTATATTTATGGTAGAACTTATATATTGCCCAATATTGAAATGAACCTACTTGTCATTAAAAATACTTGTCATTGTCACCCTAGGATTAATTACCCATTTACTAGAAGGCGGGACTTAGTCTAATTTATACAATAAATGCTTAGCCATGCTTAGTAGAAAATTGCGGAAATTACAGAAAATTCCAGAATAAGGATGGGACATTTTGGAAAATTGTTTGTGAAACATTTTAGACTTAGAAACACTTGTGAAAAAAGCCATGTTGCAAAAATGGAAAACAAAATGGTTTTGACTTGGTGTGAGGTAGGATTCATTGTAGTTTGTCGGGTCGCTCACATACCGTACAACCACATGTCCTTATGGGGGGGCTGGCTGAATAATTTGCTGAGAAATAGCATGACACATGCAAGCTATAGATGTAGGTCTATTTTAATGTGCAGACGATGGTAAAAGGCGGCCATGTCTGAGGGTACACTTGTAGTTTGCAAGGATGCCCAACAAAATGGCGAATACCTTATGGTGATGGTAAAGGGCGCCCTTGCCTTGAGGAATCACCAGGCAAGTTGATGTTAGGGCAAGGTATTGTAAAGGCCTTGTTATGATCATCTTCATCACACTCTATCATGTTTTGTGCATTGGCCGACATATTAAGTTGATCATATCGTGTGGGTAAAGTTGTACGTTATTTGTAGAGTGATATATCACATCTATTCAAATAGTCGTGCCCCCGGTCATGGGCAATAAGGGAATGCCACACTTAGTTAGACTTTGTTTTTCAGAAATTGGTTTAAGAAAATGATTTTGGACTCATTGGGATACATCGTATATGGTGCACTAACGGGCTTGTGCTACTACCATACTAGCATAGGTACCTTGGAAGGTACCCTTTCATAGAATTATTGCTACCATTACTTGGTATGTACTTACCTTTGTTAAATCCTTGATTTTACATCAATTGCTTGGATATTACTATTACCCATATTTAAACTGAAATTTTGCTTTATGCAGCAAGACATATAACCCTCCTTTGAAAAGCCATGCATATAGTTAATAGCATTTGCAAAAGTCTTGCGGAGTACGAACGTAATCACCTTGCTTGTTCAAAATTTATTAGTTGAAGAAGAAGATCCGGCAATGGGTTACTTCTATGCCGTCAGATTTGGAGATGACCAAGAGGCTGAATACTAGGGCGCAAATCCCAGTCAGTTGCCAGTTGGGCTATGGCAAACCACATGGGAACTGTCTCTTATCTTCCGCTGCAGACATTGTTTACTGTATCTCTAGCCATTATGACCCCATTTGTAAGACTGCTTAATAATATATAAGTACTATTTTATTTAAATTTGTGTGTAGATGTGATGCAATGATGTTGGTTGTGTGCAGTACTCACTGATCATGGGACTAGTGCAGTGATACACAGAAGGGTTCCGAGTCATGCAATCACGGGGTCTGACACAGTCGTAATGTAATTTTCAAACGCTTTAGACTCGCTAAAATTTAAAGGTAGATCTTGTGAAGCAAGTAAACGACAAAGAGATTCTCGAGCTACCTCAGGACTATAATTCCAGCTACGTACCATACCGTTAGGTTGTACTGTAGCCGTGTTTGCCTCATGACCAATCCTTGTCTTCCTTTACATCTTACAGCATGTCTAATTAAGTGGATCGTTCCACCTGAAGACTTTCAGACAATTCATGATGATAAATTTTACAAACAACATATCTTACCTAAACTCTATTTTCCCATGGCTTGGATTTCTTATCAAAATCTTCACGGACTCTCAATGTACTCTACCAGGATCTCTTTGCTTCGGTGCTTGCAGACACAACGACACTCGTAGAGAATAATGATGGTATTGTTTGCTCTTCAGTTTGAGTTGGAGGGACAGCATTCTCGAAGGATACAAGATTATTCGGTGAAATTCTGAAATCAGTAATAGAATCATAATTTTCCATCAAGAAAAATGCAAATAAAAAATTACACTATTATTTATTTCACCTTAGTACAACAAATAAGAACAATAAAAATCTAAAAAACAATATTGTTACCTCTTTTCCTAACTGCATCACAAAGGGGATCTAAATTTTCCTAATAGAATTCAGATGGGAGGGAAATGCATGGGCCCGGGGCAAGATGGGAGGGAGTGCATGGGTGAAGGATGGGCCTCTAGAAGCATGGTTGGGCCTGGATCGCAGAGGCTTCACGATGCTCTTCTGGCGACGCACGCTCGAATGCAATGGCGAGTTTTGATGGTGTCTTCAACTTGAACCAGAGCAACCAAACCTAAACTATTGTGGGCTCTTGTATTTTCTCATTTGTGTTGGGCCGGACCATATCAGCCTTGCACAGTGAGGTCCATAGATAGAGGCATAAACCTGTGAAGTGGATGCAAGTAGGTCAAAAGGTTGTAGATATTTCATCGTCATCTTCTCCGTCTCTTTGCCCTCTATTTCCAACTCTTCTCTATCTATATACCTTCCCTTGCTTTGGTCTTTGTATCCGATTCCGAATCCAAGAATAAAATATGAGATAGGATTTGGGGGTCAATTTCCTACCGTGTTTGATCCAATTGCCCCTTAACAATGAGGTTGGATTCATAATTTTTTAATACTTGTTTAACATATCACGGTTATGTCCTCTAAGAGAAAAAAATGTACTCCCTCTGTTTCATAATACTTGGCCCTCTTTGACTTTTCACGGTCTCCGAAGTTAAACTTGTACTCTTAATTTTATACTAATACATATATAAAATATTATGGGAGTATAATATTATGAAAGTATTTCTTACAACAAATCCAATAATACCATTTTAATACGGCCAATCTAAATATTTTAAAAATATTATTGGTCAAATATTACCAAGTTTGACTGGTCAAAGTCAAAGAGGGTCAAGTATTCTAAAACAAAGGGAGTATGAACTCTGGATGAAACTAATCGTCTATCGATGTAGTTCAGTATAGAGGTCTACCTCTATTGACTTATTGATCGTTTGTATCACATCAAACGATTGCAAATTTTGTGTTTAACATGCAAGGGCGGAGCCCAGTAAGGCCACCCGGTGTCACAGGATACCAGGTCCAAAAAATATTTAGTGGGGATTAACCCATATATACCATGTGTGCACCCCCTGGACCAAAAGTTGTGCACCCCGATCTAGCCCAACCTCCCAGCCTCCTGTAGTCCCGTTGCTCCGCTTCCACGGGTCGCGGTTGGACCCAGGATGAATGGACGATGCAATAGTACGACCAAGTTGACACGAAAATAACACAACCCAATAGCAACAGACACCAAAACGCCGGCCAAGAGCTCCAAAGAACAAGAACGCATGCATCGCTCCCAGTGCGCTGTGTCATTTGGCCTGGAGTACTCGTCTGCTCTTCTCCCTCCCAGCTCCCGTGGCTCACGATTTGCCTCATCTCACCTGGTCAGTGGAGGGAGGCCTCAGCCACGACATCCCTCGCCCAGTCGCCTATCGGAAGGACTAAGTCATGAATCGCTGAATTGGCATAGGGTATGTCCAACATATTTAATTCTTTTAATTTCTTTCAAGCAAATGACTAAACTTGTGAGTTACAGTTTCAATGTGATGGTTTTTAGTTGATTTTTATCAAAATGTAGGGTTAATACTTAGGGTTTCAATTTGGGTTTTTGGAATACTTGCTAGTTCGTTGCGAATCAGAGGAAAAAATGCTTGTGATTGTGATTCATCATCGATGTGCTCATATTGGACAAAACTTTGGATTTAACTAAATGAAAAGCATCTAGGCCCCTAAAAATTGTTTTGGTAATTAATGACAATATGTGTTTATGGGATTAACAAGTTTATTGAGTATTTACAAGGTTAAGTCCCATTGGTGAATATGTTAACGCAAAGATGCATGCCAAAGGAGAATATGAAGATCCACAAGACTCAAAGACAGGTACAAATAGTTTAGGTTCCTCGTTTTCCATTTTACCGGTCTTAGGAGTTTGGTTGGAAGACCGGATTATAGGATAAATGCCGTACTATTAAGAGGGATCAAAGCTAGTAGCTTGACAGCATGTTCTTGTGGCATATGGATCAATTTAGGATCATGCATGCATTTGAATTTGAAATTTAAATTGATTTGAATGGTTTTAGAACTTGTCCACAATCGGTCGTACCGTCCTTGGTATCGGTCGTACCGGGATGCGGTCGTTCCGAAATTTGTGTGGCGGTTCAATAAAACCAAGAGCGTTACAAATCGACTTAAACCTTCTCAAAGAAATCGGTCAGACGGCCGCGTTTCATCGATCGTCATTGTTTGGCGGTCGTTCCGATTTTTATGAGCCGGTTCAATAAAAACAGAACAAGTGTAAAATCTGCTCAGAAACTCTTCTGGAAATCGGACGTTCCGTTTTTGGGAACGGTTGTGCAACCGCTTGGTCGTTCGATTTTATGAGCCGGTTCAATAAAAACAGAACAAGTGTAAAATCGCTCGAAACTCTTTCGAAATCGGACGTTCCGCTTTTGGGAACGATTGTACAAACTGCGGTCGTTCGATTTTATATGCCGGTTCAATATTTCGTAACCATTGCAAATCTTGAGCGATTCGCGAAACCCTACGATCGGTCGTCGCACGCTCAGATAATCCAGACGATCCGAAATCGGACGTCTGCGACTTTGCTCGCGATGCGTTCGATTAGGCGTTTAACGGCTAGTAAATCTATTTTTAGTATCTGCGAGGCGTTGGCATCGCGTTGACGAGAGGATGACGACCGCTTCGCTTGCTCGCATGGTCGTTCGATTGTCCCTGAATGTTGGGGATTCGTCTCCAACGGTCTCTTTTGTTGGTGTGGGCTATAAATACCCCCCAACTGCTCTAGACAAGTTAGATACACTTCATTGAACATCCATAGAGCTTTGAGAGCCTTGTGCATCCACTCAACACTCAAAATCTCTTATGCATTCATTGTGAGTTTGTTGAGATTCATTCAAGTGCATTCATACTCCTAGTTGATCCATTTGCACTTGAGTGTGGTCAAGTAAAGACCGGTGATTTATTACTCTTGGAGTGTTGCCGCACTCCTAGACGGCTTGGCGAAGAGCACGGTGATCTCTTCAAGAAGATTGTGAAGAGGCCCGGTGCAAGCTTGTGAGTGGTTGGTGTTCGCCATCTCCGGAGCGGAGGAAGAACAACTATAGTGATTGAGGGAAGGCTTAATTCGTGGAGCCGGCTTGAGGTGTCAAGCTTCCTCAACGTGGACTAGTGAAGACCGGCAAGTCTTCGATACCACGGGAAAAACATCGTTGTGTCTTTGTGGTTATTTCAAGTCTTTACATTTCCGCATTTATATTTCTAGCTTGTTTATTGTGATTGATTTACTTAGCTAGAAGTATAACTTGTTTAGACTAAGTTATTAATTGGCTTAAAATTGTTATTTTGTTAAAAAGTTTAAAAACCTCCTATTCACCCCCCTCTAGTCGGTTATCCTTGATCCTACAAGTGGTATCAGAGCTTGGTCTCTCATTGTTTTAGACTTAACCGTCTAAGAGAGAAAAGGATGGCTAGTGAGGGAATTGCTATAGGAAAGGCTCCTTTCTTTGATGGCTCTAATTATGCTTATTGGAAAATTAAGATGTCAATTTATTTAAAGGCCATGAGTCCGAAGATTTGGAAAATCGTAAATGAGGGTTACGGTATGCCTCTTAATCCACTACTCCCCACGGAGCAAGAGGAGCGTAATGGTCATTTAGATGCCCAAGCTATGAATGCTCTATTTGGAGCTTTGAGTGCGGATGAGTTCAATAGAGTGAGCAACTTGGAGAACGCTCATACTATTTGGACCACCCTCTCGGAAATCCATGAGGGAACATCCACAGTCAAAGAAGCCAAATTGCATAGGCTTCGGATTAAATATGAGACATTCATGATGTTGCCTAATGAAAACATCAATGAGATGTATTCAAGACTCAACAACATTGTGAATGGGCTCAAAGGCCTTGGGACTAACCTTCTTGATGTTGATATTGTGCGCAAGATGCTTAGGGCTCTCCCGGACAAATATGAGACGTTGGTGACGCTATTTCTCAACTCACCCGAGTTGCCAAGGATGACACCAACAGGGCTTTTGGGCAACCTCATCACAAATGAGTTGTTCAAGAAAGATAAGGAAGAGCTATTGGAGACATCTTCATCAAAGAAGAAGATTACCGCTTTCAAAGCCGAAGCGGAATCAAGTGATGATGAGGATGAAGAAGATGAATCCGACGAGGAATATGCACTCCTTGTGAGGAAAATGAAGAGGTTCATGAAGAGACGCCCCAATAGAAGCTACAACTTTGACAAGTACAAGAAGGGGCAATTCTCAAGTGACAAGAACCGTTATAGCAACATTCGATGCTATAATTGCGAAGAGAAGGGGCACATTGCTTCCCGTTGCCCCCAAAAGAAGGATGACAAGGACAAGTCATTCAAGAAGAAGGAGTACAATGGCAAAAAGAAGCTCTTCAAAAAGCTTCACAAAGGTGGCAAGCATGAAGCTCATATTGGAGAGTGGGATTCAAATGATGAGTCAAGCGACTCCGATTCCGATGAGGAAGAGTTCCCCAAGAAGAAGGGACTAGTCGGTATCGCCATCAAGGAGGCTCCTTCACTATCCTCCACTCCTACTTGCCTCATGGCAAAAGGAGATAAGGTAAAATCCATTAATAATGATGAACCAACTTATGATGAATTAATGGATATGCTTGATGGCTTAAATGAATATCTTGGAAAAGAAAAATCAAAATATAAGGTCTTAAGTAGAGAATTTATTTCTCTTAAAGATTCTTATGAGGGGCTAAAGGAAGCTCATGATTTGCTTATCCAAGATTATTCAAGCAAGTCTTGTTCTAGTATAGGAATTACATGTGATATTATTGATGATGTGCCTAGTGTAGAATTTGCTAAAACTAGTGCATCCATCTCATGTAATGATCCTATTGCTTTGCCATGTTGCTCTATTGTTAATGCTAATAATGATTTGGTTGAGCAAAATAATGCAATGCTTATTGTTGAGAACAATGAGTTAAAGGAACAAGTGACCAAGCTAAGTAAGAGTTTGGAAAGGTGCTTCAAGGGTAAGGCCACTCTTGACAAGATTTTGAGTGAGCAAAGGTGCTCATTCAATAAGGAAGGTCTTGGGTATGTACCTAAGAAAAGTAAGAAACCGGTAAACAAGCCCACAAGATTTGTGAGGCAAAATGGTAAGTATTGCCATAATTGCCGGGAAATAGGACATGTGCAACAAAATTGTCCTAAGGGTAAGACTCCATCTCTTGGTGTATATGATTCATATTATATGCTTAGAAAGACTAAGGATGGTAAAGTAGTTGCTCGTTTTGTTGGCACTTCAATTTTAGGCGCTAAAAAGAATGCTATTTGGGTGCCTAAAACCTTGGTTACTAACCTCCAAGAACCCAAACAAATTTGGGTACCTAAAAGAACTTGATTCTTGTTTTGTAGGTGAACTATAAAACCGGTGGAAAACATTGGGTGCTTGATAGTGGATGCACTCAACACATGACCGGTGATAGGAAAATGTTCACCACATTCGAGAATGGAAAAGGAGTCGACAAGATCACATTTGGCGATAATAGCAAAGGAAAGGTGTAACCATATCTAATGCAAAGGATAGCTCTTTAGCTTTCAAAGGCTTTAGATTTGGAAATCTTTATTTGGTTGATTTTAGTTCAAGTGAATCATGTTTAAAAACTTGTTTAATGGCAAAAACCTCTTTGGGTTGGCTTTGGCATAGAAGGCTAGCTCATGTTGGAATGATTCAACTTAAAAAGCTTTTCAAACATGATTTAGTTGTTGGCTTGAAAGATGTGAAGTTTGAGAAAAATAGACTTTGTAGTGCTTGTCAAGCCGGTAAGCAAGTTGCTAATTCTCATCCTTCCAAAAGTATCATGTCAACTTCTAGACCATTGGAACTCTTACATATGGATTTGTTTGGGCCAACAACCTATAAGAGTATCGGGGGAAATAGCTATTGTTTAGTCATTGTGGATGATTACTCTAGATATACATGGGTATTCTTCCTAGATGATAAAAGTGAAACCTCCGGGATTTTCAAAAGTTTTGCAAAAAGGGCTCAAAATGAATTTGATTTCAAAATAAAGAAAATCCGTAGTGATAATGGTACCGAGTTCAAGAATACTAAAGTGGAAGACTTTTGTGATGAACTTGGTATAAAGCACGAACTTTCCACAACCTACACTCCGGAGCAAAATAGAGTTGTAGAAAGGAAAAATCGCACATTAATTGAAATGGCTAGGACAATGCTTGATGAGTACAATACTTCCGATAGTTTTTGGGCGGAAGCTATTAATACCGCTTGTCATGCCATAAATCGTCTTTATTTGCACCGTCTTTTGAAAAAGACTTCCTATGAGCTTCTTGTAGGAAGAAAACCGAACATCTCTTATTTCCGAGTTTTTGGTTGCAAGTGTTATATTTTAAAGAAGGGTGTTCGTCTTTCAAAATTTGATAGTCGTTGTGATGTTGGTTTCTTGCTTGGTTATTCTTCAAATAGTAAGGCTTATCGTGTCTTTAACAAAAACTCCGGCTTAGTTGAAGAAAGACACGATGTGCAATTTGATGAAACTAACGGCTCTCAAGAAGAGCAAGAGAACTTGGATGATGTAGGTAATGAAGCTTTGAGAAAAGCAATGGAGAATATGCAAATAGGTGACATCAAGCCCGAAGATGAACCAACATCCTCCACTCAAGTTGAGGCTCCAACCTCTTCCGCTAATCAAATACAAATTGATGAAGAGGACAATGAGCAAAATGATCAATCATCCAACCTACCACCAAGAATTCATAATGCAATTGCTAAAGATCATCCAATAGATCAAATATTGGGTGATGTAAGTAAGGGTGTTCAAACTCGATCTCGTATTGCTTCTTTTTGTGAACATTACTCGTTTGTCTCTTCTATTGAGTCAAAGCATGTAGAAGAAGCACTTGAAGATCCGGATTGGGTGAATGCTATGCATGAAGAACTCAATAACTTCACCCGAAACGAAGTTTGGACATTGGTGGATCGACCCAAGGAACAAAACGTTATTGGTACAAGATGGGTCTTTAGGAATAAACAAGATGAAAATGGATTGGTTGTTCGAAACAAAGCAAGATTGGTAGCTCAAGGGTATTCACAAGTCGAAGGTTTGGATTTTGGTGAAACCTTTGCTCCCGTAGCTAGACTTGAATCAATTCGAATATTACTTGCTTTTGCATCATGCTTTGATATTAAACTATTTCAAATGGATGTTAAAAGTGCTTTCTTAAATGGTAAAATATCTGAACTTGTCTTTGTTGAACAACCTCCCGGTTTTGAAGATCCTAAAAATCCAAATCATGTCTATAAACTCTCCAAGGCGCTCTATGGTCTTAAACAAGCTCCTAGAGCATGGTATGAACGCCTTAGAGATTTTCTAGTCTCAAAAGGATTCAAAATTGGGAAAATTGATTCAACTTTATTTACTAAAGTTTTAGATGGTGAATTCTTTGTATGTCAAATTTACGTTGATGATGTTATATTTGGGTCTACTAATCAAGATTTTTGCAAAGAGTTTGGTGATATGATGTCTAGGGAATTTGAAATGTCCATGATTGGAGAATTGAGCTATTTCCTTGGACTTCAAATTAAGCAACTCAAAGATGGGACTTTCATAAGTCAAACCAAGTACGCAAAGGATCTACTTAAAAGATTTGGCATGGAAGATGCAAAGCCCATCAAAACTCCCATGGCTACAAATGGTCATCTTGACTTAAATGAGGGAGGTAAATCAATAGATTTAACGCTTTATAGATCTATAATTGGTAGCTTGCTTTATCTTACCGCATCTAGGCCCGATATCATGTTTAGTGTATGCATGTGTGCACGTTTTCAAGCAACTCCAAAAGAGTGTCATTTAATGGCCGTTAAAAGAATACTAAGATATTTAAAGCATTCCTCTAGCATTGGCCTTTGGTTCCTGAAAGGTGCTAAATTTGATTTAATTGGATATGCAGATTCCGATTATGCGGGTTGTAAAGTGGATAGAAAAAGCACCTCGGGTAGTTGTCAATTCTTAGGGAGATCTTTAGTATCATGGTCATCCAAGAAACAAAACTCCGTAGCTTTATCCACCGCCGAAGCCGAATATGTTTCCGCGGGAAGTTGTTGTGCTCAATTGCTATGGATGAGGCAAACATTGATGGATTATGGAATTATATTTGATAAAATGCCTCTCTTGTGTGACAATGATAGTGCGGTGAAAATTGCTAATAACCCTGTTCAACACTCAAGAACCAAGCATATAGATATCCGTCACCATTTCTTGAGAGATCATGTGAGCAAGGGAGATATTGAAATTAGCCACATAAGAACCGAGGACCAGTTAGCGGACATTTTCACCAAACCATTAGATGAAGGCCGCTTTTGCAAATTGAGGAATGAGTTAAATGTCATAGACTATTCAAATGTTGTTTGAACTCTTGCCTCATGTTATGTACTTCATTTGATGTTAATTGAGTATTTTATGAAAATAATCTTGAAAATTTTATTAAAAATAGCTATGATCATAAAAATAATATTCCTATATAGACAATAGTCTATTCTATGCATAATGATCCTAAATGATATTTATTTAAGTGCAAAACTAGGGATCATTTGCAAAATAATCTCGCTTCTAGAAAATCTCGAAGTCCCAGATAATCGGAATAATCTTAGGCGTTATACATGCAGACGATCCCTTGATCTTGATCGACCGGCGTTATAACAACGGGTGCGTCGGGGAAGTCTTGAGCGACCGCGGCTTAGTGTCGAACGATCACGCGTCGGTTTGGGAAAGGAAAATTTAACCCCCTGCGGTTACTTTTTTTCTTACCCTCTTAACCCCGAACGGTTCGTCCGTTCCTCTTCTCTTTCGTTTCTCTCTCTCGCTCGCCCGT
Organism: Phyllostachys edulis; assembly: GCA_036346405.1. NCBI lineage: Eukaryota > Viridiplantae > Streptophyta > Magnoliopsida > Poales > Poaceae > Phyllostachys > Phyllostachys edulis. The sequence continues at coordinate 12,981,401 of CM070546.1, read as the reverse complement.
GCGCCTCCAAACCCCTCCTCAAATCCACTCCAAATCTCCAAAAATTCTTTGTTTCTTCGTGTTGGAAGCCTCTCCAGGGTTCATCTCCTCCGATCTCAAGGTGAAACGTTGTCTAATTTGCGTTTTATCCTCTTTTGGAACCCTAGGAGTCCCATTTTAGGGTTTTGATGAAAATGTATTGAATCTCTGTAATTCTAGTTGAATAAAAGTTGTTTTTTGGTGTCTTATGATGTTTAAGATCGATCCATGGATTCACTCCATGAAAAATCACCAAAAGCATAAAATTTTATCAACCCTAGAACTCAGTCGGGATAATCGGAACGATCGGTTCTTGGCGCAGACGGCCATGATCTTGGTCGTCTGATCGCCAATGAACAATGAGACGACCGATTGTCCTGACTGATAAACAGAACTTCAATTTTTTTTAAAAAAAAAAAAAATTCGATTCCAATCATTCCTTTGATTATCTTGTAACATATTCTCTGTTTCTAAAGATGCCTAGGATGAGGGTTGCGACTCGCAAATCCGTTGGACCTCCTCGCGGACAGTCTTCGCCGCAATCTTCTGCCGCTCCTTCCGAGTCACCACCTCGTCGTCGCAAGGCGACTCGGTACGCCGACTCGGTCGATTCGACGTAAAGTTGTTCAGGAAAGGAAAAGCGCCAAAGACCTCCGAGATCAAGCAAGTGAAGAATATCGTTCAGATGATGATACTCAGTCCGAGGATGACTCTCCAGCACACACAGAGGGCACATTTGACAACTTAGGAACTCCTCCACCATCTCCTGAGGATCTGCGACTGATGTCAGCAGATGACTATGCTATCAAAAGGCATGTCAATCAATATCTCCGCAAGGCCGACTCTGTCAATCCAAGATTCCACACTACCTTTCAAGAGCAAGTTTATGAGCAATGTTATGGTAGGAACAGAAAATTTGCTGATCATAAGTGGATTAAGTGGACATACTTGAATGACTTGGATAAGTACAGTGGAGTATATCAGATGTTCCGTGATGTAGGTCTTCATGACCTTGTGAATTTTAGGCAAAATTATGATGATGAACTTATTCGACAGTTTTATGCCACTGTTCATGTTTCAGCTGATCTTCAATCTCTGAGATGGATTTCTGTGACTAGAGATTTGCAAAGTACAAAGGAAGAATTTGAGCAAGTCTTAAATGTAAGGTCCAGCTCTTGGGAAAAAATATTTGATAGTCCAGCTTTGCTTGCTCCTGCTTGGTCTGATTATTATGACTCCAATGTCAAATGCAAGCTAGGAACCATCACCGGACTTAAGCCAGAAGTAAGTATGATTAACAGGATTATTAATCACACCTTTTATCCCAAGAGTGGAAATTTTGATGCTATCAGGGGACACGCCTGGAACATAATAGATCACATTATGCGAGGCGTCAAGTTTGATGTTGTGGATGTCATTCTCCAAGGCATAGTGTCATCCAAGAATGATAGAGTCAAGAGAATTTACTATGCACCCTATATTATGGCTCTGATCTCTGAGAAGATAACATTTCATGGTGGTCTTGGTTCAGTTCATAAATCCTATAGACCACGCGACAGTGTTCCTCCTCGACAGGCTACTGAGGATGATCCCATCGCTGAGGCAGTGCCCACTGCTGATCCCAGTATCAATGAAGGCTCTATTGCACAGATTCTTCAGAATCAGCAACTCATTCTTAGTTCTTTGCAAGAAATGAAGGCTGAACAGGCTGAATTTCAGCGTGAGACTCGAGGGAGATTACTTGAGATGGAGCAGACTCAGAATGACTTCTTCGATGAGACTCACAACAGGATGGCTACACTGGTGGACAGCTTGACTGACATAGAAGGGATTTTGAAGACTCCACAGCGCTTCACTCGACGGCCTCCTATTTCGGGACTTCTTTCAGGCTTCTGTCCCTCCTTGGCTCCAGCCTCTGCTCCTACTCCTCAGATGAGCCTCGCCTCCTGCTACTTCTTCAGCTCCTCCTCAGGACCCGACTCCTACTCCTGCACAGGACCCAGTTACTCAGGACGATGTCCCTCCTCCTCAGGATTCCACTATCTGAGTCGTTTTTTTTTGGTACCTTGATGCCAAAGGGGGAGAGAAGAGAAGTGAAAAGTTATAAAAGATATAGTTTTAGGGGGAGCAAGCGCAAGCTTTTGCTACTATAGTTATATTTGGACTTATATATATTAGTTCTGTTGTACTTGTGTGCTTGTAATAGTTTTTATTATGTCTTTCAGCTTGTTGAACTTGTGGATGATGTCTTATTATTATCTTAAATGTAATTTCAGACTTCGTCATAATTATCTATTGCATCACCTCAAGCTCACAATTGTTAAAGAAGCTCTGCCAAAATTTCATATTTTCACTTCATGTGCTTGCTAATCGTTTTATCTCTATATGCACATGTTTAGGGGGAGCTTTCTTTAAAGTAGACTTAACAAGAAAATAATTCTCATCATTCACTTGTGCTCATTGTAAGAATTATGTTTTTGTAAAGTCATCAATAGAATATACATTCATGTTATATTCAAATCAATCTTTTCACAAATTGTTTAGTGTTGTCATCAATTACCAAAAAGGGGGAGATTGAAAAGCATCTAGGCCCCTAAAAATTGTTTTGGTAATTAATGACAATATGTGTTTATGGGATTAACAAGTTTATTGAGTATTTACAAGGTTAAGTCCCATTGGTGAATATGTTAACGCAAAGATGCATGCCAAAGGAGAATATGAAGATCCACAAGACTCAAAGACAGGTACAAATAGTTTAGGTTCCTCGTTTTCCATTTTACCGGTCTTAGGAGTTTGGTTGGAAGACCGGATTATAGGATAAATGCCGTACTATTAAGAGGATCAAAGCTAGTAGCTTGACCAAGATGTTCTTGTGGCATATGGATCAATTTAGGATCATGCATGCATTTGAATTTGAAATTTAAATTGATTTGAATGGTTTTAGAACTTGTCCACAATCGGTCGTACCGTCCTTGGTATCGGTCGTACCGGGATGCGGTCGTTCCGAAATTTGTGTGGCGGTTCAATAAAACCAGTAGCGTTGCAAATCTGACTTAAACCTTCTCAAAGAAATCGGTCAGACGGCTGCGCGTCATATCGGTCGTACCGTTTGGCGGTCGTTCCGATTTTTATGAGCCGTTCAATAAAAGCAGAACAAGTGTAAAATCGCTCGAAACTCTTCTCGAAATCGGACGTTCGTTTTGGGAACGGTTGTACCGCAAACTGGTCGTTCCGATTTTATGAGCCGTTCAATAAAAACAGAACAAGTGTAAAATCTGCTCAGAAACTCTTCTGGAAATCGGACGTTCCGTTTTTGGGAACGATTGTACCGGCCTGCGGTCGTTCCGATTTTTATATGCCGGTTCAATATTTCCAGAACCATTGCAAATCTTGAGCAGTTCGCGAAACTTGACGATCGGTCGTCATCGCTCAGATAATGTCAGACGATCAGAGGAAATCGGACGTACCGCGACTTTGCCTGCGGTCGTTCCGATTGGGCGTTTAACGGCTAGTAAATCTATTTTTAGTATCTGCTGTAGCCGTTGGCATCGCGTTGACCCGAGGGCGGTACGACCGCTCGTTTGCCTGCGGTCGTTCCGATTGTCCCTGAATGTTGGGGATTCGTCTCCAACGGTCTCTTTTGTTGGTGTGGGCTATAAATACCCCCCAACTGCTCTAGACAAGTTAGATACACTTCATTGAACATCCATAGAGCTTTGAGAGCCTTGTGCATCCACTCAACACTCAAAATCTCTTATGCATTCATTGTGAGTTTGTTGAGATTCATTCAAGTGCATTCATACTCCTAGTTGATCCATTTGCACTTGAGTGTGGTCAAGTAAAGACCGGTGATTTATTACTCTTGGAGTGTTGCCGCACTCCTAGGCGGCTTGGCGAAGAGCACGGTGATCTCTTCAAGAAGATTGTTAAGAGGCGGTGCAAGCTTGTGAGTGGTTGGTGTTCGCCATCTCCTGAGCGGAGGAAGAACAACCATAGTGATTGAGGAAGGCTTAATTGTGGAGCCGGCTTGAGGTGTCAAGCTTCCTCAACGTGGACTAGTGAAGACCGGCAAGTCTTCGATACCACGGGAAAAACATCGTTGTGTCTTTGTGGTTATTTCAAGTCTTTACATTTCCGCATTTATATTTCTAGCTTGTTTATTGTGATTGATTTACTTAGCTAGAAGTATAACTTGTTTAGACTAAGTTATTAATTGGCTTAAAATTGTTATTTTGTTAAAAAGTTTAAAAACCTCCTATTCACCCCCCTCTAGTCGGTTATCCTTGATCCTACACTAAAGAAATTTTAACTACAATATCAAGTATGCTCATGGTCCTAGACATGTGTTTCTACTATATGTTTTTAACTATTGAACATACCATGATTCCAATATTTAATTGACTTTTTGAATAATCGACAAACGACAGGTAAATTTTTCTACTATAAGCAACTCTGGCGAGACTTGTCGGTGGCGACATCCTCTGTAGCATAGCGAGCTAGCTGAGAAAACTTATTGAGATAATCCGTCACTGACATAGCTCATTGCTTGAGAGCACAGAATTCATCCTTCTTTAGCTCAATTATCCTTCTTAGGCACATGGTATCGATTTAAAGGTCAGGAGAACTCTTCCCAAGTGATACTTTGCGGCGTCTCATGCGCTGCACAAAAGTTCTCCCACCATTCAGCGGCTATGCCCTCCATCTGATGAGTGGCATACAGGACCTTCTTATGGTCGCTGCACTGAGTGATCAGCAGCTTCCTCTCAATTACGCGAAGCCAATCATCAGTTTCTACTGGTGAGACATGTCCAGAGAAAGTTGGTGGACGATTCCTCATGAATTCAGCAAGCTTGGATGGTCCATGGTGACTATGAGCGACTGGGGCTCCATTGTGATGATTGTTGTTGTTGTTGTCCTGATTGCTCATGTTCCGAAGTTGATTCATCATGGTGTACATCATCTGAGTCTGCGCTGCCATGAAAGCTCCAAAGTTCTGCAAGTCTAGTAGGGGTGCTTGTGGCGATCTTTGCTCTCGCGGAGTCTATTCATTATCTTCGATCCTCGAAGTTCGGATCCACTTGCGTGCATGTCGAGTCTGAACCATCTGATGAAGCTCCATGGGTTAGGTAAGGTAGAAAGCACAAGATGAGTTAATAACTAATCGAGGAGGTAGATTAAACCCAACAACACAGCTTCAAGAAAACCAACTAAAATACTTTATTAAGGGTCTTAGCATGGCTGTAACAAATGCCTAAGGGCCTTTGTAGCTCATACTTGCACACAAGAAAATAGGACGAACCTAAGCACACAATCTACCGCTTAAAGGGCGACTCTCCTAACTTAGACTGACAAACTGAAACCCTATTGAACTCAGTCGCTAAGGTAGCCTCCACAGCCACGACGGTGATCCCGCTTTGTAGACTCGAAGTGAGTGGCATCCTCAAGAATCGATCCTCGTGCCCCGGATCGTGCAAAGAGAACAGTGTGCTTGGAGCAGGCACAACTGGCTCTTCTGGGCCTTCTTCTAGATCTTCTTCGGGAGCTTTTTCTGGTTCTTCTGAATCTTCCTCTTCTTGTTCTTCTTCAAGCTCATGCTGACCGTAGAGAGCCTCCTCCAGAACAGCTATCCTTTCTTCTGCTCTGTCCAAGGTCTCAGAGCGACTCCACTCGATGGCGACCAACTCCAAAGAACTCCTCCCGAGCAACCGAGAGGCGGGCAAGGTGCACCACTGTAATGTTGCCTTCTGCACTCGTGGACGGGTAGTGTGCTGGTAGATCCACAGCTGCAGCTCTAGGATGGTAGCGAAAAACAGTATCTTGTAGTTCACGCGCGTAGATGTTGCAGATCCTGAGGATGGCAAGGCGTGATGACTCCTGGATTCCTTCCGCGAAGTTGATCCTTCTGATGGAGATGTTCAAAGGTTGGCTGGCCTTGGTGTTCCTCCTCGCGTAGATAGTCAGACGGCATATCACTCCACGATCTCGCCCGTTGACCACCCAATGGTTGCCACAGTACATTGGATGATTGAAGCCTCCAAATACCTGCAACAGCTTCCAAAGCTCTGCGGCAAGTCCGCCCTTGCGCTCACCGTAGTTATGAAGCATATGTCAAGACAGACAAGAGGGTAGGAACCGAGTTAAAACAGCGAGGAGAGGAAAAATTCTAGCAATAGTTGAGTCAAGAAAGACATGAGAGGAGTTAAGCAATTCAATTAATCTTGCAAGTTAATTTTTACTTTAGAAAATAATCTGGACACTCTAAGATGACCGATCTAACTAAGGTCAAGACCTACAGTCAGTATAGCTCTGATACCACCTCTGTCGGGACCCAAAAAATGCAATTCTGGACCCTTTGTGTATAATGCACTAGTCCAGGATCACGCTAGTGCACACAATGTCAACATAGATGAATATCCATCCACACGAGACGATTAATAGCATAAACGAGTAATTTGGTAAACAAATAAGGGTTTTGACCTTATGGTCGAGTTTACACTTATTAAGCCATGCAGGGCTAACAGAGAATCAAATAGCAGCGGAACAGATAACTTCAGCGGAATCCCATCAATTCGCCACAGGCAACCGACTGGGATCAAGACCCTATGATCAAACACCTTCGTTGAACTCCTCCTCGAAAGCAGGCGATGATTCCTCCTCTTCTGTTGATTTGATTTAGCAAGCATGAGTACACAACCATACTCGCAAGTCATACCACAAAATGCAATTATACATGATGGCTTATTCCAAAGGAATGGCTTCCATGGTTCTTTTGCAGAAATGCAACATTTGCCATTTGAATATGGATAATAGATTGAAAGCATAAGTAAAACAAATAAACAATACTAATTTAACAGTTTGATTTCACAAAGACACATAGCCTAAAAAAGTTATTCACATAGCCATATGATTTAGATCACACAGCTCCCTTCCCAAGGTTTTTATGAAAATCTACCTCTCGTGTGAAATTCCCGAGCATGTCCATGATCGCAGACGCGGCTATTCGAATAGATTGATTTAATACTCTACAGAGTTTGTACACTTTACCCATGAGATACAACTAGTGTTGCAAGCACTAATCATAACAAAACGTTTCAGAAACTTCATCTCAGGCATTGATACTCCTAGTGTGCTTACAAACCGTCATACCAAACTATACACAACGATTGGTACGACACACACCGTTGGACAGGGACACGGCGAACCGCCCCGTGATGTAATTACCTGGTAGCACACCTCCACCCATGCAACACAGCCTAACCTACTACCTGAGTAGCAATATCAAGAATCCATAACTTACCAAGTTAGGCCCGTCCCATACCAGGCATGTGGTTGTACAGTAAGGCTCAGTTCAATGGCACACAAAAGTTAAGTCCTTAATTGACCAAGGCAAGACTTCCAATTCACTACAAATCCCATTGCACACAGCTCCACCAAAGTAGCACACAGTACCACTTGCCTCCGTCCAAATCCTTTCCCACCCTGTTGGTTAAGTGCAACACATGCCATCAACGAGTAATAGCACATAGTACACACAGTTTTATCACATAGTTCCATAATCACTTAGTCAATTTTATATTTGCAACTTACATGAAACGATGACTCGTGGCATGGCTAAGCAGACTAATCGTATCTAACCAACCCACATTGGTGCTACGATAATACCAACTAATTAAACCAATCTAGGGTGACAAAATATTAAGAGATACAAATAGACAAGGTGGATATAACAAAATGGATTAATAACTAACCCAAAAGCATTTAAATAAATACTTAAAGCAAATGCAATAATTTGAATCAAAGTATTTTTAGAAAACTAGGATTCAACATGATCAAAGGTATAACTTACCTTGAAATAGTTCTAGGTACTGATCTTGCTCTTGAGGTGCTCCTTCTTCTTCAAATCTTCCCGAAGTATCAACGTCTACTCGCAAACGAAACAAACAAACAAAACAAACAAATAAAAAAGGCAAAAAAACTCCAAAAATTAAATAAAAATCCCAGATAAATAGATCTTGAATTTAGATGAATTTAGAAATTTGAATGGGCTCAATCGGAGTTCGGATGCGAAAGATATGGGCTTTGGAAGTTTGAATCTAAAAGAAACCCTAATTTTGGAATTACCCGAATTATTTTCCAATTGGAAATTCTGGATTTATGACGTCGGCGAAGGAAATTCGGCTAAAAAGAAAATAAAAAGAAATTTCTTATGTGTGGGGCCTACATGTCAGCCTCTTGGTTCACGGTGGACTAAGTCCACCAAACCGGGCTCGAGTGAAGTGGCGTGCGGGTGCCGAATCGGCGTTGACTCAGCGCCACGTATACGCCACGCACGCACGGAGGTTGAGCTGGCGCTGAGGTGGCACTGACGTGGACGACGGCGAGGGCGGCGGCGCATGGAATCCAACGACAACGACGAACAGCGACGCCTCGTCGACGGTGGGTGGTCGCATCGGGTAGCTGAGGCTATTGCGCACCTAGAGAACCAACTCCGGGTGGTAGAGGTGCACAGGGGTAGCCGGCGGCGAGCTCGAAGCGGCGGAGCTCCTCGGGTATTGTCGGACGGTGGCTTGGGCGGTGCTCTGGGCAATGAAGAGTCTCTGGAGGTGGCTCTGATGACAGGGAACCTAGCGGTGCAGACCACGAGAGCAAGGCGTCACCGGCGGCGACGGAATTGAAGAAAAACCGACGGTGGCGAAAAACCCTAAAACTCCAATAGCGGTGGCGCTAGGGCAATTAGCGTGAAGAGGGTGGCGGCTTTGGGTTGAGGATGTGATTGCGAACCTGGGGGCGCCTTTTATAGGGCCGGGGCTACTCAGAATAGGAAATCCTCAATTTGGGATTTCTTCGAGTTCGTTTGATCTTAGAGATAGAGTTCGAATTGGCACCGATTGAGTGTGGATATGGAAACAAAGAGGTAAGAGATCAAGTTTGGCAAAGAAATCAGGAAGGTTTTAGTTGGGAAAGTCCCGATGTCGTATGAATCCTTGAAGCTCGTCCATGGCGGACTCAGAAGCAGGCGCGCGCGAGGACGACACGGACTAGGAGACGAAGACCAAACACGTGGGTCCCACGCGTCAGTGACCGAAGGAGAGGATGTGCGCGCGAGGCGAGTGGGCTGAGCCGAGAGCGCGAAAATGGGCCGCCCTGCGGGCCTTGTGCGTGAAAGAGATAATTGGGCCGTAGAGATTCGACCCGATTACTATTTTGGGATTTTAAAAAGGTTTTCTAATTTAGAAAATACCAGAAATTCAAAATGGCAATAGAAAATAGCAAATAAACTTGGAAAAATTCTAGAAAAATCTAGAAAATATATCCAAGAACATAGAACCCAAATAAAATAGTTCTGACCATTGTTCACGTAGACTTTAACCATATTAAATTGTTTTGATGCACAAGGTTCAATATTGAGCTTTTAAATTAAATTCAAATAAATCCAAATAGTAGGGAGGACCATCAACTTGAACTTTGTGTTTCTTCGGCCCAGCGACGGAGGACCAGGGAAGCACCGAGGTAGGGAGGAAGGACAACGTCTCTTCTCTAACGCCGGCAGGGAGGAAGAATGGGGTAGGGGCCTAGGGCGGTTCTAGACTTGATCACTGACGAGAGCTCTGGCGGATGCCATAGCTTGCCATAATGGTAGGTCCGCCCCTGATGTGGGCTAATTGTATAACTGGGACAATGACCTCCAAGACAAGCAGCAGTATCACCAGCAGACCAGCACAACAAATCAAAATGAACAAATCAAGACTACTCTTAAAAACCAAAATAACCAGGAAGGGGAAGGGAACCAAATCCACTAAGGAAGGACCAGACCTTGGCCGAGCCGAGGCGGCCGACGTCCGGAGGCCGAGCAGGCCAGCAGCACGGGTGCGGGGTGGGGCTAAACCGGGGGCTCTCCTCTATGGGCAGTAGCTTCATGGCCTCTGCCGGCAGCGACGGTACAAGCAGTGGATTCGATGAGGGGACATACCGAGAGGGTCAGATCCTGGAGGCTAGGAGCAAAGCCGCCACGTGCGTGACGCTCCCACACCACACCGCCCGCCTGTGTCCCAATCCGACTCCGTCGCTCGTCGGCCCTAGCTGCACCACCCACGCTAGTGTTCGCCCGCCGCCTTGGGTTGGGAGTTGACGATTGGAACTTTGGATTGTGAGGACTAAGGCCGGCTTGGTGTGGTCTGGAGGCACAGGCACCATGTACTCGGTCAGTCGGTTGAAATTTGGGCCATGGGCGACAGTGGAGGACTCTGACCCATCAACTTGAACTTTGTGTTTCTTCTACCCAATGACGGAGGACCGAGGAAGCACCGAGGTAGGGAGGAAGGGCGTCTCTTCTCTAACTTGGTGAGGAGGAAGAATGGGGTAGGGACTAGGGGGTTCCAGACTTGATCACCGGTGGGAGCCTGGCGAATGCCATAGCTTGCCATAATGGTAGGTCCGCCTCGATGTGGGCTAATTATATAACAGGACAATGACCTCCAAGACAAGCAAAGAAGATCACCAAGCAGACCCAAAGACCACAAATCGAATGAATAAATCAAGACTACTCTTAAAACCAAAATAACCAGGGAGGGGGGGAACCAAATCCACTAAGAAAGGGACCGGCCGAGCCGAGGCGGCCGATCGCCGGAGGTCGAGCCGGCCAAGAAGACGGAGTCTTGGGGGCTGAAGCTGGGGTGCCCACGCAGACCGAGCTGTGGTCAAGTCAGGCGAGCTTAGGCGGACATGGGAGGGCGCGATTGAGCCGAGCCAGGAGGAGGCCGGAGGTGGTGGTGCTGGGCCAAAATAGGGGTAGAAGGAGGCGGCTCCAATGGAACCAAGAGCAACCAGGAGAGGCAAGGGGACAGAAAGGACAGAAATGGGGGAAGTATTGAGGAGGAAGAAGAAAGGATGGGAGCCTGGGATATTTCGGTAGGGAGGCTCTCCTCTGTGGGTAGTAGCTTCGTGGCCTCTGCCGGCAACGGTGGAACAAGCAGTGGATTCGATGAGGGGACGTACCCAGAGGGTCAGATCCTGGAGGCTAGGAGCAGAGCCGCCACGTGCGTGACGCTCCCACACCACACCGCCCGCCTGTGTCGTAGCACGACTCCGTCGCTCGCCGGCCCCAGCTGCACCGCCCACGCTAGTGTTCGCCGCCGCCGCCTAGGGTTGGGAGTTGACGATTGGAACTTTGGATTGTGAGGACTGAGACCGGCTTTGAGTGGTATGGAGGCACAGGCACCATGTACTCGGTCAGCCGGTTGGGCTGTGCCATGGGCGACGGAGGAGGACTACGGCCCATCAACTTGAAGTTTGTGTTTCTTCAGGCCCAGCGACGGAGGACCAGGGAAGCACCGAGGTAGGGAGGAAGGACGGCGTCTCTTCTCTAACGCCGGCAGGGAGGAAGGATGGGGTAGGGGCCTAGAGGGGTTCCAGACTAGATCACCGGCGGGAGCCCTGGCGGATGCCATAGCTTGCCATAATGGTAGGTACGTCCCTGATGTGGGCTAATTGTATAATAGGGACAATGACCTCCAAGACAAGTAGGAGTATCACCAGCAGACCAGCACCACACATCAAAATGAATAAATCAAGACTACTCTTAAAAACCAAAATAATCGGGAAGGGGAGGGGAACCAAATCCACTAAGGATGGACCAGACCCGGGTTGAGCCGAGGCGGCCGGCGGGGCCGAGCCGGCCAGAGGACGGACACGGGCGGGCTGAACCTTGGGCGCCCACGCAGGTCAAGCTGTATAGGCGAGGCGAGCTCAAGGCGGGCCACGGGAGGCGCGCGGTTAAGCCGGGCCAGGAGGAGGTTGGAGGTGGTGGTGACGGGCCGAAATAGGTGTAGAAGGAAGCGGCCCCAATGGAACCAAGAGCAACCAGGAGAGGCAAAGGGAGAGAAAGAAGGGAAATTGGGGAAGTATTCAGGAAGAAGAAGAAAGGATGGGAGCTTGGGATATTTCGGCAGGGAGGCTCTCCTCTGTGGGCAGTAGCTTCATGGCCTCTGCTGGCAGCGGCAGTACAAGCAGTGGATTCAATGAGGGGATGTACCCAGAGGATCAGATCCTGGAGGCTAGGAGCAGAGCCGCCACGCGCGTGACGCTCCCACACCGCACGCATGTGTCCCAGTCCGACTCCGTCGCTCGTCGGCCCTAGCTGCACCACCCACGCTAGTGTTCGCCGCCGCCTTGGGTTGGGAGTTGATGATTGGAACTTTGGATTGTGAGGACTGAGGCCGGCTTGGAGTGGTCTGGAGGCACAGGTGTAACAGATTGAATCCATGCATATAAGGGTATATCAAAGGAAGGCTTATTGGTTGAATTTGCGTAAAGCAATGTTTGACAGGTTAAATACAATAGTAAGTTCGAAAGCTCAAATTTTACAATATCTAAAATTGATTTTGAATTAATAAAGATAGTGTAGGCATCAACCTAATACTAACTTAAACATGGGCACCAATCCGGGGCTTCATCCCATAACTTTTCTCATGAACACTCATCCATGTCAAAACTGTTTTACAACATCATTTTGAAATCCAAACCAAAGTCTAACTTTGAGTGGCTTTGCCAAGCATGTCCATGACCGTGAACACGGCTATTCGAATAGTTCTTAACACTCTGCAGTGGCTGTATAGCTTTACCCACAAGACACGAGTTCTTTAGTTTGTTTGGCATCCGTCGATACCACTGCTCACTACCTTAGGTAAGCAGTCTAGAGCACGTGACGAGGCCTTTACAAAGCATCATTCCACCGTGGTCCTGCCTCGCTAAGGTTTCGCTCCCTTTGGGCTGCAACCCGCAGGATTTGAGCCCCCTCTTGCGCCATGTGGGAAAACTTAAAAGTAGGTCATTCTGACACTCACACATCAACATGGCACAACCACGATGGAATTTTGCTAATTAATTAGTCAAGTCTGTCCCATACCAAACTTGTGGTGGTACGGTGAGGCGTAGCAAAATGTGTTCAAAGACCGGTCCTTAACTGACTTGGCAGCTTCCAAAAACCCTGGGCCTTAATGTTGGGCCACGGGTAGGCTAGATAGCTACAAACAAAAATTTCTACCACGCAAACCAGGAAGCCAAGCAAGTAGATGATCACAGATCGTTACCACCAGACGCGCAGAGCAGCGGTAGAAGGGTTGGAGCAGCCTGGTCCAACGTAGAGCACGTCGATGTAGTGGTCGTAGTCGATCGTGCAGCGTCCTCACGAGTTGATCATCTCCTCCAGCAACGTCTGTAGTTCCTTATGAAGATCGCGGATCGTCCTCAAGCGCAACAGTCGCAGTAGCGCCTCTACGGTATCCACACGTCCAGGGAAGGAACAACCGTACGTCGGTGTGCTAGCACCAAGTCGCACGGTAGAGCTCTCAGGAAGATAGCGGCTAGGGTTTCGGTAGTGTTTCACGCGTACCTCCCAACAGCCTCATACATCTCCTTATATAGTGCTCGTGACGGATCCTATCCGAACACGTTTGTCGAATCGTATTCGTACTGGTTTGTTCCAACCCGTTGAGTGTGTGACCCTATAGGTTCATGCGTAATCGGTTGTGACTCGAAAACCCTTTCCGATCCCGAGTCATAGCGGCTCCTAGCAGAACATAGCGATTCCCGAATACACACAAATTATATCAGACGAACCTTAATGCAATATGATCTACCGTCAGGTCCTCATCACTTACGACCAGGTCCTATCTCTATACGACCAGTTCGTATTTGGTCACGACCAGTTCGTAATTCCTTATGACCAGGTTACGACCACCCTGTGACTACGTTCGATCAGTCTACGACCAGCTCGTATCTCCATTCGACCAGTCCGTAACTGTTCGAACTAAGCGACATACTCATGTATACTCCCTTTACCTCACGATGTCTGGTTGAACTCCAGGTGAGATGTTGTGTCATCCATGGAGTGTTCAATACTTTCTCGATCGAGTGTCAGATAACTTTACGTGGTCGAACACTTCGAGTACTAGTGGCATGGCCATGCACTTTCTTTATCCAACCACAACGAGGGTCCCAGAGACATCTCTCCTGTTATGTTAGGAGGGGCAAATCCCATATTCGACCAATCACATTCCTCTGCATGTTTCATAGCATACCCGAAAGCTACCTTTATAACTACCCGATTCACGGTGTAGCGTTTGGCAACCCCTAAGAGTGCTATTACATATGTAGGAAACCATCTTGATCTCAGGTCTAAGGATTATACATCAACATTGCTTGAGACCAACTAACGACACATAGAATCATAACAATCTCAATAGTGTCTCAAGGTGGGTCTAATCCAACATCATGCTCTCTAACATGTGTCCATATTATTGGTTTGATATCTCCATATCCATGACCCGTGAAACATAGTCATCAACCAATACATATGCTAGTCTATTCATATGTGTCCTCATATGTTTCCGACCAGGGATTGTATAAGAATAATTATCGTAGAAATATAGAGTTTCACAATCAAGTCACATACTTGATAATCAATATTAACAATATTATTCTTGGAACAAGATAACATTTTATCCAATATTATGAACATAAGGAAATATAATCATCTCTATGATTGCCTCTAGGGCATATTTCCAACACTTAATCCTACCCAGATTAAGCCCGTGCATAAACCTGCACCCACCAACCATCCAAATTTGCCCAAGTCCAAACCATCATTTATTTCATTTTTCAAATCATTTGAAAACTCCCATGACACACCAATACCAACGGCACAAATTAAACAACATTTGATGTTTGGCTGAAATTCCCCAAATCAAATATTTCAGGTCTAAGCATGGCTAAGCATAATTTGTCAAAATGTTCTAGTTCATACTATTGCATAAACTAGATATTCATCTAAGGTGTCAAGGTGGATTTTCATCTAAGCGCCCACGCAGGGTTGAGCCAGGGTCGGGCGGGCCATGGGGAGGCGCACGGTTGAGCCGGGCCAGGAGGAGGCTGGAGGTGGTGGTGCTGGGCCGAAATAAGGGTAGAAGGAGGCGGCCCTAATGGAACCAAGAGCAACCAGGAGATGCAAGGGGAGAGAAGGAAGGGAAATGGGGGAAGTATTGAGGAAGAAGAAGAAAGGATGGGAGCCTGGGATATTTCGGCAGGGAGGCTCTCCTCTGTGGGCAGTAGCTTCATGGCCTTTGCCTGCAGCGGTGGTACAAGCAGTGGATTCGATGAGGGGACGTACCCAGAGGGTCAGATCCTGGAGGCTAGGAGCAGAGACGCCATGCGCGTGACTCTCCCACACCACACCGCCCGCCTGTGTCCCATCCCGACTCTGTCGCTCGCCGGCCCCAGCCGCACCGTGCACGCTAGTGTTTGCCGCCGCCGCCTAGGGTTGGGAGTTGATGATTGGAACTTTGGATTGTGAGGACTGAGGCCGGCTTGGAGTGGTCTGGAGGCGCAGGCACCATGTACTCGGTTAGTCGGTTGGGCTGGGCCATGGGCGACGGAGGAGGACTACGGCCCATCAACTTGAACTTTGTGTTTCTTCGGGCCCAGCGAAGGAGGACCAGGGAAGCACCGAGGTAGGGAGGAAGGATGGCGTCTCTTCTCTAACGTCGGTAGGGAGGAAGAATGGGGTAGGGGCCTAGGGGGTTCCAGACTGGATCACCGATGGGAGCCCCGGCGGATGCCATAGCTTGCCATAATGGTAGGTCCGCCCCCGGCTGCAATGTCGTATCTCTTGCTTGGGCTTGGACTTGTGCTTTGTACTCACCATCATCGTTCGATCTCTGGGAACCACCGAAATAGCCATCATGGTGACAAACACCTTCACCACTACACTCGAGTCCACAAACTTAACATAACAGTTTTCATAACTTTGATACAGACACATTGCAAAAAGAGTTTGATCTAAGGGAAGCCTATAAGCATGCTAATAGATTGTATTGCCCTCACTCCTCCTGTGGCCGCCGTCCAATGCTCTGTCGCGGCTTCCTTTCCTCGTGGGCACAAAGTGACGATGGCTTCCCATCTTGTGCTTTCCTCTCGCCCCTACTTTTCTGTTCGTCGTCCCGACGCATTGGTCCTCTCCTCGCCCAAAGAGACAAGGGAGAGGGAGAAGTAGAAAATAAATAGTTTGGAGATGTTGGGGGTATGAAGAAAGCGAGGTTGCTGCTAAGGTTATCTCCTCCTAGTGTGATCCCTCGGGCGTAAGCTCATGTATGGATTCTGGCGAAATGAGATGTTTCACATCCGAGCGTGTGGGCCAACGCAAGAAAAAAGAGGTGGGGGGGGCGCTGACTCATTGTTGAATCGTACAGAATGGTGGATACACCATCCTATGAAAAACGTCCATATCAGAAGTCTGCTGGTGAGCATTACCTTAAATTAATCTGCATCCATCTTAGCTTGCTTGCTCTCACTTTCCAAGAGGTACGCATACGAAAACATGCAATTAGTGGCAGTGCGTTATTATAATAAGCATATTTCTGATGTCACATGCTTCTGTAGTTTACTTGTTCGAGAGCTAGTCAGCTAGCCGTGATGCGTGTGGCATATGCGCGTGTTTTGAGTTGCTTTCCTGTGACTGCTTAAAACTGTCTTTCACTCTTGCGTTACCCTAGCTTTATGTTTGAAACTGCATTAAACTTCATTAATGCATGTCATAACAGCCCAATAGAATTAGTGCGATTCAAACGTTCAGTTTAAACCGTGTTTATTATGTTTTCAATTTGTATACATGTAGATTGTCAAGTCAACGTGCATGGTTATGGGGTGCAAAAAGAAGTTGTTGCTTCGCACACAACTGGACCTAAAATCATTGCACCATTCACGAGCATGCCGTGCGGGTGATGGCGAGGCGAGCGAGCAAGCATGCGCATGTAGTCTTGTTTTGCTTGCTTCAATTAGGTAAGACCAACTCCACCTTATAAGTTGGTCTCCTCCCACCTATACTAGCAATATCATACTAAACTTTCCACCTTCCACCATGCATGATGGGCCTTTGGGATTTTCGAGGATTTATGAATAATATTACTTAGGCCAAGCCCATAAACTCCAATAACCCCCACCAGACCCCAAAAACACCACGAATTTGTCCACAATTTCAAAGTGTTGTGGATATACCAGTTTTTCGGTGAAGACCGGTTAAGGTTGAACATCCACCTAGAAACTCAAGCTATGCTTGCCCATAACTACACAATGGACTAAGCCTTGAAATGGTAGTTTTGCGTGTACATGTTTCACCTAAGGCATTTGCTGATACTTAGCTGCCAATAGGCGACTCCTCGGGTGGAGCATATAGGTCATACTCATCTGTCTCTTCATGAGCTTCTTAGAGATCACCCACATCTCATAGATTGTGACCAACAGTCGGGCTCATATAAGTGTGTTCTTACAAGAATACCCTATAGGACGATATTTTGCTGTTAAGTCTCAGAACACATTAAGACAATATCATATTGCCTTACAGTAATTAGAGTATTGTATCTTCAGTGGAGTGAGATATAAAGTAAAGATGTACTCTCCTATTATAGAAGCAGATTGTTTTCTCCAAGGCATATTTCACGGGATATTCGATCACATAGGTTTGGATTACCATTGTGTGCAACTCACGTGGGTCTCAATCCCATCTCCTTTGACGCATTTTCAATTACATTTCGTGATGGTCCCTTTGTAAAGGAATCTGCCAGATTTTTAGCTGTTTGGATATAATCCACAGCTATCACTCTGGAGGGTCTTAATTTTCTGATAGACTTCAACCACCTTTTCACATATATTGAGGATTTCATATTATCCTTTACACTTGTCACCTTTATGATAATTGTTTGATTATCACTGTACATAAGGATAGCTGGAATTGGTTTTTCAACCACCGGTAAATTCATCAAGTGTTCTCTTAGCCATTCTACCTCAACAGTGGTTGTGTCTAGCGCTGTGAGTTCTGCCTCCATGGTTGACCTTGTCAGTATGGTCTATTCGCAATACCTTCATGCGACGGTAACACCGCCTAGAGTGAATACATATTCACCCGTAGCCTTTATCTCATCAGCATCAGAAATCCAATTGGAATCACTATATCCCTTAAGTACACCAGGATATCCAGTGTAGTGAATTCCGTAACTCATTGTACCTTTCAAATAGCGCATAACCCGCTCAAGTGCACACCAATGATCATGTTTCGGATTAGCAGTAAGCCGGCTCAATTTGCTTACAACAAAAGAGATGTCAGGACGGGTAGCACTAGCAAAGTACATGAGTGAACCAATCATATGAGAGTACCTCAGTTGATCCTTTCCTTGTCTTCGCTTCTTTCAAATTATTAGACTAGGATCATATGGTGTTGAAGAGGGCTTACTTTCCATGTAGCCAAAATCGCTCAAGACCTTTTCCACATAATGAGATTGCAACAGAGTAATCTCATTCTCACCCTTGGTCAACTTGATGTTTAAAATAACATCCGCCTCTCACAAATCCTTCATGTCAAAACTTTAGGATAAAAATGACTTAACCTCATTGATCGCATCAATGTTTGTCCCAAAGATAAGTACGTCATCAACATACAAACATAGAATTACTCCTTTATCCCCACCATAGCTGTAGTACACACATTTATCGACTTCATTTACCGCGAACTCCGCAGATGTCATCATTCTATCAAATTTATCATGACATTGCTTATGTGCTTGTTTGAAACCGTATAAAGATTTCAATAACTTGCAAACCTTGCCCTCTTGTTCGGGTACTACAAATCCATCAAGCTGTTCCATGTAAATTTTCTCATCCAACTTTTTATTGAGGAAAACTGTCTTTACGTCTATTTGATGCACAATAAGACCGTGTTAGGCAACCAAAGATAGTAGCACTCGAATAGTGGTTAATCAAGCAACCAGTGAATAAGTATCAAAGAAATCGTCACCTTCTTTTTTAGTATAACCTTTAGGAACAAGCCGAGCCTTGTACTTTTCGATAGTACCATCAGGCCTAAGCTTCTTTTTGAACACTCATTTGCATCCAACTGCTTATAACTAAATAGACAATTGGTGACTTCCCAAGTTTCGTTAGCGTTAATGGAGTCCATTTCACTACGAACCACATCCTTCCTGTACTCTGCATCAAGAGATGCATATGTCTCTTAAATGGATTTGGGAATGTCATCCACAAGGTACATAGTGAAGTCATCACCAAAAGATTTTGCAATTATTTGTCTCTTACTCATTCGAGGAGCTACAACATTGTTATCCTCATGTGCGTGTTCGTGCGTGTGCTCAATATACTCAATAGGAGATGTAGGTTTAGGAGTTAAATCATTTGTTTGACTAGAAGAGCTATGTGAATCCTTCATAGAAAATAAATTCTCAAAGAAAGTAGCATCCTAAGACTCTATTATCATATTGAGTGGCATATCATATATCCCGGATTTAACTACTAGAAACCTATAGTTGGTACTATGCTAAGTATATCCTAGACAGATACAATATCTGTTTTAGGTCCAAGTTTGCACTTTTCAATTATTGGAACATTGACTTTCGCCAAGCATCCCCAAGTGCACAAATACGAGAGTGGTGGTTTTCTCCCTTTCCAACCTTCGTACGGAGTTACCTCACTATTTTTAGTGGAGACTCTATTCAGGACATGACATGCAGTCAACACAACCTCCCCCCCCCCATGCCTTAAACATACCCGTAGTATCTAACATGGCATTCACCAAGTCAATCAAGGTGTGGTTCTTTCTTTCGGCAATCCCATTGCATTGAGGCGAATAAGGAGGTGTCCTTTCATGGATAATTCTATGTTCCGCACAAAATTGATTAAACTCATTGGAAAAATATTCTCCACCACGATCAGACCTAACTCTTTTAATCTTTTTGTCTAGTTGATTCTCAACTTTAGCCTTATAAATTTTAAAGTAGTCTAATGCATTATCATTAGTTTTTAGTAAATACACATAGCAGTATATAGTGGTACCATCCATTAAAACCATGAAATATCTTTTCTCTCATTTAGTATTATACCATTCATTTCACACAATTCTGAATGAATGAGTTCTAATTTTGCCGAATTTCTTTCCTTCACAGCCTTATGAGCCTTTTGAGGTTACTTTGCTTGCATACAAATTTGGCATTTGGAACATTTGACTATGGAAAAGTTTGAAATTAAATTTAAACAGGAAAGCCGAGGCATACAACCAAAATTTATTTGATATAAACGTGAGTGCCACACATTAACCACACCACTATTCGTAGAGTCATAAATATGGTTCACAACTTTATTACAAAAATCAGAAAGAGAAAAGCGGAACAAGCCTCCGCACTCGTAGCCTTTTCCAATAAAGAGTCCACACTTGGACGTGATTATCTTATTAGACTCAAAGAACAACTTGAACCCATCTCGACATAGAATGGATCCGCTGACAAGATTCTTGTTTATTGTAGGGATATACTGCACGTCCTTCAACTACTTGGTGCTTAACGATCATGGATTTCTTGATAAGCATCAGCAAATCAAATAGTGCAGAAGAAGCGTGGTGGCCTTAGAAGCTTGGGATGGTGGCTCAGAGAGAAGCGGCAATATCATAACGACTTCTACGATCTGTAGTGGCTCGGAGAGAAGAGCGGCGGCTGCTGCCATGCAAAAGAAATTCCTATGCTTCTATGACTGACAATAAATTTGTGGACTCGCATGACTTAGACGAACTCAAAGATAGAGTGATACAGACTTAGATGGATGTAACGGAAGAAACGACACGAAGAAAGAAAAAACTCAATGATAACTAGCAGTAGGGGTAGACCCGATCCAGATTGGATCTAGACAGGCAGCGGTCGAGAAGAGTTAAGGATACTGATTTTTTATGTCAATTCATCTAGTAATGGATAAGCTTTCGTCTCTAATTCAACAGCCTGCAAGTCGAGGAAGAAGCAGGCGGCTTCGAGTGTGACTTCCAGGGCAATGAACTCGAATGGAAGGTCGTTGGCACGGTCCACGATTTGGCGCTGCAACTTGTCGACGTATCCGTTTCTTCTTCCTCTCTTCCACTCTTGTAATCTCCACGCAGGAGCAGTGCAGACACCAGAGTGCCCACTCCATCGGTGCGACCGAGCGGAATTGCCAAGGATCCCGTGGCAGAGGCGGAGGAGGAGTGGAGGGGCCCATGAGCCCGCAGCTCCATGCTGGAGGCGATGCTCTGAGCGGTGGGCGGCGGCAGCTGCTTGGCGGCGCATCTTGTCGGAAGCGGCCAGCCGCCGGCCCGGCGAAGCCCTTCATCTGCAGCTTCCAGAAGGTGAGGAAGGTGCTCCCGATCTGGCAACGAGGAGGGTTGCTTGAAGATGAAGATGCTGTTGCTACCTTGACGGGCACGACGCTGGTGTATCTGAGGCGGGAAATGAGCTTGGACTCGTCGACGATGACGACAAAGCGGTCGCTGGCGCCCTCGATCATCTTCTCGCGGAGGAGCGAGCCGAGGCGCAAAATCGAGGCGGCGACGGATCCAGAGAGCTCGGACGCGGGGACGTTAATGGAAGATGGTGACACACAGAGCGGGCTTCGGCGAAGTCGAGCACGAAGGTGATGCTGCTGCGCCGAGTAACTACAACTAGAAGGAGGCCACCCCCAAGATTGCTTCTGCTGGGGGTGGCGGCAACGGAGGACGAGCGGGGGCTAGGAGGCGGCGGCGGCGACAATAGCAAACCTTAACCCTAACCTTTACTCTGATACCATGTTATGAATATTGTGTATGTATTCATGAAGCCTAATGTGCAATATATATAGGGTACAAAAGGGACATAAAACTAAACCCTAGGACAAAAGAAACACCTCAAATACCCTTAACACTATTACCGCGCCAAGCTAGAACGCGTGATTTTATGTCTTATGCTGGGATTTACTATGAAGTCGTGATCTGCATTTGGATTTGGATTTGGATTTGGATTTGGATGTGTGACTGCCGAATATGATCTGAATGCATGCCTTAGCTAATCTGCGGGAAAAACCAAATATTGATCCTTGGCATTGACATGCAGCGAAAGCTATAGATTACTGGCTGGCTCCATTGAACCGTGAGCAACACTTTTGGTTCTTGACGTGGACTACTAACATTCGCCATTTCACCTCTTTGCCCTTTTGAACAGTCAACCGACCGCATTAGAGCAATTACAATGCATGTGCTTAGAGAGGTGTTTAATAAAATAAAAAAAACTGATTTTTCTTGCCACGTAGGACAGATAAGATGCCTATTTTGTAGCATCGATATTTGATTAGGCACCGGTGCTTATGTATATAACTATATATAATTAATATATAATACAATCATCTAAGCACCTACAAAATAAATGCTTGTATTGGAGGAAACGACTTTTACATAGATACTTGATGACGTGAATATATTCTCTTTCTTTAAACACTCGTATATAAGTATCTCTTATTGTACATGTCCTTACAGTAACCTCTGAACAGCGACCGTTCGCAACACGACTTCTTTTTGGTTGGATGTTACTTTCCACTGTTACGAATTTTCCTGAAACATGTTTTCTCCTCCTTTTTAGCACCATCGCACTGTCAGAAAGAATGAAAAGGGAGAGGAGAATAAAGCGCAGCACAAACTTTAGTTGAGCCGCGTTTCATATCAACTCTCTCATGCATGGTACGCTAGCTGGTAGCACAAACAATATATATAAACGAATCTATCTATTCCCACATGTTTCATGTAGTGACCAAATAATTCTCCCTATTCTTTATATAGAAAAGGCCAACAATTTCTTTGGACCTGGTAAAAAAAGGCTGTCAATGGCTGAACAATCTGTGTAGTTTTCGTTCCGTTATCTTCCCCGTTGCAACTTTCTTTGCAGCCAGTAAGATTTGCAATAATGAACTATAATAAAATTGTTGAACATACTAGTAGTAAAAAAACAAGGGCCATACATGTGTGTAACAGCTGATGGGCAACTAATTAGCACCGGCTGTCACCAATTAATCAACCAACTAAATTAATCGACCAATTAGCGTATATAATGGCATAAACAACCAAGCATCCAGAAGTAGAAAGCGACCGGAACGAGACGAGCATACTGCCCTGTACTGTAGGCTCGATGTCCCGGCCAGGGGGCCGTACTGTACGAACACTGAAGCCAAGCTGTCGGCCGGCCGGCAGCACGCAAAAATTCACAAGGAATCGAAAAGGCAACCAACTGCTGGCTGGGCAGATGCACCACCCCTCGCACACACCGCAATTAACACGACGAAGTAGTAGACTAGTAGCAAATCAACTAGTACCAACCAGCATTGGAATTTATGCCCCTTATGCGTCTACAGTTCCACATACACTGCACCTGCGCCCGGCCGGCTCCAAATGTCAAGCTCACCACGATCTCCAAATCCTCCTTGTCCTTCACAACGTACGGCCACGACTCGGCACGAGCCAACGTATGCATGGAATGCGGCTCTAAGACGTTAGGACTAGGGAGTAGGGACTGCAAGTCCAGTCAAAATCTGCAGCTAGCTGTAGCGAATAGCGAATAAGGCACATGTATATCGGTCTCTCCTAGCCAGCTCGGCCTCAGCGTCGTTCGAAGAACCTGCTTATAGGTTAGAAGCCATCAAACGCCCGCTTTTATATTTAAGTCGTTGAACAACCAGCTCCCATTCTATTGCGCCCTCCTCCATTAATTCAGGCTACCAGCCCTTCTCTATTCCCTTGGACTGATCAGAGAGTTTCTCATAGCTAATCTTGGGGGGAAACTCGTTATCTGAATGGGCTTTGCAGTCCGCGGCTCTGAATCTGAACTGTAGTTCTTGACCCCAACGGAAGCAGCAGTCGCGATACAGTCCCATCGGTACAGCATGCTGGAGAGGAGAAGTGCTCCTCACCATAAGCGAATGCAGATGTCGCCGGTGGAGCATAAGCAGCAGCGCCGGACGGGGACAAGCCGTCAGAGACCGCCGCCGTCGACTCCGCCGGGCTACTTCAGCGTCGAGCTGGTCATGGTATTCCTCTGCGTGACCGCGTCGCTCGTGTTCCTGCCGCTCCTCCTGCCGCCGCTGCCTCCGCCGCCGCTCTTGCTACTGGTGGTACCGGTGGGCCTGCTCGCCGTCCTGGTGGCGCTGGCGTTCGTTCCGCTCGATGCACAGAGCAACGTCGTCGGCTCATCTTGCTCGTAGAGAGTGCAGTTGCTTGTTGTTTATGTCTAGCTTTTTAGATTTAGCATACACAAATTGTTAGGCACTTTAGATTAGAAGGGCTATTTTTTGGTTTTGTAATTGTTGAAAGATGATGGATCGGTTGAATTCTATACCATGGCACTCGATCTCATGAACTTATGCTTATCAAGTGGAATCCAGAATTCAGATGCACATTTTTAGGCTTCAGATAACGAATACCAATATTAGCATCATAAACAAAAATGCCAACTAAAAAAATTGGACACCAAGTTGCTTTGAACTGCAGCACATGCGCATCCACAATTTTATTTTATTTTTGAAACGACCGCATCCACAATTCCGCATGATAAGATGAATCTGTGTTTCTTGGGAATAAACCGGCCGGAGATACATGAGCAGACATTTTCTTTGTGCACATTTCTTTTTTGATCTCGTGACTTTTTATGCGATCGGAAACGAATGGGATCAGAAAGATAGATGGACGACTTGACCATAAGATCGGATGTTTCCGTGAGCACGAGTCTCACGTTTCGCCGAGTCATGCACCAGATTAAGAGGAGTTATTGGCTTAATTGGTATGCGTAACGAAATAGCAAAACTAACTCTCTTAGTTAATTAGCAAAAATAACACTGTAGATGTACTAGCAGACGACACGTATCCCCTACCGCACTCTCATCGTCCGGATCCACACATGGTGCGCTCCCGTTCAACCAAATCCCCTGTCGCGCCCCCAACACGCAGCAGTCAGACTACCGCGCAGTGTGACACAAGAGGGTGGGGGGTCCAGCTGGTAGGGGCACGTATCGTTTATCGGTGTGTCCGCGGTGCTAGTTTTGTCAATCAGCTTATGACTACTAGGTAGTATTGTAGGCTTGGAGCACCGAGCACGTGCATGCGTTAATTTAGGACGGTGTCGAATGGTGGCACCTGTATCACATGGTTGCGATGAACCGGATGGCCAAACCCCATTTTTTAGCCAGGACAGAATGACGTCGTGTACACCATCCGAAGCTTCCTGGCTGGTGTTAAGGGTTGCCCACATACCTTACACAGATTGGATGGTCCAACTTTGCCATCTTTTCTATATGGCCGGCCGGTCCGCGCACTGAGGGCTTTTTGCTTGATACTTGGCTGCTGTTTGCTTAGATTTCTGCGTACGTCGCCAGGCCAGGCGAGCATTGCACATAGGCGTTCAAAAACAACGTTTGCCTGGGAGCGAACTGTTCTATTCACCATTCATTGTTTCAATCCAACGATCTATTTTTTATTCACTAATTCTAGGCACAGACTTCCAACCAAACAACTTATTTTTAGATTTATCTGGCCAGGCAAAAATCATTTACTTTCCAAGCTACCTCCAGGCATCACTTTTTTCCAGTCATGGCGTCCAGGATACCAACCAAACAAGCCCTGATTCTCTCGCCTGATCGAGCTGGCCCACGGCTAAGGATCCACGTCACCGTCTAGGCCCCGGCCGGCCGCGTACTAGCTACTGGAGAAGAATCCTCCCGGTTAAATGGAGGCAGAAAGGGGGTGCAACTACGGTGGCTACGTCGATAGGAAATCGTGTGTCGTCCGATGTGCATGCGCCTTTTTGCCCTTTTTTTTCCGACCGTCCGATTGTCTATTTCGTTGCAACCCGTCAGATGTGGGTTCCCTTTGCTTGGCCATCCAATCATTCCCCATCCTCTTCGTGTCTCCATCCAATCCCTCCCGGCATTCTCCAGCGCCGCTCCTCCCCTTCCCCTCCCCCGGCCCTCGCCCCCCTCCCCTCAACCTTCCCCCGTGCCCTCGCGGTTACTCTCTGCTGTGTGTCGCTCCCTCCCGCCTCCGCATCCTTCTCTAACGCTCTCCCCCGCTCTCGTATTCCTCGTCCCGTCCACCCCATCCGCTCCCTCTGTGCTTTCTCCGCCGTCTCCTCCTCGTGGGACGACCTCCCAAGCGGCTTCTTCCTCTGCGCCTCCATCTCCTCCCCTTCCCTCCCCCGGCACCCGCCTCCATCTCCTCCACCTCCCCCCGCGCCGCCACGGTTGCTCTCCTCTCTGCGTCGCTCCCTCCCGCCTCTGCATCCTTCTCCGACGCCCTCCCACGTGCCCCCTGTTGGAAATATGCCCTAGAGGCAATCATAGAGATTATTATATTTTGTTATGTTCATAACATTGGATAATATGTTATCTTGTTCCTAGAATAATGTTGTTAATATTTATTATCTAGTATGTGACTTGATTGTGAAACTTTATATTTCTGCGATAATTATTCTTAAACGTTCCCTAGTCAAAAACATATGAGAATACATATGAATAGACTAGCATATGTATTGGTTGATGACTGTATTTCACATGTCATAGATATGGAGATATCAAACCAATAATATGGACACATGTTAGAGAACATGGTGTTGGTTTGACCCACCTTGAGATACTGTTGAGATTGTTATGATTTCTTGTGTCATTAGTTGGTCCCAAAAAATGATGATGTATAATCCTTAGACCTGAGATCAACATGATTTCCTACATGTATAATAGCACTCTTAGGGGTTACCAAACACTACTCGTAACTGGGTAGTTATAAAGGTAGATTTCGGGTATGCTATGAAACTTGCGGAGGAATGTGACTGGTCGGATATAGGATTTGCCCCTTCTAACATAGCAGGAGAGATGTCTCTGGGCCCCTCGTTGTGATCGGATAAAGAAAGTGCATGGCCATACCACTAGTGGTCGAAGTGTCGACCACATAAAGTTATTCGACACTTGATCGAGAAAGAATTGAACAGTTCATGGATGACATATAATCTCACCTGGAGTTCAACCAGATGTCATGAGGCAAAGGGATAATACACAAATAGGTCGTTCAGTTCGACCAGATAGTACATCTAATATCCTTTCTCCACATGTAGGGATAACCGCTTTCTAGGACCTCCTCTGCCTGGGGTGGTCCTAGAGTGGTCCTGGAGAAACCTATCGAGGAGGCCCAATAGGACGTCTTGAAGCTGGTCGATGACTGGTCGTATGGAGATACGAGCAGGTCGGAGCTGGTCGAACGTAATCACTAACTGGTCGTAAAGAGTTACGAACTGGTCGTGACTAGATACAAGCTGGTCGTAAGTGATGAAGACCTGGTCGTAGATCATATTGCATTAAGATTCGTCTTTGTAGATGCAATTTTGAAGTTACAATCTTACACTCGACGATGTCAGGGCTAAAAAACGTAACACACATGGATGCCATCTTCTGAAGTTGGAATACTGTGAGTGTATGATGACGTGACCAAATTTATTCTGAAGAACATGGAGTAATCATAATGTAACTTCAGTAAAATAACATAAAGTAAAATCAAAATCTTAAGAAACAAAGGTTATTCTAGGAAGGACAAAAAAGCGCTAGACCTAGATGAACCCTAGCATAAAACAAAAAACAAAACTTGAAGAAACAAAAAAAAAATATGAAGGACAAAAATCAAGACCTAGGTGAACCCTAACATAAAACATATATTTGATTTCTAATATGTTTCTTCTATGATAAACATACAACTAAAAGTTGCAAATCTTAGACAAAACATAAAAGAAAATGATATACATATCGTTGTTCCCCCAAGAGATAAATTTTAACTTGTGAGACACCCGACAATGCCACAAACAAAACATGTGAGGGGAAGAAACAATTGAATCCAACAGAAATTTACAAAGTAATTGGGAAGAGTACTTCCCAGACTTCTTGAGATTTCATCATGTAACTCTCTGGAAACAAACTGATTGATGCGAGATTGAAGCTCACGCCACATCAAAAGTTCCTCAGGCTCATGATTTCTACTAATTGAATATAAAGTTTTGAATCAGAGCAGGCTTCCGTAACCTTAATATTTGGATGTATCACTTTGGCATGCAATCATCCACGTATCACTTTGGCATGCAATCATCCACAAAACATATATAGAATGCCCTTAAATATAAACTACACGTCGCAACCTTAACCCAAAAATTAACTAAGATTACCCTAAATTCGAAGGTCCAACAAACAATAACCAAAAATCCGTAGTAATCAACTACGCAACAAGTATATCTAGCAACCTAGGAACCTTTTAACACCCCCAAACACTTTCATTAACACAGATCAAGCAAACCCTACATACAAAAAGCCCAGCAACTGATGCTTAACAGGTTTAACAAGTATTGAGACATAAATTTAATTCAAATGGTGTGTGGAAATATGAACACATCAAAAGTTGCACTCAATTTGTACTAAAATTGCATAGAAACTGGTACTAGAAATTTAATTCAAATGGTATGTAATTTTGAAGATGGTAATTATTATATCTGATCTAAATTTTTTCTATGTTTAGGAATGTTTTTCTAACCTAGACAAAAAAATTATCTAATTTTGTAACAGTAGCAAAAAGAAGGGTTCAACATCTGACAATTTGAGGTAGTATTAGCAAAGGAACATGATTTAAACAAAAAAAAGTGGTTAACAAACTATTAAGAGCATAGGAACTAATTTTCAAGAAAAGAATAAAGAACCAAAATGACACTAAAAAGTTGGTTTCATAACCTATCTCCCCCCTCACATGATCAAACAACAAAACTCACGCACTCCCTCCCTCCCCCCGATCTGCAATCAACCAAATATGCATTCTGACACATGCCCTCAGCGAAATAAATGAGCAAACTAAATATGCACTACTGAAATTAGAATCATTGCTGAAAACAAGAAATTGACACTACTAATGCAGTATGTCGTCGCTAGAAACAAAAAAATACTATAAGATTGACAAAAAAAAAACCAACCTTGGTGAACCCAAACATAACCAGAAACATATATAGAAAAAGGGATAAATATAACCTTACACCCGAAGAATACACATAAAAAAATTGCACTAACAAAAATATATAAATTGCACATTTTATAGATTAGCAATGATAGTTAAAATAGAGTGCAAAATGTCCACATATCCTCAAGTTTCATGTATTTGTGGCATAACTTTGACATAATTGATCATCTGATTTTAACATGCGACTAATATTAGCTATATGTGACCGGAGAAAACAAATGCAATGGCAAACACAAAGCAGAACGACAAAGGAGGAACAATACAGGTATCTTGGAGTATGAATATTACATCTTCTTGTTGTAGATGTTGCCTTCCTGATCTTTGTACTCTTCTTCTAGGTCTCGGCCGCCACTTGTTCAGCCTTTGATGTTGTTATATTCTCTCCCAGAGATCTTTCACCTCATGGCAATGGAGGAAATCAGAGATGTCATAGGCTCATAGCATTTCATGGGAAAGCAAGTGACCAAACAGAAATACATAGCCCATGTTCAACATGATTCGGGTCAACAATTTATGGAGGGCATTCATCTGAATTTTACACAACTCAACAAGAAGATAAATCACCAAAACAAAAAAAAAGTTCAAGCAGAAGGAAAACCAACATGAACATCCACAGTACATCACACACTTCATAAGCATGGTAGAAAATTAGGAATGCATAACCAATCAGGCAAATACTTATTTCTAAACTATAAAGGACAACCAACTGATTTCACTCATATGTACACACAACAACAAATTGATTAAATCATATTTGACCATGCAACCAAACCTAACTTCAATTCAAATACAAGCAAATTTGCACAAATAAATCAGCCCCCAGTCTAATAATTCTAGCCCACATTTCATCAACATATAGAACATTCAAACCCTAGCAAACTAGAATGAACCAAAATATCACAAAAATCACAGCAAAAAACGCGTCAGACAACTTCGCGTCTTGTTGGCGCTCGCTTGATGTGCGTCGTGCACCGCCGCTCGGCGCCCCTTTTACCGCTTGCCTTGCGCACCTCTCTTTCGCCCGCGTCCGTCGCTCGCCCCATCGCGCACTGGCGCCCAGACTTACTGTCGTCGCCCAACACCCGCCGCGCACCTCGCGTCGGCGCTTGTCGCCGCCTAACGCCTGCGTCAGGCTCCTGTCGCCCACCGCCTCGGATTCACCTCTCTCTCTCTCTCAATAATGGATGCATCTCTCTCTCTCAATGATGCATGCCTATCAAAATAGTGGAACAGATGGGCATGAGTACCGATAAACACAATAAAAATTTGATATGGACTAACGGTTGTGCTCGTAAACAAAACCCAAAACTAATCCTGAAAAACACACGAATCTTAGTGCATATCCGACGACTCAAAAATCGACTGCGATTTCAGAGAAAAAAATTAGTCGCATGTGCGCTAGCAAAAGTGAAGAACATAGGTTAATTCCTCCCTACCCACCACGAGGCCATGACTAACGAATTCGTGGTCGCTCCAGCCCCCGCTCGCCTAACTCGTTGATTTGGTGCTCCAGCCCTCACGGCGAATTTGGTCCTCCCGTATATATGGCTTGCCCCATGCCTGTTGCTTCTCGTCTAACCTCGCCTCATCTCCCGCTGTCTAACGTAGCCAGCCGAACTCCTCGAGGATCAAGCAGCCGTCGCTCCCTCCTTCGATTTTAGGCCTCAAGGACTGCCACTCAACTCATCGGTGAATCACATGACAGGACACCACCCTTTGCATTGGTGATGTATATGGAGGAGATGTTGGAGGTGTTAGATCATCACAGCTGTAAGATCTTTTCCGTTGGATGGCTGAGAATTGAAGAATAATGGACCGAACTAGGACTTAGAGCATATACAATAGGCTTATGTCAGCCGTCTATAGTCATTGCCATGTAGGATATTTGTTGACGTGGATGAAAGAGAATAAAGAGAAAGAAAGATGATGTCTACAATCTTATAGTCTACTATAGCACAAGAAACAAGAAAAGCATTAAAAGATTGTGTGTTCTATAAAGACAACTAAAAACATAGCAGCTGTCTGTACCATTGTATGAGCTGTCTTTAATGCTGTCTATAGGTGATATAGAGAGTTACTATAAACAGTAGTTGTCTATACCATTATACATGTCCTTACATGAAAGGATTGTCCTATCGGGATGTTAAATAGAATTCCCATGTCCAAAACGAAACCTCGCCCTCACAGCTCTAGACTGAACAAGCTGGTCAACAATTCTCTTTCGGCCTTAACGTTTAATTAATAGTGTATTTATTAATTTTTGAGTCCATCAGCCTGAACAAACTCAAAACGGGGACACCACATGAATCATGACGATTCAGGATGGGCCTGGACCCATGCATCTTTTCCGAAGCGCTGCTGCCCGGATCGGCCGAGGCACTCGAGCAAACGAATTGTTGTCCATCTTGCCAAGTAAATGCGGAAAACACTGATAGAGGATTACACAGAGGAAACAGGGTGTTTAGACATGTTTAGACTTTCTCCAAAAAGAATAATAACCCTACTTTTATGTTTTTATATTAAATGAGATTATAATAGGGGATGTGTTCTCTAAAACTATCCTTCTTATCTCCCCCTTTTGTCATCTAACTATGCCCCTCATATAGCGACGAAGGGGGCAGTAGTGTTGGACCAGAACAACGACTAGAAGGGAGTGAATAGGAGCACTACTTTTTTCGACCCCAATGGTATTCAACTTCTTCTTCACCTCAGTAGCTATGGAAGTTATGAAGATCAGAAACACAAGTACAACGAAAGTCTTGAGTTGAACCCGATGAAACCCCAAAGAAAAAGACCCTCACCGTAGGTCTGATCGCCTGGCTTGTTCGGCCAGATCGCTGCTTGGTAGGCTTGATCGCTGAAAGGCGGTCGACCTCTGGTGAAGAACAATGACTCATAAGAATCACAAAACGACCTAACTTTCAATCCGGTGATCCAAATCCCTTGAAATTTCAATCTTAGCTCATCAAGAAGGTTATAAATCTATTCCAATTGATAATCGGGGAGATCAATGCCAAGGTTCCACAAATTTTTTGTATGAGATCAAGCAGGCACATGACCCGATGAAATTTAAACTTTGATCCAAAAACTTACTCGTGGGTGGATGATGGTCAAGATGATCGTAGATGGATTCCCACACGTCCTAGCAAGTTAGATCACAACCAACGGCCTAAGAAAACCAAAGGAATACACAAAATCCCAAAAGTCATCAAAGAGATAACAAAAACAAGAGAAAACTTATCTAGGAGGAAATCTTTCTTGAATTGATTCAAGGGATTGCTGGTTTACAGCCACTCCACCAAGGAGGACAAAATCTCTACACTTGAGCACTTGATCAATCAATCTCTCTTGATAGACAAGGTTGCAAATTCTGTACACCTCCCTTTTATAGTGGAGACTAGATTTAGGGAGAAAACCTTATCGGGCACCTATTAAGCTCACACAAACAAGTCTACACTCACATGTGCTTTTCAAAGCGGATGATGAACCAAGTCTCCCAAATCCATCTCTTCATGAACTCCATCCTCACTTGATCTAAACCACCTCTCCTTGCGCTGTAGTTTTTGCAAAGGTCACAAATCCGATATTTTGGTGAAGATACCAAAATACCCCTTCTCGATCCTACTCCGAAGACTGAGTCCAATTGTTGTGAAGCAAGCCCATGCTTTGCCACATGTAGGTTGATGAATGACCCTCTTCATGTTGTCAATTCTCTCCCATCTAGCTCTCATCGGAACTGCTATGGCACTTGTTGGTGATATGCCCTTGAGGCAATCATAGAAATAATTGTATCACGTCTATGTTTCCGAGTTATATAATAAATGTTATTATGTTCCTTGGATGAATTATCATTTATAAAGATTAACAAGTATGTGATTTGTTGGTGAAGCTCTTTAACTTATATGATGTCATTCTAAATGTATTCCTAGTCGTATGTCACTAGTCGAGACACTAGTGGCTTATCGACCATCACATGCATTGATTGATGACCATATTTCACCGATCATGGATATGAGGATATCGAATCGATAATGTCAACACATGTTAAAGAATATAGTATTGGATTGACCCACCTTGAGACACTATTGAGATTGTTATGACTTTATGTGTCATCAGTTGGTCTCAAGCAATGATAATGTATAATCCTTAGACCTGAGATCAGTATAGTTTCCTGCATGTGTAATAGTACACTTAGGGGTTGCCAAACTGTAGGACCGAATAGGCGACTAGAGGGGGGGGGGTGAATAGGAGCACGCTTACTTTTTCACTTTGATCGGATTCAACACCAATATCACTCCATTAGCTATGGAAGCTATGAAGATCAATAAATAAGTACATCAGAAGACTTGTATTGAACCCAAATCAAAACCCCAAGAAAAAGACCAAAACTGGAGCTAAAACCCTCAAAGTCGGTCGACCGGCGTCTATGGCGCGATCGACCGAGTCTTGTCTCGACCGAGCTGACTTAAGTGTGAATCGGCCGGGTCCGGTCGACCGCCTATAGATTGCGATCGATCGGTGCGACGATGAATGTAAGCAGAACTGACCGGCCGAGACTCAAATCGATCTAACTTTTGATCTACACGACCAAACTCCATGAAACTTGAGAGACATCTTCTCTAAGATATTAGGAACCTATTCCAACCAAGGATCGTGAAGATCCATGCCAAAGTTCCTATCTTTTTCAGTTTGAACGAAAAGTGCTTCAAAACCAAGTCAAAATCGAAATATGATCTAACGTCTTGCTCGTGGGTGATTGATGATCAAGATGACCCTAGATGAGTTCTCACATGTCACAACAAGCTAGATCACGGCAAGAAACCAATAAAAAAACTTGAGGATCAAAAAAAGACTCAAAATCTCAAAAGAAAGAGGAAGAACACAAAGAAACTCATCTTTGAGAAATCATGCATGGATTGATTTGAGATTGTAGAGGGTTTACAGCCACTCCATCCAGGAGGACAAGAGCAAGGTAGTTAGGATCACGATCCTACTCTTAGAGTCTTACGGTTCTACGAACCCATGAGAGCCTGTCGATCCAAATTGCACTATCGATCCGATCCTACTCAAGGTAGTTAGGATCGCGATCCTACTCTTAGAGTCTTACGATTCTACGAACCCACAATAGCCTGTTGATCCAAATCACACTTTCGATTCTACTCGTAGAGACTTAGGGCAATTTTTTTTAGAGGTCAGGCTTTGTTGATATCTTTTTTAGAGCAAAATTTGTTGATATTAATTTCAGAGAATGAAACTATAAATAAACAAGGAGCATGCAAAATATTGTATCAGTGTGGTAATACTAGTACAAATATCTATATTATGGCATGAGCAATCTTGAGCTTGATAATGATAAGCTATTTTTATTCCTGGAGTATGTCTAGCTGCTTTTAAGGAACATGCAAGTGGTAAACCATATAAGAATCATACAAACTTATAGTATAGATGTTAAATATGGGTATTTTTACAATTCCATAGAATCACCGATTCTACGATTCGATACTACGATTTCGATCCTACCGAAGACAAATCGATCCAACTTAGGATCTCGACTCTGACTACCTTGGACAAGAGCTCAATCTATAAGCACACAATCAACTCATCTCTCTAGAGCCTTAAGCCTCTCCTTTCCTCTCTTTGTCCATAAAACAAAACTAGAGTTTTCCAAATGAAGTCCTTAAGGGAGTTGGACAGCAGCCACCCCTATTTATAGTAGAGGCCTAGCTTCTAGAAGAGTAAACACTAATGGGCTCCCGTTAAGCCCACACACAAACGGGTCACACACACACGCATTTTAAAGCGCCATCTTCAACTCCTCTTGACCTAAACCACTTCTCTATGCATCGTCTCGCGCCGTGGTTTAGCCAAAAGGTTATCAAGGCGGTATTTGGTGAAATTACCAAAATACCCCTTCTCGATCCTTCTCCGAAGACGTGTCCAATCTTGGTGAAGCAAACACCTGCTTCGCCACGTGTAGGTTGATCAATGGCTCATCATGTCGGCAAGTCTCTCCCGTACGGCTCCCGCCGAAACCACCAAGGCACTTGCACCGATGAAGAATCTAGACCCGCCATCATGTGTTAACGGAGTATTTTAGTGATTAATGACAAATCTATTTATGGGACTAACACTTCTATTGTTATACCTATTGTGTAGTCTTATTTGGATAAAAAGGTGAAAATCATGGAGGTGTGCATTTGACATCATATTCTTATATATTGTTGCATTCCTCGGATCCAAAATATAGGTTGAACTCCAACAAAAGTTTAACTTGAATATGTGCATATGTTTTTATTACACATTTGTGTATGCACACATTTAGGGGGAGTTCACTCTATGTTCTATGGTTTCATTAGTATTGATCCATATTCCTTTATCCACATACATTAAGGATCTTTACTTTGAAACATATCTTCTGAGTGTATAAAACTTGTGTAGTTCATATATACTCATATTAATTTATATTCAATTATTTGCAATTGTGTTGTGGGACTAATGTGTGTGCTAAGATGTGTTCAAGGCTTAGTCGCGGAGTTTGAATGATGGCATGAAAAGGAAATGCAAAGATGATAAAAGATTGACATGACTCAAGACAAAGGAGTCATGCATTACATTTCGAAAAGCTTCTGAAAAAGTTCAGTGGAAATCGGTATGACCGCATTTGGTAAGCGGTACTACCGATGTGCGGTAGTACCGGAGGCTAACTGGCGGTAGTACCGCTTGAAGCGGTATGACCGCGCATTTCTTGGCGGTATTACCGTGGTCTGAACGTCTCAGCCAACTAATCGCTAATGCGGTACGACCAGCTCTTGCAGCGGTACTACCGCATTGTGGTCGTTCCGATTTCTAGTTGGCGGTACAATAAAAACAGTAGAGGTGTATTTTGGTTCGGTGTCTCTCCTTGAAAATCGGTAGTACCGCACATGAGAAATGGTACGACCGGAGAGCGGTATTACCGGATTCTAGTTGGCGGTAGTACCGCACCTTTCTGCAATGACTTGTTTGGAAGCATTTATTGTAGGTATATCTTGGTAATTGATGTTAATCATTAGGGGACTAACATTTTCTATGAGTTGGATGAATATGTTATGTTCTAGGGTAATGGAGACTTCGGATGACATCATGAGTTGATCGTCATCAAGTCAAGGTTCAAAAAGAGGATGCATCATGATGAGGGCATCCCTACGACACCTTCTTCTCCTCCACCTAATGCTCATGATATACGCCTCGAATTGCCGACAGGACCAATAACAAGAGCACGTGTCAAGAAACTACAAACTCAGGTGAACTTGCTCCTTAATGAACATGTCATTGATTTAAATGAGCATTTTATACTACCTAAAAACAGTGTTTTGCTTGTGTTCAGTTTTGAAGATTCAGCGATAGACGGCGATCAAGGATATGCGGTCGTCATCCAAAGAAGGCCATCACATGAGGAGGTCAAGGCGCTGGCCTATGGCCCATTCGACCAAAGAGGAGAGGGCCAATGTCCATAGGGCCAAGCGAGGGATCAAGGCCCAACCAGTCAAGTACAAAGCCCATATGGAGGAACCAAGAAGGAAGCCCAAGTCCATGGCGCGAACGGCAATCGGGCCGTGAACAGCACGTGCTACAGTGTCAGCCATAAACAGTGCCGCGCTACAGTAACAGGCCATGAACAGTGCCGCGCTACAGTAACGGCCCGTGAATAGTGACGTGCTCATGAATAGTACCACATGGAAAATTAGTACCGAATAGTTCTTAGGCCGAGACTATATATTGAGGGGTAGACCCCCATTGTAAAGAAGACCAATTTATGCATAAGAATTGAAACATAGCTATTGCTTGTTCTTTCTAAACCAGAGTTCATGCGAGGACTTTGAGAGAGGACTAGGCGATCCATTGTTCGTTTTGCCAATTAAGGTCAAGTTTGCTTTTTCCGCTGGGAATTGAGGGCTTGGCGATCTCCGCTCCTGGTCTAGCGGCGATCATCCCGGTGCGTGTTGGTGAATATCCATAGAGCTGCAAGTCCGTGCACTGACGCGTGGTGTACAATTGAGTGTTGTTCGTCATCAAGCACTATTTATCCACGGTTCTACTCAAGAAGATCGGGCCACCCCGTATCATCGTGGTATCAAATTCCAAGCCACTCGGTAGAATCTCTCTTTACCCGTATTTTAGTAGATTGTTTTTCTGTCCTATACACCGAAAAAGCCACAAAAAAATATCGTCTTTTGTTGAAGTTTAATTCATTATTTTTAGTGTGTTTTCTTAGGTCTTAATCCACTCGTTCATCGTGTTTAGTTGCTGATCGTATTCCGTTCGCGTCTCTTTTTGTTTTCCCCTTCCACAAATATTTGTGTCCGTACTTGTTTCCTGTTTCTGTGCAACTAAACATCGCTTATATCAGTAGATTGCATGTTCTTTTCTTCTTGAACCCATCGGTCCATTCGCGAACCTTTCATACCTATTGAGACTAGCTTGTTGTTATGCTCGAGGGACTGCTCATAGGATTTTTGGGACGCCAAGTTTTCGCGCGCGCACTGTTCACGTTATAGTGCACTGTTCATACCCGAACACTGTTCACGTCGGGGCACTGTTTATTTTTGGGTACTGTTCACGGGCTGCGTGAGTTCAACCAGAATGCTCGGCCGTGAGTTCCAAAACACATAAGCTTGGCTGTTTAGTTGTGCTGGCCGTGAGTATTAGTGGTTGGCTGTGAGTTCAAACAAGAAAAAACAAATCAGCAAGTGCTTGCCCATGAGTGCTAGAGCTTGGCCGTGCATTGACCAAGCTTGACCGTGACAGGAAAAAAAAGAAAAAAAACGGAGAGCAAAAAAAAAACACGGCACAGGTTTCGGCCATAGTGTTAAATTCTCTTATTAGAGTTTTGAGCAATCTTGTGCCCTCATATACAACTTTGAGCACTAGCTAGCGTCTCTCCTTGAACTGTTGCAATACGAGCGTTCGCCTCTATACAAAATTGTTCATTTTATCGCTCGTTCCTTTGATTGCAATAGTCCCATTATCATTGTGCGTGTGTTGCTGTCTACTCCTCACTTATATTTATCGATCAGCAATTAGGCATTGTGAGTCTCGTTTGGATTGCTACCTAGCTAGACAATCTTTAAATTCTGAATTGGTAGGATTCCTCACCTAGTTCCACCTAAAACATCCGTGTCAAGTATTGGCTGTCGTTCTTGGTATTCGCTCGCACAATCTGGGTTGGTCGTTCATTGCAACGAGCGTAAGTTTTTGCTACTCTTAATTTACTTCGGAACGATGCAACTTGCTTTGTTTCAGAAGAGTAGCTGAGAGATTTTCACTTATTTTTCACATATATTGTCACTTGGTATTTTTGCTATTGTAACCATGTCAGGAAGTGAGCAGGACAAGGATCTGGACGGTAACCTTACTGATCCGATCACAAAGATGCACTACCATACACTTCGTGCCACGCTCCGAGAAGAGTTCCGGGCTGAGGTCGACCAGGTGCGCAGCGACCTTGGGCGTGTCCAAAACAACTTGGACGGTCTGGGGTCAGATTTCCAAAAGCTGTCTGTGACCGTTGACGACAACCACAAGGTACTGCTCGATGCTATTGCCAATCTCACCACTTCGATGCAGCTGGGTACACGTGGCGATGCGGGGAGTGTTCACCTCCCGTACGAGCCACGCGACGAGACGGATGTGGAAGCTGCCGCTAGTCGACAGCGCGAGAATGAACCACGCCAATGACAATTTAACGAACAGGCGCGTGTACGCGAGACGGCGCAACAGCGCCGTGTTGTTGCTGAGGTTGCGGCGCGTCCCCCTGCACAAGGGCGCGGTCGTGGCATGGGCGCATGAAGAGGCGGTGCACACCTGGACGCCAACGTTGGCATCCACGATGGTGCCTATGGAGGCGCGCATGACGGCGCCTTTGAGGGTGCCTACTATGGTGCCCATGGAGGAGGCTGTGGCAACCGCCACAATGTTGATGACGGCGATGAGTCCGTGTTCGATGACTATTTGCCGCACTGTCAACATAATCAGTATGCTCGCAATCGTCGGCGCGATGAGAACGCCGATGATCTGGTTGCAAAGCCCAAGTTTACGATGCGTCCTTTGAGGGTACTACAGAGGTAGAGGTTTATCTTGTATGGGAGCTGAAAATTGACAAGCTATTCCGCATGAACCGATATTCTGATCAACGCAAGTTAGATCTTATCGTTGCTGCTTTGGACGGATATGCTGCTACATGGTGGGAGCGTTGTGTGCAACAACGTATGAAACAACACGAGCCACGTGTTGTTATATGGGACAGTGAAGAGCAGATCGTCGGCGCTTTGTACCTACACATTACAAGCGCCACTTTGCATGAGAAGTTGATTGGGTTGCGACAGGGGTTGAAATCAGTTGATGAGTATTATAAAGAGATAGAGCAGATTATCATACATGCTGATGTGCGTGAGAATGAGGAACAAGCGATGGCTCGTTTTCTTGCTGGGATGAATTATGCTATTCGGCGGATTGTTAATCA
This sequence comes from Phyllostachys edulis, assembly GCA_036346405.1. Classification (NCBI taxonomy): domain Eukaryota; kingdom Viridiplantae; phylum Streptophyta; class Magnoliopsida; order Poales; family Poaceae; genus Phyllostachys; species Phyllostachys edulis. Next base: position 12,941,979 of record CM070546.1, on the reverse strand, counting down.
TCATCAATATAACAACATGGTTGAGTTGATGCATCAGGCACGCGAGGCTGAGAAGCAGGTAATTGAAGATGCTAAGTATGTTGCACGACAACATTATTTAGCAAGCACGACACCTCCGGACAGCACGGGACAGCCAGTCATGCCCACTCCATCCGGGGGCAATTCAACGACATGCAGTTCAGCACAGAGGAAGACAGATAGTACGCCGCCACCGGTGCCCGCTACTAGCATGGCATCTTCGATGGGTTCTACATGCCGTTCATGTGATGTGACATGCTACAAGTGCAAGGGAGTTGGTCATTTTCAGAAAGATTGCCCGAATAATAAAGTTATGATACTTACTGATGATAGGTATATTTCAGCTAGTGATGAGGACGATACTACTCCATTTGCTAATTTTGCAGAGGATCCCACAGAGGATGAGAGATTGGAATGTAGGCCAGGGTCGCCAGATGGAGAGCATATGCTAGTGTGCACACCTCATGTACTTAGCGTGTCACAGAGTCAGTCTACCGCACAACGATGCAATTTGTTTCAGTCGTGGGTGACAGTTGGTGGTAAAGTGTGCAAAGTCATAATTGATGGAGGAAGTTGTCATAATCTGGCCAGCAAGGAGATGTGCACAAAATTGGGCTTAAAATACTTACCGCATACTCATCCTTATCATGTGCAGTGGTTGAGCAATGTGGGCGAGGTGAAAGTCAGTCATATGGTGAAGGTGCACTTTAAGATTGGCAAGTATGAGGATACCATTGTTTGTGATGTGGTGCCCATGTTAGTTTGTCACTTGCTATTGGGGCGCCCATGGCAATTTGATCGTCATGTTTATCATGATGGGCATATAAATTGCCACAAGTTTAAGTGGAGCGGCACAGATATGATTTTGTATCCGCTTACACCGACAGAGATAGTTAATGCTGATAAGAAGAAAGTTTAGAGTACACCAAACAGAGTGATTCCACCTTCGGTGAGTGAGAGCCACAAACCAAAATTGAGCGGTAAAAAGAAAAGTAAGGGAGAGAAAAGTTTACTAATGTTAGCCACCAAATCAGAGAAGAGAGCTTTTTGTGAGAATCCCAGTTTGGTGCACTTTGTACTTTTGTACAAAGATGCATTGCTTTCGATTGATAACTTAACGTCTCTTCCTAGTTGTGTCTCTCATGTTTTGCAGAAAATTAGCAACATCTTTCCGGAGGAAGTGGTCACTGGTTTGCCACCAATCCGCGGGATCAAGCATCACATTGATTTTATTCTGGGAGCGATGCTGCCAACCCGACCACACTTTCCGGATCGAGGCAAATTGAAATTGCTGCCACAAGGAGATGGACCTTTCAAAGTGCTTGAGCGGATTCACGATAATGCATACAAAATCGAGCTTCCAAGCGATGACTATGGCGTGAGCTCGACACTCAACGTTGCTGATTTATCGCCGTTCTTCAGTGTTGTTAATCTAGCGTCGAGGACGATGCCTTTTCAAGAGGGGGAGGATGATGAGGGCATCCCTACAACACCTTCTTCTCCTCCACCTAATGCTCATGATATACGCCTCGAGTTGCCGACAGGACCAATAACAAGAGCACGTACCAAGAAACTACAAACTCAGGTGAACTTGTTCCTTAATGAACATGTCGTTGATTTAAATGAGCATTTTATACTACCTAAAAACAGTGTTTTGCTTGTGTTCAGTTTTGAAGATTCAGCGATAGACGGCGATCAAGGATATGCGGTCGTCATCCAAAGAAGGCCATCACATGAGGAGCTCAAGGCGCTAGCCTATGGCCCATTCGACCAAAGAGGAGAGGGCCAATGTCCATAGGGCCAAGCGAGAGATCAATGCCCAAGCAGTCAAGTACAAAGCCCATATGGATGAACCAGGAAGGAAGCCCAAGTCCGTGGCGCGAACGGCAATCGGGCCATGAACAGCACGTGATACAGTGCCGGCCATGAACAGTGCCACGCTACAGTAATGGGCCATGAACATTGCCGTGCTACAGTAACTGATCCATGAACAGTAGCGTGCGCATGAATAGTGCCACATGGAAAATTAGTACCGAATAGTCTTAGGCCGAGACTATATATTGAGGGGTAGAGCCCCATTGTAAAGAAGACCAGTTTATGCATAAGAATTGAAACATAGCTATTGCTTGTTCTTTCTAAACCAGAGTTCATGCGAGGACTTTGAGAGAGGACTAGGCGATCCATTGTTCGTTTTGCCAATTAAGGTCAAGTTTGCTTTTTCCGCTGGGAATTGAGGGCTTGGCGATCTCCGCTCCTGGTCTAGCGGCGATCATCCTGGTGCGTGTTGGCGAATATCCATAGAGCTGCAAGTCCGTGCACTGGCGTGTGGTGTACAGCTGAGTGTTGTTCATCATCAAGCACTATTTATCCACGGTTCTACTCGAGATGATCGGGCCACCCCGTATCACATCATGAGTTGATGTATATCAAGATCTCGAAGAGGAGATGATCATGAGTTGATCATCAAGTCAAGAGAAGACTCATCATATGTTGATGGAGGTCAAGTAAAGGATGCATCATGGGTTGATGCATGTCAAGACGATGACCCGGACTTGAAGTGAAGATGTGCGTCATCAACCTTCAAGAAGATGCTCAAGGCAAAGGTATGACTAGCTAGGGTTAAGGATGTGTTCCTAGTCTTTTACCGATCTTGGTGTTTGGTTGGAAGACCGGATTGTTAGTATAGGTTGCCGTACTATCAAGAGGGGTCTTGTCTAGTAGTTTGAGTCTCATCATGTGTTTATTGCTCAATCTAGCTTGCTATAGCTCACCTTGGCATGATGCTATTATTTGCAAATGTGTTTTGCAAATAGTCGGGCTCATGCATTTAATCCTTGTAGCATGTGACTATACTTCGCAAATGGTTGAAGTCCATATACCTACTCCTTGTGGTATAATCTAAGTTTGTAAATGTGTTTTGCAAATTATTGGGATTCATGTATTTTCTCTTGGCATGGTCTAAGATTGCTCGTTGCTAATACTTTGGACTTAGACCATGGTAGTGGCTCTTTGGAGTTGTGCTTTTTGATTTGATAAAATGTGGTTGAGATCAAATCAAATAGGTGGGTTGTGTAGCCCTCTGAATAAGCTTTTCATAGAGTCCAAGATCACTCAATTCCGACATCGGAGTCAAAAGTTATAACCTTTTTACCGAGTGTCGTCTGTGCTGATTTTGGGTTGCGGTACGACTGCCATGAAAAGAGATGTACGACCGCCCAGAACGGTTGTACCGGCCCTTGTGAGTGCGGTACGACCGCACCAAAGTTTTAACGGCTAGTTTTTGAGCCTTTAATGCACCCTTTCCGACCGTTGAGTCAAAAGCACGATCGCCATTTATCTTTTGATGCGACCGCATTTTATTTGAGTTTGCTGATTTCAGCTCCCAACGGCTAGTTTTTGTGTGTGGGCTATAAATACCCACCTTGGCCAGTTGAGAGACAACCTTTGGCATCCCATTTCACTCTCTTGAGCTAGTGTGAGGTTCTCCTCTCAATTGTGCATGTGTTGCACCTTGTGAGCAAGGAGAGAGGTCTCTAGTTGCATGTGTTGCATCTAGAGGTGGATTTCGTATCCACTTGAGCTTGTGCATTCGTTGCATGTGGTGAGAGTCAAGCAAGGGGCTTGACTTGTTACTCTTGGTGTTTGCCGACACCTAGACGGCGTGGAGGCGTCGTGGTTCGGTGATCTTCTCAAAAAAGGTTGTGAGAAGACCCAGGCGTTTGTGAGTGGCTTGGTGCTCGACATCTCCGGAGCGGAGGAAGAGCAACCTTAGTGGATCGAGGTGTTGGTTCGGTTTGGAACCGGTTCAAGTGGTTGTACTTACCTCGGAGGGTTTGGCTTAATTCGTGGAGCCAGCCCAATTGATTTTGGGCTTACCTCAACGTGGATTATGGGGGACCGGCAAGTCTCCGATCACCACAGTAAAACATCATTGTGTCATTGTGGTTTGAATTCTTGTGCTTTACATTGTGCAATTTACATTCCTTATATTTAAATTGCTTACTTGTGTGTGTATCATTGCTATCATTTATATAGTCTCATATTATTGGTGCACTTAGTAAAGACTAGTTGATTGAGGCTTTAATTGTGTAAAACCGAATTGATTTACAATTCCGCTTAAAACTCGGTTTTAGCCAAAGAAGTTTTTAAAATCGCCTATTCACCCCCCCTCTAGTCGGCCTCCTCGATCTTACAAAGTGGTATCAGAGCTTGGTCTCTCATTTTATTAGACTTAACCGTCTAAAGAGTAAAGGATAGCGACTAGTGACTTAGTGCACATTGGTGAGACACCTCTATTTGATAGCACAAATTATGCTCATTGGAAAATCTGCATGTCATGTTATTTTAAGGCCATGAGCCCAAAAATATGGCGGATTGTAGATGTGGGTTTTTCTCCTCCAAAGGATCCTTTTGCTCAAACTATTGAGGAAGAGAAATGCTCGTATCTCGACGCTCAAGCAACTAACGCTTTATTTAGTGCTTTGAGTATAGAGATATTTGATGCCATATGTGATCACAAGAATGCTCATGAGATGTGGATCCATCTTCAAGATCATTATGAAAGGTCCATCTCAACTAGTGATAATTGCATACAAGAATGGAAGTCGGGAGAAGAATGCTCAACTTCTAGCTCCGACAATGAGGATTCCTCAACTTCGTCCACATCACCTCATTGCTTCATGGCAAAAGGTAATAAGAAGGTAAATAATGATGATGAGCCCTCATATGATGAGTTGATGAATTATGATGTTTTAAAAAATGAACATGAAACTCTTCTCCTAAATGAGCTCAATAAGCCAAAAGTGGATATAGGCATTGCATATAATTTACTAGATGATATGCCATGTATAGCTCCTATCTCTTGCATTTCATCTAAGGTTAGCATATCCACTTCTTGTGATGACTTGCTAGATATGCCTTGTAGCTCTAATGAAAATGCTTCTATTTCCTCTATGTCTTGCGAGACTAACATTGTAGAGGAAAATAATGAGCTCAAGGCCCAAGTAACAAAATTGAAGATTGACTTGGAAAGAAGCTTCAAAGGGAATGCCACTCTTGATGAGATATTGAGCAAGCAAAGATGATTGCAAGATAAGAGTGGGATTGGCTTCACTCCAAAGAAGAAGGAGAATAGCAAGATAAGGCACAATGCAAGACACACGAAGAAATACATGAAGTGTCTTGGATGCAATGAGAAGGGCTACAAAGCCTCGGTGTGCCCAAATCAAATAGATGTCAAGTCAAGACATTCAAAGAAGAGGCAAACCGGCAAGGAGCAAGAAAAGAAGACAATTAAGGGAAACGAAAGCCCAACTTGCTACAATTGCCGGGAAAAGGGACACATTGGTAAACAATGTCCCAAAGGTATCACTCTTAAGCCAATTATTTATAATGATCATTATTTGCTTAGAAAGGATAAATATGGCAATGTGTTTGCTAGAATTATTAGCTCACCTAAGATTATTGTTAAGGCCATTTGGGTGCCCAAATCTATTGTGGCTAACATTCAAGGACCCAACCGAGTTTGGGTACCAAAAGGTGCTTAAATAATAAATAGGTACTTGGAGAAGCATTGGACGTTTGGCTCACTCATAAAGAGGTGGATTCCATCATATGCAAAATATAGAGCCAAGCTTGAGGAATATCAATTCATATCATAAACCAATGCTATCTCGGTAACAAGTATTTATATTGAAGTATCTAGCCCTTATACCTTGTGTAGGTTCCATTCATGAAAATCTTAAAAAAGGTGTTCTTGCTCTTGTGCTAAATCTTGTTTATTAAAATCTTGAGCAAGATAGTAAGTGGCACATTAAGGAGGAGTGCTAAATCATAACCATGTATAAGTAAGTGGCACATTAAGGAGGAGTGCTAAATCATAACCATGTATATCACATCCCTAAGTGTGCCCAAAGAAATTAAGTGCTAATAATGTTTTTAAAAAATAAGCCTTTTAGCCAAAAGTCAAAAATTTCATAACTATTAGTAATCCTTTGAAAAATCAGTTGCAAAATGTATACAAATGCTTTTCAAAGGTTTCCCAAAGGTTTTGGCTCAAGAAAAACTTATTTTAAGTGAAAATGAGTTTCTAGCCAAAATTCTAGATCATAGTATCTTGTATTTGACCTAAACTAGATTTTTATGTAAAATATATTCTAAAAGGAATTTGAAAATGATTCCAAAAGTAAAAACCTAGAGTTGGCCATTCTAAACATTTTTGGTATTCACAAGATTTCCAAAAGGTCAACCTAGGAAATGTTATTTGATTTTGAAACTCGTCCAAAATCCAAATTTGACATAAATGGTCACTTTCTAGCACTTAAGTGAGTTTTGCTATTTGAGCCAAGATTATTCACATGAATAGGTCCATAATGGTATTAATGACTCATACATGAAAGTAGATGTCTTAAATTCAATCATGTGCTCTTTTGGTTCTTTTGGAGAAGTTTTATCAAAATAAGTTTCATTTGTAAAAACAAAAGACTAATTCATAAAAACTATATTCATTGAAGTTTCTATCTTCTATCTCATGCGTAATGATCCTAAATGTCATTTATTTAAGTGTAAAACTAGGGATCATTTGCATATTTATCCATTCCAGGATCTATTCTTGAAGCTCCAGGAAAATCGGAACTACCGGCGTTATTCCAGCGGTACTACCATCCTCCGGTACTACCGGCCTTTGCATCGCGGTACTACCGATTTTTCTGCCAAGTCAGCCAATTCAATTCCATTCAATTCTAAACCTTTTCGGACTACTTCATTTGGTCAAATTGATCCTTGTTATATTCACTAGCTACCCTTAAGTGCCTAATTGACTCCATATGCCATTTTGTTTGCATTATGATATTTTTATCATAAAAATGGTATTCTTTCTAAGTGGTAGCTTCTCTTGATCATCCTTGACCTCGGCATGAGATTCACCCTTGTCTTTACAAGTGGAATTCTTTCAAGCGATATCACATTTTCCTTTTAAGTGGTATCTAATTTCATTCCTTGCCGATCTTACCTCTCTTGACCAAGCTCATGTACTCTTCATGTACGAGCGGATTCTCTCATTCCCTCTTGTCTTTGGATGCTTTCTTTGAGGATCTTTGCAAGAGAAGTTCAAGCACTTTGCAATTTCAAGTCTTGTCAACATGTGGTTTCTACAAGTGATGGTCAACGACTATCTTACAAGTGTGATCCACATGTAGAAATTTTTGATGCTTAATGTCAAAGAGGGAGAATTTGGTTGCAAATAATGGTCAAAGGAAAGAGGATGAAGTCATCATAAGTTTTGAATGGATATATCTCAAAGAGATGACAAAGAAGAATGTGACAAGATGGAAGAGAATTCTTTGTGTGTCAAAGGAGAAGAATTTTTTTTAAGAGAAACCTTTGTGTAAGGGGTAGTTAGTTCTTTGTGAAAAACTTATTAAATATTTTAGGCTTACTTAAAAAAAAAGGGGGTAAAGTATTAATATTGGAAAAACTATTTTACCTATTTGCCAAAAATGATTTATAGATATTGTGAATTCATGATTTCATTCTCATTTGCTTCATTTGATATTTTTGTAGTGAAATTGTCAATGATATGCAAGTTTAGCCTTTTAAAGAGCCTCTTTAGTCAAAAATAAAAAATCTTGCTTAAAAGGATCAAATTTATGAAAAACTAGATAAAAGTACTTAAATATATATTTTAAATGTTTTCAAATGCTTTTGAAGTAAAAAATTCCTATTTTGGAAACAAAATATCAAATTTGGCCTCGAAATGATCTTGTATGATCTTGTTTTTGATTTAAATGACATATTTCCATAAATCAAAATTTATTGAGTTTTTGAAAGAGTTTTCAATACCAAACTCGAAGGGTTGGTCATTTCAAACATTTCTCAAGTTCAAAGTTTTTACAAAAGATCAACCGTTGAAAAGTTATATCCATTTGAAGTTCACTGAAAAACAAGCTTTTACCCAAAATAACATATTCTTGCATAAAGTGAGTTTCGCTATTTGAGCCGGATTTCCTTATGTATCTTGGCTTGAAATAGTATTTCTAACTCATACAAAGCCAAGAAAGTTAAAAACTCCATGAAATTCAAATTAGTTTGCATTTTGAACGCTTAATGCAAAATCATTCTCTCTATGTGCCTACAAAGCGCATTTTGCCTTATCTTTTGAAAGAAAATTCCTTTTACAAAACATATTTTTGGAAAATATTTTAAACATTCCAAAGTTAAATTCTAGAAATTTTCAAAGTATTTGGACTTCATTTGAAAAGGTTTTGCCTTTTTCTTCTCTTTAAGCAAAAATGTGGCAAAGAAAGCGCATTTTGGCATATCTTTTGAATGGAGACTCCTTTTTCGAAAATTCTTCTTGGAAAAGTTTCTTAGGATTCCAAAGTTTATTTCTGAAAGATTTGAAAGTATTTTGACTTGATCTGAAATTTTTTTGACTTTTTCTCTCTTTGATCAACATGCTGAAAAATTCAGACTTTTGTATGTTTGAGCTGAATTGTGATTTTTATATCTCCAAATTGGTTCATAATTTGAGGAAGATATAATGATGACTTTTTATCCTCTATAGTTGATCTTCTATGCCAAAATGTTTCAGATTTATTGGATCTATTTTAACCAGTTTTTCAGCTTTGTTTCGAAGCTCAAATGAAATGTCAAAATATGAAAATCTGAAATTTTCAGTTTTCTGAAACTTTGTGATTTTCATATCTTCAAAATGGTTAATATTTGGTTGATCCTCCCAAAATTAAAAGTGTGTGTATTTACAGAGACTAGCTCCATGATTTATTTCAGATTTTTTGAAGCTTGGTTGCATACCTTTTTCAAATGTTCTAAGAAAGTTGTAAGCTCGACATGATTTCAATTTGTGAAAATGAGCATGGTATCTTCATGAAAAATATTTATTAGGGATATTTCAATGATGAGTTTATTTGAATGTGTTCCAAATATCATCTCTTTTAGTTAAACTCCAATATGGTCTTATTTCGAGTTGTTTTGCTCTTTTCGGCCATAAAAGAGGAGTTTGTAACTTGTTTTGGTTTAAGAGAGAGAATGATATATGATCAATAGGTTTGTGACCTATTTTAGTTTTTCTCAAATATCTTAAAAATACAACCTTACTTCAAAAGAGGAAAAATATTTCAATGATCAAAATAAAATGAATTCAATTGCCAAGCTCATTGTTTTACAAAAACTCTTTTTGGCTTAGTTTTTGGTGCTTAATGCCAAAAGGGGGAGAATGTTTATATGATCAATATATTTTCATTTGGATTCTCTCCTGTGATTTCACCTTATTTCATGCATATCTTGAGGAGGAGCATCTCATTCATACATATAGCCTCCTGTATGCATCATGTGCATAAGCTTGCCATTCTCATATGCATAATGCTTGAAGCTTTAAATTGCTTAGTGACATGCATTATTATAGTTCGATAGCTTAAATTCTTATCTTATGATGATTCATATCCAAATGTTATTATTGATAAAGGATTTGCCATCAATCACCAAAAAGGGGGAGATTGAAGAATCTAGACCCGCCATTATGTGTTAATGGAGTATTTTGGTGATTAATGACAAATCTATTTGTGAGACTAACACTTCTATTGTTATACCGATTGTGTAGTCTTATTTGGATAAAAAGGTGAAAATCATGGAGGTATGTATTCGACATCATATTCTTATATATTGTTTTATTCCTCGGATCCAAAATATAGGTTGAACTCCACCAAAAGTTTAACTTGAATATGTGCATATGTTTTTATTACACATTTGTGTATGCACATATTTAGGGGGAGTTAACTCTATGTTCTGTGGTTTCATTAGTATTGATCCATATTCCTTTATCCACATACATTAAGGATCTTTACTTTGAAACATATCTTTTGAGTGTATAAAACTTGTGTAGTTCATATATACTTATATTACTTTATATTCAATTATTTGCAATTGTGTTGTGGGACTAATGTGTGTGCTAAGATGTGTTCAAGGCTTAGTCCCGGAGTTTGAATAATGACATGAAAACGAAATGCAAAGATGATAAAAGATTGACATGGCTCAAGACAAAGGAGTCATGCATTACATTTTGAAAAGCTTCTGAAAAAGTTCAGTGGAAATTGGTATGACCGCATTTGGTAAGCGGTACTACCGATGTGAGGTAGTACCGGAGGCTAACTGGCGGCAGTACCGCTTGAAGCGGTATGACCGCGCATTCCTTGGTGGTATTACCGTGGTCTGAACGTCTCAGCCAACTAATCGCTAATGCGGTACGACCGGCTCTTGCAGCGGTACTACCGTATTGCGGTCGTTCTAATTTCTAGTTGGTGGTACGATAAAAACAGTAGAGGTGTATTTTGGTTCGGTGCCTCTCCTTGAAAATCGGTAGTACCGCACATGAGAAACGGTGCGACCAGAGAGCGGTATTACCAGATTCTAGTTGGCGGTAGTACCGCACCTTTCTGCAATGACTTGTTTAGAAGCATTTATTGCAGGTATATCTTGGTAATTAATGTTAATCATTATGGGACTAACATTTTCCATGAGTTGGATGAATAGGTTATGTTCCAGGGTAATGGAGACTTCGGATGGCGTCATGAGTTGATCGTCATCAAGTCAAGGTTCAAAAAGAGGATGCATCATGAGTTGATGTATATCAAGATCTCGAAGAGGATATGATCCTGAGTTGATCATCAAGTCAAGAGAAGACCTATCATATGTTGATGGAGGTCAAGTAAAGGATGCATCATGGGTTGATGCATGTCAAGACGATGACCTGGACTTGAAGTGAAGATGTGCGTCATCAACTTTCAAGAAGATGCTCAAGGCAAAGGTATGACTAGCTAGGGTTAAGGATGTGTTCCTAGTCTTTTAACGGTCTTGGTGTTTGGTTGGAAGACCGGATTGCTAGTATAGGTCGCCGTACTATCAAGAGGGGTCTTGTCTAGTAGCTTGAGTCTCATCATGTGTTGATTGCTCAATCTCGCTTGCTCTAGCTCACCTTGGCATGATACTATTATTTGCAAATGTGTTTTGCAAATAGTCGGGCTCATGCATTTAATCCTTCTAGCATGTGACTATACTTTGCAAATGGTTGAAGTCCATGTACCTACTCCATGTGGCATGATCTAAGTTTGTAAGTGTGTTTTGCAAATTATTGGGATTCATGTATTTTCCCTTGGCATGGTCTAAGATTGCTTGTTGCTAATACTTTGGACTTAGACCATGGTAGTGGCTCTTTGGAGTTGTGCTTTTTGATTTGATAAAATATGGTTGAGATCAAATTAAATAGGTGGGTTGTGTAGCCCTCTGAATAAGCTTTCCATAGAGTCCAAGATCACTCAATTCCGACATCGGAGTCAAAAGTTATGACCTTTTTACCGAGTGTCGTCTGTGCTGATTTTGGGTTGCAGTACGACCGCCATGAAAAGAGAGGTACGACCGCCCAGAACGGTTGTACCGGCCCTTGTGAGTGCGGTACGACCACACCAAAGTTTTAACGGCTAGTTTTTGAGCCGTTAATGCACCCTTTCCGACCGTTGAATCAAAAACGGTACGACAGCCCATTGTACTGCGGTACGACCGCATTTCGGCTGAGTTTGCTGATCTCAGCTCCCAACGGCTAGTTTTTGTGTGTGGGCTATAAATACCCACCTTGACCGGTTGAGAGACAACCTTTGGTATCCCATTTCACTCTCTTGAGCTAGTGTGAGGTTCTCCTCTCAATTGTGCATGTGCTGCACCTTGTGAGCAAGGAGAGAGGTCTCTAGTTGCATGTGTTGCATCTAGAGGTAGATTTTGTATCCACTTGAGCTTGTGCATTCGTTGCACGTGGTGAGAGTTAAGCAAGGGGCTTGGCTTGTTACACTTGGTGTTTGCTGACACCTAGACGGCGTGGAGGCGTCGTGGTTTGGTGATCTTCTCAAAGAAGTTTGTGAGAAGACCTGGGCATTTGTGAGTGGCTTGGTGCTCGCCATCTCCAGAGCGGAGGAAGAGCAACCTTAGTGGATCGAGGTGTTGGTTCGGTTTGGAACCGGTTCAAGTGGTTGGACTTACCTCGGAGGGTTTGGCTTAATTCGTGGAGCCAGCCCAATTGATTTTGGGCTTACCTCAACGTGGATTAGGGGGGACCGGCAAGTCTCCGATCACCACAGTAAAACATCATTGTGTCATTGTGGTTTGAATTCTTGTGCTTTACATTGTGCAATTTACATTCCTTATATTTAAATTGCTTACTTGTATGTGTATAATTGCTTTCATTTATATAGTCTTATATTGTTGGTGCACTTAGTAAAGACTAGTTGATTTAAACTTTAATTGTGCAAAACCGAATTGATTTACAATTCCACTTAAAACTCAATTTTAGCCAAAGAAGTTTATAAAACCGTCTATTCACCCCCCCTCTAGTCGACCTCCTCGATCTTACAACGGACCCCCACGCCGCTTGATCCAACCCGTCGCACCGAACTGCCCGTTCGGTCACCTTTGTCCAATTTGCACCATGCTTGAATCCATTGACCTCACCCGGCATCCTTGATCGTTCTGAACCTCAGCTCTCCAAGTTTAGGCCTGATCATCCTCACCGTTGACCGTCATTGACCTCCAAGCGTCCTGCACAACAATAGATAAAGAAATCGATTCTGGGAACAAGTTCTTCACAACTTGACACATGTTAGCGAAAACATGCATTATGCAACAAATATGCACTGAAGCCCATGAACTTGATCTATCCCAAAAATCATCGCCCAATTGGCCGATGAACAGCACAAAACCGGTCAGATCGCCATTCATTGGCCGGTCAAACCGCACCGAGTCGGTCGATCGCTCTCAAAGACGCCGATCTCGACCGCGACTGCTCGACAAAGACACTTTTAACCGTAAAAACGCACAATTCGACAAACCTTAAATGGCATTGCCAATTGTAACATCATCCTAAGATCATGAGCATATCCCCATGATATCCACACAAACGCTACTCCGTAACTAGATAGTTATAAAGGTTGCTTTCAGGTATGCTATAAAACATGCGGAGGGATATGACTGGTCGGATATATGATTTGCCCCTCCTAATATAACATGAGAGATATCTATGGGCCCCTTGATGTGGTCGGATAAAGAAAGTGCATGACCGTGCCACTAGTAGTCGAAAAGTCGACCATATGAAGTTATCTATCACTTGATCAAGAAAGCGTTGAACAAGTCCATGGATGACAAAATATCTCACCTGGAGTTCAACCAGATATCGTGAGGCAAAAATAGAATATGTAAGCAGGTCGTTCAGTCTGACCAGATACGAACTGGTCGTATGGAGATACGAACTGGTTGTAAACTGGTCGGACATGATCACTAACTGGTCGTAAGGAATTACGAACTAGTCGCAATTAAATATGAGTTAGTCGTATGAAGATACGAGCTAGTCGTAAGTGATAAGGACCTGGCCGAAGATCATATTGCATAAGGTTCGTCTAATATAATATTTATGTGTATTCAGGAATCGTTATGTGAAGCGTTAACAACTCGTGATCGGAAAGGAGTTCCGATTCACAACCGATTACGCATGAACCTACAGGGTCGCACACTTAACGGGTTGGAACAAACGAGTTCAGATAGGATCCGTTATGGGCTCTTTATAAGTGGATGCATGGGGCTATTGGAACGTACGTAAGTTGCTCCACCGAAACCCTAGATGTCATCTTCTCGAAGGACCTACCGTGCGCGTTGGTACTAGCACACCAGCGTACGACGTTCCACCCCTGGATGTATGGATACTGTAGAGGCACTGCTGCAGTTGCTGCTGCGCTAATCGAGAACGATCCACGACCTACGCAAGGAGCATCATAGGTTGCTAGAGGAGACGATCGGTGCCGAGGACGTTGGGCGATCGACTACGACCACTTCATCGACGTGCTCGATGTTAGATCAGGCTACTCCAACTCTTCTTCCGCTGCATTGTGCGTCTAGTGGCAACAATATATGTTCTCTTGCTTGCATTGCTTCCTAGTTTACGTGGTAGAATTTTTGAATTGCTAGCTAGTGTAGCCTACCTGCACCCCTTCAGCACTTACACCAACCCTCGCTCCACTTGATGCAACATGTTGCACCGAACCTCCCGTTAGGTCATCCTTGCCCATCTTGTGTCGTGCTTGAGTCCAATAACTTCACCCAGTATTTTTGATCGTTCTGGATCTCAACTCTCCTAGCCTAGTCCCAATCATCCTCGCCGTTGACCGTCGTTGACTCCAAGCCACCTACACAACAATAGACCAATAAATTGATTCTAGGCACAAGTTATTCACAATTTGACCTATGTTAGCCAAAGCATATATTATGCAACACGTATGCACTAAAACCCATTACTTTGGCCTTACACACAAAGTTCACCGCCTTCCCGACGCTTGAACGGTGGCCGGTCGGTCGCGCCCCATGAACAGTCGATCACGCTCGCCGTTCAAGCGGCCATTGGTCTTCTGCTAAGCGGTGGTGGTCGGACCGCCCATGACTCAGCCAAATTTTCACCCCTAAAAATCTGCACCCTTTGTAGAATTTTCAAACTCTATCTAGTTTCGGCTTAAAACTCCAATTGCAACAAGACCAAGTGCAAACGCATACTCTCACCTACTGCCATACGTGATTTTTGGTCGATTTCTAAAATTCACATTTTGGACTTTTGGCGGGTCAGACCACCGATATGGCCGGTCTGACCTCCTAAGGCCTGACAACAGTCTGAATTTTCCCAAAAACGAGAATTAGGAGTATATCCCCATGATATCCCCATGTAGTTTCTGCCTGTGGAGAGACGCCTTGTTAGTTCCTTGATCTCCCACGTGGGCAGTGGTCGTGGTTAGTGAATCTCTTTCTACCGACGATAGTCGAGCAGTTATTGTCAGAGACAGGAGGCGAAATCGTGCGGTTGTATCAAAGAGACAAGTGCACACGTTTCCTTTTAATGGTCTATAACGGTGGACATGTTATCTAGGTAGATAGTTGAACCTATATGTCTGATGATGTTACTTGACTGACTAGAGAGATGATCAATGCTTGAGTTGACTTAAGCGTGTTCTCCCCCGACATACGGAGAGACAATTGACTGAGTCGTTCCAACTACGTAATCCTCGTGAAGGTCAGCCTGGACCAGATAGGGCTGGTTGGGTCGAGACAAAACTGCTCCGGGCCCTCCTTGCCTGCCTGCCTGACCCAACACTGGTCCTGATCAAAATCGCGTCACGGGCCGGCCCCGACCCAACAGAACCCAATCCGGCGACCTCTACTGTTGCCTATTGAAACCCATGTCTTCTCTTACTGGCTTTCGGCTGGTCCTGCATTCATGCATGGGCCTGCCTCTACCGTACACAGCTCTTATTAACTGCAGCCCGGTGGGCCCAGGATTTCTTCATTACCACTACTGTTTTTTCTTTCTTTCAAGCAAATCACTACTAGGTTCAGTACTCGAATAGTGCTAGTAATTTGATGACCCCTAGTGCTGAAACGTAGAGGATGCAAATTCATTGCACGGGGCCAGCCAAATGCCAGGAAGAGAAGACATGGTTTTCAATAGGCAACAGTAGAGGAGCAGCCTTCCAACTGTATTAATTCCATCTGCTCCATTTCATATGGTTTAGGTTGACTAGTACTATCACTACTACCAGTTTGTTGCACACAGGGATGCCATGCCATCTTGCGTGCAAATGCATCATGTGTTGTTCCTTCCTGGGCCAACGGTGTTGGCGCCGGCAACAAAAGATAACCGCGGCGCCTCCACTATTTGTTGATCCTATATTAGTGCCGTACTGCTGTCAGGAGACTCAGGACAAATGAGCGTTCAAAAAGAGCGAGTAGAGTAGTACTACTACTTTTTGTCTCCAGGCTGATGGCTTCTAGTAGTATGTAGTCTCTTTGCATGCTAGTGCTGCTAGTATAATGCAAGGGGGAAAATGATAGAACTGTGTGTTTCCGGAGACGACGCAGCAGCTGTCCTAATTAGGCTGGTGGTACGTTCAGAGAAAACAATGATTTGTTTTGTGCGTTTCTTTAGGATGTTCAGCGTCCAAACGTTTAAAATACAACCCCAATCAAGAGGGAAACCTCAAGTTTATAGTATATTTGATCCACCAGATATGCATGCATACGGAATGTATTATTGAGGTATCTATGATGTACCTATACAATTCTAATCACTGAGGTTTGCTTCATTGTTCATCGGTTTCAATTAATATATGACGAAAAAATCACAAAAGAAAATCTCCAAAGTACTAGAGCATCTATTACGACTTGTGTGTGTGCTGCGCTAAACGACTGGATCGATTCTTCAGCTCGAAAAGGCGACAGGGACCACGGTACTCTCTCTGGACTGGGCACCATTCAATTCACCCTTGATCGTGCAATCAGAAACCATTTGAACTCAATTGAATTAGTACTTGCTTTTTCTTAGGTCACTTGATAGTTGATACAGTTGTTCGGTCTCAGCCCCTCCCTCTCTCGGCCGCGTTTAGCTGGGGTGGGTAACCCTTGATCCTGCAGCGCTCACAACTCACAATTGCAGGCAGCTCAAACAATTGGAGAGGAATTAAGGGGAAGAACGCTGAAGTAGCTTCTCTATTGCATTGCAGAGAGAGAGAGAGAGATTGACAGTATTTCACTGGAGTGTTTCGTAGGCTAGCTAATTTCTGTTCCGTGGCAACCCAGGACAGTCAATGCTGTATTCTCTGACGGACCTGACCTCCTCATGTGCTGCTGCAACCGACGCTCCAATCTGATGCAAAACAAAAGGGCCGCGCCCTCATGTCAGCACGCACAGATCATATACCAGACCATACCATGGTGCAATACCATACCACCTCCGCGCTGCAGTCACCGGCGAGCGCCCGAACGATGCATGGACGAAATGAAAAGAAGAAAATACGTGTGTTGGAGTACTAGAGATGGTGTATCGGTATCAAACTATCAATCATGAACGACTTAGCAAGTGCAGTATCAATCAAACATCAAATCCATTCCGTTTTGCATGCCCTTTGCATTACCGCATCGCCGCAACTCCCACAGCATCATCAAGATCAAATCCATGAGGGTTACTCTACTACTACTACCATTCCAAAAATTCCGACACGAATTCCAAGAGAAGCTTGAGAATGTTTTTTACAAGACCCATCTCAGGACCCACCGCCACTACCAGTGCCATTAACCTCCCTTCGTTCTGTTCCTTCCGGTTCCGGTGGCTGCTCCGCCGCCTCGGCCATAGCCACAGCCGCCGTGCCACCACCTTCCTCCTTCGCTGGGCCACCGGCAGCGGGGGCCTGGGAGAACATGCTGACGCCGACGCACGGTCCGCACGTCCGCTCCACCCAGGCCTCAATGTCGTGGCCGCCGACCTGGCCGAGTACCCGGCGCCCGAAGCAGAACCGCCCCACAGCCACCGCCATAGCAGCCAGCACGGCGAGGACGGCCAGCATCGCGATCACCGGGCCGTACGACCCTCTCACTGCCGTCCCCTCGGCCCCGCCTCCCCCGCCGTACCCCACCGGCACCGTCAGCTGCGGCGGCGGGGGGACAAGCGCTGACATTGCCTCCGGCCAAGCGCTAGCTAGCTCCAACGCCTTCAAAAAAAGAGTTCTTTAGGGCTATTTTAAGCGAGACGAAAGAGGAGCTAGGAGAGTAGAGGGGAGTGCGAAGGTGGAAGAGGAGAGAGAGGCAAAGAGAGCGAGGGGAAGGAGCTTTGCGTTATTAATTCCTCTTCCTTCCTCTGCCCAGGGCCCGAGAGAAAGAAAGGAAAAGATAGTTCACTTCACTCCCTGCGGCAACATTTAAGTGCAGCGGCTGTAGCCCTTGGCCTTGTAAAAGTCTGGAGTTTTGGTTTGGCTCCAAGGTGAAAACTTTTCCCGGGGCTGCACGGCCGTTCTCACGGTTCGTACCGTTAAGCAGCAGCCTTCATCAGCGTTTCTACTGCCCTGACTCGTGGGAGATGGAGTAAGTTGCAATCGCTTGTTCACATATTACAGTGCTGAGTGCTCCATCGGTTGGTGGCTGGGCGTGAATGGCTTCACTGGAGCTTTTTTCAGGATGTCTGGCAGCGACACCGGGCGGTTGTAATTAGCCGTAAGATGCACCTCGGGATACGTGAGATCCTCGACAGCGACGCCTGTCAGGGCTAGTGGGCACTTACCTTGCAATCACAGGACGTGCTGCATGCCTTCCTTCCCTGCCTGCCGGGCTCCCCTAGCCCGCCTCCGCCGAGCGCTGACGCGGTGTCTAATTATCTTGCAATATTTGGGCAATTACGTACTAGTAAGATGATAGGCGTGCTCCGCTGCGTCTCGTCTGCTTTCCATCTAATGCACAGCATCAGAGGTTTTTTTTCCTACGGTATTGAGTGGAGTAAAAAATATAGTAGTAAGTATGTGTATACGTACTATAAAAGGTACGATGAAAATAACTTCTGGAGTAATTAGATGTTATCACATCAAACATAAGCTACATTTCAAAGCAACACATGAAAACGAATTAATATTCTGGCATGCACATACAGCGGCATCTTTCTTGTGTACAGCTTGGACCGTGAAGTCTATTACGCTTCATAATGAGAGCAAATAATAGCCAGTCCTAGAACTGCAATAAGACGAAGAGAAATTTAGAATATTTAATCCATTAGAAATGTGAAAGCGAACATGATGTCATACCGATTTCGTTATTGCGGGTTCAGAAACGATTTGAAGTGCACAGAGTGATCCACTGATCCAAGTACAGGTCCTCCTCCCAAGCCAATACCAACTAAAAATCTTAGTGAAATCAACAACCAATAGTTAGGAGCAAAAGCACTCAGGAATCCAGCTCCACTCGTTACAATGGTAGTAAAGAGAAATCCCCTCCTATAAAATCCAAATGGAACAGATTGTAAGAGTTTGTATTCTGTAAACAAGAATAAAATCAGGTAATGTTTGCATTAACTTGAAATAATATCATATTTTCCCCACCTGTAATTATTCTAGGATCTAGAATAAAAAAGATACAATTAGAGAACATTATTTCATGAACAGAAATTTTGAGAATGGTTTCAAGGTTTTTTTCTGAAACTAACATAGAAATGTCAAAACTTGGCTATTACATGAGACCTTTGCGATTCGAGCAGTTCTTGTTGGTAACCAAGTACAACATGGAATCGATACCGACCACCCAATGAACACCGGTTTGGGAACCGTTTTGGTAACCCTATGCTAAACATCATTGAGAGAGAAATGGTCATATCTAATTTGTGTAAGAAGTATATGATGAAGTACAAAATGGACTGCCTCCTTCCATAGTTATGCGAAACCACATCCCAAGAGTAAGCTCAATCAACATTCCAACAAAAACAACACTTGTAATCATGCTTTCACGATGAGAAGTAAGCTTCCATTCTAAGCTGTCTTGATGGACCAACAGATGATAGCAACATCATCTCCATGGCTTCGCAATTAAGTGACCCCAACATAGGAAAGAACCAATATTTGGAACCTTCCAAAACCTGAACACAGAAGTGCATCGTCCACAGTATATGTTTCAAGAGCATAGCATATCCTCATTCCAATTTCTGTTGCACCAGGAATAACCCCACTTTCAAAGTAAATGAACAACAATGAACCAAAAATAACATAGTAGAAATGTAAACTCAATTAAAGGGTTGCACGTGTGTATTGAAGTGCAACTAAACATCATGACTACGAAGAACTCACTATTTTCATGGAAATCGAGTACATAAATGGATGGAGCACATAAATGAGAAAATCACAAGAGCAATGTATGTGCATACGAACATTTGAGCTCTCAGGCAAACAGACCCTCACAAATACATGACCCCGTTCTGCGAACTGGGACAACTAAAAGCGAAATCAGTACATATGGCTTACTTCCCACAATACAAGCTTCATGTAGGGGTAGGTTCGGTGGAAAACAAATGCAGTTTTGTGAGAATCGATCCTTAAAGGTGCAGTTTTATCTTAGTTTTCGCAACATTTGTATAGTTTTGTGAAATCTACTCGACGATTATGTATGGTAATGTATGAGACCTGATTTTCCCAAATGAGATATACAAACAACAGGTACATGAACCTATCACAGAAGGATCATAGATTTAGATAGTTCAACACAAGGTAGGCTCTCTACTAACGTAGGATAGACCTAACCGACTGAGCTTGTCAGAACTAACCTTTTTGGCAACATGTATGGAATAATTGCCATTCCTTAAACAGTTTTGGCGCACAATTAGCAAAAGCATGCATTATCAGGTTAATGAACCAGAAATATGAAAACTGAAGCATGACTGCTGCCCACAATTTGATGGCCAGCAAAAGGAGCCAGCGGCGACATTGCAATCTCAGGGCACGGAAACGCGCGTGACGTCAATATCGGGAATGGCTATAACAGAAGGGAAGGAAGGCAAATAGGAACCACACCACTGGAATCAACCATGCCCACAGAACACATTCGACAGTCACCATTTCCCCCGTCATATTTTTGCCGGCCCAAACCCCTCATGTAAGCTAAAGCCATGCACAGAGAACTCACAGTAGCATCATCCACATCGCAGAGCAGGGGGTAGAGAGTGGAGGGAGGGTAGTAGTTACCTCAGGCGACGCGGCAGCACCACTGGTAGTAACCTACCTCCATTCATCAACATGCATGAATGAACGCTCACAAATATCAACCAAATCAGTGAAACAATCAACACGAAAATCCGAACTAAATTTAAAAAAAAAGGAAAATGCTACTGGGAAGCAGAAACCGGGTGAAGCGGTGCTGGCGACCGGAGGCCACACTGGCCGAGCCGGAGTAGGGAGGCACGTGAGCTGGAGCAACCGCGGGGAGGTGCAGGGGAGCAGGGCCAGGCTGACGCGGCGGGGTGGAGGCATGTGTCATACCTGCAATCAATCAGTTACGGAGGAGCATGATGGGGAACGATGATGAGCAGGGATCGAACAACCATGAGAAGTTGGGGAGGAGCTGCTGCCCTAGGCAAGAACGCCACCTCACCATGTTGGGTGCCATCGTCGTCCCCGCCACCACCGGGTGCGCCATTCATCGTCCCTGCTTCGAAGGCTGCGGGGTGGCGGGTGAGGAAGTGTGAGGGAATGGCGGCGGCTGGGGGGCACCGAGCCGGCTGGGGAGGGCGATCGAGGGGGTGACGACAGAGAAAGGGGGGAAGATGGAGCGAGCGGCGGCTGCTCGTGGGAGAAAGAGTAAGGGAGTGGCGGCGATTGGGGGCACCGGGGTGGCTGGGGAGGAAGACCTAGGGGGCGGCAGCAGAAGAAAGGGGGAGGGAGACGGAGCGAGCGGCCAGTGGGAGAGGAAGAGGGAAAGGAGCGGCGGCGTGTGACGGAAGACCTAGGGGGCGGCGACAGACTATTCGGATTGTACATTAGGAAATGCAAAACCAACCCGAAAATAAGATTCCCTACAATATTCCTATGTTTTCCAATTTCCCGTATTTTATTTGCAATCGATCTATCGATCGCTTGTTCTCCATCGTCCGAACTCCGAATACAGTGATTCAACTTTCTAAATTCGTCTAAAATCCTAATCTTCCTTCCAGTATTTATTTTATACTTTTGTGATTTTATTTGTATTTATGTATTTATTTGTTTTTCTCGTTTTGCACGTAGAACCGAACGTCGTCAAAAATCTTCCCAACCAACAAGAAGAGACCTAGCCACAGAAGGCAAGTCTTCCCCGAAGACTTGTTCGTGTTCTATGGTGATTGGCTCGGACGCGACGGGCCATACGGGACAGACCTATCAAATTGTGACCAGACCCGAATCCAGGCACCGGGCCTGAAGGACATGAGCCTGTGCGTTCCGCGTTCGATCAGGACACCAAAAGGAAGAAGCTACGCATTGAGACATTGTATGCCTCGGCGGCAGGTGGTACAGGGGAGACCTTTAGGCAACTTATGAAGGTGAGAAGTGACGCTTCGTGGACCAACTACATGGAGGTTATGGGCAACCCTACCGCTGTGATATATGCCAGGCCAATGGTGTGTGTCCAATTTGTGGAGAGGACGGAATCATCCGCCATGGGTTGTTCTAGTGGAGCTGCTGGAAATGAAGTGTCTGGGCTGGTCTTCGGCGCTGATGTAGACGCTGGTGTCGGCGGAGAGTTGGGCGAGGAAGTGGGTGACAGAGACTTGAGGAGGCGTGTAGAGGCTTTCGAGCCGAACGAAGGCGTGGAGAGGTGGTGGGCAGCCCGTATTGACTGCCACGAATACCTTGCCGATCAGGTGGATGTAGTGGAGCGAGGCGGAGGCTGTGGATACAGCTAGTTTTGGAGAGGAGCCTAATGGAGAAGCTGGTACGGGAGGTGTATTAGGTGGTGTTGTGACCACCGACGTTGTGTATGTCTTGTCTAGATTGGACGACATCGCGGTGACATCCCTGATTCTGCCACAGGCAAAGGAGGCGAAGTGGGGGTTCAATGAAGACACTCTACTCTTAGGGTAGCGCTTCCCTAACAAGAGCACTGCCCAGCATGCTATTGCCAGATATGCTATGAACATTAGCCGGACATATCGAATCCATAGGTCCAACTCTGACACCTACATCGTGAAGTATGTGGATGGATCTTTCCCTGACAAGGTTCATGCGCAACGGTTTAGTGGCGCCACCATGGACTTCCGCATAACGGTGCTCAAGGATCACACATGTGAGCTTGTAGAGCCACTTCATAGGCACTGCAACCTGACCTAGTCATATGTTGTGGAGCTGATAAGCCACTTCGTTGTAGGTGATGTATCTGTCTCGCTGAAGCTTCTTTTGGCAAATGTTGTCAATATGGTGGGCTTCTCGGCTGGCTACAGCAAGGTGTGACGGGTAAAACGGAAGGTCCTAGAGCATATGTTCGGCACATACGAAGAGGTCTACGACTTTATCCCAAGAATGCTCTATCAGATTGCATAATCGAATCCCAGAACATACATTAACAAGATGGAGCGGGTGCATCCTACGAAGGGGGCGAATTGTTTTGTCCTTAACAGAGTATTATGAGCGTTCCCCCAGGCGAGCAGAGGGTTCAAGTATTGTTGTCCTGTGCTATTGATGGACAGCACCTTCCCCACTGGAAAGTACAAGGGCACCATCTTCACCACGGTTGCAGCCGACGTGAACGACCAGTTACTCCCCGTGGCCTTCGCGATTGTTGAGAGCAAGAACATCAATAGTTGGTTGTGGTTCCTTTCAAACATGAAGCAAGCGGTGGTTCAAGACCGTCTAGGTGTGTGCGTCATCTCGGACCGCAATGCAGGGTTGCTGTTCGCGTTCAAGACGATGCAAAATGGGACACAACCCCACTTCCAGTGGAACGACCTGACGAACCGATGGTGTATGAGGCATCTCGCGGCGAACTTCCACACAAGGTTTCGAATCAAGGACCTGATGAAGACCTTCAAGAAGCTATGCATGTAGAACCAAAAGCGGAAGTTCAACGCCGTGTGGAGACAGCTGGACGAGGAGATCGGCAAGCATGTTAGGAATTCCCAGGACACCGAGGCAGGGTCAGCGGCAAGAGGCTCTGCCGGAGTTGGGGAGTTCACGTAGTGGGTACACTCGCACGCACCTGACTTAGAGAAATGGTCTATGCTGCACGACACCGGTGGTGCACGGTATGGAATCATGACGACCAACATGTCCGAAGTGTACAACGGTGTCCTCAAGGGTACTTCGTCAACAGAGCCATGATGGCAAAGAAGCATATGGACGAAGACAAACAATTCTCAGAGGTAGCGCATGCCTACATAGACAAGAAGATCAGTAAGGCTCATTCGCACACTTCCAAGACCATGGATGGCATAAGGAAGAAGTTCGAGATCCATCTGAGGCAGAAGTATGTCATGGCTCAAGCTAGAGGTGATTGTAAACAAGTCTACTCGATCGATGATGAAGCGTCATGCACCTGAAATAAGCCGCAGCTTCTTCACAAGCTATGCTCCCTTGTGTACACAGCGTGTGCGGCGTGGCGCCAGGCCTCGGCGCATTTCGTCTCTGTAAGACCAAAAGGTTTTTGGTCAAGTTATTTGATGATGAACACATTGACAATAAGTTAGACTTAGTCTCAGTACTTAATGTTGAATACTTTGTCCTTAAAACTTGCTGTGGTGACTTGGTTCAGAGTTCTGTTATGTTCTGCTGAAAATCAGTTTTTGTCAGGATTATCGATAGTACCGGCTTTGTTTGTGCGGAACTACCGGAGTGTGGTATGACCGCGGGCGTGCGCGGTAGTACCGCAAGTCTTTTTCTCTGATGCGTTTTGCTCGATCCGTTAGATCTTGATCGGCGGTGAGATTGAAGTGAGCGTTCGGACCATCCAAGCGCTCAAGGACCTTGGGCGTTAGATTGAAATCTGACAGATGCAATCAAGTGGGTCGTTCGGACTTGCTACAGTGTTTTTAAATCCAACGGCCGAGACCCATGGTCGATCGGCCCATGGATCGGAGCGTCCACGTGGCAAAGGGCGTTGTTACGAGGATTTTGGGAATTTTGTGGAAGCGATAGCAAGAGTGGGTTGCGGCGGTAGTACCGCGTTTGTTCTTCAAGAGTGAAAGTGTCTCTGACATGAACAGTAAAATGAAAATCGGATGATCTGGAGTTTTGGAGCGGAATGACCGGCGAGCGGTAATTCCCTGAAATATCCGATTGTACTATGCATAAGAAGAAGTGTGAATTCGGGGGTCAATTCGCTGCAATCATTCAACCCCCCCTTCTGATTGCCATTACGATCCTACAAGTGGTATCAGAGCAAGGTTGCAATGGCAGATCGAGATCGATTCTCAGGTAAGCCACCATATTTCGATGGTTCGGACTACATCTATTGGAAGACACGCATGGAGGTCTTTCTGCAAGCACAAGGTAATGTCATCTGGTAAAAAATTGAAAATCCTTATGAGGTGCCTGCTGTGATTACCAACAATAACACTGCTGATGTTGAAGCTAATGCTAAGGCTAGAAATATTTTGTTACAAGGTTTAAGTAGAAACGAGTTTGCTAGAATTGCCAACATTAAATCTGCTAACAAAATTTGGACTACACTTGCTGATTATCATGAAGGTTCAATATCTGTTAAAGGTGTTCGTTAGAACCAATTTAAAAAGGAGTACTCTAAATTTGATATGAAACCAGGAGAAT
Source organism: Phyllostachys edulis (assembly GCA_036346405.1). Taxonomy (NCBI): domain Eukaryota; kingdom Viridiplantae; phylum Streptophyta; class Magnoliopsida; order Poales; family Poaceae; genus Phyllostachys; species Phyllostachys edulis. The sequence goes on along the minus strand of CM070546.1, from coordinate 12,916,837 downwards.
CTGTTGATGCTCTTTTTGATCGCTTCAATAAAATTGTTAGTGATTTGCAATCTGTTGATGTTATCTATTCTGATTCTGACAATGCTCGTCAAATCTTGAATGCCTTGGATATGTCTGTTTGGGAGGTTCTAGTCACTACTATCAATCATTTTGTTATTATGGAAACACTCACTTTAAATGATCTCTATTCCAAGATGAAAACTCATGAGATTGATATTTTGGCCAGAAAAAACAAGTCCAACTCTTTGGGTTTAGTGACTAACCAAACTGACAATTCATCTAGCTCTTCTAGTTTCTCTTTGTCTACTTTGAGTGCTATTTCAGATGAACAATTGGAAGAATTCCTAGAAGAACAGCTTGTGACTAAAGCAATCAATAATGTCAGATCAAGGAGAAGAGGAGGTCCAATCAGATGCTTTGAATGTGGTGAGCCAAACCACATAAAAGTAAATTGTCCCAAGCTGAGAGGAAAAGAAGCCAAGGAGGACAAAGCTCCAGCTCGGCATACAAAATTCAAATTTGATTAAAGCAAAAAGCAAAATTATCGTAAAGCTGTCAACAAGGTGCTTTAAGCTCTTGAGGAGATTGGGCTAAGTGATGTTGATACAGACAACGACAACGAGGATGATCACAAGAAGGCAAAAGAGGCTGATTTCACAGGATGTGCTTTATGGCAAGTAGTGAAGAAACTAATGATAATGATGATCTCTCTGATGACCACGATGAGGTAAAACCCTCTTATCTTGATTTATCACGTGTTGTCTGAAATTGACAAATGAGCTTAAAAAATACAAAAGAAAGCAAAGAAACATGACCTTGTTGTTGATAGCTTGAATTTGAAATTGATAGACTTAAGGTCGCTATTCACGATGATGAATCATGTGAATCATGTCAAGTTTTGCATTCGAATTAAAACTTGCTAGATCAATTCATCTGAATTTGAAGAGTTAAAAATGGCGCATAACTCATGTGATGATAAGTGAAACTTGCTTACATTGAGATTGAAAAAGCTGAAGTATGGTTCATCTTGTTTAGAGACAAATCTTGTGAATGTTCAAATTAAGACTTGCTCTAATTGTGAAGCTGCTAGAAGCTAGACTTAAGTCATCTCGAGATTCTATACAACAAATGCTTTATCATGAGACTCTTTCTTGCACAAATTGTCCCAAACTCACTGGAAATTGATGCTTTGACTAAACAATTAAGTGAGTTCTTTGAAAAGGAAAAGATGGCTCAATCTGTTGCTTCTAAGAAAATTTTGAATGATGTTGTTAAGTGCACAATTTGTCTTGAATTGGCTAGAGAGAATAATTATCTTAAGGATACTTTGGAGAGGTTTTCTTTTGGCAAGAAAAATCTGAACATGATTCTAGACAGATCAAGAGTGAGTTCTAAAAAACATGGTCTAGGTTTTAATTCTGCTGTTCATGCAAAGAATCATCCTCCTAAAGTTCTTAAGCTTCTTGAACCTGGAAAATTTGAAATTGAATCTGAACCTAAACATGTTGTGTTCAAGTCTGCTGGTTTTGAAAAGGATCTTATTACCAAAGTAAGCACTATAAAGAGAAAAACTGAATTTCATATCAAGAAAAGTATCAGTGCACTTACTGTGGTAAAGAAGGTCATTTGGTCCAGTTTTGTTATCGGAAAGCAAAGAAAGAAAAGAGAGATAGGCAAAGAAAGGTTTTTCGAGCTCCTGTTGCTTTCACTAAACAAAATGTTGTAGTTTTAGGAGTTTTTGCACAAACTGACCGGAGGCATATTCAAAATAGAATTGTCTTTGTTGATCCTACTCGTCGTGTGTCACAGTATTGGGTTCCTAAATCATGTCTTACTAACTTGATCTTGTGAGACCGATACTCTCTTAAATGCAGGTACAACGGTTGAGGAAGGGAACTTTTGGTTAGTTAATTGAGGTGTTCTCGTCACATATTTGGTGACTCAAAATGGTTCTCCTCCTCACTAAGGCATCCAATGATGAATTGATTACTTTTGGGGATGCTTCAAGCTGGAATTGTGATGGCAAAAGGTACTGTGCGCGTAAATGACAAGTTCATTCTCAAAGATGTTGCCTTGGTAAGTAAATTGAAGTACAATCTGCTCTCTGTTTCACAATTGATTGAAGAAAATCTTGAGGTAAGCTTTAAGAAACATGCTTGTAGGGTTTTAGATGCTTCTGGTGATCTTGTCTTTAACATCTCTAGCTTAGGGAAAGTTTTTAAAGTTGATTTCAATCATTCTTTTTCTCCTAATGTTAGATGTTTGGTAGCTTCTGAATCTAGAGATCTTTTCTTTTGGCACCGTAGATTAGGACATATTGGTTTTGATCATCTTGTTCGAATTAGTGGAACTGATCTCATTAGGGGGCTGCCAAAATTGAAAGGTGAAAAAGATTTGGTTTGTTCTCCTTGTCGGCACGGTAAGATGGTTCTTTGCTCCTCATTTTCCTATTTGATAATTACCACAGATGGCCAGGAAATTGTTGCATATGGACCTTGAGGTCCCTCAAGAGTTCAATCTGTTGGAGGTAAGTGGTATATCCTTGTGATTGTTGATGATTACTCTAGGTACTCTTGGGTGTACTTCATGGTGTCTAAAGATGAAGCTTTTGGTCATTTCAAATATTTGTTTCTCGACTCAATAATGAATTGAATGGTCTTTGTGAAAATTATAAGGAGTGATAATGGTACTGAGTTTAAGAATTCTTTATTTGCTTCCTTTTGCTCTGAACAAGGTTTGGAACATCAATTTTCCTCTCCACGTGTTCCTCAACAAAATGGTGTAGTTGAGAGGAAAAATAGAACCTTGGTTGAGATGGCAAGGACTATGCTTGATGAACATGCCACTCCTAGGAAGTATTGGGCAGAGGCAATCTCAAGCGCTTGTCATGTCTCAAGCAGTATTTTTGAGAGCCTCTTTGCACAAGACTTCTTATGAGTGAGATTTGGCAAAAGGCCTAGTGTCTCTCACTTGAGTTTTTGGTTGCAAATGTTTTATTCTTAAACATGGTAATTTGGACAAATTTGAATCTAGATCAAGTGATGGTATTTTTCTTGGATATCCTCTTCACTCTTGTGGCTGTCGAGTGCTTAATCTTGAAACAAACAAAATTATTGAGACTTGTGAGGTTACTTTCGATGAGGTCAGTCCTTGTTCTAGAACTAACATTTCAGGTACAAGTTCAGGGGGAGTCTGAAAGCATATTTCTTGATGAAGAAGATGATCTTGATTTAGGTAATGATTTTTCTCCCATACCATCAACTACTGAAGATCATGCTCCTACTACTGTTGTTGCGCCACCATCAGAAGATGTTCACAATGTTGAAGCTAGTTCAAAACCTTCTGCACCTTTGAGGATTCAGCGAGTTCATCCTCCAGAACTGATGATTGGTGATATTCATGAAAGGGTAACACGGTCTAAGTTTACTTCTCCTGACTCACATGCTCATTCTGCTTTTGTTGCCTCTTTTGAGCCTAATGATGTAAGTCACGCTTTATCTAATGAGTCTTGGATCAATGCCATGCATGAAGAATTAGAAAACTTTGAGCGAAACAAAGTCTGGTCCTTAGTTGAACCTCCTCATGGACATAATGTAATTGGAACTAAATGGGTTTTTAAAAATAAACAAAATGAGGATGGTGTTGTTGTGAGAAATAAGGCTAGACTTGTTGCTCAAGGATTTTCACAGGTGGAGGTCTTGATTTTGGTGAAACTTTTGCCCTCAGAGCTGAGACTTGAAGTAATTAGAATTCTTTTAGCCTTTGCTGCATCTAAAGGATTCAAATTGTTTCAAATAGATGTTAAAAGTGCTTTTCTAAATAGCTACATTGAGGAAGAAGTTTATGTTAAGCAACCACCTGGTTTTGAAAATTCTAAGTTTCATAATCATGTCTACAAACTCTCTAAAGCTTTGTATGGTTTGAAGCAAGCACCTCGAGCTTGGTATGAAAGGCTTAATCTGTTTTTGCTAAAAAAAATGAGTTTCAAATGGGCAAAGTAGACAAAACTCTGTTCACATTTCGTCATGGCAATGATCTATTACTTGTTCAGATTTATGTGGATGATATCATTTTTGGGGGCTCCTCTCATGCTTTGGTTTCCAAGTTTTCAGATTCTATGAGCAGGGAGTTTGAGATGAGTATGATGGGGGAGTTAACTTACTTCTTAGGGCTACAAGTAAAACAGACCAAGCAAGGCAATTTTGTTCATCAAACCAAGTATACTAAAGACTTGCTTAGGCGTTTTGACATGGCAACTTACAAACCCATCTCTACACCAATGGGGTCTACAACTGTTCTTGACCCGAATGAAGAAGGTGAGGTAGTGGATCAAAAAGAATACAGGAGTATGATTGGATCTCTACTCTATTTGACTGCTTCAAGGCCGGATATACACTTTGCTGTATGCTTATGCGCTCGATTTCAAGCTACACCTCGTGCATCTCATCGACAGGCTGTGAAAAGGATTCTCAGGTATCTCCAATCAACCTTAGAATTTGGTCTTTTCTTTTCATCTTCATCCTGTCTTACTTTGTGTGCATACTCGGATAGTGATTTTTCGGGGTGTAGGATTGATACAAAAAGCACTTCTGGCACCTGTCACTTTTTAGGCACATCACTAGTGTCTTGGTCTTCACGAAAACAATCTCTGTTGCTCAATCAACTGCTGAAGCTGAGTATGTTGCTGCTGCTGCTAGCTGCTCTCAAGTCCTTTGGATTTCGTCTACTCTCAAAGATTTTGTTTTAGAATTGGGCACTGTTCCTCTCTATTGTGATAACATTAGTGCTATTCACATTGCTAAAAATCCAGTGCAACATTCTAGAACCAAACACATTGATATCAGATTTCACTTTCTCAGAGATCATGTGGAAAAAGGTGATATTGTTCTCCACTTTGTTGAGACTGAGTCTCAATTGGCTGATATTTTCACTAAGCCGCTTGATACTTCTCGGTTTGTTCGTTTGCGGAGTGAATTGGGTGTTGTTCATCCTATGGGCTTATTTTGAGCGGGAGCTGTGTGAAATTTTCAGAAGCTTTTGCTTTTTATTTAAGTCAAGCCTTTGATTTCAAATGAGTGATTGAGCTATCTTTATCATATTTATTCATGTGCTATGTAGCCTTGATGCGGGTGGTCTAATAAACTTGCTACATAAATAACTAAAGCATGATATGGCTGAAATCTTTGACTAGTTTGATTATTGGAATCACTTTGTGTTGTTTATTGAAAAGGATAAGCTGATTTGTGAGTCCTATTTTAAGTCTTGGATTTGAAGCAAAAGGTCCTTCTTTTTGATCTGTGTTGCTCACTCGGTTTGGCATGTTTTAAAAGATAAAAGGGTTGAGAAAAAGAATATGAAAAGATGTGTGCTTCAAGCATGCCATGCATAGCTGTGTATCAAACAAAAAAAAGGGTACATAATGATTGCTCAAATGACAAGAAGTGTGCTTCAAGCATGCCATACCCAGCTATGTGTTTTGAAATAAAAAATGCACAAAAGTGCCTTAATCAAAAGAAGTATGCTTCAAGCATGCCACCCTGGAAAAGAAGTATGCTTCAAGCATGCCACATGCAAATAAAAATTGAAAGTGAAGCAAAAGAATGTTATATGAGACTGTGACTCATCCAGATTTAAAGTTTGTCTTACTGTTTGGCTTTTCACTTTTTTGTAACTTCTAATTGTGATCTTGTAATCTTTTTAGTCATTGTATGAAATGCCTGTCATGAATCTAAATTATCTCATCACCTTGAAATACTTGTCTGGACATTGCTATATGGTATATGCATTGATATGATCTTGTTAGCTCTACTCAACCAATTTGGTTTGGCTAATTCAGTAAATTAACTTGTAAAAGCTTCTGGACTTTTATCCTTCATGCTCCTTTCTCTTTCTGCTCTTGATGATCACATTGCCAAAGGGGGAGAAAAATGAGACAAAATTTTGATTTTCTAGTGTCAAAGGAAGTTTTTCAGCTGCAGTCTCTTTGCTTAGCAGTTTTGACTCTTTGTCACTTCCTTTCACTCACTCATCTCTGTTTATTGAAAGTATTGTCAATGTAGTCATCAAGGGGGAAATTGTAAGACCAAGAGGTTTTTGGTCAAGTTATTTGATGATGAACACATTGACAATAAGTTAGACTTAGTCTCAGTACTTAATGTTGAATACTTTGTCCTTAAAACTTGCTGTGGTGACTTGGTTCAGAGTTCTGTTATGTTCTGCTGAAAATCAGTTTTTGTCGAGATTATCGGTAGTACCGGCTTTGTTTGTGCGGAACTACGGAGTCTTGTATGATCATGGCGTCTGTGATAGTACCGCAAGTCTTTTTTCTCGATGCGTTTTGCTCGATCCGTTAGATCTTGATCGACGGTGAGATTGAAGTGAGCGTTCGGACCATCGAAGCGCTCAAGGACCTTGGGCGTTAGATTGAAATCGGCGGATGAAATCAAGTGGGTCATTCGGACTTGCTCGGTGTTTTTAAATCAATGGTGAGACCCATGGTCCGATCGTCCCATGGATCCGAGCGTCCACGTGGCAAAGGGCGTTGTTACGAGGATTTTGGGAATTTTTGTGGAGCGGTAGTACCGTGGGTTGCGGTGGTAGTACCGCGTTTGTTCTTCAAGAGTGAAAGTGTCTCTAACATGAGCAGTTAAATGAAAATCGGATGATCTCGAGTTTTGGGGCGAACGGCCGTGACGGTAATTCCGCGGCTTGAGCAGCGGTAGTACCGCTGACAGTATATGACCGCAAGGTTGCGGTATGGAAATTCAGAGAGCATGTTTTTGGAAGTTTTGAATTTTCGATGAGCGATGAGTTCATGATGGTTTGAGTGAATGCGACCGCGTCTTGTGTAATACCGGAGTGTAATGGCGGTAGTTCCGTTTACACTCTGTCAGTTTTGTCGCTTTGGGGATTTGACTACGGATTTGTTGATTTCGTATGCTTTAATGTGTTGCATGATGGATGATAGTGCTTATGGCTGTGAGTGAGCTAATGGATGGTCAAGTTGGATAACTTGGGCCAAGATTTGGGTTTCTTTGATCTTTGCATGTGCAGGTTGAGGCGTGAGGACGAACTACGTTCGGTGACGGGATTGACTCGGACTAGGATGGGGAATATGAGGTCTTGGAAGTCATGGATGTCAAGAGGTGGTTTGGATCGTATTTGGAGCACGTGGAAGACAAAGGTGGATCACGTTGGAGCTACAGGAATGTTTCCTGGAGGCTTACGACGTGGAGAGTTCGGTTTTTGGGAAGACAGTTTTGGAAGGATTTCCAAATCTGGTTGTTTTGAGGTAGAATCCGTGTTGGTGTCGTGTTGGACATGGATAGGACTCTAGGCTCTAACAAAAGGAGTTTTGGGGTACGGATGCAGAGGTCATGTGCCGACAATAAGGTTTTTGACCATAGCTTTCTTGCTGTTTTGCTGCGGTTTAGAGGTCCTTCAATCTGGGGCTTTGAGGGGTGCTTGCTGAGCACTTTGTAGACACAAATCAAGTTTGATATATAAAGTTCAGATTCGTTCTACTTTGTTTCTTGATTTGGTGTTCCTTCTGTGCGCCTGAGGTGATCTTTGTTGTGGAGCTACACAAGTGTCATCGGAGAGATTTTGGAGTTCTTGTGCACAAGAAGAAGTGTGAATTCGGGGGTCAATTCGCTGCAATCATTCAACCCCCCCTTCTGATTGCCATTACGATCCTACAGTCTCGGAGTGCTGTGACATGCACCACATGTACGGCACTTGGAGTGCCGAGTTTAATTCATACGGGCTAGACATGCATTACAGGGACATTTGGCCAGGGCACATGAAGTGGGTGCCGAACGACGCACTCAAGTAGGCCAAGTGTGGAAGACGACAGTCCTGCCACATCCGTATCGACATGGATGATAGCTAGCGTGGGCAACGGGTTAGGTGCTCGAGATGCAGACTCTGCAAGACGATTGGCCACTCCCTTAGCACCTGCCCGAACAGGCCTGGGTCAAGCAACGCACCATAGCGATGGAGTTTCATCTCTCGTGTCACCATTAGTGCGTTGTAATGCGTTCATATGCACTCCCGTTAGACGTTATCGTGTTGTATGTGTTGGAATGTGTCGTACAATTGTCGTGTTGTATGTGCTGGATTCGAACTCTGCGTTATTTCTTGCATTCGTTTTGCTTGTTCTACCTATCTTATGTCTCGCGTTTTTTTTTGCTTGTTGTACCTATCAGATGTTTCGCTTTCGTTTCGCTTCTTGTACGTCATGTTTTCATTACACACTAACTTGTTGTTCTACGTACCTCAAGAGATGGTGCAGCCTCAAGATGACGCCGCGTACGAGCTGCTGGACCCATGATGGGATGGGGGACACCGATGCCACGTGTGGTCATTTGGGGTCGGCCCTTCGAGCTTCGTCCTCAGGAGTCCCAGAGAGCATTGACCTTTGGACCAGCGGTACGTCCCACTACCACGGGACACCGGGCTTCTGCCTATTGCCCACCTGTTGGACCTGGAGCACGTGTTTCAGTTTGATGCGGCACTAATGTCCGTGCTCGTGGACCGTTGGAGATCGAAGACGTACACCTTCCACTTCCGGTGGGGGAAGATGACCATTACTCTGCAGGACGTTACTATGCTCACAGGTCTACCGCTGCAAGGTCATGCAATAGTGTCACCTCCCGGGCAACCAGACTGGAAGGTATGGATGGCTGACAGGTTCGGTGACCCGATCCCGGAGAACATATCGGGTGTGCCACATTCCTGGCTATGACGGTACATGGTCTGCCCCGTGCACGCGACTAAGGAGGTTGTACGGACACACTTCCTTGCGTACATGTTGTTCCTGTTTGGGTGGGTCTTATTTCCTACGACTCAAGGAGATATTGTGCACCCTAGCTACATCCATCTTGATGGGGTGTTGGCGGACGTCTTGGCCGACGAGGTGCCAAAGTACAGTTAGGGCTCCGCAGTGCTTTGCGCCATGTACTGAGGCTTGTGTGATGCCTCACAGTCACAGCGCAGTACGGCCAGGGAGTCAGTCCTCACGGTATGCTACATCCTCTTGCAGCTATGGTCCTGGGAGCACTTCCCCGTTGGCTAGTCGTACTTCCGCATGGCCGTGCACCCTTTCCAGTGCATCCCCGAGTTTTACAATAAGGGTGATGGGGCCGACCCCGTTGAGGGCCCCACAATGGGCACTCGCTGGACAAGTGCTCAGCTAGGGTGGGCTAGGGAGAGGCTGAGACATGCGTACCCTGAGTTCCACAACCAGTTCAAGACTCTGCACGAGGCCGAGGCCATCTGCTTCCCATGGTCTACACGGTTCCTTGCGAACACGGCCCCCTACAGCTTATCCTCTCAGTGCAGTCGGGACCACGCATACTGGATGAAGACCTGACATCTAGTGTTCTCCCATATGGTCGAGTCGTACTCACCGCAATGGGTCATGAGGCAGTTCGGGCTTTACCAGTAGGTGCCACTGCCTCTGGGACGACCTCTTACAGCGAAGGCCTACGGGTATGTTGTTATTTGCTTTCATTGGTTTACCTGATAGCTGCATCTCTTTTTTCGATTGTCTAATGTCCAAATTCACCTACAAGCAAACGAGGCAAGGGCGGAGGAGCAGCGACTGGAGAGAGACATAGCTACCGTGAACGGCGTTGTGGGCCGAAAGGGTAGCGATTGACGTCGTGCACGAGGCACGACCGTACGATGTTGAGACACACACACACTACATACTTGAGGTGGTACATTCCGCGCACCAGGAGCAGCCTTACTGGTCTGGCGCCACAGCGTCCTGTGGAGGTCGCGCATGATGCCGCCGTACGAGGAGGCCTAGACATTCATCGGGCGGCACACCAAGACGAGACAGTAAAACATTCTTCACAGTTTTTTGCACGGGAACACGTGTCTAACTTATTCTCGGTTTGCTTGCAGTATGACTGCCTTCGGCGTATCAACAATGACGCTGCTGATGGTCTACGATGTGGGAGGACAGACATCTCCTCTCAGTTTCTAGGTATGTTGCACAACATCTGCGACAACTCGGTGGTGGCAATGAGGACCATCACTTGTGGTCGGCATAGCGACGTTGCCTCTCGACAAGGCAAACACCGAGGATAGCCTCCCCTCACCACCCTCGGCACCTTCCTCTGCACGTCCGTCACACTTTGGGAGTTGTCATAGCTACGATCGGTCTTCCTTCATGGGCCTTGGGCAAGCGGTATGTCAGTTATGATTTGTTGTCCAAATTGTCTACACGTGGCCTCATTTCTAACGTATATCTCACTTCTATTTGTTCTTTCAGCACTTGCGAGGTGACAGGACTCTGCTTCAGCTGTCATCGTCATGGAGGGAGACACAGGACCAGACTTTCTCACAAGGTCCACGGTGTGCGACCGCAGACAGCGACCCAGACTCGCCCTAGCGCCGGGACGAGGTGTTGCCCACATTCACACATGGCGTCCAATCAAACCTGCATGAGGGCGACCCGTGGTTCCGGGAGTCATACGGACCAAGCACTTAGCAGCAGTTCAGCGCCGATTGCACCGGAGCATCATCGTCTACATAGCCACATACACAGGTACGCTGTAATGTACTTATTGCAATCTTCCGATTGCACGCTATGGTAAACTCACGCTGCCTACCAAACTTACACAGGTTTGGAGCGAGCAATTCGGACAGTAGGGCCAAGGATCATTGTCCGCACTTCTGACTCTACAGGTTCGTGCTTTGTCTTGGTGATCTGCCCTAGAGGTAATCATGGAAATGATTGTATCACGTATATGTTTATGAGTTATTGTATAAATGTTATTCTGTTCCTGGATGAATTATTGGTTATAAAGATTAACAAGTATGTGACTTGTTGGTGAAGCTCTTTTAACTCATATGATGTCATTCTAAAAGTATCCCTAGTTGGATATCACTGGTCGGAACATTAGTGACTTATCGACCAGAACATGTATTGATTGATGACATATTTCACCGGTGATGGATATAGGGATTTCGAATCAATTATGTGAACACATGTTGAAGAACATGGGGTTGGATTGACCCACCTTGAGATACTGTTGAGATTGTTATGATTTCATGTGTCATTAGTTGGTCTCAAGCAATGATGATGTATAATTCTTAGATCTGATACAACATGGTTTCCTATATGCGTAATAGCACTATTAGGGGGTTGCCAAATGCTACTCGTAACTGGGTAGTTATAAAGGCAGCTTTCGGGTATACTATGAAATATGCGGAGGAATGTGACTGGTCGGATATAGGATTTGTCCCTCCTAACATAACATGAGAGATATCTCTGGGCCCCTCGATGTGGTCGGATAAAGAAAGTGCATGGCCATGCAACTAGTGGTCGAAGTGTTCGACCACGTAAAGTTATCTGACACTTGATCGAGAAAGTATTGAACAGTCCATGGATGACATAAATCTCACCTAGAGTTCAACCAGATAGCGTGAGGCAAAGGGAGAATACATAAACAGGTCTTTCAGTTCGATTAGATATGGACTAGTTGTATGGAGATACGAGTTAGTCGTAGGCTGGTCAAACATGATCACTAAGTGGTCGAAACCTGGTCGTAAGGAGTTACGAACTGGTCGAGACCAAATATGAGCTGGTCGTATAGAGATACGAGCTGGTTTTTAGTGGTAAGGACCTGTTCGTAGGTCATATTGCATTAAGGTTCGTCTGATATAATTCGTGTGTATTCGAGAATTGTTATGTCTTGCTAGGAGCTGCTAACGACTCGTGATAGGAAAGGAGTTCCTAAGTCACAACTGATTACGCATGAACCTAACGGGTCACACACTTAACGGGTTGGAACAAACGTGTTTGGATAGGATCCGTCATGAACACTATATAAGAAGATGCTTGAGACTATTGGGATATACAGGCGATACACGTGAGTTGATCCACCGAAACCATAGCCGCCATCTTCTTGAGAGAGCCCTGTCGTGCGAATTGGTGTTAGCACACCGGCGTACGGTGTTCCTTCCCTGGACGCGTGGATACCGTAGAGGCGCTATTGTGGTTGCTGTTGCGCTAAAGGACGATCCACGATCTTCACAAGAAACTACGAAGGTTGCTGGAGGAGATGATCGACTCGCGAGGACACTAGACGATCGACTATGACAACTACACCTACACGCTCTACATTGGACCAGATTGCTCCAACTCTTCTTCCGCTACACCGCGCATCTAGTGGTAACGATCTATGATCTTCTACTTATATGGCTTCCTGGTTTATATGGTAGATTTTTTGAATTGCCGGCTAGTGTCGCCTACCCATATCCCTTCACTTTGCAGCATGACTACGCATTGCAAACATCGTAACCTCTGCACTAACCGAGAAGTACCCTTCCCGCGGGATGTGAACCCCTCTATGCCCGCCTGGGTGGACGATATGCTCGGGCATCAACTGTATACCTACACTGAGGTCTCTGCAACACTGCCTCCCACGCAGCACTCCCACTATGACTTCTGAGACGTACTCCACTCCCCTGATAAGCTCACGTTCCCTGAGGATTAGCTACGTTGTCGTGGCAGGCGGCGGAGGCATGGACCATGAGTTTTAGTGTCTTGTTTTGAGATTGTAATGTCCACTCTTTATCTATGCATCACAGTCCTTCATGAATAAGAATAAGTCAGTAACATTATCTACACATGCATTACATAACAGAAAATTGCTATCTCAATCGCCCCTGCGTGCCTTGTAATCCCCTTGTACTTACGACTCATTGGTACCTCAAATGCATCAATATAATTCTTCAGAAATATACCTCAAACGCATCGTAACTAACATACCACAACGACGTGACCCGACGAGTCAGCTTTGCGCAGCGACGTGACCCTATGATTCTCCTCTAGGCTGTTGCCTCGCAGACGTGAATTTTCTTCAACCGAATTACAATTTAGCTGCGTACGCAGTGCTGGCTCGACATATAAGTACTACCCCTTCCACGACTGGTTCTCATGTATCCAGACTTCAACACAATCTCGCTCAGATGGAGAAGCACTTGGAGGAGATTCACGAACTGCAAAGGGAGTATGCGGCCCAAGAGGAACAGAGGAAGCATGCCAAGAGGCCACCTTCGCGCAATGACGCCGCCCCTCGTAGCAGCAACCCCTATCAGAACATTTCAATCAAGCATTCGCCCCAACACCCGTCCGAGGGGGAGATGCCGCCCCTCTATTGGTGCAGGGACACATGCAAGTTCTTTAAGTCCAAGCAGCGGTTCAGCCTAGACATGCGTTATTGGGGCTGCGCCAACTACTCCTGCGACTATCCTAACTGTCGTTAGGACACACCCAGCTGTCGGCAGCCGGTAAGGACTTATTACAGTATGTTCCCCGAGCTTTTCTCTTTCAAAGTACGCACTAACAACCTCTCCCGTCTACCCGTAGTCCCCGGACCCGTCATGTGGCTACCGCAAGTGGATCGACCAAGAGATCCACTAACACGACCAGTGGCAAATCGACTATGACGAGTGGGATACCAAAAGGGCCCGCGAGATCCGGGAGGAGAAGCACCGCAACGAAGAGCAAAATGAGCGTATCCGTCGGGAGATAAAAGCTCATCTCGAGACGTGCAGGCGCAGGGAGCGCGAGGCTTATGACAGGGAGTGCGAGAAAAAGAGAGAAATGACGGCCAAGGCCACGGAGGTCGGCGAGGAGTACAACGCCGAGCTCACAAGAAATGGTAAATAACCCCGGTCCATATAGTAGATCGGGCCATTCCGTAGTAGTCCCCTATCCTACCCGCTATGTTTTTTACTATCCCCTAAAGGCATGTATAATTATATGGTCCGGATGCTTGTGTCGCAGTATACCGTAAGAGTAGCGATGACTAAAGCAATTAGCCGAACCATCATGCCATGTGACCACATGTAACGAGCTTCTGTCTACGGAATCTAGTATAGTTCTGGTTTCGTACCTCGCACTTTACCTTCGGTCGATTAGTAGTCAACTGACCTTCGGGTTTCTCGAGACTCAGTACATGTCGCCGTCAAAATCACTAATGGCCATCTCATCGGCCAAAGATCGTTTTCCAGAAGTAGAGAAAAGTATAGCATATTTGGAATATCCCACAACCTCCTTTGGACCGCTAATGTTTTAGGGCATCTTTATAATCACAACGAGCGTTCTCAGCCCTTTCAATTGCATTCTGTAGAAGCTCCATAAGGTACTCTACTTTAACTCCACCATAGTGAGATAATGTGATCAAGAACCTTGATGTTAATATCCTTTTGGGTTGATTACTGAGGAAAAAATGCAATGATTTATTTCTTGTGAACCAAAAGAAAATCAATACAAGTTTAGCTAATCAAAATGCTTAAGCTGTTGAGGTCCAGAGCTTCGGACGTCTGCATTTTAAAGAAAAATATTAATTGTGATATTTGGAGGGACTAGTGGTGAGACTTAAAACATTCATTGTTTTTTCTTGAGTCGTCGTACACCATGTTTGATTCATCAATCATCTCATCCAAAAGCTTCAACTATTAACTTTTAACTCATCCAAAAGATGAGTTATTCTACTTATAATAAAGAATTAAAAAAGGTGCTTCAAAGAGTTCAAGGACTGAGTGCCACATAATTGTGGAGAGATATAATCCAAAATTTTTAGAGATAAGTGCTTAATCTCTGAGACAATTACAGAACACATATAAAATTACCGAAACGTTACACAATCAAGTCATAATTTTTTGAGCTCATTTTCTACATTTTAAAAATACTACAAACAATATACTTACATGAAAATGCGACAAAAATTCGGAACGAATAAAATAATAGAAAAATTAAAAAAGTAAGTACACTGTCGGGAGGCTCCACAAAAAGTTTCGTAATTTTCTGAACTTATTTGCTACATTTTAAAATTACTACAAACAATGCTGAAACCACGACGAAACCATGATTTTGGAGAAAAGGAAACCCTAATTTACATGCCTCGGTGCCCATATTACGTAATGAATATTTTTTTTACAAATCTCAGTGCCTATATTTCTCCCTGATCGCTAAAACCCTAATCGGCGAAAACCTAATCAGAATTGGCGAAAAAAAATTCGTAATCGAAGAAATCCTAATCAGATCGAAGGAAACCCTAATAGGAACAGCCGAATCCTAATCCCCAACCTCATGCGCTCGGCCACCGCGGGATGCCACCGGTCTCCTGCACTCATGCACCGCGGGAAGGTAGCACGCCGGTGCGTGGGGGCGGCCGGTTCCTGCGCTCGGGAACCGCAGGAACTCATCAGCCTCCTGTGCTCCGTGACCGCGAGAAGGTGGCGGCCACCTCCTGCGCTCCGGCACCACGGAAAGTGCCCGGGCCCGCCACATTCCGCGCTAGTCACCTTGCTCCCATGCTGGCCCGTGTTCCCGCAGTCGCCGCTCGCTTGTTGTGCTCCCCGACCGTAGGATGAGACACGTGTCCACATCCCATACTCTCGCGCTCGGAAGGAGGCTAGATTTGCAAATACGACGGCACGACTATCTCTACAATTAACGTGGTGTAAGGGGACCAAATAAAAAAAATTCGGATAAGTTTTGAGTAGAGTTGTTCTCTTTAATACAAGTATACGTGACAAGCTCGTACGTGAGGTTGATGAGGTCTCAACATAACTCGGCCGGGGCGGAGCCATATTTTGCCCCGCGCGAACGAGCATTTTTGCTCGTGCCGTGCCGTAGGCCGTAGGCCGTGGGATCGCGTTGCGCTCGTCGGACGGACCGACCACCGTCCTGTGGTTTGCCCGTGGGGGCGAGGGGGTCCGGCCGGCTCTGCGCCCCTCGTGGGCGCCGCGAGCAGCTGCCGGGCCGGCAAGTTTGCCCGCAGGCGGCAGAGAGCACTCGCGCGCGTTCGTCTTTCCAGCAGCTCTTGCCTGTCTGTCCTTGCCCCCTTGGCGTTGGGGCGTTGCGCGACGTTGGCACGCACGCCGCACGATGCGCGTCCTCTATTGCCTATTCGGCTGGACCTCTGTACTTGCTCGGCTGAGCCCTTTTACTCCTCTCCGGTTGGGCTTCGGCCCAGGATTGACAAGCATGGCCACGGCCCGGGACCTTCCGTGAAATCCCCAAACGCATTCATCGGTACTCAGTAGGAGTACCTGGCAAAGGACGCCCGAAGCATCAGCCAACGACTGACTAACCACCGCGCGGCCCAACGATTACGATTAATTGATATGGGCAGTTGGTTTAGAGTCAACTACGGTCAACAGTGAGGATGATCGAGACTAAGTTAAAAGAGTTGAGATCTAGAACGATCGAGAATATCGGGTGAAGTAGTTGGACTCAAGCATAGCACAAGATGGATAAAAATGACCAAACAAGAAATTCGGTGAGAGACGGATGAGAGAGACTTGCCGAAATGAAGAGAATCATTGATGAACCTACATGTGACGAAACATAGGATTGTTTCACGTTGATTGAACTCAGCATTTGATAAAGGGTCGAGAAGGGGTATTTTGGTATTTTCAATAAAATACCGTATTGATGACTTTGGAGAAACCGCGGCGTGGGACGGCATAAAGGAGAGGTAGTTTAGGTCAAGAGAAAATGAAGATCACGAAGAGGCAGGTTCGATAGACCCGGTTCGTCATCCGTTTTGAGAAGCGTGTATGAGTATAGACTTGTTTGTGTGTAAACTTAACGGGTGTCCGATAAAGTTTTCTCTTTAGATCTAGCCTCTACTGTAAAAGGGAGGAGTGCAGGATTTGCACTGATCAATTCAAGCATAGGAAAACCTAATTTGTGATTTGAAAAAATGGAGAGATAGATGATGGTAGTGTTTGAGAGAGATGGATTGATTGAGTGCTAAAGTGTTAAGTTTTTGTCCTCTATAGTGGAGCGGCTGTAAACCAACAATACTTTGAATCAATCCGAGCAAGTTTGCCTCAAAATGAGTTCTATGTTGTTTTTGCTCTCTCTTTGATGCCTTTGGATTTTTTTTGTGTTCCCAGGGCTTGATTGGGTCTTTTGCTGTGATATAGTTTATTAGAACTTGTGGGAATTGATCTAGGACCATCTTGATCATCTTTCACCCATTGCAAGCTTGTGGATAAAAGTTTGATTTTTCTCGGTTTTCGTGCCTTCTTAACCTCGATCAAGAAATTCGTGGAACCTTAGCTTCAATCGTCTCGATCGTCTGACTTACTTGACGAGCCATGTTTGAAATATAAGGGGACTTAAATCCCAGAATAAACAAAATATGTGGATTTGAGATCACTTCGTGGTGTTTTCCTTGCAGTCGGTGGTCAGACCGGCCACTAGGCGGTGAGACCGGCTGTGGGGACCGAGGTGTGTCCTCGAGGTTTCCTGGTTTCAACTCAAGACTTCTGATTTGTTGTGCCTCTGATCTTTGTAGCTCTTGTAACCCCTCTGGCTGGTCTTACTGCCCCCAGGGCGGTCTGATCGTCGACAAACGGCCGGTCAAACCGCTCCATAATTCTTCCTAAGTCTAGAACCGCACCTTCTCTGAAAATTTCAAACTCTATCTAGTTTCGTCTCGAAACTCTATTTTCTATTAGACTTGGTGCAAACACACCACCTCACACTCATGCACAAGTGATTTAAGGCGTTTTCCAAAATTCTACTTTTCATTTTTGGCCGATCTGATCGTCACTTTTGGTCTGTCTGACCGTCAGGCCTTGGCCGGTTAGAACGTCGGCCACCGGCCGATCAAACTGCCCCTTAGAGACGGTCAGAGCGCTGACCCTGACAGTCAGCAGAAACTTCATGAAAATTGAGAGTTTGAACCACAAACACCTCGACATCGTTGCCAATTGTTCAATACTAATATTAGGATCCTACAACTGATCACAAAAACTCCATTCATGCACCGGTACGATCAATAAGACAGGAAAAAAAACATGCACCACTATTTACATCTTTACAAATTCATGTATATACACTTGGGTTGGAGTACACAGTACACGCATGCCCAACATAAACTCTAGCTCTTTTAATTTACCCTGAATCTCACCTTAAAGCTAATCAAAACACGAGCAAAAACAAGTACTTAATTTGGTACTTCAACCTGCGCGTACGCTTGCACGTAGCATGCGCACGTACGTACGCTCGGACGGCGAACGGCTTCGCAATCACATGCCGCTGATGCAGGAGAAGATCCTGACGCTCCTGCCCCTCGGCAGCCCGCCCGCCCGCCACTCTGGCGACGCCCCGGCCTCGCCGGCCTGCTCCTCCAGCGACCGGTGCCGCCGGTGCGTCATCTCCCTCTCCGCGGGGAACTTGCCGCCGCCCGCCTCCCGCATCGTGCGACCGTCGGCGCGCACCCACTGCTTCTGCTCCCAGACGACGTCGTCCACGCCGCCGCCGAACCCGCGCGCCGAGCCAGTGGAGCTGCACCTGGAGTAGCCCCGGCTCCGCCTCTCCTTGATGGCCTTGTAAATGAACGGAATGAGCCCCTCCATTTGGTTTGATTCGAGGTGACGATGCTAATCAGTTTGGTTGGGAAAAAATGGTTGGCTTTGGAATCAAGTGAGAGAGAGAGAGAGAGAGAGAGGCGTTGCTTTACAGGGTTGAGGTGCACTCGTGCCTCGCACAATGGCTTCGATCGTATTGGTTTCAGGAGATGAGATTAGGAAAAGTCGTTTGATCCGGGCTTAATTTTCTTGCGTGTGGGCGTTTCGTTTGCTTTGTGGACAGTGTCGCATTTGGGTTTTGGGTTTGGTTGCTTGCGCCCGGAAACCTTTGATGTTGATGGTTTTGTCTACTTTCTCGTGTAATAGCTCGTGCCATGATTGTGCTAATTAGGCAGTCACTGGATAACTGTCGTTGTCTGGTTGATGGTTTTGGTTTCATGCCTGCTTTTCTTTCTGCATAGTTAGGTTGAATTAGAACTATTGAAGCACTGGCTGGTACACCAGCTTGATTTTTCCACCTATCAGCTGAAATATCTAGTCTCTCAAGAGTTAAAGAGTTACGCAATCAATTCACTACTATGTGTCAAAAAGAAGAGGATGGATGAAAACAGGAAAGTAAGGAAAAGAGTGTAGTAGTATACGATTTAGGTAGTGATAGTCTGTGTCCTCTTGCTCGTTAAGTCAGTTTTGATGTGTGGCGAGATCAGATCAGATCAGATAACGTCGAAAAGTCAGCTCGATGATGCCCTGACCCCTGACGCCAGGTAATTTTTTCTAAAGGCTAATACGGTCCATTTGAGGGATTTTTTTAAAAAATAATCTATTTTTTATTCGAAAATACAGAAATAATACCGCTTAATTTTTTTTACAGAAATAATCCCGTGTCGCCGTACGGTTAGGCGAGTCCTGCAAGTCGCCCAGCCGAAGTGCGACATATATTCAGGTCGCCCAATAGAACGGCGACTAAAGCTTAAGTGGACCTAGTCGCCAAACGGATGTGCGACATATGTTGGAATCGCCCATTTGTAGAGCGAGTTTAGGAAGTCGTGCAGTGGTTGGGCGATTTAGTTCAAGTCGCCCAACCAGTGGGCAATTTTAGCTCATAAACCTGGAATTATGCAAATTCAATTGGAACAATTGTGTTAAAATAGATATTACATTTTTTAGGTATTGTATTTAGCAAATCGTATTATATGATGTTATTTTTTTAAAAGATAAAAGTGTGGTGACAACGTTGGTTGGTGCATTTGTTATTTTAAGTAGAATATGAAGGGTATGAAATTTGTCCGACTCATAATAACATTTTTTTATCGTCTTATATTGTTGTAGTGCGCTAAATTTCTGTAGAATTTTGTGAGGACGATTGAGATAGTAATGAGTGGTAAGTTGAAAAGTAAGTGATATTACGATGCGTGAGGGAGTCTCTCCTCGATGAAGTTATTAAGATGCGGAGAACACTCGTTGTGGTTATGAAGATGCCATAAAACATGGATGATTCGATGGCGGTGCGAATGGTTCTTTCTGGGATTCCACTAGAAAAGGCATATTTGCAATATAGGCTTGCTTTGATGGCTTAGCGGAGACACGGAATGAGAAGTACATTAAAATCCACGGACAGAAGCACATTACACGTAGTCACATGGCATGATGATTCGGCTAATTGCTTTAGTCATCCTCGCTACTACTACAGTACACTGCGACACAAGCATCCGGACCATATAAGTATACATGCCTTTAGGGGATAGTAAAAAACATGGGGGGTAGGACGGGGGACTACTACGTAATGACCTGACCTACTACGTGGACTGGGGCCATTTTCCCTTCCTTGCTACCTCGGCGTTGAACTCCTCGCCGGCCTTCCCCTTCCCCTTGTCGCGAGACTGTCCACGTCAGGCTAGTATGTCGAAGTCGCCCATGTCCTGCGATTCCATGATGTAAGTGCACCGTATAGTGAGAATCGTAAGAAGGATGTAAATTCTTCATAACTCATGTCGTGGAATCTGGATGCGCCGGCGATCAGACATCTGTTGTGGCAGTGAGGCTCACCGCATGAGCCTTTCCTTGCCCTTGTCGCGGACCGCCCACGTCGGGTGGTATGTCAAGTCGTCCATGTCACGGGATTCCACGATGTAAGTGCACCGTCTGATGAAAATCATAAGAAGGATGTAAATTCTTCATAACTCACATCGTCGTCTGGATTACGCTGAGCGGCCGGATCTGTTGTGGGCGGCCGGGCTCAGTCGCATGAGCCTTTTCCTTGCCCCTGTCGCGGGATGTCCACGTCAGGCTGGTATGTCGAAGTTGTCCATGTCCTGCGATTCTATGATGTAAATACACCGTACAGTGAAAAACGTAATAAGGATGTAAATTTTTCATAACTCACATCGTCGATATGGATTACGCCCAGGCGAGTACTTGGCTCCTTCGGTGCCTCCTCAATAGGGTCCAGTACGTAAGGTTTCCACCGCACGAAGTTCTCGGCCCGCACCGAGTAGTTCAAAGATGTACCTCTTTGGATGAATGCTGTCAGTACATCTCCGGGCCGTCGATCCTTTGGAAGAAGTGGCAACAAGATCTCGATTTGCCATCACGTGGGGATGAAGTTAAAATTTAAGGAATTCAATATTTGGAGAGGAAAATCGTCTTGCAGAAGAAAGCGACGAGGTGGTGCCGCGCGTAGTACGCCCGGGCGGCGGTGTCTGGGTGTGTGGACTGAATGATCTCTGCCGGTTCGCCACACACACACTGCGGGATCGGAAAATGTGGTGGTACTAGAGCATCTTTCATTGATTTATCTGGGTATTGTAGCTGTTTCCCCTTCTTCTTAAGCCACTTTTGCTTCTACAACATCCTCGCGTAGAAGTTTGCCGAAGAGTCCATAGCTGGGTATCTATTGTGTAGTGTTGGGTTTGGTTCAACCCCCTTTTATAAGCCCCATGGTTGGCATGGTGTGGTTAATTTCATGCAGAGTCCTGTTTTTTAGTTCTGAAAAGCTGAGGAGGTGGAGTATTGTCATGTCCATCTGAAAAGCTGAGGAGACATAGTGTTGTCACGTCTTACTTTGCAGTGAGAAGTCATGGCTTGCTTTGCAGAGTGTTGTCTTATCAGTCTGAAAAGCTGGCGAGGTAGAGTGTTGTCACGTCTTTCTTTGCATAGTCTTGTCTTTTCGGTCTTAAAAGCTAGCGAGGTGCTCAGGGTTGTCAAGTCGATCTGAAAAGCCTAACCCTAAACCTAAACCCTAAACTGCGCAAAGCTGTCTTCTTTGGTCTTATCATCTGCGCAAAAGTGCCCGTGTGGTCTTGTCCTTTCGCAGCAAAGCTGCCCGTGTGGTCTTGTCCGCTGCAGAAGTGTCTCCTTTGGTCTTATCACTCGCAAAGCTTCCCGTGTGGTCTTGTCATCGCGCAAGGTCAGTAGCCTTCGTCTTGTCATCGCATAAAAGTCTGTCTCGTTTGGTCTTGTCTCTGCGTAAAAGCGACCAAATTTCGTCTGGTCTTATCATCGCAAGCTAATACATTACCCGCTTTGTTAGCCTCCCGCGGGCTATAAAATGCACGCCCACGCTCAAAGTAGGACCACTCGACCCTTAAAACCGTAGGAAGAAGAACCTTGTCCGTCTTACAATAATATACGATGGCGGCGCCTGAGGACCCGCCCAGCCGGTCACCGGCTGACCTTCTCTCGAAAGGAGGAGGACTTCGGCCCTAACTACCGGTTGATGCCGAACAAGCGTGCTCAACCGGTATGGCCAAAATGCAGATACGAGGAGGACGCTATCGTGCATGTCATAGACTGCCTTTTCGATGGCGGACGGTGTTTCTTCCGATGCCCATACTCGAGGTAAATAGTTTTGTTCATATTCTCGCTAATACATCCTCCATACTAACCGTCCCTTGCAGCAGATGGCGAAATGCAACTTTACCCGCTGGATCGATCCTCCCCATGAACGATATGTTTCGATGCACGTGGATACATTGTGGAATATAATCTTTGATTTGGAGGCGCAAATTGACAATATCAAGGAGCAAAATGATGACCTCCGCCAACAGATGCAGCGCGAGAGGGGCAACGAGGAGGTCGTGAACATAGGAAGCTCCTAAAGCATGTAACTAAATGGTGTCGCGTGCTTTAAGCTATATGCATTGAACAAATATGCATTGTATGAACGAGTACTGAAAGCCAAGCTATTCCATACCAGATATTATCTGCTAGAATTAAGACAAGATATTGACACTTTAAATAAAGTTGAAATTTGCAATTACGATACAATTAGTTCCACAGTTGCTTACAAGAACCAAAGTACTGACTGAAGTACAAGTTACAACATACTAGCAGTTGTAATACAAGTTCCTACGTGTCGACATGCTCCTTGCAAGTTCTGACAGTGTACCCTTCCTGGCGGCAGCGGTTGCAACGTCTACTCGCCGCTGCAGCTTCCCCTTCGTCCATATCGTTCCAAATGCGACGACTCTGGTGACGGCCCTTCCCCCCTTTCAACAAGTCTAGATCCAGAATCCAAGTCCTATTTGCAGTATCCAACGTGGCGAAGTTACCCACAACCATGAAGCCTCTTAGCTCGCCGCACCACACCTGCTGCACCCTTTCCTTCATGAAGTACTCCGATACGAAGTTCGATGGGTCCATGCGGATGGTCCCACACGTGGCGAGGACATGAGAGCATGGCTTGTGAAGGAGCTTTAGCTTATTTCATGTGCAGCTAGGTTCATTCACACGGTCTCCAAGGCATACCTCATGGGTAACAAGAGACCGAGCCCCCCGAATCCGGCTCTGTCTCGGAGGATCACGTCGAATCGATGCTCAGATATCCCATTACTGAAGACCGTGCGCTGTGAGCCTTCTCGGTCTTGGCTCAGTATGTATCTTTGTAATCTCGAGCAAGAGGGTGTACGTGGGTTGGTGCATGAAGTGCCGCATTGCATGTCTTTCCTGAAATATCCGATTGTACTATGCGTAACGCCGACGATGGCGATAAGAGGCTGAGAACAGAGGCCCCTAATAACCCAGTTGTACACCTCTGCAAGGTTAGTGGTCATTATGACATACCTTGCACTGTCCGTGTCGTGCAGTAAGGACCACTTCTCTAATGGCTTGGCCTCAATCTAATGAGAGAAACACCCGATGTCCCTCGAGGTCCTCCGCGTCAAATGGGGAGGGTCGAGCTCTCGCAGTGGTGTGAGGCGCTCGGGCTGTGCCGCTCCAGGAATGAGGGGACGCTTGTTCCTCTCAACGACATGCTTCCTAGTGTGCTCGTCCAACATCTACCACAACACATCAAATTCTGTTCTTTGGTTACGATAGCAAGCCTCTTGAAACAGCTTCATCAACGGTTCTTTGCTGAAGCTGTTTGAAGAAGTTGGCCCCCAGATGACGAATGCACCATCTGTTCCTCAGGTCTGGCCAGGGGAATGGCTCATCGGGGTCTTGCTGAAGTTGTCGGATGGCCTTCATCATCTCGGAGTGGCGATCATGGATTATGAGACATCGGGGCCCCAACTTCTCCCACCGCCGGATGTTGAAGGAACCACAACCACCGTCGTAATTCTCACTTTCCACAAAAGCAATGGCTAAGGGAGAATCGATTGTTGCCATCAACGCCAATTCTTTGTCGGGATCATGCCCTTGTATTTCCCGATTAGAAATGTCCCGTCCCATCGAGATCACGAGCAACATGTGTCTGAATGCATTGATGCAGGGACCGAATGCTAAGAAGGTCCTCTGCAATACCATAAAGCCTAGCGGCGGTCTTTTGGGTGGCTGGTCCTTCACATCAATGTATGTGCCTGGGTTCCTGTCCTACAGCATCTGGAGCATACGAGGAAGGTTGTCGTAAGACGCCTCGAAAGAACCGAACCTCCTTTCCAAAGCCTTCTGCTTAGCACGCCATGCCTTCACGTAGCTAATCTTGTACTTGAATTTCTGCTCGATAGCCACCATGATGTGCTTGGCCTCCAGGTCCGTCTTCTTCACTATCTCTCCATACATGACATTGGCTATGAAGGTGGATGTCAGTTTGCGATGCCTAGGCAAAACACTACTGAGCAAGCAAGAGTGCGAATTCACCTTCGAGACAATCCAGTGAGTCTCGTACTTGGGTCTCCTTGCGTGCACACGCCAAGGACACCCAACTGCTTTCGCATACTACTTGCATCTTGCTCTGGTGGATTTGAGTACACGAAAGCGGCGTTGCATGGATAAGGCCCACGACTTAATGGTATCTGCGGTGATCCCTTGTCAACAAACATTGCACGGTCGAACCTCCGTCCCATTGTACTCCCACGGTGATTTGTGCTTGTCGTGCACAGCAAGACCCTCAACGTCCACCCTATTCCATCCCTGCGGGATGGGACCTTCATCCTCCTCGGAAGAGTTATCACCATCCTCTTCTAAAGCTTCCTCCTCCTTTCCGTCAAGTCATCAATCTCCATCGGCGTACTATCTTTGTGGACATGCTCCCGTGATCTGCTCGGGATCGGCTTTGGCGTCGGCGGTGCACGATATTCTGCCTCCGTCTCCTCTTCTGCCTCAGCCTCCTCTTCTGCCTCCGCAACATTGGCCACCTCGTCCTCTTCTGCCTCCTGAACCACAACCGAGCTGCTCCCACCCTCCCGACGGGAGGTGTCGGAAGGGCCTCCGAGGAGTACCTTCAGACATGGCTGCATGAGTAGCACGCACTCGTAGCCACGGCACCTACAGCCTTTTAGATATCCCTTCCATGCAACCGTGTGCATCACTCTTCTCAACTCCCACCGAATGTGCGTGGGAGACCTACTCCAAATCCCTTGTATGATGACACTCCACACCTCGGGGTCCAAGGAGAAGTTTCTGGTGAGCCAGTGTAGAACATCTCCGATTCGGGCATTCTCCAGGTTCGGGTGTACCAAATCGACTTGCTGGAAATCACTTAGGTCAACACCGTGCGGACCTTCATGAACCATACCAACACCGTAATGCACTTTCAATCTTGTGGTCTCCGACATGACTGTAAATATTACAAACGTTGCAACCAGTGATTTCTCGACATACATTCCCCATATACGTGGTAAACAAACAAGTAGCTACACGTCACCTACATTCGGCCGAGAACAAGAACAAACAAGAGTATTACCTTCACGCGGAGACCTTCTCTTCGTATGAACAAGCTTCGTTCGTCTTTCTCTTTCACGTCTCCAGCTCCTCTCCTCCCGAACCACCCTCTCCCGAGCTCTGCTCCTCCCTGTGTACCTCTCCCAAGCTCCTCTCCTCCTATTGTCTCCCTCTCTCGAGCTCCTCTGCTTCTCCCTCTCCCTACCTTCTCCCCTTTTTCTCCTCTCCCGATCTGCTATGCTTGTCCGCCAAGACAAATGGTGAAAGAAACCATGACGGGACCTGGGCTACCTTTCTATATGACCATGTAGTTGCTCAACCGTAGGACGACTTAGCAGGAAGTGCTGGCCCAACGGTTGAGCGACACGTGGACTAGTCGCTGAACCGTTGGACGACTTGCCAGGAAGTGCTGGCCCAAGCAGTTGAGCGACACGTGGACTAGTCGCTGAACCGTTGGAGGACTTGGCGGTAAGTACTAGCCTGACTAGTAATTACGAAGGAGAATACATCAACACATAATACAAGTTATACAACAATGGTAGAGGGAATACATAGACAATTATGTCATAGTACCTACGAAATACAATACGTAAACACAGAATACGTAAACCCCCATCACACCACCTTGCGCCACCCGACACCTCCTCAAATCATCGCCACGTCCCACACCCGGTCCGCGCCCAACAATACGCCCCCGCTTGGGCTTACGAAGCGCGGGGTGCCTAGGCCGGGGCTCAGATAGGGAAAGGCGCTCAAGAGCCCTACCGATCCATGGTCCTGTGGGGTCGACTCCACTGTTCTTTGCGTGATCACCGGGGCCCGCTAAAATTGCGCCATCGAAATAACCTCGGCAGTGCGGGCTCACCGCCTGGACCTCCCCGGTGCTTTCATGGCATCTTGATCCACGCTCGTCGCAGGAGAACTTCAGTGCCGGTGGAAACAAAGACACAGCACGGCAAATAATGTTAATCTCTCTGAGATATCGACGATCACAAACCCGAGGAGAGGAAACGTACCTGACTCGAAGGCGATGCGCGCGATGTCAAACCCACCATACTGTCCGGACGGGTCGGGGATGAGAACATACTGCCCTGACGCTCTCTGGTAGGTGTCCTGCAACGACGCCGGTGGCGGTGTGTAACGTCCCGTTTTTCCAGAGTTTTGAAAAGCTTTTAAAACAATAATCATTTGGTTTTTGATGAGAGTTCAAAGCTTAATTTGAAGATTTCAAAAATTTGGAGATTTAACTTGACCTAACTAAACTTCAACTAAACCCAGTGGTTTGGTGTTCCTTGTTTGTTGGAGTTCCTTGCTGTCCTTTGGCTTTTAGCCCCTTTTTCTTTGTTTGCTTCGTTGGTTCTTCAGGCTAGCCCCTCCCCCTCTAGGTCTTCCTCCCTTTCTCTAGACCTTCCTTTCGTTGGGCATTTCCTGATGTCTGGACATCTCTCATCTTTTTGACCTTTCCTTCTTCTCTCAGGACCTCTCTTGAGTTCCTCCTTTTGGATCTTTTACCTTGGATCTCCTCCTTTTGGGGATACCCTCCCTTAGGTTTTCCCTTTCACCCAGACCTCTTTTCAGCTGGACCTCTTTATAGGTTCAACCCCTTCTGATTCTTTGGACCTCTCTTTGTAATCTCCGTTTAGACTCCCTTTAGTCCAGACCTTCCCTTTGTTGGCTTGAATCTCTTTGTGTTTAGACCTCCCCCTTGATCAGATCTGGCCGTTAGGACCTCCTCTCTGGAGATCTTAACCGCTCAGACCTCTCCCTTGTTGAGATCTGGCCATTAGGACCTCCCCTCTGGAGATCTTAGCCACTCAGACCTCCCCCTTGTTGAGATCTGGCCGTTAGGACCTCCCCTCTCGAGATCTTAACCGCTCGAGACCTCCCCTTGTTGAGATCGGCCGTTAGGACCTCCTCTCTCGAGATCTTAACCGCTCAGACCTCCCT
The DNA here is from genome assembly GCA_036346405.1 of Phyllostachys edulis. Taxonomy (NCBI): domain Eukaryota; kingdom Viridiplantae; phylum Streptophyta; class Magnoliopsida; order Poales; family Poaceae; genus Phyllostachys; species Phyllostachys edulis. The sequence goes on along the minus strand of CM070546.1, from coordinate 12,889,435 downwards.
TGTTGAGATCGGCCGTTAGGACCTCCTCTCTGGAGATCTTAACCGCTCATACCTCCCTTGATCGAGATCGCCGTTAGGACCTCCTCTCTCGAGATCTTAACCGCTCGAGACCTCCCCTTGTTGAGATCTCGCCGTTAGGACCTCCCTATGGAGATCTTAGCTCGAGACCTCCCCTTGTTGAGATCTCGCCGTTAGGACCTCCCTCTAGAGATCTTAACCGCTCAGACCTCCCCTTATTGAGATCTGGCCGTTAGGACCTCCTCTAGAGATCTTAACCGCTCAGACCTCCCTTGATCGAGATCTCGCCGTTAGGACCTCCTCTCTGGAGATCTTAGCCGCTCAGACCTCCCCCTTGTGTAGATCTGTCTGTTAGGATCTCCCTTTTGGAGATCTTAGCCGTCGAGATCCTTCCTGTTGGATCTAAAGGTCCCGACCTTCTTAGGTCCAAGACCTCCTAGCGCTTGGACCCACTGTTGGCTCTGCGGTAAATCGCTTGAGGCTTTGCCTTCATCACCTAAGGACCGTTCGATGCTGTTTGGATGGCCCGATCCTGAGGGCATGTTCGCTGGTCCGAACGTCCCCATTCCCTCCCAGCCGTCCGATCTGAATCAGACGGCCTGGTCTCATTGACCAGTTCGCCCGGTCCGAATGGCCCCTTTGTTTTGCACCATCCGATCCTAATCTAATGGCCTCAGCTTTCCCCGCGTATCCTTGTCTCCGCGGACCTCCCCTTGCTGTTGATCTTTACCGTCGGACCTCCCTTTTGGAGATCTTCTGGTCAGGACCTCCTTTGGTCTTGATCTGACCGTTCAGGACCTCCCCTTTGGATTTCCTCCGTTGGATCTCCTTTTGGTTTTGGACCTCCCTCGCCCCTCGCGCAGTCCGAGCCAATCCCGCGCCTTTCTCACTCGTGGGCCGTCTGATCCTTTTTGGATGGCCCAATCGAGATGAAAGGTTCGGCCGGTCCGAACGTTCTCAGGTGTGTGGGTCGCCCGATCCATATCGAACGGCTCAACTGAGATATAACGTTTGGATGGTCCGAACATTCCTTTCCTTTCTGGACCGCCCGATTCCAATCGGACGGCCTTGCTTTGCTGCGCGTTTTCCTTTGTTCCCAGGACCTCTTCCTGGCTGTTTTGCAAGGACCACCCCCTTGATCCTTGCTGGTCTTTTTGTAAAGACCACCCTCCTAGTCCAGAGTATCCCTTTTGATTAGGGCCTCCTAGTGTTGTGTCTTTTGGACCTCCTGTCCATAGGACCTCCTTGTGTTGTGTCTTTTGGACCTCCTATCCGTAGACCTCTAGACCTCCTCTTTTGTGTTTAGACCTTTGTGGTCTAGACCTCCCTGTTGCGTTTGGACCTCCTTTAGGTTCAGACCTCCCTGTGTTGTGTTTGGACCTCCCTTAGGTTCAGACCTCCTCTTTTGTGTTTAGACCTTTGTGGTCTAGACCTCCCTGTTGCGTTTGGACCTCCTTTAGGTTCAGACCTCCCTGTGTTGTGTTTGGACCTCCCTTAGGTTCAGACCTCCTCTTTTATGTTTAGACCTTTGTGGTCTAGACCTCCTCTTCTGTGTTTAGACCTTTGTGGTCTAGACCTCCTCTTCTGTGTTTAGACCTTTGTGGTTTAGACCCCCCCTGTCTCTTTTCGCCTCTGTCCTTAGACCTCCTTGTGGTCTTTAGGGCCTTCTGTCCTCAAAGATCTCTTTGTTTGTCTTCAAGACCTCCTCTAGACTTCCTTGTCTTCACGATCTCCTCAAGACCTTTTCCACCTCCTCGTTGGACCTCCTCGTTGGATCTCCCCCTTGGATCTCCACTTTGGGCCATGCCCTTTGACTAGTCTGTGCACCTTTTGACTGGCTCCTTTGGCAGTCTTAAGTGCATTTGATGTGGGTTGAGTCACATTAAATGATGCCACCTACCTTTGTACTTTTTTCTACTTTTTGTCACATCCCTTGCTTTCTTTATCCCTGTTCGTACCTTGTGGCAGTGTGCCTTTGTACCAATACATTGAATTTGGTCACCTTCTGTTTACGGTGCTTCTATTTCCTTTTTCCTTTAAATAGAGCACCAGGGACACCCACTGCCTCCCTGTTCTTCATTTCGACCTCTGCTCCTAGCTCTTTCGGTTTTGAGGAGCTCTCCAAGCTCCTCTGGTTCGAACCTCCTTGAGTTCGAGCCCTCACTCGTTGGACCTCCCTCCCGTGGGATTCCTTCCTCTCGGACCTCCTCCTCCCTGTGGACCTCCTCTTCTCTTTTGGTTTCGAGTAAGTTCTTTTGGCTTTCTTGGAGTTTCTTTTGCTTATTTGGTTTCTTTCGCGAACGTGTAGATCTCGGTTGACTCGTTGAGAAGCTCGGGAATCAAGCTCCATCAGCCGAAGCTTTTTCTTTCTCCAACAGAGGCAAGTCGTGGACCTTGATCATCTTGATCCCACTTTGCTAAGTTATTTTGATTTACTAAACTTGCATTGCTATCTTTATAGAACTGGTTTGGGCAGTAGCTATCCTCCTACTTGACATTATGCCTCCTTTGTGTGCTTGAACTCAACATGTTGACATGAACTCTTTGGACACCTTAGGATGGATACTTTAGTTGGCATCTTTTGCTATAGCCAACATGGGACCGTATTCTTATTGCTTAGCCTTGCTTTTAGAATCGTGGGTATGTGAATCATGCTTCATCAATTAATAATCTTGACTAATGATCTATGGAATCTGTGGTCGGTGCCACTATTAAGCAGCTATGGCAGGATGCCTAAGTTGTGTTGATTGTGGTGCGAGATCACCCTAATAACTTGTTGTGCCAGGACTGGGTGGTCTAGTGGCCGGGTTGAACCCAAAATGTTTTTGCTGAGGCAAGAAGGCAGGGAGTGAGTAGTGGGTGCTTTGCACATTGGGGTTGTGGAAGTCTTGCCTTAGCACAATTAAGGACTTAACTTTGTGTTCTGTTGATCTGGGCCAATCCGTGCAACCACAAGGTCATTTTATGGGGATGGCCTGGGCCAAATAATTTATCATATTCTAGCACCATGCCGCATGGTTGGTTTTGGGCGTCTGAGCGATGGTAAAGCGACGTCCATGTCTGTCGGGGCTTCTTTGCAGACGATGCTAAACGCACATCCATATCTGGGCAAGGTATCCCCCACAACGGTGAGCTCCGGGTCGATGGTAATCGTACGTCCATGACTCGGGATAAAGTTCATCGGGCGATTTGGTGTTAGGATGTGGTATTGTAAAGACCTTGTCACGCTCTCTAGACTGCTCACCTTCGGAAGTGAGCAAGGGTCTTTCCGGAACCCGTCCCACTAGAGAAATCGTGAATTGTGGGTAAAGTTGTATACCTCTGTAGAGTTTTTAAATCTATTCGAATAGCCAAGTCCTTGGTTATGGACATGCCCGGTGAAAATGGTGCAAGGGGTAGCTTTGTAAATTTTGTGTCCCTGGGCACTTCTGCGAGAGTCTGTGGCTTTGCCTCGAAGAGACCTTGGCCGGCTTTAGAGGGGTCATGGTTGGCTCGAGATGAGGTCCAGGGGCTGGTTGTGGAGCTCTGGAGTGGGGTGCTCCAGAGTGGCGTGGTTGAGGTCCTGGTCATGGGTGTGACCAGGCCTCCCACGGTTGGTCTTTGTTAACTCTGGAGTGGGTGATCCAGAGTGGTTTTGGAGGTGAGTGGGTGCTCACCACCCCTTTGAAATCAAATGTATCTATGTGCTAATGTTTTAACTTGAGCTTTTCAATCTACTTATTACTTATTGTCAAATATTGCTTTGTGCAACTAACCATACAGCTCTCTTTTGGCAAGCCTTGCATAATTATTTATTGCATACACTCCCCACGGTTTGCTGAGTACATTCAATGCACTCATGGCTTTTGCCCTCTGTTTAAATCAGTAGCTGCAGGAAGTTCCAAGGAGCTCAAAGCTCAGTGAAGAAGAGGTCTTTTGAGACCTTGTGACCTAGGGGACGTCCTCCACTCGATAGCCGATGGGCTGATCGGTTGGACCTACCGTTGACGTTTTGCTTTCATTGTTTTGCCCTTTTGTTGTAGCCCTTGAGGCAAACTCTGTATAAAGCTTGGCAGTCTCGGTCTTTATATATATATATATATATATATATATATATATATATATATATATATATATATATATATATATATTGTTTTGTCTCTTGTTTCTCTTAGCTTGTGTATGGATTTGATCTCACCATTGTCGGTTTGTGCGAGCCACTTGTGTTTCTGGGGTGGCTCACTTCACAATGGCCAAGACCTCGGGAGGTCTTGAAGACCTCTGGGAGGTCTGGTAGACCTCACTCGGGATGCCGAGCGATACTACGCTCCTCTCTTGATAGTATCGCCGCTCAAAAAAAAATTGGGCCGCTTCCTTGTATCCCGGGCGGGTCGTCACACGGTGGCTGTGGTGGTGGGGTGCGTGCCACGTGCCACCCGGACCCTCCGGCTTGCCCAGCAGCGCAAGAGGAGGCGCGGCCTTAGCGCAGGCGGGCGCGTGGGCGTGCCTCCCGAGCTTCTTGGCCGACTACATGAGGGCGTGGCGTCCTCGACCTATGCAAGCGAGGCCACCTCACGGACCGACGAGCCCACCTCCTGCACCGACGAGGCCACCTCTCAGATCGTCTTGCACGACGTCGGGGCCATGCATCGCCTCGCCCGACCTGCAGTTCGACGAACAAAGCGCACTAGCTCGTCGCGCGTGACCTCCGAGACCAATGCCGATCTGTTTAGGATCGGCGTAAAATCACCGCAACCCCGGCGTTGATGTCGTCTACAAGGAGTATGTCAAAGCGTCAAACCTATAATTCAGGTAACAGTACTAAGACATTTTCAAACACGATTTTACGTACCGCGAGGTGCACGTTCCGCGCTAAGTGCAGAGGGTAGGAGTCACTCGGTGCTGCCACACGTGCGGGGGGAGGGTCAACGACATGCACCAGCCTGGCGCGTGTCTACGGGGCATACCAGCGAAGGTACTCATCAATGCGCGACTGGGTCGACGGACGTCCTCTAGCATCACGATCCTCGTGGGCCGCCCACCTGTACACCCACGGCTCCATCTTGCCCGGCCACTGCGTCCTGGTGCCACCCCTCCTACTATGCCTGCGAAATGTACAACTGCAATTAGAAGCCACCATTACAGAAATATCAAAAACATATGTGAACATGTGTTCTATGTAACTCACGCATGGGTCGAGTCAGGCACCCTTGTCCCGATGGGAACTAGAACAACCTGGCGGAGGCCGAACTGGCGCATCACCCTGTGCACTGCGTAGTCCTCGATGAACACATCGAAGGCGAAGGCTTCTCTGCGTCGCCAAGATCGCCCGGTCACCCAGCCAAAGTGAAGACGGCCCGCGAGAGCACGGGCCTCCGATCCCGATCGAGTACGACTCCCGGCAAGACGTCGTCGGCCGGTGAGACGGTCGGTTGCTCCACAAAGTGCTCAGACGCACGTGTGACCTACACGTGTGCATCTGTACTGCGAGCGAGCAGTGGTTACAAAGGATTACATGTCTGTTGAAGAAAAGATATAGGAAAGTATGTACTGCGTCACGGCACCAAAGGGACCCTACGATCGGCCGGTCCACCGCGTCCCCATGGTACATGTCCGCGTTGCACGGATCGGAGTCTACCGGCATGGGCCATTCGAGAGAAGCGCTCGAGCGACCCAAACTGCGGCGATGAGGCGAGCCTATGAGGATAGATGCGGCTTCGTCCTACAAGACGCATCGCACATGCCGCGTGATGCGTCGCGGCAAATACGGCCGATCCTCAATCGATCTCTAGCTCCTCGCCGTCCGCGATGGCCCTCGCGTACCCCACGAGGCGGGCGTCAATGGAGTCACCGTGGCTGCTGGTAAACAGTACCCAACCGAAGAGCCACAACAGGTACGCCTCGAGTTGCCGCGACACACAGTCGACGGTGGGGTCGTGGGACCATCTGCCGACGACCTCGAGAAACGAATAATTAGTAAGCCCGTCATATGGCTAGGCCACAATGAATAGCTAAACATGAAAAATAGGTAGTATACATACCCGGAACTGCGAAAGCCACCGCAGGGGTGGACCATGCTGCTGTCACTCCGAGAAGTCGAAGTACGGAGGCGCGGCCTCCGCCCCAAGAACCCTTGAAACACGCCAAGGCGTCGTGCCGATCGACAATGCGTCCGGCTGAATGCGAGGGCTCCGCGATAGGCAAGCCAAGCAGCATCGCGACATCCTGCAGAGTAGGGGCCATCTCCTGAAAGGGAGGTGGAAGGTGTCGTCTCGAGCATACGGTCCACCGAGGCGATTAGGAGCGACCGGTCGAGCGGGAATCGTCGTGGACCGCTCCGACCGGCTGGACCTCCCATCGTCGTCGACCGGACCGCCGTCCTCTTCGGTGGCCTCTACCATCAGCGAGAGGTAGAAGGCGGAGCAGCTCACCTACAAAGCATGAAGAAGTAAGTACATAGTGCGACACGATACAAAAAAAAGTGGCACGACTTGCGGACAAACCTCTCTACCCAGCGTGGGTCAGTCTCCAAGCCCGTCGGGGTGTCGCGTCTGAACCACCCCCAACTCACCAAGCGTCGTCTCCTTAGCCGGATCGGCACACGACGGCTCATGGCGGTCTTGCATGTCGACCAACGGTCAATGATGAAATGCCAATCCGAACCACCAGGGTCTTGAGCCATACCTGCAAATTAAGAAATTAAAAGCATTAATATTACTTAAGCATGTAAATTATATTCCAATGGGAAATAAATCATATTTGATTTGTTCTTAGTGGCACCTAAACACTTTGCTCCAACACAATGGTAATACATATACAATTTTATGAAACCCACGTGGTAAAGACATAATTTTTCCTACGAAAGGCTATATTACGTTAACGCCTGTACCAGTTGCTATGGATTGCGAAATATTTAATACATCATCGTTACTATGCATATTTATAATGGGTGAAGCTTTCAGGAAAAAAACAAAATTTTACATGTTTGACAATCCTACGTGTTTCGAACCATGTGTCTGTGATTCCTTAATCCAACCAAAACTATAAAGTAAATGTTTTCAATTCTTTATTGTACAAAAAATATACATGTATTTAACATTCTATAAACTAGCATTTGCGCAAGCACGGGTTATCGACATGTTTATATAATAGAAAAGTAACATGTTATCATACATCTAGCAAATGACGCAATTAAGCAAAGACGCGGAATAGTACAACTAAATTTATTTTCACTAACTCATTTTCCCTTCATACGAACTTCTAAACTAATTGTATTAATTATGCTATCTCTAAACATTTGCTAACAATATGTCACTACACACGATGTTACTCGCTAACGTACCATGGTTACTAATTAATCATGCAATCTCTAAATATTTGCTAACAATATGTCACTACACATGAAGTTGCGTGCTAACCTACCATGGTTTCAAAAATAAACTTGTACAAAATAATACTACAAATTCACCGTCCTAGTCGTCGATGCGAAACGAAGAACCTCTTTTTCCTCCTCCTCCTCTTCCCCTCCTCTTTTTTCCCTGTCCTTCTCCTCTTTTCCTTTCCTCTCGATTCGATTTGGAAATCGTCGGTTCGCTCAGTGAAATGGCGACGGCCCGGCCGCACGCGGGTTTTATAGCCGCCCCAAGTCGCCATACGGTTGGGCGAGTTGGATTGAGCTGCGAGCAATTCGTTTGACCGTATGACGACTCTATCTAAGTCGTCATGCCATGAAACGACGACGCCTCAAACGTTTAAATCGCCATTCCATTGGGTGACTTGAATATGTATCGCACTACGGTTGGGCGACTTGCAGGACTCGCCCAACCGTACGGCGACACGAGATTATTTCTGTAAAAAAAAATTAAGTGGTATTATTTCTGTATTTTCGAATAAAAAATAGAATATTTTTAAAAAAAATCCCATTTGAGGTAGGCATGTTCTCCAGATTTGCACCAACCATACTCCATTCGCTGGACAAGTTTGACCTGTATCCCTGAGCAACACAAGCTTAATGATGGTCTGAATCATTTACTTGATCGTTTTACCTATCCAATATCCTAGCCTGTTCGTTCCAAGATTCTGATTAATGGTAAAATCACAGAGCCAGGAAACAAAAAAATTGAGTCTGAGCACTGAAATAACCAAAACAGTTTGCAGATCTTTAGTTTTCATGAATTTGCACGGAAGTGCTGCATTATACCTGGTATCAATGCACATCAATCTGGTAATTAGTTGTCGGGCTCTTCCTGTCAAGAGATTCTGAACAACATGGCCAGCAGTAAAAGATTCTTAGAAACAGAGACAACTAACATGGTTCCGTTTACAAAATACACCATAGATTGGTTTTTGTCTATACAAGTAGTACATGGTAGAGATGGGCGTGCCATCATTTGTGTTGCAAAGATCGCACGAACACCACATGATTTAACATTGCCAATGCTAAGGTCTCTGCATTTTAAATACAAGGAACAAGCTCTGATTGCGCTGCTGTCTAAGATTTAGTAATCTGTCAATTGGCAATCAGTCCGGTAGCATCTGCCTCGAAACTTGAGATGTGAAGATTTATGTGTGGGATTCTGGCGATGGAGGAAGCCGACTTCGGAGATGGTACCGATGCCGGAGAGGTCCTTGTCCCGTTCTCAAAGGTTCATCGTGTAGTTAGTGTTGCGGTTGGATCAAGGTTTTGACAGTTAAAAGAGAGTGATTCTTCCGATGAAGAAGATATTATCTAGGCGGAAGTGGAGGTTGATGCGAAGGCTGGCAAGCGGTCATCAGATTTTTCCGACTTCGCCTCGAAATCTCATCATGGTAATGGAGTTCGATCTTCTACCTCATCTAGTTTTCGCAGATCTTTGCAGGTTGGAGGTAAGGGGGACATTGGCCATGGGTCGTCCTCGAAGATTACAAATGATCTGGTGTATGGAGATGCCATTGCTGCGGGGTATTCGCCAACGGATCTTCATGAGGTGGGGATTTTGCCAGGCCGAAGTAAGCAGGGCGGGTGTGGTGGTCGGCCCTGGAAAGGGCTTTTACCGCCGCCTCGCTTGTCACCGCCGTTGATGGTTGGGGACGCCATTGAAAGAGCTCGCAGATCTCCTCTGTCCTATCCGAGGTGCAGTCGTAAAGATGTGGTTTTGCCAACTATGGAAGCCATGCATTTTTCGTAAGTTGCGGTTGCTGTGCCGAAATTGAAGCCAGCTATGGAGGGCAATCAATTTCCGGATGATTCGGTGACTCTGCCGAAATTGACGCCTGTTCAAATTGTGCCTGGAGCTGAGGCTAATGGGCCGGGCCCATAAGGGGCTTGCATGCTGTTTTCAAACTTAGAGCAAATGCACAGGGGAGTATTGCCTTGGCTTCGCAAAGTGTTTAGTCGTAACTGGGGAACATCAAGACAAAAACCTAAGACATATTTCGGTGGCTGGTTGAGGACATCTTTCAGTGGTCAGCAATCTTGTGTGGAAGTGCTTTGTCATCCGATCGACATGTTTGGACGGGGGTGCACAAGAGGTCAGAGAATCGATCTTGGCAGCGGTGGTTGGTTCCCGGTCAGGGTTGATGCTAGCAGCTCATGTGTTGGGTTGGGCGGCACTGTCGGATTTCGATGTGAGCAATGTTTGGACAATGGTGGCACTGGTCAGTGCGGTGGCATGCAATTCTTGAGCAGTAGCGTGGCTGGTTTTGGCACTGGGCAATTCCAGGGCAACAACGCTGTTGGTATCAGCGGTGAGCAAGTTCAAGGCTCCGGTAGATCCGGACAGTTCTCTGTCAACGGTGGTGCTAGCGGTCAAGCTGCTGGGCCTGGTGGTGCTATTGGTGTGCATGAAAGTTTCTCGATCGTTGGTTTGGTGGCAGTACCTCTCTCCCTAATCAACGTCAGATTCGTGCGCCTATCAATGGCCGTGGGAGGGCCGGTGGTAGCAACAGAGGCCAGGGTCGTGGTCAGCTCAGCAACCTACTGGTCAACACCGGTTATGCAGGTGCTTTTTCTAGCATCGTTTGCTTTCGGTGCAAAGGGAAGGGGCATGGAATTGTTAATTGCAAAGCTGTTTTAATGTGTGATCTCTGTGAGAGCAATGACCATTTGGCAAATAAGAGCCCGTTGATGCTGATACCGAGACCTATCGCCAATTTATGTGGATTCAGGGCTGATGGTTTGGGGTTGTATTGGCAGCCATAGGTGGAGATTCAGGGGAAAAGGAGTTTTTGGTTCATTTCCCGACTAGGCCTGATATGCTTTGTATGGTGGCTATTGGTGACGTCCATGTGAAGGAGCATAAGGTGGTATTACAATTTGTGGAATGGAACTCGAGACCTGCACCTAAATACCAACTTCAGAAGGTTTGGGTTTAGGTCTTAAGAGTGCCTTTGGAAGTTCGTGATTTTCTGAGTCTTTGTGCTATAGGATCGATAATTGGCATTGATTTGAGGGTGGACATGGAAAAAGTTCGTAAGAATGATTTGGTTTGTATGTTGGTGGGTATTCTAGATATAGATGCCATACCTTCTAGTGTAGAGATTGTGATTGGTGAATTTTTTAACAATATTTTTTTCAAAATTGAAGATGGTGCGGTGGATGCAATTGACGAAGTCGTCAATCAGGGTGATGATCGTGAGGAGGAAGACAAATCAGACAGGGGCAAAGATGTTGAGATGGAAGATAGAGATTCTAAGAGACCGAAGAATAATTCGGATACTACTTCACATGTGTCTGAGAGCCGTAAGGGTCAGTCTACATCTTTTACTAAGGGGAATACTTTGGGTTTGTTGGCTTCGGATACCATCTGGGTTACACCGAGGACGATCGAAAAGGAGTTTGAGAATGATGCTCGAGAGGATGGGGTGTTCGTCTTGAATGCCCAGGGGGCGGTGTTTGGTCATTGACAAAGTTTGTGAGCAAGTGGAGGACATAAATACTGTGCCAGATGAATGCCCTCTTGTGAATGTTTTAATGCAGGAGGAGCTTGTTGGTCCTGCGGTGGTAGTGGTTTCTACTGTCGGGTCAGGTAGGACAATGGACGTGGTTATGCCAGGAAGTCTTGATAGCGAGTCAGTCTATGTAGCAGATTCTCTCGGTTCACCTGATACAACAAAGGCTGGTTTTTTTGTGGCTGGTGATAGCATCCAAGCAATGCCGACTGTGTTTGTGGAAAGATCTATGGGGCAGCTTGATGTTGCATCGGATGTCAGGGGTTCCCAAGGATGTTGAGATTCTTGCTGCCGAGGTGGCTAAAGTCCCATAGTTGGGTGATTTTGTGGCTGTTCAGGGGGATTTTGTGGGTCAAGTGAATGACAAGGCTGCTAAGGGTTCAATTTCAAATGGGGTTTGTCGGCAGGCGTCCATCCATCACATGGTTGATATGGTGGAGCCTAGACAGAGTGAGCGCATCAAGAATCAGAATCCCAGGGATGAAGACCTGGTCCAAAAGGCTAAGCGGCGTGTGCAAATTCGTAATCTTGAACTTGATCCAAGTAAGTCTGATAATAATCTTTCCTTTCTGTCTTTTTCTGATGAGCAAATTATTGACAAAGTTGCTAGCGTTGGAATTTCATTAGGAGCTGATGGGGTTGAGATTGCTGGTTCTATTAACAATATTAAGAATCTTGAACTCAAAAGAATAAATAAGAAAGGAAGTGTAGCTGTTGAGGAGTTGGAGGCTGAGAATGAGGATTACAGCGATTTCTCAGCTTTTAATCATTTATGTAGTGATGTAGATGTAGATGCTGTGGAGGACGACCTTTCTAATTTTACTCTGGTCACAAATAAAAGGAGATCATCTGGGAAGAAGAAAGGAAAAAGTCCTCTTCTTAGGTCAATCAAATTAAAGTTAAAATAAAAGGTCTTTTTTGGAATAGCAGAGGTCTAGGTGACTTGGCTAAACATTGTTATATTTGTGAAGTGGTTAAGGAACAACATTTAAACTTTGTGGCCATTCTTGAAACTGTTAAAAAAGATTTCTTAGTGGCTAGTCTTAATAATCTTTGTGGTGGACAGGATTTTTTGTGGCACTTTTCTCCGCCGCAAGGACGATCGGGGGGTATCCTTCTTGGGGTGGATCCTTGAGTCTATGACATTAGGGCTATTGATGCCGATAATTTTTATGTAAAGTTTATTTAAAAAATAGAGAAGATGATTTTCAATGGATTCTAGTAGTTGTTTACGGTGCAGCTCGGCCTCATTTCAAGGAGAAGTTCCTTAGTGAACTTATTCATGCCTGTAGGAAAGAACCACTTCCCATTTTAATTGGGGGTGATTTTAATATCATCAGGCATTCGAGTGAAAAAAATAATGACAATGTTGACTATAGATGGTCTTTTTTGTTTAATGCTGTGATTAATAATTTGGATTCAAGAGAAATTTTTTTATCTGGTAGACAATATACTTGGACCAATTCGCTAGATAACCCAACTTCGAAAAGTTAGATAGAGTTTTAATGAGTACAGATTAGGAACAAAAGTTTCCTTTGGTCACAGTTAATGCTCTCGAAAGGTCCGTGTTTGATCACACGCCGTTACTGTTAAATACGAGAAAGGCTCCCTATAGAGGACGTCAGCCTTTATTTAAATTTGAATTAGGCTGGTTGTGTAGGGAGGGATTTAGCGAGATGGTAGCTGCGATGTAGAGAAAGGAAAATAGAGGTCAGTCGGTCTTACATAACTGGCAATGCAAGGTTAGATCTCTTAGGCGTTATCTTAGGGGTTGGGAAAAAATACCAGCGGGACTTATAAAAAGGAAAAGATAGAGCTTAACAGATTAATCGATGAGCTCGATAAAAAGGCTAAGTTTTTGAGGCTGTCTAATCATGAGCTTAATATTAAAAAAGTTGCTAATGAGAGATTGGCTCAACTTTTAAGAGAAGAAGAAATTAAATGGTATCAAAGGGCCAAAGCAAAATTTATCTTGGACGGTGATAAAAATACACGTTATTATCATTTGATTGCAAATAGTAAACATAGAAGACAAAGAATTTTTGTGGATATCATAGGGATATGCCTACGATCTTAGGATGATGAGACAATTGGCAATGGCATTGAGAGTTTCTTGGAATCTCGGTTTTGGCAAGGTTAATTTCTTTGTCAGCCTTTGGCGATCTGGACCGCCATGGGAGGCGGTTAGGCAGGCCATGCCTCGGCCCTTTTGGAATGTGCCTTTGGCGGTCCGGCCAGGCGAGTGGCGGTCGAGGCAGACTAGAGGAGCGGTCGACTAGCTCTGGCGGCGGTCGGACCAGCCCTTTTAGGAACTTTGGATTTTTGAGCTGGGCCAAAAATAGAGGGTGTAGGCAAGAGAGGAGGTTCTACTGCTCTTGGTCTCATAATTTTTGGAGCCTCCAGGCAAAAATTCTATTCGTTTGAAAATTCCAGAGAGTTTCGGTTTTCCAAGATGGCAATTTGGCTAAGTCCCAAGTGGGCGGTCAGACCGGCCTTTGGTTGGCGGTCAGACAGGCCAGTGGGCGGTCAGACTGGCCATTGGAGGCAGTCTGACTAGTTTTGGCTTGTTTGTCGACCCGCATGGCGGCGTTGTGTTCATGTCAGGTTAAGTTCATGGGTTTCATTGTATAGATATTGCATGATGCATGTTTTGGCTAACATGGGTCAAGTTGTGAAGAACTTGTGCCCGAAAATGGTTGCTTGGTCTATTGTTGTGCAGGTGGCTTGGAGTCAACTATGGTCAATAACGAGGAGGACCAGGACTTGGTTAGGAGAACCAAGGTCCAAAACGGTCGTGGATGTCGGGTGAGATGGTTGGACTCAAGCAAGACGCAAGATGGACAAGAACAAAAGAATGCAAAGTTTGAGCAAAGGCCTTTGTGAAGGTATGTGCTCATGCCTCATCAATTATGAGAATTGATGATTGTGCGTATCGTGCGGTGCTACGTAATGGTTTGTGATGGTTGTAGGACAACGGAGCTAGGTCATGGTGAGGCGGACTAGATCGGGACTAGGTTAGGAGAACCGAGGTCCAGAACGATCGAGGTTGTGCTAGAAGATGACTAAGGCTAGCGGAATGCTTACAAGCCGAGAATACAAGGAACCAGAGCGGAAGCTACCGGTGGTGAGACATGTGGTGCACCAAGTGACTTGGTCCCAGTTGCAAGCGAGGACGGTTCGGTGGCATCCGGACGCGTGAGAGGCTTGGCGGGAAGTCATTGTGATTACATGGATGAAGACGGAGCATGGGAGATGCTTCGAGGCGAAGGAATCGCAAAAGGTCGGTAGAGGGGCATTTTAGGAAATTGCTCTATACCGGAAAAGTGGTAAGTGGTGGTGTCCGAAACCACCTTCTTGGCCTTGGCTAAACCGCGGTACGGGACGATGCATGGAGAAGCGGTTTATGTCATGCGAAGATGAAGACAGCGCTTTGAGATGCGTGCGTGTGTTGAACCCGTTTGTGTGTGGGCTTAACGAGTGCCCTAATAGAATATTTCCTAGATGCTAGCCTCCACTATAAATAGGGCTAAGTGCTGGTTGCACTTAGAACCCTTTGGCCATTTGTAACCCTATTTGTGTGTTTTAGGGTTTTGAGGAGAAGAGAGGAGAGGCTAGGGTTTCTAGGGTTTGGATTGAGTGTGTGCTCACGTGGTGAGCTTTGTCCTCCTAGATGGAGTGGATGTAAACAACAATCATCTATCTCAAATCAATCCAACCAGATTTCACAAAATGAGTCCCTTTGTGTTCTTATTCTCTATTTGATGATTTTGGGGCTTTCTTTGATCCGGGAGTTTCTCTTTGATTTCTGACCTGGATTTAGTTTGCTATGACATGTGGAAATACATCTAGGATCATCTTGATCATCAATCACCCACGAGCAAGCTTTTTGATCTAAGTTTTGATTTTGCCCGGTTTTGGTAAAAGAAAGGTTGATTTTAGGGGTTTTTGCTCTTGAGGGCTTTTGGCTTAATTCTTCCTGTGATTGAGGATGCTAGGACGTATGGGAGACTATCCTTAGCCATCTTGGATTGATTCCTTCCACGAAATAATCTCAATCACCGTTTTCGTATTTGGCTCGGTTTTGAAGCAACATTCACTAAAACGGATAAAGGTCGGAACTTTGGCAACGATCTTTACGATCATTGATTGGAATAGGTTCCTGACATCCTAAGGAAGGTATGTTTCAAGTTTCGTGAAGTTTGGAGTCACGAATCAAAAGTTATACCTTTTGCGTTTTAGAAGTTCGGGCTGATTTCACTGTTCATCAGGCTGGAGGTCAAACCGCCCCATGGAGCGGTCAGACCGCTAGGCTGAGAGGTCTGACCGCCCAACTCATTGTGAATTGAGTTTTTGGTAATTTTGGTTGTTTTGCTTCGGTATTTCGATTGGATTCAATACAAGTCTTCTACTGTGCTTGTACTTTGATCTTCATAGCTTCCATAGCTATTGGAGTGAAAACGTGTTGAATCCGATCTAGGAGAAAAAGTGATCGTGCTCCTATTCACCCCTCCTCTAGTCGTCTTTCCAGTCCAACAAGTGGTATCAGAGCCAAGTTTGCTCTTTTGTGATCTTCACCGATCTTTGAGCATGGCGACTGATATGAGGACTTGTGAGCGCTTCTTTGCATCTTGTCGTGGTTCTTTTGCCATTGATATTCATTGTGATAAGACGCTTGAATGCTCAATATTCATGTTGGCGGTTGAGGAGGAATTCTCTTGCGATATTTGTGGCGATCTCTTTTGTTTTAATTGTCCTAGTTTCAGCAATGAGATACGCCTGGAGCCCGAGGAGAATGAGCCAATTGGCATATGTGCTGTAGCGATTGAGGATGAGCATGATGGAGAACTTTTTGAGGATGATCATGATGACGCTTCCGAGGATGATCCTCTACTCAAACTAAGTAAGGTGAGCAAAGAAAAACTCATTGATGGCTTGATTTCATATGAGTACAAATTGCATGCTCTTAGGAAGAAAATAAAACTGCTAGAAAGAGAGAAGGGTGATTTGTCTCATGAGCTTGCCAAATTGAAAACCTCCATGAATGCTTTTGATTCATTGCTTGTACATATGGAGAACTTGAATAATTCTTTTGCATGCCTAAAAGCTGAAAATGAATTATTGAAATCAAATGCTTCTATGCCATACGATTCTTGTGTTGCCTTACATCATGAACTTGACAATGCTAAGTTAGAAATAGGCAATCTTAGATCTATGGCTAGAAATGATTGTGATTCTTGTGTAGGCTTGCTTGCTGAAATTGAAAAGCTAAAATTAACTAATTCCTTTCACCTTGAGCAATTAGAGAATGTTAGGGCTGAAATTATTGAAATTGAAGCTAGGCCTTGTAGCATGTGCTTAGAGTATAAAAAATTGCTTAAGGATGGTTCAGTCTCTTGCAAGAATTGTGCCTGTTTAGAAAATAAAATTGATGCTTTGAATTGCACGCTTAATACAAAAGCATCATTAATTTCTTGCACTTCTTGCATTGCCTTGAAGAGCGAGGTGGAGTCTTTGAAGAAATTGTGCGCTGATATGAGCGCCAAGTCATGTGACTCTTGTATTTGCCTTCACTCTGAGATTGATATTTTCAAGATTTCTCTTGCTTCTTTGCATTCAGAGTTGAAGTCTTTTTGTGATAAACGCGAGTCACTTGATGTTGGTTTTTGTGCCATCGCTTTGAGTAGCTCTTCCTCGGCGAGTGCGACTTCTTGTGACTCTTCTTGTGTTGTCCAAAGGATTTCAAAAGACAAAGGTGCTTCTTCCTCAAATGGTACTACAGAGAAGTATCATTGCACCTTTTGTAAGAAGAATGGACACACTTTTGAGTTTTGCTTTCGCCGTCTGAAACATGAGCGTCGAGTGCGTCGTCGTACCTCTAGGAACACACATAGTCTTTCTCATGGCATGTGTGAGCCTAGTCTTGGGCTCTGAGGGTGAGTCATGATGTTGGTTCTTCCAGGATTTCTTCTTTGAGCGACAATGGTGCTTCGTCCTCTCGGACCGTGTCTCCTAGTAGACTTTTACACCATTACTCATTTTTTGGGAAGAATGGACATCTTGTAGATTTTTGTTTTCAGCGTGCAAAACATTTGCGTCGAGCTCATGCTTCTAAGTCTCCTAGTGGGCATAGTCTTTCTCATGACATGCACACTAAAGAGCCTAGCTCGAGGACTCGCTCTGTTGATCGCTCGTTTGACACCTTTTCTAGTGGTGTTGGACAACATCGTGGACTTGGTTTCCATGGTTTTGGTTTTGGCCCACGAGCTGCCCCGAGACAGGATTTCTGCCGTTTTTCGAGTGGTGGACCTCGTTTTGTTCATCGAGGTACACACCCACGGCGAGGATATGTGAGTTGTTTTGGTGCCTTTGTTGGTTCTCATCATAGTGCTTTCAAGTAAGGTCATCGCCGCTTTTCTAAAGATGGACCTCGTTTTCCTCATCGAGTTGTCCACTCGCGGCGTGCCTCCAAGGATGGTGTTGGATCTTCTTGCATTGACCATCATTTGCATCATACTAACTCACATAATGGTTCAAATGCTTCTAGTGGCTGTGTGTCCAAGGTTTGGGTTCCCAAGTATTTGCTCTCTAACCCTTCGGGATCCAAGACTTGAACATCTAGCTTTTCTCATGTGTAGATACCGGGAACGCGGGTTGAAGAACATGGCTTTAAAAGGTTCTGGTCTTTTGCTTCATCACGTGATCGGGACACTTGATGGTTCTCCACCCCCATGATGGCCTCCAAGAGGCATGTACTTTCATTATCGACATCTTCACATGTTTTGTGAGCTATCTTATACCTTCATGCATTTACTTTCATGTTTATTCATTCTTGGCATGTTGTACTTGTTTTTGTGCTCACTTGTATCATACTGGCATGTATTACTCTTATAATATCTTTCTTCATGTCTTTGTTAGCACCTTGCTTATATATCCATGTATTATATTGTTGTTCTTTATTTTCATGGTTGTATGAGCTTAGTTTTGTCATCATGAGCTGGTGCTGTTTTGTACATTTATTATCTTGCTTGTGTTGATTTTTGCCTTATGTATTCACATGCTTACTTGATATCCATGTTAGCATACTTTATTTCTGATTTGTTCGATAACATGCTTTATGCTTACATGGTTATTGTGTCTTATTGTTAATTGTGGATACATGAGCTTTGCCATAGCTTCACTAGCATGTTTTTCTCTTGACTAGATGTTTGTTGTATGCTATGTGCATGCTTGCTTGCTCCTGTGTCTTATTGTTGATTAAGGATATTTTAAGCTTTATCATATCTTGGATAGCATGTGTTGCATTTGATATGTCTATATTCATGCTCATGTCCTGAATTGTTGATTATATGATTTTATAAGCTTTGGATCATTTACTGCTATCCTTACTAGTTGTGTGTCTTGGTACTGTTTCCCTAGATAATGTCTCACTAACCTAGTACCAAGGCATAGACTTCTTCTGTCTCTTTGGCGTAGTCTTTTCAGTTGAGAAGGAGAATATGTGGTTCATGACTTCAAGCTATTGGTTCTTCTTTATTTGTGCATTCAATGATGGCTATCACTTCTTGGAGACAAAGGAATTTGAGATGAGGATGATGGGTGAGCGCAACTACTTTCTGGAGCTTCAAGGAATGGATCTTCATCCATCATGACTACATATCACTGCCAAACAGTACGACTCAGGTTCAAGCTTCTATACCTTACATTTGTGTATGGTATCCCTAGTCTACCTTGCATAGCTTCTGCTTCGTGTCAGGTGTTGGACTTGTTGAGTCAAGGTAGGTGGGAGGCTTTGTTCTAGCACGTGTCATTTCTAGACACTCTTCTTATCCCATGATTTTCTAGGATGCACTTCTCTCACAGCCTAGGTCGAGCTTGTTTTCCAGTCACTAGTTCTTAGCAGGTTTTTGAGCTGCCTGCAAGCCTTTTAGTGTTGGTGTTTCGCTCCCTAGCTTTTCGAGTCGTTTTCCCTAGAGATCGTGTGGTGTTTGAAGTCTTTGTGCTAGTTTTTGTGGAGTCCAAGGCTCAATTAGCAGATCTCCTCACCAAGCCTTTAGACCCAACAAGGTTTGCCACCTTGAGAAGCGAGTTAGGGGTAATTTACTCCTTTGGGTTGGTTTGAGGGGGAGTTGGTTCTTTTCTGAACTTTCCTTGTTCATTTGAATTTTTTCTGGATCTTTTCTTATACCTTCTTCAAGTGGTATCTTCTTCGGATCATTTTGATCTTTTTAGGCCTCTACATCTTTCGTGCATCTCATTGTATCATATTGCATTCATATAAAAATCCAAAAAGATGTATTGTAACATAAGCTTTACCTCTTCTGTCTTTTAATTGATGAAGCTTTGCTTATTACCCTCTTGAGTTTTAGTATTTCAATTCTTGCTCAAGATTGTGTCTAGTTCTTTAACTTGCTAGAATTATCATGCTTTTACATGTGCAGCAATGTCTTTGCTAAATGAGCTAGAACTTTTAAATAACTTGAACTAAAAATTGTAATTTGTGGATCTTTTAGCTAGTTGCACGATTAGTGATCCTTTTGTGACACTGGCCCTGTCAAAATTGCTTTGTTAGATCTTGAATCTAGAATTGAGTATTTCTGGAGCTTCTTGTTCTCTTAAAGAATCTAAAATTGCTCTTGTGAACAATGAAAAATGATCTCTTTTTGTGCGAAAAAACTGATCTCACCAATTCTTTCTCATAAGACGGCTTGCCATTGCACTAGGCATGAACTTAGGGGAGTTTTGGATGACCTAGTCCACTCTTTTAAGCTTTTGTGCTTGGGATGGCCGCGACAAGGCTTGAGATCTAGCACATGGCTCAGAAAACAAATTGTCAAATTGGTTGAAGCTCAGGAAAAGATTGTGGATGGCTCCTAGTCCAGGATCTTCTTTACTAAGACAGACCTTTTATCAACTTGAAATGAAATTTGATGTGCAAATTGGGCTTTTGAGATAATTTGAGAAAAATGATTCAATTCAGGACTTTTTGTCTCGGATGGTCTTTGCTAGCTTCTTAATCTCACATTGACATTCTGATAAAGCCATTATCACTTTAGGATACCTGTTGTTGAACTTGCTAATTTTGAAGTGTTGCTTAAATTAATCCAACAACAAGTGGTATATTGAGCCTATTAGCTTAGCTTTGCTATATATGTCTTAACATGATCTTGCTAGCTGTGTCAGGCTTGATATGTCTTGAGTGATAATAGAAATGCTAGCCTGTTCTTTTGGGTAATCTCCAAAGCTTCTTTTACTAAAAATTTGAAAAATACAAAAAAATGAAGCCACTCCATTGCATTTCATGCATGCTCTTTCCTTGTTTCTTTCTCATTTCTGCTTTTGTCATCTTTGGATGAGCGGAAAGCGTGATTCCTTGATGAATCCATTGTCAAAGGGGGAGAAATAGCAAAAAAATATTCAAATAGAGCTATTTGGAGAAGGGAGAAAACTAAAAATTTTCTACAAATCTGGTGGTCATAGTGAGGAGGAGTTATTCATTTGCATTCTTTTGTCTTATTGCCATTTTTGAACTTGAATTGCAAATCTTGAAGCCTCACAATGATCTAAGGTCAAATAAAACAATTGTTCTTTCATATGGACCTTAAGTGAGATTTTTGTCACTTTTCTGGAAATTGAAGTTTTTGTGCTTTCTTTTGATGTATCTCACTTGCCTATGCTATTCTGAAGCCAGCTTGGTCATTTCCATTGCTTTCTCTTGCTAATGGATCAAGTTGTGCCTTTGCGCGAAAACATCGAGTATTTTTATTTTCAAACCTCAAACTTACATTTTCTGAGATATTGCCAATGTGTTCATCAAGGGAGAGATTGTGGATATCATGGGGATATGCCTACGATCTTAGGATGATGAGACAATTGGCAATGGCGTTGAGGGTTTGCGGAATCACCAGTTTTCGGCGAGGTTCAGCTGCTGTCAGGCCTCTGGCGGTCTGACCGGCCATGGGAGCGGTCAGACCGGCCATGCCTCGGGCCATTTTTCTGGAATGTGCACTGGCGGTCCGACCGGCCAGAGTGGCGGTCAGACCGGCCAAAGGAGCGGTCTGACTGGCTACTACTGAGCGGTCAGACCGGCCCTTTTAGGAACTTTCGATTTTTGAGCTGGGCCAAAAATAGAGAGTGTAGGCAAGAGAGGAGGTTCTACTGCTCTTGGTCTCATAATTTTTGGAGCCTCCAGGCAAAAGTTCTATTCGTTTGAAAATTACAGAGAGTTTTGGTTTTCCAGGATGGAAATTTGGCTAAGTCCCAAGTGGGCGGTCAGACCGGCCTATGGTTGGCGGTCGAGGCCGGCCGGTGGCGATCGAGCCGGCCGATGGGCGGTCGGGCCAAACCATTGGTGACTGATCGACCGGTTTTGGCTTGTTCGTCGACCCGCGTGGCGGCGTTGTGTTCTTGTCAGGTTAAGTTCATGGGTTTCATTGTATAGATGTTGCATGATGCATGTTTTGGCTAACATGGGTCAAGTTGTGAAGAACTTATGCCCGAAAATAGTTGCTTGGTCTATTGTTGTCCAGGTGGCTTGGAGTCAACTATGGTCAACGACGAGGAGGACCGGGACTTGGTTAGGAGAACCAAGGTCCAGAACAGTCGTGGATGTCGGGTGAGATGGTTGGACTCAAGCAAGACGCAAGATGTACAAGAACCATAGAAGGCAAAGTTTGAGCAAAGGCCTTTGTGAAGGTATGTGCTCATGCCTTATCAATTATGAGAATTGATGATTGTGCGTATCGTGCGGTGCTACGTAACGGTTTGCCTGTTTGTGATGGTTGTAGGACACCGGAGCTAGGTCATGGTGAGGCGGACTAAATCGGGACTAGGTTAGGAGAACCGAGGTCCAGAACGATTGAGGTTGTGCTGGAAGATGACTAAGGCTAGCGGAGTGCTTACAAGCCGAGAAGACAAGGAACCGAAGCGGAAGCTACCGGTGGTGAGACATGTGGTGCACCAAGTGACTTGGTCCTAGTTGCAAGCGAGGACGGTTCGGTGGCATTCGGACGTGTGAGAGGCTTGGCGGGAAGTCATTGGGATCACATGGATGAAGATGGAGCATGGGAGATGCTTCGAGGCAAAGGAATCACAAAAGGTCGATAGAGGGGCATTTTGGGAAATTGCTCTATACCGAAAAAGTGGTAAGTGGTGGTGTGCGAAACCACCTTCTTGGCCTTGGCTAAACCGCGGCACGGGACGGTGCATGGATAAGCGGTTTAGGTCAAGCGAAGATGAAGACGGCGCTTTGAGATGCGTGTGTGTGTTGAACCCGTTTGTGTGTGGGCTTAACGGGTGCCCTAATGGAATATTCCCTAGATGCTAGCCTCTACTATAAATAGGGCTAAGTGCTGGTTGCACTTAGAACCCTTTGGCTATTTGTAACCCTATTTGTGTGTTTTAGGGTTTTGAGGAGAAGAGAGGAGAGGCTAGGGTTTCTAGGATTTGGATTGAGTGTGTGCTCATGTGGTGAGCTTTGTCCTCCTAGATGGAGTGGCTGTAAACAACAATCATCTATCTCAAATCAATCCAACCAGATTTCACAAGATGAGTCCCTTTGTGTTCTTATTCTCTATTTGATGTGACGAGGACATAATAATCCTCATTTTATCTTTTATCTATAATTCTTATTATAAGTAAATATGACGTCATGTGGACCCTGAGTATACCCCTTAATATTATGAGGGAAGAGCCTAATGGGTGGTCGTAAGTTCTTCTACGACCACCCCCATAGTCGTAAGTTATGCTTCGACTACCCCCATAGTCGTAAGATATGTTACGACTATCCCATAGTCGTAAGTCTTGCTACGACTACCTCATAATCGTAGGCTCCTCTCGACTAGGTCAACTACGACCACCTTATGATCAAATAAACCTCTGAGACAAGTGGGTCTTATTGATTAAGTGATTCAAGCAGTTATCATCTGTTGTTATTCGCAAGTAATGACACGTAATACTCCATTATCTCGATATATAGTCATTAGCGGCGTGGAGGAGTTAATACACGGTGATTATTACCAACGTCGCTTGAATTCACGAGGTGATGAGGCCGCTTTATCTCGAGTAATCGCGCTCCTTCACGCACTATAAAAGGCGGCAATCGAGAAAGGAAGAACAAGATCAATCGGGCCATCAGAATACAAGCACTATCTGTAATAGTCTTAGTTTTTCCCCGATTGTTGAGAATACACTCAATACCACGCACACACGGGGAGTAGGGTTGTTATTCTCTCCGGAGAAGGCTGAACACATATAAAAATCCCGTGTCAATCTCTGCGTGATTCCATTCTAGGAGACCCCGAATCAAACAATCTTTACGTAAGTTCGGTTCTAAAACACCGGCGGTTAGCGCCGACCGTGGGGATCTTCGGTAATCTCTTGTCAACATACTCTCTGTTTTCCAAATCTCATGCACTCATGGCGGAGAATGGAGCGAGGAGAATTGGTTCGACTTGTCGATTCGTGAGACATCGACATGGATGGGATTCGATTCTGAACCAAGTGGTGACTCATCCTATGGCATTCTTGCCTCGAGGATCTTCCCAGATCCGAGGAGACAATGTCATTGGTGGAGTTGAGGAGGATCCTTATCTAACAAGATGCGCCCAAGAGAGAATCTACCCTCTCAAAGGACAAGGGTCAATCGACCAGATCGCACCAGTGGACTCACGACATGACGAGAGTTTTTCCTCGAAGTGTCCAAGTCCCCTAAGGCGGTCCGACTTGGTGAGGCAAGCTCTGGAAGCACTGGTGCAGGACTTCACGGCATCTGGTGATCCTCTCTCTCGGATGGCCTTGAGAGAGCGGGATCAAGCATGCTTTTCCTACAAATTCGACCATCTCTCCGTAGATCACACTGCCGACGGAGGCGATTATAACCAGACTTCCCTACCTAGAGGGATTACTCCAAGTTGCTAGATGGTGTCTCTCGGCGACTCCTCAAGCGAGAGGCCTCGGCGCAAGTGAGAATCATCAGCGGAGGTCTTCGTCCTTCCCTCGAGATCAAGATCACTCTTCTAGAGACCGAGATGGAGACTCTTCCGAAAATCACACTGCGCGCCCCCTCGTGGCGTTGGCAAGGACGCCACCATCTGGCGGACACGACCAACACCTTTATGAGCATAAGGAAATCCTCGACATTCTCGCACTTCATTGAGGCAGTCT